>CM066321.1:262830349-264307849 GCA_033807775.1 Saussurea involucrata
TAGCTATGTTGAAAGTACAGTGGAAGCATCACAGGGGTACCAATGTGACTTTAGAGTCAGAAGAGAGTATGAGGGATAAGTATCCCCATCTGTTTGTCTGACCTTGATTTCGAGGACGAAATCATTTTCAAGTTGGGGAGTATTGTAACATCCTGAATTTTCGATATTAGTGATTTAATGAGAATTGGGATCTAATTGTATTTTGGTTTTAAATCTTGAATTATATGGAAATTGATAATTCAATAGGGTTAAAATGCAAGTGATTAAGTTTGGTGCTACTTTTGGAAATAATTGGAACTTGAGGGGGTGTTGGGTCAATTTTGGAAAGTATGTAAGATATTATAGCTGGAAATCAGATATTGTTTCATTTCTTATGTTGAGGTCGGTCAAAAGGCAGAGAAAAAGAAAAAATTAGAGAGAAAAGAAGGAAAAAGGAAGAAAAGCAAGATTTGGTTCAAATTGGTAAGGAATTTGTATTGGTTTCTGATAATTCTTGTTGTGAATGAATGAGGATAAACGAATCTGTGTATTGGATTAATTTACAGAATCATTATCAACAAATTGGGGGAAATCAGATTTGTGCAGGAAGTGGGTTTTGCAAACATAAGGTGAGTTCATTTGTACTTTGCTTAAATCAGTGTTCTTATGTTAAATTGAACCGTGAAATAGTTGTATAAAGTGATTATGAACTATATGGTTGTATTGGGAATGAGCTGAATCGAACAGACAAGAAGTTAGATTAAATTTTAGGCTGCAGACCCGACTTTTCCGGATGAATCGTCATATCCGGAAAAGTCCAATAATGAATGTTTCCGGACGCAGGAAGTATCCGGGTAGGTTGTATTTTAATATAAGAATCCGGATGATCATAGAGTCCGGATGTTGTCCGGATTTGGAATATTATCCGGAAAAGTAGGAATTTACCGGAAAGGATGTGTTGTCCGGGTGTTGGGATTGTCCGGGGAAATTAGGGTATCCGGAAAATAGAAACGTCCGGATAAGATGGGTTATCCAGAAACTTTGGGTTGTCCGGACACTTTGTGCAGACTGGGCAGTTTTCAGTTCTGTTAATTGTGAATTGTTATGATCTAGTGATTGAGACATAATTAGTTTAGCATGAACATACGTACATTCGAAGGGTAGTATGTTAGGCTTGATAACTGTGCCGGTTTGATACTAGGCAGGTGTTTGGTATAGGTAAAGGAGATTGGCTCATACTGAATGATATGAGAAAATATGTATGGTATAAAGGTGATTTGCTCATACTGAATGATATGAGAAATCTGTATTAAGCATTGACTTGCACGAGTAGATAGTGTAATGGATCCATAGGCACTAAAGTTTGGTAATCACTTGGAATAGGCGTGTGGTATTTCTCGTTTAATCGTTATTCCAGCGTGTGTGGGAAATCATGGAATAGGCGTGTGGTATTTCTCGTTTAATCGTTATTCCTGGTTTCTAAGGAAGAGAGTGAGGTTGACATAAGTACTTGTAATCTCTGCTTCCTTACTGATAAATGGGCGTGTGTAATCGCGATTTATTAGTGGAGAGCATTGATCTAGAATCTTTGAAGATTCGTAGTGTGGCTCTGAGGTATGATATGCTGATGGATTTGTTGTCAGTCATAGTAATGGGATTTGATAAAATTGTATAATGAAATAGAATTATACGTACGGTAAGAAAAGGAGTAATCAGGTTTGTTGTAACTTGTTTACATTGATTTTTGCAATTGAAACGAATGTTCTCACTAGGCGTTGGCCTAATCGTTTTATATGATGTGTTCTTACCAGGTACAGGCTCAGGCAAATAAAGGGTTGTGGGACGAGCGTTTTTGGAATAGCAGAAGTGGCAATTAACAAAGAAGAGATTTTTGGAGGATAGCTTAGATAACTCAATTAATCTGATATTAGTGACATGATTAGATTGATAGGTTATTCGAAGTATCCTGTATTGTATTTACACTCTTGATGGTTAAATCCCTTTGCTATCTATATAAGATGAAATTTTATTGTCATAACTTGTAAATTAAGTTTTAAATTGGCTTGGATTTTGGGGTGTTACAGGTAGCCATTTTAAGAAATAGCTAGGAAGAGAAATCTTAGTATAGATCAGATCTTGTTTATGAGATTAAACAAATCTGCTCTGATACCACTTGTTGGTCCCGAAGGGCTATACAAGTTTGTAGAAGGGGGGGGGGGGGGGGGGGGGGGTTGAATACAAACACACTATTTTACAACTTGTTGCGGAACAAGATTAAGGATAAACCTAATCTTAACAAGTCTTGAGAAACACTAAGTTTCTTGCACTAGAAAGAGTTAAAGAAATTACAAATAATAACTTAACAATAAGAGAGAGATAAGAAGATGGTCCGAGCACACTTCAAAACTGAAGTAAGGTTCTTCTTATATACTGCATGCATTTAATGCAAGGCAGTATGTCTTTACACGTGGCAGCAGCTGAATGGTTGCATGTCATTGACCTTTGTAGACAACCTTAGAAGTGTAATACCCCAGGTAATTCAGTTAGATAAATTCCCTATCAGTTAAATTATTTAACCTTAAGATTTGATGTTTAGGATAAGTATGAGATAAGTTATAAGTTCAAGGGTGTTTTGGTACTTATTATATAATTTCAGCCAAAAGTGGAAGATTGATACTTAAATATCTTAAGTATTCAGGTTACCACTTTCCTTATTCAGAAAGCATGTATGTGTGTGTGCGTTTTGAGAGAAAAAGAAGCAGAGGAAGAAAACGTACGGATAGGGCTTCAATTGATTGTGCTGGAATCTAATTGGAGGTAAGTTCCTTTACAATTTGTGTTTATAATCAGTAGTATTAGACTTCTATCGGTTTAGAATTTCTAAATTCGCGACTTGATTGGATTTCAATCGATTTCTGGGTAAATGGAAACCGACTATGTTCTTGAGAGTCCCGGTGAACTCCCGGTAGTGTGAGTCCCGATATAGGAGACTCCCGGTAGTGTGAGTCCCGGTATAGGAGACTCCCGGTAGTGTGAGTCCCGGTATAGGAGACTCCCGGTAATGTGAGTCCCGGTATAGCAGACTTCCGGTAGTGTAGAGTTCCGGTAATGTGAACTCCCGGTATAGGAACTCCCGGTACTGAAGAGTCCCGGTACTGTATAAGTATCGGTACCCTGTGTAGTCCCGATAGTGGGTTAAGTGCAGTATAATGGGACAGTTGATGATAGGAAATTGTTAGACTTTATGTGTTTGGTTAGTAAAGCGATGTATGTATCTTAATTTGTTTTAAGATTCTGTGGAGTCGTGATAAGAGATAAGATCATTTTGAAAGGAGCTTGCGAGCGTGTGTAATAATCAAGACAAGTGAGTTTTACTTTAAAAACGTTTTTAACTGGAATACGTATATGTGTGGATTGGGATTGAAATAGTTGATGACTATGTGTTTATATGTGAATTATAATATAGTGAGGTATTATATTTACATGAGTATTATAATGTGTTATAATACGTTGGCCGGGTTTAGGACCGGTGTGTTTGGCTATAGAATCTGTATAGCGTTGTTTGGCTGTAGATGTTGTGCAGCGTTGTATATTATTAGTTGGCTTGCTACCACTAATATGGCCAGGAGGAATGAAAAGGGAAAGTATAAGATATGTGAGCTTAATTGGATGTATATGATTGTGTTGCGTGATTTATATGAATGAAGTTTATAAAAATGGTTTTTAAACTAACAGGGATTTCTCACTTAGACCATCAGGTCTAACCCTCATTTTGTTTTAAAAATATGCATTCCAGGTGGTGGATCAAGTAAGAGCAAGTAATTAGAGTAACCGATGGATGGCTTGTGTGAAGAATTATAAGATGAAGATTTTGGCTTGTTTAGCAGTTGTATCACAATATTAAATGTTATGTATGTAAATACTACAAAGATTGTAGTAGAATGGTTTTCTTCCGATTGTAAAAGACTACGGGACCGTACTTGTAATGTGAAGTTCGTTTGTTATATCTATGTTGTGTTACATTATGTGATATGTTGTGTATATGGGATTTGGGTTGTTATAAATGGTATCAGAGCCTTAGTTTAAGGGATTTAGGTATTTGTATCTGTACCTAGACTTAAACTGCATGTGAAGTAGGATGTCCCTATTATTGTAGAACCTCGGGATATTAAGTATAAAAGGTAGAAGGAACATCATGTAAGGTAATTTCATAATACACCTGGCCAGTGTAATTGTGATCTTACAGGTACATGCTTGAACTGGAATACCTTGTTATACGGGGTATGTGCTTATGTGTATATTAATCTTGTTTAAATCTACAGAATGGCAAGCGGTACGCGAAATTCGAATCGAGGAGGAGGAAGAAATCCAAATAGAACTAATCCGCCAATAGGAACGGGGGACAGGGGATGCAGAACAGGGGGCAGAGTCGGGGGTAGAACTGGGGGTAGAGCTGGAGTTCGAGTCGGAGGCAGAGTCCAGCTAAATAGTACAGAGTTCGTTACCAGGGCTGATCTAATGGCAGAAATGGGAAGATTACAAGCCAATATTCAAGCTATGTTCAACCAAACACATAATACTGAAACAAAAGGACCAGATCCTGCTCATGAAGAGGAGATGCCAATCACCCCTACGGTCTTACCGGTAATGAGAAAATGTGATTACAAAATGTTTCTTAGTTGCAAGCCTCCTACATTCTCAGGGGATCGAGATCCAGTGAAAGCAATGAGATGGATGAAGGAAATAGAAGCCATTTTCAAAACAAGCAAGTGTGCGGATGAAGATAGGGTATTGTACGGGGCAGCAATGTTAAAAGGAGATTCTTTGTATTGGTGGGAATCTTTTATTCATTCTAAAGGATCTGATGTTTATTCTACCCTCTCTTGGGAAGAATTTGTGATAGCTTACAGGGAACAATTTTGTCCCCAAGCCGCCGTTAAACAACTGGAAGGAGAATTCATGAATTTGCAACAAGGAAACTTATCCGTTCGAGACTACACCGCTAGCTTTCTGGAAAAGTCTCGGTTCGCAGAATACTACGTTGCTACGGAGACGATGAAGACGGAAAGGTTTATTTTTGGGCTGAACTCAGAAGTCAGAAAGTTAGTGACTGCAAAAGGACCTGATACCTTCTCGGCTGCAGTTAATGCCGCGGAGAATGTTGAACGAGATATTAGAAGAGATGTTGGCGATAAAAGTATCGGGAAGAAAAAGTGGGAAGGACCACAATACGATCCGAAGAAGTCCTGATTTCAGAGGTATGATAACCGTCCGCCATTCCGACCAGCGAAAAGACCATGTCAGAAGTGCAACCGTGTCCATCAAGGAAATTGCCAAGGTGATTTACGAGCGTGTTATAAGTGTGGAAAGACCGGACACGTTATTAAGGATTGTAAGGTAACGCGGTTATGTTTCTTATGCAATTCTCCGGATCATCTTCAGTTAAACTGTCCGCGGGGGAGGATACAACAAGGTGGGTCATCGGGCATGCCGACGATTGTTAAACCAGTAATACCAAGACTGGAACCGCCAGTAACCAGGGGTCGCGCATTTCAAATGACTGAGAAAGAAGCGGAGGAAACTCCGGATGTGGTCACAGGTACATTTTTGATAAACTCTACACGTGCTAAGGTGTTATTTGATTCCGGTGCAAACCGATCGTTTGTGTCTCCTGCATTTGCTGCTTGCCTGTGTTTGAAACCTAAAATGTTAGAACATGCTCTATTAGTAGATACTGCAAATGATAACCAAGTGTCGGTTAGAGAAGTATTTGATGGTTGTGTGATAAATATAGAGGGGTGTGGAGTGCCTATACAACTGCTTCCTATAACTTTAATAGAGTTTGACGTAGTAGTGGGAATGGACTGGTTAGCCAAGAATCAGGCTAACATAGTGTGTGATAAGAAGTTAATAAATGTTGTATTACCTGAGAGGGGACCGGTAGTGATTTATGGTGATCGTAGGAATCATCAGTCTTGTCTTATATCGATAGTAAAAGCACGTAAGTGTGTTAATAAGGGTTGTCAGAGTTACTTGGCTTACGTGATAGATATTAAGCCAGAAAAGAATAGGATGGAAGATATTCCTATCGTTAGTGAATTCCCTGAAGTATTCCCTGAAGACTTGAATAGTCTTCCGCCCGTCAGACAAGTAGAGTTCGATATAGACCTGATTCCTGGAGCCACTCCTGTAGCTCGTGCACCGTATCGTTTGGCACCTCCAGAGATGAAAGAGATGATGGCACAACTACAAGACCTATCCGATAAAGGCTTCATCAGACCTAGTTCTTCGCCGTGGGGAGCACCAGTGTTATTTGTGAAAAAGAAGGATGGTTCGATGAGAATGTGTATCGACTACCGAGAACTGAATAAGCGCACGATAAAGAACAAGTATCCGCTACCCCGAATTGATGACCTCTTCGATCAGTTAGTTGGAGCTTGTTATTTCTCCAAGATTGATCTAAGGTCCGGTTATCACCAGTTGAAAGTTAAAGAAGAAGACGTTTTAAAGACTGCTTTTCGAACAAGGTATGGTCATCATGAATTCTTAGTGATGCCGTTTGGACTGACGAACGCTCCAGCTGCCTTTATGGATTTAATGAATCGGGTATGTAAGCCGTATCTCGATAAATTCGTTATTGTATTTATCGATGATATCCTTATCTATTCCCGATCCAAGGAAGAGCATGCGCAACATCTTCGTTTGGTTCTGGAGCTACTGAAGAAGGAAAAGTTGTATGCAAAATTTTCTAAATGTGAATTCTGGCTGCGGAAAGTTCAATTTCTGGGGCACGTGGTTTCTGAGAAAGGTATACAAGTTGATCCGATGAAAGTGGAAGCAGTTGAAAAGTGGGAACCCCCGAAGACAGCAACCGAAGTACGTAGTTTTCTGTGTTTAGCTGGCTACTATCGGAAATTCATAAAAGACTTCTCTCGTATCGCAACGCCTTTGACTAAACTGACCCGGAAGAACCTAAAATTTGAATGGAAAGCAGAACAAGACGAGGCATTCCGGATATTGAAAGAGAAGTTGTGCAGCGCGCCGATTCTATCACTACCTGAAGGTTCAGAAGACTTTGTGGTTTATAGTGATGCATCCAAATTGGGGTTGGGATGTGTGCTTATGCAGCGTGGGAAAGTTATTGCTTATGCTTCTCATCAATTAAAGGATCATGAAAGGCAGTATCCTACGCACGACATGGAACTTGCAGCAGTCGTTTTCGCGTTAAAGATTTCGAGACATTATCTGTATGGTTCCAAATGTCAGATTTACACCGATCATAAAAGTGTCCAACATCTCTTTGATCAGAAGGAACTAAATATGAGACAAAGAAGATGGCTAGAATTGCTGAATGATTACGACTGTGAAATCTTTTATCATCCGGGGAAGGCAAATGTGGTAGCTGATGCATTGAGTCGTCAAGAAAGGGGTGGATCAATAAAAGTTATTTCGCTACGAACTGAACTCCTACCCAACATATTTGACGAATTGCAGAAGTGTCAAGTGGAGGCTTATCAGGATGAACATCTGAAATCAGAACGGTTAGCGGGGATGTCAGCATTGCTAGTAAAAGATGATCGGGGGTTATGGTATCTGGGAAACAGAGTGTGGGTACCTCGATTGGGTGGGTTACGTGATCGTGTTTTACAAGAAGCTCGTCAATCCCGTTTCTCTATTCACCCAGGTACAAACAAGATGTATAAAGACCTAAAGAAATTCTATTGGTGGCCAGGGATAAAAAGAGGGATTGCTCAGTATGTGGAAAGATGTGATACTTGTAAGAAAGTAAAGATCGAACACCAAAAACCGTTTGGTCAACTACAGCGGCTAGAAATACCTATGTGGAAGTGGGAGCAGATTACCACATACTTCATCACGAAGCTACCAAGAACTCCGAAAGGATTTGATTCTATTTGGGTGATCGTCGATAGATTGACAAAGTCTGCACACTTTCTACCGATAAAGGAAACCGATTCGATGGAACGATTAGCTAAGTTATACATTGATGAAATAGTAACTTGACATGGAGTTCCAATCTCGATCATTTCTGATCGTGATAGTCGTTTTACTTCAAGATTCTGGAGAAGTTTTCAAAGGGAAATGGGGACACAGATAAAGTTAAGTACGGCGTATCATCCTCAAACAGATGGTCAGAGTGAACGAACGATTCAGACCTTAGAAGATATGCTCCGGGCTTGCATTGTTGATTTTGGGGGATCGTGGGATAAACATTTACCGTTGATCGAATTCGCTTACAATAACAGTTATCATTCCAGCATACAAGCGGCACCGTTTGAAGTACTGTATGGTAGGAAATGCCGAACGCCTCTGTGTTGGAACGAAGTGGGAGAGAAACAGTTAGCGGGACCGGAAATAGTTCAGTTAACCACCGATAAGGTTACTCAGATTCGTGAACGATTGAAAGTGGCTCAAGACAGACAGAAAAGCTACGCTGACCGACGTCGAAAGCCTTTGGAATTTCAAATCGGGGATTTCGTAATGTTAAAGGTTTCACCGTGGAAAGGAGTCATCCGATTTGGATGACAAGGTAAACTTAGCCCGAGATATATCGGACCATTTGCAATTACAGAAAGGATCGGTGAAGTAGCTTACCGATTAGATCTTCCGCCGGAGTTGAGCACGATTCATAACGCATTTCATGTATCGAACTTCCGAAAGTGTTTGATTACACCAGATCAGTCGGTCTCCCTACCAGAAATACAAGTCGATGAAAGACTGAATTATGTGGAAGAACCGGAAGCTATAGTTGATCATAAAGTTAAAGTGATGCGGAATAAGGAGATCAGGAAAGTGAAAGTTAAGTGGAGGTATCATAGAGGTCAGGATGCTACGTGGGAATCCAAATCAGAAATGAGAGCCAAATACCCTCATCTTTTTGCTTAACTGAATTCCGGGACGGAATTCTTTTAAGGGGGAGATGATGTAATACCCCGGGTAATTCAGTTAGATAAATTCCCTATCAATTAAATTATTTAACCTTAAGATTTGATGTTTAGGATAAGTATGAGATAAGTTATAAGTTCAAAGGTGTTTTGGTACTTATTATATAATTTCAGCCAAAAGTGGAAGATTGATACTTAAATATCTTAAGTATTCAGGTTACCACTTTCCTTATTCAGAAAGTGTGTATGTGTGTGTGCGTTTTGAGAGAAAAAGAAGCAGAGGAAGAAAACGTACGGATAGGGCTTCAAATGATTGTGCTGGAATCGAATTGGAGGTAAGTTCCTTTACAATTTGTGTTTATAATCAGTAGTATTAGACTTCTATCGGTTTATAATTTCTAAATTCGCGACTTGATTGGATTTCAATCGATTTCTGGGTAAATGGAAACCGACTATGTTCTTGAGAGTCCCGGTGAACTCCCGGTAGTGTGAGTCCCGGTATAGGAGACTCCCGGTAGTGT
This sequence comes from Saussurea involucrata, assembly GCA_033807775.1. Classification (NCBI taxonomy): domain Eukaryota; kingdom Viridiplantae; phylum Streptophyta; class Magnoliopsida; order Asterales; family Asteraceae; genus Saussurea; species Saussurea involucrata. Next base: position 262,839,753 of record CM066321.1, read on the forward strand.
GAGTCCCGGTATAGGAGACTCCCGGTAATGTGAGTCCCGGTATAGCAGACTTCCGGTAGTGTTGAGTTCCGGTAATGTGAACTCCCGGTATAGGAATTCCCGGTACTGAAGAGTCCTGGTACTGTATAAGTCTCGGTACCCTGTGTAGTCTCGGTAGTGGGTTAAGTGCAGTATAATGGGACAGTTGATGATAGGAATTTGTTAGACTTTATGTGTTTGGTTAGTAAAGCGATGTATGTATCTTAATTTGTTTCAGATTCTGTGGAGTCGTGATAAGAGATAAGATCATTTTGAAAGGAGCTTGCGAGCGTGTGTAATAATCAAGACAGGTGAGTTTTACTTTAAAAACATTTTTAACTGGAATACGTATATGTGTGGATTGGGATTGAAATAGTTGATGACTATGTGTTTATATGTGAATTATAATATAGTGAGGTATTATATTTACATGAGTATTATAATGTGTTATAATACATTGGCCGGGTTTAGGACCGGTGTGTTTGGCTATAGAATCTGTATAGCGTTGTTTGGCTGTAGATGTTGTGCAGCGTTGTATATTATTAGTTGGCTTGCTACCACTAATATGGCCAGGAGGAATGAAAAGGGAAAGTATAAGATATGTGAGCTTAATTGGATGTATATGATTGTGTTGCGTGATTTATATGAATGAAGTTTATATAAATGGTTTTTAAACTAACAGGGATTTCTCACTTAGACCATCAGGTCTAACCCTCATTTTGTTTTAAAAATATGTATTCCAGGTGGTGGATCAAGTAAGAGCAAGTAATTAGAGTAACCGATGGATGGCTTGTGTGAAGAATTATAAGATGAAGATTTTGTCTTGTTTAGCAGTTGTATCACAATATTAAATGTTATGTATGTAAATAGTACAAAGATTGTAGTAGAATGGTTTTCTTACGATTGTAACAGACTACATGACCGTACTTGTAATGTGAAGTTCGTTTGTTATATTTATGTTGTGTTACATTATGTGATATGTTGTGTATATGGGATTTGGGTTGTTACAAGTAGCCGCATGGTGCACAGTGTAGAATCAGAGTTGTTGTACGATTACAGACAAAAGGGAGTTCCGTTCTGACAGTTCGTACGGAGACGTGCAAGGGAGGTAAGACAATAGTAACATGCAGGGAGACTTCATGATCATCTTTCGTTGAGTCAGATCTTTATCAGCGAATGATAAAGTTCAGCGATTGCTAAAGTCTTCTACTTGATACTTCACGTTGAATGGACAGGTCTTGCTTTGCTGATATCCGCATCAGTTCATGAGTAGACTTGTCGCTGGTTCTTGAGCTTGATCTTCGACTTCAGCGTAGAACTTTGGTTGACGTGAAACTTGTCTTCAGGGATCATAAGTAAACAACTAACTTATCAGCGATCATCTCATAGACTGGACAGGCTCAGAGCTATAAGATGATGAACAGTGTTCGCTGAATATCTAATCTAAAGAGTGAGAGTTCCTATCAGCGGTACTGTAAAGTCTTAGTACTTATCAGCGATAGTGAAACTCTAATACATATTGTTTACTTACAATTTTCACTAAGTGTTTAAGAGAGGGTTTGGATCAACAACTATCTGAATAGGCGATTAGATCAAACCCTGAGTCTTTGGGATACTAAAGACCTAGGTTAGGAGTACCCTTAAGGTAATGAAAGATTCGCTTTACAGCGATCACATGAGATTCCTTAGGTTCAGATTGATATCGTGCACACAAACAGGTTGCATACTTAATATCATGTCGGCTAGCTGTAAGATATAGAAGAGAGCCGATCATCCCACGGAACATCGTGACATTAACAGGTTTTCCAGAAGGATCCTTGTTTAGTGTCAGCGGTGGTGCCATAGGGGTTTTCATAGCTGAACTCTGAGTTAAATCAAATTTATTCAGCATATCCTTAACATATTTTCCTTGATGAATGAAAGTTCCTTTTTCATTCTGTTTGATTTGAAGACCAAGGAAATATGTTAGCTCACCCATCATACTCATTTTATACTCGGCTTTCATCCTTTCAGAGAAACGAGTACAAAGGTCAGGTTTAGTGGAACCAAATATAATATCATCGACATATATTTGAACAAGAATAATATGACCTTTTACTTTTCTGAAAAATAGAGTTTTATCGATTTTACCTCGCTCAAATTTTTCAATGTGGAGATAAGTAGAGAGAGTGTCATACCATGCACGAGGAGCTTACTTTAAGCCATAGAGTGCCTTATCCAGTTTATAAACATAACCTGGATGCTTAGGACCTGAGAATCCTGGAGGTTGTTCCACGTAGACTTCTTCATTCAGCTTTCCATTAAGGAACGCTGATTTAACGTCCATTTCATAAACTTTGAAGTCTTTGTGTACAGCGTAAGCTAAGAATAGATGAATGGCTTCGAGTCTTGCCACTGGAGCAAAGGTTTTGTCGTAATCTATACCTTCCTCTTATATGTATCCCTGAGCAACAAGTCGAGCCTTGTTGCGGGTTACAGTTCCATGTTCATCCAACTTGTTTCGATAGACCCATTTAGTGCCTATCACTGACTTGTCAGGTGGTCTTGGAACAAGCTTCCAAACTTTGTTTCTTTCGAATTCTGTCAGCTCTTCTTGCATAGCGCTGACCCAGTTTGGATCTTGGAGGGCATCATCTGTTTTCTTTGGTTCAAACAGAGAAATAAAGTTAACAAATAAACATATATTACCTGCACTTCGTCGAGTCTGAACACCAGCGTTTGTATCACCAAGAATTTGATCAATAGGGTGATTAATAGTCCATCGCTGAGCCGGAGCATGAGTTACTGACTCAGTTTGTACTTCTAGAGGAGCTGAAGATTAGGCTTCAGCAACTTCTGGTATATCAGCCAAGAGAGGAAGAGGTGCATATGTCATTTCATTCACTGATTGCTGAGAAGTAGAAGGTATATCTGAGATAGAAGGTTCAGAAGCAGGCATAGTCTTCATGCTTGGGATGATGGTAGGATCATCATCTTCAGCAGGATGAGTATGAGATGGAGGAGTGGGAACATCTTCTGAATCACCAAGATGAGAAAACATCAATTGATTCAGTTCTTCAGTATCAGCAGAAGGTCTAGAGTTTGCTGAACGAGATTCGTCAAAAGTGACGTAGATAGTTTCTTCAACAGTTTGTCTTCTTCGATTGAAGACTCTGAAGGCTTTGGAGACTGAGGAGTATCCAAGAAAGATTCCATCATCAGCCTTAGGATCAAACTTTCCAAGGGCATCTCTATTGTTCATTATGAAACACTGACATCCAAAGATGTGAAGAAAGATAATTAAAGGCTTTCTCCCATGGAAGAGTTCATAGGTTGTTTTCTTGAATCTTTTGACAATTAGCGACCTGTTTTGAGTAAACAAGCAGTGTTGACAGCTTCTGCCCAAAACTGAGTAGGTAGATGAGAATCGTTGAGCATTGAACGTGCAGCTTCGATGATAGTTCGATTTCTTCTTTCAGCGACTCCGTTTTGTTGCGGTGTTCTCACTGAGGAAAAGTTGTGAGAAATACCCTTACTTTCAAAGAAGGAATCAAGGGAACTTTTTTTGAATTCAGTCCCATGATCACTCCTTATTGAGCGAACGGTCATGTTGTTCAGGACTTCCATTTTCCTAACAAAGGTGATGAGTTCTTCAGGGGTGTCACTCTTAGAACGGAGAAACATTACCCAGGTATAGCGAGAAAATTCATCAACTATGACCAATGTATATTTCTTTCCAGTGATGGATTGTTTATTAATAGGGCCAAACAAATCCATATAGAGAAGTTGTAGAGGAGATGACACTGAGGAAACTTCCTTAGCGTATGAGTGTTGAGGTAGACCAGTAACCAACTCTTTAGAAGAAAGAGTATTCAGTGTCTTGAAGTTGAGATGGGAGAGCCTCTTATGTCATAGCCAGTTGACATCAGATGAGGCTTTTGAGAAGAAACAGGTGTCCTCAGTGGTTGTAGAGTCCATGTTAATAACATAAACATTTTCCATACGATAACTGCTAAGAGTTATCTTCTCCTATTTGTTAGTGACAAAGCAGGATTCCTTAGTAAAAATCACTTTGTTATCCTTGTCACACAGCTGACTAATGTTTAGAAGATTGTGCTTCAGTCCTTCAACATATGCAACTCTTCCAAAGGTTGTTGTACCATTAGAGAGTACACCCAACCCTCGGGTATAGCCTTTTCCGTTTCCACCGAAAGTCACAGAGGGACCCTTCTCTTCCTTGTATTTACTGAGCAGGTTTTTCTTTCCAGTCATATGTCTAGAGCATCCGCTATCAAGATACCAGATACCCTTTCAAACCTGCAAACAAAGGAAGATTAGTTCGACTTGGGCACCCATTTAACCATGGGCCCACATTTGTCAGTGGTGGTAGTGGAAGTGGAAGGTTCAGCAGTCTTCGCAGCATTTGAAGATTCAGCTTCAGAATTATTCTTCACTTTGGTTAATTTCTTAACCTCAGTGGTCTTCTTTGCCTTGGGAGCATTAATCTTCACCTTAGCTAACTTTTCAGCTTTGGTGGCTGTGGGGCACTTACTAGCAATGTGATCGGTAAGTCCACCGTGATAACATTTCCTATAGCTAAAAGTAGCTCAAGGACCATTTGCATGCTTAGCCATTAACTTTAAATGAGCAGGTCCAGCACCAAGAATACCTTTAGCATCAGATCTTGGGGGAACTTGAGGTTCATCAAGATTCTTAGCTAGAAAGTTCCGCTTGATCCTAAGAGTGGATCGCTGAACATTTTCATAAACCTTATCCTTAAAGGATGAGGAATGATTAACTGAAGGTTTAACATTCTTCAGATTTGGTATTTTGGTACTCTTCTGAGGTTTTTGATAAACAACTTTCTCTTTACCTTTTGAAGTTAAGGTAGAGATTTCCTCAGTGATGGGGGTTTTAGAAGAGGAACACTGAGATGAGGAAGTGTCAGGAATAGAGGACACGAACATTCCAAACTTAAGCATGGAATGATCAGTGGTTGGTTCTTCAGCGTCAGCTTTGTAACCAAGACCACGTTTGTCACTCAGAGGAATCTGAGACTTTATTATATCAGTGATCGTTATTGAGGATTTACACCATCCTTCAACAGTAGCCTTTTCAGCTTTTAATGCAGCGATAGCTTCTTCTCGTTCGATTTTGACTAGTTGATTTATATGAACCTGATCTTTTAAATCTTCTTCAATTTTAGAATGCTTTTCTATTTGAAGGTGATAGTTTTAAAGCTGTTCAGCGAGATCAAGGTTTTGATTTTCAACAACAATTTTGCCATTCATGGCATCATATAAACTCATAGTCAGGAGATCGATTTTACGAAGACTATCAGCTTCATCAATATCTGAAATATTGGTAAAGAAAGAAGGTGATACCTTAGTAGCAGAGGTTGAAGTAGAGGGAATGTCAGAATTTTCTTCCTCTTCTTCGATTTTGGCCATGAGACAGAGATTGGCCTCATCATCATCTTCAAAGTCAGATGATTCTTCTTCATCATAGGCAGCCCAATCAAATTCAGCCATCAGGCCTTTGCCTTTCTTCTTAAAGCTTTTCAGCTTTGCATATTTTTCTTTCAGCTTTTGATACTTGTCATCTCTAGCCCTGGGGTTAGAGGATTTCTTGGGGAAAGCTGAGGGTCTAGAAACTTTCTTTGACCTACACTCGCTAGCAAAATGTCCTATCTTTTCACAGTTATAGCAAGTAGCAGTAGCCTTATCAACAGGAGTTGATGATCGTGGCTTGTCAGTAAGTGCGAGAGGTTTGTTCCTTCTGAAGTTACTCTTTCTAGCGAATCTCTTGAACTTATTAGCCAAGAGTGCCAGAGATTCATCAAGATCTGAAGAGTCAGCATCTGATGAGCATTCAGAGTTAGTTTCCAACTCAGTGACAAAGATAGTAGATCGCTGTGTGGAAGGTGACTCTGAGAGTAAAGCAACAGGTGTGCTTTTGGAATCTTTTACAAGATTCTTCTTAAGATGACACGACTGCTCATGATTGAGCATAGTGCCATATAAGGTAGAGAGATTCATAGATTTTAGATCCTTAGATAGCTTGAGACACATTGAATAACTGTCCCAGCTTTCAGGTAAACATTCTAGGAACTTTGTCAGAACTTCAAAGTTAGAATATTCCTTACCAACGGTTTTTAGATCAATAATTAAAAAGTTAAACCGCTGATGTACTTCAGAGAGAGATTCATTCTTACCACAAATGAAGTTTTCGTATTGTCTTACCAGGTTGATCTTTCTTGAGTCCTGGACTTCAGACGTACCTTCATATTGAACACATATTGTGTCCCACATGGCGTTGGAGGTTTTCAGGTTCATGACGGAATGGTAGACTTCGTCGGAAAGAGCCATAGAAAGAATGGATCTGGCTTTGGTGTCGATAGCCACTTTCTTCTTATCTTCTTCAGACCAATTGTGAGGTTCCTTAGGCACGACACTTTCAGGAATGGTAGCTCTAGTAGCAGTGCCTGGAACTTCAGGGTCAATTCTAACTGGAATATATGGGCCATTTTCGAGATAGTAAGGCATAGTAGGGTCTACACCTTCTAAGAAGAGTATCATCCTATTTTTCCACAGACTAAAGTTATCTCTGGAAAATCTAGGGGGTTTTGCAAGAGAACCATTGTCAATATAGTTTGTGTTTGTATTGGTAGCCATAATGAGAAATAGCAAGGAAGAGAAAAGATTAGTATAAGAAAGATCTTGTTTATGAGTTTAAACAATCCGCTCTGATACCACTTGTTGGTCCCGAAAGGGTTATACAAGTTTGTAGAAGGGGGTTGAATACAAACACACAGATTTTACTTTTTTAAATTGTTTGTTGATATTTATCAAACAATTTACAACTTGTTGCGGAACAAGATTAAGGATTAAACCTAAAATAAACAAGTTAAGAGAACACTAAAATTTCTTGCACTTAGAAATAAGAAAGAAAGGAGATAAGAATATTACTAATAATATTCTAACACAAAGTAGTAGAGAGGAGAAGATGGTCGAGCACTTCATTTCTGAAGTAGGGTTCTTCTTATATACTGCATGCATTTAATGCACAATAGTATAACTTTACACGTGGCAGCAGCTGATTGGTTGCATGGTTTGACCTTTGTAGACAACCTAGTAGCCGCATGATGTATAGTGTAGAATCAGAGTGGGTTGTATGATCCTGGACAAAAGGGATATCCTTTCTGACATTATTATACGAAGGCGTGCAAGGGGGTAAGATAAAAGTAACTTGTAGAGGAAACTTCATGACCAGCGTTCGCTGAATAGATCTTTATCAGCGAGTGATAAAGTTCAGCGTTCGCTGAAGTCTTCTACTTGTAACTTCACGTTGAGTGGACAAATCTTGGCTTCGCTGATATCCGCATCAGTTCATAAGTAGACTTGTCGCTGGTTCTTGGGCTTGATCTTCGACTTCAACGTAGAACATAGTTGACATGAGACTTGTCTTCAGGGATCATAAGTAAACAACTAAACTATCAGCGATCATCAACAAGACTGAACAGGCTCAGAGCTTTATTGATGAACAGTATCGCTGAATGTATAATTTAAAAGAGCATGAGTTTCCTATCAGCGGTACTGTAGAGACATAGTACTTATCAGCGATAGTGAAACTCTAATACATATTGTCTACTTATAATTTTCACTAAGTGTTTCGTAAAGAGTCATTATCAAATCACTGATGGTTTGGATCAACAATTATATTTTCCCGGATAGTTAACTTTTCCGGATGTTACCGGAATACTTTGGTTTCCGGAAGTCACCCGGATTGTTTGTGTTTCCTGGTATGTTTTCCAAAAGTATCCGGTAAGTGTGTTTTCTGGATACAAGTTCCGGATTGTTCCCGGATTCTGGTAGTTTCCGAATTCCGGTAGTTTCCGGATATGAGTTCCGGACACTTTGTACGGATAGTTTTACCAGAAGTGTCCGGTAAGTATTGGTTTCCGGTCAGTATTGATTTCCGGTAACTTCTAGCAGGGAACATTTTGATCATTGGATTTCAGTTTTAGTAGTATGAAGATACTCACAACTCGATTTTAAGTATATGATATGATGTGAGGTACGATTTGATCTTATGTGCACGTATGCTAGTATGTGTAAGGAATCCATAGCACCAGCGTTAATTGAAAAACGTAGAATAGGCAATGTATAATTGCTATTCTCGTTTATATTTGGAATGAGGAATAGACAAGGTATAATTGTTATTCCCTTTTTGTATCGTGATGTGAAACGATGGAATAGGCAAGGTATAATTGCTATTCATATTGAGACATGGAATAGGCAAGGTATAATTGCTATTCATACTGAGACGTGGAATAGGCAAGGTATAATTGCTATTCATATTAAGACGTGGAAACGTGGAATAGGCAAGGTATAATTCCTATTCATATTAAGACGTGGAAACATGGAATAGGCAAGGTATAATTGCTATTTATATTGAGACGTGGAAACGTTGAATAGGCAAGGTATAATTGCTATTCGTATTGTGACGTGGAAATGTGAAATAGGCAAAGTATAATTGCTATTTCCACTTTCTATTGGAAGACAAGGAATAGGCAAGATATAATTGCTATTTCTACTTCCACTTCAAGAAATAGGCATGGTACTAATTGTAATTGTTTGGACATGAGCAATAATCTAGAATCCGTGGTGATTCGTAGTGGCGCTCTAGAACATGATACTTACTGTTGTCATATTCATGGAATCGGGTATGATTCCCGTAATCGAAAGATGTTATGTGTACGATAAGAAAGCTTGAGATCGGGTTAATTTATACGCTTTGTTTACAATTTTGGTTTTCAAAGCTTATAAAGTTTTTGATTTGAAAATTGGATGTTCTCACTAGGCGCAAGCCTAATCTTTTCAAATTATATTTTTTTACCAGGTACTAGCTCGAGAAAGGATACAAAGGGATGAGTGAAGAGGGACATCCGAGTTATGTTTTTGGAAGAGTGATGGACAAGTTAGTGTATACGAAGATGTTTTTAGGGAATTGCCTATACAACCCGTAATCTGATCTTCATGTTAAGGATTAGATTAGTAGGTTGTTTTGATAGTTCAGATGTATATGAATCTTAGTAACTAATTATCTATTTATGTATAAAAGTTTGGAAGATGTTGTGGTAAACTCTGAAACTTCAAGGTTTAAATGTATTGTGTTTTTAGGGTGTTTCACGAACCGACTGCTTATTCCGATGCTGATCACGGCGGGAGCCTTCTGGATAGGAAAAGCACAACTGGTCACGTACAATTCTTGGGAGATAAATTAGTAAGTTGGGCTTCGAAGAAACAAAATTGTGTGTCAACATCTACGGCGGAAGCTGAGTATGTTGCGGCCGCGAGCTGTTGTTCACAAGTCTTATGGATGAAGACTCAACTGATGGACTTTGGCTGTAAGTATGACAAAATCCCAATTTATTGTGACAGTAAATTTGCTATTGCTATTTTAGTGAATCCTGTCCAGCATACAAAGACAAAGCACATCGATATTCGTTATCACTTCATCAAGAATCATCTAGAAAAATGTACTATTGAACTTTACTTCGTTTCTACAGAATTCCAACTTGCCAATTTATTCACGAAAGCTTTGGATGAAAAACGTTTCAATTTGTAATCTCAAAGCTTGGCATGTTGAACATGAAGGTTTGAATAGTTATAGTATTCATTCAATTAGTTGAAATTTTTTATTTTTCATTCAAGTTTATTAATCTTGATTGCAAAATATTAATTTTCACCTCATTGAATTTTTATTATGATCATTTCAAAGTTTATGTTTTTCTGTAGTATACAAAGTTTATTTCAATTTTTACTTTTGCTTGTCAATTTCAATTTCTTATTTTTTCCATCATGGTTTATGTGCAAAACAATGTGTGTGATGTATGTTAAGGGGGAGAAAGTAAAAGTTCTTTATCATTGGTTAAGGGGGGGCATGGTATTTCATTCAAACATGTGTTGCTCATATCATGTATGAGTATATGTGCAGTTCATTCAATAAATCATTGAAGATGAGAGTAAGTATTCTGATCTGAATTTTTGTGCAAACCCTTTGTGATGAAAACATTTTTTTTTAAATCCTATGCATCATTTTAGGGGGAGCAAAATGATTTGTAAAATTCATCTGAAGAATACCAGTTAAAAGTTGGACATCTTTTAACTTGAAAAATGATTTTTGAAAAGGTTAAAAAGTTTGAGTTTCAGAAAAATGTCTAATTGTAGGAAGTTGTCGCTCAAAGCCTTAGGCGATAACATTCTCTCATCGCATAAGCCTTGACCGAGAACTTTCCTCATCGCACAAGAGGCGTGCGATCAAAAGTGTTCATCGCATAAGTTTCATGCGATCAGAATCCTCATCGCACAAGTGGTGTGCGATCAAATGACGTGCACAGTGCTAATCGCACAAGTGGTGTTCGAGAACTTTGAATGCCTTCATCGCATACGTTTCATGCGATGAAGAATAACTTATCGCCCATCGTTCAGGCGACAAGTTGACACGTGGAAGGTCAAACGTTCGACCAATCACTTCTTGCCACGTGTCATCACAGCCTAAGGTCAATAAATAGAGCGATTTTTGAATTAGTTTTCTTTTTTCGACCATCTTGAAACCGCTCGTGCTCTCAAATGAGTTTGCTCACAATCATCGATTTGTTGCTATTTCGTGTAGCTTTTCAATCGATTTCACTTCAGGTTAGTGATTCTATCATCATTACTTCATACTCGTGTTTTGGTTGTCAATCTCTTGATTCTATGAGGGTACAGTCGAGTTCATTGTGACCTTTGGCATTCTTGTCGAATTCTTAATCAATGTGTTAGATTTACAATAAAAAGATGATAAGATAGGCTTTATTTTAGTAAATCGACACTAGGGTATTGTTTTATTTGAGCTTTCGGTTCATTCTTAGAAATCTGGGATTGAATATTAAAGTTAGGTTCAAGTATTCAATGTTGTCGCACAATACTTGTATTCAAGTATTCAAAGTTGTCGCACATAACTAGACTTCATCCTGATCGCATAAATTTCATGCGATAACTTTCTTTCATCTCATAGGCTTTGTGCGATTAGCTTCTTTATGCGATATTGGTGTGTTGTGCGATAACATCCCAGACTTAGAAAATTTTGAGATTTTTCTCAAAAGTGGTTACTTGATCGTTTCACATCAGAATTCTAACCCATTCCAGAACAGTTTCAATAGCACATATTCAGGAACATGGTGATGGAAATTCTTTAGACGAGAACACAATTATGCCTTCACATCGTTCATCCCATCCTTCAGTTAATGCAAGGAATCCCGATGATAAACTAATCTTACCAAAGGAGTGTCTGAAGATTGCTCACAACAATTTTACTTTCGATATGGCCGTGTGCGGATGGATTATCAAATCGTAGTGGAGATACTTAAGGGTCATCCTCTCCGCACTGCTTTGGATAAAACCGTGCTCGTGTCGTTGATCTATTTGCAACAAACTTGGAAGACACTGACTTTTGTTCCTGCCAGTGAGACAAACCAGTACTTCACTTTGAAGATCGATCATTTTGACTCCAAGCTTACTTTGAAAAGACTGAGGAGAAGATATCCAGAAAGACTTGTTCGTAATGAAAGTTCAGCCGATAGATCTTGTGAAATTGTATTCTATTGAGAAACTGCCGTCACTACATCAGGTGGAGTACTTACACTTGATGAAAAACAAGGATCAGAATCTGAAGTTGGTCAGAACGGATAAGGAGATAGTAAGGATTGTGAAGATAGAATCTCATAAGATACTGAATGTCTGGTATCCGAGGTTAATAGTTTATAGAACAGATGGCAAAGTATGGTCATTCACCGAAGCTGATTTCAAGTCACTCACTTGTAAAGACTTTTTCAGACTCTATGACATTCTAGCCAGAACTTTGAACAAAAATTTGACTTGGTCTGAAGCTTATCAATCCGTAAAGCGCTTCATGAAAATTTGGTGAAGTTTGCATACTTAACCGATTTCCAAATGGCATTGGAAGCTGGTCATGTAACGACCCGTCCCAAGTATACACCATATAATAGCATTTACCAGCCAAAGATACATAACAAAAGATTCATATTATTCACATAAGGTCCGAAAGTCTTAAAGAAGTACATTACATAATGTGGTCCAAACTTTTCGCTAGCATATATTACAATACTATCCGTACAAAACTTCTAAATCCCAAATAGCCTTCAAAAGCACGTCATACTTTATCCTTGCCTTTATACCTTCCTTGACCTGGAATACATATTTTTGAAAACAAAATGAGGGTTAGACCAAACGGTCTAGTGAGATAATCCCTGTCAGTTTAGTAATCCTTTTGTAAAACACAAATATACAACAAGTATTTAAATACCAAGTAAGACTCGTGCGCTGTGTACAACTCCTCATTCCCATAGCCATATTAGTTGGTTGCGAGCCAGCTAATCAATTTACTCCGCTGCACTAATACACAGCCAACTCCGTTGTCCCTTCTTACAGCCAAACTCCACCGGTCCTAAGCCCGGCCAACGTGCACTCGTGTAGTGTAATGCTCATATAAATATAATACACACCTCAATATATCATACTTCATACGTATGCATATTATTACACTATTTACCACATTCTCAATCCACATATATGTATTCCAGTTTGAAAACATTTTAAAGTAAAACTCACCTGATTGCTTATCAAAACGCTTCCAAGCCTTTTCCAAAAGATTCAGTCTTTCACCCAGAATTCATAGAATCTGAAATAATTTACATACAATTATCTCCTTACCAACTAAACATATAAGACTTACTAGAAGACTAAGAACTCTAGATAACTCTATCTAACTCTTATCCTCAAATGTTTCCCCCAAACCCGAACTTAAGTCGAGTCCACAGTATTTCCAGTCCTCATTCATACCCTATCCAAGAGTCGACAAATCACAAAGCCACCGGATACTCAAAAGTATCTGGAATCTCAAAAGTGATCAAACAGCTAGAGTTTCCGGATACTACCAAAACTATCCGGACAACATGACCAATCCATACAACACAACTTTCCGGACAACCTATACAATCCGGACAATACAACTTTTCGGATAACATAAACAATTCGGAAGACATCCGAAACCCAAAGCAATCCGGACACCATCCGGTATCTAATTTCATCCGGAAACCATAGAAAAGAGTAACTTACCGGATACTTGTCTGTCCGAATACTTGTCTGTCCGGATACTTGTTTGTCCGGACACTAGCAATGAGAAATTACCGGACACATTCATATTGCGTCCGGAAACCTCTATCGGTTTGCCCAAATTCTACCCAGAATCGATTGAAATCATTACCAGACATGAAATCGACTATTCTACTCCGATAGAAACCTTCTACTAACAATTACAAACATAAAACCTAAAGGAACATACCTTAATATCACTTCCAACAATTCCAATTTGAAGTCTTAGCCAAATAACCCTTTCTTCTTCTTCTTTTTCTTCTTGTCTTCTCCAAAAACACACACACATACACTAGCTGATATTTTCTGTTTTTGTAAAATATCTGGAAACTAAAAGGTATATGTATCAAACCCAAATTTACATTTTTGGCTTGAACTATTCAAAAATGACCAAAACACCCTTAACTTATAATTTAACCCAAACTTACCCTAAACATCCAATTTTAAAGTTAAATAATTTAACGGAAAGAGAATTTAACTAACGAACTTTCTCGGGGTATTACATCATCTCCCCCTTAAAAGAATTCCGTCCCGGAATTCGGTTAGGCAAAAAGGTACGGGTACTTAGTTCTCACTATTACATCGAACTTCAACAAGGCTGTTGAAAATAACTTATTAGGCACTCCACACCTATTTATATCTATAACACAATTATCAGATACCTTTCTAAAGAAAATAAATGGCAAATAAGGAGCCACAGTTATTCGATTGCATCGAAATCAATTAGCACTTTAACACGTGTAGAGTTCATTAGAAATGTACCAGTAACCGTATCAGGAGTTTCTTCTGCTTCTTGTGCTGTCATTTGGAAGGCACGACCTCTTGCTTTCGGTATCTCAGGTTTCTGTACCCCTCCCGACACAACACTCGTTGGTCTCACTGGCATACTATGTTGATCCAAACCCTCAGTGATTTGATAATGACCCTCTCTTATATACTTAGTGAAAATTGTAAGTAAACAATATATATATATATATATATATATATATCAGAGTTTCACTATCGCTGATAAGTACTAAGATCTTACAGTACCGCTGATAGGAACTCTCACTCTTTAGATTAAACATTCAGCGAAACTGTTCACCATAATACTCTGAGTCTGTTCAGTACTTATGGTGATCGCTGATAAGTTAGTTGTTTACTTATGATCTCTGAAGACAAGTTTCACGTCAACATAGGTTCTACGCTGAAGTCGAAGATCAAGCTCAAGAACCAGCGACAAGTCTCCTAATGAACTGATGCGGATCAGCGAAGACTCAGATCTGTCCACTCAACGTGAAGTATCAAGTACAAGACTTTAGCTATCGCTGAACTCTATCATTCGCTGACATAGATTGATAGATCGCTGAATCAACGAAAAGTTGATCATAAAGTCCTCCGTACAAAGTATTTTTGTCTTAACCACCCTTGCATGACTCCGTACGATATTTCAGAAAAAGAACCTCCTTATTGTCTGAAATCGTACAACCACTCTGATACTACACTGTTCAACATGCGGCTACTAAGGTTGTCAACAAAGGTCAATGACATACAACCAATGAGTTGTTGCCACGTGTAAAGTATATACTTCCATGCATTAAATGCATGTAGTATATAAGAAGATGAACTCACTTCATTTTGAAGTAACTTGCTAACTCTGGACAAGTTCATCTTTCTTATCTTGAGATAGGTTATTATTAGTAATTTCCTTCTCTTTCTTAGTGAAAGAAACTTAGTGTTCCAACTTGTTTAGATTTAGGTTTATCCTTAATCTTGTTTCCGCAACAAGCTGTAAATTGTTAATGATTTATCAATAAACAATTTAGAAAAGTAAAATCTGTGTGTTTGTATTCAACCCCCCCCCCCTTCTACAAACTTGTATAACCCTTCGGGACCAACAAGTGGTATCAGAGCAGATTTGTTTAATCTCATAAACAAGATCTAATCTATACTAAGATTTCTCTTCCTTGCTATTTCTGAAAATGGCTACCAACACAAACACAAACTATATCGACAATGGTTCTCTTGCAAAACCCCCTAGATTCTCCAGAGATAATTTTAATCTATGGAAAAATAGGATGACTCTCTTCTTAGAAGGCGTAGACCCTACTATGCCTTACTATCTTGAAAACGGCCCATTTATTCCTGTAAGAATTGATGCCACGGTACCAGCCGCTGAGAATAGACCTGTTATTCCAGAAAGGCTGGTACCCAAAGAAGTTCATACGTGGACTGACGAAGATAAGAAGAAAGTGGCTATCGACACCAAAGCCAGATCCATACTATCCATGGCTCTTCCTGACGAAGTCTACCATTCCGTCATGAACCTGAAATCCTCAAAAGCCATGTGGGACACAATCTGTGTTCAGTATGAAGGTACTGCTAAAGTCCAGGACTCTCGAAAGATCAACCTGGTAAGACAGTATGAAAGTTTCATTTGTGGTAAGAATGAGACTCTCTCTGAAGTTCACCAACGTTTTAATTGCTTAATAATAGATCTAAAAACTGTTGGTAAGGAATATTCTAACTTTGAAGTGCTGACAAAGTTTCTAGAATGTTTACCTGAAAGCTAGGACAATTATTCTATGTGTCTCAAGCTCTCAAAGGATCTAAGATCAATGACCCTAGCTACCTTATATGGCACGATGCTAAACCATGAGCAATCGAGTCATCTTAAGAAGAATCTTGTAAAAGATTCCAAAAGCACCCCTATTGCTTTAATCTCAGAGGAACCCTCTACTCAGCGACCCTCGGTCACTATCACTAAGTTAGAGAGTAACTCTGAAAGGTCATCAGATTCTGACTCTTCAGATGATGATGAATCTCTGGATCTCCTAACTAAAAAGTTCAGGAGATTCGCCAAAAAGAAAATGTTCAGAAAGAAAAAACCCATTTCTATTACTGATAAGCCAAGATCATCAGCTCCTGTTGATAAGGCTACTGCTACTTATTTTAACTGCGAAAAGATAGGACATTTCGCTAATGAATGCAGGTCAAAGAAAGTCTCAAGACCCTCAGCTTTTCCAAAGAAAAACTTTATTCCCAAGAATAAAGATGACAAATACGCTAAGCTGAAAGAAAAGTATGCGAAGCTGAAAAGATTTAAGAAGAAAGGCAATGGCCTGATGGCTTATGATTGGGCTGCCTCTGATGAAGAAGAATCGTCATCTGACTCTGAAGATGATGAAGCCAATATCTGTCTTATGGCAACGATTGAAGATGAGGAAGAAAGTTCAGACATTCCCTCCACTTCAACCTCTGCTATTCAGGTATCACCTTCCTTCTTTACCAATATTGCAAATATTGATGAAGCTGATAGTCTGCGTAAAATCGATCTCTTGACTAAAAGTTTATATGAAGCCATGAATGGCAAAACTATAGTTGAAAACCAAAACCTTGATCTCGCTGAACAGCTTAAAAACTGTCACCTTCAAATAGAAAAGCTTTCTAAAATTGAAGAAGATTTTAAAGATCAAGTGCACTTAAATCAGCTAGTCAAAATCGAACGAGCAGAAGCTATCGCTGCATGGAAAGCTGAAAAAGCTACTGTTGAAGGATGGTGTAATTCTTCAACAAAGATCACTGAGATAATTAAGTCTCAGATACCCCTGAGTGATAAACGTGGTCTTGGTTACAAATATGAAATTCAAGAACCAGCCACTGATCGTTCCATGCTCTTATTTGGAACTTTCGTATCCTCAGTCGCTGACACTTCATCTTCTCAGTGTTCGTCCTCTAGACCGCCTATCCCTGAGGAAATCTCTACCTCTTCAAAAGGTAAAGAGAAAATGGTTTATCCAAAACCTACCTCTGTCTTTAAAGATAAAGGTAAAGGAATTGCGTTGAACCAAAATCCTCAGAAGGGTACCTTTGTACCAAAGCTGAATGCTTCTAAAGCTTTAGTGATTTATTCCTCTGGATCAAGGAATCAGATCTCTGAATCTACTCAGCGTGGGTCTATTCAGCGATCTACTCCTAGACTCAGAGTGGATGTCCTTGGTAAGAAATTTGAAGAACTAAATGTTCCTCCCATTTCAAAAGCCAAAAGCTTATTTGGTACTGGTCCTTCTAATTCTAAATCAAAAGCTCAGCACTCAAATGGTCCTAGAACTACTTTTAGTTATAGGAAATGTTATCATTGTGGACTTAATGATCATATTGCTAGTAAGTGCCCCACAGTCACCAAAGCTGAAAAGATAGCTAAGGTGAAGATTGCCTCCAAGGCAAAGAAGACCACTGAGGTTAAGAAATTAACCAAAGTGAAGACTGACAAAGCTGAATCTTCAAATGCTGCGAAGACTGTTGAACCTTCCATTCCAACTACTTCCACTGACAAACGTGTACACATGATTAAGTGGGTACCCAAGAAAAACTAATCTTCCTTTGTGATGCAGGTTAATAAGGGTATCTGGTATCTCAATAGCGGATGCTCTAGACACATGACTGGAAAGAAAAGCCTGCTCGCTGAATACAAGGAAGAGAAGGGCCCCTCTGGGACTTTCGGTGGAAATGGAAAAGGACATACCCGAGGGTTTGGTGTACTCTCAAATGGTACAACAACCTTCAGAAGAGTCGCATATGTTGAAGGGATGAAGCATAATCTGTTAAGCACCAATCAGCTTTGCGACAAGGATAACAAGGTAATCTTTACCAAGGAATCCTGCTTTGTCACTGACACAAAGGAGAAGATAGCTCTCAGCGGTTATCGTTTGGAAAATGTTTATGTAATAAACATGGACTCAACAACCACTGAGAACTCCTACTTCTTCTCAAAAGCCTCATCTGATGTCAACTGGCTATGGCATAAGAGGCTCTCTCATCTGAATTTCAAGACACTGAACACTCTTTCTTCAAAAGAGTTAGTCACTGGTCTACCTCAACACTCGTACGCCAAAGAGTCTTTATGCTCAGCGTGTGAGAAAGGGAAGCAGACCAAAGCAAGCTTTAAGTCAAAGCAAGTCTCCTCAGTGTCATCTCCTCTACAACTACTCCATATGGATTTGTTTGGCACTGTTAACAAACAATCCATCGCTGGAAAGAAATATACACTGGTCATAGTTGATGAATTCTCTCGCTATACATGGGTTATGTTTCTCCGTTCCAAGAGTGACACCCCTGAAGAACTCATCACCTTTGTTCTGAAGATGGAAACCCTGAACAATTTAACCGTTCGCTCAATAAGGAGTGATCATGGGACTGAATTCAAAAACAGTTCTCTTGATTCCTTCTTTGAGAGTAAGGGTATTTCTCATAACTTTTCATCAGTGAGAACACCACAACAAAATGGAGTCGCTGAAAGAAGAAATAGAACAATTATTGAAGTTGCACGTTCAATGCTCAGCGATTCTCACCTGCCTACTCAGTTTTGGGCTGAAGCTGTCAACACTGCTTGTTTTACGCAAAACAGGTCGCTGATAGTCAAAAGATTCAACAAAACAGCCTATGAACTTTTTCATGGGAGAAAGCCTTCAATCAGCTTTCTTCACATCTTTGGATGTCAGTGTTTCATACTGAATAACTGAGATGCCCTTGGAAAGTTTGATCCTAAAGCTGATGATGGAATCTTTCTTGGATATTCTTCAATTTCCAAAGCCTTCAGAGTCTTCAATCGTAGAAGACAAACTGTAGAAGAAACTATTCACGTCACGTTTGACGAATCCCGTTCAGCGAACTCTAAACCGTCCGCTGATACTGAAGAACTGAATCAATGGATGTTCTCTCATCTTGGTGATTCAGAAGACATTCCCACTCCTCACACTCATACAGTTGAAGATGATGGTCCTACTATCATTCCAAAAATGCAGAATAGTGTAGCTGAAATATCATGGGTCTCAGCTGTTCCTATAAACACTATACCTTCTTCTTAACCAAATGTCTCAGACATTCCATCTACTTCTCAACAATCAGTGAATATAATGACAACTGCATTCATTCCTCTCTTGGCTGATACTCCAGACGTCGCTGAAGCTTCATCTTCAGTTCCTCCAGTTCAGGTTGAGTCAGCGTCTCACGCTCCGGCTCAACAATGGACTGTAAATCACCCAATTGATCAAATTCTTGGTGATCCAAACACTGGTATTCAGACTCGACGAAGTGCGGGTAATATTTGTTTATTTGTCAATTTTATTTCTCTAACTGAACCAAAGAAAGTAGATGATGCCCTCAAAGATCCAAACTGGGTCAGCGTCATGCAAGAAGAGCTGACTGAATTCGAAAGAAACAAAGTTTGGAAACTTGTTCGAATACCAACTGACAAAACAGTGATAGGCACTAAATGGGTCTATCGAAACAAGTTGGACGAACATGGAACTGTAACCCGCAACAAGGCTCGTCTCGTTGCTCAGGGATACAGACAAGAGGAAGGCATCGATTATGACGAAACATTTGCTCCAGTAGCAAGACTAGAATCTATTATTCTATTCTTAGCATATGTTGTACACAAAGACTTCAAAGTATATCAGATGGATGTTAAGTCAGTGTTTCTAAATGGAAAGCTGAATGAAGAAGTCTATGTGGAACAACCTCTAGGATTCTCGGATCCTAAGCGTCCAGGTTATGTTTATAAAATGGATAAGGCACTTTATGGCTTAAAGCAAGCTCCACGTGCATGGTATGACACTCTTTCTACTTATCTCCATATTGAAAAATTTGAGCGAGGTAAAATCGACAAGACTCTATTTTTCAGGAAAGTAAAAGGTCATATCATTCTTGTTCAAATATATGTTGATGACATTATATTTGGTTCTACTAACCCTGACCTTTGTACTCGTTTCGCTGATAGAATGAAAGATGAGTATAAGATGAGCATGATGGGTGAACTAACATATTTCCTTGGTCTACAGATAAAGCAAAATGAAAAAGGAACTTTCATTAATCAGGGAAAGTATGTTAAAGATATGCTGAAGAAATTCGATTTAACTCAAAGTTCAGCTATGAAAACCCTTATGGCACCACCGCTGACACTAGACAAGGATTTAAAAGGAGTTCCTGTTAATGTCATGATGTACCGTGGGATGATCGGCTCACTGTTGTATCTTACAGCTAGCCGACCCGATATTATGTATGCAACATGTTTGTGTGCACGATATCAAGCTGAACCTAAGATGTCTCATATGATCGCTGTAAAGCGAATTTTTCGATATCTTAAGGGTACTGCAAATCTAGGTCTTTGGTATCCCAAAGACTCAGGATTTGATCTAATCGCCTATTCAGATAGTGATTTTGCAGGTTGCAAAATGG
This sequence comes from Saussurea involucrata, assembly GCA_033807775.1. NCBI lineage: Eukaryota > Viridiplantae > Streptophyta > Magnoliopsida > Asterales > Asteraceae > Saussurea > Saussurea involucrata. The sequence continues at coordinate 262,860,185 of CM066321.1, forward strand.
ATAGGAAAAGCACCACATGAGGATGTCAGCTCCTGGGTGGAAAGCTGGTGAGTTGGACAAGTAAAAAGCAAAACTCAGTGTCCACCTCCACAACTGAAGCTGAGTATGTAGCCGCTGGAAGCTGTTGTTCTCAGGTCTTGTGGATGAGAAATCAACTACTGGACTATGACCTTCAGCTCTCAAATATTCCAATCTATTGCGACAGCACAAGTGCCATCGATATAGCCAATAATCCAATGCTACACTCAAAGACAAAACACATCGAAATCAGGTATCACTTTATCAGAGATCATGTGATGAATGGTGATATAGAACTTCACTTTATCCCAACTGATTATCAGTTAGCTGATCTGTTCACCAAACCTCTTGATGAGACAAGGTTCAACTTTCTCATCAGCGAGCTTGGAATGCTGAACTTTGAAGAGTAAAATCTTCAGCGGTTCACATTTGATCAGCGATAGGATAAAATCAACTTGTATAACCCATTCCATCATCTTCTCTCTCTGAATAAACTTGATTCGCTGATATCAAGGTATGTTTTTATCTCTCTGACAATCGCATGTAAATGCAAGATTTCAAAACAAATTGCATCGCTGAATATCTCTTCCTTATCAGCGATATTTTGAAATTTCTAAAACCATCACTGATATTTCTAAATTCAGTGCTTCATGTTTTCAAAAGTGTCCCTGAGTTTTCAAAAATTCAGAGACATCCTAAGAATATGAAAGGACAAGTTGTGACGTCATTGCAACGGATAAGCCCCGGCACGTTCTTTTCTGACACACATTTGCACGTTTCGTTTACCTTCCAATCAAATGCAAACACGTGTCCGTGTCATGATGAAAATATTTTCCCGCTCAAGATTTTCTCTTTCTCTAAACTCACTATATAAACTCATTCTGGGTTTATATTTTTCTTTTACGCAAACTTCTTCTCCAAGCAAGAAAAAGAAAATTTACTGTTGCATTTGTGCTCTTGAATTTTTCAAGAACTTCATCTTCTTCAACGAACCAGGTTAGTAATTCTTTTATTTTACCTGTTTCTTCAAACTTATTAATGATCTTCTCTTTGTTTTCACAAGATCAAACAAAAGAACCTTTTTAAAATGAAATCATTTCTTTCATGGTTTTATGAACACAACCTTTCATGGTTGTTCTTCAAGTTTAAAACGCAAAATCTTAAACTTGTTCTTTATACGTTTTTCCAGAATCCCAATCTTTAAAGGAAACTGGAAAACAAGATTTTTTTTTGGTTTGCTTTTCGTTTTTCAAAAACAAGAAAAACCCTAATCTTCATTAAGACATTTTGTCTGAATGAAATGGACAAAATTCGAACCATCTTATTGGAAAATCTTTCCACATTAAGGTTATTCTTATTTTTTAATCTTTGGTTGAACTGATAATACAGAAAATGGCATCTTCCGACATTTCCAAGAACACCATCGCTGAGAATACTGATCCTGATAATACTGCTGAGGAAGTGGAAATCCTCAAGGCTCCTCAGGTCAAGTTCTCTCTTGACAAACTGGATTGGACCATGGTAAATAACCTCTATGTGCTTCTCGAGTTTCCTCCTCGAAAGCAAGTCACACATCTAGATGATGCTGTGAACTTCCTGAATAATTGTTCCATCTCCACAGCCCTGACCATAACACCTCCTGCACATCAGCTACTGCTATCCCAATTCTGGTACTCTGCCAGACACTCTCAGCTACCATCAGCCAAAGACCCCTCAAAATCAATTGATTGCATCCTCTGTGATACTGACTATGGCACCATGAAGATTACACATGCCATTATTCACAAAGCCCTCAGCCTTCCCATCGCAACCAAAGAAAAACATTTTGTTCCCCTCCCTGACCCCAACAAAAACTCAGACAGGGAAGCCATCATTGCATTCTTCGATACAATGGGCTATGTATGGGAAACTGGGAGGGACAAGAAGCCCGAGAAGAAGCTGACCCTCATCAAGAAGTCCAAAATGCCCAGCGAGATGAATTTCATCTTCGCTCACTTAATCAGCTGCATGACTGCCAAGACCGGCTCCTCTGACCAAGCCGCTCAGCCTCAGCAAGCAATGGGATATGCATTGCTGAAAGGTCTACATATAGACTGGGCATCGATTATCTATGATGACCTGGTACTCAGAGTTGACTCCATCGCTGACAGATCTCCATGGGTTCCTTATCCTCGATTCATCAGCGCCGTATTCCAAAAAGGCCTGAAGGACAGCTACCCTCAAGAGGGTGACCTGAAACTCTCTCAGGTTGGCCCTAAGGTACTCGACTTCAACCCGGTGGAAAACGAGGTACGTCTTTCTACACTCTTAACTCTTCTCAATCCTCCTACTTCTTCTACTTCTGCAGCTCCTTCAGCGGACAAACCCACCGCTGATACCCCAGCTGCAATCTCCATTCCTTCTCTTAAAAGGAAACACTCCTACCCCCAACTTGGTTCCAAAAGAACTAAGAAAACCAAGGAGCAACCCCAGAAATCTCCTGCTGAAGACTCCTCAGCTCCTCTTGTTGGGCTGAAGGAAAGTTCAGTGGTACGCTCTGCTACAGCTGAACAAGCCACCCATTCTATCCCAACTTCAGCGTCTCTAAACGCTGAGGTTACAAACTTGGAATCTACCCAACCTCCTTCAGTCTCTCAAAAGACTGACGAAGCGATTCTCAGCGAATCCAACGTTGAACTCCGCACCCAACCTCCATTCTTATCCTTCGCTTCTCCCTCTACTCAATTGGACTCTACTCCAGTTATCACTGAAGCACCTGTCATTCCTCCAGAAGCTAAAGCTGACACTCAAGGAATGACGGGCATAGGACCTGCAGAGATGACCATACGTCCACGTTCTCTCGCTGACGATATGGAACTTTTCTCCGGACACCGAGATTTTGATGCATTAATCAATCCTCCTGCAGGTATACAACAAACCCTAAACACTGTAACTGAACCCCAAACTTCTGAGCTTTCCTCTGTTCACAAGTTCTTATATGTTACAGGTCCTAATTTGGGAGACATCAACGCTTCTCTGAAGACTATAGAGACAAAGCTGACAGGTCTCACAACTACTCTTTCCGACAACTCTTCAGCTGTAACAAACACTGGAGAGAATCTTACAAAGCTGACAATTGTGGTCGAAAAGAATGCCCCCAAAGCTGACTTGGAGAAGGTTGATAAATCACTCACCGACTTTGCCAAAGTTCTCTCTGATATCTACACATACTACCTCGACATAAAAAAATCAGTTGACACCATGTCCAGCGAGGTCACAACGCTGAAGACATCGGTTGGCATACTCGAAGGTGATATGTATGCTGTAAAGACTGATGTCAGTTCAGTAAAAACTGACATGAGTTCTGTGAAGACCGATGTCAATACGATGAAGAATGACATCACTTCTATTCAGACATTGTTGCAGCAGATCCTGACCAACACGACCGCCCCTGCCCCTGCCCCTGCACCTGAGCATTTTACTGCGGCGGATCGTGCTGAATTCGTAAAGACCAATCCTGGTATTTATGGTCTAGAAAACAGATTATCAGCGATTGAGATTTGTGTGGGGATCCCTGGCCAAGAAGACAGGGAAACAACCACAGCTGCTGAGTCATCACATTCCTCCCCCACTCATCATGATAAAGAGGGGGAGAAGAGCGTTGAAGACCTTTCCCATGATGAATCTATCAGGGGAGAGAAGACTGAAGACCTCACCTTCAATGAAGAAGGTGAGAAGACAATTGAAGCAGCCGCTGGATCTCAGGGAGATGAACACCCTGAGGGAACCGAGAAGCTTACCTCTGCATCTGAGGGGGAGCAACTCGAAGAAGAAGCTGAAGAATCTGAGTCTGAAGCTGAAGATGAAGAAGCCATCGACTTATCTGATGATGAACCATACTCTTCTCCAAAGAATGATGATGATGAAGATGATGATGATGATGATGATGACTCTTTTATCGTCAAGCCTGCTCAGAGAAAAATTCTTAAAGGGATTCTGATAAATGAACCTTCAGGGGAGCGGACAAAGACAAAGCCATCAGCATCTGAAGCCGACAAGGGCAAAGGAAAAAGTGTCGCTGAAGATGATGAAAATCTGACGATCTTGCTTAAAAAGCCAGTTTTTCAGGTACACTAACCTCTACTCTCACTACATCCCTCCTCTCTATACACTATCAGTTCTACACTCCACAAACCTCCATACACTTTATCCCATTCTTTCTCTATCTTTGTTCTACCCATGTTCTTACTTGTAAGATCGATGTGTTTCAGCTAGTCCTCTCCCCTGTTTGAGGATATCGCTGAAGTTCCTATAGCTGCGACTTCTTTAACAATATTCCCAGCTCCCAACGCTGAAGAAATAATCCCAGTCTTAGATTTGATCTCTGAGACTGATGAACCTGAAGAACAGATGCTCTCTCACAAAAATAGACCTTCCTTGGCTCCTCAAAAGCTAAGTGAAGTGGATCAAGAAAAGAGAGATGAAATGATCAAGAGACTCGAAGATCAGCGAATCATTCTAAAGCTTGATCAACTTCCTTCCATTCCTACAAAGTTCAAAATTTCCAAAAAGGAATACAAGGAACACCTCAGAGCTGAACGCCTAATCGCTGAAAGAAGGGAAGCTGAAGAAAAAGACAGAGAATACGCCATCCAGCTTACTCAACGATCAGTAAAAGATCCCAAGCTGAAAAGAGCTCCCATTGACGTTCAACATCAGCTATGGGATGATGCTCAAAGGATCGTTATAGAAAAGACCAAGGTCTCAGATACGACTTTGGAATGGTGTAAAGATATGTTGAACTATCGATCTCAACCATCCACAATCATCAAAGTAAACATCAGAGGAAGACTGTACTCAGACGTTCCTGTTGTTGAAGTTGATGTCTACAGAGAAGACAAAACCAAGCAAACCTTCTATGCTGCTACCTTAGATAAGTTTGGTCTCTCTGAATGGTTAGAAGTGAAATTAGCCATTCAGGGATCGCGTTCAAAGTTCAAAAGCCATGTCGAGAAGATCTTAAACAAACAGACCAACCTAGTTTCTTCTGCTGTGGACATTCCTCCTTCCACTCTTCTTCCTCCTCAACAAAGAAGAGTCTCTGCTACGGAAAAGAAAGTCTCAGATTCAGGTCCTCCTATACGGAATGAAACAGGTATTGGTTTCTCTCGTGTTGAAGTTCTTGGCCCAGATGCTGATCTCTCAGCGCTTGACACCTCCCTACCACCTGGAGAAACTTTCATTCCTGGCACAGTTGTAAGTGATCCTTATGGTATATTCTTTCTAGACTACGATGGAAACCATCACTTTCAACGTATCTCTGAGCTCCACATCACTCCCATCGAACAACTCAGAGATCTCATATACTGGTGTGAAGTCAGACGCGACATTAAAGCTAGACACCTGAAGCCCTTGATTTTTGAAGAAGCTCTGAACAAAAAGAATCAAGGAGTAGATGTCCCTGACTGGATGATTCCCACATCAATGACCCTTGATGAACAACTCATTAAGGAAGAACCTTTTGACGGATAGGATCGCCTTGTAATTCTCTCTATCCTTATCTGTCTACATCTTTTGTACTTATAATTTTATTCGCTGTACTTGTAATTTTTCTACTTCCTTCTGTAATCTTTACGAAGTTTAAAGAAAAATTTCAGCGAATGTACTTTACTCCATCAGTACAGAAAAGATCCCAGAAAACAGTAAAAGGGACAAATATTTTATGAGTTCTTTTTATCCTTATGTTTCATTAAATAGCAATTTTCTCTGTTGCTATGTCATAATCAAATAGGGGGAGATTGTTGATCCAAACCCTCAGTGATTTGATAATGACCCTCTCTTATATACTTAGTGAAAATTGTAAGTAAACAATATATATATTAGAGTTTCACTATCGCTGATAAGTACTAAGATCTTACAGTACCGCTGATAGGAACTCTCACTCTTTAGATTAAACATTCAGCGAAACTGTTCACCATAATACTCTGAGTCTGTTCAGTACTTATGGTGATCGCTGATAAGTTAGTTGTTTACTTATGATCTCTGAAGACAAGTTTCACGTCAACATAGGTTCTACGCTGAAGTCGAAGATCAAGCTCAAGAACCAGCGACAAGTCTCCTAATGAACTGATGCGGATCAGCGAAGACTTGGATTTGTCCACTCAACGTGAAGTATCAAGTACAAGACTTTAGCTATCGCTGAACTCTATCATTCGCTGACAAAGAATGATAGATCGCTGAATCAACGAAAAGTTGATCATAAAGTCCTCCGTACAAAGTATTTTTGTCTTAACCACCCTTGCACGACTTCGTACGATATGTCAGAAAAAGAACCTCCTTATTGTCTGAAATCGTACAACCACTCGGATACTACACTGTTCAACATGCGGCTACTAAGGTTGTCAACAAAGGTCAATGACATACAACCAATGAGTTGCTGCCACGTGTAAAGTATATACTGCCATGCATTAAATGCTTGCAGTATATAAGAAGATGAACTCACTTCATTTTGAAGTAACTTGCTAACTCTGTACAAGTTCATCTTTCTTATCTTGAGATAGGTTATTATTAGTAATTTCCTTCTCTTTCTTAGTACAAGAAACTTAGTGTTCCAACATACTACCCTGATGTGTTTCCACTGTGGACAATCAGCCCGAATGTGATCAGGGGAATTGCAATGAAAACAAAATCGAGTCACCCAACAGTCCTTAGCGATATGACCCGACTTTCCACACTTGTAGCAATTTCGGGAATCAACATAGCAGTTTCCTTGATGAATGCGGTTACATTTAGGCCATGGTCTTTCAATTGATCTGAAAGGTGGATGGCTATCAAACCTCGAAGATCTGTACTCCTCCGGATCGTACGTTGTTTCCTCCAATTTTCTTTTCCCAAAACTTTTCTCATTAACACTTCTTCCTTTATCTCTTTCAACATTTTCTGCAGCATCCACTGCGGCTGAGAAAGTATCTGTTCCCTTTGCAATTACCAGACCTCTAATTTCTGAATTTAACCCAAATATAAACCTTTCCATTTTGAGTGCTTCAGTAGCCACATAGTATTCTGCAAAATGGGACTTCTCTAGAAAGCGCGCAGTGTAATCCCGAACTGATAGCTTACCCTGTTGCAAATTCATGAATTCTTCTTCCAACTGTCTTACGGCAGCTTGAGGATAGAACTTCCTTTTAAAAGCTATGGCGAATTCTTCCCAAGAAAAAGTAGAATACACTTCCGGTCCTTTAGAGGTGATAAGAGCTTCCCACCAATATAGAGCATCGGCCTTCAGCATCGCGGTTCCATATAACACTCTATCTTCCTCGGCACATTTGCTGGTTTTGAAGATGGCTTCTATCTCTTTTAGCCACCTCATAGCCTTTACTGGGTCTCTTTCTCCTGAGTAAGTCGGAGGTTTGCAGCTCAGGAACATCTTATAATCACACTTCCTTGGCACCGGTATGACAGTAGGTGTAATAGGCATCTCGTCTTCCAGACTAGGATCTGGTATTTCAGTCTCAGTATGACGAGTTCGGTCGAACATAGCTTGTATATTTGCTTGTAGTCTTCCCATTTCATCCGCCAAATCGTCTCTTGTAACAAATTCGGTGCCGTGTGACTGAACTCTGCCTCCAGTTCTGCCCCTACCTCGTTCTCCACCTCTTCCCCTTGTCCCGATTGTTGGATTCGTTCTAATAGGATTTCCTTCTCCCTCTCTATTCGTACGTCGAGTACCACTTGCCATCCTATTGACTTTAACAAGGTTAATATACACATAAGCACATACCCCAATATAATAAGGTATTCCGGTTCAAACATGTACCTGTGAGTTCATGATTACACTGGCCAAATGTAATTTGAAATTACCTTACATGATGTTCCTTCTACCTTTTATATTTAGCATCCCAAGGTTCTAAAATATTAGGGACATCCTACTTCGCATGCAGTTTAAGTCTAGGTATGGATCCTAATACCTAAGTCCCTTAAACTATGGCTCTGATACCATCTGTAACGACCCGTCCCAAGTATACACCATATAATAGCATTTACCAGTCAAAGATATATAACAAAAGATTCATATTATTCACATAAGGTTCGAAAGTCTTAAAGAAGTACATTACATAATGTGGTCCAAACTTTTCGCTAGCATAATTTACAATACTATCCGTAAAAAATGTTTAAGGAAAACTTCTAAATCCCAAATAGCCTTCAAAAGCACGTCATACTTTATCCTTGCCTTTATACCTTCCTTGACCTGGAATACATATTTTTGAAAACAAAATGAGGGTTAGACCAAACGGTCTAGTGAGATAATCCCTGTCAGTTTAGTAATCCTTTTGTAAAACACAAATATACAACAAGTATTTAAATACCAAGTAAGACTCGTGCGCTGTGTACAACTCCTCATTCCCATGGCCATATTAGTTGGTTGTGAGCCAACTAATCAATTTACTCCGCTGCACTAATATACAGCCAACTCCGTTGTCCCTCCGTACAGCCAAACTCCACCGGTCCTAAGCCCGGCCAACGTGCACTCGTGTAGTGTAATGCTCATATAAATATAATACACACCTCAATATATCATACTTCATACGTATGCACATTATTACACTATTTACCACATTCTCAATCCACATATATGTATTCCAGTTTGAAAACATTTTTAAGTAAAACTCACCTGATTGCTTATCAAAACGCTTCCAAGCCTTTTCCAAAAGATTCAGTCTTTCACCCAGAATTCACAGAATCTGAAATAATTTACATACAATTATCTCCTTACCAACTAAACATATAAGACTTACTAGAAGACTAAAAACTCTAGATAACTCTATCCAACTCTTGTCCTCAAATGTTTCCCCCAAACCCGAACTTAAGTCGAGTCCACAGTATTTCCAGTCCTCATTCATACCCTATCCAAGAGTCGACAAATCACAAAGCCACCGGATACTCAAAAGTATCTGGAATCTCAAAAGTGACCAAACAGCTAGAGTTTCCGGATACTACCATGTAGAATCCAGATCCATGCAACTAATATGAAATCGAAATATGTGAACAATGATAGCAATTGATTTCAACTGGTCTGTTGGGAACTGAAGATTTGCTAAGTATGATTAGTACTGCCAGAACTACATTACTACTGCCAGAACAACCTTAATACTGCTAGAGCATAATTAATACTGCTAGAGTGAAGTTACTACTGCAAGAAAAAATTAATACTGCTGGAACTCTGTTAGTACTGCTGATGCATTAATGCTGCTGGATCAAAGTTAGTACTGCTGGATCAAGTTAGTACTGCTGGATCAAGTTAATACTGCTGGAACAAGTTAATGTTGCTGGAATGAGTTAATACTGCTGAAATGAATTAGTGCTGCTGGAGAATATTAGTACTGCTCATGCTGAATGAAGATTAATACTGCTGATGTGATAAGTTTGGAATGCGAAGATTTTGGAGATAAAGATGGAATGGATGAAGATATGCTTAAAGAAGATTCAGAAGATCAATTTATTTTTGATAGTTATCTTGTACTTATTGTGTATAAATAGATGTTGATAGATAGCTATTCGATATAGAAAATATACAAGCAATATACGAGAGTCTAAGAATACGTTTTTGTTTTGAGAGAGATTTAACCTCAAGGTTTAGAACCCTATTTCTAGAGAAGTAGAAGTCGTCTTGATTGAGCCTGTTCATCAAGAGTGAGTTTTGGTTGTAATCTTGTGAGTCGAAGCATTGAATACAAACAGTTTGTGTTCTCTGATATATTGTTCTTTGATTGTGTGAACTAAAGTTCTTTTCCGCAGATTCTTTAATTTTGAATTCTAAGTATTAATAGTCTTGTTAAGATTCGATCCTGACAAGTGGTATCAGAGCTTGTGTTTCTTAGAATTCTACAATCATTATGGACAATTCTATTGAATCAAACAGTACTCTTGTTTCTAAGGTTTCCATGCTCAGACACAATGAGTTTGACATAGGAATGGGATTTGATTGGAGTGATCAAGCAGAAGAGGCCATCCAAAATCAAGCACTTATGGCTGAAGTTTCAGATATTCCCACTGAGGTAAAATCTAATCTCTGTACTCAAGCTTGTATAGACACTGTTAAAAGGTATAGAGATCACAATCAGGGAATGTGTGATGACCTTAAGAGATTAGAAAAGGACAGAAAAGACTATGTAGTAATTGTTGAGAAGTTTGAAGAACAGATTAGGGCTTTTCAAGCCAATGAACTTCAACACTCCTATGATACAAACTACTGGAAATGGGAAAAAGATGGTCTAGAGTTCCAGCTTAGAGAATCCAGGGAAGAGTGTGAGAAACTAAAAGGAGAGCTTGAGAAAGTTAAACTTGATGTTGAAAAGTTTTCAAAAGCTTCTAAAGTCATGGACACCATAATAAATACTCAAATCCACAGTAAGATGAAAACAGGCCTAGGGTATAATGCCACACCCCCACCCTACAACAACAACTACATCCCTCCTAAGTCAGACCTATTAGAAACCAAGGATAGGAAGGACTTACCTAAAGGAGCAACTGAAGTAGATCCATTAGATGAAGTAGTTGTTGAGGACAAGACTGGAAAAGAAGGATCTGGTGAGGAATGTGTAAGTCCATGTGTTAAGAACAATGAGATGAAAAGGACTGGAAAGGGAAAGGGAGTTCATTATACACAGACCACTGTTGTGAACTCTAATACTTGTGAACATTGTTCTTGCAAGAAATCTCAAGAGAATAAGCCCCAAAAACATGATAAAAAGAGGGGAAATCAAAGAAATTGGAATAACCAGTGGGCACAAAAGCAAGGAGTTGATCTGCAAAGGATTAACAGACCAAAACCTTGTTTTATTTGTGGCAGATTGAATCATCTTGCCAAACATTGTTATTTCAATCCTATTAACCAAAGGAAAAGTTTTCAAAGAAGTTTTCAAAAATCTTCTGGTTATAGGAAGCATGCAAGGAATAATATGGCTAAGAAACAAGCTGAATCCAAAAGCCACATGAGAAAACAGACTGAAAAGGAATGTGTCAATATGTGGATCCCCAAAAGCACTAATGTTAGTACTGCTACCTCAGATAGTACTGCTGACAAGGATAGTACTGCTAGAAGCAATACTACTGCCAATACTGCTGCTAGCAGTGTTAGTGCTGCTAACACTGTTAGTACTTCTTTTAAAGAGAATGCTACTGCTAACAGTGTTAGTGCTTCTAACTCTGTTAGTACCTCTTCTAAGAACAATACTGCTGCTAGCAGTGTTAGTGCTGCTAACACTGTTAGTACTTCTTCTAAGGTTAATACTGCTTCTAGTTTTTGTGCTGCTAGACCAATCATATTGACAAAATACTCCAGTTCTGCAGTACCTAAGTTTGAAAATCTCATCAAAACCCAGTGCAAGTACTTTGATGAGCAAGGGAGACCCAAGACCACTTTGGCTTGGGTTCCCAATAAAAACTAACTGTTTTATCTGATGTGCAGGGCAACCAACAGCTCCAGGGGAAGAGCATCTGGCATGTTGATAGTGGTTGCTCCAGGCACATGACAGGTAACATGGCCTGCCTCAAAAATTTCAAAAGAATTGATGGAGGACATGTTGCTTTTGGAAATAATCCTGCAGAAGAATCTCTGTGTTTTCTATCCAAATCCTCAGGAAGAATGACGACAATGGAGTTTGTCGATGAGCACAATGAGATTGCGATGCTTCAGAAGCCAAAGCAGGCCGCAGGATTTCATGATATTGTGGATTTTCTCAAGTCCTCACACATCTCTCATGCCCTAACAGTGTGCCCAACCATATATATCGAGCATCAAAAGCAATTTTGGGAGAATGCCGCTGTTATTTTCGAAGATGGGCAGAAAATCATTCGAACAAGGGTTTGTGACAAACCCTTGAAGGTCACAGAGGAGGTTATTCGCATCACTCTTCACTTAGATGATGCCTCAGGTATAACCTATCTATCTAATGATGAACTTTTCTCGACCTTACCAAGAATGGGGTATGAAGGTCCCATTGGCGTTTTTAAATTCTTCAAGTCAAAATTCTACACCCAATGGCGATTTCTTGTTCATACTCTTATGCACTGTATTTCAAAGAAAACAACTGGATGGAGTGAGTTTAGCAGTACCATTGCTTATGCCTTGGTCTGCTTAACCACTGCCAGAAAGTTCAATTTTTCAGCAATGATTTTTAATGATCTTGTGGCAAACCTAGAATCCAAAAAGAGATTTTACATGTATCCCAGGTTTGTCCAAGAAGTACTTAACCATGAATTGACGGATTTGCCTCAGTCTGATGAGGTATATGTGCCAAAACCCCCTAAAGGGAAGGTTTTCTCAAATATGAGAAGAATTCCTAGGGACTCGGAAGGAGTTGACACACCATTGTTCTCTACAATGATGGTTGTGTCCCACACCACTGAAGGTATGGCATCAGGGTCAAGGTCCCCATTAGACACACCCACTGATGACCAATCCCAACCTTCCATCACCAAAGACATCCCACAGTCCATTCTTTTAAGACCCACTCCCAAAATCACCAAGAAGTTTGAAAGAAGAAAGGTACACAAGGTTCCTTCCCTTGATGTATCTCCTAATAGCCCAAATCCTACAAGCCCTCTATTGGAGCGTTCTCCAATAGAGAATATCAAAAGGGTAACCAAAGGGGTGTCTCCCAACCCCAAGAAGGTGCTCTCTAAGGAGAAGGATGAGCATGTGGGCTGCAAGGCTGCCACTACTTCTGCTAGCAAAGAGAAGGACAGTGGTAACATCACTAAGACCTTCCGCACGGCAACTCAGAATGTGAAAACATTCAGAGGACCCAGGCGCCAAGAATCCATGGGAGTAGGCAGTGCTTTTGCTAGGCAAAAGACACCTACTAAAATTTCCAGTGATCCTTTAACGGAGGTAAACACTCCTAAATAGGGTGAGGATAGATATACTTATGAGGAATTGATGGAAACCATTGCCAACATCAACATTGATGTCATGAATCAGCAGAAGGAGATTGATGAGCTTAAAAGGGTGATTCTTTATCAACACACCAAGATAGAGAAAAATAAGAAGATGATCACCAAGCTGCTGCAAAGAAGAAAGAAAGCTCAGTATGTTCTGAGAAGGAGAAGATCAACCACTGATGCTTCCAAAAAGGGGGAGTTAGAAACTGAACTAAACATGGAGGATGCAAAGGTTGAGGGGGAGAATGAGCATAAGGTTGAGGGGGAGGCTGAGCAGGTTGCAGAAGTTGCAAAGGAAGCAGAAAGTGAGAAAGCAGCAGTAACTGAAGCAGCAGAAACCACAGAAAAAGCAGTAGAAACAGTTAATGCTGCAGTATCTGAGATTGAAGCAGCAGTAACTGAAATTATACATAGTCTTGTTGATGCAGCAGTATCTGACAGTGAGAAGGAAGCAGTATCTGTATCTACAGTAACTAAATCTGAGATTGAAGCAGAGGTATTTGAGATGGTGAAAGCAGCAGTATCAAAGATTTTAAAAGAAGCAGTAACAGAAAAAGCAGCAGAAATGGTTAATGCTACTAGTCAAAAAGCAGCAGAAACCATTCAAGCAGCAGAAATGGTTAATGTTGCTGAAAAACATAAGGCAGCAGAAACCATTCCTGAAGCAGCAGAAACAAAGGAAACAGCTGAAACCATTCCTGAAGCTGTTAAAACACTCAAAAGAACCAAGATGATGTCAAACAAAAGACCAAGAACAAAGTCTATAGCTTCAAAGAAGAAAGTTGTAAAGAAGCCTAGGGTGGAACCCAGTGTAGAAGAAGCTAAGGAGGAAGTTGTGAAAGAGAAAGCTGATCATAAAGTTGCTGAAGAAGAAGTGGCAACTCCATCAGGTCAACCAAGCAATGTACAATCACCAACAAATACTCAATGTGATATGTATATTATTGTGGTTGATTCTAGTCCTATCAAAGTTAAACCATTAGCTTCTATGGCTCCTGAAATCATCTTCTGGGATACTTTGAAAGATCAGAGAAAGGAGTACATTAGAGTAAAAAGAGTAGATGGGAAGTTTGAGGTCAGTTCTACATGGGGAAGACTTTTAAGGATATGCTCTAGATCAGACTGGGAAGAGATGTTCAAGGTGGGAATGAAGCTTTATGGAAATATGCTGACTGAGAATGGAATGTCCATCACCAAAATGGTACTTGAATATTTGTGTCTAATGTTCAATACAGAAGCAGTTAAGTATTTGACAGAAAGGCAATTTCAAACTGTTACCAACTGGATGCTTATTGAAAATTATGGTGTGTATGTCAAAACAAAAACGTATTCTTAGACTCTCGTATATTGCTTGTATATTTTCTATATCGAATAGCTATCTATCAACATCTATTTATACACAATAAGTACAAGATAACTATCAAAAATAAATTGATCTTCTGAATCTTCTTTAAGCATATCTTCATCCATTCCATCTTTATCTCCAAAATCTTCGCATTCCAAACTTATCACATCAGCAGTATTAATCTTCATTCAGCATGAGCAATACTAATATTCTCCAGCAGCACTAATTCATTTCAGCAGTATTAACTCATTCCAGCAGCATTAACTTGTTCCAGCAGTATTAACTTGATCCAGCAGTACTAACTTGATCCAGCAGTACTAACTTTGATCCAGCAGCATTAATGCATCAGCAGTACTAACAGAGTTCCAGCAGTATTAATTTTGTCTTGCAGTAGTAACTTCACTCTAGCAGTATTAATTATGCTCTAGCAGTATTAAGGTTGTTCTGGCAGTAGTAATGTAGTTCTGGCAGTACTAATCATACTTAGCAAATCTTCAGTTCCCAACAATCTCCCCCTAACTTGACTTTTCAGGTTGAGAAGTCAAGTTCTTCAGATGATGCTTCCAAAACTTAATCTTGAACACACAAGTCAGGATTCAATCCCAAACTTTGATTTAAGATCCTTCTTACCAGGTATCTTGCCATCTTAGAATCTTTGTTACTCATCAACTTAGTTTTTAGCATTCCTTTCAACCTTGTCATGCTGTGCTCGTATATTTTATCCACCAAATAATACTCATGATATGCATAGTCAAGTGTTATGACATACACACCATAATTTTCAATAAGCATTCAGTTGGTAACAGTTTGAAATTGCCTTTCTGTCAAATACTTAACTGCTTCTGTATTGAACATTAGACACAAATATTCAAGTACCATTTTGGTGATGGACATTCCATTCTCAGTCAGCATATTTCCATAAAGCTTCATTCCCACCTTGAACATCTCTTCCAAGTCTGATCTAGAGCACATCCTTAAAAGTCTTCCCCATGTAGAACTGACCTCAAACTTCCCATCTGCTCTTTTTACTCTAATGTACTCCTTTCTCTGATCTTTCAAAGTATCCCAGAAGATGATTGCAGGAGCCATAGAAGCTAATGGTTTAACTTTGATAGGACTAGAATCAACCACAGTAATATACATATCACATTCTAATACTGCTAGAGTGAAGTTACTACTGCAAGACAAAATTAATACTGCTGGAACTCTGTTAGTACTGCTGATGCATTAATGCTGCTGGATCAAAGTTAGTACTGTTGGATCAAGTTAGTACTGCTGGATCAAGTTAATACTCCTGGAACAAGTTAATGCTGCTGGAATGAGTTAATACTGCTGAAATGAATTAGTGTTGCTGGAGAATATTAGTACTGCTCATGCTGAATGAAGATTAATACTATTGATGTGATAAGTTTGGAATGCGAAGATTTTGGAGATAAAGATGGAATGGATGAAGATATGCTTAAACAAGATTCAGAAGATCAATTTATTTTTGATAGTTATCTTGTACTTATTGTGTATAAATAGATGTTGATAGATAGCTATTCGATATAGAAAATATACAAGCAATATACGAGAGTCTAAGAATACGTTTTTGTTTTGAGAGAGATTTAACCTCAAGGTTTAGAACCCTATTTCTAGAGAAGTAGAAGTCGTCTTGATTGAGCCTGTTCATCAAGAGTGAGGTTTGGTTGTAATCTTGTGAGTCGAAGCATTGAATACAAACAGTTTGTGTTCTCTGATATATTGTTCTTTGATTGTGTGAACTAAAGTTCTTTTCCGCAGATTCTTTAATTCTGAATTCTAAGTATTATTAGTCTTGTTAAGATTCGATCCTGACATGGTCATCCCTTTCATTAATCTTTCAGAGAGAATTTTCAATACAGTTCAGAAAGTAAAAGAGATGATTCGCCTATTTTTCTAGGCTAATACAACATTATATAGTTCGGGCCCGTGGTTAACAAGCCTACGCCCGTTCACTATGGACTAAGATTAAAGTATTACAAAATAAACCCTTGAACTTAAAAACAACACAAATTTCACCCTAACAATCTCCCCCTTTGACTTTGAGTTCGAGTTCGCGCTCTATCTCTTGCCAGTTAAATACGTAGCATTTGCGAAGTGCGAAATGAACCTCGAAGAATCTGATGGCACGGCGGTAGTCGAGACGTTCTTCAACCATATCCAAAGCAGTCTGAGCAGTTCTTTCATTCAGATTGGGTACATAGGATACCTTTGGATTTTCGGATTCGTGTTTGATGATCTTCCGAAGAGCGTCTTGAACTTTGAGCAGTGTGCCGTCGCAAAATCGATCTACCTGACTGAACCTCATAAACTTCTTTTCTTTCTGAGCGTTGAGGAAGACGATCCCAAATTCCGGTTGAAGCAGCATTGCATTCTCGGGATACATTGACAGTTCAGGAGCTTTCAGATTCGGTTTGAGCAGATTTACCTTCTTCGCTCGGTTCTCGATTGCCATTTGAAAGTCCGTAAGATAAGAGATCATAATAGAACGGGCGAGGAATCGACGAACCGCTTCGAGCGCCTTTGTTACAGCAAGCGGTCGGATGGTTCTGGTGAGAAGGTCTCTCAGAATAACCAGGAGGTCGAACGGATGGAGATGCTTAAAGTCAGCTTCAGAAAAAATCCATTCTTTTCTGTCTTCACGTCGAACAGTGAACACGGGAAAGACGATCTTCATAATTCGGTTTGACTGAATCTTTAGCACCTCTGAAATTTTATGTTTGGTTCGAACCTGGTCTCTCGGAAGACACCGTTTCATGGCTTCTACGTATCGGAGTTGGCGTGCTGGATCAGGACTGTAGATGCCAAGATAGAAGGTCGGCTCAATCGGGCGAATTCTGTGTACAAACAGCTTCTTCAGAGATTCCTCCAGATGAGGAATGAGGACCTTGATCTTCTCCCAACGATTTTGTTGCTGAGGAGGGGGAGGAAGATCAGGAGCTGTCGTTTACTGAGGAGATGTCGGGATTTCTGCATTTGATCTTTCGGGTTGATCTGTAGCTTAGCGGGTTGAGTCGAGTGAACGGGAGTCGTACCATAGAAATTCTGAAGCAGAAACTGGTCGTAATCAACGTTGTCGTCTTCATCAGTGGGAAACACCAAGTTTACCTCGAAGTTTACGGCTCTGGCAGCTTTTTCGTACCATGCGTCTTCGGTTTCCGGGTTGGTTTCACATGCAGGATCAATCATGGTGAGCGTCGGCATGTCTGATGGTTCTTGTGCGACCAATTCATGTGTTGTAGCCTCGGGCTTTTCAACCGTTGGGGCTTCGTCATCTGAAATATCCATGTCGATGACCATCTGTGCTAATGGCAACTCGGCTTCGGTTGTTGCTGTTGAAGTTGCCGCAGTTGGGGGTTCCTGTTGAACCACTGTTGTAGTTTCGGCAGTCACGATCTGGACGGTCTCGGTTTGGCGTAGACGCTTCTCCCCCTCACGGTGATCAGGATCATCCTGGTCATCGTGCTTGCGTTTGAGACCGCCAGCTTGACTCTTACAAGTGTCTTCTAGTGAGCGGACCCTCTCAGACAGTGTGGCGAGCGCTTTGTTGTAGTCGTTGAGGGTCGAGTCAATGGCGTCAAGGCATGATGTGATGGATGAAGATGGAGCAGTGACCTGGGATCGGAGAACTGAGATCAGGTCTGCTTCAGTCGAGGTGGTAGTGTCTGATTCCTGGAGCAGTTGAGCCAATAGCATCGTCTTCAAGGTATCCACCGAATAGATAGGTTGAGCAAATGTCGGTGGATGTGGTGGTGCGGTTTCGGCTTCAACGAACTTTGCTTTGCCTTTGATGGCTTTGGCGATCTCGTCGGTGATATGTTGTTCCAGTGCCTCGCGGACAGCCTTGAAGGTGCTGTCCAGGGACCCTTGCGACACGAAGTCGGGGTGAATAACTCCGGGACCACTTAGGTTACCCGTTGAGGCGTCTACCACAGGGGTAGAGCCACCTACGTTCACAGTTGGCGTTATGTTAGCTGTGGTAGGATTTCCCGTCGATCCCTGTGTTCCACCAAGAGGTGAAGACACTACGGTGGTTCCGATCGGGTCACGAAGAGCCTCGACTTGGTGTTGTACCTCTTCAAGTGTCCTAGCCAAAGATTGTTCAGTAACAATAGGCTCTAGACTCGATGATGCACGCAAAGAAGTCGAGACCGGGGGCTGCTGGTCTATTATTTCAACACCAACACTCTCCGAATGAGAGGCCGGTGGAAGTTGTGCTTGTTATTGAAACATCCGTCTGTTGTGAGATGGATGAGTGGATGAGGGGGTCGTGCAATTGCTCCGCTGGGTCCACGGAGGCTTCTTCAATACCCTGTCCCAACAAATGAGACGAGGTAGTAGATGTGGCAACCCGGATATGACGTGGCTGGTTTCGCTCAGGAGCCTCGTTATCTTTACGGCTCAATCTTTCTTGGTTCGCGTTCGACCTTAACACCCTCCTTCTCACATGTTCTATGTCCCGGGGAAGGTCCCTCCGGCTCTAGCTGGACCATGGGATTCCCTAACTCTCGTCTATATGCTATCACTGGTAGGGCTTCAACTGAAATGAAAGCATGGATATTATCCTGCTCCCCCTCAAAACATACATGGGGATTGACTTGCTCCCCCTCAGAGTGAGAGTGATATCAACACAAGAAAAAAATATTTAGACTTTGTAAGAAAAACAGTGTGACTCTTCCCCTCGGATTGAGGTTGTTGATCCTCCATGGAATATCTGTAAAAAGACCCAAAGTTAGAAACTGAGGCGAATAAACAAGTTTCGGTGCGTACCTTTACATTAAGTGGCTCAATCTGGGACAGATTGAGGATTGGCAGTGACATAACAGGTACCGGATAGATCAAAACAGGGGTGTCCGGACAAGGATTTGAACAAAAAAGACTTTCCGGACAGACACAAGTAGCCGGACAAAGGGTGTCCGGATAAAAGGTGTTCCGGACAAGCATGGTTTCCGGATACAGTTGAGCATTCCAGACAAACATGGTTTCCGGATACAGTTGAGCATTCCGGACAAAAATAAGACTGTCCGGATACTCTGGGATTTTCACAAAAAAATGCTCTGTCCTTGTAGATTTTGCCAGAATAGGACTGTTTGGATTTAAAAATGAACCCCTCAAACTGAGCATGGGGATGGCTTGTTCCCCCTCGAATATTGCAAAAAAATTGTGCAGTGGAGAGTTCGACACACAAAAACTTTTAGACATTTAAAGAAAAAACTTGTGTCGCTCCCCCCTCAAATGGTGAGCATAAGATGACATGCTCCCCCTCAGAATGTGCTCGTAGAGGGAGATGCGCACGGGAGTATCCACACACACACAAAACTTTTCAGCATTTAAAAAATTTGTGTGTGACGCTCCCCCTTAAAAGTAGAGTGACTTACCTGATACCTGATCATGCTCCCCCTAAACATATGAGCAGTCCGTGAAAGTTCAGGTATAGACAAACCTCACGTCTTCACAATATTATTCCTTGTAGATCGTGAGCAGCTCCCTCCTTCTGTTCATGTGTGTGGAGCAACCAGTGTCTAAGGACCACACATGACCGTCCTGCAAAACAAATTTAGCGGACCTTCGGTACCCAGATTTGCCTGGGTCCGGGAGGGTTAGGTTTGGCACCGTTTGGGGAAGCTTGCTTTGTCCCAGCTTTCCCTTTAGGTATAGGAATTACACCGTTAGAGGGAACTGGTTTTGGCACTTGTTTCCTCTTCGGTGCAGAATTTACACCTTTAGGAGGAACAGATTTTGTAGCAGCTTTCCACCTGGGTGCCGGTTTAACCTCAGTAGGAGCAACCCATCTAGGAGCAGGTTTGGTCTCCCGCTGTGGTTTAACCGCTGATTGGTAACCCCGTTTTTTATAGTGTCTTTGCTGGTTATTACGGGGTATGCGTTTGGGTGTATGATTAAACCTTTGATATGACCCAAACCAGTCATTATTAGCAATGTCATCAAAATCATTCCAACCACAACTAGAACAACACAAACGATCGTGTGATAATTGAATCAATTGCTGAATGGAATAAATTTTCATCGGAAAATTAACATCTCTATTAACAAAATTATTCCTATGATTCCAGGAACAATCGTTTTTGTTCATCCTAGGATGAAAGACAGTATTGAACGACTTTGATGCATCATCCTTGACAGATTCCTTGGCTGGCCACTTTGGTTTTATTTGTTTAGCTCGACCGGTTTTATCCGAAACAACAGGGACAGTACGGTCAGTGACTTTTGAGGAAACAGGAATCTTAGTGGTCGGTCGTTCGGTCTTTTTCTTCGGTCGTGATTTTTTTTTGAGAATTTGAAGCATTTTTAAGAATCTTGATCACATCCGGAGTCTTGGATTGAGAACAGTCGACCTTTTGAAAATTGACCGGACTATTAACCACTGGAGACAAAAAGTCAGAATGACTTGGAAGAGGTTTGTCGAAAGGAAACGACTCAAACTCTCTATCAGAATTACCTTCGGAGTTCATGTATTCTGAAAAATCTATCTCCGGAATTTCAGGACTTGGATCGGTCGAGGAAGGCGAGGAACACTTTGTGCTTTCTGTAGAGTGCTTTGAGGAATTTGGTGCGGAAGCGTTTGAAAAATCAGAGTTTAAATTCCTTGTAACACATTCATCTTGAGAAACTTGACTTTCTTGAGACGAGATATTTCCTATGAAAGCTTTACACGAGGATGTGTCAGATGAGTTGGAGGAAAGATCGGGTGAAATCTGCTTTTGAGCCTAGAGAAGGTCAATCTGTTCTTGGAGTTGACCATTTCTCAGGTGCTCTTTCATCGTTTCTCTTATCATTTCAGACAGTTTTGATGAGAGAGAATTGATTTCCCACTGAAGTTTTTCCTTTTCCTCACTTGACACGCCGTCGGTTTTCTCAGATTTGAGTTTCTCAATCTCAGAGATGAGCACTTTCTGTTTGTTTTGAAAAATAGACCTTTCTCAGGATTCCGGATAACAAGGATTCCGGATAAAGATTATGACCGAAAACTTTGAGTTTCCGAAAACAAGATTTACCCGGATAAACTGAGTTTGAAATACTTACCCGGAAAAGAGACTTACCCGGAAAGGAGACTTACCCGGAAAGGATGAGGAGTCCGGATGAGTTTTAACACAAACGTCCGGACAAGCTTGACTTATCCGGAAACCACGGCTGAGTTACCCGGACTCTGCGGCTGTCTTCTCCAATTCGATTGATTTTCGATTAGGGTTTCTCCAAAGTGTTCTTGAATGATTAGTAGCAATGCCTAACACAAAAATAGCACTAACTCCATCGATTTTAGGGCAAAAACAACACCTTTTGATTGCAAAATTTTGATTTTTGATCAAGAACACTACAAAAAGTTTTGAACTTGATTTGCAAAATTAACCAATCAAACGAACGAATTGAGTTGTGAAAATTTGCAGAATTACTTATAAGTATGATGCTAACACAACCCAACAAACGAATTTGAACAATTTAAGCAGAATCACAGATTTGAAGAATCAAGAAAAAGTCAGACGTGAAATAGTCAAACTAACCAGAAATCAACGATTGAGACTTTGAATCGAATCCGTCCGTCTGCTCTGATACCAATTGTAGAATCCAGATCCGTGCAACTAATATGAAATCGAAATATGTGAACAATGATAGCAATTGATTTCAACTGGTCATCCCTTTCATTAATCTTTCAGAGAGAATTTGCAATACAGTTCAGAAAGTAAAAGAGATGATTCGCCTATTTTTCTAGGCTAATACAACATTATATAGTTCGGGCCCGTGGTTAACAAGCCCACGACCCGTTCACTATGGACTAAGATTAAAGTATTACAAAATAAACCCTTGAACTTAAAATCAACACAAATTTCACCCTAACATACAAAAACTATCCGGACAACATGACTGATAAGGTTAATTTATTAACCCTATTTTTAGCCTTTTTATTAGTTTTTATCTTACTTTACTCTCCCAAAAATCCAATTTTTAGTCGCTTCTATGTAAAAATTATGCATTGATCATAATTCATACATTTAGCATGTTTTACATAGTTTAGTAGGTAATTTGGTGTTGCTAATAAAATTTTACAGATTGATAAAACCCTCCGAGGATTCCTGCAGGATTTGAGCTGCTAGAAGTTTTAGCTGTTTTTGGGCCGAAATGCTGTTGGGCCGATTTTTTAAGCTACAAAACCAGATTTTTGAAGACCTTGATGAAAAGTAGCTTAGTTAGGACTTAAGTATTTTTAATTACTTATTATGTATTTTATAAGCTTACTTAATACTCTTTAGCTTTTTGTAAACTTTGGGACTAAGTTTGCCTTCTCCTATAAATAGGAGAGTCTTATGCTAGTTTTAAACACACATCTTTCCAAGTATTATTACTTGTTGCATCTTTTGCTCTCTAGTTTTATTCTCTTGTTACTTATAATATAGAGTAATTGTAGTGTTCGGTTCGGAATTAATACAAGTGTTTTAAATCGCAAGTTCGTGTTCTCAAGTTTTATAATCTCTCTTTTATTATTAGAAATTAATACAAGGAACATACTTGATTTTTATAATCAATTTGTGACTTGAGATTACTTTCTAATATTGGTATTTTCCAAGTTTTAAAGCAAACACGTTCGTTTTTTTTGTCACATTTCACGTCTAGTTAATTATTTGGTACAAATCTTGTGGTGATATTTTGGATTTAATCCTTCTAAAAATCCAAGACTTGTCCAATTAGTTAATAATTCGTTTTTTCTAGTAATTCCCAAGCTTAAAAATCATCTTTTGAGACGTAACTTGCACGACAAGTTTCATAACTTGGCGACCAAGTTACCTCATTTTTAGGACTTTAATCCCATTTACTGCTTTATTTACATTCCTGCAATTTATATTTCTGTGTTTTAATTTCGTGTACTTTAATTTACTGTCATTTACATTATTGCACTTTAATTTCAGTATTTATTTTTCAGTAATTTATTTTTCTGCAATTTACTTTCCAGTCATTTACTTTACTGTAATTTACTTTTCTGCAATGTTATTTGCATTTCTTACATCTTTCGAAAGATTAATCCGAGCGATGATGGGCTAATTGCCTGAGCTTGGGGTGTAAGGCAAAGTTAAGACCGAAATCGGTGTGAAAGTTGAAAGTTGTATTTATATAAACACTATTATCTAACTATTTGTTTCAGGTGATTACCGTTTCATTGAAGATCATATTTTAATTAATTGACAACTAATTTAATATGTGAAAATGCATTAACTTTCAGAGTTAAGATAAACAACAAAACCTCAGATAATAAGAGAAGACTACATATAGCTTTAGCATCTGACAATTGCTATGCTCTTACGGTGTAGGATGGTAACATTGTGCTGTGCTAGGATTCACGAGGTCTAATATAACTGATATCGTATCGATAGCACGCTGGCCTATGTGTACTCTTGGGAGGCCATCTGACCCGATAGTTGATACTGTGATAATCCTATTTATATAGGATTATCCAGGTGTTTATTTCATCTTTTAACCGGATCACTTATTTCTGTCTTAACAAAACCTTGCACCCTGTGCTTTTAATCTCTCACTTATATTTTTAGTTGTTAACTCACAAACGAATCACTCAAATCTGTTTTCGAATTCGCCATCTGAAGTCAGTTTTTAAAGATTGGACTTTTTGAAAAGCTTTCACAAGATTTCCATGTGGATCGATATCTGGTACTTTTACCATTATTACTTGTTAACGAGACGATAGTAGTTCAAGGTGTATACTTGCACTGAGTTCTATTTTAAGTGAATCTCTAAGGTTGCATAAATCTTACAACAAGTTTTTGGCGCCGTTGACGGGGATAACTTCGCTGAAAGAATTTCATTTTAAAGTAAAGTTTGTAAACTCTGATTTTTCTACCACTTTTTTTTTTTGAAAATCAGTGCATGCCCAGAATATTGCACGGAGAACTTTTTCAATCTGATCCTGAAATTGAACGCACTTTTAGACAAAGAAGGAAAGCACAAAGAGCAGCTTCAGCTCTAAACTCTCCAATGATGTCTGAAAATGAGTACACTTCGGATAAAGGTGAAAATAACTTCGAATTTGGGCCGGATGGACAACCTGATAATAGACCACCCAATAATAATAGAAACCCTGACATAAATTGGGAAAATTCGAAAATCTTGAAAATCTTGAAAATCCCGATAATGGAAATCTTGGCAATGGAAACCCTAGAAATGGACCAATTCCTAGAAATGGGCCTATTCCTAGGCAAATCCCTCGCCAAATTCCTCGTCAGATTCCTGAAAATAGGCCAATTCATGACCTTGAAGATGAGGAACAAAACATTTTCAGGCTTGCAAACTCTAAAAACGGAGGTACTATGGCTTATGTTGTTCCTGTTTTAAATCAATTACATTCAGGAATACTTAAGCCTACCCTCGAAACGCATCATTTTGAACCCAAGCCGATAATGTTCCACATGCTCCAAATCAACGGCCAGTACGCTGGTTTGGCGCATGAAGATCCTCACTCTCATCTTAGGTCTTTCATGGAAATTACAGATTCTTTCAAGTTGCCAGGTGTACAGGATGATGCTCTAAAACTAAAACTTTTTCCATACTCTTTAAGAGATAGAGCAAGATCCTGGTACAACTCGTTGCGGCCAGACTCTATAATTACATGGAACCAAATGGCAGAAAAGTTTTTAAAAAAATATTTTCCACCCACCAGGAATGCTAAGTCTAGAAATGAAATCTGCACTTTTAAACAAATGGACAATGAAGCAGTTCCTGATGCATGGGATAGGTTTAAAGAGCTATTAAGAAAATGCCCTCACCATGGCATTCCGTACTGCATACAGCTAGAGACATTTTACAGTGGTCTAGACATCACTACAAAACAAATGCTTGATGCTACTACAAGCGGATCTTTTAAAGCTTGTACCTACAATGAAGGTTACGAAATCCTAGAAAAGATTTCTGACAATAATGGACAGTGGTCTGATCCACGTGCACTGCCAACTAAAAGAACAACAGGGACATCAGATTCTGATGCTTACTCAACATTAACTGCACAGTTGGTAAATATGGCTACTCTTATTCAAAATCTAGCCACACCTATGCAGGCTAATGCTGCTACTGCTATCCCTGGTGTTCTGCCAGTACAATGTACTTTTTGTGGAGATGGGCACTCTTTTGACAGCTGTCCAAGCAATCCTGAGCAAATAAATTATGTCCACAACAATAACAAATGAGGTCCCTTCTCTCAGACTTACAACTCTGAGTGGAGGAACCATCCAAATTTTTCATGGCATAGTCCTTCTCTTAATCAACCATCACAAAGACCACAAGGACAATCCAACTTTCAAGGACAGTCCAATTTCCAAGGACAGTCCAACTTTCAACAAATAAATCACAACAACCAACAGTCTAATTTCCAAAATCGACCATCTTCTTTCCAAAACAACAAGCCCAATCAACAGGCTGAATCATCTATTTCTTTGGAAGCAATGATGAAAGGGTTTATGGCCCAAACTCAAGCCTCAATTAAAAATCTTGAAACTCAGATGGGGCAAATGGCTTTGGAAATGAAGAAAAGACCAATAGGAACTTTACCTAGTGATACTGAAATTCCACGCCGAGATGGAAAAGAACAGATTAAGGTTGTGACTTTAAGAAGTGGAAGGCCTTTAGAAGAAAGTCCTAGGAAAGACCAAATAGACAAAGCAGAACCAGAACCGAAAAAGACAAGACCAGATTCTGCTGCTACATTACCTATGGACCAGTCTTGTAATACTAGTGGGTCCAAAAGTACTGATAAGCCCGTTGATATTACCATCATTCCTAGCAAAGCATCTTACCCTTTGTTATTTCCTGATGAACCTAAGCAAGTCCAGAAGCCCAAAGATAGTACAGTAGTTGATGTGTCACAATCTGGTGGCAGTCCTGCTGTACCACCATCTAACAGTCCAATGATAGTTGCACCAACTCTTCACAAGATTGACCCCTCTAGTTCAGTCACACCTTACATTCCATACCCCCAAAGGATGAGGATTGATAAGGAAGCAATACAATTTAAAAAGTTTCTTGATGTTTTTAAGCAATTGCACATAAACATACCTTTGGTTGAAGCCATTGAGCAGATGCCAAATTATGCAAAATTTCTAAAAGACATTTTGAGCAAAAAGAAAAAGTTGACTGAATATGAGACGGTAGCTCTGACTGAAGGGTGTAGTGCTTTGTTGTCCAGTAAGATTCCCCCTAAAATGAAAGACCCTGGATGTTTCACAATTCCATGTTCTATAGGAGGAAAGGAAGTAGGAAAAGCCCTATGTGACTTAGGTGCTAGTGTAAACCTTATGCCTTTATCCATTTTCAATACCTTAGGAATAGGTGAAGCTAGACCTACCACTGTTTCTCTTCAATTAGCCGATAAGTCCATAGCCTGGCCTAAAGGAAAAATTGAGGATGTCCTAGTCCAAGTTGATAAGTTTATATTTCCAACTGATTTCATCATTCTAGACTTTGAAGCTGAAAAAGATATCCCCATCCTTTTAGGTAGACCTTTTTTAGCTACTGACAGAACCTTGATTGATGTCCAAAAGGGAGAGTTGACCATGAGAGTCCAAGACCAAGAAGTGACTTTTAATGTGTTTGATTCCCTTAGGTACCCTGAAGAGAAAGAAGAGTGTTCCACTTTGAGCATGATAGAGACTTGGTGTGAAGAGAAACATTTGGGAGAAATATTAGGGATAAGAGACTCTGACACTGATGAGGAAGACTTTGAGGACCTAGAAACACCACAGGAAATAGCTGCTTTTGAAATCTTAGATCAAAAGGATAGGAAAACTCTTGTTCCTTCCTTAGAAGTTGCACCAGACTTGGAATTGAAACAACTTCCCGCACACCTGAAATATGTCTTTTTAGAAGATCCCGGGAAGTTGCCAGTCATTATTTCATCATCATTAGAACCTGAACAGGAAGAAAGATTGGTCAAAATGCTTAAACTTCACACAAAAGCCAGAGGATGGACCATTGCTGACCTCAAGGGCATAAGCCCTACCATTTGCCAACATAAAATTATTTTGGAAGATAAAAATTTCACCTCAGTTGAGCCTCAAAGAAGACTCAATCCTGTGATGAAAGAAGTTGTCAAAAAGGAAATCTTGAAATGGCTTGATGCAGGTATAATCTATCCTATTGCAAGCAGTACTTGTGTCAGTCCTGTGCAGTGTGTACCCAAGAAGGGTGGAGTAACTGTGGTACCAAATGAGAAGAATGAACTCATACCTACTAGAGTTGTGTCTGGTTAGAGGATATGCATGGACTATAGGAAGCTTAACAAAGCTACTCAAAAAGACCATTTCCCTTTACCCTTTGTTGACCAGATGTTAGACAGATTAGCAGGAAAAGAGTTTTATTGTTTCTTAGATGGCTACTCAGGTTACAATCAGATTACCATAGCACCCGATGACCAAGAAAAGACCACCTTCACATGTCAATTTGGAACCTTTGCTTTTAGAATAATGCCTTTTGGACTTTGTAATGCCCCAGCCACTTTTCAAAGATGTATGATGTCTATTTTTCTGACATGTTGGAAAAGTCCATGGAAATTTTCATGGATGATTTTTCTGTTTATGGGACATCATATGACACATGTTTACAAAACCTGGAAAATAGTCTTAAAAGATGTGAAGAAACAGACTTGGTTTTGAACTGGGAAAAGTGTCATTTTATGGTAAAAGAAGGCATAGTGCTGGGACATCTCATTTCCAAAAGAGGCATAGAAGTTGATAAGGCTAAGTTGGAAGTCATTTCTAATTTGCCTGAACCAACCACAGTCAAAGGGATCAGGAGTTTTTTGGGACATGCAGGTTTTTACAGAAGGTTCATAAAAGATTTTTCCAAAATTTCAAAACCTCTCTGTCTATTACTACAAAATGACCAAGTGTTTAATTTTAATGAAGACTGTAAAAAAGCTTTTGAAACTTTGAAAGAAGCATTGGTCATTGCTCCTATAGTCATAGCACCTGATTGGTCCCAACCCTTTGAAATTATGTGTGATGCTAGTGACTGGGCAGTTGGAGCTGTTTTAGGTCAAAAGAAAGGAAGAATATTCCATCCTATTTACTATTCTAGTAAAACTCTCAATGATGCTCAAGTCAATTACACCACCACTGAAAAGGAATTATTAGCTGTGGTCTTTGCTTTTGAAAAATTCAGATCATACTTGATTGGCACAAAAGTAATAGTTCATACTGATCATGCTGCCATCAAGTATCTCATTGCTAAAAAAGATGCAAAACCTAGGCTGATAAGGTGGGTCTTGTTATTACAAGAGTTTGATTTGGAAATCATTGATAGAAAGGGTGTGGATAATCAAGTGGCTGATCACTTGTCTAGATTAGAGAAGCAAGATAAACCTGTACATAGTAGTGATATTTGTGAAGTCTTTCCTGATGAAAGAATTTTGGCTGTACAACATTATGCAATCCCTTGGTTTGCAGATATTGTAAATTATTTGGCATGTGGAATTATTCCTAAGGATTTTAATAAACACCAAAAGAAAAAGCTCATTTTTTACTCAAAGAAATATTTGTGGGATGACCCATTTTTGTTCAAGATTTGTGCAGATCAGATGATAATAAGATGCATTCCGAAAGAAGAAGTACCATCAGTCTTACAACATTTCCATGCTGGATCATGTGGAGGACATTTTGGAGGAAGTAGGACAGCAACAAAGGTTTTGCAATCAGGGATGTTTTGGCCTACTTTGAACAATGATGCTCATAACTTTGCAAAAAGTTGTGATGAGTGTCAAAGGAGTGGAAATCTCTCTCAAAGAAATGAAATACCCTTAAATGGAATTTTAGAAGTAGAATTGTTTGATGTCTGGGGCATAGACTTTATAGGACCTTTTCCTATCTCCAACAATTGTTCCTACATACTGGTAGCAGTAGATTATGTGTCCAAATGGGTGGAAGCCATGGCTTGCCATTCCAATGATGTCAAGACTGTTGTCAAATTTCTACACAAGCATGTCTTTACTAGATTTGGTACACCTCGTGCCTTAATTAGTGATGAAGGCACACATTTCATAAACAACTTGTTGGAAGAAATTCTTGAAAAGTACAATATTCAGCATAGGGTGGCAACTGCTTACCACCCTCAAACCAATGGTTTGGCTGAGTTGTCAAATAGGGAGATAAAAGGAATTTTAGCCAAAGTAGTCAAACCACATAGGAAGGACTGGGCCTCCAAATTGGATGATGCCTTATGGGCCTACCGGACTGCTTACAAAACCCCTATTGGAATGTCTCCCTATAAGTTGGTTTTTGGAAAAGCCTGTCATCTGCTTGTAGAATTAGAGCATAAAGCCTAATGGGCCATAAAAGAGCTTAATATGAGTCTTGATGATGCTGGTAAGAAAAGATCTTTGCAGCTCTGTGAATTGGAAGAACATAGAAATTTTTCCTATGAAAATGCCAAGCTTTACAAAGAAAACACCAAAAAGTGGCATGATAAGAAAATTCTTCCAAAAGATTTTACTGAGGGTCAAAAAGTCTTATTGTTCAACTCTAGATTAAAGCTTTTTCTTGGAAAGTTAAACTCAAGATGGACCGGACCCTTTCGCATTGCCAAAGTGTACCCTTATGGAGTGGTTGATCTAATTGACCCTGATAAAGGTACCACTTTCAAAGTAAACGGCCACAAAGTAAAACTTTTTTTTGATCCCACAGATGTTCCACAACAACCTTACACGGTTGTTGAACCGGATAATTGAAAAAAAAATTATTATATATATATATATATTCATAAAAATATAAAAAAAATATAAAAATATATAAAAATATATAATATAGTTATATAGTTATATAGTTATATCTAAAATATAGTGTGTAATAAATTTTGGTTTTAATTTTAAATTTTTTTTT
Organism: Saussurea involucrata; assembly: GCA_033807775.1. Taxonomy (NCBI): domain Eukaryota; kingdom Viridiplantae; phylum Streptophyta; class Magnoliopsida; order Asterales; family Asteraceae; genus Saussurea; species Saussurea involucrata. The sequence goes on from CM066321.1 coordinate 262,890,371, forward strand.
GAAGTAGGCCCAGTTTGATGTATTTATACTCTGGACTTTGATTTCTTAAATGAATCGATTGGGCTAAACTTTATTGGTTTAATTTTGCAGGTCCAATTTGAATAATTATGTTGGGTTCTAACTAAATCTAAGACCCGGTTCCATCTGGTTCGTTTTTAACGAGTAATGGTAAGCAAATGGATAAAACTTAGCTTTAAGTGATGGTGTCATCTACCTCGTTCAAACCGAAGCTAGAGCAAAGTACAGAAAATTGTACCATCTTCTTCTTTCCAGCTCCACTTTGTACCTTCAGATGGCAAAACACCCTGCAACTCCAACTCATCTTGTACCTTGCCATTGGAAATCGTTGCTACTTACTAGGATATCCGAGGAATACTCGAATCAAGGTGTACTTTCATCCCCAATTGCTCTTCTCGAAGACAAAGGTAACCTGTCGAAACCCAAATACCCTGATTTTTCCTTCGTTTTCCTCACATTTCTCTATTACCATTTGTAACAACCCGCCAACGAAATATACAAATAACATATAATTCATACCATGTTTACAACAAAAGTACTTCACGTTTTGGTCCTAACTAAAGTCTAAACATAATAAGAATTCAGTACAAAAGTATCCACATTTTTCTTAACGATCCTCCTCCCAAAAGTTACACATCAAGAATTCAAATCACTGGTTCTTACTGGAATCATCACCTGGAATACATATTTTTAAAACAGAAAATGAGGGTTAGACCTAAGGGTCTAGTGAGTAAATCTCTGACATTTGGAAATCAATAAAAATTCATTTATATAAAATACTCTTTTATATAATAATACATATGTCACACGTAAATTAATACCAACCAATATTTGTACATCATACTTGTCTCATCCCACCTTATCCCTCCACCAATGGCCAAATCTATTGGTTGCGAGCCAATTTAACACACCGGTCCAAAGCCCGACCACGTATTATATTTCCATATAATACTCACGTAATTATAATATCTCAATATATTATAATCACCCACGTATGACTTAATCATACTACATATCAAATATTTGTTATTCACATAATGTATTCCAGTAAAATACTTTTAAAGTAAAACTCACCTGATATGTTTATCACAAAAGCTTTTCCAAGATAATTATCACGTATGACCAGCCTTCACAGAATCTGAAATCACACAAAATACCAAATATCTCTTTTTAAAACTAAGCTTATAAAATCCTTGACTGAAGTCGCAACCTTCTAAAAGTAAATTAGAATCGCAATGCATAGTGCCAAGTCGCAACCATCTACTGCGACATCACCCCGAAATCGCAACCCACTATTGTGACTTCAATCCTAAGTCGCAATCCACTACTGCGATCCCAAACCCAAATCGCAATCAACTACTGCGATTCCAAGCCAAGTCGTAATCGACCATTGCGACTTCGATGAATGTCGCAGTCCTCCATTGCGACTTCGATGAATGTCACAGTTCACTGTTTATCCTAAAAACCCAGAATTTGCACTTTTAATCTATGCATGTTGCTGTAAAGATGCAGATATGTTTAAGACTAAGTATACATCCTAACCTTAAGCTTAGACTTCCCAAAACATCCATTTTTAACAAAAACCCACCTATAACTTAACTAACAAACTCAAGAACACTTTTAAGAATTAAAACACATACAAAGATGGATGGATTTGTTACCTTGTTTAATTCAGCTTGGTCCTTAATTCACTGCAGTAATCTCTTGAATTCTTTCTTCCTCTTTTTCCTTTCTACGGCTCTTTCTCACTCTCTCTTTTCTCCTCTTTCGTCCAAAAACACTCACAACACACACTTTTCTCTTTTTCTTTCTTTTGATTTTTGTGACTAACCACCTTATTCATCAGATTAAAATGATACTTTACTATGGTCATGACATGTGTTATAAGTTTCACCAACCACCCTATATTTATCCTAAATGACAAGATTTACCCCTTAACTTTCAAACAATAATTAAAACCCACCTCACACTTCTAATCTTAATTAATACTAAAATAAAGATATATATATATATATATAATTAATAATTAAGCTATATCAATAAAATACATGGTTATTACAACATCTCCCCCCTTAAAAGAATTCCGTCCCGGAATTCTATTAAGCGAAAAGATGAGGGTATTTGGCTCTCATTTCCGACTCTGATTCCCACTTCGCGTCCTGTCCTCTATGATGTTTCCACTGAACTTTTACCTGTCTGATCTCTTTGTTCCTCAATACCTTGATCTTGTAAGCTATGAGCAAGGTAATCAATTACCATAAAATCGCTTTCAAACTCATATAACACATTATTCTCATTATTACCAAAACATCAAGAATCTTAATCCCACACAAAATTCTGCCCCTTTAAAACAACGATAACCACCAACTTATTAATACTAACTATCTTATTTGAACTTTACACACACATCGTCCATAATTTACTCAGTTAATCCATCCCACAAAATCGATCCAAATCTTAAAATAATCATAATCGAAATTTTTTGCCCAATCACCCAATAATCAAATCCCATAAATGTTCAAAATAATCTGAAAGTTCACTTATATCCCAAAAGAAATAACTCACATAAAACTACTCCAAATAACACAACATTTTATGCTTACTCGGAAAATTCACCACACTAATACTACTTTTAACTTCATCGACCTTTCACGACAAATGTCGTGTTCTACACTTTTACAATATTGGCTTAAATCGTAAACATATACTTTCAATATAAAACTTGCTTAGCAAATACAACCTATTTCTCATACTTTTTTCATGGAATAAAATATACTCAACACGAATCACTTTACCTCACGGAAAATTTCTTAATTTTATTAAACCCGTAAACTTCATCCTACCATTTCCATTTCCCATTATCTCAATAACCATACCACCATAACTCATACCGACTTCCATCCAAGAATATCAATACCAAATTATTTCTTAATAAAATAACAAACTCGTTATCACATCAATTCTTCACATATCCAATTTAGCATAAAATACTAACACAAATCTTTAGACATTTGTTTCACTTAAACCACTCTGCAATTGAAATTCATCAACACCGGTCTCACATTACCTAACTAATAAAATTACCAAATCACCACATAATAATTTTACTACAAAATTAAGCCGAAAAGAACTCATCACAGCTCCGATAAAAATTATTAAAATTTCTCGTCACTAATCATACAACTCATTAACGGCTTAACATGCAAGGTTTAGTATAAAATTTAAAACAACTCTTTAACTTAAACAACTCCATAAAGAAGGTTCATCACACAACCATCGAAATAATTATTGAGCATTGATTTCTTCTCGCTAATCATAACACTTAATATTATAAATCCCTTTTTACCATTTAAATCCTCCAATCCAAGGGAAGTATTAGGTAAACACCCAACCTATTAAACCAGTTTTCTATACTAAGAAAATCTCAAGCATCCATTTCTTGTACCCTATTAACATAATATAAATTTTCTCTCTTAGCTTAAGTCTAGGTTATTAACAACCTAGTTTCTAATCTTGCGACCTACTATCGCCAATGCTTCCCCCACAATAATCCACTTTTGATCCACTCTGGTGTTTTCTAATGGTACCACAATACTTGCTTCGGCTAAGCCCTTCCGCAGAACCGACACGGGAAAGGTCGAATGAACTCTCATTATGCATAACCCTTCCTTACTAAGGTGCATACAACAATTTGGTACTCTCCTGACTACAACAATTCTTACTTCAAGAAGAAAACCCGCGTGATACAAACAAGGTATAATATCTCAAATCAATCTTACTAATATTATTCATACATCTAGACTCCAGGTTCACCTCATCCTACTACCCTTGCTATGACGGAATCTCCACTAGTCATGACATGTCGTCTCGCTAATGCACAAACGCATACAGTGTGAAATTAGATAGACATTCGAATAAAATATTCTATCCCACGACGGTTAGAATCAAACAAGAGTTGCGCAATAGAACTAAATCAAACATTCTAAAGCTAATTAGTTCCAACTGTATACCACTTATAAAACATTCACTTAACAACCTATCAGGACTAGCATAAATTCCTACTAGCAAGTAATAGTCATGCAGCAAAGTGTAATAGGTACCAGGCAATCTAGCACACATTCTTCTATGTTCTAGAAATCAATAAATTACACTAAGTACTCTACTTTTTTCCTTGGCATCGGCTGACTGAACACACTGCGCCTTCGATCATCGTCCCAACAATCCGACACTCCAAAAATAACGATATTCTACTCTCCAATAGATTACAAATCAACTTGGAGTATTACCTTAACCCGTAGTTAAACTTTTCTCCATAGACCATTTCCAACTCTACCGTCATTTCTCTAATCCAAAATATGTCTAAGACAGCCAACACTTTCTTGCATGAATTACACCGACTACGAACCTTAAATTACAATTGATTTCCACACTTGCCACAACATCACTCTCGTACTACTACCACGTCTTATCCAATGGTCTTTCACCCCGATCATTATATTCAACTACTTTCTTCCACTCTCTTCTCAACATAAAACACGTTTCCCCATGGGTAGCTCACTAGAAGGTGTTCACTCTAGACCAATCCTATGAGTTAGCTTTCTTTTACTTCCAAACCAATCACACGCACCTAATTTCAATAATTACTATACTTGACCAACAATTTCACCATACCTCATTTCAGGAACTTAACAGATTTAATCCGAAGTCACACTCAATGCTCGAAACAACCACACACTTTTCATTTCTCAATTATCATTAATATCTTCTTTTAAAACGATAATAAACAAATTGGATCCTACACCATACACCCATCCCCAAAATATAATAACCATACAAATATTTTATTAACCAAAATCAGTACATCTTTATTTCACCTCGTGCCTCTTTTAGCACAAAATATCACATCATGCCTCTTTCAGCACACAATTCTATATATATATATATATATATATATATATATATATATTTTTATATATATCACAAATCATTCAATACAATTAAAATTTTATTTATAATATAAACTTTAACATTTGGAGGCATAACTTAGCGTTTGAAATACTGAATTATACCCAACGCCAAATTCTACACTTTCGCAATATCTTTCCAAAATTCTAACATGCACCTTTAATTTGAAAATTGCTAACAATTGTAAGTGTTAGATCATTCATTCCAAATTAAACTACTAACCACTTTCGTTCTCATAAAATAAATTTTATTACCACCTTGATCAATCTTTCAAATCCAAACACATATGATAACAGGTTATCACCTTTGATCACAAATGGCTTTTCCTTATTAATCATTCCCAATAACACTCTTCACTTTCTAGTTTCGATTATTCTTGATTTCTCACTTAAATCTATCCCAAGCAATATCATAATGAATAAACATACTAATTTCGATATCATTCAAAATATTTGTTACACTCTTCCTTAAATTAAAACCAACCCCCTTCACACCAAATACTTCCAAACTTACATTCTTACTAAGCCATATCACAACTAATTCATATATCCCCAATATAACATTTGTTAACAAATGAAAACTTTAAATCAATCGCCCGACAATCTCTTCTTTTATCATAACTACTTATTCCAATATATACCGAATTACCGAGAATCACTTATCATTACCTAATCGAAAGTTTTAACAAAACCAAGTTCAACACCATCCTATACTTACTACTACCTCAAATTCCAACAAAATAATAATAATAATAATAAAATAACTTAATAGGCAACAAAAGATTGAAAACACAATTAATCGGATTGCACCGAAATCAAATAGCACTTTAGCACATGTAGAGTTTATATAAATATACCTGTCTTCGTCTCTATCCATATGTCGAGACCGACTTGCCACTCTGTAGGTTTCAACAAGGTTAATATACACATAAGCACATACCCCATATAATAAGGTATTCCAGTCCAAACATGTAACTGTAAGTTCACAATTACACTGGCTAGGTGTAACTCGAATTTACCTTACATAATGTTCCTTCTACCTTGTTATACTTAATATCCCAAGGTTCTAAGATAATAGGGACATCCTACTTCACATGCAGTTTAGGTCTAGGTACAAATACTAATACCTAAATCTCTTAAACTGGGGCTCTGATACCATTTGTAACAACCCGCCAACGAAATATACAAATAACATATAATTCATAACATGTTTACAACAAAAGTACTTCACGTTTTGGTCCCAACTAAAGTCTAAACATAATAAGAATTCAGTACAAAAGTATCCACATTTTTCTTAACGATCCTCCTCCCAAAAGTTACACATCAAGCATTCAAATCACTGGTTCTTACTGGAATCATCACCTGGAATACATATTTTTAAAAGAGAAAATGAGGGTTAGACCTAAGGGTCTAGTGAGTAAATCCCTGACATTTGGAAATCAATAAAAATTCATTTATATAAAATACTCTTTTATATAAATATACATATATCACACGTAAATTAATACCAACCAATATTTGTACATCATACTTGTCTCATCCCACCTTATCCTTCCACCAATGGCCAAATCTATTGGTTGCGAGCCAATTTAACACACCGGTCCAAAGCCCGGCCACGTATTATATTTCCATATAATACTCACGTAATTATAATATCTCAATATATTATAATCACCCACGTATGACATAATCATACTACATATCAAATATTTGTTATTCACATAATGTATTCCAGTAAAATACTTTTAAAGTAAAACTCACCTGATATGTTTATCACAAAAGCTTTTCCAAGATAATTATCACGTATGACCAGCCTTCACAGAATCTGAAATCACACAAAATACCAAATATCTCTTTTTAAAACTAAGCTTATAAAATCCTTGACTGAAGTCGCAACCTTCTAAAAGTAAATTAGAATCGCAATGCATAGTGCCAAGTCGCAACCATCTACTGCGACATCACCCCGAAATCGCAACCCACTATTGTGACTTCAATCCTAAGTCGCAATCCACTACTGCGATCCCAAACCCAAATCGCAATCAACTACTGCGATTCCAAGCCAAGTCGTAATCGACCATTGCGACTTCGATGAATGTCGCAGTCCTCCATTGCGACTTCGATGAATGTCACAGTTCACTGTTTATCCTAAAAACCCAGAATTTGCACTTTTAATCTATGCATGTTGCTGTAAAGATGCAGATATGTTTAAGACTAAGTATACATCCTAACCTTAAGCTTAGACTTCCCAAAACATCCATTTTTAACAAAAACCCACCTATAACTTAACTAACAAACTCAAGAACACTTTTAAGAATTAAAACACATACAAAGATGGATGGATTTGTTACCTTGTTTAATTCAGCTTGGTCCTTAATTCACTGCAGTAATCTCTTGAATTCTTTCTTCCTCTTTTTCCTTTCTACGGCTCTTTCTCACTCTCTCTTTTCTCCTCTTTCGTCCAAAAACACTCACAACACACACTTTTCTCTTTTTCTTTCTTTTGATTTTTGTGACTAACCACCTTATTCATCAGATTAAAATGATACTTTACTATGGTCATGACATGTGTTATAAGTTTCACCAACCACCCTATATTTATCCTAAATGACAAGATTTACCCCTTAACTTTCAAACAATAATTAAAACCCACCTCACACTTCTAATCTTAATTAATACTAAAATAAAGATATATATATAAAATTAATAATTAAGCTATATCAATAAAATACCTGGTTATTACACCATCATCATCGCCTTACCCCCAAAATCCCTAAAGATTCAGCCCTAAAAACCTACGCTTTTCCCCCATTCTTCTCAGTTATCACAGGTGAACAAGGTAATGGCTAAGACCTAGGCTAAACCCAAAAGAAGAGCTAATAATGGCTCTTCTGAAGATGAGAAAAATCCACACCCACCACCCACTAAAAGAATCACACGAAGTAGTGGGATGTTGAAAACCAAAACCATGACCAAAGAAGAGGGTTCGGCAATTGCTCTATCTGATGACTCTTCGAAATCTCAAGAATGCACATCCCATCGTGTCTTTTTAGTAGAAGAAGAGGTCTCAACCACTGCTTTGGATGCTTTAGCAAGTGTTGCAGGGGCTCAATTGAAAACTCCATCTCAATCATTGCAGACACCCATTCAGCCATCGGTATCAAATCAGCCACTGGGAACCACCATTTCTACACCGTTTATTTTTCAGGAGCAGGGTACTTCATCTCAGGTGAGCAAGGTAATGTTTAAACCATCCCCTATGAGCCAGTTGAGTAGCTTAAGAGCCACTGTGAGCAAGGCATTTGCTGAACTTGATGAATTGTTGGGTTTGAAAAATACTGATAACCATACCACAGTGCCACAATTCCCTGCTGAGCCATCTAAGACCTCACTCAGTGATATCCAAAATTTTAGTAAAGTTCCTAATGTGAAGAAAGCACCTGAATCCCAGCCAAAATTGGATGCCAATCCAAATATTTTGGCATCTAATCGCTCTCCACCTTACACCATACCACCAGGATGCAAAAACCTGCTAGATGCTCACATTCCTCCTAAACAGCCTTTTAAATTGGTTGATGAGCCTAGTGAGGACACTTTGGATGTTGAAACCACACCCCAATCCCCTCACAGTACACCACCCCCTAGCCCCAATGCCAACAGCCTACGCATACCTGAAATAAACCTTAGCCAGTCACCCCCATTAGACCATCTCTACCCTACCCAAAAGCATACACCCAACATCCCACCACCAACTAGTCCACCACCAGTTTGGGATACGGCCACTGAAGATGTACATGATGATCACACTCCTAACAGGGATTTGGGTCTGGATGATTTGGATGAGCTCATCTTTGGAAGGAGCATAAGTCAGGAAAAACAGAATGTGCAAAAGCCTTGTAGTGAAGCTACTAATAGAGCACAAGAGACTAAGGATTGCAGGGATTATGGTGCTGAGAGAGAAAATTCACCTGAAGCAGAAACATACCAAGAGGAGTTGGCTGGAAAAGAGTGCATGCCAAATCCCACACCTGATGTACCCACTTTCAAAATCCCTAGAAGAAAGTCTATAAGCAAGAAGCCACCTAGAAAACCAAAAGTGATTAAAAAAAGAAAGAGAACTAAGGTGACTTTTGAGCCTATGGATGATCCCATGGAAAAGACTGAGGTTCCCCAACCTAAGAAGACCACCAGAAAGACTTCTACAAGAAACGACCAGGCTGCTGAATCTAGCCAGACTTCAACTCAGACCACTACCAAGAAAAAGGATCAGAAATGTACTTCTTCAACCCTCCCCACAGATGACAGTATGACTATGTGTAGTTGTAGAAAGGCCCTTATAAAGTACTCTTTTTATGCTGCAAAGAATGGTCAGATTCCCAAAGGAATTCCCAAGGAAACCATAGATTCAAATCCTATTTTAAAGGCTACCATAGACATTTTGGGGTGGGGAAAATTGTGTGAGGTACCTAGGGAATTTAATGAAAACTGGATAAGGGAGTTTTACACTGAAATTTCCATCACTGATAGCCCTGAAGTCATGGTTAGAAGGACCAAGGTATCCTATTCACCACAAGCCATAAATGACTATCTAGGCCTCACACCACCCGAATTTTCAGAGTTGAGCAGGTTGAAAGCCAATGCTACTGAGGATGTGTAATACCCCGGGTAAGTCCGTTAGTTAAATCCTCTTTCCGTTAAATAAAGATAACTTTAAAGTTAGATGTTTAGAGTATGTTTGGGAAAAACTATGAGTTTAGGGGTGTTTGGGTTAAATTTGAGAAGTTCAAGGTCTATTTGGTAAGTTGTGGTTTAATATTACCTCTTAAGTCTTCAGATAGTTTTCATATACCAAAATTAGAAAGAGTGTGTGTGTGCGGGAGTTTTGGAGGCGAAGAAAGCGAAAGAAGAAAGTTACGGTTTGAGCATCAATCGATTGGGTTAGAAACGATTTTGAGGTTAGTCCCTTTATATTTTGTGTTTATAATCATGAGTAGAAGATAGCTATCGGTTTAGAAACGTCGATTTCATTGTTTAGTGTTAGTCTCAATCGATTTCTGAGAAAATGGAACCGACTGTGTTCTTGATAGTCCCGGGGAAGTCCCGGTAGACTCCCGGTATGGTCGACTCCCGGTAGTGTCGACTTCCGGTATAGTGAACTCCCGGTATTGCTAACTCCCGGTACCAAAGAGTCCCGGTACTGTGTAGTCCCGGTAGTTGTTAAGTTTAGTGATACAGTTGAGAACACGAACTGCTAAGCTTTATAGGTTGGCTAGTAAATCAGTATATGTACCTTAAATTGTTTCAGATTCGGTGGAAGTCGTGGTAAGAGATAAGACCAGTTTGAAAGGAGCTTGCGAGCGTGTGTAATAATCAAAACAGGTGAGTTTTACTTTAAAAGTATTTTCAACTGGAATACATATATGTATGGTTTCTAAATGTGATAATTGGTGGTTATTGGTTTACATGTGTGATATATGTGAATTATAATATATTGAGGTATTATATTTACATGAGTATTATACTATGTTATAATACGTTGGCCGGACATAGGACCGGTGTGTTTGGCTATAGAACCTGTATAGCGTTGCTTGGCTGTAGATGTTGTACAGCGTTGTAAATTATTAGTTGGCTTGTGACACGGGGTTTTGACACCCCGAGGATCTTACCGCAAGTGTACGGGTCGAAGTCAAGTAATAGTACTTGAGAAAGTACGAGTATCGAATCACGGGGAACTAGGAACTAAGTATCACAATTACTATAAGCTCGATTAACTGGACTGTCGAAATTGGAGAATTGGTTTTATAACTAATTAATTACAGAAATTAGGATCAAACAAACACAAAACAACTAGTAAGCAGCTTTGGAATTCAGATGGAGAAAACAGTTGAGGGTTGAACATCCTTAGGTTTTCACATATGAACATCAGACTAAAAACAAATACCAGTTAATTCCGTTAATGAATACTCAACCTTGATCTAACCATTGCTCTCTCTCAAGTAACAACAGTTATATTTGTAACACATGGTGCTTTCTCAAGCTACCATGAAGTTTATCTCAAAAAAACACAAGATTAATCTCTCGATCTCACCCTATGTAATTCAAACACATTAAGCGCAGGTTATTCGGAGACTAAGGTTTACTCGGTATATCTCTATCCTTTCTTACCTTAGACATGTAATTCCTAATTCTAGATCTCAATTAATTCTCCCGAACATAATTGAAAACAATAAGACAATTGTAAGTTAGCTACGCTCACAAAAGCATTAAGAACAGAATCACATGCATTCATTAATTGGAAAAACTAATAAAGTTCATTCGTCATCCATCTATATGTTCAAACCTAATTCGATCCAACCCCCAACATCTTAAAGTTAGTTCATGATGTTGGGGGATTCAAACACAAAAGGAAAAGAAATGAAAGTGTAAGTAAACATGGTAAACGTGATCGTGGTGACGGTGTAAGATGAATTGATGAACTCCCTTTTCCCGTGCTGAATTCTCCTTCGCGTCTTGAACGTTCCTTCGATTGGTTCTCGATCTTGGCTCCAAACGGTGTCACTTGGCTCTTAAAATCGCCCCCGGACTGCTCCCAATCGTCTGCCGTAAGTTGGATACCGAAAAAGTGACCTAAATCCCGACTTATAAAACTGAATTTCACAAACAGAGGCTTACGCGACTTCTGGCGCGACTTGCAAGTCGTGTAGAAGGTCGCGCGTGTTGCTGATCCCTTCTGGGTCGGTTCTGGTTCGCGGGTCGGGTCCTGGTTCGTTTGCGGGTCTTGGGCTTGGCTTTTGGGCTCCCGTTAGGCTTCGTTTTGACTCGTTTTGGGCTCTTTTTAGCTTCAATTTCCGAGGAATGCCGCCTTTTATATAACCTGCGTAAACCACTCAATAAACCGTAAAATACATGCCTTTTTACTTGAAGACAAGCCAATCTCGTTGGTTTGAGAACCGAAAATAACGCCAAAAAGTGGCGTTATCAACAACCCCAAACCGAGCGTTGCTTGTCCCCAAGCAAATTAGCGATAAAACAGAATTAAAGTACATATCAGTGAAAATTTAATAACTGCACACTTCCCAATCGGTACCAAGTGATGCATCGGTGATTTCCTATACCCGTGAATATCTATCTCACTCTCGCCTCATTTTTATTTTGTCTGATCTATGACCTTCCATTGGGAGTTGAACTCGTGATCGTTCCGATTACGCTAAGGTTAGACTAGGTCCAACATGCTAGGGAAAACATTTTGCCTCGACCCTACCTCTCAGGATACTCTCTTTTCGCTCGAACCTAGGTTATCGCTCGTGTTGTCATGTGTATGGAGGTTATGTACAATAATACGCAATAATTACATGACAACTCTAAAGAAAGACGCACAATTGTCCAAAATGTTGATCTCCGAAGGAATTAAGTAACAAGACAGGGACTCTCGGTAAAGGTGGTCATAGACTCTAATCACATTTTCCAGAAGATCATCCAGGTCTTTACAAGGGTTGTAATGGGGCTAAGGTTAAGGCTATGAAACGAAGGGTAAAATGGTTCAAAAATCCTTGGCGTGTTAATCATTTGCAGTTCCGAACTCTATAGCTTTTCGCTCTATTATTTGGCCCTCTTCGTCACTATTGGAGTCGCTTTGACTCTCTTATTTACCGCTATAGATAAAATCTAATTTAACTCGAATTTTTTTTTTTTTTGAGTTTGGGACTTCATTGGTCCTCTTTTCCATTTTCTGGGTTACATTGACCCATTTTATTCTCCTGACTGGCCTGTTCTATTCTTTTCTGCTTTGTCTTTTGTAAGTTCATTACTTCTTCCGATTGACACACTTTCGGATTGGGTTGGCTAAGGCTTATGGCTAAGGGTTTAATGATGGGTTTAGAAACGAAAAGGTGAGTGTTTGGCTGCAAAGGGGCTAAGGGTACACGCAGAAGGTAAAAGGTGCGATAGCTAAAAACAGGTTAAATAAAACACACAATGCCTGGAATCATATCTTAAGGTCCACACGATATGGTCTACTATACTCTTAACTAATCCCGATGTTCGTCTTTTAGGTTCAATACTCACTATCGGGTGGTCTCCACTAATGTCCCTAGTCATGTCCTTTCCCGGTCCTTCCCTAACGGTCACGTCACTATCACAAGATTCTTCCCACAATGGTCGGTCTCAATCATTCAAACAAAAATTTTAGCTACTTTGATCTAGACACTCAGAAGTGCAGGAAATCTACGTGCATAACTTGGGCCCGATTGAGCAACCCCCCCAAACCTTACCCACACATTGTCCCCAATGTGCAAGTAAGGTCGTGGGTGATGCGACTCATTGTGCAGTTATTCAAAGAACAGGCAAGGCATTACATATATAGCATAAAAAGACTACCCAAATTTTCTAAAACTAGGCACCCCAAACCTAGGCCGTGGCCTAGGTTTGCCAAATAAAAGCCAAAAAGAAGCCAACCCCAAACCTCGGTAAAACCGAGGTTTGCACAGGATCTAATGTGAGTGTGTAGATGGTTCAAAAATGAGGCACCCTAAACCTAAGTGAAACTTAGGTTTGTTGCATCTCGTGTAATTACAATAGAATAACACATCAAACACCACTCTTTTAGCAGAGAAGGATTTAGAACATACCTGTTTTGCCCGGCCGGAGGATTCTTGACAGTTGATCATCAATCGGATACGAAAGGGAGAACATGCAACACAAGGGAAAGAAAAACAAAGCAAGCAAAGGAAACACACAAAGAAAAAAAAAAGAAAACAAAAACTGCACGAAAAACGAAAAACGGGGCAAATGGGACTCACGCGGTTTAGCCCGCGACTTGCAAGTCGCGTGGAAAACCGCGTAACCCTCTGTTTCAGAAAACCAACAGAGGGCCCCGCGACTTTCTGCGCGGTATGCAAACCGCGTGACAAGTCGCGCATGTCCCTGTTTCAGTCATCTTGATTTTTTTGATTTTTCGATTTTTATGGTTTTTCGGAATTAAAACATACACAAGATAAAATTAAGAAAATGAAACTAACCTTGGTGGGTTGCCTCCCACCCAGCGCCTTATTTAAAGTCGTGGCACGACTGTGCGGTTCTCAACTTGGCTCAGTATCCGCAGACTTGAATCGCCCACACTTGCGATTTCCCGCGGATTTCTCTCCTCCTTCTTCTCTTTCACCACTTCCTCTTTCCAGCAGCTTGAATCTCACGTTCTCACCGCCAACTCAGAACGTGATCTCGCCCTCTTTCATATCAATTAACGCCCGACTCGTGGCCAAGAAGGATCGTCCCAAGATCATCGGGACCTCTTCGTCCTCATCTATGTCTATTACCACGAAGTCGACGGGAAAGTAAAACTTACCAACTTTAATCAGCACATCTTCAATCACCCCGTACGGGTATCGGATTGATCTATCCGCGAGCTTCAGAGTCATGTATGTCGGGCTTACCTCACCCAGGCCAAGTTTCCTGAAAATAGAAAGAGGCATCAGATTAATACTAGCCCCTAAATCACATAAAACCTTATTAAAATTAAAACTGCCAATTTGAATAGGAATCGAGAAACTCCCTGGATCTTTGAGCTTTTGGGGCAGTTTATTTTGGAAAATCGCGCTGCACTCTTCAGTGAGTGCAACGGTGGCCTGGTGATCAAGTGCCCTCTTTTTGGAGAGGATCACTTTCATGAATTTCATGTAAGAGGGCATTTGGGTGAGAGCATCTGCAAAAGGAATATTAATCGTTAGCTTTCTAAAGACCTCAATAAATTTGGAGAAATTAACCTGATCCTTATTTGCTTGCAGCCTGCTCGGGTAAGGCACTTTCGGTACTGCCGGCTTGACCGGTGGTGTTACTTCTTTCTTCCTCTCTTCACTCTTCTCGCTTCCTTCAGCTTCACTCTTTTTATCAACTTCTAACTCACCCACATCTACCATCTCGGACTCTTCCTCGGCTCTCTTTGGGGAGGACTCGCTTACCGGGTTTCCAATTAACTCTTTCCCACTTCTCAAATGAATGGCATTGCAATGTTCTTGATTTCTCTTTTCAGCCATACTCGGGAAAGTACCAGCAGGTCGGGTTTGTAGGGCTTCAGAAATCTGCCCCACTTGCCTCTCGAGAATCTTTATTGCCGCGGTATTTTGATCAGTTGCGGCTTTCACCGTATTCACCGTGCTCGCTAGCTCTCCGACGGTGCTGTCCATTTTTGACATGAACTTCATCATCATGTCTTCGAGGCCCGGCTTCTTCTCCCCGGATGGTCCCTCGTTCCTTTGCTGAAAACCTAGAGGGCGGTACACACTGTTAGAATTAAATGAATTGGAAGAGTTAGAAAAATTACCTGGCTGTTGCTGGTCGGGTTGACTCCATGAAAGATTGGGGTGCTTTTTCCACCCCTCATTGTAAGTGTTGGAGAACGGATCATTTCGCGGCTGATGGTTTCGGTTTTGCATAAATTGAACCTGTTCAGGTTCTCCCAGATTGCTTCCCTTCATACGGTCCGTGATAAAAGCTAGTTGAGCTTTTAGTTCCTTAAGCTCATCCGATTCCCGCACATTTGCTACTCGTGCAATGGATGATCGTGGAGTGGAGTAGCTATGTTCGGCAAGGTTCTCGATCAGCTCTACTGCTTCTTCATAGGTTTTGTTCATGAGAGCTCCCCCCGCTGCAGCCGTGATATCGTTCTTGAATTGTGGGTGAAGGCCTCCAAAGAACGTTTGGATTATGACCCACCCATGAAGACCGTGATGTGGACACTTCTTCAACATGTCCTTATACCTCTCCCAATGTAACGTCCCAAAAATTACAAGCAATTTTAAAATTTTAAAATAAACATTTCATTTATAACAACTCATTAAATGATCCCAACGTTTCGTTTGCAAACACATAATTACTATCTTTGTAAAATAAAACCAGCGGAATAAACGTTTAATTATTAAAACCATAAAGCAACCAGCTCTCCTCGCGCGCCAGTGTGTACCCGTCACGCCTTAGAGCCACTCGCACCTGAAACCACAGTTTATTGGGAAAGGGTAAGCACGAAGCTTAGTGAATTCAATCCATACATAGGATCGCAATTATATCAGCATCACCCTTAAACATACCAGCACATAAATTTCTTGGAACATCCATCAAGAAAAATATAACACGATTAATAATAATCCTTATGCTCCTTGGAACCACCATCAAGAAGACATAATCACAACACATTACACCAATACACCTACTCCTTGGAACAACCATCAAGAAGTGGCATTATACTTCTTGGAACAACCCTCAAGAAGATATAATCACAACACATTATACCAATACACCTACTCCTTGGAACAACCATCAAGAAGTGGCCTTATACTTCTTGGAACAACCCTCAAGAAGATATAATCACAGCTCATTATACAAACGCATATACCTCTTGGAACATCCATCAAGAAGTACATCAATCACAGTTCAATACATACACACAAATATATATATTCCACACCACAATAATATCAGCAAACAATCATAATCAACACAACTCGAACTATAGCAACACAAATATAATTCCCATTCTATATAGTGAGAGAACTCACCTCGAATGCGCGCCTAGCTTAACAACACAATTCAAGCTTCACAATTACGGTCACTTCCCAGCACCTAAACGCATGTTAAAATGTGTCAATACGAGACTCGGACCCTATGACACGACACACGCTTAAACCGTCACTAAAACTAATTTCCGTTCTCACAAAACAGGTCTGTTCGGGACCTGTTTCGACCCCTTTAAACCCAGAAAATCCCCAATATTATATCATGACCAGAACGTCCTCTGAGTTAGGGTTCCAAGGACATATTATACGCCTCCTAACGATTTTTCTACAATTTGATATGAATTAAATACGAACGATTACCAAAACTGCCAGTTTTCGGTCCAGCCTGCGCAAACAGCCCAATACAGCCTAGCTACGGGCTTAATCAGACTTTCGGCAAAACACAAAAAACCTTCCCAATTCGATTTGGGAACTTTGGGCACCAATTTCACCTCAAAACGAGTTACGATCAGAAAGTTATGGTCTACACAAAACAGTGGCAGATTCCAGAATTTTACACATAAAATGACGAATCACCGAACTTGCGACCACTTTTTCGCCCAGCTAGAGACCGAACCAGTTTTCCGCTAAAACACGGAAAACGTGCCCGACCCTGAACTTGAACAGTGGGCGCCAGTTTCGGCTCAAACGAAGTTACGACAGAAAAGTTATGATCACGCGAAAACTGGACAGTACACTTAGAATTTTCATAAAATCACGATTTATAAAAACGGTTCGCACGATTCGGCTTAATCGATTAAGTCACGGTTTCAGGGTTCAACGGTGATTCAGGTCAGGCCATGGCCACGCACCACCCACTGCCACCTCCGGTAGTGGTGGTTGCCGGTGGCGGCGGCCGGCGGCAGCCCTCCGGCGAAAATCCCGCACGCACACACACACACTCTGCACCCCTCTCGCACCTCAGACCTCTCTCTTTCTCGATCGTCTTACTGCAACCCCACAAGGCTCACCACCACACCACCATCTCCGGTGGTGGTACAGTAGCCACCGCCTACAGCGGCCAAGGCCGCCGCGTCGCGGCTGTCTCGGGAGGAGACCGACGAGAGACAAGGAAAACAAAAACGAAAGAACGGAACTTACCTTCGATGATGCCACGTAGTTGCGCCCGATTCTCTCCCTCACGAACTCCGGAGAACAGCAGGCTCCGGCAAACAGCAGGTGGCTCCGGCGCCCCTTTCTTTCTTGTCTTTCTCTCTCCGCCTTTTCTTTTTCTCCGGCGCCGAACTACACACAAGGGGATGTGATCGCGGCTACCAAGGGGAGGGAGGAATTAGGGTTTAGGTCAAATGGCTCGTGGCCGTAGAAGATCAACGAGAAGGAAATAAGGGAGAGGAGGGGTTCGGCTCTTTGCTTTGCATGGGCCGAAACCCATGTCCATTTTACTTAAAAGCCAAGATTAGCCCCTCTAGATTCAACACTTGGCACAAAGTAAAAAATTTTAAAGCTTATTACACACTTGGTCAACCTCGACAATTCGGTAAATAAAACAAAAGCTTATAAAAGCGACAGGAGAGGATTTTATATAAAAAGAAAATACATACCGAGACACGGGCTTTACAACTCTCCCCCACTTGGATTAGACTTCGCCCTCGAAGTCTCTGCCTACGAATAGCTCCGGGTAGTTCTCCCTCATCTCAACCTCAGGTTCTTAAGTCCACTTGAAACCCCTACTAAACTTCTCGAATACTATTCTTACTAACGTACTCTTTCTAAGACACTAGGATTATGATCGGCAGAACACCCCGACAATTGAAATCATTCCTAGCCAAGCGACTACGGTTGTCCCCCAACCTTAGATATTCCATACATCCCGAGTCAAATCTCAAACTCTAACCACTCTAAAGCTGCTCACCAGTATACTCCACAGGATACTCGATTACGATCCCTCCTATCATTAATTGACGATTAACTTCTACGAATTCTAATAGACTCCAAAGATTTTCAATAACTTATATTAACAAAACATCGACCCCCTGCCGAACATCGGTCCAACCTGCGTAAACCACTCAATAAACCGTAAAATACATGCCTTTTTACTTGAAGACAAGCCAATCTCGTTGGTTTGAGAACCGAAAATAACGCCAAAAAGTGGCATTATCAGCTTGCTACCAACTAATATAGCCAGGAGAAATGAGAAGGGAAGGTACAGGATGTGTGAGTTCAAATTGATATATTTGATTGTGCTGTGTGATTTATATGAATGAAGTTATATAAATGGTTTCAAATTAACAGGGATTTTCTCACTTAGACCATTAGGTCTAACCCTCATTTTGTTTTAAAATATGTATTCCAGGTGGCGGATCGGGTAAGGGCAAGTAATTAGAGTAATCGAGGCATGGCTTTTGAGAAGGGATATATGTTGAAGAATTTGGCATGTTTAGCAGTTGTATTATAATGGTTAAATGTTATGTATGTATTTAGTATGAAGTTTATAGTAGAATGACTTCTTCTGATTGTAAAAGACTATGGGACCGTATTTGTAATATGATGTTCGTTTGTTATGTCAATGTTATGCTACATATGTGAGTTGTTGTGTATATGGGATTTGGGTTGTTACAAATGGTATCAGAGCCTTAGTTTAAGGGATTTAGGTATTTGTATCTGTACCTAGACTTAAACTGCATGTGAAGTAGGATGTCCTTATCATTATAGAACCTTGGGATGATGAAGTATAAAAGGTAGAAGGAACATCATGTAAGGTAATTTCATATTACACCTGGCCAGTGTAATTGTGATCTTACATGTACATGTTTGAACTGGAATACCTTGTTATATGGGGTATGTGCTTATGTGTATATTAACCTTGTTTAAATCTACAGAATGGCAAGCGGTACACGGAATTCGAATCGAGGAGGAGGAAGAAATCCGAATAGTACGAATCCGCCGATAGGAACGGGGGACAGGGGAGGCAGAACTGGGGGCAGAGTCGGGGGTAGAACCGGAGGTAGAGCTGGAGGTCGAGCCGGAGGCAGAGTCCAGCCACAGTGTACAGAGTTTGTTACCAGGGATGATCTAATGGCAGAAATGGGAAGATTGAAGGCTAGCATACAAACAATGTTTGATCGGAACCGTCATAATGAAACTGGAATACCGGATCCCGGACCGGAAGATGAAATGCCAATCACATCGACTGTTGTACCAGTACAAAGGAGGTGCGACTACAAAATGTTTTTAAGCTGTAGACCTCCGACCTACTCAGGAGACAGGGATCCAGTGAAAGCAATGAGATGGATGAAGGAAATAGAAGCTATCTTCAAGACGAGTAAGTGCGCTGACGAAGATAGAGTATTGTATGGAACAGCAATGTTAAAGGGGGATGCTTTGTATTGGTGGGAATCCTTTATTCATTCTAAGGGATCTGATGTTTATTCTACCCTCTCTTGGGAAGAATTTGTGATAGCCTACAGGAACGCATTTTGTCCCCAAGCAGCCGTCAAACAAATGGAAGGGGAATTTATGAACTTACAACAAGGAAACTTATCCGTTCGAGACTACACCGCTAGCTTCCTGGAAAAGTCTCGGTTCGCAGAATACTACGTTGCTACGGAGGCGATGAAGACGGAAAGGTTTATCTTCGGGCTGAACTCAGAGGTTAGAAGGCTAGTGACTGCAAAAGGACCCGATACCTTCTCAGTTGCAGTTGATGCCGCGGAGAATGTTGAACGAGATATGAGAAGAGATGCTGGCGATAAAAGTATCGGGAAGAGAAAGTGGGAAGGACCACAATACGATCCGAAGAAGTCCCGATTTCAGAAGTATGATAACCGTCCGCTGTTTCGACCAGCGGAAAGACCATGTCATAAGTGTAACCGTGTCCACCAAGGAAATTGCCCAGGTGATTTACGAGCATGTTATAAGTGTGGGAAGACCGGACACGTCATCAAAGATTGTAAGGTAACGCGACTATGTTTCTTATGCAATTCACCAGATCACCTTCAGTCAGACTGTCCGAGGGGAAGGACACAGCAAGGTGGATCTTCAGGCAGGCCAGCGATTGTTAAACCAGTAATACCAAGACTGGAACCGCCAGTAACCAGGGGTCGCGCATTTCAAATGACTGAGAAAGAAGCGGAGGAAACTCCGGATGTGGTCACAGGTACATTTTTAATAAACTCTACACGTGCTAAGGTGTTATTTGATTCAGGTGTAAATCGATCGTTTGTGTCTCCTGCATTTGCTGCTTGCCTGTGTTTGAAACCTAAAATGCTAGAACATGTTCTATCAGTAGATACGGCAAATGATAATCAAGTGTCAGTTAAAGAAGTATTTGATGACTGTGTGATAAATATAGAGGAGTGTAGAGTGCCGATACAATTGTTTCCTATAACTTTGATAGAGTTTGACGTCGTAGTGGGAATGGACTGGTTAGCCGAGAATCAGGCTAACATAGTGTGTGATAAGAAGTTAATAAATGTGGTATTACCTGAGAAGGGACCAGTAGTGATATATGGTGATCGTAGGAATCATCAGTCTAGCCTAATATCTATGATAAAAGCCCGTAAATGTGTTAGCAAGGGTTGTCAGAGTTACTTAGCCTATGTGATAGATAGTAGGCCTGAAAAGAATAGGATGGAAGATATTCCTATTGTTAGTGAATTCCTTGAAGTTTTCCCTAATGACTTGAATAGTCTTCCTCCGGTTAGACAAGTGGAACTTGGTATCGACTTAGTTCCTGGAGCCACTCCTATTGCTCGTGCACCTTATCGTCTGGCACCTCCAGAGATGAAAGAGATGATGGCACAATTACAAGACCTATCCGATAAAGGCTTCATCAGACCTAGTTCTTCACCGTGGGGAGCACCAGTGTTATTTGTGAAAAAGAAGTATGGTTCGATGAGAATGTGTATCGACTACCGAGAATTGAATAAGCGCACGATAAAGAACAAGTATCCGTTACCCCGAATTGATGACCTCTTCGATCAGTTAGTTGGAGCTTGCTATTTCTCCAAGATTGATCTAAGATCCGGTTATCACCAGTTGAAAGTTAAAGAAAAAGACGTTCTAAAGACTGCTTTTCGTACAAGGTACGGCCACTACGAATTCTTAGTAATGTCGTTTGGACTAACAAACGCTCCAGCTGCCTTTATGGATTTAATGAATCGGGTATGTAAGCCGTATCTTGATAAATTCGTTATTGTATTTATTGATGATATCCTTATCTATTCCCGATCCAAAGAGGATCACGCACAACATCTTCGTTTGGTTCTGGAGTTGCTGAAGAAAGAAAAGTTATACGCTAAGTTCTCTAAATGTGAATTCTGGTTGCGAGAAGTTCAGTTTCTAGGGCATGTCGTTTCTGAGAAAGGTATACAAGTTGATCTGATGAAAGTGGAAGCAGTTGAAAAGTGGGAACCGCCGAAGACAGCAACCGAAGTACGTAGTTTTCTGGGTTTAGCCGGCTACTATCGGAAATTTATAAAAGACTTCTCTCGTATCGCACCGCCGAAGACAGCAACCGGAAGAACCTGAAGTTTGAATGGATAGCAGAACAAGACGAGGCATTCCGGATATTGAAAGAGAAACTGTGCAGCGCGCCGATTTTATCACTACCTGAAGGTTCGGAAGATTTTGTTATTTATAGTGATGCGTCAAAACTAGGTTTGGGATGTTTACTTATGCAGGGGGGAAAGGTTATTGCTTATGCTTCTCGTCAATTAAAGGATCATGAAAGGCAGTATCCTACGCACGACATGGAGCTTGCCGCAGTCGTTTTCGCGTTAAAGATTTGGAGACATTATCTGTATGGGTCCAAATGTCAGATTTATACCGATCATAAAAGTCTCCAACATCTCTTTGATCAGAAGGAACTAAATATGAGACAAAGAAGATGGTTAGAATTGCTGAATGATTACGACTGTGAAATCCTGTATCATCCGGGAAAGGCAAATGTGGTAGCTGATGCATTGAGTCGTCAAGAAAGGAGTGGGACAATAAAGGTTATTTCGCTACGAACTAAACTACTACCCAACATATTCGACGAATTGCAGAAGTGTCAAGTGGAGGCTTATCAGGATGAACATCTGAAATCAGAACGGTTAGCGGGGATGTCAGCATTGTTAGTAAAAGATGATCGTGGGTTATTGTGTCTGGGAAACAGAATGTGGGTACCTCGTTTGGGTGGGTTACGTGATCGTGTTCTACAAGAAGCCCATCAATCCCGTTTCTCTATTCACCCAGGTACAAACAAGATGTATAAAGACTTAAAGCAATTATATTGGTGGCCGGGGATAAAAAGAGGGATTGCACAGTATGTGGAAAGATGCGATACTTGTAAGAAAGTAAAGATCGAACACCAAAAGCCGTTTGGTCAACTACAATGGCTAGAAATACCTATGTGGAAGTGGGAGCAGATTACCACAGATTTCATCACCAAACTACCAAGGACTCCTAAGGGATTTGATTCTATTTGGGTGATCGTCGACAGATTGACAAAGTCTGCACACTTTCTACCGATAAAGGAAACCGATTCGATGGAGCGATTGGCTAAGTTATACATTGACAAAATAGTAACTCGACATGGAGTTCCAATCTCCATCATTTCTGATCGTGATAGTCGTTTTACTTCAAGATTTTGGAGAAGTTTTCAAAGGGAAATGGGGACACAGATAAAGTTAAGTACGGCGTATCATCCCCAAACAGATGGGCAGAGTGAACGAACAATTCAGAACCTAGAAGATATGCTCCGGGCTTGCATTCTTGATTTTGGGGGATCGTGGGATAAGCATTTACCATTGATTGAATTCGCTTACAACAACAGTTATCATTCCAGCATACAAGCGGCACCGTTCGAAGTACTGTATGGTAGGAAATGCCGAACGCCTCTATGTTGGAACGAAGTGGGAGAGAAACAGTTAGCGGGACTGGAAATAGTTCAGTTAACCGCCGATAAGGTTACTCAGATCCGTGAACGATTGAAAGTGGCTCAAGACAGACAGAAAAGCTACGCTGACCGGCGCCGAAAGCCATTGGAATTTCAAGTTGGGGATTACGTGATGTTAAAGGTTTCGCCGTGGAAAGGAGTCATCAGATTTAGACGACAAGGTAAACTTAGCCCTAGGTATATTGGACCGTTTGCAATAACAGAAAGGATCGGTGAAGTTGCTTACCGATTAGATCTTCCACCAGAATTGAGCAGAATCCATAATGCGTTTCATGTATCGAACTTCCGAAAGTGTTTGGTTACTCCAGACCAGGCAGTCTCTCTACCAGATATCTGAGTCGACGAAAAACTGAATTATGTGGAAGAGCCGGAAGCTATAGTGGATCGTAAAGTTAAAGTGCTACGGAATAAAGAAATCAGGCAAGTGAAAGTTTAGTGGAGACATCATAGAGGTCAGGATGCTACATGGGAGTCAGAGACGGAAATGAGAGCCAAATACCCTCATCTTTTTACTTAACTGAATTCCGGGACTGAATTCTTTTAAGGGGGAGATGATGTAATACCCCGGGTAAGTCCGTTAGTTAAATCCTCTTTCCGTTAAATAAAGATAACTTTAAAGTTAGATGTTTAGAGTATGTTTGGGAAAAACTATGAGTTTAGGGGTGTTTGGGTTAAATTTGAGAAGTTCAAGGTCTATTTTGTAAGTTGTGGTTTAATATTACCTCTTAAGTCTTCAGATAGTTTTCATATACCCAAATTAGAAAGAGTGTGTGTGTGCGGGATTTTTGGAGGCGAAGAAAGCGAAAGAAGAAAGTTACGGTTTGAGCATCAATCGATTGGGTTAGAAACGATTTTGAGGTTAGTCCCTTTATATTTTGTGTTTATAATCATGAGTAGAAGATAGCTATCGGTTTAGAAACGTCGATTTCATTGTTTAGTGTTAGTCTCAATCGATTTCTGAGAAAATAGAACCGACTGTGTTCTTGATAGTCCCGAGGAAGTCCCGGTAGACTCCCGGTATGGTCGACTCCCGGTAGTGTGGAGTCCCGGTATAGTCGACTCCCGGTAGTGTCGACTTCCGGTATAGTGAACTCCCGGTATTGCTAACTCCCGGTACCAAAGAGTCCCGGTACTGTGTAGTCCCGGTACTGAGAAGCCCGGTACTCTGTATAGTCCCGGTAGTTGTTAAGTTTAGTGATACAGTTGAGAACACGGACTGCTAAGCTTTATAGGTTGGCTAGTAAAGAAGTATATGTACCTTAAATTGTTTCAGATTCGGTGGAAGTCGTGGTAAGAGATAAGACCAGTTTGAAAGGAGCTTGCGAGCGTGTATAATAATCAAAACAGGTGAGTTTTACTTTAAAAGTATTTTCAACTGGAATACATATACGTATGGTTTCTAAATGTGATAATTGGTGGTTATTGGTTTACATGTGTGATATATGTGAATTATAATATATTGAGGTATTATATTTACATGAGTATTATACTATGTTATAATACGTTGGCCGGACATAGGACCGGTGTGTTTGGCTATAGAACCTGTATAGCGTTGCTTGGCTGTAGATGTTGTACAGCGTTGTAAATTATTAGTTGGCTTGCTACCAACTAATATGGCCAGGAGAAATGAGATGGGAAGGTACAGGATGTGTGAGTTCAAATTGATATATTTGATTGTGTTGTGTGATTTATATGAATGAAGTTATATAAATGGTTTCAAATTAACAGGGATTTTCTCACTTAGACCATTAGGTCTAACCCTCATTTTGTTTTAAAATATGTATTCCAGGTGGCGGATCGGGTAAGGGCAAGTAATTAGAGTAATCGAGGCATGGCTTTTGAGAAGGGATATATGTTGAAGAATTTGGCATGTTTAGCAGTTGTATTATAATGGTTAAATGTTATGTATGTATTTAGTATGAAGTTTATAGTAGAATGGCTTCTTCTGATTGTAAAAGACTACGGGACCGTATTTGTAATATGATGTTCGTTTGTTATGTCAATGTTATGCTACATATGTGAGTTGTTGTGTATATGGGATTGGGGTTGTTACAGGATGACTTAGCTAAGGAAAAGAAAGTCTCAGATTCAGGTCCTCCTATACGGAATGAAACAGGTATTGGTTTCTCTCGTGCCGAAGTTCTTGGCCCAGATGCTGATCTCTCAGCGCTTGACACCTCCCTACCACCTGGAGAAACTTTCATTCCTGGGACAGTTGTAAGTGATCCTTATGGTATATTCTTTCTAGACTACGATGGAAACCATCACTTTCAACGTATCTCTGAGCTCCACATCACTCCCATCGAACAACTCAGAGATCTCATATACTGGTGTGAAGTCAGACGCGACATTAAAGCTAGACACATGAAGCCCTTGATTTTTGAAGAAGCTCTGAACAAAAAGAATCAAGGAGTAGATGTCCCTGACTGGATGATTCCCACATCAATGACCCTTGATGAACAACTCATTAAGGAAGAACCTTTTGACGGATAGGATCACCTTGTAATTCTCTCTATCCTTATATGTCTACATCTTTTGTACTTATAATTTTATTCGATGTACTTGTAATTTTTCTACTTCCTTCTGTAATCTTTACGAAGTTTGAAGAAAAATTTCAGCGAATGTACTTTACTCCATCAGTACAGAAAAGATCCCAGAAAACAGTAAAAGGGACAAATATTTTATGAGTTCTTTTTATCCTTATGTTTCATTAAATAGCAATTTTCTCTGTTGCTATGTCATAATCAAATAGGGGGAGATTGTTGATCCAAACCCTCACTGATTTGATAATGACCCTCTCTTATATACTTAGTGAAAATTGTAAGTAAACAATATATATCAGAGTTTCACTATCGCTGATAAGTACTAAGATCTTACAGTACCGCTAATAGGAACTCTCACTCTTTAGATTAAACATTCAGCGAAACTGTTCACCATAATACTCTGAGTCTGTTCAGTACTTATGGTGATCGCTGATAAGTTAGTTGTTTACTTATGATCTCTGAATACAAGTTTCACGTCAACATAGGTTCTACGCTGAAGTCGAAGATCAAGCTCAAGAACCAGCGACAAGTCTCCTAATGAACTGATGCGGATCAACGAAGACTCGGATTTGTCCACTCAACGTGAAGTATCAAGTACAAGACTTTAGCTATCGCTGAACTCTATCATTCGCTGACATAGAATGATAGATCGTTGAATCAACGAAAAGTTGATCATAAAGTCCTCCGTACAAAGTATTTTTGTCTTAACCACCCTTGCACGACTCCGTACGATATGTCAGAAAAAGAACCTCCTTATTGTCTGAAATCGTACAACCACTCTGATACTACACTGTTCAACATGCGGCTACTAAGGTTGTCAACAAAGGTCAATGACATACAACCAATGAGTTGCTGCCACGTGTAAAGTATATACTGCCATGCATTAAATACATGCAGTATATAAGAAGATGAACTCACTTCATTTTGAAGTAACTTGCTAACTCTGGACAAGTTCATCTTTCTTATCTTGAGATAGGTTATTATTAGTAATTTCCTTCTCTTTCTTAGTACAAGAAACTTAGTGTTCCAACTTGTTTAGATTTAGGTTTATCCTTAATCTTGTTTCCGCAACAAGCTGTAAATTGTTAATGATTTATCAATAAACAATTTAGAAAAGTAAAATATGTGTGTTTGTATTCAACCCCCCCCCCCACTTCTACAAACTTGTATAACCCTTCGGGACCAACATACTACCCTGCTGTGTTTCCACTGTGGACAATCAGCCCGAATGTGATCAGGGGAATTGCAATGAAAACAAAATCGAGTCACCCAACAGTCCTTAGCGATATGACCCGACTTTCCACACTTGTAGCAATTTCGGGAATCAACATAGCAGTTTCCTTGATGAATGCGGTTACATTTAGGCCATGGTCTTTCAATTGATCTGAAAGGTGGATGGCTATCAAACCTCGAAGATCTGTACTCCTCCGGATCGTACGTTGTTTCCTCCAATTTTCTTTTCCCAAAACTTTTCTCATTAACACTTCTTCCTTTATCTCTTTCAACATTTTCTGCAGCAACCACTGCGGCTGAGAAAGTATCTGTTCCCTTTGCAATTACCAGACCTCTAATTTCTGAATTTAACCCAAATATAAACCTTTCCAATTTGAGTGCTTCGGTAGCCACATAGTATTCTGCAAAATGGGACATCTCTAGAAAGCGCGCAGTGTAATCCCGAACTGATAGCTTACCCTGTTGCAAATTCATGAATTCTTCTTCCAATTGTCTTACGGCATCTTGAGGACAGAACTTCCTTTTAAAAGCTATGGCGAATTCTTCCCAAGAAAAAGTAGAATACACTTCCGGTCCTTTAGAGGTGATAAGAGCTTCCCACCAATATAGAGCATCGGCCTTCAGCATCGCGGTTCCATATAACACTCTATCTTCCTCGGCACATTTGCTGGTTTTGAAGATGGCTTCTATCTCTTTTAGCCACCTCATAGCCTTTACTGGGTCTCTTTCTCCTGAGTAAGTCGGAGGTTTGCAGCTCAGGAACATCTTATAATCACACTTCCTTGGCACCGGTATGACAGTAGGTGTAATAGGCATCTCGTCTTCCAGACTAGGATCTGGTATTTCAGTCTCAGTATGACGAGTTCGGTCGAACATAGCTTGTATATTTGCTTGTAGTCTTCCCATTTCAGCCGCCAAATCGTCTCTTGTAACAAATTCGGTGCCGTGCGACTGAACTCTACCTCCAGTTCTGCCCCTACCTCGTTCTCCACCTCTTCCCCTTGTCCCGATTGTTAGACTCGTTCTATTAGGATTTCCTTCTCCCTCTCTATCCGTACGTCGAGTACCACTTGCCATCCTATTGACTTTAACAAGGTTAATATACACATAAGCACATACGCCAATATAATAAGGTATTCCAGTTCAAACATGTACCTGTAAGTTCATGATTACACTGGCCAAATGTAATTTGAAATTACCTTACATGATGTTCCTTCTACCTTTTATATTTAGCATCCCAATGTTCTAAAATATTAGGGACATCCTACTTCGCATGCAGTTTAAGTCTAGGTATGGATCCTAATACCAAAATCCCTTAAACTAGGGCTCTGATACCATCTGTAACGAACCGTCCCAAGTATACACCATATAATAGCATTTACCAGCCAAAGATATATAACAAAAGATTCATATTATTCACATAAGGTTCGAAAGTCTTAAAGAAGTACATTACATAATGTGGTCCAAACTTTTCGCTAGCATAATTTACAATACTATCCGTAAAAAATGTTTAAGGAAAACTTCTAAATCCCAAATAGCCTTCAAAAGCACGTCATACTTTATCGTTGCCTTTATACCTTCCTTGACCTGGAATACATATTTTTGAAAACAAAATGAGGGTTTGTTGGTCCCGAAGGCCTATACAAGTTTGTAGAATGGAGGGGGTTGAATACAAACACACAGATTTTACTTTTCTAAATTGTTTATTGATAAATCATTAACAATTTACAGCTTGTTGCGAAAACAAGATTAAGGATAAACCTAAATCTAAACAAGTTGGAACACTAAGGTTTCTTGCACTAAGAAAGATAAGGAAATTACTAATAATAACCTATCTTGAGATAAGAGATTTGAACTTGTCCAGAGTTAGCAAGTTACTTCAAATGAAGTGAGTTCATCTCTTTATATACTGCATGCATTTAATGCAAGTCAGTATATACTTTACACGTGTCATCAGCTGGTTGGTTGCATGTCATTGACCTTTGTTGACAACCTTAGTAGCTGCATGGATGAACAGTGTAGTATCAGAGTGGTTGTACGATTTCAGATATTCGGAGGTTATTTTCTGACATTTCGTACGGAGTCGTGCAAGGGTGGATAAGACAAAAGTACTTTGTACGGAGGACTTCATGATCAGCTTTCGTTGATTCAGCGATCTATCATTTCATATCAGCGAATGATAGAGTTCAGCGATAGCTGAAGTCTTATACTTGATACTTCACGTTGAGTGGACAAATCTGAGTCTTCGCTGATCCGCATCAGTTCATTAGGAGATTTGTCGCTGGTTCTTGAGCTTGATCTTCGACTTCAGCGTAGAACCTTTGTTGACGTGAAACTTGTCTTCAGGGATCATAAGTAAACAACTAACTTATCAGCGTTCATCATAATGACTGAACAGACTCAGAGCATTTATGGTGAACAGTTTCGCTGAATGTTTAACTTAAAGAGCGAGAGTTCCTATCAGCGGTACTGGAAGATCTTAGTACTTATCAGCGATAGTGAAACTCTGATACATATTGTTTACTTACAATTTTCACTAAGTATAAGAGAGGGTCATTATCAAATCACTGAGGGTTTGGATCAACAATCTCCCCCTATTTGATTATGACATAGCAACAAAGAAAATTGCTATTTAATGAAAACATAAGGATAAAAAGAACTCATAAAATATTTGTCCCTTTTACTGTTTTCTGGGATCTTTTCTGTACTGGTGGAGTAAAGTACGTTCGCTGAAATTTTTCTTTAAAACATTGTAAAGATTACAGATGAAAGTAGAAAAATTACAAGTACAAGCGAAATAAGTTACAAGTACAGAAGGATAACTGATAAAATAGATGAAAGAGGCGATCCTATCAGCTTACAGAGGTTCTTCCTTAATGAGAAGTTCATCAAGGGTCTTTTCAGTGGGGATCATCCAGTCAGGAACCGTTACACCTCGCCTTCTTTTGTTCAGCGCTTCTTCAAATATCAAAGGTTTTAGGTGTCGTGCCTGAATGTCTTTTCTGAAGTCACACCACCAGATGAGCTCTCTGAGCTGTTCGATTGGAGTGATTGGAAGCTCAGCGCTTCGTTGAAAACATTTACGTCCGTCGTAGTCGATAAAGAATATTCCATAAGGATCACTGACGACTTTACCAGGGACGAAAAGTTCACATGGTGGCAAAGATATGTCAAGGGCAGATAGATCAGGGTCAGGACCAAGCACTTCAGCGCGAGAGAAACCAATTCCAGTTTCATTTCGTATGACAGGACCTGAGTTTGAATCTTGATGTTTCTTCTTTGGAGAGGCCCTTTTTCTTTTCAGCTTAAGATAAGGAAGAGGAGGAATGTCCACACAAGAAGATATCAAATCGATATGTCTGTTTATCAGCTTTTCGAAATGATCCTTGTACTTAGATTGTGATTTTTGGATAGCTAACCTCATCTCCAGACATTCAGAGAGACCATACCTTTTTACAGTGTCAGCGCGAAAGGTTTCAGTTTGGCCATCTTCTCTGAAAAGTTTGATGTCAACAATAGGTACTCCGATAGAGGTTCTTCCAGAGATGAATACCTTGTTGATCTTTGTTGGACGATATCTGAAGTGAATTTTCTCTTTACACCAGATCAGGGTGGTCTGAGAAACTTCAGTTTTCTTTTCCACGATCTTCTGGGCTTCTTCCCAAAGTCTACGTTGAACTTGAATGGGAACACGTTTCAGCTTGGGGTCTTTGACAGATTCTTGAGTAAGCTTGATGGCGTATTCTCTGTCCTTTTCTTCAGCTTCCTTTCTTTCAGCGATGAGACGTTCAGCTCTGAGGTGTTCCTTGTATACAGCTTTTGAAATTCTGAACTTTGGAGGAACTGAAGGCAGTTGATCACGCCTTAGAATGATTCGCTGATCCTCGAATCGCTTTATTATTTCCTCTCTTTTCTTCTGTTCTTCTTCTCTTAGCTTTTGAGGAGCTAAGGAAGGTCTGTGTCTGTGTGAGAGAGTCTGTTCTTCAGGTTCATCAGTCTCAGAGATCAAATCCAAGACTGGGATTATTTCTTCAGCGGCAGCTGGTATTATTGGTGAAGTCGCAGTTGTGGATCCTTCAGCGACATCCTCAAACAGGGGAGAGGACTAGCTGAAACACAGCGATCTTACAAGTAAGAACTTGGGTAGAATCAGATAGAGAGAAAAATGTTCAAGTGTATAGGCTTGGGTAGAGGAACTGATAGTGTATAATAGAGGAGGGATGGAGTAAGAGATGTTTAGTGTACCTGACAAATCGGCTTTTCAAGCAAGATCGTCAGATTGTCATTTTCAGCGACGCTTTTGCCTTTGCCTTTCTCAGCTCCAGAGGCTGAGGGCTTTGTCTTTGTCCGCTCCCCTGAAAGTTCATTTATCGAGATTCCCTTAAGAGCTTTGATCTTTGGAGCAGGTTTGACGATAAAGAAGTCATCGTCATCTTCGTCATCATCATCATCATTCTTTGGAGAAGAAGATGGTTCATTATCAGGGATGTCGACGGCTTCATCATCTTCTGCTTCGGATTCTTCAGCGTCTTCTTCGAGCTGCTCCCCCTCAGATACAGAGGCGAGCTTCTCGGTTCCCTCAGGGTGTTCATCTCCCTGAGGTCCAGCGGCTGCTTCAGCTTCAATAGTCTTCTCACCCTCTTCAGTGAAGGTGAGGTCTTCGTTCTTCTCTCCCCTGATAGATTCATCATGGGAAAGGTCTTCAGCGCTCTTGGAAGGGTTTTCAGCGCTCTTCTCCCCCTCTTTTTCATGATGACTGGGGGAGGAATGGGTAGATTCAGCAGCGCTGGTAGGTTCTCTGTCTTTTTGTCCAGAGAGACCTACACAAACTTCAATCTTTGCTAATCTGTCTTCAAGACCAGAAATAGCAGGATTGATCTTTTCCAGCTCTTTGCGATCCTCCGCTGTAAAATGTTCAGATTCAGGGACAGGGGCAGGAGCAGGAGTATTCGCCTTGTGCAGCAGCTGTTCGATCATAGTCTTCATCGAACCAACGTCAGTCTTTACAGAGCTTAAGTCAGTCGTCAGAGTGTTGACATTTGTCTTCACAGCAGACATATCTCCCTCTAGTGTTCCAACCGATGTCTTCAGCGTTGTAAATTCGCTGGACATGGACGAAACTGAGCTTTTGAGAGAGGTGTAGTCTGTGTAGATATCAGCGAGCACCTTGGCGAAGTCGCTGAGAGTCTTAGCAACTTGCTTTAAGTCATCTGTGGAAGCTTTCTTCTCTACCACCGTTGTCAGCTTTTGAAGATTCTCTCCAGCGTTTGTTACAGCTGAAGAGTTGTTAGAGAGAGTGGTGGTGAGACTTGTCAGCTTTGTTTCCACGGACTTCAGAGAGGCGTTGATGTCTCCCAAGTTAGGACCTGTAACAGATAAGAACTTGTGAACAAAGGAAAGCTCAGAAGTTTGGGGTTTAGTCACAGTGTTTATGGGTTGTTGATTACCTGCAGGAGGATTGGTGAACTCATCAAAGTCACGGGTGCCTGAGTAAAGTTCCATGTCGTCTTCGAACGTGCCCATGGATTGTCCTGCAGGTCCTGTCTTCATCATTTCTGGATTATCAGCTTTAGCTTCCGTAGAAATGATGGCATCTCCAGTGATAACTGGAGGAGAGACCAAATGAGTGGAGGGAGAAGCGAAGGATAAGATTGGAGGTTGGGTTCTGAGTTCAGCGTTGGAATCACTGAGAATCACTTCATCAGTCTTTTGAGAGACTGGGGGAGGTTGGGAAGTTTCCAAGTCTGTAATCTCAACGTTTGGAGACGCTGAGATTGGGATTGAAGGGATGGCTTGTTCAGGTGTGGCAGAGCGTACCACTGAACGTTCCTTCAGCTCTGCAGAAAGAGCTGAGGAGTCTTCAGCATGAGATTGCTGGGGTTTCTCCTTTGTTTTCTTGGTCCTTTTAGAATCAAGTGGGGTAGAAGAATGTTTCCTTTTAAGAGGAATAAAGGTAGCAGCTGGGGTATCAGCGGTGGGTTTGTCCGCTGAAGGAGCTGCAGAAGTAGAAGAAGTATGAGGGTTAAGAAGAGTTAAGAGTGTAGAAAGACGTACCTCATTTACGGTTGGTTTAAAGTCGAGTATCTTTGGACCGACCTGAGAAAGTTTCAGGTCACCATCAGTTGGGTAGGTTTTCTTCAGGCCACATTGGAAGATGGCGCTGATGAAACGTGGGTAAGGAACCCATGGAGGTCTGTCAGCGACGGTGTCCACTCGTAGAACCAGGTCATCATAGATGATCGATGCCCAGTCTATGTTGAGACCTTTCAGCAGTGCATAACCCATTGCTTGCTGAGGTTTAGCGGCTTGGTCGGAGGAGCCACTCTTTGCAGTCATGCAGCTTATCAGATGAGCGAAGATGAAATTCATCTCGCTGGGCATTTTCGATTTTTTGATGATCGTCAGCTTCTTCTCGGGCTTCATGTCTCTGCCTATTTCCCATACATAGCCCATTGCATCGAAGAATGCAATGATGGCTTCCATGTCTGAGTTTTTCTTGGGGTCAAGGAGGGGAACAAAAGGTTTTTCCTTGGTGGCGATGGGAAGGCTGAGAGCTTTGCGAATAAGGGTTGGGGTGATCTTTATGGTGCCATATTCGATATCGCAGAGGATGCAATCTATTATTTTGGAGGGGTCTTTGGCTGAAGGTAATTGAGTGTGTCTCGCTGAGTACCAGAATTGTGAGAGCAAAAGCTGATGTGCAGGAGGTGTTATGGTCAGGGCTGTGGAGATGCAGCAATTCTTCAGAAATTTCACAGCATCATCTAGATGTGTGACTTGCTTTCGAGGAGGAAACTCGAGAAGCGCAGAGAGGTTGTTCACCTTAGTCCAATCCAGTTTGTCAAGTTCAAACTTGACTTGTGGAGCCTTGAGGATTTCCACTTCCTCAGAGTCAGTGGAGATGTTCTCAGCGGTAGCAGGAATGTCAGACGAGGCCATTTCTCTGTATTAACAGTTCAACCAAAGATGTTAACAAATAAGAATGATCTTAATGTGGAAAGAATTTCCAATAAGATGTTTCGAATTTTATCCATTTCATTCAGACACAAATGTCTTAATGAAGATTAGGGTTTTTCTTGATTTTGAAACGAAATGTAAAACCCATTTTCTTGTTTTCCAGTTTTCTATGAAGAAATAGATTCTGGAAACGAATGAAGAACAAGTTTAAGATTTTGCATTTAAACTTGAAGAACAACCATGAAATGGTTGTGTTCATAAAACCATGAAAGAAAATGATTTTATTTTTAAGAAGTTCTTTTGTTTTGATCTTGTTAAAAACAAAGAGTAGATCAGAAACAAGTTATTTGCATTCGGTAATAAATAAGAACATATTAACCTTGATGTTTGATGAAGAAGATGATGAACAGTTCTTGAAGTTTTTGAAATCACAAATGCAACAGTGAATTCTTTCTTGCGGAGGAAGATTGATCGCGTAAAAGAAAAATATAAACAAAGAGTTTGTTTATATAGAGATTTTAGAAAGAGAAAATCTTGAGCGGGAAAAGATTTTCATCATGACACGGACACGTGTTTGCATTTGATTGGAAGTATGAACGAGACGTGCAAACGTGTGTCAGGAAGAGAAAACGTGTTGGGGTTTATCCGTTGCAATGACGTCACAACTGTCCTTTCATATTTTTGGTTGTCTCTGAGGTTTTGAAAAACTCAGAGATACTTTTGAAAACATGAAGTACTGAATGAAAATATCAGTGAAGGTTTTAAGAAATTTCAAAAATATCGCTGTTTAAGGAAGAGATATTCAGCGATGCATTTTGTTTTGAAATCTTGCATTTTCATGCGATTGTCAGAGAGAGAACATACCTTGATATCAGTGAATCAAGTTTATTCAGAGAGAAGATGATAGAATGGGTTATACAAGTTGATTTTATCCTTTCGCTGATTAATGTGAACCGCTGAAGATTTTATCCTTCAAAGTTCAGCATTCCAAGCTCGCTGATGAGAAAGTTGAATCTTGTCTCATCAAGAGGTTTGGTAAATAAGTCAGCTAACTGATAATCAGTTGGGATAAAATGAAGTTCTATATCACCATTCATCACATGATCTCTGATAAAATGATATCTGATTTCTATATGTTTGGTCTTTGAATGTAGTACTGGATTGTTTGCTATAGCGATGGCACTTGTGCTGTCGCAATAGATTGGAATTTTAGAGAGCTGAAGATCATAGTCTAGTAGCTGATTTCTCATCCACAAGACCTGAGAGCAGCAGCTTCCAGCGGCTACATATTCAGCTTCAGCTGTGGAAGTGGACACTGAGTTTTGCTTCTTACTTGTCCAACTCACCAGCTTTCCACCCAGGAGCTGACATCCTCCTGTGGTGCTTTTCCTATCCATTTTGCAACCTGCAAAATCACTATCTGAATATGCAGTTAGATCGAATCCTGATTCTTTGGGATACCAAAGACCTAGATTCGATGTACCCTTAAGATATCGAAAGATTCGCTTTACAGCTTTCATATGAGATATCTTAGGTTCAGCTTGATATCGTGCACACAAGCATGTTGCAAACATAATATCGGGTCGGCTAGCTGTAAGATACAATAGAGAGCCGATCATCCCACGGTACAGCGTAACATTGACAGGAACACCCTTTGTGTCCTTATCAAGTGTCAGCGGTGGTGCCATAGGGGTTTTCATAGCTGAACTTTCAGTTAAGTCGAATTTCTTCAGCATATCTTTGACATATTTTCCCTGATTTATAAAAGTTCCTTTTTTAGTTTGCTTAATCTGAAGACCAAGGAAATATGTTAGTTCACCCATCATGCTCATTTTATACTCATCTTTCATTCTATCAGCGAAACGAGTACAAAGCTTAGGGTTAGTAGAACCAAATATAATGTCATCAACATATATTTGAACTAGAATGATATGACCTTTCACTTTTCTAAAAAATAGAGTTTTGTCAATCTTACCTCGCTCAAATTTTTCAATATGGAGATAAGTGGAAAGAGTGTCATACCATGCACGTGGAGCTTGCTTCAAGCCATAAAGTGCCTTATCCAGTTTATAAACATAATCTGGACGCTTAGGATCTGAGAATCCTGGAGGTTGTTCCACATACACTTCTTCATTCAGCTTTCCATTCAGAAACGCTGACTTGACATCCATCTGATGTACTTTGAAGTTTTTGTGTACAGCATATGCTAAGAATAGACGAATGGATTCAAGTCTTGCTACAGGAGCAAATGTTTCGTCATAATCTATGCCTTCCTCTTGTCTGTATCCCTGAGCAACAAGACGAGCTTTGTTGCGGGTTACAGTACCATGTTCGTCCAACTTGTTTCGATAGACCCATTTAGTGCCTATCACAGTTTTGTCAGTTGGTCTTCGAACAAGTTTCCAAACTTTGTTTCTTTCAAATTCAGTCAGCTCTTCTTGCATGGCGCTGACCCAGTTTGGATCTTTGAGGGCATCATCTACTTTCTTTGGTTCAGTTAGTGAAATAAAATTTACAAATAAACAAATATTACCTGCACTTCGTCGAGTCTGAATCCCAGCGTTTGGATCACCAAGAATTTGATCAATTGGGTGATTTATAGTCCATCGCTGAGCCAGAGCGTGAGACGTTGACTCAACTTAAACTTGAGGAGCTGAAGATGAAGCTTCAGCGACGTCGGGAGTATCAGCCAAGATAGGAATTGATGCAGTTGTCATTATATTCACTGATTGCTGAGAAGTAGATGGAATGTCTGAGACATTTGGATCAACTGCAGGTATAGTGTTTATAGGAACAGTTGAGACCCATGATGTTTCAGCTTCACTATTCTGCATGTTTGGAATGATAGTGGGACTATCATCTTCTACTGGATGAGCATGAGGAGTGGGAAAATCTTCTGAATCACCAAGATGAGAAAACATCCATTGATTCAGTTCTTCTGTATCAGCGTTCGGTTTAGAGTTCACTGAACGGGATTCGTCAAACGTGACGTGAATAGTTTCTTCTACAGTTTGTCTTCTTCGATTGAAGACTCTGAAGGCTTTGGAAACTGAGGAGTATCCAAGAAAGATTCCATCATCAGCCTAAGGATCGAACTTTCCAAGAGCATCTCTAATGTTCAGTATGAAACACTGACATCCAAAGATGTGAAGAAAGCTGATTGAGGGTTTTCTCCCATGAAAAAGTTCATAGGCTGTTTTATTGAATCTTTTGACTATCAGCGACCTGTTTTGCGTAAAACAAGCAGTGTTGACAGCTTCTGCCCAAAACTGAGTAGGCGGGTGAGAATCGCTGAGCATTGAACGTGCAGCTTCAATAATTGTTCTATTTCTTCTTTCAGCGACTCCATTTTGTTGCGGTGTTCTCACTGAAGAAAAGTTGTGAGAAATACCCTTACTCTCAAAGAAGGAATCAAGAGAACTGTTTTTGAATTCAGTTCCATGATCACTCCTTATTGAGCGAACGGTCAGATTGTTCAGGGTTTCCATCTTCCGAACAAAGGTGATGAGTTCTTCACGGGTGTCACTCTTAGAAAGGAGAAACATTACCCAAGTGAAGCGAGAGAATTCATCAACTATGACCAGCGTATATTTCTTTCTAGCGATGGATTGTTTGTTAACAGGGCCAAACAAATCCATATGGAGTAGTTGTAGAGGAGATGACACTGAAGAAACTTGCTTTGATTTAAAGCTTGCTTTGGTCTGCTTCCCTTTTTCACACGCTGAACATAAGGACTCTTTGGCGTATGAATGCTGAGGTAGACCAGTGACTAACTCTTTTGAAGAAAGAGTGTTCAGTGTCTTGAAATTTAGATGAGATAGCCTCTTATGCCATAGCCAGTTGACATCAGATGAGGCCTTTGAGAAGAAACAGGAGTTCTCAGTGGTTGTTGAGTCCATGTTTATTACATAAACATTTTCCAAACGATAACCGCTGAGAGCTATCTTCTCCTTTTTGTCAGAGACAAAGCAGGATTCCTTAGTAAAGATTACTTTGCTATCCATGTCGCAAAGCTGACTGATGCTTAGAAGATTATGCTTCAGCCCCTTCAACATATGCGACTCTTCTGAAGGAGGTTGTACCATTTGAAAGTACACCATACCCTCGGGTATGTCCTTTTCCATTTCCACCGAAAGTCACAGAGGGACCCTTCTCTTCTTTGTATTCAGCGAGCAGGATTTTCTTTCCAGTCATGTGTCTAGAGCATCCGCTATCAAGATACCAGATACCCTTCTTAACCTGCAATACAAAAGAAGATTAGTTTTTCTTGGGTACCCACTTAACCATGTATACACGTTTGTCAGTGGAAGTAGTTGGAATGGAAGGTTCAGCAGTCTTCGCAGCATTTGAAGATTCAGCTTTGTCTTTCTTCACTTTGGTTAATTTCTTAACCTCAGTGGTAGAATTCACCTTGACCTGATTTGCACCAGGGTTGGTCTTCTTTGCCTTGGGGGAAATTTTCACCTTAGCTATCTTTTCAGCTTTGGTGGCTGTGGAGCACTTACTAGCAATATGATCAGTGAGTCCACAGTGATAACATTTCCTATAGCTAAAAGTAGTTCTAGGACCATTTGTATGATGAGCTTTTAATTTGGAATTAGAAGTACCAGCACCAAGTAAGCTATTTGCTTTAGAAATGGGACGAACATTTAGTTCTTCAGATTTCTTAACAAGGACATCCACTCTGAGTCTAGGAGTAGATCGCTGAATAGATTCAGAGATCAGCTTCCTTGATCCAGAGGGATGGGTCACTGAAGCTTTAGAAGCATTCAGCTTTGGTACTAAAGTACCCTTTTGAGGATTTTGATAAATAACAATTCCTTTACCTTTGTCTTTGTCTTTAGAGACAGAGGTAGATTTTGAATAAACCATTTTCTCCTTGCCTTTTGAGGAGGTAGGAGTTTCCTCAGGGATTGGTGTAATGGACGAGGAGCACTGAGAAGATGAAGTATCAGCGACTGAGGATACGAACGTTCCAAACTTAAGCATTGAACGCTCAGTGGTTGGTTTTGAAGTTTCATATTTGTAACCCAAACCACGTTTATCACTCAGTGGAATTTGAGACTTTATTATCTCAGTGATCTTTGTTGAAGAATTACACCATCCTTCAACAGTAGCTTTTTCAGCTTTTAATGCAGCGATAGCTTCTGCTCGTTCGATTTTGACTAGCTGATTTAAACATACTTGATCTTTAAAATCTTCTTCAATTTTAGAAAGCTTTTCTATTTGAAGGTGGCAGTTTTTAAGCTTTTCAGCGAGATCAAGGTTTTGGTTTTCAACCACAGTTTTGCCGTTCATGGCTTCGTATAAACTTCTAGTCAAGAGATCGATCTCACGGAGACTATCAGCTTCATCAATATTTGCAATATTGGTAAAGAAAGAAGGTGATACCTGAATAGCAGATGTTGAAGTGGAGGGAATGTCTGAACTTTCTTCCTCTTCTTCAACCTTGGCCATGAGACATAGATTTGCTTCATCATCTTCAGAGTCAGATGATGATGCTTCTTCATCAGAAGCAGCCCAATCATAGTCAGCCATCAGGCCTTTGCCTTTCTTCTTAAAGCTTTTCAGCTTCGCATATTTTTCTTTCAGCTTTGAGTATTTGTCATCTTTATTCCTTGGAACAAAGGATTTCTTTGTAAAAGCTGAGGGTCTAGAAACTTTCTTAGACCTGCACTCGTTAGCAAAATGTCCTAGTTTTTCGCAGTTAAAACAAGTAGCAGTAGCCTTATCAACAAAAACTGATGATTTAGGCTTGTCAGTTATGGAAAGAGGTTTGTTCTTTCTAAACATTTTCTTCTTGGCAAATCTCCTGAACTTCTTAGTTAGGAGAGCCAAAGATTCATCATTATCTGAATAATCAGAATCTGATGACCTTTCAGAGTTACTTTCTAACTCAGTGATAGTGACCGAGGGTCGCTGAGTAGAAGGTTCCTCTGAGATTAAAGCAACAGAGGTGCTTTTGGAATCTTTTACAAGATTCTTCTTAAGATGGCTTGATTGCTCATGATTCAGCAACGTGCCATATAAGGTAGCAAGGGTCATTGATTTTAGATCCTTTGACAGCTTGAGACACATAGAATAATTGTCCTAGCTTTCAGGTAAACATTCTAGAAACTTTGTCAGCACCTCAAAGTTAGAATATTCCTTACCAACAGTTTTCAGATCTATAATTAAACAATTAAAACGTTGGTGAACTTCAGAGAGAGTTTCATTCTTACCAGAAATGAAGCTTTCGTATTGTCTTACCAGGTTGATCTTTCTTGAGTCCTGGACTTCAGACGTTCCTTCATACTGAACACATATTGTGTCCCACATGGCTTTTGATGTTTTCAGATTCATGACGGAATGGTAGACTTCGTCAGGAAGGGCCATGGATAGTATGGATCTGGATTTTGTATCTATAGCCACTTTCTTCTTATCTTCGTCGGTCCACATGTGTATTTCCTTAGGAATCAGCCTTTCTGGAATAGCAGGTCTATTTGCAGTGGCTGGAACTGAAGAATCAATTGTTACAGGGATGTATGGGCCGTTTTCAAGATAGTAAGGCATAGTAGGGTCTACACCTTCTAAGAAGAGTGTCATCCTATTTTTCCATAAGTTGAAGTTGTCTCTGGAAAATCTAGGGGGTTTTGCAAGAGAACCATTGTCTATATAATTTGTGTTTGTGTTGGTGGCCATTTTCAGATAATAGCAAGGAAGAGAAAATATCTTAGATTAGATCTTGTTTATGAGAATAAACAAATCCGCTCTGATACCACTTGTTGGTCCCGAAGGCCTATACAAGTTTGTAGAAGGGGGGGGGGGGGGGGGTTGAATACAAACACACAGATTTTACTTTTCTAAATTGTTTATTGATAAATCATTAACAATTTACAGCTTGTTGCGGAAACAAGATTAAGGATAAACCTAAATCTAAACAAGTTGGAACACTAAGGTTTCTTGCACTAAGAAAGATAAGGAAATTACTAATAATAACCTATCTTGAGATAAGAGATTTGAACTTGTCCAGAGTTAGCAAGTTACTTCAAATGAAGTGAGTTCATCTCTTTATATACTGCATGCATTTAATGCAAGTCAGTATATACTTTACACGTGTCATCAGCTGGTTGGTTGCATGTCATTGACCTTTGTTGACAACCTTAGTAGCTGCATGGATGAACAGTGTAGTATCAGAGTGGTTGTACGATTTCAGATATTCGGAGGTTATTTTCTGACATTTCGTACGGAGTCGTGCAAGGGTGGATAAGACAAAAGTACTTTGTACGGAGGACTTCATGATCAGCTTTCGTTGATTCAGCGATCTATCATTTCATATCAGCGAATGATAGAGTTCAGCGATAGCTGAAGTCTTGTACTTGATACTTCACGTTGAGTGGACAAATCTGAGTCTTCGCTGATCCGCATCAGTTCATTAGGAGATTTGTCACTGGTTCTTGAGCTTGATCTTCGACTTCAGCGTAGAACCTTTGTTGACGTGAAACTTGTCTTCAGGGATCATAAGTAAACAACTAACTTATCAGCGATCATCATAATGACTGAACAGACTCAGAGCATTTATGGTGAACAGTTTCGCTGAATGTTTAACTTAAAGAGCGAGAGTTCCTATCAGCGGTACTGGAAGATCTTAGTACTTATCAGCGATAGTGAAACTCTGATACATATTGTTTACTTACAATTTTCACTAAGTATAAGAGATGGTCATTATCAAATCACTGAGGGTTTGGATCAACAGGGTTAGACCAAACGGTCTAGTGAGATAATCCCTGTCAGTTTAGTAATCCTTTTGTAAAACACAAATATACAACAAGTATTTAAATACCAAGTAAGACTCGTGCGATGTGTACAACTCCTCATTCCCATGGCCATATTAGTTGGTTGTGAGCCAACTAATCAATTTACTCCGCTGCACTAATATACAGCCAACTCCGTTGTCCCTCCGTACAGCCAAACTCCACCGGTCCTAATCCCGGCCAACGTGCACTCGTGTAGTGTAATGCTCATATAAATATAATACACACCTCAATATATCATACTTCATACGTATGCACATTATTACACTATTTACCACATTCTCAATCCACATATATGTATTCCAGTTTGAAAACATTTTAAAGTAAAACTCACCTGATTGCTTATCAAAACGCTTCCAAGCCTTTTCCAAAAGATTCAGTCTTTCACCCAGAATTCACAGAATCTGAAATAACTTACATACAATTATCTCCTTACCAACTAAACATATAAGACTTACTAGAAGACTAAAAACTCTAGATAACTCTATCTAACTCTTATCCTCAAATGTATCCCCCAAACCCGAACTTAAGTCGAGTC
This sequence comes from Saussurea involucrata, assembly GCA_033807775.1. NCBI lineage: Eukaryota > Viridiplantae > Streptophyta > Magnoliopsida > Asterales > Asteraceae > Saussurea > Saussurea involucrata. The sequence continues at coordinate 262,932,861 of CM066321.1, forward strand.
CACAGTATTTCCAGTCCTCATTCATACCCTATCCAAGAGTCGACAAATCACAAAGCCACCGGATACTCAAAAGTATCTGGAATCTCAAAAGTGACCAAACAGCTAGAGTTTCCGGATACTACCAAAACTATCCGGACAACATGACTGATAAGGTTAATTTATTAACCCTATTTTTAGCCTTTTTATTAGTTTTTATCTTACTTTACTCTCCCAAAAATCCAATTTTTAGTCACTTCTATGTAAAAATTATGCATTGATCATAATTCATACATGTAGCATGTTTTACATAGTTTAGTAGGTAATTTGGTGTTGCTAATAAAATTTTGCAGATTGATAAAACCCTCCGAGGATTCCTGCAGGATTTGAGCTGCTGGAAGTTTTAGCTGTTTTTGGGCCGAAATGCTGTTTTGGGCCGAAATGCTGTTGGGCCGATTTTTGAAGCTACAAAACCAGATTTTTGAAGACCTTGATGAAAAGTAGCTTAGTTAGGACTTAAGTATTTTTAATTACTTATTATGTATTTTAGAAGCTTACTTAATACTCTTTAGCTTTTTGCAAACTTTGGGACCAAGTTTGCCTTCTCCTATAAATAGGAGAGTCTTATGCTAGTTTTAAACACACATCTTTCCAAGTATTATTACTTGTTGCATCTTTTGCTCTCTAGTTTTATTCTCTTGTTACTTATAATATGGAGTAATTGTAGTGTTCGGTTCAGAATTAATACAAGTGTTTTAAATCGCAAGTTCGTGTTCTCAAGTTTTATAATCTCTCTTTTATTATTAGAAATTAATACAAGGAACATACTTGATTGTTATAATCAATTTGTGACTTGAGATTACTTTCTAATATTGGTATTTTCCAAGTTTTAAAGCAAACACGTTCATTTTTTTGGTCACATTTCACGTCTAGTTAATTATTTGGTACAAATCTTATGGTGATATTTTGGATTTAATCCTTCTAAAAATCCAAGACTTGTCCAATTAGTTAATAATTCGTTTTTTCTAGTAATTCCCAAGCTTAAAAATCATCTTTTGAGACGTAACTTGCACGACAAGTTTCATAACTTGGCGACCAAGTTACCTCATTTTTAGGACTTTAATCTCATTTACTGCTTTATTTACATTCCTGCAATTTATATTTCTGTCTTTTAATTTCTTGTACTTTTATTTACTGTCATTTACATTATTGCACTTTAATTTCAGTATTTATTTTTCAGTAATTTATTTTTCTGCAATTTACTTTCCAGTCATTTACTTTACTGTAATTTACTTTTCTGCAATGTTATTTACATTTCTTACATCTTTCGAAAGATTAATCCGAGCGATGATGGGCTAATTGCCTGAGCTTGGGGTGTAAGGCAAAGTAAAGACCGAAATCGGTGTGAAAGTTGAAAGTTGTATTTATATAAACACTGTTATCTAACTATTTGTTTCAGGTGATTACCGTTTCATTGAAGATCATATTTTAATTAATTGACAACTAATTTAATATGTGAAAATGCATTAACTTTCAGAGTTAAGATAAACAACAAAACCTGAGATAATAAGAGAAGGCTACATATAGCTTTAGCATCTGACAATTGCTATGCTCTTACGGTGTAGGATGGTAACATTGTGCTGTGCTAGGATTCACGAGGTCTAATATAACTGATATCGTATCGATAGCACGCTGGCCTATGTGTACTCTTGGGAGGCCATCTGACCCGATAGTTGATACTGTGATAATCCTATTTATATAGGATTATCCAGGTGTTTATTTCATCTTTTAACCGGATCACTTATTTCTGTCTTAACAAAACCTTGCACCCTGTGCTTTTAATCTCTCACTTATATTTTTAGTTGTTAACTCACAAACGAATCACTCAAATCTATTTTCGAATTCGCCATCTGAAGTCAGTTTTTAAAGATTGGACTTTTTGAAAAGCTTTCACAAGATTTCCCTGTGGATCGATATCTGGTACTTTTACCATTGTTACTTGTTAACGAGACGATAGTAGTTCAAGGTGTATACTTGCACTGAGTTCTATTTTAAGTGAATCTCTAAGGTTGCATAAATCTTACAACAAGTTTTTGGCGCCGTTGCCGGGGATAACTTCGTTGAAAGAATTTCATTTTAAAGTAAAGTTTGTAAACTATGATTTTTCTACCACTTTTTTTTTTGAAAATCACTGCATGCCCAGAATATTGCACGGAGAACTTTTTCAATTTGATCCTGAAATTGAACGCACTTTTAGACAAAGAAGGAAAGCACAAAGAGCAGCTTCGGCTCTAAACTCTCCAATGATGTCTGAAAATGAGTACACTTCGGATAAAGGTGAAAATAACTTCGAATTTGGGCCGGATGGACAACCTGATAATAGACCACCCAATAATAATGGAAACCCTGACATAAATTGGGAAAATTTCGAAAATCTTGAAATTCCCGATAATGGAAATCTTGGCAATGGAAACCCTGGAAATGGACCAATTCCTAGAAATGGGCCTATTCCTAGGCAAATCCCTCGCCAAATTCCTCGTCAGATTCCTGAAAATAGGCCAATTCATGACCTTGAAGATGAGGAACAAAACATTTTTAGGCTTGCAAACTCTAAAAACGGAGGTATTATGGCTTATGATGTTCCTGTTTTAAATCAATTACATTCAGGAATACTTAAGCCTACCCTCGAAACGCATCATTTTGAACCCAAGCCGATAATGTTCCACATGCTCCAAATCAACGGCCAGTACGCTGGTTTGGCGCATGAAGATCCTCACTCTCATCTTAGGTCTTTCATGGAAATTACAGATTCTTTCAAGTTGCCAGGTGTACAGGATGATGCTCTAAAACTAAAACTTTTTCCATACTCTTTAAGAGATAGAGCAAGATCCTGGTACAACTCGTTGCGGCCAGACTCTATAATTACATGGAACCAAATGGCAGAAAAGTTTTTAAAAAAATATTTTCCACCCACCAGGAATGCTAAGTCTAGAAATGAAATCTGCACTTTTAAACAAATGGACAATGAAGCAGTTCCTGATGCATGGGATAGGTTTAAAGAGCTATTAAGAAAATGCCCTCACCATGGCATTCCGTACTGCATACAGCTAGAGACATTTTACAGTGGTCTAGACATCACTGCAAAACAAATGCTTGATGCTAATGCAAGCGGATCTTTTACAGCTTGTACCTACAATGAAGGTTACGAAATCCTAGAAAAGATTTCTGACAATAATGGACAGTGGTCTGATCCACGTGCACTGCCAACTATAAGAACAACAGGGACATCAGATTCTGATGCTTACTCAACATTAACTGCACAGTTGGCAAATATGGATACTCTTATTCAAAATCTAGCCACACCTATGCAGGCTAATGCTGCTACTGCTATCCCTGGTGTTCTGTCAGTACAGTGTACTTTTTGTGGAGATGGACACTCTTTTGACAGCTGTCCAAGCAATCCTGAGCAAATAAATTATGTCCACAACAATAACAAATGAGGTCCCTTCTCTCAGACTTACAACTCTGAGTGGAGGAACCATCCAAATTTTTCATGGCATAGTCCTTTTCTTAATCAACCATCACAAAGACCACAAGGATAATCCAACTTTCAAGGACAGTCCAATTTCCAAGGACAGTCCAACTTTCAACAAAGAAATCACAACAACCAACAGTCTAATTTCCAAAATCGACCATCTTCTTTCCAAAACAACAAGCCCAATCAACAGGCTGAATCATCTACTTCTTTGGAAGCAATGATGAAAGGGTTTATGGCCCAAACTCAAGCCTCAATTAAAAATCTTGAAACTCAGATGGGGCAAATGGCTTTGGAAATGAAGAAAAGACCAATAGGAACTTTACCTAGTGATACTGAAATTCCACGCCGAGATGGAAAAGAACAGATTAAGGTTGTGACTTTAAGAAGTGGAAGGCCTTTAGAAGAAAGTCCTAGGAAAGACCAAATAGACAAAGCAGAACCAGAACCGAAAAAGACAAGACCAGATTCTGCTGCTACATTACCTATGGACCAGTCTTGTAATACTAGTGGGTCCAAAAGTACTGATAAGCCCGTTGATATTACCATCATTCCTAGCAAAGCATCTTACCCTTTGTTATTTCCTGATGAACCTAAGCAAGTCCAGAAGCCCAAAGATAGTACAGTAGTTGATGTGTCACAATCTGGTGGCAGTCCTGCTGTACCACCATCTAACAGTCCAATGATAGTTGCACCAACTCTTCACAAGATTGACCCCTCTAGTTCAGTCACACCTTACATTCCATACCCCCAAAAGATAAGGAATGATAAGGAAGCAATACAATTTAAAAAGTTTCTTGATGTTTTTAAGCAATTGCACATAAACATACCTTTGGTTGAAGCCATTGAGCAGATGCCAAATTATGCAGAATTTCTAAAAGACATTTTGAGCAAAAAGAAAAAGTTGACTGAATATGAGACGGTAGCTCTGACTGAAGGGTGTAGTGCTTTGTTTTCCAGTAAGATTCCCCCTAAAATGAAAGACCCTGGATGTTTCACAATTCCATGTTCTATAGGAGGAAAGGAAGTAGGAAAAGCCCTATGTGACTTAGGTGCTACAGCGGTGTTGGCTGTAATTGTCGCACAGCGGATTTAATTTATTAGTTGGCTTGCAACCAACTAATATGGCCATGGAATTGAGACAGGGAAGTACACAATGCATGAGTCCTATTTGGTATTTATACTTGTGATATATATATATATATATATATATATGATGGTTGTGCAAATGGTTTTAAAACTAACAGGGATTTTCTCACTTAGACCTCTAGGTCTAACCCTCATTTTGTTATAAAAATATGTATTCCAGGTCGTGGATCGGGTAAGAGCAAATGAGAAGAGTACTATGTGTTTAGCTTTTGGAAGAAGGAGGTTATGAAGACTAAGACGTGTTTTGCTGTTCTAATTTCATAACTAGATATCATGTATGTAATTAGCAAAAAGTTTGTAACGAAATACCTTATTTTTTATGTAAAGACTAAGGGACCTTACTTGTTATATTATGAATCTTTTGGTTATGTAACGATGTTATGAAATATATGTTATTTGTTGTATGTTTGGGATCAGAGCCCTAGTTTAAGGGATTTAGGTATTTGTATCCGTACCTAGACTTAAACTGCATGTGAAGTAGGTTGTTCCTATTATTTTAGAACCTTGGGATGCTAAGTATAAAAGGTACAAGGAACATCATGTAAGGTAATTTCAAATTACACCTGGCCAGTGTAATCATGAACATACAGGTACATGTTTGAACTGGAAAACCTTGTTATATGGGGTATGTGCTTATGTGTATATTAATCTTGTTTGAATCTACAGAATGGCAAGTGGTACTAGACAAACGAATCGGGAGGGAGGAGGAAATCCTAATAGAACGAATCCAACGGTCGGAACGGGGGGAAGAGGAGGAGAGCGTGGTGGAGGCAGAATTGGAGGCAGAATTGGGGGCAGAAATGGGGGTAGAGCTCCGCCGCGAGGTAATGAATTTGTTACTAGGGACGATTTAACGGCCGAAATGGGAAGACTGCAAGCCAGTATACAAGCCATGTTTGACCGAACTCGTCACAATGAATCTGATACACCAGATCCTGGTCAGGAAGACGAGATGCCTATTACACCTACAATCATACCAGTACCAAGGAGGTGTGACTATAAAATGTTCCTAAGTTGCAAACCTCTGACTTACTCAGGAGATAGAGACCCAGTGAAAGCTATGAGGTGGCTGAAGGAGATAGAAGCTATCTTCAAGACCAGTAAGTGTGCTGATGAAGATAGAGTGCTATACGGAACAGCAATGTTGAAGGTAGATGCTCTATACTGGTGGGAAGCTTTTATTTCTTCTGGAGGATCTGACATATATTCTACTTTCTCTTGGGAAGAATTCGTTATAGCTTTCAGGAAACAGTTTTGTCTCCAAGCCGCAGTTAAACAATTGGAAGAGGAGTTTATGAACTTACAACAAGATAATTTATCAGTTCGGGACTACACCGCTCGTTTTCTGGAAAAGTCTCGTTTTGCGAAATACTACGTTGCCACGGAGGCAATGAAGATTGAAAGGTTTATCTTTGGGTTGAATTCAGAAGTCAGAAGTCTGGTGATTGCTAAAGGACCAGAAACTTTCTCAACCGTAGTAGACGCCGCGGAAACTGTGGAACATGATAAAGGGAGAAACACTAGTGATAAAGGTATGGGAAAAAGAAAGTGGGAAGGACCACAGTATGATCCAAAGAAATCCAGATTTCAAAGGTTTGATAACCATCCGCCTTTCCGACCAGTGGAAAGACCTTGTCAGAAATGCAATCATATCCACCAAGGAAACTGTCAAGTTGATACTCGGGTTTGTTATAGGTGTGGGAAGACCGGACATGTTGCTAAAGACTGTCGGGTAACGCGGTTTTGTTTCTTATGTAATTCTCCGGATCACATCCAGTCTGATTGTCTAAGGGGAAGAGTACAGCAAGGGGGTACGTCAGGGAAACCAGCGAGTGTTAGACCGGTAGCTCCAAGACTAGAACCACCAAGAACAAGGGGTCGTACGTTTCAAATGACAACAAAAGAAGCGGAGGAAACTCCGGATGTGGTTACAGGTACATTTTTCATAAACTCTACACGTGCTAAAGTGTTATTTGACTCCGGTGCAAATCGATCGTTCGTATCTCCTGCATTTGCTGCTTATCTGCATTTAAAGCCTAAAGTGTTAGATCATGCTTTAATGGTAGATACTGCAAATGATAATCAAGTATCGGTTAAAGAAGTTTTTGATAGTTGTGTGATAAATATAGAGGGGTGTTGTAATCCCAGATCTAATCAAGTAACAATATGTAATTCCAAGATCTTCATTGAATTTAGAGAAAGAATACAAAGATGAGATTGAGATCCACTTTCTCTCTCTAAACTCTCTATCTAGGAAGTCATCCCTCTCTATGCTCACCTCTCTCACTACACACGTATGAGACAATTCTAAATGACTTGCTTGAATGTGAGACTCCTCCCTAATTCTATTACAAACTTCCTATTTATACAACTTTGAATTTCACTTTAGTTACTTTGACTTTGACCTTTAAAGCCCTTACTTTGACTTTGACAAATACATTTGACTATTTACAATTAATACAAATGCATATTAAATCTTGAATACATTTTATGCACTAACAATCTCCCCCTATGGATTCAAGATTTAAAAAATGATGACGATAGTCTTCAGCTCTTTGTGATCTTCAGATCTTCAACATTTTAAGCACTTTGAACAATCTCCCTCTTCGCTTTGAAGGAATAACAATCTTTGAAAAAATAACTCTGAAGAATCTTCAAGTAGGCGTTGTCTTCAGAAATCCAATCTTCAACAGGATCTTCACAATTCAAATAATCATCAAAGTCTTGAAACGCAAACTTCACATCTTCGTGGTGTTGGTCAAAGTCTTCAAAAACAAAATCTTCATCTTCTTGAATCTTCGTATCACCGATCTTTGTAACACGAATCTTTGAAACATCGTAGCACGGATCTTTGCATCTTTGAGAATTGAAGTATATCTTCTGTCTTTGAATCATGAAATGGCTTTTGAGCTTTAACGGGGTTTTGAGCTTTGAGAAACTTTTTTGAACTGCGTATCTTCATCTCTTGAACAATGAACAATCTTTGAACTTTGAATCTTTGTCGAATCATCTCGAAACATCTTGAAAACATCTTGAACTTTTTATCTCAAGCTTCTTGACCTCAATAAAACTTCACTTTATCTTGAAATTGAAACTTTCATATCATCTCCCCCTTTTTGATGATTGTGAGCATCATGATCATCAAAAATTCTCTTTTCAATTTCAGCAATCCTTGCATACCAATCACAATCTCCTCCTTCTGATCTGAATATCCGTCAATTCCAAAAATATTTATCCGAATCTTTTCAAATTCAGACAAAATAAAGTGGTAACCCTGAAACAACGAATGAATCAGTTATAATGCCTGTAAGTTGCACGGAGCCACTTAGTACAACGAATGCACTTTGGAAAGGATCTTTTTGATGTTCACTCCTCCAGGGCTTCCATTCAATTATCGAAAAACCACAAAGGAATTTCTATGAACGTTATGACAAGAAAACATATTCCTTGTGTGTACGTGCAAGTGTAGAAAGAATGAAGCAACATATGCTTGAATAATAATAGGCTCAAAGTGTGTAAATTATTGATACAGCAACAAGTTTTCCACAGACTCAATGTGCATGAATGAAGAGCGAAGGTGGGGCAAACTTCCTTCTTTTTCAATATCTAGACCTTCCGAGTGAAGATCAGATAGATGATATGCTGCGTCCCCAAGAAAAATGAAACATTCATTTGTTAAGAAAGAAACGAGTAGCTGGTGGGGTTAATGCAAGAGTTGGCATGGGCTAGTTGCCTGTTTCAATGATGGTCACCAAAGAATGTGAACCAATCAGTAATGTGGCTGCCCGGCTCAGAAAATGGATGGTGCAGAGTTCTCTTATTCTTTTAACTCTGTTCTCACACCCTCTTTCTGTTTTTAATCCGCTCACTTCTAACCAAACTCTCATTTTCATTTTACCTCAGCACAATGAGATACTCAATCGTATGAGTAATCTCCCCCACTCTTTGATTTTGACCCCTCACCCCTCAATCACTCAAGGATAACTTCTTGGGTAGGAAACACTGGTTAACGTGGATCCATAGAAGTTTTGTAAATCCTCACACTGATTCCCATGAAATTTTGTCCTAAAATGTTGCGTTGTTCAACAATTTATCTTGAACAATTAAGAGTATTGGCATTTGATAACATTGCCATCAGAATGTATGCTCTTCAATAATATCATGAAAATTTGAGCATTTGATCTTTGAAGATTTCTCAAAACAAAAATATTGAAAGAATGAAGTGAATTCGAAAGACTTGTTTGAGAATCTGACAATGTATCAATCAGATCAAATAATATGAATGATAATCATGTAAGGTTTAGGGTATCAAAGAATTGGATATTTTGTTTATATGACCAAATATAAACAATCTTTAAATGAAACGTTTAAGTTCGAACGCTGAAATGAATATGATGCTCAATCAAAATAGGAAAATTCAAACGGGAGTATTACCATCGAAAAATGTTTCGTTTTGAGACATGGTAATAACAAAGTCAATATGAAGCTGAACTGGTGTGTATGAATACTTGAAAGTATATAGAAAAGATAATACGCAAGTATTAATCTTTAGAAACACACGGTCAGAAATGATGTAACGAGAATTCGAGATATTCATGAAAATCATTTAAAATCATTTAAAATCACACTTCTAATATTATAAAATCTGTTTGAATTAGAGAAGTGGTTTGAACGTTTAGCAAAACGTTTTTCATGCTTGAAAGTTGTTCTTCTTTCAAACAATCTCAGATTAAGTTCAGAAGATACTTACAATAAGATGTTTAAGCTCCCCCTCAAATCATGATAGACTGATTGAAAATCAGATAAGCTCCCCCTCAAAATCTGCAAAAGATCTTAATGAAACAAAATTAGTATATGAAACAGTCAAAGTATAAAACAATGAAATACGAGTTCTAAACTGATGTGTTTAGAAGCCATTGTTTCTTTGAAGTACGGGTTCTAAACTGATGTGTTTAGAAACCATTGTTTCTTTGAAGTCCGGGTTCTAAACTGATGTGTTTAGAAACCATGATCTCTTTTTCTCCCCCTTAATGGTATATATACTCTTTAAAAATTTGCACCGCTTCTCTTCTGTTTTCATTCATGTGTGTGATATATATGTAACATTCAGCACAACACATGATGAACCTGCAAAACAGATTAAGCTGATTTTGGTACCCAATGGGACTTGGGTCCTAGTGTGTTAGGTGCAGATCTCTTTGAAGGAATACTGTAAGTACCGTACCAATAAGAAGTAAAATCTTTATGCACAAAATCATTTGATCCACGGTAAGAACAACAAATTTTCTTATGTGCCAACCTAATCAGATGATTTGTAGAATGAATATGATTAGGTTTAGTAGAAGAAAATTTACCTTTCGGAGTGTTGTTCTTCTTGGCATTTGATGTGGAAGCAGATGATTTTGGTACATCATTCTTTGAAGGTGTTGTGCCCTTAACTCTCCATTCCATCTTCACCTTCTTGAAGACTGGAACTTCTTTAGAATTGGAAGTATTAACTTTAGGCATTTTTGGTTTATTATCTAATTTATCAAGCAGAGGATTTCAGAAGAGATTTGTAGAACGAATCTAACCCTTAAAGAAATCATTTGATCTATTGCATTGTTTAGAAGAAATGTTTTTAAAACTCGAACTTGAAGCAGTTTTAAAAGAGCATTCAGAATCATTTGAATCAACAAAAGGAGTCTGAATGATAATTTCAGGACTGACCTGCTTTGAAACGTCAATTTTAAAAATGATGTCTTCAAGTTCTTTAACTTTGTTTATCAAAACATTTTTCTCTTTAAAAATTAGATCAAATTTCTTTTGGAGATTAGATTTGATCATTTGATCCTTCATAATATCAGATGATAAACCAGATAATCTTTTGGTAAGATTAAGAATCGCATCTTCAAAAAATTTGCGTTGCGATTCAAAATCTTTTTCCAAGTCAGATATTTTCTTAGAAAGCTCGGCATTGTTTGATTCAAAAGCTTTTCTTTCTATATCAAAATCTGCTCTTTCCTTCTCAAGCTTTTCTTTTTCAAGAAATAAAACTTTCTCAAAATCATTGATTTGTTTTGAAAGTTTTATGCATTTAAGTTCAAGAACTTTCTTTTCGTTCTCCAAAACACTTATCTTTTCATCAACCAAAGCACTATGGTCAGGAAGCTTCTTTGAGACATCAAATTCACAAGATGTTCCTTTGTCACAAACTCCAGGCTTTGAATTCTCTTTACAAACAGGGGTAGGTTGAACTTTGAAATCCTTTTCAAAAGAAGAGCATTCAAGATTAAACCATTTTCTCAGAGTAAATTCTTTTCTTTCATTTTCCAAAACAATCTCTAAATCAATTACTTTCTTTAAAAGTTCACTGATCTTCTCTTCAAAAGATTGTCTTTCATTTTCAAAGTCAACTTTCTTGTTTTCAAACTGTTCGCGTTCAAGATTTAAAACTTTCTCAATATCAGATATTTTTCTTTCTTCATTGGAAGAATTTCTTTCATTTTCCAATTCAGATTCTAATATCATGATCTTTTGAGAGAGTTCACGAATCTTTTCTTCGAAACAATTTGTTTCATTCATGAAATTGACCTTTTCATTCTCAAATTGCGTATGCTCGGAGAGAAGAATATTCTCAAGATCTACCACTTTCTTTGATAGTTTGAGACATTTTTGATCAACCTTTTGTTTTCCATCAAAGATGTTCTTGGTAGATTCAGAAAACTTTTTGATCAAAGAATGTTCAATTCTACCAGTTTCCTTTTTCACTTCGTCATTGTAACAAGAAGATATTTCCTTAAAAGTAGTTGAGAAAATAGTTGAAAGGAGATCATTTTCATAATCATATTTGATCCTTTGTTCAGCAAGAGAGATCTCAAGTTCAACAATTTTCCCTTCTAGAACCAATGTAGGAATATATTTCTTTGTTTCAACAACTTGATTGTTGGTAACTGGCTTTGTAGCACATATATCAAAATAGTTATCTGGAAGTGGTTTATGCAGATTTTTGAGAATCTTCTCCGTTTCAGTAGTATAGCAAAATGGAAGTTGAATATGAGTTGTTAAGAATCTTTTTCTGTTTTCCTCTTCTTGTGTTTCCTTTTCACCAGTCCAAGGAATTTCAAATTCGGGCCAATATCGTGCATATCTTAAACATTCAAAGTTATACAATGTTGGCAACGCACAGCTAGCTTTGGCCAAATGTTTTGGATTTTCGTAACCAAGACCCCAATACTTGTTAACAGGACTCACTGACCTTGGCTTGTTCAAGTAAATTGTTTGTTCTGTTTGATCTCTCAAATAAAGCTTCTTTTCCAAATCTTTGATTTTATCCAAAAATTCTGTGTTTTGAGAGGTAATAGTTTTCAAAGAAAGTTCGCTCTCACTATTCTTTTTCTTTAGATTACTGATCTCAGCATCCTTACTTTTGAGATCTTGATGAGTCGTTGAGTTCTCCAACTCACTTACTCTTTTGTTCAAATTCTCAATTGTTGTTCTATAATTGACCTCTTTTTGTTTAAGATCTTGGATTTGTATTCTATTGTCTCTGTCCTTAAGAGACTCATTCCAACCATAATATTCATCATCATCCATTGTTACCTGAAAATATTGAAAATGATCGTTATCAGATACTTCGTGAGAAGTAGAATTATGCACACACGATAATCAGAGAAAAATCGATTAAAGTCAGAAAAGTTTTCAAAATTAAAATTTTGAATAACAAATTATAAATTTGTCGTTCAAAAATTAATTCCGAAAAATTAATGCGGAATACTGGACTTTAAATCGGCAAACCTGCAAAAGATAAGAAAAATATATCAGTTTCGTGCAAAAGCAGGTAAAAATTGATAAAACGGACAAAAATTGAAAAATTACAAAAAATAGGGACTAAAAATGACAAAATACGAAACTAAAACGAAAAATACGGACTAAAAGTGTAAAATCCTAACACTTATAAAAGACAAGGACTAAAAATGACAAAAGTCTAAAACTTAAGACTCAAAGGACTAAAATTGAAAAATTCTGAAACACTTAAAAGTCTAGGGACTAAAACTGACTCAAATGAAAAATAACAAAAAAATATCAAAAACTAAGTTCAGGTACTAAATCTAACAAAAACTAAAACTTAAACTATAGGGACCAAACTTGAAACTAACCTAAAGTCTATACTGCAGGGACCAAAACTGACATATCCTAAAACTACTTAACAGAACTAACGAAAACAGACCAAAAATGTAAGAAACTTAACGGTTAGAACTGTCGTATGCTAACGGTTCTAACGAAAAAGTTAACTAACTGACACTTGAATAACTAACTGACTTAGGACTAAAAATGAAACAAAATTTAACTAATCTAACGATTCTAACAGGGATTTAACGGAAAAAGGGCCAATATTGTAACAGATTTAACGGCCACTTAACGGCAGTCCGTTAAAACACTGTTCATCATCACCTTTACGAAGAAATCCACGATCTGCAGGTTTCTTTTTCAATTATCTCTTTCGTTTCTCAACCAAATTCGATGTTTTTTGTTTCTATGTGTTCCACAAACAAATACAAATCGAATGGAACGAAATATGTATGATCATGCAAACAAAATCGATGAATGGCATCTCAAGAACGAACTCCGGCCATCCGACTAAAAAACTTCAATGGCGTACGACAGTTAATAGCATGCGACAGTCGTATGAGAGTTAATGGGATACGACAATTATGATGATCAAAGTCATACGACAGTTATGAACTAGTCATATGAAACGGGTACGACAGTTTTGAGTTTTCCGGCGAGTGAACAGTAACTCCGGCGAACACGTTTTTCCGGCGAGACCTTTCAACACCTCAAACACACTGAAAACTCCACGATTTTTAGTTCTGAAGATTGCTGCATGATTTAAATTCCAAAACGAGCAGGTCTGTGGAATCAAAAACAGATTAAAACCATTAAATCTATGAATAACGATCTGTTAACGTATGATAGCATTCTCGATGAACATTGTGGTCTCAGATCTGTTTGAATATAGATGATATGATGTTGTTTTTCGAATCCATGACTTGTATTAAGATCTGAACTGCAAAACAAGTCGATCAGTAATATCGAAACACATCAAACAACACATAAAATCAACAATTCAATGTAATCTTCAAGAACATCTTCGATTAACAGTAACCTGCAGTTAAAAAAAATTAAAAACAATTTTGTTGTTTGAAAATCAAAATATATGATTGAAAAATGTTTCAAACATCAAATGATAACAATTTGTGAACTGAAACCATTCAGAAACACACACAAATTTCGAATTTATGAAGATTTTTCAAGAAAAATCTCAAAAACTCAAGAACATCAATTTTCTTCAAAAATTGACAAAAAAAATCTTCAATTCTGGACTGATTTGTGCATAATTCGATCTGATTAAGCTTTGATACCACTTGTAATCCCAGATCTAATCAAGTAACAATATGTAATTCCAAGATCTTCATTGAATTTAGAGAAAGAATACAAAGATGAGATTGAGATCCACTTTCTCTCTCTAAACTCTCTATCTAGGAAGTCATCCTTCTCTATGCTCACCTCTCTCACTACACACGTATGAGACAATTCTAAATGACTTGCTTGAATGTGAGACTCCTCCCTAATTCTATTACAAACTTCCTATTTATACAACTTTGACTTTCACTTTAGTTACTTTGACTTTGACCTTTAAAGCCCTTACTTTGACTTTGACAAATACATTTGACTCTTTACAATTAATACAAATGCATATTAAATCTTGAATACATTTTATGCACTAACAGGTGTGGAGTATCTATTCAACTATTTCCTATAGCTTTGATCGAGTTCGATGTGGTAGTGGGGATGGATTGGTTAGCCGAGAATCAAGCTAACATAGTTTGTGATAAGAAGTTAATAAATGTTGTATTACCAGAGAGGGGACCGATAGTGATTTATGGTGATCGTAGAAATCATCAGTCTTGCCTTATATCTATGATAAAAGCCCGTAAGTGTGTTAATAAAGGTTGCCCGAGTTACTTAGCTTATGTGATAGATATTAAGCCAGAAAAGAATAAGTTGGAAGATATTCCTATTGTTAGTGAATTCCCAGAAGTTTTCCCCGGAGACTTGAATAGTCTTGCTCCGGTTAGACAAGTAGAGTTTGGTATAGATCTGATTCCTGGAGCCGCTCCTGTAGCCCGTGCACCATATCGTTTAGCACCTCCAGAGATGAAAGAAATGATGACACAACTGCAAGACCTATCCGATAAAGGCTTCATCAGACCCAGTTCTTCGCCGTGGGGTGCGCCAGTCCTGTTTGTGAAAAAGAAGGATGGTTCGATGAGAATGTGTATTGATTACCGGGAACTGAATAAGCGCACGATCAAGAACAAGTATCCGCTTCCCAGAATTGATGACCTCTTCGACCAATTAGTTGGAGCTTGCTATTTCTCCAAGATTGATCTAAGATCTGGTTATCATCAGCTGAAGGTTAAGGAAGAAGACGTTCTGAAAACTGCTTTTCGCACAAGGTACGGTCACTATGAATTCTTAGTGATGCCGTTTGGACTGACGAACGCTCCAGCTACTTTTATGGATTTAATGAATCGGGTATGTAAGCTGTATCTTGATAAATTTGTTATTGTGTTTATCGATGATATCCTTATCTACTCCCGATCCAAAGAAGAGCATGCACAACATCTTCGTTTAATTCTGGAATTGTTGAAAAAGGAACAGTTATACGCTAAGTTCTCTAAATGTGAATTCTGGCTACGAGAGGTTCAGTTTCTGGGGCATGTAGTTTCTGAGAAAGGCATTCAAGTTGATCCGATGAAAGTGGAAGCGATTGAAAAGTGGGAACCGCGGAGAACGCCAACCGAAGTACGTAGTTTTCTGGGTTTAGCCGGGTATTATCGAAAGTTTATAAAAGATTTTTCTCATATCGCGACGCCTTTGACTAAGTTGACCAGAAAGAATCTAAAGTTTGAATGGAAAGCAGAACAGGATGAAGCATTCCGGATATTGAAAGAGAAACTTTGCAGCGCGGCGATTTTGTCATTACCTGAAGGTTCCGATGATTTTGTTGTTTATAGTGATGCTTCCAAACTGGGATTGGGATGTGTACTTATGCAGCGTGGAAAGGTTATTGCTTATGCTTCTCGTCAACTAAAGGATCATGAAAGACAATATCCTACACACGACATGGAACTTGCAGCAGTTGTTTTCGCGTTGAAGATTTGGAGACATTATTTATACGGCTCTAAATGTCAAATTTATACCGATCATAAGAGTCTTCAACATCTCTTTGATCAAAGAGAATTGAATATGAAGCAAAGAAGATGGCTAGAACTGGTAAATGATTACGACTGTGAAATCCTTTATCATCCGGGAAAGGCGAATGTGGTAGCTGATGCATTGAGTCGACAAGAGAGAAGTGGGACGATAAAAGTCATTGCACTACGAGCTGAACTTCTACCTAACATCTTTGAAGAATTGCAGAAATGTCAAATAGAAGCCTATCAAGAAGAGCATTTGAAATCAGAAAGGTTAGTGGGTATATCAGCATTGCTCGTAAAAGATGATCGTGGATTATTGTGTCTGGGAAACAGAATATGGGTGCCCCGTTTGGGTGGTTTACGTGATCGGGTACTACACGAAGCTCATCAATCCCGTTTCTCTATTCATCCCGATACGAATAAGATGTATAAAGATTTAAAACAATTCTATTGGTGGCTGGGAATAAAAAGAAGCATTGCTCAGCATGTGGAAGGTTGTACTACTTGTAAGAAGGTACAGATTGAACATCAAAAGCCGTTTGGTCAGTTGCAACGGTTAGAAATACCTATGTGGAAATGGGATCAGATTACTACGGATTTCATCACGAAGCTACCAAGGACTCCGAAGGGATTTGATGCCATTTGGGTAATTGTTGACAGATTGACAAAGTCTGCTCACTTCCTACCAATAAAAGAAACTTATTCGTTAGAACGACTAGCCAAGTTGTACATTGACGAAATAGTAACTCGACATGGAGTTCCAATCTCGATTATTTCTGATCGTGATAGTCGTTTTACTTCAAGGTTCTGGAGGAGTTTTCAAAAAGAAATGGGAACGCAGATAAAGTTAAGTACAACATATCATCCTCAAACCGACGGTCAGAGTGAGCGAACAATTCAGACTTTAGAAGATATGCTACGGGCCTGCATTGTTGACTTTGGGGGATCGTGGGATAAGCATTTACCGTTAATCGAATTTGCCTACAACAACAGTTATCATTCCAGCATACAAGTGGCACCGTTTGAAGTACTGTATGGTAGAAAATGCCGAATGCCTCTGTGTTGGAACAAAGTGGGAGAGAAGCAGTTAGCGGGGCCAGATATAGTTCAGTTAACCGCGGATAAGGTTACTCAGATTCGGGAAAGTTTGAAAGTGGCTCATGACAGGCAGAAAAGCTACGCGGACCGACGCCGGAAACCGTTAGAGTTTCAAGTTGGAGATTTTGTAATGTTAAAAGTCTCACCTTGGAAAGGATTCATTCGGTTTGGGAAACAAGGTAAACTTAGTCCAAGGTATATCGGGCCGTTTGCAATTACAGAAAGGATTGGTGAAGTAGCCTACAGGTTGGATCTTCCGCCAGAGTTAAGCAGGATTCACAACGCATTTCATGTATCGAATTTCCGAAAGTGTTTAGTTACGCCAGATCAGGCCGTTTCTCTACCAGATATACAAGTGGATGAAAAGTTGAATTATGTGGAAGAACCTGAAGCAATAGTTGACCATAAAGTTAAAGTGTTGCGGAACAAAGTAATTAGACAAGTGAAAGTTCAGTGGAGACATCATAGGGGTCAGGATGCTACTTGGGAATCAGAATCAGAAATGAGAACTAAGTACCCGTACCTTTTTGCCTAACTGAATTCCGGGACGGAATTCTTTTAAGGGGGAGATGATGTAATACCCCGGGTAAGTTCGTTAGTTAAAGTCTCATTCCGTTAAATTTATTTAACTTTATAATTGATGTTAGGGTAAGTTTAGGAGAGTTTATGAGTTTAGGGGTGTATTAGTAATTAGTGAATAGTGTAGGGTCTAAAAGAGTAAATATGGTTTGATATTATCCTAAGACTTCAGATATTTTGTAAAAAGCAGAAATTTCAGTGTAGTGAGTGTGTGTGTGTGTGTGTTTGGAGAAGAGAAGAAGAAGAAAGAAGGTTTTGTGACTAAGGGATTCAATTTGGTGTACTTGGAAGTAATATAAAGGTATGTTCATGTACGTTTTATGTTTGTAATTGCTATTAGGAAGTATCTATCGGTTTAGAATAATCGAATTCATGTCTGATAATAATTCAGTCGATTTCTGGGTTAAAAATGGGTAAACAGTCAGAGGTTTCCGGATGAAATGAATGTGTCCGGGTAGTTTGGTTGATGGTGTCCGGAAGTGGTTCTAGTGGTGTCCGGACGAGCCCTTTATCCGGGTAAGTCCTCTTTCCATGAAGTTTCCGGTTAAAACTAGTTACCGGATAGTGTCCGGATTGCTTTGGTGTCCGGGTGTTATCCAGATTATATATGTTGTCCGGACAGTTGTGTTGTCCGGAATGTTGATGCTATCCGGAAAGTTGTGTTGTCCGGATAACTTGTGGTATCCGGATACTTTAGCTGATTTGGTCATTTTTGAGAGTTTAGATACTTTTTGAGTATCCAGTAACCTGTGTTTTGTTGACTCTGGGATGGGGAACGAATGAGGACTGAATATACTGTGGACTCGACTTAAGTTCAGGTTTGGGGGTAACATTTGAGGATAGATATATCTAGAGTTCTTAGCTTTAGTAAGTCCTATGTGTACTATTTGGTAAAAAGATATTTGTATCTAATTGTTTCAGATACTGTGAATTTGGAGTTAAAGCTGAATCTTGTGGAAAGAGACTGGAAAGAGTTTTGATAAGCAAACATGTGAGTTTTACTTTAAAATGTTTTCAAACTGGAATACATATATGTGTGGGGTGGGAATATGATAGATGGTGTGATTATATGAATATGTTTGAAATATAATATATTGAGATATTGTATTTACATGAGCATACTCTATATGAGAATACGTTGGTCGGGCTTAGGACCGGTGGTGTTGGCTGTAATACTCGTACAACGGTGTTGGCTGTAATTGTCGTACATCGGAGTTAATTTATTAGTTGGCTTGCAACCAACTAATATGGCCATGGAAATGAGACAGGGAAGTACACAATGCATGAGTCCTATTTGGTATTTATACTTGTGATATATATATATATATATATATATATATATATATATATATATGATGGTTGTGCAAATGGTTTTAAAACTAACAGGGATTTTCTCACTTAGACCTCTAGGTCTAACCCTCATTTTGTTATAAAAATATGTATTACAGGTCGTGGATCGGGTAAGAGCAAATGAGAAGAGTACTATGTGTTTAGCTTTTGGAAGAAGGATGTTATGAAGACTAAGACGTGTTTTGCTGTTCTAATTTCATAACTAGATATCATGTATGTAATTAGCAAAAAGTTTGTAACGAAATACCTTATTTTTGATGTAAAGACTAAGGGACCTTACTTGTTATATTATGAATCTTTTGGTTATGTAACGATGTTATGAAATATATGTTATTTGTTGTATGTTTGGGAATCGGGTTGTTACAGCGAGGTCCAGTTCTTGGGTCACGTGGTTACCCAAGGCGGGTGAAGGTGGACCCTTCCAAGATTGAGGCAATGATGTATTGAGAACCTCCCAAGAGTCCGGTGAAAATTCGAAGCTTCTTGGGTTTGGCGGGTTATTACCGGAGATTTATCCAAGACTTTTCCAAGATTGCTTCTTCCTTAACGGCGTTGACCCAGAAGAATGTGAAGTTTGTTTGGACCGGAGCACAAGAAAGGGCGTTCCGCACTCTACAGAAGAAGTTATGTGAGGCACCAATCTTGTCCTTACTCGAAGGATTGGAAGATTTCGTGGTCTATAGCGATGCGTCCAAGATGGGCTTGGGTTGCGTGTTGATGCAAAGGGGTAAAGTAATCGAGTATGCGTCGCGACAACTCAAGGTGCACGAAAAGAACTACCCCATACACGATTTAGAGTTGGCCAAGGTGGTGTTTGCGTTAAAGTTGTGGCGTCATTACCTCTACGGCACGGATCACAAGAGTTTGAAGTATGTATTCAATCAAAAAGAGTTGAACATGAGGCAAAGAAGATGGTTGGAGTTGCTCAAAGACTATGATCGTGAATTGTTGTAGCATCCAGGTAAAGTGAATGTAGTTTCCGGTTGAGTCGAAAGGACTATAGCGGAAGTCTCCGAGCAAACCTTTCAAGGATCGAGCTAGTGTCAAGTCTCGTAGAGAGGATTAGAACGGCACAAGTCGAGGCCTTGTTGGAAGAGAACCTTAAACAAGAGGTAATGGTGAAGCAAAGGCAACTTTTGACGGAGGATAACCGGGGAGTTAAATTTTTCAACGGGCGAGTTGTGGGTGCCCAAGATCGGAGGGAACCGAGAACTACTCATGGATGAGGCTCATAAGTCCAAGTACTCCATACATCCCGGAAGTACTAAGATGTATCAGGACTTGAAGTTACATTATTGGTGGCCAGTCATGAAATTGGACGTGGCACATTATGTAGAGCGGTGTGTGACCTGTTCACAAGTAAAGGCCCAACATCAACGACCTTATGTGTGATATTCTTTGATTACCTAGTCTTATTATCTTTGATCTACAACTGTGAGGAATAAAATGATTTTGACCATTTTAGGTCAAAATCTAGGTTTTGGAGTATTTGGGGATTTTAAAGTAATAACTATGAAAAAGGGGTTTTGTGATGAAATGAGGTCCCAACCTTAACTCTAGAAATTATGGTATTTATAACTCACTGATGAAGTCTCATGCTGGTATTTCTAAAGTAGAGGATCATGCCTTATTGTTTATTGTTGTACTTAATCTTATGACATCATCATTGTTGGACTATATGAGAGTCACGGTTTAGTAAGTTTAAGTGTAATGGATCCATAGGCACTAGAGTTTTTGTACACGATGTGGAAAGCTAGTTTTCCACATCGTAGCACAGAATAGGCATCAGGATTCATGATAAGTAAGATGTGGGCCTATATGGTCGGGCATCGTCTCATGAGCAATAAGGTATAATTCTAATGTGCTTGTTTGTTTTGTGAACTTGGGTGACCCAGTGTGTAGACCTAGAGGGGCTGAAATTGGGAACTCATAAGCAATAGACTCTTCGGGGTTGCGCTTGCTTCCATACTCATTATTATGTAATTGATGTTACTAATGGACATGTAGTCACTTTGTCTTATGTCATTGCTTTTGGCTAACGGGCCTTCCCCATCAACACTTGTGGTATCGTGTATCTAATGATTTCCACCAAGGGCTTCTTTATGTTCTTGTATTGTACTTCAGTTCCATTCTATTATTACCTACTAAGCTCTTACTCTTATTTGAGTGTATTCTAACACTTTTTCTTAATGGGTGTGTCGTTCCGGACTTTCAAAAGGTGGGGCTCCTCGGGCTTGAGCGAAGAGTTGTGAAAGTAAATAGCATTTTTGGAAGCACATAGAGGCGTACATGCTAGCCTTTTGG
This sequence comes from Saussurea involucrata, assembly GCA_033807775.1. NCBI lineage: Eukaryota > Viridiplantae > Streptophyta > Magnoliopsida > Asterales > Asteraceae > Saussurea > Saussurea involucrata. Next base: position 262,954,098 of record CM066321.1, read on the forward strand.
AAATTATGTTTGGTAGCGAATTGGCAACACCCAAATATAATCTAAGGCTTGATAGATTAGATTATTAGGTTGTTGGGTTTTATTCCGCTTATTCTTTGTAATGTAAACGCCATACTTTTATTCCCCTTTATTGGGTGACTTGTGTATGTCAGCTCGTACGTTTCCGCATTTTCCACAGGTTTTATTTTACCTGGTTTTTAGGGTGTTACACATATTTATTTGTAAAGTACATGTTTTGAGAGTGTTGGACGTTCTTTTGGAGTCATGTAATTTAGACTGTGATGCATTGGATCCATATGTATGCGAGTCAATCTTGTGTTGATGTCAAATGGGTATTATGGGGTTGGACTCCGAGACCCATGTTTCATGACCTTCAAATTTTCAAGTAGGCACCTGAAGGATTGAGTATTGAGTTGCTACCTTGGAGGTAGGCACTGGGATCCCCGTCGCTTGAGGTAATACCTTGAAGATAGTCCTTAAGTGTGTCGGGCCTTGAGGTGGAATTTGCAAGAATAAACACTAAGGTCAACCGACTCTTGAGATGAAACTTGTAAGGAGTCGTAGAGACATTTGGACTTTAAGTCGTGAAGTGCTATGCGATTAACGTTGATAAGTGGCTTAACTTTGTGTCCCGACACATTTAATGGAATCGAGCCTCCCTCATCACCGAAATGTGTTATTTTGGGTATTAAGAACTATCCATGTTTTCGATGACGTTTTTAGTATGAATTGATATCAATGAGTTGTGGTTTTGAGTATTAAACCTTATCCACATTGTCAGTATTTGAATATTAAATCATTATTCACTTTTTGGGTTTCAAAATTATATTTGAAGGAAAGTTTTGCATTGGGGTTTTTCATCCCGGAAATGATGAGTTTTAGGAAAGAAGTTGCTATCATATTTAATGCATTTCATTTTACAAATTGTGATTTAAATAACATTCTTTCAGTTTATCGATTTACATGATTATGATGAAAACTTTTGAACTCACTAGGCGTTAAGCCTAACCCTTTTTCTTTGTCGGAAGTGCATCGGGTCCTTATTGAGGGAATGCTACAAACGACACCATAGAGAATTGAGTCCTAGTTAGATGCATATGAATGATCTAGTTATTCGATGATGTCTTCTGCATTCGGAGATAGCGATTGTTATTGGGTTTTAGTAACATCCAACCCTGACTTAGTCTTGATGTAAGATTTGATTTACCTATTGTTAATGTTAAATCCTTATGTTATTCGAAGTTAATTTAAGTATTGAGTTATAAAAAAAGGAATAACCCTTTATTTAATGTAGTATTGAAAGTTTTAATTTAGTCGACATTTTCAAAATTACCAATAATATATACACGATTAGTGACAAATACCGATACTTGTATATAGAAAATAAGGACTGAGCCATTTTAACAATTTCTTAAAATTCACTTGTTTTAACTCGTTATTAGAACCGTCCAACCTTTCTAATTTGCTGCATATACAGTCAAAATTAGGGGTGAGCATCGGAACTGGGTACCCGCCTTTGGAATCAGAACCCTATGGGAACTGCCGGTTCCAGAACCGGAACCGATGTGATTGGTTCCGGTTCCTAAAATACGGAACCGATTAAGATTGGTTTCGGCTCTAGTTCTCATTTTTTTTGGAACCGGTACCCGCTACCCGATCCCGCTATTTTTTGATAAAAAATATTTATATATTTATTATATTTAAATATTTAATGATGTGGTATTAGTTTTGTACCTTTGTTACGTGATTTATTCATTTTAATCTTAGTGTTTTATTTGAGGTGTTGATGTAAAGACGTGAATTGTTATGAAAGTCATTTTGTTGATGTCAATACTCGAGAGTTTCTAATTTATTTATGTAAAAATTAAAAAGTTGACACTGGGTACCCGGAACAGGAACCGACGGTTCCGGGACTGGTTCCAAAATATAGAGAACCGATGTAAGTGGTTCCGGTTTTGGTTCCTTCATTCTACGAACTTCCGGTTCCGGTTTCATAAAAGTTAGCCGGGTACCCGATTATGCTCACCCCTAGTCAAAATGGATGAATCTTGACACAACTTAAAAGACAAGGGGCATAATTGAGTAATTATAAAGCTCGGGGACTAAACTCAAACAACTCTAGCGATTGCTATATTAAACACAGTATGATTGCAGGCCTCACTCAGTCTTCTAGAAGTCGGATTTTCCACTCTCCATCTTCTCTCTGGCAATGGCGAAGCTGTCGAATCTTCCAATATATGCATCTCGCATTTACTTCGTTCTCATCGTCCTCCAAGTTCCGTTTTTTAGGTATTATTTTTAATTTTGATTTCATTCCAATTTGATTCATATATTTGATGTTGTGTGTGGTTCGTAATTCACTTGAATTCGTTATCAGTTGTAGTTTTACTCGATCTTTGTAGAATTTGCAGTGTCAGTACGTTGATTGCTGTAATTTTTACTAGATCTTTTTACACTGATGAATCTCTGTCATGTTTCGTTTAGTGGATTCAAAATATCGATTTCTCTGATTATAATCGTTGAATCCGCAGTGATCTCTACTAGTTTGAGTCATTGATGTAATTAGTTTTGAAAATTTTAGCTCAATGCCTACTTCTTTACTTAAATCATGCATTGTTTTTATTCCTGCATTAGACAAATGCTCCCTTTGATAATAGATTTCAAACATATAATTGACCATGATATGGATTCTGCTACAAGTATAACACCATCATTTTTCTATTCGAATCATCTTTTTATGAAGTTAATTGTGGTTATAAGGTTTGCCTTGAAGAATTTAGTATTCATACCAAATTTGAAGTTAAAAATTACCTGTCTGACCTCAGTACACATTCTGATGTGATCCATGAGGAAGTTGAAGGTGCAAACCCCACTGAAGTCAGTTACTTAACTGTCTGGAACATGTTGGGCTGCCCCATAGTTTAATTGTGGACAGAAAGCAGATAAGTAGAAGTATTTTTGGGCATATGTGGAGCCTTCTAGAGAATTATGATTGGAAGAGTGCAAGATGCTTAAAGTAGTAGGTCTCCAAGAACATTTAATGCTTTCCTCTATTTCCTATGTTTCTTATTTACTTTTTATATTTATCCCATACTTGGAGGTTGTTCCAACTTCCAAGATTTTCTTTTATTTCTCTTTATGTTTCTCATGCTTGGAGAATGTTCCAAGCTACCCTATTTAAGCATCAAGTCTGTTCTAAGCCATGACAGTTCTTTTATACGAATAAAGGTGCTTGTTGCATTTCTATCAATTCTTATTTAAGTAAATCTTGTTTGGGGGAGAGTTCCCTGTTCTTATCACTCTTTATCCTTTTTCATAAGAGTGTGGTGAATCAAACTAGGATTCTTGTTTGTGGTGATTTATCTTATCAAAAAAAGATTACTAGTCTTCTTTTGTTTCTTCTTTTCAACCAACCTACCTTAGTATGAGAGCACAAATTGTTATTCATGGTGGGTGAGCAAGTTCCAAAGGGGCTCTCTTTTGAACAAGCTCATTTTATGGGCTCCAACGTAAATAGGAGGAAATGATGGATCAACTTGACCTAATGACTCAAGCCCTATGATGAAATCACAAAGAATGAAGACGAATTTGACTAGCAGCAACAATGAAGACCCCATTTGGATATCGGCGCTCATATCAAGAGGAAGATTCCCTCTTTAAAAGGGAGTGACTTGCTGGGTGCAAGCTACAGCGGGTAGAGAAGTTGTTTAAGTATTAAAACTGCCCAGATGCAAGAAAATGTAAGTTAGTGGTGTTAAAATAATTGATTGTGCTAATCTATGGTGAGAGCACTTGAAGGCTCGATGAAAGCGAGATGGAGAAGAGGAAGTTCGAAGCCGAAGGGTCATGATGAATATCTCAAATAAGAGGTTTGTTATAAAGTATGTATTACATACAAGAACTCTATATTCACTTGTAGGGCCCAAGATAAGGAGGAAGGTGTGTTGAAGAGTATGTCAAAGAATTCAAGTCTTTGATGACAAAGTGTGAATTACAAGAATCTCGAGAGCAAATCATTGCCATGATGAGCAGCGGTAATTTTTTTTCACATATACGACTGATAAAAAGGTATGTGGGGTAATTATAGATAGAGGTAGTTGTACCAATGTTGTTGTCCACTACTCGAGTGGAAAAATTGAATTTACCGACCACAAAGCATCCTCATCCTTAGTAATCAAAATGGTTGAATGAAATGGGGATGCCAAAGTTTTTAAACAGATGGTGGTTGTAACACCCTAAAAGTTAAGACATTTATATAGGGTATTTCCGGAAAATAGGTAAAATAAAATTTCATAAAATAAGCCAACTAAATCCTTAATGTAACGGGGTAGTTTTGGACAAGTTTAGATTTACGAGTATTGAGACATAATACACAACAACCTACTAATCTAGGATCAAAGTAAAACTAGATTAACGCGGGTGTCGCTATATCTCCAAAAATCTCTCATCTCGATTCCCAAAAAGCCCGACCCTCCAAGCTCCTAAGCATGGTCGGCAAGATCAACGCGTCAAGGACGCACCACTAGTAGGACATGAAATCCACAATGTACAACACTTAGACCAGATATCTAGTGAATATGTGAAAATTCATAAGATTGACAACAATAAGCGGTATAATAATTCAAACACCGAATCTGCACGGTAGTAAAAGTCATACTTTAATTTTTTGTCAAGTAATTCCAACCTTAACATAAGATACACAAGAGAGAAATACTCTTGAAGTACGGGGGAGACCCGTTACCACCGGGGTGACGAGAACACATGACATGGAGTCACCCGTGATGTTATTTGATTGCACCTCAAGTCCCGGTCTTAGTTCCAATGCCATAAAGACATCACAACCTCAAACCATCAATTAATGCCTTTATTGCCTACTCCGTCGAGTTACACCTCAAGGACTTATGGGACCACATTGCATATCCAAGCTAGACGAGTTACACCTCAAGGACCTCACGTCCCTTATTGCCGACTCGCTAGTGACCTAAGACGGCCATCAATTCATAACAATTCAATACAGATCCAAGTCCCCATGCACAAGGAGTTAGATACCATGGATTATCCCAAAATAAAATCATACAATATACAATAGATTCAAAGTAGCCATACCCATCCAAATTATCTTACCAAGAGCATCCATCAAATACAATGACACATTTATTCATAAGCAAGAAGTTTCATATACCAAATGGATAAGTTTTATGTGTGTCCATACTTTCATCTCTAAGTTTATAATCATACTTTTAAGCCTTAATAAAACATCATGTTCCAACAAAAGAATTATAATACTCATTTGGACTAAGAATATGGAATCCTAGTTTGAGTCATGGTTCCAAATGAAGGGATGTTTCTCTTTTCAAGATATATAAGAGCATTTAGAGAAAGAAACATGATAATAAGATCTATAATCTTCAAGTATCTAGGAAACCCTAATCTTTATAAGAGACCCAACATAGTCACATTGCAAATAACACAAATATAACGACATTTAAATGAAGTGATTAGGTTAAGAATACTCACACTTAGGGTTGTGAGAGAAACCGTAGTCCTTAAAAGAAAACTCTAAGAAATGGTTTGAAACCCTAGCTCTTAGATCTTGGTGGAGCTTGAACACTTGCAATAAATGAAGATGGAGGTCCTAGATGCAAACTAGGTGAGCAATAAATGTTGGTAGTGGAAGAATTTAATGAGGGTAGAGGACACAAGGGAAGAAATCGCCCAAAATGAGGAAGAAATCGCCCAAAATGAGGAAGAAATCGGACCCTTAGCTCCAAAATGTGTTTCTCTCCTCAAAACCCCGAATCTGCCAATATATTTATAGTCCAGACGCGCCTCGCGATGGTGACATGCGAGAGTGACCTGGGCACTCTCGCCGGACACTCTTTTTGACGGCTCTCGCTCCCAACTTCTTCTCTCGCCACCTCCAAGCTCGAACCCATGCCATTAAGAACCATAGGGTCGTGCATTCCATGCGAGTATGGACTTTTGTCCACATGCAAAGTACGAGAGATTTTCATACCAAATACGAACTTATAATATTTTAGGAGGGAGAGAGAGATAAGGAACTTACACGAATTTTGGGGTGTTACAGTGGTGCCGTTTTCTATTGGAAGATCTTTTAAGGACTAAGTATTATGTGATGTGGTGCCTATGAGTGCAAGTCACTTGCTTTTGGGAAGGCCTTAGCAATTTGATAGAAGGATTGTGCATGATGGTTTTGTAGATACTTATTATTTTACCAACAATGGTAAAAGAGTTGTTTTGGCTCTTTTTAGCCCACAAGTGCAGCAAGATCAACTGTTACTTAAGAAAGGAATGTAGAAGGACAGTTTGTTTGCACAAAAAGGGAAATGGAGTAGGCTTATCCACTCGCAACTTGATTCTCATGTTACTCATGACGAAGTTGGGGCTAGAAGAGAAAACTTAATGTTCATCACAAGTTGAGTGCCCTTAAGAGTGCCCTTAAGAGTGGCTACCACCATATTAGAATGAAGGAGGGAGACGAATGAAAAACAACATTTCAAGACAGAACATGGATGGTTATGACTTTTGGCTTGTCCAATGATCCAAGAAACTTCATGCGGCTAATGAACCATGATCTTTGTAATTTTATTGGCAAGAATGTTGTTGTTTACTTTGACGACATTTTGATCTATAACATTTCAAACAAAGAGCACATGGTACATCTTAAGGAAGTTTTTCATGTGTTGCGACAAGAGAAGCTATCTAGGAACTTGGAGGAGTGTCATTTCATTTTTGTCAAGATCCAGTTGTTTTTCTTGGATTTGTAATTTCTTAAGATGGAGTTGAAGTTTATAAAGACAAGGTTAATGCAATCGAGAATGGCTTGTTCCTGCGAGCATCATCGAGGTAAGGAGCTTTCATGGGTGGCATCTTTTTACTAGAGATCCGTGAAGAATTTTAGCACCATCCTTGATCCTTCAACCTAATGTATGAAGAAAAGAAATTTTAAATGGACAAAAGTTGCCTTGGTTAGAGCATTGGGGACTTGGCAACATTACTTGCTACCAAAGGAGTTTGTCGTTTCAACATATCATGAGTCATTAAAGCATTTGAAGAGCCGGAACAAGTTGATCGAAGACGTGGCAAGCGACTGGAATTCTTAGAAGCCTTCCCATATGTCATCAAATACAAGAAAGGCAACACCAATATTGTTGCTAATTCTTTGTCTAGGAGGTATGCTTTAATTACTATGATGAGTTCTAAACTATTGGGTTTCAAATTGATTAAAGAGCAATACTTGGATGATCGATAATTTGCTCTTATCTATGTGAAAAGGGGGCAATTTATGGGTTTTACACGCATGAGGAATACTTGTTCAAGCCTAGAAGACTTTGTATTCTTAATGGTTCTATAAGAGCTCTTGATAAGGGACATTTTACTAGCCAAGAATGGTCAAAGATGTGTATCAATTTCTTGAAAGATGAGTAACCTGTAAAAGGCCTGTTCATGGTTTATACATGCCATTGCCGGTTCCCCATCAACTTTGGATGATGTGAGAATGGATTTTGTACTTGGTTTACCCAATACTTAAAAAGGAAAGGATGTAGGTAGGTTAGTTATGGATCGTTTCTTAGAGATGTCTCGTTTTGTTCCACGTCATGAAAGATGATACCTTTTGTGGCTAACTTGTTCCTTCAAGAAATTGTTTGGCTAAATGGAATACAAAGTAGTATTGTGTCAGATCGGGATGTCAAATTTCTAAGTTATTTTTGGAAGATCTTGTGGATGAAACTCAATACAAATTACTTTATAGTACTACTTGTCATCTACAAACCAATGGACAAACTGAAGTGATCAACCACACTCTTTCTTCATTACTTTAGGTGGCTGTTAATAAGAATTTGAGGAATTAGGGCAAATGCCTAGCACTCGTTGAATTTGCCTATTGTTACAATAGGAGCTTGCATGGTCCAACTAAACATACTCCATTTGAAGTGGTCTATGGGTTCAACCCCACTAATTCACTCAATTTGGCTCCAATTCCAATTGATGGAGTGTGTTTGGATGGAATGAAAAAGGCAGAGATTATCAAGCAATTGCATGGGAAGGTGAAACAACAGAGAGAAAAGAAAAATGCAAAATATGAGAAGGTTGCAAACAAAGAAGGAAGAGAATTAAATTTAATAGGAGCGATCTTGTATGGATTCATCTTCAAAAGGAGAAGTTCCTATGAAAAAGGAAGTCTATGCTCATGACACGAGCCAATGGTGTTTTCAAGATACTACATAAGTTGAATGATAATACCTATAAGGTTGATTTGCTAGGAGATTATCACATATCAACCACTTTCAATGCGCGGGATCTAAGTCCTTGTGTGGAAGATAACTTGTTGTATCTAAGGGCAAATCCTTTTATCAACCTTGGGAGGATGATGTGATCCATGAGGTGGTTGAAGGTGCAAACTCCACTGAAGTCACTTACTTAACTATCCGGAACATGTGGGGTTGATGGAGCAGTTAAGCAGTAGTGTTTTTGGGCATATTTGGAGCCTTCTAGAGAGTTATTATTGGAAGAGTGCAAGATGGTCAAAGTGGTAGGTGTCCAAGAATATTTAAAAATAATCCCACACCTTACAAAATAACGTGTTACAATGCAAGCCAAGCCCTAGACTGGAGCCATAGGCGTTAACGTGGAGGCGAACCCAAGCATTGTCACCATAACGCGCCATAACGAGTTATTTAGAACCATGGTTAGAAGCCGGAAAAACCCTCATGTTTGCTGCTATCAACATCAAATTCCAAAATTTATCCTTCTTAGGCATTTTTTTGCTAGCTATGGTACCACATGTTCATCCTCTATATATTATCACTAAAGATGTAAAATTCGTACCTGAGTAAAGTCCTTTTGTTCAACAATTTTGTTCAAGAACACTAGTTTTGTATCCACATCTATCCTAAGTTTTACCTTATATTGCATTGTCTTCCGCCGAGTTGTCTAATCTAGAATACAAATTTGAACGCCGATCTCTCAGACAAAAAAGAGATTTGATTTTTTTGACACACTAATTACTGTCCTTCAGCTATGCTTAATGCTTGCTCTCTTGGCTTCATTGTACAACTTATAAATAACCTTGGTAGATTTGGTTTAGTTTGAATGTCTCATTTATTCTTGATGATCTAGACCAACAGACTTTTTCCTCCTCTTATTAAACATTGTGTTTACCTTAATATGTTATTGAACATCTACGTGAGCCATGTTTTGACTACCTCAATAGTAACATTATAAATTCTAAAGTCCTGTCTACTTTTATCTTTTATAAAACTTACTTTACATCAAATACTCCAATGTTCTTCTCATTAGCTCCATTGAACAACTTATTAAAGTTACCTCCCATTATCTTCAACCCTAATCTCTTTCTATGCTGTTAATATCGGATATCGGTCAAGGACCGATATTCGATATCTGTGATATATCGGTGATATATCGGTCCAAGAATATCGGTTCATATAATATTTCTTAGAAATATATATATATATATATATAATTATATATATATGCATCCATAAACATATGATATGCATTAATTAAAATTTAAAAACATAGTTCAACATCAAAACATCAAAGCATTAATTAAAATTTAAAAACAGCAGCAACTATTTGCTGGCTTGGTTCGTGAATAGAAGAGAAGAAAGAATCTGCTGGGCTGCTGTCTTGGTTCGTGAACAAAAGACGAGAAGAAGTGAAGAAGAAGAACAGAAGAGGTGGTTCGTGAACAGAAGAGAAGAAAGAATCTGCTGGGCTACCCGCCGCTGCTGTCTTGGTTCGTGAACAGAAGAAGTGAAGAAGAAGAAGAGAAGAGATACTGGAAGAAAAGAGGAAGAGCATCGATCTAAAAAAGTCTAAAAGAGGAAGAGTATTAAAAACCTAACTTACTAAATCAGTAAAAAACAAAAAAAAAGCCTTCAAAGCCCACAACATTAGTAAATAAAGCCCAGAAAAAGAGTCCAAAAAAAAGTCTAAAAACCGATATATCGGCCGATATATTGACCAAAATATCGGCGATATATCGGTCAATATCGCCGATATATCGGCCAGCGATATAATGTCCGATATATTGCACCGATATTTCCTTATAGGTCCACAATGAACAAGGCGTACAGTTTTTGGAATTTGTAATTATTACACTTTTTAATTAACAAAATTACAGTTTTACCCTTAACTGTAGGAAGAGAATTTGTCTCCATCTCATAATTAAGGGTAGAACGGGAAAATAGACGTTTACTTTTGAAAATGGACACTTACTTTGAGACAAACTAAAATAGTAAAGTAGACACTTATTTTGGGCTAAAGCATCATGCCTAGTCTTTGTTTTAGGCGAAGGATCATGTGAGAAGTTGAGGTTAACGTGAGAAGCATGAGAAGTGGATCTGAACCGTTGATCGCTTTTAATCAAATGCCTTCCCATGAATTGCGGCTTGGAAGGGAATTGATCCGGTGCATCTCATCGTAATGTGTGTCCATTTCTCATCCAATGGTTGATAATCGCTTCTCACGCTTCTCACGTTAACTCAACTTCTCACCGGAACCCAACCCTTTAGCCGAAGGATTACAATCATCTATTAGTTGTCAGCAAGATGTAGTTCTGGAGTTGTTAGATGCGATAATGTCACAATAAACCGAAACCACACCTCCGCATGGCAGACATCCATATATGTGTTGCACACTTGCATGCCATATCCTACTAACACTTTCTTTGTGATATATGTTTACCAAATTTAGTGCACATAAATATGAAAAATCCCGCATCAAACCAAATGTTATAAAAAACAACTGTTTGATTTCCCGGTGCGTATCTTAATCTTACACTTAACTCTTAAAAATAAGAAATGCAAACTTTCTGGTGGACATGAAAAGAAAGGAATTTGGAATCAAGTATCAATTTGAACCGATAAAACATTAAGGGTGATATGGTCAAAGTTAAATTGAGGTAGGTAGAATCATTTTGGTCAAATTAATAGTAGGTTATTTAAGGAGAGAAATCGTGGATTCTATTATGGTCTATGATTAGAAGAAAGTAAACACTTTCTTTAGGGAATTTCCTTGCACCTATAACCTTTACTAGTGGCCAAAATGTCAGCTAGATACAGTTTATCATATGCTGTTACAACAGTCAAAATACAAAATAGCAGTCATGACCGATATTTAAAATAACAGTTATATCGGTGGTATTGGTATATCGGTCCAAAAATAGCGGTTCATATAATATTTCTTAGAATTATATATAATATATATATATAATATATGGATATATCTATAAACATATCTTATGCATTTATTAAAAATATAGTTTCAACATCAAAACATCAACTTAAACAAGTTTCTGATACAACATCAACTAGTCTGAGTCCAGTTAATAATAGTCAGCCCACTGTCCGGAAAGTTTATACTAGAAGGCCCAAAGGCCCAAAAGGGAATTAGTTGTGTTTTGTTTGTTAAATAAGGAGAGTGTGGCATGTGGGAGGGCATGCAAAAAGTATTACGTATTTTGTTAGACTTGCTTTCGCTTAGAGGAGGGAACATTTCCCTGGGATCCCTTGTGGATTGAGTTTGTTTTATCTTCTCCATTGTAATTCCCTGTTTCTTATCATTTCCTATCAATATAATCCTTACGTGATCACCTTGATTACGTAACATTGGTCCGACCTACCGGATTCAATGGAGACACGTCTGCAATCTCGTGTGGAAAATCATGAAGAGAGAATTCAACAGTTACATTCAGATGTTCCGGAGATCAAGGAAGAGCTGAGAACTTTGGAAGAGGATCAAACAGAGCAGAAGGAATTTCGATCCTATATGATGGCTTGGGTGAAAAATCAAAAGGGTCCAGAAACAAGTGGAAATCCTGGATCAGGGACTACTACACCAAATACGACTACGGGATCTGGATTCACTCCACCAGTTCCACCAGGATTCACTACGCCGACTCCACCGTTTAATGCCAATTTCAACTCTGGAAAGTGGGGAGAAAATCAATTCTGTGCAGCTAAGAAGATTAAGCGACCAGAATTCTTCGGGTTTGATCCTCGGGGATGGATTAAGAAGGCAGAACTATATTTCGAAATCCATGGTACGTCACCTGAACTTCGAACTCGTTTGGCTCAATTAAGTATGTCAGGGGTTGCACAACACTGGTTTTCGGTGGTGAAGGATATTCACGTGGATCTGAGTTGGGAGCAGTTAAGTCAAGAGCTCTTACAACGGTTCAGTGGATTGGTGATTCAAAATCCATACGAACAGTTATCAACGATTAAACAAGTAGAATCCATCCATGACTATATTGACGATTTTGAGTATTTACTTTCCTTGGTTCCTCGACTTCCTGAATCCCAAGCTTTGGGATACTTTCTCGCTGGGCTTCGTTCAGAAGTAAAACGTTGGGTGAGGCTTCATCGCCCCTAAACTCGTTTAGACGCAATGTATTTAGCTAAAGACGTGGAGGAGATGTTGCATCCTTCAGAAATTGCGGCACTGTCTAACAGGTATCGATATCAAGGACACAACCATCTTCCTGAGAAACAGGTGATTGGGCCCTTTTCAAATCCAATGGGCTCGAATGTGTCTAAAGCCCAAAATTCAAATTCCAATTTGGATCGGCGACCTTCAAACCGAATGGAATCGGCTAGATCTTCATCGAGTGCGTCTGTGATAGGGCCTCAACGTGAGGAGACCACGCAAAACCCTGGAGCACGAAATCGGGGTACGAAATCGTTGTCGAAATTTGAATGGGAGGATCGTAGGCGTAAGGGGTTATGTTTCAAGTGTGGGAAACAATTCAGTACAGGGCACAAATGTTCAGAAGGAAGTTTTCGGGTAATTTTGTTGGGAGACGATGAGGAGATTGATGGAAACGAAGAACATCACATGTTAAATCAAGCGGAGGGTGAAAATGTTTTGAATGAAGGTAAGTTTGATACCGGAGAATGCGCGAGTATTGAATTTCTCGGTGCAGATACAATTTCTAAAGGGCGATTTCATACAGTCAAGTTGGAAGGCTTACTAAACGGAATTCCTATCGTAATTTTAGTCGATAGTGGTGCTACCCATAATTTTGTTTCGAAACGGTTGGTGGATGCTTTGGATTTGTTGGTGACATCGTTTACAGGTTTACAAATCAAGTTGGGAGATGGCCATAAAGTCTTTGTTTCAAAGAAGTGTTCTGCCCTGCCCATTTCTCTTGGCGAGTGCGTATTCACCATAGATGCTCTTTTGTTTGACATGGGTAATCTGGATATGGTCCTTGGAATCGAGTGGCTACAGACGTTGGGGGATGTGGTGCATAATTGGGAGACTCAATCGATGCGATTCCATTATCATGGACGTGAAGTCTGTCTGCAGGAACTTCTTTGCCATCTGCGGTACAAGCCTCTTTGCAAAGTTGGTTATCAACGACCGATGTGTCGTTGCAATCGATAGAAATTGGACAAGATTCTGGGGTGTCTTCTGAACTTTCGATAAGTCAATCGAAACAATTATTGGGTTTATTTGAAGAATTTGCTGCTGTTTTTAAAAAATTTACGGGATTGCCTCCGATTCGGACAAGAGATCATGCCATCAATTTAATACCGAACCAGGGACAGTTTGTGTACGTCCTTATCGCTACCCACACGCGCACAAATCTGAGATTGAGCGTCAAGTGAAGGAGTTGCTGTCATTGGGAGTTATTCGACCAAGTAACAACGCCTATTCAAGTCCCGTAATTTTGGTTCGTAAGAAAGATCAAACATGGAGGATGTGCGTGGATTACAGAGCCTTAAATAAGGCTACCGTTCCGGATAAGCATCCGATTCCAGTTGTGGATGAACTAACTGACGAACTAAGGGGTACTAATTTCTTCTCGAAGCTGGATTTGAAGTCAGGATATAATCAAATTCGGATGCAACCCGAAAGCATCGAAAAAACGGCTTTTCGTACGCATGACGGTCACTACGAGTAGTTAGTGATGCCATTTGGGCTCACTAATGCTCCGGCCACTTTTCAAGCAACCATGAACGACATTTTCCGACCTCATTTGCGTAAATGTATTGTCGTGTTTTTTGACGATATTTTGATATACAGCCCCACATGGGAACAACATTTACATGATTTGTCGACAGCTTTAGCTACTTTGGTTTCCCATCAGTTCGTGGTGAATCAGAAAAAATGTGCTTTCGGTCAGACTTCGGTGGAATATTTGGGCCACATCATCAACGGAAATGGGGTCTCAATGGACCTAAAGAAGGTTCAAGCGGTTCTGGAGTGGCCCACTCCCAAGCAGGTAAAAGGGGTACGCGGGTTTCTCGGATTAACAGGTTATTATCGGAAATTCTTTCGCAATTACGGATTGATTGCTAAACCTTTAACTGAATTGACAAAGAAAGATAATTTTTTGTGGAACGCTGATGCACAACAGTCATTCGATCTCCTTAAGACAGCGGTCACTACAGCTCCTGTTCTAGCTTTACCGAACTTTTCAGAACCATTCGTAGTGGAGTGTGGCGCATCTGGTCGGGGAATAGGAGCGGTGTTGATGCAGCAGCAGCGGCCGATTGCGATTTTTAGTAAGGCCTTGAGTGATAGAAATCTGGCCAAGTCGGCATACGAACGTGAAATTATGGCCTTTGCCCTTGCGGTGCAACATTGGAGAGGTTACTTGTTGGGTACTACTTTTACGGTATACACAGACCATAAAAGCTTAAAACACTTACTTCAACAGCGCATCACCACTCCAGACCAACAAAATTGGGTAGCTAAGTTGTTAGGCTACCATTTTGAAATACGTTATAAGGCAGGTCGAGAGAATAAGGCAGCTGATGCTTTATCAAGGCGTGATGATGAAATCGAATTGGGAACGGTGGTTTACCAACCGATTTGGGTCCAGGGGGCTGAGTTATTAGAGGAAGCAAAAGGGGATTCGAAACTACAGGAATTGGTTCAGAAGTGTCAACAGAACCCCGGTTCGATCCCACTCGGGTGTCTTGTATTACAAGAATCGCTTGGTCATTCCTCGTAATTCTAAGTTCATTCCGGCATTATTAGAGGAGTTTCATAAGTCAGCAACCGGAGGACATTCGGGTTACCTTCGCACTTATCGCCGACTCGTGGCGAACCTATATTGGACAGGTATCGCTATACCGGACCGATTTTTGTGTCAAAAATCACTGCAGTATCGGCAAATTGCGCCGCTATTAGCGGAACCGATATTTGGACCGGTATTTTACCACTGATATTTCGTGAAGGGCCGATATCGGATATATCACCGCAACATCGCTGATATTAACAGCACATAATTTATCTACTATGAGATTACTAGGAGAAAGGTCACGTAAAGGAATAAAATCATACCCCAGGAATATGAATAGACACGAGATACCATTGAGGCATTTGACATTCCCTTTCGGCAAAGTACGGGAGGTAAAATTCAAGGACTACGTGGCGAAACCTAAAAAGAGACGACCTCTATATGTTAAAGTACATAATGGTTAAAGAGGAGACGTGGGATCTAGTTGCAAACTTGCATTCACAGAGGGGCTATGATGTGCTTGGAGAAAGTAAAGAAGATAAACATCCAATTAAGCACTATTGGAGGTTGAGTGAGATGTACAAAACGCTATTAAGACAAAATAATAGAAAAAAGGTCATAAACACATCCATGACCCTATGTGTTTGGAAATAACAAAGTATAAATTATCGGAAGAGAAGTCAAGAAAGTGACGAGATTTACTCAGGTATGAAATTTGGCTAAAGACTAGGAGCAAAGTAGGGAAAAAGAACATTCAAATTTTGGCTAAGATAGGGGAAAGAAAAACTAGGGGATTTTGTGAAATCAAATGCATCAAGAAAAATTTATTATTGAAAGAGATCTATGCTGTCAATATATCGGATATCGGGACATTTATTTTGGGACGGAGGGAGTAAATGAAATAATGGAACTGTAATTCATAAAATTCATTATGTCAATATAACATAATAACAAATTTTAATTCTCATATTTTTACATAACTTGAACAAAATCATATTATACTTATTTAAATGGACGGTTTATGCTTCTAATTAAGCATCTTGAGAAGGTCATGTGATCGCCAAGCTTTGTATAATGCTTTTTAGAACACTGATTGAATGAAACACCAACAAAAAATATTTGATCCTGATATGCCACCTAAAAAAGGAGCAAACAAATGAAGTATAATGCAATATTTGCTTGATTGGAAATAAACTCAAAGAGGGTCAGGGCCTGTTTATAGTTATACCAATAAATATACTGCAAACATAGAAAGATCTCATCATTGTATTGATGTAAATATAGATCTGTAACAACTTGCTTTAATATAGTTAAGTAGTTAACAGAATTACTCTTTAAACACATGAAACTAAATGGTATTGGATACTTCACCTTTACCATCATTATGCCACGCATTCCTAAGTCATTGTTGAAGAAGCAAATGATCAAAGTTATTCTCCCTCTATCCCCAAAAAATGCACCAATTTTATTTTCGGGATGTCCTAAAAAGTGCAAATATTTCTCATCTTACTGAAGTTTCTATTCTAAATCACCTCTTTGTTCATCGTTGGTTTTGGTGCATAAGGTTCATCCATTGTCATTATTGTGGGTGTTCTAGATATTTGACCAATAGTCGAGCAGTTCCATGTATGCAGACAGGATGGACAGAACAGATGTTCAACGCGTTTGATAAGACAGAACTGGATAGAACAGAAAAGATAACATGACCAATATGCCCCTAATAAGTTATTTATATATTTTATATATTTTGATTAATTATGTAGTATACTAAATTATAATGAAATAAATATTTTTTACAACAAAATATATTATTTAGAAAGTTTTTTTCTTCAAGATGATTAAAGTGACACCAAAATAAAAAGTTTATGTAGTTTCCAATTTTTATTTTCTAACCTTTTTCTATATTTTTTTACTATTAAATTTAATAATTTACATAAATTAATTAAAACATATAAACTATATAAAAACAATATTTTGAGGACAGTAAAGTGAAAGTTTAAAGGGCATAAATATTTAAAAAGAAGGCGTATTTGATGTTTTAGAAGAGAATTAGATTTTATTTTGAGGTTATATTGGTAAAACGTAAGTCTGTTCCACCTAGTTCGTTCCATGGGGTGGGGGTGGAACAGGCCTGTTCCACTCTGTTCCTGTTTTTTCCACATAAAAGTTCTGTCAAACATGGGACAATGATCCCTGTTTTGTCCTGTCCGGTCCGGTCCAGTGTACCAAACGCACCCTTGAAGTGTGTGCCGCCAACATTTTGTTTTGTGACAATTGTGTGCAAAAATGTTGATTTTGATATGGTAAATTGCTTCTTTTTTCTATTAATTCAGGACACCCTGTATATTTTTATGCTCAAAATATTAATCCTTCTTTGTGATTCCTTTTGTTGATTTAATTCAGGATACCATGTAGATCGGGTATGTGTACATCGCCTATCCAGGTTACATCTAGCCAATTGGTTGCAAGTGATGTCTTTCCGGTAGCTGCAGTTAAGGCTCTTCTTTACCCAGGGGCCATTTTTAATGATTTAATCTACAATATGAGTGTTCCAAGTTGGAATAATGTACTAGCCATGTACAACTTGACTGATATAAAAGGAGCCTCTGCAATGCCTGATCTACAACGTCTCGAGGTTTGTATTTTTTTTTTACTTTACAACCTTCTTTCCTTTTGATGCTTACGGAGTTTGAGTTTTTTCTCTTTCCAAATTTGGCATATCAAACAATATAATAATGTTCTTCTTATCGAAATTTAAAGGCAGTAGCATCTTGTAAAGTTGTAATGAGTCTGATCCCACATTTCTTATCCAAGTTATAGATCTTCCTTGGGTTCATTATTTATACAGTAAATTATGTTTTTCGTCCCGTGGTTTGCTAAAAATTGCCGATTTCGTCCTTATGGTTTTGAAGTTACGGTTTTCGTCCCTATGGTTTGCAATTCATTTCTATTTTCGTCCCTGAGTCCAAAACACTACTTTTAAGTATGAAGGACTAAAATAGAAATGAATTGTAAACCATAGGGATGAAAATAGCAATAAAATCATGAGGACGAAAAAGGTGATGAATTATAAACCATAGGGATGAAAATCTCAATTTCAAAACCATAAGGACTAAAATTGAAATTTTCAACAAACCACAGGGACTAAAAATATAATTTACTCTTATTTATATTTGGACGCCCTATAGCTTTCATCATCATACAAATACACGTCCATAAACATTGGTATGGTAAAAAGCATTTCTTCAGTCCTTGAAATTATAAGTGCTGTCGATGCTTTATAGCCGTGGTTAGTTTGCTTAAGTTACTATCTCATTGCCTAAATCCGAGACATATTGAATATGTCTCGGGTTAATGCTAAGGGGTTCGAAGGATCGTGTGAGAAGTTGAGTATTAGAGAAGCGTGAGAAGTGGATCTGAACCCTTGACCTCTTTTAATCTCATGCCCTCCCATGAATTGCGCTATAGAAGGGAATTGATCCGGTACATCTCATCCTAATGTGCATCCAACGGTTGATAACCACTTCTCACGCTAACATCAACTTCTCACCGGAACCCAACCCATGTTAAGGGAGCTAACTTATGGTTGGAACTGGAATAAGATTAGGTTAAACCTGGTACAAAATATCCAGCCCGCTAACCAAGCTTTCGGGTCTCTTGATCAGCTTTTCTTTGTGAAATTATTTGTTTGATTCTGTACCCAAGTAAAATATTTTTCGGCCACTGTACCATAAGTTAGTTACTGGGCCACTGTGTATCATGGTTTGATCACTTGCTGGATGATAAATTAACATCTCTTGGCATAGCATATTATTCCTAAGCGAATGGTAACATTACATTAGTTTAATAAGGACAAATTGGTCAAGTTACTTTTTTGAATGTAGGATTGGTGGGTACTTATCGGTGGGAATGAGGTAGAATAGCCAAACAAAAAACGAACCCAATATATCTATCCCACCTGGAGGCAGGGTCTTGGGAGGGTAAGATGTAAGTAGACTTGACCTCTACCCCAAAAAAGAGTAAAGCGGCTGATTCTGTGAAGACCCTCGACTTTGTGAAAAGTCTGACAAAGAGAGAGAGTCTAAAATCAGAAAGATTTGAAACACAGGTTAAGAGAAAGCAATAACATATAAATGGACAAGAAAAGTGTAACCAATTTAGGGAAACTACACACCCTTAGGAGACGTACCCGGGTTAGCACTTACCGGAAAATTCAACACCATCGCTTACTTACCGGGTAAGATTTTAGTCCACCAAAACGCTATTGTATGAAATAATTTTCTTGATAAGCGCTAACCATGGCAAGAGTCTTTGCTCTCACTTACCGCATAAGACTCTCGGTCCTTGCCATATTCATCCGGTAAGGTAATATGACTTGGTAAGCAGTTACCCGGATAAGCATTTGTTGTGGGGCCGTTTACCCCGTACTTACCCGGTAAGCACTTACCGGTAATAGTCAACACTTTCATTTAACTTACCGGGTAAAATTTTAGTCCATCAAAACGACATTGTATGCAACATTTTATCCGATAAGCGCTTACCCGGTAAGAGTTGTCACTCTCACTTACCG
This sequence comes from Saussurea involucrata, assembly GCA_033807775.1. Lineage (NCBI taxonomy): Eukaryota > Viridiplantae > Streptophyta > Magnoliopsida > Asterales > Asteraceae > Saussurea > Saussurea involucrata. The sequence goes on from CM066321.1 coordinate 262,973,687, forward strand.
GGTAAGACTCTCGGTCATCGTCATCACTCTTATCGGGTAAGATTCTCAACCCTTGTTATGTTCATCTGATAAAGTAAAGTGAACCGGTAAGCACTTGCCGGGTAAGCACTTAGTAAACAGCCTCACCTTGATTGTATTTTTAGTTCAATTTCTGGACAATAAAACTGATTTATTTGTTCTCAGGTTCTTGCAGGAAGCTACTTCTCTGTAGCAGGAGCCTTTATTGGTTTACTAAAGCCTCAAAGAATGAGCATGTTTGGGACCCTTCTAATTGTATGGGGACTCGTTAAGGAAGGGCTTCTTGGGAAGCCGGTAAACACGGACCCCACGAGATCAGTTTATGTGTACCCAACCATGTTGATTGCTGTCCTTTGTGCCTTCTCTTCCGTCAAGTACAATTTCCAGAAAGCCGCCGCAAAACCTCCTCCCCGTCCTATCGTGAAACCTCTAAAAAGTTCCAAAAAATCTAAGCTGAAATGACTTTGAGCTGATTACAGACAGACACGACTTGTTCTTCACTTTCTTTTATTCCTCTGGCTGATGAGTTGGAACTCTGTAGTGACAATGCTAAGGTATGTCAAATCTATCGAAAAATGCGAATTTTAGCCACTACATTCCTAACCTCTTTGTAAAACTTTATTTTTGGGATGGATTTTATGGTGTCGAAATCCGAAGAAAATGTTAGTTTGAGTTAATTCTCTTTATAAGTCAAACCAAAGATTCAAACCCATCCAACAGATTTCGAGTTTTTTTTTCCTCATCCTTTGCTGCTTTTGCTGTTGGTACTTGTATGCAGTTGGTGTAGGCCAGCAACCATAAGGTAGCTCAATGAAAAAGCTGTTGGTACTTGTATGCAGTTGTTGTAGGCCAGCAACCATATGCTAGCTTAATGAAAAAACCCTGTTTAGTTGGCTATAAGCTAGCTTGTTGAAAAACTATTTCAAATAACGTTTCAATAAACTCCAGGGTTTTCTAAACTCACCTCAATTTAGGTTGAGAAGCAATTTTCTGTTGGTAGCAAATGGTCATCCATTAAGAGGAATAAATAATATTAGTTAACATAGACCCCTGTTGCAGTGACAGTTGAGTGAAAGCAGTATGTTAGTGGCCAAGAATCATTGATTTTGGAGTTACTAGCTCTTAGCCTCATGGGAATATTTATAAGAAATTATACCCTTGTAATTCTTTCGATTAATTTTTCCACATGTCCTTTTAAGTCATTTTCCATTGTCATTTTTATCGGCTAGTTTGCCAAACATAGCCGCGTTTGGGTCTCGTTTATTCAATATATATAGAGACTACAAAGATAGGAGCAATGAAATAAATAACATGAAGGCGAAGGATCGTGTGAAGAGTTGATGTTAACATGAGAAGCGTGAGAAGTGGATCTGAACCATTGATCACTTTTCATCAAATGCCCTCTTATGAATTTGCAGCTTAGACGATAATTGATAAGGCATCTCGGTGCATCTCATCCTAATGTGCATAAGTTCTCATCCAACGGTTGATAACCACTTCTCACGCTTCTCATGTTAACCTCAACTTCTCAGCGGAACCCAACCCTTGTTCAGTGAGCTTAATGTTTATTTTCTCGGCCATTAAACAATATTTGTCTTTCTAAATCTTTTTTTTAATTTTAAGCAATGGTTGGAAAAGACTGAAGTGGATAAGTCATCATATATTTGCCGTCCTATTATGCATCTTATTCGATCTTAATAGTAAAAATAGTGCACATGCATAGAAAGAAGACACACCATATTACAAGAAAACTATGGAACTAAATCGTTGAAACCAGGGTAGAAGACGGAAGCTGCAAATCAACACAAAATTGAAATAAAATCAAAACCCATTCAATTTTCACCAAAACCAACCCACTCTTTAATTTAAGTACCACCACTAACACTAACCCATGCGGTTAAGACCATAGCGGAGATGGACCAACAAGACCCCCCCCCCCCCCCCCCCCAACCCTTGTATTTCGGTGAATGCTCTTGAGAGAAACCAAAATTTTAACTTCCACACCAGGTGGGGTTAACGGATTGACATAAACTTAGAGGGTGTTTGGGATTGCTTATTTTGTAAAAGTGCTTATCAACTTATGTGGTGTCAAACCGAAGTTTTATAAAAAATGTTGGAATTAGTTTATGACAGTACCAAAACGTAATAAGTTGACAAGAAGTTTTTTTTTGTGTGTGTTTGAGATTGCTTATACATGTAAAATGACCAAAAAACTGATAAGTTGTTTCAAATAAGTTAATAAGTTAGAAGGAGTAACTTATCAAAAAACTCATTATCGATGTCAAACCGGTATAAACATTTCTTTTTTCCCCATCCAAACACTAAAAACTTCTTATTACCAGTACCACACCGGGACAAGTCAATAAGCACTTTAAATAAGCAATTCCAAACACACCCCTATGTTACCGGAGTTGGTAGGTAATGAGAATTAGCTGAAACGGTTCAGCATTGGCTCTAAGTTCTGTTGGAAACTTTGTATAAATACAAATACTTGTATTCTTACAGGGATATGCAAAAACATAATGAGCGCTCTCTCTTTTCTTCTTCTATTCCGGGGCATTTTACCGCCATTAGAGGCAACCTGAAGCTTCCTTAATACCTTCAGACCAAGACTTGCATTTATGAAAATCAGAAAATCAAAGGATTTTTTTTATCGGTTTTGATAACCTATTGCGACATTACTAAAGGCTCCATTTTCTATACAATGTCAAGACCTACACTTGCAACTCTTGACCCATGATTTACCAGTTAAAGTTGTTAACAGGTTTACAAGAAGCAAAATTAGAACAAAGACACAAATGTCGGTCAAAGGAATGCACAAATCTAAAATAAAATAAAAAATAATGTCGTTAAGTTGATTTCAAACCACTTAAAAGCTCATTTTGAACCCAACAAACATAGGGGTGGTTTGGTTTGCAAATTTTGAAGGAATCTGATGGAATTGAAATGTTGGATTCCATTGATCAAATTTTATTCCCTCGTTGGTTCATTCTTTGTTATGGAAAGAATCTTCAAAATCCTACAAATTCCACAAATACAGGGATTTAACATTCCTTAGCAACTAGATGGTATTTTGATGAAATGGAACTCTCTATTTTCATAATACCAAATATGTTGTTAACCCAATATACTCTAATCAGATAAACCAAGAAGCCGACACCTCCGAACTTTTTGATTTCTACTTCTCCTATCGCAACACCAGAGACTTGAATGGGTATTCATTAGTGTCTCTTCGTTATATTCATTTTCCGAGTTCCGTTCATACGCCTTAACGGGTATTCTATGAAGAGTTTGATTTAGTTTATTCTAATGATGAGTATTTTGTATCTTTGTGATGTGATGGAGACTTGGAGAGTTTTGAGGAATGTGAAATAGCTTGTCAATTTCAGTTTGGATGGGGTAGTCTTTTCTTTTATCTTTCATGCAATGTGGATTCCAAGCTTTACTTTTGTTATCATTTTATGGTTGGGTTCAGTACTTGGCTTTGGCCTTTATTACCTCCAAAAAAGCAACTTAATGACAATGAATCCATCTACATGTTTGAGATGTATCACCAATTTCAATTCATGATTAAAGTGGCTCTTACTTCTTTCAATGTATCATAAAGCATGTGCTATATATATGTATATTCCTTATATCCTTACATGCATCAAATTAAATTGTTACCCCCAAAACCCAAAGAAAATGTACGAGTCATTACATGTGATAACTCATGATGCAATTATGTGGGATTCAGAGCTTATTTAAGTGGAACAGAGGTTGCAATACGTGTCATATTATAGATAAGAAAATGAGATTTTGTAAATTCTTTATAAGTTTATATTGTGGGTTGCAAATAATTTCTATTATAGTTTTAAGTTAATTTGGATATTATTGAGATAGGGGTTGTTTACTAAAGTAAACACTTCCCGGTAAGTGCTTACAAATATCGCTTTCTTTACAAATTGAGCATAGTAAGGACTAGACTCTTACCCGAGGGTGAAGGATCTTACTCGGTAAGCGCTTACCAAGTAAACGACGTTTACCAACAATCAATTTTAATGGCCTAGAATATTGTTACACGATAAGGTAAGTAAGGATGATGTGTCTTGTCAATAAACGCTTGTAAGTGTCTTGTCAGTATACTCCTTGGGCTTGGGGAATTATACTATATACTATTTGTTACTTATATTCCATGTCCACCAAAAATTTCTAGGGTTGGATCTTTTTTTGAAGTTGAATTCTTAAATTCAACTTAAATGTATAATATATCTTTAGTTGATGAATTTGACTTTCTAAATGTATGATATAATGAATTTATAGTTGTATAATAGCCAGTCTTATCAAAATGACAAAATGGCTATCCATCATTCGTATAGCTCAACATGTATTATCGAAGATGGTAAAACCGTAAAATCCACAACCAAAATCGAAACCAAATCAAATCAAATCAAATGTAAGCAAACATTTCTTATTCAAAATTAGATATGGAGGTAAGATTAATCATAAGATAATCAATATATATATATATATATATATATATATATATATATATATAGGACGATAATCAAATGAGAACCACAAATATGTTACAAACCCGTGAGAACCAATGTAAAAAATTTTGTTTACATGATTTTTTTTCATCAAAACCTATGATTTAAAATATTGTTACACATATGTTCGTGTTCACCTTATGAAAAGTTTACATGTGAAAAACGAATTTTGTTTCACCTAGTGAAATGAAAAATACTCGTAAAAAATATTCACATGGTGAAACAAATCCATGTGAAACTATCATATTATGAAACACATATATTTGAAGTAAAATATAATAAATCCTAGCATTTGATGAAAAAATATCATATAAAAAAATATTTTTTATATCGGTTCTCACGGTTTATAACATATTTGTGGTTCTCATTTGATTTAACCCCTATATATATATATATATATATATATATATATATATATTAAAGGAGAAACCAAAGACAATAATGTTGCCTCTCCTAAGCATTACAAGACTATTTTTCTTTTTTTTTTCTAAGATTTTTTATTTTTTAAAATATATGATATGGTAAAGACTTTTCCGTCTCTATACTGAAAAGATAAAATTCATTGAGTTAGGGTTGTTTTGGTAATAACCTTTTCATCTTCATTTTAAATGTGAAACCTCCAAATCTTTTCAACTTTATTCTTGAATGTGAAAAACTCAAAACTCTTTCATTTTGTATCATGATTTGTTCATCACTATATGTCTTCATCTTCCTCTCCATATCACTTGATGTATTATTTATATCATAAATCATGCGTTGTTCTTCAACAAGATCGTTTTCAGGTAAACGCTTTTTCTCCATCTCCGTCGATCACTTGGTTTTCTTCTATCATTTCACAAACTGTTATTTTTCAACAATATTGTTTTTCAGGTTTACTTTGAGAATACTAATCCGGGTTCTATTTCTTATTGACTTTTGTTGGGATTTTAGATTTATTTTTACTTTTTTATCTTCTATATTTTTCTTAACTTATTTTTTCAATGGAACCAGGGGTTTGTTCATGACAGCGTTTTAAAGTTTTGATGGCAACGATGGTTCAATGATCGAATAATTCATTGAGTTAGAGTTGTTTTGGTAATTTTAAAAAGTTTAACCTCCTAACTTTTTCATCTTCATTTCAAATGTGAAACCTCCAAATCTTTTCAACTTCATTCTTGAATGTGAAAAACTCAAAACCCTTCCATTTTGTATCATTATATGTTGATCACTATATGTCTTCATCTTCCTCTCCATATCACTCGATGTATTATTCATATCACAAATCATGCATTGTTCTTCAACAAGATTGTTTTTCAGGTAAATACTTTTTCTCACTCTTTGTCGATCACTTGATTTTCTTCTTTCATTTCACAAACTGTTATTTTTCAACAAAATTGTTTTTCAGGTTTACTTTGAGAATACTAATCTGGGTTCTATTTCTTACTGACTTTTGTTGGGATTTTAGATTTAATTTTACTTTTTTTTATCTTCTATATTTTTCTTAACTTTTTTTTCAATGGAACTAGGGGCTTGTTCATGACATCGGTTTTAAAGTTTTGATGGCAACGAGAGTTCAATGATCGAATCTTCCATGTACGTATTACAATCTATGACACAACCACAACAAATTTCAATATGTTCTTTTTTAATGGTTTTTTTTTCAGGTTTGTTTCGAGAAGACTAATCTAAGAATACATTTATTTTGACTTTTGTTGAGATTTTAGAGTTATTTTTTCGTTTTCTATATTTTTTTTAAGTTTAAATTTTAGTAATCATTTTAACTCTGATCAAAATCAGTATTTTTTAACAGACACTTAAATATAATAATATATATATATCTTTATTTATATAACAGTTGAATACAATAAGAAGATAAAGATGATCACTAATCACGACAATGTAATAACTTTTAATTTACACATAAAAAATTTCTCGTTGCCATCAATATACATAAATGAAATACTTATAATAACTTACTACAATATAACTTATCATTTATTACTGTTTACATAATATTTCTATCTATATATCTATATAAAGGAAAATCATCAAAAGATAACTTGACATCTTGAGAGAGCTTCAAACATTAGTTAATATTTTTTCTCCAATTTTTGAGTTATTTGAAAATAAAAATAATCATTAAATGAATGAACCTTTCATTTACTTTTTATAAGTTACATGTAAAATTTTATTATTATATATATATAGATTAATCAATATATACGTTAATTTATATAATAAATCTATATCTACATCTATATAAAGGAGAATCATAAAAAGAAGACGTGTCATCTTGAAAATATCTATATCTATATAAAAAATGATTCTAAAGAGATGATGTGACACATTATAATATTTTGAATGTCTTTTCCCTTTTTTTTTCAATTTTCTGACTTTTTAAAATGTTGAATATGTTAATGACTTCTCAATCCTATATGTAAGTTTTTTAAATTTTGAATATGTTAATGACTTCTCAATCCCATATGTAAGTTATATTTTCATTAAAAATGAAGGTATTTTTAGTAATTTTACAAACCCATTGCAATTTATGTTATTAACCATTTAATTTCTCCTTTTTATGTTATTAAACATTGTTTTTCATTATTTATTTTAATAAATCATTCATATTATTGCATTTTTTTAAAAAGGCAACCATAATTATATACCATTACCAAACAAAACCAGATTACAATGTCACGGAACAGGAACCAAAGAACAACCACAAAGGCCTGCATCACAGTGGATTGCAAGGCGCAAACCACAATGTAAGCAGGCATCAAACGAATAAATACACATAACAGGAGCATACCAAAACAGAAACAACTAAAAACAACCATAACCGAACGTGAGCCGGGAAGCACCAGCCAAAAAACAGTCTGCTATCGCCTGTTGTTGCATGATCAAATTGCTCACTTTATCGTGCTTCGACCGTATCCTTCAACACCGAACCCCTGTCCAGACAAAACTTTGTTGCACATTTACAGCCGAGGGCTTAATGACCCTACAGCCAACCAAAAAACAGACAGTAGACTTCCCTTCACACGTAACTAGCAGCGGTTGTCCACGGACAGCAATGTCTGATTCCAGACAGCCCTCGAAACAGAAGATCATTTTTTACCCCACCAGCTTTGGCTCGGACATCCAATTCGTCCAGCTTATCTTCCGCTATTTACTTCTGCTTGCGATCCACTCGAAACTCCGCCTTTGCATTTCGAAGAAACGATCCTCTAGTTTGGTTCTTTCGTTTTGAAAAACCACTTTGTTTCGATGTGACCATATAAGGTAAAGAAAGCACCATACCGTTTCCTTCCATAATTTTGGTTGCGAAAACGTACCTGATGCAGAAAAATTGGCCTCCATCAACTCTCGTATTGTATTGACGTTTTCTTCTCAAAGCATCCACCACCGGTAAACCTTTTGCCAAACTCTTTTTGCCTCTATGCATTGTACCAATGTGTGATCGACCAATTCCGGCTCTCTTCCGTACCTTGGGCATAGCGTGGAGTTTAAGTCCACACCCATCTTCTCAAGCACCGTTCAACACGAAAACCTCCTTTAGCTTTCCAAAAGAAAATGCAAACCTTTTTTGGGACTAACTTTGACCAAAATGTTTCCTCATATGACTCTCCTCCTACCACTACTCTCTCCTCAATCAACTCCTTCAACTCTTGGACCGAAAAGCTCCCATCCCCTCCCTCTACCCATTTAACTAGATCCATACCTTCTCGCTTCGGTTCCCACCCGTGTAGTACCTCCTTGAGATTTTCGAACTCTCCCGTCTCCCTCCTCCAACTCCACTTCCAAGGCTACCTACTTTCCATCCATTCCCCCTTCTCGGCTATTGTTTCTTCCTTGTTTGATTCAAGACGGAATAACCATTTGAATCTCTCATGTGGTCTCTCATTCTCGACCCATCTATCCGCCCAAAACCACGTTTCATCCCCCCTCCCTACTTGTTTCCCAAAAGAAGAGGCGAAATTCAAACCTATCTTCTCCAATTCTTGACCTACCTTAATGTTGTTTCTCCAAACCGACCTACCCCCCTCCTCTAAATTGGACTCATCTCCTCCCAACCCACCTTCCCTCCCGTAAAGGCTTTTAATCACCTTTACCCACGTCTCCTTTTCCACCCCGAACCTCCACCACCACTTACCCAAAAGTCCTCAATTTGAAATTTGTAGACTACCCACGTTTAGACCTCATCTCTTAAAGCTCCTCACCACCCGATTCCATTTTACCCATGCAACCCCTCTTATTGCATTTATGTAAATTAACTTTTTATTTTCCTTTCTTTATGTTACTAACCATTCATTTTTCTTTCTTTATTATAATTAATTATTCATTTCCCTTATTTAAGCAAAGTGTTTTTTGGTTTTTGTTGGCTATGTTATTGAGTTTTTTTAACTTTTTTGTCATACAACAATCTACTTCTCAATCTCTCCCTCTAACACTTTTTCTCTTACTAGATTAGTATTGCCAAAAGATTATAATTTTGTTTATTGTTAAGTTATTTGTTATTGTATTGACTTTATATGATTTTTATGTTGTTGCTACAATATAATGAGATCGATTCCACTGTCAACAATGTATCTGAGACAATCAACTTAGAAAATGAAACTGATGAATCCCATTTACAAAAGAAAAGTGAAAAAATTGACTGACCATGTTATGTAATCGTGTTCATGTGACCCATACATATTGACATACTTTGATCCAAACTGCCAAAAAAACCAAGGAATTGTTGATAAATGAGAAGAAAATATTGGAAGAAAATAGTAAGTGACTAAACGACAAAAGAAGGTGAATTCTTGATAAAAACATTTCTTAAAATCTAAAGACTTCTATGTCTTTTCTTATAAAAAAATTAATATTATTGATAAATATAAACACTTCATTACATTTAATCAGGTGTTGTCGTATTTTTTTAAATGATTATAAATTTAGAAATAATCATATTATTGGTTTTTAATATGAAGATTATTTAAATTACTTATTTTAAAAATACAAATATTTGGTAATGTAATTTATTCTGTAATTATTGATACAATTTGTATATACGTTGTTTCTTTTTAGAAAAAATATAGAATATCTATTCTAAATCTAATTAGGTATAACTTTTATTTATTGTAGTGTTGAGTCTTGATTATCCAAAATCTTCCAACACGTTGGTGATTTTTAATTTAATTTTCAATTTTATGTTTTTTTGTATTGATTTATTTTAAACGACGTTATTCACTAATAATTTTCATCACACATCCAACATATTTCATAACTCTATGCTCAAAGCCAATCTTTATTTAAAATAAATTGTTAATTGTATATGGATTTGCAACATATTCCATATCTATGAAAATAATAAAAACAATTGTTGTAGTTTTGTTAACATAAAACAATCTTCACGGTTGGACTTTTGTGAAAAAAAACAAGACAAAATAAGAGCGGATTAATATCAAAGTATTGTGGATTGCGTGAATGCTGGCAAGGTTCAACCACATAGAGATGGACAACAAATTGTCTTGCCTGCAAGTTTCATCGGTGGCCCACGTGATATGCGTCGTCGGTTTCTAGATGCCATGACTTTGGTTCAAGATGATCCAGATATTTTTCTAATAATAAATTGCAATCCAAAGTGGCCTGAAATCTTTAATGAGTTATTGCCAGGTTAGACTGCACAAGATCGGCCGGACCTTGTTTCAAGAGTGTTTCGTGCCAAGTTAGAAGACCTCAAAGAACAACTCTTCAGGAAACACATACTCGGTATGGTAAGATCATATGTTTATGTGGTGGAGTTTCAAAAACGCGGTCTGCCACATGCACAATTCCTTCTCATAATGATATCAGAATACAAGATAACCGACACAGATCATTACGACAAAATCCTATCCACTAAAATTCCATACCCAAGAAAACATCTTTAGATGCACTAATTAGTATAATGTAGGATACCATGACCAAAGGCCAAGTAATAGAGTAATTAATAAAAGAAATAGATGGTGGTTTTTTTGACCAATATTGCATCCAGAAGCTTTGGGAATCCTATGTTGATTCTTGATGTCTATTTTCTCTTTTTCATGCTTTTATAAAGATTGCTCACAAGTGAATTAGACGGTCAAACTCTAAAACCATCCTTATCAATCAAACTAGATAAACAATTTAATTAGTTAATAATTTTTTAATTTTTGATCATTAGTTGACGTTGATAAGATTCTACTTTACTTAGTAGATGGAACAACCTTGAAGCTAATATTTGGAAATAAACGGCATAGCAAACATCAAAAAGACATGATTGTAAACAAAAGCCAAATGGTCGGGTCAAAGGAGGTGTCAACCCTACACTCACGATGTCCCCAAAGTCCCGAAAAAGGTCATATTTTGTATTTCAATATATTTTGAACACCTTTTGGCACTTTTGTGAAGATTTCCACGCCATTCTAGGGTGCCATATTTCATTAAACTTGTTCTATTAACCATGGATAAAAATCAAATTAATTATCGATCACAATTATATTTCATGTCCAAAAGATGGTTCAAAGTAACGCTAATACATTAATACTCTATTTAATTTCAATTTATATACTTTACCAAGATTGAGGTATCTATGTTTAGTACGTGTAATATTGTACATTTGGTTTGTTAGTGGTTATTTTCAAGCTAACCTATAATTACTAGCTTTATCATACATTCCATTTGTTAGTGGTTATTTTTAAACTAATCCATAATTACCGGTTGTTCAAAGATTCAATTAGTATAAACTTAACCAAATGGACTCAAAAGTTTTTGAGAAAAGATATTAGGGCGATCAAGGATATGTACGAGGTGAGAGGGGTGCCATGGAGGTAGGGAAATTCGGGATATGTATGGGCCAACTATCAGCCGACGAGACAAAGTACATCTCATTGGAGATAGGCTACACTAGGGATCCAGGGATCGACACTTGGCCTTTTTCATTTGTTGTGATTTTGAATGAGATTTCACGGGAAATTAAAGGGAGTGTCCTATGGTGTATGTTATTTGCAGACGACATTGAATTGGTAGAAGAGACAAAGAAAGATGTGAATGATAAGTTGGAACAATGGAATGGTGTATGTTATTTGCAGACGACATTGAATTGGTAGAAGAGACAAAGAAAGATGTGAATGATAAGTTGGAACAATGGAGGGTCGCTTTGGTATCTCAACGCTTGTGCATTACTCATTCTAAAACTGAATTGTTTTTGTCCAATTTTAGTAGGAGCTTACTGACGAAGGGTGAGAGTTAAACATTTCGAATGCGTGGTCTCGAATAGCAACTTGTGAGACTCTACTAAGGTAGCAGATTTTGTGTAACGACTTGTGATCTCTATGATTGGGGGCTACCAGGGGCGGATCCACCCCTTGTTGGTAGGGGTCCTAGGCCCTCAACAAAATCCACCAAATGTTTGTAAAAAAACTATAAAATTAACTTTTTTAGTAAATTTACTTATTGGGCCCCCAACAAGATAGAAACAAGGCCCTAATGCTCGACTGGACTCGGCTTGTTCGAAATATAAAATATAAAAATTATAAATCTCAAGTCAATAAACAAGTTAATTGGTCATGAGTACGAGCCCGTAAACGAACATCGAGCTTGGTGAATCAAAAAATATTCGAGCTTGAGCACTACATGAAAAAGTTATTTTTGTACAAGTTTAGTCAGGATGAGGTATTTCGATTACCTTAGGTGATAGGTTGAGTATATGTTTTTGTAATTATGTTTATGCTTTTAATTTAACACCCTTATGTTTAATCACATGCATTTCATCTCGGTCGCTTTCTCTAATTATCCTAATTGCTCTTCATAGACTTGTCGTCTAAACTTCTTTCTTGTCTTTTGATATGGGAAAATGTTTTTTTTCCCTTGCATGTCATAGATCTTCATGAAAACAACATTTTTATCCATTGGGGCCGGGTAATATATATAATTAAAGCTCACAAAATGAGGGATCGATGTAAGTAACTAACTACATAATTCATCATTCAACTTCCTAGCTAGTTTTGGAAAAATGAAAAAGAAAATTGTAAATGAAAAAGGGCAAAACGGGAAAATGAAAAAATGGAGATACGATGATATATAATATCGGACAAAAAGGTTAATTTAGAATCTAATTGCTTTGCTTTTCTCTTCTCTTGTCTTCTGCAGACCAGACCAGACCATAAAACCTGAAAATTAAATTAAATTAAATGATGTGGCGATTTCATTGGTACAGATTACTTAATTTAATTAGAAGCAAATTGATTAATAATAAAATCTTACTCACTCAAAACTGATCATATGGAGACTTGATTGCTGGTTCCCTTGGTGCGTTGCATCTAAAACACTCCATTCTACTTGCGAAGTTGTGTTCATTGCATCCCGGTCTGCATGCACAATCTCCTAAATTAATTAATTGCTTTATTTATATATATATATATATATATATATATATATATATTTCAAGGGTTCGACTTGGGTTGGTAAACAATTAATAATTAATACCTGGCACATATCCAGTCACCGGACTTCCACCCGGAGCGGCTGCTGCCACCACTCCCGCCACCGAACCCAGCAAAACTCCTGCCACCACGAACCATGTCACAGTCAAATCCACCGCCGCCGGTGCCGACTAAATCATCCTTGAATGCACCGCATTTAAAGCAGCTGGAGCGACTAGCGAAGTTGTGGGCTCCACAGTTACCGACGTTGCAATACCAGTCTCCCGGCCTCACATCGGGGCCCGTGAAACCGAATACCGACAAGTTCATACTCCCTCTGCCACCAAAACTCCCGAAATCACCACCATAGCTGCCGCCGCCGCCACCACCACCACCATTCTTGGAGTCCCCGCATCTTTGGCAGGAGTCCCTCCTTTGAAAGTTCAAATGCTGGCATGATCTGCAGTTCCAATCTCCTGGCCTGCTCATCTTACCTAGCTACCTACCAACCTTAATTTCCTTCACTACAACAAATTAACAAGATTAATTAAGGATATTATAATGAAATATCTATCCAATATACGTACCCTTCAATCACAAGAAGGGTGAAAATGGACAATTCCGTAATTTTACTACACTAGAAATACCTAAAAGCAATAAATTTTGTACACCAAATAGATTTGGTAGTTAGTGACGATGATGGTTTATAAATTAAAATTATTTATATGTAATTTTGGATTAAAATGTTGACCAAAAAACTATCAAAAAATAGTATATTTAACATGCATGGTTGATATGTCTAAAATACCCATGCATATATATATATATATATATATATATATATATATATATATATATATATATCATGAAAAAACCATAAACCTTGATAACATTTAATCTTTGATTATAACAAACGATAATTTTAGCTTAAAATTAGTAGAATTTTCGCGAGAATGGAGAGAAAAGGCTCCGATTATTGATAAGATGTATGTAGATAAGCATCGGTTTAAGTTCACAAGAACTCGATGAACACATTCAAATCAACTTATAATCTTTTGGTTTTACAGAAATTGAATTGAAAGAAGTAGGGTCTTCAAGTGTTACCTTATTGTGATCGATGGTGTACACACAGTAAAAGGTGTAAGTGTGTGTTTTAAAGGGCTTTGTTAAGCTTGAATATGGTGGTGAGTGGGGTGTGGGTGGTTTATAAATACATCAAAAGTCCCCGAAATCCGATGCCACCTATTATATTGCTATTGCTTACTCCAACTTTTCTCTTTTAAATTTATTATTACAACTATATATAAAGTCTATTTCTTTTACAAATACACCTTATAAACTTGTAAACCAGTTTTTATAGTGTTAGTTTATAGAAGCTTTGCTTCTCCCCCTTGTAGTCGTTGTACTAGGCTCATCGCTACTTTGATTCAAAAGGTAACCGATGGTTCTGGTTCCCGACTTTCTCTGGTTTCCGCAAGTTAAATGCATGGCAAGAGAGCGAGTTCGACTCGCGAACGATCAGCAAGTGAAGGACCGATCCTTTTGTTTTGCGCTGTAAAAATGTTTATTAATTTTACTTTCACATATAATTTTTTTTAACGTTTTACATTTAAAACAACATTGTATAAAGACTATATTTTTACATAGGTTGTTTCATTAATTATGTGAAACAACACATAAAAACTAGTTTGAAAGAGCGAGCAAGAGAGAGAGAGATGATCAAACGATATGATAACATGGTCAAAATAAGAAAACACGAGAATGACATAATCACATATTGTTTTCCACTGAAATCATAGCAACTACGGAACACGGTCAATGTAAGGAGTCTAGAACAACCAACTTGGCCCGCAACTTAGATCTCACAAATTTAAATCACATGTGATTTCAACGTTAATTTGATCTTTCTCGTGTTTTCTTATTTGATATCACCGTTCTCACAAACGAATATATATATATATGTTGTTGTGGTAAAAAAAAAACTCAATTGAAGTTTTTTTAGCTAGGATTCTTATAATGTCCCAAACAATTAATATCTAATACCTCTGGCTTCATAACCTAAGTCTTCTTATTTCTCTTATTTCGTTTGCTATAATGTTATTGATTTAATTAATCACTATTTTTTCTAACTTTCTTTTTACATTTTATTATTTTGTAGATCTATATATTTATTTTTATTTAATTTAGGATTCTTGAGTTTGTTATTTTGATTTAAGGTTTGCTAAATCATTTTTCTTTTATCTTTGAATTAATTATTGGCCTTTTACTATCTGGTTTCTTTTTAATTTGTATGTTTTATTAACTATTAAACATTCTGATTCATCATTCACTAGGTTTGTTATAAATAAGTTTAACACAAATGCCAACATGTTATTTAATTACAAATTGGTTTAGTGGTTTGTTCATCTATTCTAGTTCTCTGGTCCATTATAAATCTCTCGGATTTTGTATTAATATGTAATGTATTTACATGCCTGCTTTCAATTTAATCATTTTAGTAAAATATATTAATAACAATATAATGTGCTTGGTTGAACAGAAATAGAAAAAAAATTAAATGAAAATCGAACCGAATAAGTTATATATTATTGGGTTAAACGAACCGTTTAAATTGAAACCCAAATAAACCAAAACCATTTTTGATTCGGATGATTGATCAGTTTTCTAACAGTTGTAAATACACCTCCAACTATAGAAGTTTTTCGATCCGCCACTACATATAATTATATATTAGAAATATTGTTTTAAAACGATTATGAAAATAAATTGACATATATTATAACCACTCTTTAAAATATGGTATGTTAATAAAAAAAATTGATCATAACTAAATTTTGTGATTTGCAATTTTAAGTACTCTTCCGTTTTAACATAGATCTACACAATAAAATTAAAGTATACAAATTCAGTTTTTTTTTACATTTCTTTTCTTAACTAAATAACAATTATAGTTTTTATAATGAGTTTCACTGTTTTACAGAAGTTAAACTGAAAATTACATAAATTTAGTATAAAACAAGTAATTGAAACTAAAGATAGATTCATATATATATATATATATATACAAATGAAAATGATTTATTTAAAAAATGAAGTTAAATTAATTAATAATAAGAAATCTATACACAATTAATATTTGATAAAAATATTGTGGAGTTTGATAAAGCTTCGGCTTCTTTTAAGCCTTCTACACTCCTTGAAAACAATGTTTCCATATACCTAAATATTCTACTTCCATTCTTTTTGAAGCAAAATGTATAAAAAGTAACAAATTCGTATTTTGGTTTCTATTTGATTTTACTTTTATCAATATTACAAACTTTTCTATTTTATATCCATTTTAATTGATAATCATGATATTATAACATTTGATAACATATATATATATATATAGGTTTATGATACGAGTAAATTAAAGATTACGAATGAATTTGAGATCTATGTCATCAAATACAAGCCATGTAAATATTACACAACATATTTTGGAATTTTTAGGTAGTTACAAAATTAGTTGCACATAAGGTTTACAGTAAATTTCATAATTTATTCAGTCCACATCTTTGACATTGATTTGACAATATGCACAAATAGTTGAGTTTGACTTCTACGGTGTGTAACATTTAAATAGTTTGTATGGACCTTCGTCTTCATCTTCACCTTCAGTCACCTTCATGTTCATGAATTTGTTAAAGTATAAGTCATGATGACACAAGTTGGTAAATGAAGACAAATAAATGTGTATGAGTGCATGCAAGTGTATGAAGGTAATGTAGGCGTTCTCACAAAAAAAATCTAACGTGATCCAAACCATATAGATATATACACACCTACACCTGATTCTGGATCGTGTGAGAATAAAGGGCGTTTGGTTCGCACGATTCCGATGGAATTGGAAGAAATTGGAATGATCAAATTCCATTCAGGCGTTTGGTTACCTATGGAATGGAATTGAATTTCACACATTCCACCATTTATGGATTTGGTCATTCCATCACAAATGAGAAGGAATTCAATTCCATTCCACCCCATTTTCTCATAAAGATAAAATTATCCCAATCTTCCATACTTGATTTACCTAGACGCATATGAACCATCGTCGACCACCACCACCGTTCTGAACCACCTCCAACCACCACCAATCTGAACCACTACGACCACCACCATTTTGAACCACCACTGATCATCACCCACCTGAACCACCGTTGCCCACCACTGTTTTGAACCACCTCCGACCACCAGCAATCTGAACCACCGTTGGCCACCACCATTTTGAACCACTAGCGATCCCCACCCACCTGAACCACCGCCGCCCACCACTGTTTTGAACCACCGCCGACCACCACTGATTTGAACCACCACCGACCACCACTATTCTAAACCACCGTCGATCACCACCCATCTAAACCACCACCAACCACCACCATTCTGAACCATTTTCGGCCACCACCCATCTGAGCCATCGCCGACCACCACCATTCTGAAACCACCATTGTCGACCACCACCCATCTGAGCCACCACCGACCACCATCATTCTGAACCACTTTCAACCACTACCCATCTGAACCACCGTCGACCACCATCGGTTTGAACCACCGTCGACCACCATCCACCTGAGCCACCGTCGACCACCACCGTTCTGAACCAGCACCGACCACGAACGATCTGAACCACCTCTAACAATCAACGTTCTGAACCACCATCAACCACCATCGACCACCAGCGATCTGAACCATCGCTGACCATCATTGTTCTGATCCACCATCGCCGGCCATCACCGATGGTCCAGATTTTTAAAAAGGGTATTTTGGTCATTTACTAATATTTAATTCCATTTCCAAAGCTACATTATGTAAACCAAACATACAAATTCCAATGTATGTCAACCAAACAACTTGTCAAACTTGATAACATTCCATTCCAATTTTTTTAAAGTCAAATTTCTTTAACATATTTGTTTGGATAAAAAACCACACCTCATGATCAATGCAAGAAACCAAACGACATATGTTATACGACAAGTCATGTAAACTACGTACGACCATGAACCTAGTCGTCGCCTATTATATTGGTCATAAGATATCCACGACTTACGACCAAGACCCCTGTTGAAGTTTACGATCGTCGTAAGATTATTCTGACCGTAACTAACTAACTCCCAACAAGCATTTTCTTTGTGTCTAATTAATGCAGGTCAAGCGCATTAAAGAGCAACGGTCATAACCGAAGACTACATTCAAGCACATTAAATGACGAAAACAGTTATATGCGCTTATGAAGAGCATTAAATACATCAAGACCTATATAAATCAAGCTCGAAGCCACACTCAAAAACACAAGATTGGAGATAAGAACTTCCAGAAGCATTCTAAAAGCTCGTAAGCAATTACTTACGTTTTTCCACGAAGAAACTCACGACGAAGTATTTTTACTCATGACGCACGATAGACTTCTACAATTAAGTTTATTTCTTTTGTTATTGTAATATATTGTACTCACGACACTTGTTACTAAAGGACGTCGTCCCTGTTTAACGACCATAGTGCACTGCCGACTTCTATAGTCGACCGCAGTTTTTACCCTCGACAGGGTTTTCCGCGTCACCAAATTCTGTTTTCTCTTTTCGTTTTTATTTTCCGCCTTACGATTTGTCGCGAGATTCCTTTCTTTAATTGTTAAAGCTCCACACCGACTTTAAATCTTCCTCTGGACGACTTTAAATCTTCCACCGTGGGGCCCCATCTAGAGAAACTCTCCGACAAACGTACGTTCTACTAATCGTTTCTTAGGTTTTCTCCATTTTTCAGGAAAATGTCGGGTCAAGGAAACCATAATGGGCCACATCAGAACGTTGGAAACTTCTTTGGTTTCCAGAACGGTCCAAACCAAAATCAAGGGAACTTTTTTGGTCCTCAGAATGGTCGAATCAGAACGCGGGAAATTTCTTTGGTTCGCAAAATGGCCCGACACCGTTCTTCGGGGCACCCATGCAGAATCATCTTCCACCCCAGCATCTCAGGCCACCTCCGTTGTTTCAAAATCAGACGGTACCCCGTTGTTCCAAAATCAGACGATACTCCCGTCGTTTCATAATCAGATGGTACCCATGTCATCCGCGACATTTCATACGATCCCGTTCCAGACTCCCTTCATCCCAATCCCAACGATGGCCATCTCGACGATGCCTCCTCCAACCATGTGTGCGTCGTTCACTTTTCCATTATATAGGGAAGTTGCCGACTCGACGCGTCGATTTTTTTCTATATTAGATAGTTCTTGGATTTTTGAATGACATTTCTTACGCTGTTTAGTTAAATCAAGATTCTGTTGTTTAGCTTGAGTTTTACCTTTTAAGTATTGTATAAATCAACTGTCAGAGAATCGATAGCTTGACGTCTATCAGCTTCGGTGAGAACCGGATCAGAAGAAATTGATACCTGAGAAGTAGTCGAGGTAGATGAAGTATCAACATCTTCTTCTTTTACTTCAGATATCTTGGCCATTAGACACACATTGGCCGCATCTTACTCATCAGATTCAGCCCAATCATGTTCTTCAACGATTAGACCTTTACCTTTTCGCTTGAAGTTTTTCGGCTTTTGATATTTTTCTTCAGCTTTAGGTATTTTTCATATATGGGTCTAGAGAATGAAGAAGGTTTGAAGACTTTCTTTGACCTGCACTCACTGGCAAAATGTCCTTTCTTTTCACAGTTATAGCACATAGCAGTTCCCTTATCAATCGGAGTTGACTTAGACTTATCAATGATAACAAGAGGCTTATTTCTTCTGAAATTACTCTTTCTTGCAAATTGTTTAAAGGAGTTTGTCAGGAGAGCTAGAGACTCATCAAATTCTGATAGATGATCAGCGTCTGATAAGTCATCTGAGTCAAATTCTAACTCAGTGATAGTGAGAGAGGAGGCATGCTGAGATGAGACTATCTATGAGGAGATTAAAGTAACATGAGTGCTTTTGGAATCTTTTGAAGCTTTGATCATATTCTTCTTCAGTTGATAAGATTACTCATGATTAAGCAAGATCCTATAAAGTGTGCTTAAAAAGAGGTTTTTAAGATCTTTAGATAGCTTGAGACACATTGAATAATTGTCCCAGCTTTTAGGAAGATATTCCAAAACTTTGTCGAAGTTTCAGAGTTTAAGTATGTCCTACCAACTGTCCTTATATTAATCAATAAGCAGTTAAAACGTTGGTGTACTTCAGACAAAGATTCATTCTTACCACAAATGAAACTTTCATATTGTCTTACCAAATTTATCTTTCTGGATTTCTGTACCTCAATGGTACCTTCATATTGAACACAAATGGTGTCCCACATATCTTTGGAGGTCCTAAGGTTCATAACAAAGTGATAAACCTCATCAGGGGGTGCTATATAGATGATGGTTTTAGCTTTAGCATCTAGAGCCACTTTCTTTTTATCTTCATCAGTCCATTGATGAATCTTTTTGGTCACTTAACTTTCAGGGATTGCCTCAATAGTGGAAGTGGCAGGGACCACTACGACGATGATAAATGGGATATAAGGTCCATTTTCAACATAGTGAGGTATAGTAGGATCTACACCTTCTAAAAAGAGGATCATTCGATTTTTTCTGAGAGCAAAGTTGCCTCTGCTAAACCGATGAGGTTTTGCAAGAGAACCATTATCATAATAGTTTGTGTTAGTATCGAGTGCCATGAAGAAAATAGCAAGGAAGAGAGTTTAAGCAAGAATCAAAAACACAATTTACAAATTTGTTTAATTCACAATTTGTTTAATGATTATTGAGAATAAAAAAAACACAATTTACAAATTGTTGCGGAAATAGATAAGGAAAACATAATATAAACAATCTAAGAATCACAAAGATTTTCTTGCACTTAGAAAATATATATAGAGAGAGGCTTTGCATGAAGAAGATGTATGCAAAGATTCAGAAGAGAGGAGATCCTTCAAAACGAAGGGGTTCAATCCTATTTATACCCTATGCAATAATGCATGTCAGAGGGTACAATCCACGCGTCCATTAGATATTGGCTTCATGAACAGTCTGGCAGAGAGTTGGTGTACGATTATGGACAGAAGCAGACTTGCTTTTGTACCTTCGTACGGTTTGTGCAGAGAATATGACAAACAAATCTTGAGTAACAAGCTTCATGATCAGCTATTGCTGAAGACCATTTCTCAGTCATCACTGATGGTGGTTTCAGCTATCGCTGAAGCTTGATCTTGATTTGTCACGTATGGTAGACTTGTCTTGGTAAGTTGGTTTCACTGAATGTCGCTTCAGATCATGAGTAGACTTGTCTCCTTTATCAGCTTGGTCTTCGACTTCAGCTGAGAGTTTCTTTCAGCGTGAGATTTGTCTTCACATATTACAACTCAGTGTGATCGCTGATGCTCAAACTTTAAAGTCCAAAACAGTAAATGTAATTTCACTAAGTGTAAGGATCATCGTCAAATCACGGAGAGAGTTTGGATCAATATATATATATATATATATATAGGTCTAAACCCTAACTTTTTTGTAAGTAAATTAGACCAAGATGTCCTACAATTAAAGCAAAAGATCACATAGTGTCACTTCTAACCATGGCAAAATGTTAATTCAAAGATCTTTATAAGATGGATACAAAACCATTTGACCATAGATCCATAAGAATATAAATGGGTCCTATCAACATAGGTTATTATTTAATCATATCTTGGTCCTAACAAAGATATCTAAAAGTTTGTTACATGTTTACAAAGGGATGAGGGATCATTATATATACTCATATAGTAGATAATAATTAAATTATGATGTCTAAAACCCTTAATTTATAAGATGTATTCCTATAATTATATTCATTATAAACTACAAAATATGTTTTAATTGAGTGTTAAGTAAGGGCATGTTTGTTACTAGCTTAATGAGCTTAATCGAGCCTTAAGCTTATTCGCTGAGCTAAATATGGGTGTTTGGTACTGACTTATTTGAAAACACCTTGACTTAATCGCTCAGCTTTGAGGGTGATGCTTTCTACAAACAGACAAGAATTTTCCACCCATACCCTTCCCAAAATTGAAATCTCCCAACTCTCTCTCTCTCTCTCTCTCTCTCACTGGACTCGAACCCTTTCTTCACAAATCAAAACCCTCCCACGCTGACACCTTCTGATCTTCTCCACCAAGCTCCTTGCCGGAGCTGTTCTCACCAGATCTGTTCTCGCCGGAGTTGTTCTCATCGGAGCTGCTTGCTGCTCGCTGTCGCTGCTAGCTCTCTCACTAGATTCAAACCCTTGCTTCCGTTCCTGTTGCTGCTCGTTTTGTCAACCTCGTTTTGTCTCCTGCAGGTATATTTTGTGGTTGTGGGTATGAAGGTATCGAATAAGAAGAATGACGCTGTTTAGGGCTTTCTATTTTTCTTGAAAGGTCCAGTGTGTGTGTTGGCCAAGCTTCTTCTTAAAGCTTCTTTATGGTTTAATTTCTCAAATTATGTGGTTTTAGAGTATAATTTTGGTGGGTTTATAAAATTACAAGTGTTTATAAATGATGGGGATTTGATTTTGGTGTTCCATTTTTTTTAATGTTTTTAGTGGAAATGCGATTTTGATACCAGGAACTTGTAAAAAATGGTTTTTCATCATTGATTAATGTATATACAGTAGAAATTTCGTTGAAGAAGATGAAGGGTAAAATAGTCATTTTTGACGTTCAGCTCGTTTGTTCAGCACGACAAACAAACAGCAAGATATCAAAATCCAGACAGACAGACAAATCCAGACAGACATTTATATCCACACATGACTTAATGAAAAACCAACTAAACAATCCCTAAATCTACTTATTAAATAAAATCGATTTTATTTATATATGATGTCCCATAATTAAAGCAAAGCATGGACTTTATACGTTTAGCATCATTTATGCATTTCATTAATTTTTCTTTCATTGGTGTTTCGTTACACACGACCATAATATTATTTTCATTTTCTATTTGTATCATACAAAAGTACATATAAAATATAAAAAATAAAAAAGATTAAGGACCAGAAACAACAATATGCCAAACAAGTATACAATTAATAGGACGAAAATGATACTTCCTTCACACCATAAAAGAGAAGTAACATTTTATATTAGAAGAACGTAACTATTTATGAACTTCTATGATCATGCATTAGGGTTATAAAATGTTTAAGAATTAAAAATATGGCTAAAATCAAAGAAAATTTGATATTTGTAACTCTCCTCAATAAATAAATGTTACAAAAAAATACATGGAATTCCATTCATCTATTTGTTGGATACACATTTGAAACGACAATAGAAAATGATTTTCTATTGGTTGAAAATGGTTAACGTAGTTAATACAAAATCTTGGGTTAACAAATGAATTATATATATATATATATATATTATTAGAAAATATAATATTGTTATAGGATACAAATCAAATACAAACCATGTATTTGTTGCACCCCTTACAAACCAATGTGCATAATGTGCATATACGAACAATGTGTGCATAGTATGAGATGCATATATGCATTATCCCATGTAAATGCATGTCCATTATATGTATATTCTGGCACTTATTCATATGCATATGTATATGCACATTGTTCACTTATACACACTGATTGTTCACATATACACACTATGGTTTGTAAGATGTGCAACAAATGCAAAATTTGTATTTTACGAAACCTTGATTGTTATAATATATATCTATATATGCTTATAACTAATGATCAATCTATGTGAAACCCTAAAAACGTATTCCAACCAATTAGAATTTAACCTAAAAATCATTGTATAGAAAATAAAAACAATAGGATATTACCTTTCTACATTTTAATATCACGAACATAAAGAAAAATGAGTTATATTTACGTGTAAAGTGACTGTTGAAAACAAAAAATTGAATTTATTTTGAAGCATTTTAGCAACTTACATTCATATTGTCTGTAACTTATTTTTTCTTTAATCAGTCTTTTTTATAATCGGGAAATAAAGCAAAGAACAACGTACATTTTACAATCATAAAAGCACAATGAGTAGTTTAACAGTGAAGAAGTGGTGAAAGAGATAAATATTATATTATGAACGTCTTCATCATATCAACAACATTCTCTTGGTTCATTGGTAGTGTAAGATTTGTCTAAAATGTTATAAACACCTCTTAGGGACATATCATGCTCGATGAATTTGTTGACCATCCTGAATTTTTGATGGTACACAAATTAATTACTCTGACACCATTTGTAACATTGTAGAGCCCAAAAAAAATAACTAATCTAATATTTGATTCAAACTCTTCAGTGATTTCATGGTGACCTTTAGAATCACTTAGTGAAAATTGTAAGTAAACATTATGTATCAGAGTTTCACCATCAAAGAAAATATACTAAGGGGGTGTTTACTTTTGACTTAATCAACTTAATGGCTGAAATGGCTTATTCGCGCAAACATTTAGGAGTGTTTACTTGCGACTTAATCGTACAGCTGATGACTTTTTCGCACAATAGGTAAGAGGTGTGTTGTCCCCATTAAGCCAAAATATTGACCATTCTACCCTTAAATATTCCACCCTTAAAAAAGAATAACACCTCTTTTTCCTAAAACCCTGGCCTTCATTTGTTCTCCAAAGCGTGCTTTTCCTCTCCATTGTTTCTCTTTTCCTCTTCGGCGATAATCTCCTTCAAGGTCCTCTCCGGCGATAATCTCCTTCAAGGTCCTCTCTGGCGAAGTCCCTGCTCCGACGATACTCTCCTTCGACGGTCCTGCTTCGACGACGTCCCTATCCGACGATACTCTCCTTCGACGTCCCTGCTCAGGCGATGTCCCTGCTCCGACGATACTCTCCATTAGTGGTCCTGATACGGCGACGTCCGCTCCGATACTCTCCTTCAATGTGTTCGATTTTATTTTCTTCATTCACTGAATATTTCCTTCACCGTGTTTGATTTTATTTTCTTCATTCACTGAATTTCCTTCACTGTGTTTGTCTTCAAACCATAACAGAGGTATGGATTTTGTGATGTTATTGTTTCATTCACAGAGTTTCTAATGGGAGTTGGCTATGTTGTCTTCATTTTTACTATTTACTTTCCATATTTGTATTCATAGTGGGTTTTTTGATGGAAAAAATGGATAGATTTTATGTTTTCTATTGTTATAACAAAATGACAGATTTTGTGTTTCTTAGGGGTAAATTGGTCATTTATGTTGTTCAGACCGTTGATTAAGATGAAAAAGTAAACAACATCATAAATTTATTTAGACAGACAAATATATCCAGAAAGAAAAATTTACTCATACATGACTTAAATGAAAAATTTGGTAAACAGCTCATAAGTCTGTTTAGTATCGCTGATGTGAAACCACCGCTCTTAAATTTATTATCCAGTGATGAATGTCCATCAGTGACAACTGAGCCTGTTCAGTTTCACTGATGATCACTGATTGATCATTTGTAAATGTTTGCTTATAATCCCTGAAGGCAAGTTTCGCGACAAAAGAGTTCTACGCTGAATCGAAGACCAAGCTGAAGAACAAGTGACGAGTCTACTAATGATCTGATGCGGACATCAGTGAAACCAAGACTTGTACACAACATACGATATTTTATGTAGAAGACTTCATCGAGAACTGACCTTCTTTCAGGCCTCCCTGAAGAAGATCAACTCAGCGATCGCTGATCATGAAGCCTACTCAACAAGAAATATTTGTCTTATCTCCTTGCACACTTTTGTACGATTTGTCAGAAGGACATGCCTTTGTCCAGGATCGTACAAACCACTCTGCCAACTACACTGTTCATCGTGCGACCAAGAGCATGTTTGCAAAAGTCAGAATCATGCAATCAACCAAGTGCTGACACGTGTAAAGTCCTTCTGACATGCATTTAATGCATGCGGTATAAAGAGAAGGAATACCTTCATTCTGAAGGTGGCGAATCCCTGAACTTCTGAGTGCCTTAAGAAAACTATCCTTAGTTTTTCTTAACTCCTTTCTTTCTTTTCTTAGTGCAAGAAATCTGTGTGATTCTCATAGTTTGTTTAGATTAGGTTTTATACTTAGTCTTATTCCACAACAAACTGTAAATTGTTTGATTTAATTAATAAACAATTTAAAATGATAAAAACTTGTGTTTGTATTCACCCCCCTTCTACAAACTTGTATAACCCTTCGGGACCAACAAGTGGTATCAGAGCAGATTGTTTAATCTCAATAAACAAGATCTTGCTTATACTATCTCTTCCTTGCTATTCTCTAAAATGGCAAACAACACAAACACCAGCTACATAGATAATGGTTGTCTTGCTAAACCTCCTCGATTCAGCAAAGATAACTTCAATCTTTGGAAGAATCGAATGATGCTTTTCCTAGAAGGTGTAGATCCCACTATACCTTACTATGTGGAAAATGGACCTTATATTCCACACATGATCAATGGCCCTGTTCCAGCCACTGCTACCACTCCTGCCATTCCTGAAAGGCAGATCATCAAAGAAGTCTCTTAGTAGACCTATGAAGACAAGAAGAATGTGGCCATAGATACAAAGACCAGATCTATCATTTCTATGGCTCTTCCTGGTGAAGTCTACCATTCCATCATGAATCTCAAGAGTTCAAAAGCCATGTGGGACACAATCTGTGTTCAATATGAAGGTACTGCTGATGTACAAGAGTCTAGAAGAATAAACCTGGTAAGACAGTAGGAAAGCTTCATCTGTGGTAAGAATGAAACTCTCTCTGAAGTTCACCAACGTTTTAACTGTTTAATTATTGATTTAAAAACTGTTGGTAAGACCTATGCTAACTCCGAGATCCTGACAAAGTTCTTGGAATGTGTTCCTGAAAGTTGGGACAACTATACCATGTGTCTTAAAGTTTCAAAGGATCTGAAATTTATGACCCTTAGTACCTTATTTGGCACTATGCTCAATCATGAGGAGTCGTGTCTTCTTAAGAAGAATCTTGTGAAAGATTCCAAAAGCACACCTGTTGCTTTACTCTCTTCAGAGTTAATGCCCACTCAGCGATCTACTGTCACTATCACTGAGTTGAAATCTAACTCTAATGATTCATCAGAAGCTGATCCTGCAGAACTTGATGTTGTAGCCTACTGGTCGGTAACATCCTTGGGGGGGGGGGGGGGGGTAAGTGGTGGAAGCCCTTACTACCCGGGTTCGAATCCAGGGGTGAGCACGCGACGGATATCAAGGGTCGTGGGCCGAATCGTGGCCTGATCGTGGGCCGAATCGTGGCCGGGTCGAAGGGGGATTAGTCTGGACATAGGTCAGGATACCCCCGAAATGCAATTGCCTTTCAAAAAAAAAAACTTGATGAATCTCTGGCACTCCTGACTAATACTTTAAGGAGATTTGCTAGAAATAGTAACTTCAAAAGGAATAAACCTCTCACCATCACTGACAAGCCAAAATCATCTCCTATTGATAAGGCTACTGCTACTTGCTATAACTGTGAGAAAATAGGTCACTTTGCTAGTGAGTGCAGGTCAAATAAAGTCTTTAAACCTTCTTCATCCTTCAAGAAATCCTCTACTCCTAAGGGTAGAGATGACAAATACCTGAAGCTCAAAGAAAAATATAAGAAGCTGAAAAGCTATAAAAAGAAAGGTAAAGGTCTGATCGCTGAAGATCATGACTGGGCTGAATTTGATGAAAAATCAGATTATGATGAAGAAGATGAGGCCAATCTCTGTCTCATGGCCGAAATTCAAGAAGAAGAGGAAGAACCCGCTGAAATTCCCTCTACTTCTACCTCTCAGGTATCACTCTCCTTCTCCTTCCCCAACTATCATTGACGCTGATAGACTTCATGCTATCGATATGCTGACTGTTGATTTATATAATACCCTGAATGGCAAAACTAAAGTTGAACAACAAAATCTAGATTTATCAGAACAGCTTAAAAATTGTCATTTAAAAATACAAGAGCTTTCAAAAATCGAAGAAAATTTGAAAGATCAGGTCTATGAAAATCAAGTCATCAGTATCGAACACGAACAAGCTATCGCTGAACTGAAAGTTGAGAAAACTACTGTTGAAGGATGATATAAATTCTCAGCAAAGATCACTGAGATAATCGGTGCTCAGATCCCTGTCAATGACAGAAGTGGTCTTGGTTAGAAAGCTAACGCTGAAGAACCAACCACTGATCGTTCCATGCTTAAGTTTGGAATGTTCGTCTCTTCTATCCCTTACACCTCATCATCTCAGTACTCTTCTTCTAATAATCCAATCCCTGAGGAAAAATCTACTTTAAGCCCCAAACTTAAAGGAAAAGAAAAAGATGTCTTTCAAAAACCTAAGAAGGGTACCCAAGTACCAAAGTACCAAAGCTGAAAAATTTTAAACCTTCAGCTAATTTTCCCTCTAATTCAAAGAACAAGATCCCTAAACATGTTCAGCGATCTACTCTAAGAATAAGAGTGGATGTTATTGGCAAGAAACCTGAAGAACCAAAGGTTCCTCCGATCTCTGATGCCAAAGGTATTCTTGGTACAGGCCCTGCCCATCTAAAAATTTCAAATACTTATTCCTATGGTCCTAAAGCTACTTTCAGGTATAGGAAATGTTATCACTGTAGACTTATCGATCATATTGCTAGTAAGTGCCGCACAGCCACCAAAGCTAAGAAATTAGCTAAGGTGAAGACTACTGCCCCCAAGGCAAAGAAGAATATCCCTGGTGAAAAACAAGCCAAGGTGAAAAATACCACTAAGGTTAAGAAATTAACCAAAGTGAAGATTACCACAGACGCTGAGTCATCAGATGCTGTGAAGACCGTTGATCCTTCTACTTCCTCTACCACTAACAAGTGTGGACCCATCGTAAAATGGGTACCTATTTCAAACTAATCTTCCCTTGTTTGTAGGTCTCGAAGGGTATCTGGTATCTCGACAGTGGATGCTCTCGACACATGACTGGAAAAAGAAACCTGCTAACTGAATATAAGGAAGAGAAAGGTCCCTCAGTGACCTTTGGTGGAAATGGTAAAGGATATACTCGAGGGTTTGGTGTACTTTCAAATGGTACAACTACCTTCAGAAGAGTAGCATATGTTGAAGGACTGAAGCACAATCTTCTTAGCATCACTCAACTTTGTGATAAGGACTACAAAGTTTGCTTTACTACAGAAGCATGCTTTGTCACTGATAAGAAAGAAAAGATCGCTCTCAGTGGATATCGTTTGGAAAATGTTTATGTTATAAACATGGACTCAACATCCACTGAGAACATTTGCTTTCTCTCTAAAGCCTCTTCAGATGTTAACTGGTTATGGCATAAAAGGCTCTCTCATCTAAACTTCAAGATGCTGAATACTCTCTTCTCAAAAGAATTAGTCACTGGCTTGCCTCAACACTCATACGCTAAGGAATCACTCTGTTCAACGTGTGAGAAAGGGAAACAAACAAAGGCTAGTTTTAAGTCCAAGCAAGTCTCCTCAGTGACAACTCCTCTTCAACTCCTGCACATGGATTTATTTGGCCATGTCAATATTCAATCCATCGCTGGAAAGAAATACACTCTAGTCATAGTAGATGAATTCTCTAGCTATACCTGGGTTACGTTCCTCCATGCAAAGAGTGACACATTAGAAGAACTCATCTCATTTGTCAGGAAAATGGAAGTCCTGAACAAAATGACTGTTCGCTCAATAACGAGTGATCATGGGACTGAATTCAAAAATAGTTCTCTTGATAACTTCTTTGAAAGCAAGGGCAATTCTCACAACTTCTCTGCAGTAAGAACTGCTCAGCAGAATGGTGTCGCTAAAAGAAGAAACAAAACGATCATCGAAGCTTCCAGATCCATGCTAGCGATTCTCATCTTCCAACTCAATTCTAGGCAGAAGTTGTCAACACTGTCCGTTTCACTCAAAATAGGTCGCTGATCGTCAAAAGATTCAACAAAACGACCTACGAACTTTTCCATGGAAGAAATCCATCTATCAGCTTTCTCCACATCTTTGGTTGTCAATGTTTCATCCGAAACAACAGAGATGCTCTTGGAAAATTCGAACCCAAAGCTGACGATGGAATTTTCTTAGGATACTCTTCAGTGTCCAAAGCCTTCAGAGTCTTCAACAATAGAAGACAAACTGTAGAAGAAACCATTCATGTCACCTTTGATGAATCCCGTTCAGCGAACTCCGGACCCACTGGTGATAACGAAGAACTGAATCAGTGGATGTTTTCTCATTTTGGGGAATCAGAAACTAACCTTAACCCTGACCCTCAGGTCAACAATCCTACCGCTGATGATGCTCCTAACATCATCCCTAGCATGGAGACAAGTGAATGTGAATCATCATCTTGGGTTTCAGCTATTCCCATTAACACTTTGCCTCCTTCTGAACCCTCAACGTATGAAAACCCATCTACTTCTCAACAATCAGTGAATGAAATTTCATTTGAACCTCAACCAATCTTGCCTGGTATATCTGAATCCACTGCTGCTGAAGTTTTTTCTTTAGCTCCTCCAGAAGTTCCATATGATTCAGTGACTCAAGCTCCGACTCAACGATGGACCTTAAATCACCCAATTGATCAAATTCTTGGTGATCCAAACTCAGGTGTTCAGACTCGACGAAGTTCAGGTAACATTTGTCTCTTTGTTAATTTTATTTCTCTGATTGAACCAAAGAAAGTTGAATATGCCCTCAAAGATCCAAACTGAGTTAGCACTATGCAAGAAGAACTGACAGAATTTGAAAGAAACAAAGTTTGGAATCTTGTTCCCAGACCATCTAACAAGTCAGTGATAGGCACTAAGTGGGTCTATCGAAACAAGTTAGATGAATTTGGAATTGTAACTCGCAACAAGGCTTGAATAGTTGCTCAGGGATACAGATAAGAGGAAGGCATAGACTACGATGAAACCTTTGCCCCAGTAGCAAGACTCGAAGCAATTCGACTCTTTCTAGCCTATGCAGTTCACATGGACTTCAAAGTTCATCAAATGGATGTCAAGTCAGCGTTTCTCAATGGAAAGCTGAATGAAGAAGTCTACGTTGAACAACCTCTAGGATTCGCTGATCCTAAGCATCCAGGTTATGTTTATAAACTGGATACGACCCTCTATGGTCTGAAACAAGCACCTCGTGCATGGTATGATACTTTATCTTCTTTACTCCTCACTGAAAATTTTGAACGTGGTAAAATTGATAATACTTTATTTTTCAGAAAGGTTAAAGGTCATATTATTCTTGTTCAAATATATGTCAATGATATTATATTTGGTTCTACTAACCCATCTCTTTGTGATCGTTTCACTGAACGAATGAAATCTGAATATAAAATGAGTATGATAGGTGAGCTGACATACTTCTTTGGACTCGAAATCAAGCAAAGTGATAAAGGCACTTTCATTCACCAAGGTATGTATGTTAAAGATATGCTGAAGAAATTCGATCTTACTCAAAGTTTAGCAATGAAAACACTTATGGCACCCCCGCTGATACTTAACAAGGATCCATCTAGAAAACATGTTAATGTCATTACCTATAGAAGAATGATCGACTCTCTTCTCTATCTTACAATATGTCGTCCTGATATTATGTACTCTACTTGTCTTTGTGCACGATATCCATCTGAACCTAAACAATCACATCTGATCGCTGTAAAGCGAATTTTCATATATCTGAAGGGTACACCCAACCTAGGTCTTTGGAATCCCAAAGACTCTGTTGGTTCCCGTTTTGCTTTACACAAGATTATCAGATCTATTAGTTCAAGTTAATGTTTGATGCGGAAGCGTATTTGAAGAACTAACAGATAAGTTTGATAGATTTAGACCAAAATATAAATAAACAGTGAACAGAATATTCTATCTTAAAGTTTACTGAATATATAAAATAAGAACATGTTTAAGAACTGTGAGTAAGAAAAGCTTCAAAACAGATATGACTTTTAAGGTGAATAAGCTTTTGTGTTCTTGTGATGTTTGATTTTTATGTGATAAGGAAGAACTCACCATGAGTCTTCCTTATATACTACTCTAAAGGGGACCATAAAGCATATGCTACTATTCAGACGGTACTGATGAATAGTTGAACGGATGTCGTGAACAGTTGCAAGTGTGGCATGAACAGTCAGACGTGCTGTATTGCATTTAATGCAGCAGACGTCTATTATGTACTAAGCCCTATTGAATCCAATCAGAGTTTGACACGTCGACGTTGGACATGGCATGCTACCATGCAAGTTGATGAACAGGTCCTATAACAGTAGCAAGATATTGTAAATATCTTCAAGTCTTATTGTGAGGACCACAGAGGCTCTGTAATGAGTTACAGAGGTTCTGCGGTCTGGTCCTCTGTGGAGCAGTCTTCCCCGGATTCCGAGTTATTGATCTTCTTTGCGCGTATGACAGAGTTTCTGTAGCGCGCCTCTTTAGATTCTGTAGATTCTTGATCTTGATCTCTCGGTAAGTCCGGCAGAGCCTCTGTAAGAGGCTTTCTTTACTTAGCCTATTTTTCACTACTTCTAAATACTTCTTTGATTAGGAAGATTGAAGCTAACAATCTCCCCCTAAGTAGTGAAAAATAAAAAATTGAACTTGAGTTTAGTTAGGCTAAGTTAGATAAGACAGAGGTTAAACAATACCTCGAAAGTTCTTTCATTTAGAAATATGCCAGAGGCATTTTACATTTGAGTACAATGAAAGATAAACTTTGACTTGGTTTGCAGAGATTGGAGGCCTGATAATCAGATTTTGGCATCTTTGAAATCGTTGTAGCTTCTGTTGTCTCTTCCGACTCTTCTGATCTCTTTGTAGAAACTGATGCAGAGTTCTCTTAGGCGGATTGTGGCATCAATCTCTCTGATGAAAGTATCTGCAGCATCTCTATCCATTTTCTCTGTACCTCTGTATTTTACAAGGCTTGTTCTGAACTTGTTCAGAGTACTAGTTGCGTACTTCTGACAGTCCATGCACACAAACAGTTTAACTTCGCCTTGTGGGTTTTGAAATACTAACCCAAACCGTGGTTCTGTGATGATTGAGTTAGGTACGGCGTCCGGTGGGCAGCGATCCTCTGGTGGTCGTAAATCCAGATGTTTGAGACCAAGATCCTTTCCCAGCTGGAAATCTATCATGCTGTAGAGCAGAAGCTTTTCCCTCATCGCTTTTCTCAACACTTGATAGGCTCTGGTGTTTGGCTCTGTGTTGTAGTTGTCTTTTGTCCATTGCAGAAGGTCAGGTAGATCATAAGGATTGATATTTCTTAGGTCAGCATCAGCGAAGGTGGTTTCTGAATTGTTCTCTCTTCTGACTTTGTAAAGATTGTACCTGACCCTTGGATAGGTTCTTGTAAAGGAGAACCTGCAGAAGATTACCTTTTTGATCTTGTTGATTGAGAAGACATCTGCTTTGGTTCTTGGCTTTGTCCTTGTGAAGATGTTCTCAAATTCTTCTCTGATCCTTGGATCTGTCACATGATCTGTAGGATGATTGGTCTGAAAGGATTGTTTATAGAGGTATTTGTATACCACTTCTTCCATCTCTTCATGTGTTGGACTAGGTTGTGGTATTTGTCTTCTGAGACTCTCCATCTTTTGAACAACTTCTGTAGTTCTACCAGTTAGAAGAATGTCTGACAGAGGCTTCAATCCATATGCCCAGTCCTCTTCTTCAGGCTTTGGAGTTTGGAAGGCATCAAAGGCGCTCTTCATCAATTTCTCTGTAGGCTTGGGCAATGATTTCTTTTTCTTGGGCTCTTCTGTCAGTATTGCTTTGCCCTTATCTTTGGCTTTTGGAGGTGCAGAACCTGTTTCTTCTGTAGGTTTGGAGGTTGGTGCTTCTGTTGGCTTGATGGGGGTTGCCTCTGTAGGTTTTGACACTTGTTTTTTAGAGGACTTTTGTGGCGTTGGTTCTGTTGGCTTTCTTTGCTCTGTAACCTCTGTAGGCCTTTGGTGACTTCTTCTGTAAGCTCGGTTTCTGTGGATTGAGGTATGTCGAATCTTCTTGCCATTTTGAAAGCTAGTGTGAACCTATGCCTTTCTTCTTCTCTTTGTGACATTCGATCAGTCATTGTATTGTGCATCTTTTTCAGAATATCAGAAGCAGAGGTCGTTGCTCTTTTTGGTTTGGTGGCAATTGA
This sequence comes from Saussurea involucrata, assembly GCA_033807775.1. Classification (NCBI taxonomy): domain Eukaryota; kingdom Viridiplantae; phylum Streptophyta; class Magnoliopsida; order Asterales; family Asteraceae; genus Saussurea; species Saussurea involucrata. The sequence goes on from CM066321.1 coordinate 263,007,766, forward strand.
CTTTCTTCTCGGTATGGTTGGGGTTTTTTCTGTTGATTTTGTTGAAGGACTTTCTTCCAAAATGATTACCACAGGGGTGGTTGTTGCCTCTGTGGGTTGCTGATCAGCTTCTGGAATATTTGTTTCTTCAGGACTTGATTCCACAGAGATGGGTGTTGTCTCTGTGGGCTGTTGAGTTTGTTGTTGATATTGGGTTTGTTCTGGAGGAGCTTGACTGATTGGTTCTGCTGCAATTGGTGGAGTTTGTATTCCTCTGCTCGTAGCTTTCTCCCTTGTATTCTCCCCCTCAGGATTATCTGATGGACCAGGATGGTCATCATCAGAATCATCCTGACTCTTATCAGAGCTACCCTCTGCTCTGCAAGAAGCTTTGGTTTTCTTCGGTAATTCTGCTCCTGCTGCTATCAACTTTTCACAGACGTCATCACAGAGGCCAAGTAGAGTCGCAAGCCCTCTGTTTTAAAACGCATTCTGCCAACACTTCTTCTGAAATCCTTGACAAAGTTGGCATTTGATGTTGTGAAGGAGACAATGAATTCTGTGACCTGGTTTATGACGTTCTGTCCTAGCTCTGTTAGCTGTGCTCTGGTCATGTAGTCTTTTGGCTGCATCATTGTCGTGTTGCGCATTGCCTCTGCGTGTACTTGTTTTAGGGCATTCTGTAGATCTGCAGGAGTAATGCCCTATGCTCTGTTGAATTGCGTATTCATTTGTTCAAGGAAGTTTTTGACAGAGTCCTTGAACGCAGAAGTTGCAGTTGTTCCGAATTCTCGAGCGGCAGAAGTGGCTGTTGCTTTGGCAGTAGTTTCGGCAGAAGACTTCATCGCTGAGATGGCAGATTTCACCTCTGTGGACAGATTGTCCATTTTGGTGTTTAGTTTCAGGATAGCCGTCGATGTTGTCTCTGCAAAAGATTTGAAAGAGCTTTGCAACTCTTTCATTGTTTGGTTCACAGAGGTGACAAGGGTTTGGAACTCATCCCTTGATACTTGTGTTCCTTGTCTCCAGAGTGAGTCCCTGTTCCTGGGACACCTTCGTTCACCCTTGTTTGTACGATGGGGGTTGAAGGATTTCCATCTGATCCTTGAGCAGAAGCATCTAGTGCTTCAGACTCTACAGAAGTTCTGTGAATGACATTGTCTAGATCCACTCAGAGGTGGGTACTAGATTATCCTTCTGTTGACTCGGAGACTTGTCTAGAGTCTCTTCGTCGTTGTGCTCACTACTTCTCTCTGAAAGAAGTGTTGGCCCTAGTTGTGTGTCTGTGGCAGAGGAAACAAATTCCTCTGTAGGGTGTTCTGTTGTGATCTGGGGCGATAGATCACGAACTATAGGTGAGTCTCTCTGAGGAGACTCCCTAGGAATGGATTCCCCAGTTTCTGTGGGCGCAGAAGCCGAAAGAGTGACTTCTGGCTGGTTGGGTTGGGTTTGGATCGAGCTGTGCTGCTCTATTTCAATAACTCCTTCTGCAGCTAGACCTGCGGAGTTAGATATGTGGGTTGCACTGGGAGGGGGTGAAGGATTTTTGCCTTCTTCAACTTCGGCATCTTTTTATTTTCCCTTTTCTTTTTCTCCCATTTTCTCTATGATTTCCTTAACCTTTTCTCTATTCCACTCAGTTGCGTTCTTTTGATTCCGTTCTTTGATAGCTTCTTCTGACATGTCTATTTCCTCTATTTCTTCTTCTGTAGCTGTGCTTGGACTCTTTCTGTGGACGTCCAATCCTTGTTGAATGAAGGGGTTCTGTAGGATAATAGGTGTGTTAGCTGGTTGATCTTTGGGTGTTGTGTCATCTTCTTGCAGATGTGTGTCGATGCCAGAAATGGAGAAATATTGTTCTTCTGGGGAGTGGTGGTCGAGAGGTTGTGCCGTCCACCCTGCTGTATTTAGGGTGTTGGCAATGTCAGGGTTCTGTAGGAAGTCGTTCAGGTCTCCTTGGTGAGCAAATCTATCTGGAGATTGATAGGGTGATTGATATTCTTCTGTTGCCATCCCTTCTTCTGCATCTTCTACTGCAGTTCTTTCTTCTGCGATTTCTTCTTCTTCTGCAATGGTAACCAACTTTTCAAGTGATTTACCATGCTTCTTTTTGGTTTTCCTTCTCTTGGGTTTTGGTGCCCCTTCCTCTGTGATTTTCGATTTTCTTTTCTTCCTCTGTTTTGGGGAAGATGGAGGAACAGAGGAGCCAATTTCTGTGGCATGAGGAGGTGAAGGTTGATCTTTTGCAGCGCTTGTAGAGGTGCCTTCTGCAGTTTTTCTCTTCTTTGCTTTTGGAGTAGATGCAGAGGTTTTTGAAGAGGACTTCTTTCCCATGAGCTCTGCACGTTTGGCTATGAAGCTGAGTTGAATAGCCATGTGTTTTGCTAATTTGTTATCTTTTTCCTCTTGAGTGGAAAGAGATTCTACAATCATTGTTCCTAGGGGGACACCTAAACGCAGGGGTGTCATAGAACTCGGTTTAGGAGTTCTATGATCGCGTATATACTCTTTCTTAAGGGTTTTATTCGAGGAATACCACAGAAGTTTCTTTGACAAAGGTCTGCAGTGTGAGTAACCATCTACATGATCAGTGGGCGTATTTTTGCTCATTGGGAACTGTTTGGGAATTGGCCCTTCCATTGGCCATTTCTGTATCAGCAACAGAGGTTCGAACAAGACTCCCAGTATTCGTTGGAATTGCAGAGGTGGTAGAAACTTAGGATCATTTTCTTTGACCCTTCTGGTGTTGTTCTTTCTGTCGATGGTGTTGATGATCTCTTGCATCATTATGGTCGCGTAATCCAATGGTAGACCATAGTAAACCCCATACATGATGGTTAATATCTGATGTGAGCTCGGGTCAATACTGCCTATCTTCCCTGTCAGGCATCTGTTAAGAATAGAGAACAAAGTGTTCCACAGAGGTGGTAATCTTCCTCTGCGGAAGTCATTTCTCTTCCGTAGTTGTGTGTTGTACCCAAGCATTTCTACGAAGCGACAGAGCTCGTCGTCTGTTGGTTGCTCTGCATATTTCTTCAAACCAAGAAGACCCCTTGTGGGTAGGTTGAACTCAAGTGAGAACATTGTTCTGTTGAACTTGATTTCAAGATGTTCAGATTTGTCGGGTCTTGAAATGTACCCTTTGATAATAGAATCGTCTTTATCAAATCGGCAGCTTTGCCAAAACTGGTTCAGATATCTGACTGGTATTTTGTTTGGGGTTCTTGAGAGTAGAGGGAAGAGGATGTGATTTTCCATTATGTTCAGAAGAATGGCATGGGCTTCGCCGAAAGCAGTGGGTGAGGGGACCAAATAGCAGTTGTTGGATTTGATTGGTAGTACCTTTTCGAAGTGATCCTTTGCTATGAAGTTTTGCAGATGTGTTGTCGGAGCAAAGTCTGCTGAGTCGCCGGAATCTTCTAGTTCAATGTTTTGGGCAGGGTTGGGGTTTTCTGAATGTTCAGAATGAGCCGGTGAATGTTCTGGTGAGGTCGCCGGAGATTGTGCAGGGGAGATAGCTTGAGAAGATGAAGCCATTTGGTACTGAGAATAAGAAACTTGCAGGTTTTTGCAGGGTGTCGCCGGAGAAGAATGAGAGTTTGTAAAAGGTTTATGAGAGGGTAAGCTTGGTTTTTATATGAGGGTAAAACGGTAGAATTCGAAAGAGTAAAATATATGGCAATGGATTAAAATTTGGAATCCGTACTCAAGTTAGAACGGCGGGTTCAACTTTCCACAGAAAACGTTTCATGTACGCCCAATGAAAATAGGACACGTAGGCCATGTCAGAGGATGACAGAACGTCGTGCGCGCCCCATTAATGCTAGGCGCGTGGGGTTATTCTTAGCCACATGTAATTCACTCTCAGTAAAAGTAACCGTTATTACTACAGAGATGCCCAAGTAACAGATTGACAGAGCTTCTGTAGTTTACAGAGGCTCTGTGATCTTGAAAATCTTTGATGTTTATCCCTTTTTCATATATCTCATTGTTATCATGACTTCTGTGGGGTTCTTCTTTAACCAAAACGTTTGTAAAGATATTGGAGAGGATCAAATATGATTTTTAGTTAAGAAATTTGCTCGCAGAGGTTTTGTGGCTCTGTTGGAACTTGCAGAAGTTCTGTGAGGGCCAGCAGAAGCTCTATGAGGGAAAAAATCTCATAACAAAAATTTTATTAAATTTTCTGATCATCCAATTTTTGATTTGGTTTAAGAGATGTTTTTCGGACATATTTGAAAGTTTGTGTCCGAGAAAACTGTTATGAAAGAACGGTTTGTTCGAGAAGGTCATGGTTTGTGTTTTCGGTTTCCGAGATAACATTCCAAAAGATCGACAGAGGGTTAATTTGCGATTACAGAGCATATTTCTTGCAGAACCTCTGTTGAGCTCAGCAGAAGCTCTATGACCTTAAATTTCTCCTAATTCGAATTTTGTGTAACTTTTTGAGCTTTTGATTTTTGAAATGTTATTCACAGTATATTTAGGACATATTTGACAATTCTTGTCCTAGAAAACTGTTTTATAATACCTTTTGTGCGAGAGACATACCTTTTGGTTCTTCTTTTCTCGGCAGTGATGTCTGACTTCTGTCGATATGGAGTCATCGACATTCTTCTTTGGCTTTCCCTTGAAAGTTTTATCTCTTTAGATCATTTCAGGGTCCCCTTTTGCTCCCCTTTGATCTAATCAGCTCTGTAGATCAAGTAATTTCCTTTTGCTCCCCCTTGACCTATGCTTGGATCAAAGAATGATAAGTTTTGCATAGAACATAGGTCATGTTTTCCAGAGGTTCTGTAGGGGTCGTCAGAGGTTCTGAGTTGACTTACAGAAGCTCTGTGATTTTAAGAACTATTTAAGATTGAGAACTTACATACAGAAATAAATTAATTTAAAGCAAAAATAAAGGAAATTTGTACATATTTACAGAATATAAAGCTATACTTACAGAGGATTGTCACACCATGTTTATCATTCCTAACTTACCCACCAAGAGGTTGAATCTTTTCTCGTCTAGTGCTTTGGTGAATAAGTCAGCGAGTTGATATTCTGTTGGTACGAAATGCATTTCAATTGTACCGTATTCAACATGATGTTTCAAGAAATGGTACCTTATATCGATATGCTTGGTTTTTGAGTGTTGCACAGGATTGGCAGAGATAGCAATGGCACTTTTGGAATCACAGAAGATGGGTATTTTGAATATGATGTGGCCGTAGTCTTTTATCTGAGTTTTCATCCATAGAACCTGAGAACAACAGCTAGCAGCAGCAACGTATTCAGCTTCTGCAGTTGATGTTGAGACACAATTCTGCTTCTTGGAGGTCCAACTGACTAGTTTACCACCTAGGAATTGGCAACTCCCAGAGGTACTCTTTCTGTCGAGCATGCATCCTCCATAGTCTGAATCTGTATAAGCTTTAAGACTGAAACCAGAGTTCTGTGGATACCAGAGACCGAGATTTTTGGTCCCCTTTAGGTATCTAAAGATTCTCTTCACAGCATCATAATGTGATTTTTTAGGATTAGCTTGATAACGTGCACAAAGACATGTGGCATGCATGATGTCAGGTCCTGCTCGCTGTTAAGTATAACAGAGATCCAATCATGCCTCTGTAGAGAGTGCATTCTACAGAGATACCATTTGGATCTAAGAATAACTTATTTCCAGTGGCCATTGGAGTTTTTATTGCAGAGGTATCAGAGAGGTTATATTTTGACAGAATGTCAGAGACATATTTGGCTTGATTTATAAAAATTCCCTCTAAAGTTTGTTTGACTTGAAGTCCGAGGAAGAATGTTAATTCTCCCATCATACTCATTTCAAACTCACTCTGCATGAGTTTTTCAAAACTTTTACACTCTTCTGAATTAGTAGACCCGAAAATTATGTCATCCACATAGATTTGTACAAGAATTATCTCACCTTTTTTATGTTTATAGAATAAGGTAGTATCTGTTGTACCTCTGTTGTAGCCATTGACTAGAAGAAAGGTAGAAAGTCGTTCGTACCATGCTCTTGGAGCCTGTTTCAGTCCGTATAGAGCCTTTTCAAGGTAGTATACATGCCTTAGAAACTTTGAGCTTTCAAACCCTGGTGGCTGATTTACGTAAACCTCTTCTTGGATTTCACCGTTGAGAAAAGCTGATTTTACGTCCATCTGATAGACTTTAAAACCTCTGTGGGCTGCGAAGGCTAAGAATATTCTTATTGCTTCGAGCCGTGCGACAGGGGCAAAAGTCTCATCGTAGTCTATGCCTTCTTCTTGTCTATAACCCTTAGCTACCAATCGTGCTTTGTTTCTGATGACCACTCCATCTTCATCCTTCTTGTTTCTGTAGACCCACTTAGTCCCAATGGCCTGTTTCCCTCGTGGCAGAGGTACTAAAGTCCATACTTTGTTACGCTCAAACTGCAGAAGTTCTTCTTGCATGGCGTCTACCCAGTTTGGGTCATCTAGGGCTTCAGAAATCTTCTTTGGTTCTATCACACTGATAAAGTTAGTAAAGAAACAAAAATTAGCAGTGGCAGACCTAGTTTTTACTGAGTCAGAAGGTTCTCCGATTATTTGGCTTGGAGGATGGCTTTTTATCCACTGAGTTGTGCGTGGAAGATGATCATCAATGTCATCGAACCTTTCTTCAGAGGCTTCTTCTGTTTCTTCTTGTGTAGCCTCTGTCGTTCTTTGTGCCTTGGTAGTTGATTCTACCGTTTGTGGAATGATTGGTATGAGTGGTGGTGGAGTTTGTTCCTCTGAGGACGTATAGTCTTGGTCCTCGACTTCCTCTGTAATTGGTTCTTCTGTGGATTTTGGAGTTTGTTTTTCAGCAGCTTCTGTGGTCGTTTTTCTTGATGTTTCATCTTCTGCATTTTCTTCTTCGGCATTTGCTTCTGTAGTATTTATAGAAGAAGATGAAGCATTATTTGGACCAGTTAGAGTCATACCTGTAGGATTTTGTCCGACAGAGGATGGTTCTTCAGAAACTCTGATGGTTCCAACAGAAGGATCAATGTCATTTTGGAACATCTCTAAAAATAGAAGATCCAAATCTTCTTTTGTTCTTGAGATGTCAGAGGATTTCCCTTTAATTCCGAGTTCTGAACTGATTTGCTCAGAAGTCATGTGGAATGGATCATCAAAAGAAACATTAATGCTTTCTACAATCTTGCGAGACTTTGTAAGGAAGGTTCTGTAGGCTTTGGAAGTGGCAGAGTATCCAATGAGTTTGCCTTCATCAGCTTTTACTTCAAATTTTCCTCTTGAATCTCTGTCGTTTAAAACAAAGCATTTGCATCCGAATACATGGAAAAACTTGATGTTTGGCCGCCTTTTGTGAAGCAATTCGTAAGGCGTCTTGAGGTGTCTTTTCACAATGGTTGAACGATTCTGTGTATAACACGCAGTAGAAATTGCTTCTGCCCAAAAGTTCATTGATAATCCGCATGCTGATAGCATAGTTCTTGCGGCCTCCACAAGTGTTCGATTCTTTCTTTCGACTACACCGTTCTGTTGTGGAGTGCGAGCGGCAGAGAAGTTCTGTGATATTCCTTCTGTAGAAAGATAGGCTTCAATGACACAGTTTTTAAATTCTGTGCCATTGTCACTTCTTAACTTCTGTATTCTGCAGTCATAAAAAACTTGGATTCTTTTCATTAGATTTATCAATATAATTGGAACATCTGATTTCTTTCTAATAAATTCAACCCATGTGAAACGTGAATACTCATCAATTAGGACAAGTATGTATTTCTTGCCACCTAGGCTCTGTATAGCAATGGGACCGCAGAGGTCGACATGAAGCATGTACAGAGGCCTAGTGCAAGACACGTCTGTTTTGCCTTTGTGGGAAGCCCTTCTGTGTTTTCCCATTTCACAGGCCGAACACAAGTGATCCTTATTGAATTTAACATTTGGCAGACCTTTAACTAGATCGAGTTTTACTAGTTTATCCAAGGTGTGAAAGTTTAAGTGACAGAACCTGTTGTGCCATAACCAAGCTTCTTCACTTTTGCAGGCTACTAGGCAAACTTTGTCCTTGGATTTTGAAGTAAAGTTCATTAGATATAGATCACCTCTTCTTTCAGCTCGCAGAAGTTCCATTCCTGTGTTTTCACTTTGTAGAGAGCAGAAAGTTCTTTTGAATAGCACATCGAATCCTGTATCACAGAGTTGACTTACACTTAGTAGGTTGTGTTTGAGGCCATTCACATATGCAACTTTGTATACAGAGACATTTTCTTTCTGTATGACTCCATAGCCTTTGATGTGTCCCTTCTTGTTGTCTCCAAAAGTTACAGATCCACCATCGTGTGTTTCTTTGTATGTGGATAGTAATCTTCTGTCGCCAGTCATGTACCTTGAGCATCCGGAGTCAAGATACCAAATTGGCACATGTTGCTTCTGTAAGACAATCACAGAGACTTAGGTACCCATAACCATTTGGGTCCAATATTGTTAGAATTTTTCAAGTTTGCCTTAGCATTCTTGAAATACATTTTATCCTTTGTAGAAAGATCAGATTGTTTCTCTCTAGGTTTTGACTTTGGAGTTTTAGTGGAGAGTAAGCAATCTGGACTTGAGAAATGTTTATTCAATTTGAACATAAGATCAAAACAATGACAGTATTGAATATGAGACGTGATTCGTTTGAACTTTTCATTGAATTCATTGAACTGAGTCACAGAGGCATTACACTCTTTCTTTACATTAGATTTCCTATTACAAGAAGATCTATGAATACTAGAATGTTGTTTGCAAAAGTCTTGTTTAGTTCCTGCCTTCTGTGACTCTCTTCTGTGGTGAACATCTTTCTTCACTGTCACAGAGGAAAAGTATTTGTTAGCTTCAGGACATTTTCCCTTTTGTTGCCAAGTGGGATTCTCTTTAATTTTCCTTAAAGGTTTTGAAAATTTTGAACTTTTAGGATCTACAGAGGTCTTCTTTAATATATCAAGTTCAGCAGAGGTTTTGACTTTTAAATACATGTTCAGAAAATCTGGGCAGATAGGTATCTCTGTGATTTTCTCTTTTGGAGAAATAGTTCTGTTAAGAACTTCAGAGGAGATTTTAACATCCTCTGTATCATAGTGAACTATCCCTGATTTAGAATCAGTCTCTGAGTCGTCAGAGGTTGAATCGTCCTCATATACAGAGGTTGAGTCATCTCTTTCGACAGAGGCTGGATTTTCTGAGCAAGTATCGTACGAGCTTTCTTCCTCTGTAGAATGACTTTCATAGATGGCAGAGGTATCTGATGAGATCTTTTCAGCGAGAATTTGATCTATAGAAGATGTACTGAGATTTTCTAAAACATTTGATTTCAAAACTTCCAAAATTTCTTTTTCAATAGATTTTTCAAGTTTTTCTTCTGAAAAGATGGGTTTAAACTCAGGAGCTTCTGCTGATAATTTCTTTTCATCGTTTATCATGCAGACAAAAGCGACCTGTGTTTGAGTCTCTGGTTTACCAAACTTAAAGATACCAATCTGATCTTGTGTTTTCAGATATTTCTTTGGTTTGATTCCTCTATTGACAGAGGTTGAAGATGATGAATCTGTGTTTTCAAACCATACATTGATCATCTTTGTATGTTTCCTCAAGTGAGGTTCTGCAGAGATTTTAACCCTTTTACTTACAGAAAGTAAGTTTGGAAAGTTTGGTTTGTTAGTTTTTCCCAAAACAAATAGAGAAGACAGAGGTTTTAGTTGTTTATTTTCAACTCCTAAGGTAATATCACTGTACCCTATACCTCGTCTTGCTATTTGAGAGTTTACCTTTTCATACACCTTCTGTGCATCTTTATAGTTTTTAAGTAAAACTTCTCTTCTTAAAAGATCTTGCCAAAGTACCTCTCTTTCTTTTTGAAAGTATTCTTTGAGAGCTCTTATGTCTGTTGTTTCACTTCTTGAAACTGAAAGTTCTTTTGTTTTGATTTTTAAAGCATAGGTTAGATCAGAAATTTGCCTTTTTAAAGGATCTACATTTTTGCTCCAATATTTTTCGATTTTTTCTTTTTCTTCAAAGATTTTGGCTTTTTCTTGAGTGAGAAGCCTTACTTCTCTCTCATTAAAGGTTAGCCTTTTCTGAATTCTTTTATTTACTTCTTTCAGTTCAATGTTAAGTTTAAATAAATCATCATCTACAGTATTAATACTTGAGGTAGAGTTTGAAATGGATACCTCAGTGTCAGTGCCGGAGTCAACTTCTGCCATGCCACAGAACAGGGCATTGGTGGGGAATTCATCGTCAGAGGTAGAGTCTGACTCGAAGTCCTCCTTGTTTGCCTCAGAATGCCCTCTGTTCGCTATTAGGGATTTTTGCGCATAATACTCAGCCTTCTTTTTGTAAAAAGCTGAGTCCTTCTGTGGGCGATTTTGTCTACTTCTGCATTCTTTTGCGAAATGACCTGGCTTGCCCCAGTTGAAACAACCTTGGGAGGTGTTTCCAGTTCGATCTTCGGACTTCTGTTGGTCTCCACCTTTCTCTGTTCGGCATTCGTTTGCGTAATGACCAGGCTTACCACATTTGTAGCATTCTTGTGTGTGGCCTACCTTGTCATCTGATCTCTGTCGGTCATTTCCTCTGTAGCTTCTGTCGCTCAACCTCTGTTGGTCATCATTTCTGTAGTCTGACCTCTGTTGGTTACTTGATTCTTCTCTTCTTCCATCATCTCTTCTACCAGAATTCCTTTGGTTATTTCTAAACTCTCTTGTCAATAGAGCCATTGATTTAGCTAATGATGCAAGAGTTATTTCTTCCTCTATCAGCTCGTCTTCTTCGCTATCAATCATTACCATCTTCTTTTTCTCCTTCTTTTTCTCCTCTGTAGATCTCTCATTTCTTGGTCTGTCCGTAGCCTCTGTTGATTTACTAACCAATGCGTATGGTACAATGGTTAGTGTTTTAGCTTGAGCTATTTGAGGCTCTTGTGCGGCTAGTGTTCCATAGAGATCAGAGAGTGTACAGGAGTCTAGATCTTGATTTGTTTGTAAAGACATAGACAACTGAAGCCACTCATCGTTCAGGCTCTTTAGAAACATGACGTTATTTTCTTCCATGGTTCTGTGAATACCAGACTTTCTGCATTTGTTTATGAGAGAGTTGAACCGATCGTATGTTGTTTGCAGAGATTCTGTTGCAGAGGCTCTGAAGGCATGATACTCGTTTATGTATTGTGCTCTTCGGTTCTTCTGTGTTTTAGCACCCCCTTCCAGTTGTCTTTCTAATTCTTTCCAAAGATCGTGCACTGTTTCGCATGCATCTAAAGATTGAAATATTTCGTTGGGGATAGCCATGATTAATATTCTTTTCGTTTTCTATGCAACTTCATCTTCTGCCTTATCTTCATCTGACCAGTCTACTTTTGGCTTAGGTTTTTTATGTTCAGGGATTTCAAGAGATTCATCAGTAGCTGGTACACGTGGCATAGTTATCATAGGAACCGGAGGAAGATTATAAAGATATTGTTTGAGATTTTTTTCAGTACCCTCAAAAAAATGAACCATTCTTATTTTCCATTGAGGATACTCATCTCTAAGAAGAGTAGGAGGTTTAGTTAATGAGCCAGCAGTAAAAAAGTTATTGGTATTTGTCATTTTGAGAAAAGGATAATCTGATGGAGGATTTATGAGTATGAAGATCTGAAAGTTTTTCTGGGTACAACTAATATCCAGAAATATGGTGATGAAGAGAGAAAATAATCTATCAGATAAAAGTTGTAAAACGAGGATCACTTGATATTGAAAATCAAGCTTTGCTCTGATACCAATTGTTGGTTCCCGTTTTGCTTTACACAAGATTATCAGATCTATTAGTTCAAGTTAATGTTTGATGCGGAAGCGTATTTGAAGAACTAACAGATAAGTTTGATAGATTTAGACCAAAATATAAATAAACAGTGAACAGAATATTCTATCTTAAAGTTTACTGAATATATAAAATAAGAACAGGTTTAAGAACTGTGAGTAAGAAAAGCTTCAAAACAGATATGACTTTTAAGGTGAATAAGCTTTTGTGTTCTTGTGATGTTTGATTTTTATGTGATAAGGAAGAACTCAACATGAGTCTTCCTTATATACTACTCTAAAGGGGACCATAAAACATATGCTACTATTCAGACGGTACTGATGAATAGTTGAACGGATGTCGTGAACAGTTGCAAGTGTGGCATGAACAGTCAGACGTGCTGTATTGCATTTAATGCAGCAGACGTCTATTATGTACTAAGCCCTATAGAATCCAATCAGAGTTTGACACGTCGACGTTGGACAGGGCATGCTACCATGCAAGTTGATGAACATGTCCTGTAACAGTAGCAAGATATTGTAAATATCTTCAAGTCTTATTGTGAGGACCACAGAGGCTCTGTAATGAGTTACAGAGGCTCTGTAATGAGTTACAGAGGTTCTGCGGTCTGGTCCTCTGTGGAGCAGTCTTCCCCGGATTCCGAGTTATTGATCTTCTTTGCGCGTATGACAGAGTTTCTGTAGCGCGCCTCTTTAGCTTCTGTAGATTCTTGATCTTGATCTCTCGGTAAGTCCGGCAGAGCCTCTGTAAGAGGCTTTCTTTACTTTGCCTATTTTTCACTACTTCTAAATACTTCTTTGATTAGGAAGATTGAAGCTAACAGACTCAGTGTTCGATCTAAGTCTGTTTAGTATCGCTGATGTGAAACCACCGCACTTAAATTTATTATTCAGTGAAGAATGTCGATCAGTGACAACTGAGCCTGTTCAGTTTCACTGATGATCACTGATTGATCATTTGTAAATGTTTGCTTATAATCCCTGAAGACAAGTTTCGCGAAATAGAGTTCTACGCTGAATCGAAGACCAAGCTGAAGAACAAGTGATGAGTCTACTAATGATCTGATGCGGACATCAGTGGAAACCAAGACTTGTCCACAACACGCGATATTTTATGTAGAAGACTTCAGCGAGAGCTGACCTTCTTTCAGGCCTCCCTGAAGAAGATCAACTCAGCGATCGCTAATCATGAAGTCTACTCTACAATAAATGTTTGTCTTATCTCCTTGCACACTTTTATACAATTTGTCAGAAGGACATGCCTTTGTCCAGGATCGTACAAACCACTCTGCCAACTACACTGTTTATCATGCGGCCAAGAGCATGTTTGCAAAAGTTAGAATCATGTAACCAACCAAGTGCTGACACGTGTAAAGTCTTTCTGACATGCATTTAATGCATGCAGTATAAATAGAAGGAATACCTTCATTCTGAAGGTGGCAAATCCCTGAACTTCTGAGTGCCTTAAGAAAACTATCCTTAGTTTTTCCTAAATCCTTTCTTTCTTTTCTTAGTGCAAGAAATCTGTGTGATTATCATAATTTGTTTAGATTAGGTTTTATACTTAGTCTTGTTCCGCAACAAACTGTAACTTGTTTGATTTAATCAATAAACAATTTAGAAAGACAAAAACTTGTGTTTGTATTCAACCCCCCCTTCTACAAACTGGTATAACCCTTCGGGACCAACAATTACTAATTATTAATAGTTCTGAATATTATTAACGGTTACTAATTACTAATAGTGTAATAACCTTAAACCTTAAAATCTGAATTTTCAAAAGTTTAGGGAGGAAAATGCAAATTTTGCTGTTTTTATGGACCTCAGACTAAAATATGGAGATTAAAGAGGGGAAACCCTCTTATCTCTCACATTTGTGGCAAATCATTTTGGAGTATAGTAAAGTGAAGGCTTGAGAGAAATTAAGTTCTTCGTTGAGATTTTGATGGAAGAGCTATGTTTTTAGTGGATTAAAGATCATCTTCTCCAAGTTAAGTTTCATCTTAAAGCTTTTGTTCTTGTTTTGGTTTATGATGTTGGATGAGTTTTTTCTAGTTTTCTTTGGGGAATTTGAAACCCTTTTTGGTTATTTGGATTCAAAACAAATAGCAAAGGTTTTGGGATTGATTCATGTTGATTTCTTGTTGTTCATTGAGAAAAAACCACACAATTCCCCTGGTAGCTTCAAGAATGTCAAGGGTGTATGCTTTGTATTAGATGATGCATTAAGAGATGGATTTTGGTGGGATTAAATGTTGTTTTGATGTTAGGATATTGGTTAAAATGGTTTAGAACGTTGATTCTTTTGATTTTGGGGGTTACAACCAATTTAGGAAGGATTGGGTGCAAGAGGTGTTAGGGTTTGTGTTGGAATTTTCCGTGCAGGGCCAAATAGTTCCCAATGAGACTTTGAAGTGGGTTTGGTCGGCCCAAAGTCAGTTGGAACATTGTTTTGGCAGTTTTCAATCATGCTTCGTTTTTCGTTTTGGGCTAGGATCTAGGCATCGTTTAGGGGATTATCTTAGGGGTTGGAATAGATGGTTTTAGGATGAATTAGGTGCTTTAACACCATTCTTATATCGTCTAATTCAGGTGGTCGGTTTGATCATGATTGAATTCTAAAACATGTAGTGGCTTGTCGAAGCTCAGGTGAGTTCACTTAAACCTTTACATGCATATGAAATGAATGATATATGTTTTAACAACTGATTATGGTTTATTATTTTGGAATGAATACGCACTCATGAACGCTTTGAACACATGTTTTCTAGAAAAAGGTTTACTATGAGCATGCATTGTTCTATGTGGTTTATGGCATGAAATTAGTTGAATTGGTTTTTGTGTCGGGTTGCACAGTGGGATTAGGGTGCCTTGGGATTGTGAAATCCCTAGGGAGTTATATTATACCGTGTGTTCTGAATTCGTTTCATGAGAACATAGAAATGAAATCTACTGGGGGCCATGGGGATCAACTGGGGCCCCGAGTGTGGCCATCACAGTGAAGTGATGGTGGACTATGAACACAGTGCAAATACCCGTGTATGTGTTGTTTTAATTATCTGTTAGCATTGGGCCTTACCGCACGTTACTTATTGTTTTGGAAAATTGTTGAACTATAATTTGGAGAGTGAATTAACTTGACCCTATGGTCTAACCCTCATTTTTCAAAACTTAAAAACATTTTCAGGTAAGAAAGTCGTTGAGAGCTCCTCCAAGGGAAAGGAGAAGATGTTGTGATCCCAGAGACAAGTAATCAAACACAAACAAATATGTCACAAGTCATTTCTCCCATAAATCTCAAAGGTGATGGTTACAAAGTAGAGAGGATTACAAGTGTTCTTGATAAATCAACTAGTAAGAAATGAACTATACTTAGGCTATTTATACCTAAATACTAGATTTACAGAAATGGTCTCTCAACTTGATACAATATATGAATTATGGCACTAACATTCTCCCCCTTTGTATCAAAAGTTAAGGCAACTACTGGGCTTGATTTGGTGCAACATATTTCTTTCTAGTTCCAAAGATGATCTCAAAACGTCTCAGTGCATTTCAGTATTCCTTCCTTTTCTTGATGGCTTCCAAGGCACGATCAAACAGCTTTTTATCCTTTGGCTCCAGTTTCACATGGCCCTTTTCATCTAGTCTGAGTTTGCTTTCAAGCTGAACTGAATTAACTTGAATGTCACATCACTGTATTTGTTCACTTCGGCAAAACGTAGAAATTTCTTCTTCTTCTTCTTCTTCTTCTTCTTACCATTAAAGTAAACAATACCA
Organism: Saussurea involucrata; assembly: GCA_033807775.1. NCBI lineage: Eukaryota > Viridiplantae > Streptophyta > Magnoliopsida > Asterales > Asteraceae > Saussurea > Saussurea involucrata. Next base: position 263,023,331 of record CM066321.1, read on the forward strand.
AATTTGGGTTTCTCAAGAATTTTATAAACGGGAATACCTTGTATGTCGGACAATCTCTGATTAGGTTTCAGAATGTTGACTCTCACTTGACCTGCTTCCAATCCCATCTGGAAATCAGTAAGATAGGAAAATTTGACCATGTTCTTCATAAACCTCTTGACAGACTGAAAGGATTCAGACCATTCTTTCTTTTTGTTCAGGGTTCGGGCAAGTATGTCATATTGGCTAAGAAGGTCATCAAGGTTTAAGCTTTTAAAATCAGCCTTAGTGAAGAACCACTCCTTTCCATCTATATTGTATACGGTGAACTCTGGATACCACACACTTAGCAGTTTATGAGATTCAATCTTCACTATCCTTTTGTCTATTTGTACCCAATCTATATCCTGATCCTTGTTCTTCATAACATGGAGAACTTCAATCTGATGAAGTTACAACCACTTATCAATAGAGTATAGCTTCACCAGATCAATGTGTTGAACATTCTTGACAAATAGATCTCTTTTTTAATCCTCTTGAAAAGGAGTTAGAATTCTTACTTTGTGCCCTCTTCCAACAAAATCTGGTTCTCTATCAATGCACTGTTGGAACAATCTAACTTCAGCTTCTGAAACTGGATCTTTAATCTTGCCATCAGGAATAATAGGGATATTACGTTCAGGAATACCAATCACCGAATCATCTTGTTGTTGCAGCACCTGATCATAGTCATCATCAGAATCAAAATTCACATTTTGAACCATACCAGTAGCATCAAATACATCATCAATCTCTTATTTGATCTTTGAATCTGTCCTATCAGGATCATCTTTCGAATCAATATATACCATGTCTTGAATCATAGCATCTGTCATTCTCTCTTCCTCAGTTCTATTATCACCACCTTGAGGCTTTTCAACCCTAGGTGTTACATCATCTAGAACATCGTTGACAGTTTCATCAACATGTCTTTTCTTGAACTTCACTAACATTCTGAGGCTTTTCTTGCAATGATTGTTGAATAGCCAGGACATCCGATTTAGTAGCCATCTGTGATTGTCTCTCATAATCTTTCCCCAACAGACCAACTAATTCCACCTCTTCAGCATCAACATTCTCTCCCTGTTCTAACAAACGAGCTAATAATTGTGATTTAAGCTCATGGGTTGGAATTTGTGTTTCAGGTTGGGTTGAAGTACCAAGAGTAGATATGGAAATATGAGGTATGGGTTGAGTGTTTGAGGGCGGTTGGCTAATATTCGTGGTTTCAGGCTCAGAACATGGTGTCTCCAACACGGATCTGCCTTTCACAATCCTTTGCATCTCCTTCGTCTGATTCTTGTACGACACATTTAGAGAATCCAACGCCGCATGTAGGAAATTAAGCGTAATATAATGTGGAGGTGGCCCCAACATAGCTCAGAGTTGTTGTGCACGAACGTGACTAACACCCAGATCACGTAGGTTACTGGTTGTCATGACGGTTGAAGCAACCACATGGCCTGTACTCAATGCTGGCATGGTGTTGACGTTGACAGGTCTTCCACCCGGTCCTTGTGAAGCACCAACAAAAGGCGACAACACTCGGGGTGTTCCGATTGGTGCACGAAAGCTACTAATAGATTGTGTAACTATCGGAGAAGTGACCGACGGAAGTGTCCTAGGAAAGGTTGTATATCCTAAAGGCTCTAGACTCAATGTTCTTTGAAATGAAGTCGATGGTAGGGGCAACTGCCTATCTGTTTCAATACCGACAGACACCGAATGTGTCGCCGATTGTGTATGTGCTTGATCCTCGTGAGAAAGTGAAACATCAGCTTGTTGAGAAGCTGATAAGTGGCTGAGGGGGGCTGTGCAATGCATAGCTAGATTCACTATGTCTTTTTCAATACCTGATGGCGACAGACGCACGTCGGTAGTGGATGTGGCTACCCGGCTAGACCTGGTTTAGGAATGTTGATCCAAACCCTTCAGTGATTTGGTAATGACCCTCAGAATTACTTAGTGAAAATTGTAAGTAAACTGTATGTATTAAAGTTTTGCCATCTATGAAAAATATACTAAGTCTGTTTAGTATCGCTGATGGAAAACTGTGCTCTCTAATTAATGCTTCAACGATACATGTACATCAGTGAGCCATGAGCCTGTTTAGTCTCACTGATGATTGCTGAGAGTTCCATTTGTAATTGTTTACTTATAGTCCATGAAGGCAAGATTCGCGACAACTGAGTTCAAAGTTGAAATTGAAGACCAAGCTGACGAACGAGTGACTAAGTCTACTAGTGACCTGATGTGGATATCAGCGAAGCCAAGACTTGTCCATTTCACGCGAAGTTTTAAGTAGAAGACTTCAGCGAGAACTGAACTTTATCATTCGCTGATAAAGATCAACTCAGTGAACGCTGATCATGAAGCCTGTTCTACAAGTAACTTTTGTCTTATCCCCTTGCACGCCTTTGTACGATTTGTCAGAAGGACATCCCTTTGTCCAGGATCGTACAAACCACTCTGCCAACTACACTGTTCATCATGCGGCCACTAGGATGTTTGCTAAACTCAAATCCATGCAACCAACCAGACGTTGCCACGTGTAAAGTTGTACTGGCTTGCATTTAATGCATGCAATATAAATAGGAAACCCTACTTCATTCTTGAAGTGCTCTTCCTTCGCTGAACTACTTAGTGCCAAGAAAACTCTTCTCTAAGTTTTCTTATTTTCTCTCATTCTTTTCTAGTGCAAGAAATCTGTGTGATTCTCATAGTTTGTTTAGATTAGGTTTTAAACTTGATCTTATTCCGCAACAAACTATAAATTGTTTGATTATATCAATAAACAATTTTAAAGATAAAAATATTGTGTTTGTATTCTGCCCCCCCTTCTACAAACTTGTATAACCCTTCCGGACCAACAAGTGGTATCAGAGCAGATTGTTTAATCATATAAACAAGATCTTGCTTATACTATCTCTTCCCCTCTATTTCTTCAATATGGCAAACAACACAAACACTAATTACATAGATAATGGCTCTCTTACCAAACCACCTTGATTAAGCAAAGATAACTTTAGTCTTTGGAAAAATCGAATGATTGTTTTCTTGGAAGGTGTAGATCCCACTATACCTTACTACGTTGAAAATGGACCATATGTTCCTCATGTGATGGTGCTGTTCCAGCCACTGCAACTACTTCTGCTACTCCTAAACGAACAATCATCAGGGAAGTCTCTCAGTGGATTGAAGAAGACAAGAAGAAAGTGGCCATCGACGCCAAGGCCAGATCCATCATCTCCATGGCTCTTCCTGTCGAACTCTACCATTCCATCATGAATCTAAAGAGCTCAAAAGCCACGTGGGACACTATATGTGTTCAATATGATGGTATTGCTGAAGTCCAGGACTCTAGAAGAATAAACCTGGTAAGCCAGTATGAAAGTTGCATTTGTGGTAAGAATGAAACTCTTTATGAAGTTCACCAACGTTTTAATTGTTTAATTATAGACTTAAAAATTGGTGGTAAGACCTATGGTAACTCTGAGATCCTGACAAAATTATTGGAATGTCTTCTTGAAAGTTGGGACAATTACACCATGTGTCTTAAACTCTCTAAGGATCTTAAATTTATGACCCTCTCTACCTTATTTGGCATTCCTAAATTCTTGGAATGTCTTCCTGAAAGTCGTGTCAAAGATTCCAAAAGCACACCTGTTGCTTTAGTCTCCTAAGAGTCAGTGCCTACTCAGCAATCCACTCTCACGATCACTGAAATAGAATCTAACTCGGATGATTCATCAGAAGTTGATCCCTCAGAACTTGATGAATCTCTTGCACTCCTGACAAATTATTTCAGGAGATTTGCTAGAAAGAGTAACTTCAGAAGAACTAAACCTCTTTCCCTCACTAACAAGCCTAAATATACTCCTGTTGAGAAGGCTACTGCTACCTGCTTTAACTGTGAAAAAGTAGAACACTTTGCAAGTGAATGCAGGTCAAAGAAAGCATTCAAACCTTCTTCTTCATCCCATAAGAAATCCTTTACTCCTAGGAGTAAAAATGACAAGTACTAAAGGCTCAAAGAAAAGTATGAAAAGCTGAAGAGCTACAAAAAGAAAGGCAAATGTCTGATCGCTGAAGATCATGACTGGGCTGAATCTGAAGAAGAATCAGACTCAGATGAAGAAGATGAGGCCAATCTCTGTCTTATGGCCGAAATCAAAGAAGAAGAGGAAGAACAATCTGAAATTCCCTCTACTTCTGCCTCTACCTATGAGGTATATCTCTCTCTTACTATTTCTCCTGCTCTCACTGAAGCTGATAGACTTTGTGCTATCGATATATTGACTATTGATTTATATGATGCCATGAATGGAAAGACCAAAGCTGAAAAAATAAATATAGACTTAACTGAACATCTTAAAAACTGTCATTTAAAAATACAAGAGCTTTCAAACATAGAAGAAAATTTGAAAGATCAGGTCTATGTGAATCAAGTCATCAATATCGAGCGTGAAAAAGCTATCGTTGAACTGAAAGAAGAAAAATACACTGTTGAAGGATGGTATAAATCCTCAGCAAAGATCACTGAGATAATCGGTGCTCAGATCCCTGCAAAAGACAAAAGTGGTCTTGGTTACAAAGCTGTCGCTGAAGAACCAACCACTGACCGTTCCATGCTTAAGTTTGGAATGTTCGTGTCTTCTATCCCTGGCACCTCATCATCTCAGTGCTCTTCTTCTTCTAAAACTCCCATCCCTGAGGATAAACCCACCTTACTTAAAGGTAGAGAAAAAATCGTTATTCAAAAACATCAGAAGGGTACCAAAGTACCACAGCTGAAAACTTCTAAACCTTTAGCTCATCATTCATCCTCTTCAAAAACTAAGATCCCTGAACATGTTCAGCGATCTACTCCAAAAATCAGAGTGAATGTAATTGGCAAGAAATCTGAAGAACCAAAGGTTCCTCCGATATTTGATGCCAAAGGTATTCTTGGTGCAGACCCTGCCCATTTGATATTTGTCAAATAAATATGCCTATGGTCCTAAAGCTACTTTTATCTATAGGAAAAGTTATCACTGTGGACTTACCGATCACGTTGTGAGTAAGTGCCCTACAGCCACCAAAGCTAAGAAATTAGCTAAGGTGAAGATTAATGCCCCAAGGAAAAGAAGACCATCCCTGGTGCAAATCAGGCTAAGATGAAAAATACCACTGAGGTTTAGAAATTAACCAAGGTGAAGAATAACCCTGACGCTGAGTCATCAGATGCTGCGAAGATCGCTGATCCTTCTACATCCTCTACCACTGACAAGTGTGGACCCATCGTAAAATGAGCGCCTATTCTAAACTAATATTCCTTTGTTTGCAGGTCTTGAAGGGTATCTGGTATCTCGATAGTGGATGCTCTAGACACATGACCGGAAAAAGAAACTTGCTCACTGAATATAAGGAAGAGAAAGGTCCCTCAGTGACCTTTGGTGGAAATGGTAAAGGATATACTCGAGGGTTTGGTGTACTTTCTAATGGTACTACCACCTTCAGAAGTGTCGCATACGTTGCAGGACTGAAGCACAATCTTCTTAGCATCAGTCAGCTATGTGACAAGGACTTCAAGGTCTGCTTCACTAACGAAGCATGTTTCGTCACTGACAAGAAAGAAAAAGTTGCTCTCAGTGGATATCGTTTAGAAAATGTTTATGTAATAAACATGGACTCAACAATCACTGAAAACTCTTGTTTTCTCTCCAAAGCCTCGACTGATGTCAACTGGCTTATGGCATAAGAGGCTCTCTCATCTCAACTTCAAGACACTGAATACTCTTTCTTCAAAAGGGTTGGTCACTGGTCTTCCTCAACACTCATACACTAAAGAATCTCTTTGTTCAGCGTGTGAGAAAGGAAAACAAACGAAAGCAAGCTTCAAGACCAAGCAAGTATCTTTAGTGACATCTCCTCTTCAACTTCTCCACATGGATTTGTTTGGCCCTGTCAACATTCAATCCATCGCTGGAAAGAAATACAAACTGGTCATTGTAGATGAATTTTCTCGCTATACCTGGGTGATATTTCTCCGTGCTAAGAGTGACACCTCAGAAGAACTCATATCTTTTGTCAGGAAAATGGAAGTCCTGAACAACCTTACTGTTCGCTCAATAAGGAGTGATCATGAGACTAAATTCAAAAATAGTTCCCTTAATAACTTCTTTGAATGTAAGGGTATTTCTCATAATTTTTCCTCAGTGAGAACGCCACAACAAAATGGCGTCGCTGAAAGAAAAAATAGAACAGTCATCGAAGCTGCTTGTTCAATGCTCATCGATTCTTATCTTCCAACTCAATTCTGGGCAGAAGCTATCAACACTGCATGTTTCACGCAGAATAGATCGCTGATTGTTTAGAGATTCAACAAGACTGCCTATGAACTTTTTCATGGAAGAAAACCATCTATCATCTTTCTTCACATCTTTAGTTGTCAATGCTTCATCTTAAACAACAAAATATTTCTTATCATATTCTTCTATATCCAAAGCTTTCAGAGTCTTCAAAAAGCGAAGACAAACTGTAGAAGAAACCATTCATGTCACCTTTGACGAATCCCGTTCAACGAACTCTAGACCTTCTGCTGACAACAAAGAACTTAATCAATGGATGTTTCTCATTTCGGGGATTCAGAAGCTAATCTTAACCATGACCCTCAGGTCAATAATTCAACCGTTGATGATGATCCTATCATCATTCCGAGCATGCAGACAAGTGAAGCCGATTCCTCCTCTTGGGTTTCAGGAATTCCCATCAACACTGTTGGTCCCAAAGGGGTTATACATGTTTGTAAGGGGGGGGGGGGGATTGAATACAAACACACGATTTTTATCTTTCTAAATTGTTTATTGATATGTATCAAACAATTTACAGTTCGTTGGGAAACAAGATTAAGGAATAAACCTAATCTAAACAAACTATGAGAACACTAAGAGTTCTTGCACTAGAAATAGAGATTAAGAAAATAAGAATACTAAGGAGAGTAATCTTTCACACAGTAAGTTCAGCGAGAATGAGGAATGGCCGAGCTTCATCAAAATGAAGTAGGGTTTCCTTTATATACTGCATGCATTTAATGCAAGTCAGTATACCTTTACACATGGCAGCCTCTTGTTGGTTGCATGATTTGACTTCAGTAGACAACCTAGTGGCTGCATGATGAATAGTGTGGATCCAGAGTTGCTTGTACGATTCTGGACAAAAGGGATGTCCGTTCTGACAAAATCGTACGGGGGAGTGCAAGGGGATACGACAAAAGTTGCTTGTAGAGGAGGCTTCATGATTAGCGTACGCTGAATGATTCTTTATCAGCGAATGATAAAGTTCATCGTTCGCTGAAGTCTTCTACTTGAAACTTCACGTTGAGTGGACAAGTCTTGGCTTCGCTGATTTCCGCATCAGGTCACTAGTAGACTTAGTCGCTGGTTCTTTGGCCTGATCTTCGACTTCAGCGTAGAACATAGTTGTCGTGAATCTTGTCTTCAGGGATCATAAGTAAACAACATAAGTTATCAGCGATTATCAGTGAGACTGAACATGCTCAGGGCTCACTGATGTACAGTGTTCACTGAAGTGTACATATAAAGAACACGAGTTTCCTATCAGCGGTACTAAACAAACTTAGTATATATCTTTGATAGTGAAACTCTAATACACATTGCCTACTTACAATTTTCACTAAGTGTTTCTCAGGGTCATTATCAAATCACTGAGGGTTTGGATCAACAAACACTATGCCTGCTTCTGAACCATCAACATCTGATATTCCATCTACTTCTCAGCAATCAGTAAATGAATTTTCATCTGAACCTCTACCTATCTTTCCCAATTTACCTGAGATCGCTGAAGCCTCTTCTTCAGCACATCTAGTAGTTCACTCTGAGTCAGCGGCTCGTGCTTCTACTCAGCGATGGACTATAAATCACCCCATTGATCAAATTCTTGGTGATCCAAACACAGGTGTTCAGACTCGACGCAATTCAGGTAACATTTATTTATATGTTAATTTTATTTCACTGATTGAACCAAAGAAGGTTGATGGTTCCCTCAGAGATTCGAACTGGGTCAACGCTATGCAAGAAGAGCTGACTGAATTCGAAAGAAACTAAATTTGGAATCTTGTTCCAAGGCCATCTAACAAGTCAGTGATAGGCACTAAGTGGGTCTATCGAAACAAGTTAGATGAACATGGAACTGTAACCCGCAACAAAGCTCGTCTAGTTGCTCAGGGATACAGACAATAGGAAGGCATAGACTACGATGAAACGTTTGCCCCTGTGGCAAGACTCGAAGCAATTCGACTCCTTCTAGCCTATGTAGTTCACAAAGACTTCAAAGTTTATCAAATGGATGTCAAGTCAGTGTTTCTAAATGGAAGGCTGAATGAAGAAGTCTATGTCGAACAACCACAAGGATTCTCTGATCCTAAGCATCCAGGTTATGTCTATAAGCTGGATAAGGCACTCTATGGTCTAAAACAAGCACCTCGTGCATGGTATGACACTCTATCCTCTTTTCTCCTTATTGAAAAATTTGAGCGTGGTAAAATCGACAACACTCTATTTTTCAGGAAAGTAAAAGGTTATATCATTCTTGTTCAAATATATGTCGATGATTTTATATTTAGTTCTACTAACCATTCTCTATGTACTCTTTTCGCTGAAAGAATGAAATCTGAATATAAAATAAGTATGATGGGTGAACTGACTTACTTCCTTAGACTCCAAATCAAGCAGAATGATAAGGGTACTTTTATCCATCAAGGTAAGTATGTTAAAGATATGCTGAAAAAATTCGATTTAACTCAAAACTCAGCTATGAAAACCCCTATGGCACCTCCACTGACACTTAACAAAGATCCTTCAGGGAAGCCTGTTAATGCCACTTCCTATAGAGGGAGGATCGACTCTCTTCTTTATCTTACAACGAGTCGTCTTAAAATTATGTATGCTACTTGTTTATGTGCACGATATCAATCTGAACCCAAAGAATCACATCTGACCGTTGTAAAGCGAATTTTCAGATATCTGAAGGGTACACCCAACCTAGGTCTTTGGTATTCCAAAGACTCAGGGTTCGATCTAACTGCCTATTCAGATAGTGACTTTGCAGGTTGCAAGCTGGATAAGAAAAGCACCACCGGAGGCTGTCAACTCCTGGGTGGAAAGCTGGTAAGTTGGACAAGTAAGAAACAAAGTTCAGTGTCCACTTCTATTGTTGAAGCTGAGTATGTAGCTGCTGGAAGCTGCTGTGCTCAGGTCTTATGGATGAGAAATCAACTATTAGACTACGACTTTCAGCTCTCCAAAATTCCAATCTATTGCGACAACACAAGTGCCATCGCCATAGCAAATAATCCAGTACTACACTCAAAGACCAAACACATCGAGATCAGGTATCATTTTATCAGAGATCATGTGAAGAATGGTGATAGAGAACTTCACTTTATCCCTACTTACTTACAGTTAGCTGATCTTTTCACCAAACCTCTTGATGAGACAAGATTCAACTTTCTCATCAGCGAGCTTGGCATGCTGAACCTTGAAGAGTAAATCTTCAGTGGTTACGCATTATGTCAGTGATAAAGGAAATTCTATCTCCTTATTTATCATCCAATCTCTGAACTAAATGATTTGCTGAATACAATGGTATAATTTTCTATTCCTATTCGCTGAAGTTTACTTCATTATGCTGTTTTTCAAATCTAAATTGATCACTAACTTTTCTTCAGTGATTCTTTTAAAACAACAAAACACCTCGCTGATATTTCTTATTTGTGATTCTTCATTTTACAAATCATCTCTGATAGTTTCTAAAACCTATCAGGGCAACGTTTTTGAAAATGAAAAGACAGTTTCTATGTGACGTCATCAAACGGATAAGCCCTGGCACGACTTTTCGTCTGACACGTTCACCCGTTTCGAATTCTTGTCCAATAAGCTTTGTGGGACGTGTCACATATCATGATGAGTTCCTTTTCCCGCTCATCACTTTCTCTCTCTACTTTCACTATATAAACACTTCATGTTTATATTTTTACCTTTTACGCGCACTATACTCTCTAAAGCAGAAAGAATTCCCTAAGCATTTGTTCCTGGATTATTGTAAAACCTGATACTCAAATCCTCAAACGTTCATCAAACAGGTTCTTACTTTTAAATCCTTTTCTTCTCTTAAATCTTTTCATAACTTGTTTTTGGTCACATTTCTTGTTCTAAAAGGATTAAAACAAACGTTCTTCACATAAGATCATTTTCTTCATGATTTTATGAAATAAAACTTGAAATATAGTTTTTCTTTTTTAAGTTTAACACAAAAATCTTAAACTTGATTTTCATACGTTTTCCAGATTCCCTTTCTATAAAAGGAAACTGGAAAACACTTCTTTTGCACTAGTTTTACTCTTTTCAAAACTAGAAAACCCACATTTTACTGTTTCTTCCCTAAAAAGGAAACTGTAAAACCCTAAAAACCTCAAAAACCCATATTTTTGGAAACCTTTTCCATTTTAAGTAGTTCCTTCATCTTTCTCTACTTTTTGGTTACTTATCAGAAATGGCATCCAACGTTGCTACCAACGTTGCTACCACTGACGTACCTACACTCATGCTCAAGGCTGCAAACATGAAAGGCGAAGTAAACCAGATCATCCTAGCTGCCAACAACTCTTTGGCACTACTAGAGTTTCCCAAGAAAAATCCAAGCCCCACCTTACTGATGCGGTCAATTTCTTGAAGACCTGCCCATTGGCTACTGCAATGATAATCACTCATCTTGCACATCGCCACCTACTGCAACAGTTTTGGTACACTGCCGAGCATGCCACTGAAACCTCCAAGAAAACCAGAAAGCAATACTCAGTAATCAGTTTCCAAACTGAACTTGGACGCGACACTATTTCCCCTGCAGCCATCCGCTCTGCACTGAACCATCCAGTGCGTACCAAAGAAAACCCCTTCGTCCCTTTCATCAACCCAAACACCCATGAAGGACAGCAAGAGCTGATCGCTTTCCTTGATCTTATGCACTATGCATGGGACAAGAATTGCAGCTTGGAGGATGACAACAAGCTGACTAAAGTCCTCAAGAACGAAATGCCCGCCGAGCTGAATTTCATATTTGCCCATGTCATCAGCTGCATGACGGCCAAGACTGGCTTCACTAATCAGGTTGCCAAGCCTCAAGTAGCCATGGGATACTGCCTGCTGAAAGGGCCAAAAGTTGATTATGCCCGAATCATTTTCGAAAACCTAATGGAGAAGGTCGAAAAGCCCGAACGATCCCTGAACGTTCCTTACCCCCGCTTTATCTCTGCAATCCTCCAGATGCTCCTTGGGTCCAACTACCCCAAGCTGGGTGATTACAAACTCCCTCAGGTTGGCCCGAAGGTTCTCGACTTTAAACCGATCCAAGGCGAGGTAAGTCTCTATACTATAATCTCTCTTCTCAACCCTCCAACTTCTTCTCCTTCAGCGGCACAACCCTCCGCTGATACTTCGGGTGCTACAACCACATCCTCCAAGAATAGGAAACAATCTTCAACCCCCCTTGGCACCCATAAGTCTAAGAAGACCTTCAAGGAGAACCCCAAGTCTTCACAGGATCAAGATTCAGTGTTGGCCTCTTCACAAGACACACTTGATGGTTTGGTGCTCAACTCCTCTACATCTTCATCAGTCGCCCCTACTACCACTTCAGAGCCGCATGTCTCTGAAGCTTCACTAAAAGATACCCCAATATATTCAGCGCCTCTAAACGCTGAAGAGATCTTCATCAACGACTCTAGTGTTGAAACTACTGCACCATCTTTCTCAACCCCCGCTTCTTCTACTCCATTGGTCATATCTACCTTCAGCACTGCTCCCACGGTTCCATCTTTCTCACTGATGGATACAAGCGCTGCTATGCTACCAAATTTGATCTAGCGCAACTCTACAGGACCTGCAAGATCTTCTACAACTATCCCTGTCAGTTCAATCCAGGACGACATGGAATACTGGGGAGGCAACAGGGACATCAATGCCTTCTCCAACCCAAATCCTACAAGTATCCAAACAGATTCCTTACACCTCTCTGAAACCCTAACTTTTGAGCTTTCCTTTGCTCACAAGTTACTTTTTTTTCAGGTCCTAATCTGGGCACGATCAGCAAGTCCCTCAAGGACATCGCTGAGAAGGTGAAGAATCTCTCCACCGACCTCTCTACAAATACCTCAGCGATCACTGATGCTGGGGAAACGTTGAAGAATGTCTTTTCCTCCCTTGCAGACATGGCTAACTCTGCAGATATCTTATCACTGCAAGGGGGAATGACAAACTTGGAAACAGGCGTCAACAACACCACCACCGCCATTACTAATCTTCAAACCTCCATAACCGAAATCTCCACCAACTACTCCAATATCAGCGGCGAGGTTGGAATGCTGAAGACCGAGCTCTCTAGGCTCAAAGATGAGGAGAGCAGTCTGAACTCTAAGCTTACTGACTCTAATACCCTGCTCACCAATATCCTCGCTCACCTGGAGGCCCCACTGTCTCTCTATATCACTTCTCTCAGGATGACCGGGAGAAGTTAGAGATGGTAGTGGAATTCATAATGGAGTCTACCCCTGCTATTTCTAGCCTCGAAGACAGACTGCAGAGGTTGAGAAAATTCAGGCCTCTACTTCAGGGCACCCTGGCCAAGAAGATAGGGTCTCTGAGGCTGTTGTTGCTGCTGCTGCTGTGCATCCTACTACTACCTCCCTCTATTCAGATGGAGAAGGGGAGAAGACTGAAGACCTCCATCTGAATGTCGAGGGGGAGGAAGAAACCGCTGAAAAAGACCCTCAGGAGGTTGATCATCCTGAGGGAACCACTAAAGACCCCTCTCTTTCTGAGGGGGAGCACGGCGAAGACAAAGCCCCCACTCCACCCCTCTCTCCTCAGGAACGTGAACAAGTCAATATTCCCTCTGATGAAGAGGAAGAAGAAGAGGTGTAGATTGACGATGAAGAACCCTCAGTCCATCCTTCTCCCAAGGATGATGATGAGGATAATGATGAAGGGCTACTGGTTTCAGCCTACCACCATCAAGGTCCCTGCTCTGAAAGGGATCTCTGTTGGTCCCAAAGGCCTATACAAGTTTGTAGAAGGGGGGGTTGAATACAAACACACAGATTTTACTTTTCTAAATTGTTTATTGATAAACCATTAACAATTTACAGCTTGTTGCGGAAACAAGATTAAGGATAAACCTAAATCTAAACAAGTTGGAACACTAAGGTTTCTTGCACTAAGAGAGATAAGGAAATTACTAATAATAACCTATCTTGAGATAAGAGATTGAACTTGTCCAGAGTTAGCAAGTTACTTCAAATGAAGTGGGTTCATCTCTTTATATACTGCATGCATTTAATGCAAGTCAGTATACACTTTACACATGTCATCAGCTGGTTGGTTGCATGTCATTGACCTTGGTTGACAACCTTAGTAGCCGCATGGATGAACAGTGTAGTATCAGAGTGGTTGTACGATTTCAGACAGTCGGAGGTTCTTTTCTGACATTTCATACGGAGTCGTGCAAGGGGGGTTAAGACAAAAGTACTTTGTACGGAGGACTTCATGATCAGCTTTCGTTGATTCAGAGCATTATCATTTTCTATTCAGCGAATGATAAAGTTCAGCGATAGCTGAAGTCTTGTACTTGATACTTCACGTTGAGTGGACAAATCTGAGTCTTCACTGATCCGCATCAGTTCATTAGGAGACTTGTCGCTGGTTCTTGAGCTTGATCTTCGACTTCAGCGTAGAACCTTTGTTGACGTGAAACTTGTCTTCAGGGATCATAAGTAAACAACTAACTTATCAGCGATCATCATAATGACTGAACAGACTCAGAGCATTAATGGTGAACAGTGTTTGCTGAATGTTTATTTTAAAGAGCAAGAGTTCCTATCAGCGGTACTGTAAGATCTTAGTACTTATCAGCGATAGTGAAACTCTGATACATATTGTTTACTTACAATTTTCACTAAGTATAAGAGAGGGTCATTATCAAATCACTGAGGGTTTGGATCAACAATCTCCCCCTATTTGATTATGACATAGCAACAAAGAAAATCGCTATTTAATGAAAACATAAGGATAAAAAGAACTCATAAAATATTTGTCCCTTTTACTGTTTTCTAGGATCTTTTCAGTACTGATGGAGTAAAGTATATTCGCTGAAATCTTTCTTTAAAACTTTGAATCAGGTTACAAAGAGAATTGGAAAGATTACAAGTACAAGCGAAATAAATTACAAGTACAGAAGAATAACTGATACAATAGAGAAAAGGGCGATCATATCAGCTTGTAAAGGGTTCTTCCTTGATGAGAAGTTCATCAAGGGTCTTTGATGTGGGAATCATCCAGTCAGGGACGGTTATACCTTGTTTTCTTTTGATCAGAGCTGCTTCAAAAATCAAGGGCTTCAAGTGTCTAGCTTTGATGTCGCGTCTGACTTCACACCAGTATACGAGATCTCTGAGTTGTTCGATGGGAGCGATGTGGAGCTCAGAGATACGTTGAAAGTGATGATTTCCATAGTAGTCTAAAAAGAATATACCATAGGGATCACTTACAACTGTGCCAGGAATGAATGTTTCTCCAGGTGGTAGGGAGGTGTCAAGCATTGAGAGATCGGCATCAGGGCCAACAATTTCAGCACGAGAGAAACCAATGCCCGTTTCATTCCGAATATGAGGACCTGAACCAGAGGCTTTCTTTTTCTTATCAGAGACTTTTCTTGGTTGAGGAAGAGTAGGAGGAATATCCACAGCAGATGAAAGCAGGTCGATCTGTTTGTTTAAGATCTTCTCGACATGGCTTTTGAACTTTGAGCGCGATCCCTAAATGGCTAATTTTGTTTCTAACCATTCAGAGAGACCAAACTTTTCTAAGGTAGCAGCATAGAAGGTTTGCTTGGTTTTGTCATCTCTGTAGACATCCACTTCAACAACAGGAACTTCAGCGTACAATCTTCCTCTGATGTTTGCCTTGATGATTTTGGATGGTCTAGATCGATAGGTCAGCATTTGATTAGCCCATTCCAAAGTCGTATCAGAGACCTTAGTCTTTTCTCTAACGATCTCTTGAGCATCATCCCATAGCTGATGTTGAACATCAATGGGAACTCTTTTCATCTTGGGGTCTTTTATTGATCGTTGAGTAAGCTTGATGGCGTATTCTCTGTCTTTTTCTTCAGCTTCCTTTCTTTCAGCGATTAGGCGTTCAGCTCTGAGGTTTTCCTTGTATTCCCTTTTGGAAATCCTGAACTTTGGAGGAACTGAAGGAAGTTGATCACGCCTCAGAATGATTCGCTGATCCTCGAATCGCTTTATTATCTCCTCTCTTCTTTTCTGATCCTCTTCACTTAGCTTTTGAGGAGCTAAGGAAGGTCTGCCACTGTGCGAGAGTAGCTGTTCTTCTGGTTCATCAGTCTCAGAGATTAAATCTAAGACTGGGATTATTTCTTCAGCAGCAGCTGGTATTATTGGTGAAGTCGCAGTTGTGGAGCCTTCAGCGATATCCTCAAACAAGGGAGAGGACTAGCTGAAACACAGCGATCTTACAAGTAAGAACCTGGGTAGAATCAGATAGAGAGAATTGGTTCAAGTGTATAGGCTTGGGTAGTAGAACTGATAGTGTATGATAGAGGAGGGATGGAGTGAGAGATGTTTAGTGTACCTGACAAACCGGCTTTTCAAGCAAGATCGTCAGATTGTCATCTTCAGCGATGCTTTTGCCTTTGCCTTTCTCAGCTCCAGAGGCTGAGGGCTTTGTCTTTTTCCGCTCCCCTGAAGGTTCATTTATCGAGATTCCCTTAAAAACTTTGATCTTCGGAGCAGGTTTGACAATAAAGAAGTCATCGTCATCTTCGTCATCATCATCATTCTTTGGAGAAGAGGATGGTTCATTATCAGGGATGTCGACGGCTTCATCATCTTCTGCTTCGGATTCGGTTTTATCAGCTTCTTCTTCGAGTTGCTCCCCCTCAGATACAGAGGCGAGCTTCTCGGTTTCCTCAGGGTTTTCATCTCCCTGAGGTCCAGCGGTGGTTTCTTTAGCATCCTTCTCTCCCCTGATAGATTCATCATGGGAAAGGTCTTCAGCGCTCTTGGAGAGATCTTCAGCGCTCTTCTCCTCCTCTTTTTTATGATGACTGGGGGAGGAATGGGTTGACTCAGCAGCGTTGGTAGGTTCTCTGTCTTCTTGGCCAGAGATACCTATCAAGTCTTCAATCTTTGCTATTCTGTCTTGAAGGTCAGAGATAGCAGGATTGATCTTTTCTAGCTCAGTGCGATCCGCCGCTGTGAAATTGTCAGATGCAGGGACAGGGGCAGGAGCAGGAGTATTCGCTTTCTGTAGTAGCTGCTCGATCATCGATTTCATCGAACTAACATCGGTCTTTACAGAGCCTATGTCAGTCTTTACAGTAGACATATCTCCCTCTAGTTGTCCAACCGATGTCTTCAGCGTTGTGACCTCGCTGGACATGGTTGAAACTGAATTTTTGAGAGAGGTGTAGTCTGTGTAGATGTCAGCGAGCACCTTGGCGAAGTCGCTGAGATTGTTATCAACTTGCTTCAAGTCATCTGTGGAAGCCTTCTTCTCCACCACCGTTGTCAGCTTGTTCAGATTCTCTCCAGCGTTTGTTACAGCTGTAGAGTTATTAGAAAGAGTGGTGGTGAGATCTGTCAGCGTTGTCTCCACAGCTTTCAGAGAGGCGTTGATGTCTCCCAAATTAGGACCTGTAACATATAAAAACTTGTGAACATAGGAAAGCTCAGAAGTTTGGGGTTTAGTGACAGTGTTTATTGGTTGGTGTGTACCTGCAGGAGGATTGATGAACTCGTCAAAATTACGGGTTCCTGAAAAGTGTTCCATGTCATCTTCAAAAGTGCCCATGGATTGTCCTGCATGTCCTGTCTTCATCATTCCTGGAGAATCATCTTTAGGTTCCGTAGAAATGATGGCAGCTCCAGCGAGATCTGGAGTAGAGACCAAATGAGTAGAAGGAGGAGCGAAGGATAAGAATGGGGGTTGGGTTCTGAGTTCAGCGTTGGATTCGCTGACAATCACTTCATCAGTCTTTTGAGAGACTGAAGGAGGTTGGGTAGGTTCCAAGTTAGTAACCTCAGCGTTTAGAGACGCTGAAGTTGGGATGGAATGGATGGGTTGTTCAGGTGTGGCAGAGCGTACCACTGAACGTTCCTTCAGCTCTGCAGGAAGAGCTGAGGAGTCTTCAGCATGAGATTGCTGGGGTTGCTCCTTTGTTTTCTTGATCCTTTTAGAACCAAGTGGGGTAGATGAATGTTTCCTTTTCTTAGAAGGAGAGGATTTTGTGGCCAGGGTATCAGCGATGGGTATTGTCGCTGAAGGAGCCACAGAATGAGAAGAAGAAGGGTTGAGAAGAGTCAGAAGTGTAGAAAGACGTACCTCATTCACCATTGGTTTGAAGTCGAGTATCTTTGGGCCGACCTGAGAGAGTTTCAGGTCACCTTCAGTTGGGTAGCTCTCCTTCAGGCCATATTGGAAGATGGCGCTGATGAATCGGGGGTAAGGAACCCATGGAGGTCTGTCAGCGACGGTGTCCACTCTAGAACTAGGTCATCATAGATAATCGATGCCCAGTCTATGTTGAGACCTTTCAGCAGTGCATACCCCATTGCTTGCTGAGGTTTAGCGGCTTGGTCAGAGGAACCGCTCTTTGCAGTCATGCAGCTGATTAGATGAGCGAAGATGAAATTCATCTCGCTGGGCATTTTCGATTTCTTGATAATCGTCAGCTTCTTCTCGGCCTTCATGTCTCTGCCGATTTCCCATACATAGCCCATTGCATCGAAAAATGCAATGATGGCTTCCCTGTCTGAGTTTTTCTTGGGGTCAGGGAGGGGAACGAATGGTTTTTCCTTGGTAGCGATGGGAAGGCTGAGAGCTTTGCGAATAATGGCAGGGGTGATCTTCATGGTGCCATATTCGATATCGCAGAGGATGCAATCGATTGTTTTGGAGGGGTCTTTGGCTGAAGGTAGTTGAGAGTGTCTGGCTGAGTACCAGAATTGTGAGAGCAAAAGCTGATGTGCAGGAGGTGTTATGGTCAGGGCTGTGGAGATGCATCAATTCTTTAGGAATTTCACAGCATCATCTAGATGTGTGACTTGCTTTCGAGGAGGAAACTCGAGAAGCGCATAGAGGTTGTTCACCTTACTCCAATCCAGTTTGTCAAGGGCAAACTTGACTTGAGGAGCCTTGAGGATGTCCACTTCCTCAGAATCAGCGGAGATGTTCTCAGCGGTAGCAGGAATGTCAGACGAAGCCATTTCTCTGTATTATCAATTCAACCAAAGATGTTAACAAATAAGAATTATCTTAATATGGAAAGATTTTCCATTAAGATGGTTCAAATTTTATTCATTTCATTCAGACACAAATGTCTTAATGAAGATTAGTGTAACACCCGTAATTTTCGGAGAGGTCCAATGTCGAACCAGTGTGGAAACCGATCTTTAAGAAAATTATGAAAAATAAGATTTTGGGGTCAAAACTTAGATTTTATGGTCTTGTTGGATGAGGAATTCGAATACGAGTCCAACGGTCCTTTCCGGAGCGAAACGGAGCTAAAACGGAGCTAAAACGAGGAAGTTATGGCCAAAACGAGTTTCGGTACACCTTGAGCTATTGTGACCTGGCGATAGTGACACTGTCACAATAGTCGTGTCACTATAGCTAAAGGGAAGGGGTTAAGCTATTGTGCCCCGGCGATAGTGACACTGTCACAATAGCCGTGTCACTATAGCCGAAGTTGTACCGCGAGTGGGAAGGGTTTGAGCTATTGTGCCCTGGCGATAGTGACATTGTCACAATAGCCGTGTCACTATAGCCGATGGGTTCCAAGGTGTTTTAAACCCTTTTCTTCTTCTTTTTCCCCATTTCACTCATCTCTCTTAACTCTTTCAAACTCTCACATTTCTCTCTCTAAAAATCGTCTCTCTCTCTAGAAACCCTAAAACTCCTCCCCTCTCCTCTACCCAAAATAACCCATTTCCACCATTGTTGAACACTTGGGAGTTTGAGGCTTTTTTGGAGTCTAGGAGCTCTCTTTCGGAAGAATCAAGTGATTGAGGTAATTTCTAGTTAGATTGTTGTTGTCTTTTACTTTCTCTTCCTTATTGAAGTGTTTTGGGTGATATTGGTGGTATTTGGTTAAGAAAATCTCCTAATCTCATCACCTATGAAGTTAGGGTTTTGATAATTTGGGTTTGGGTTATAAAATGTTGGAGGATGATTTCTTATGGTTAGATAAGAATATTCATGGTTGGAAACTTATAAATATAGGTTTTGGAAGTTTTGGCTTGAAGATGCAAACTTCATCAAAGGAGCTTACGTTGGAGAAACTCTAGATTTAGCTAAATCTAGCAAGGTGAGTTCAAGTTACTTTACAAAAACTTTGTACATGCCAAAATGAGTATTTTACAAATAATTGTGTATTTTACTTGAAAATGTTTATGGTTGAGTTATTTGGATAGTTTAACTCTTTTTGAAATGTTTATCTTCATAAATGTGTGAAACACCCATATTTGGGGCTTTTGGATATTTGGATGGTTAGGAACCATATTTTGTCTTTAAAAGATTAATTGCTCAAAATGAGGTTTATTTAATGGTTTAATCATGATAGCGTATTTGATTTTAACAAATCATTTGGAAAATGCACTTTTAAGTGTTAGGTGTTATTTTGAGAATTATAAGGGTGTGTGTCATTTGGGAAAACCCTTTTTGTTTAACCGTATTGAGTTTTGGGGATATTTGTCCGGTTTTAAAATGGCTCAATGTGGAGTCTTATTTATGGTTTGCATTTATTGCAACTTGATGCATTTTATTGCTCATCATTGTTATTTACACGCTTGGGTACTTCTGTCATTTCGGGTTGAACATGTTTTGTAGACTGTGTTGCATTGGATCCATAGGCAAGTGAGTCAGTCTTTATTTAATGGTCTATCTCTTTGTGCATGAGGAGTGGACTATGGGTACGCATGGTTATATGCGTAGGCCGTGGGGGCCACTAGCGAGTATGCAATAAGGTCGCCTGTAAGTCCTTGAGGTGTAACTCTACAGGGTATGCAATAAAGGCAATCTATTTATGGTTTGAGGTTGTGATGTCTATATGGCATGGGAACTAAGACCGGGGCTTGAGGTGTAACTCGTCTAGACTGGATACGCAATGGGACCCCCTGTATGTCCTTGAGCATAACTCTGGGGGTATGCAACATTAGGCAAGTTATTTTTGGTCTGATGATGTCTTTATGGCATGGAAGTAATGGCCGGGGCTTGCGTAATCCAGTAACATCCTAAGTGACTTAACTTTGTGTGCCCGTCACTCTCGATGGAATCGGGTCTCCCCCGTCACCGAAAGGTGTTGTTTTTGGGTATATGTTTTTATCCATATTTTTCGGTGACGCATTTTATTTATATGAAATGTTCTCATGGTTATTGGCAGAGTTCTATGCTTCATACTTATTGGATGTTCTGGAATATTGGAGTTTTGTCCACGTTTGTATTTCTTGGGTTATTTACGTCCAATTACGTTTTGAGTGGGTTGGGTTTGGAATTCATTTTAGAAAACGCTTTATACATTTTGGGAACTTTTCTCCTAGATTTTGGGTGCGTTGGAAAATGAGTCATTTATGCCCGTTTGGGAAACCTTTTGGAAATGATAGACTTTGTCGTGAACTTTCATTTAAAATATTTATTTAAATCATGACTATAACTACTACCTTCTGATTTATGATTTTATATAGTCATGATAAAATGATTGAACTCACTAGGCGTAAGCCTAACCGTTTTTATATGTCGGCATGTGCAACAGGATCAGGTTGGGGTAGCTCTAGCTACATTGTGAAATGGCGAGTGCTAGTAGTGTGCACGTGAGGTGACTTGAGTAGTGAAGACTTCCGCACTTATTTGGAATTAGCAAATTGTGTTATGTTAAGTAGCACCCGTTTAAGTGACTTTATTGTGGGAATTATAACGTTTTAAATCCCGAGTTATTTTGAGGAATGAATTGTGGAGACGATTTAATGTATTTAGTTATTTTGTCGAAATTTTTAATTAGTTGCTCTTTCCAAATTTTAGGGTGTTACAATTAGGGTTTTTCTTGATTTTAAGAAACGAAATGTAAAACCCATTTATTCTTGTTATCCAGTTTTCTATGAAGAATTAGATTCTGGAAACGAATGAAGAACAAGTTTAAGATTTTCGCATTTAAACTTGAAGAACAACCATGAAATGGTTGTGTTCATAAAACCATGAAAGAAAATGATTTCATTTTAAGAAGTTCTTTTGTTTGATCTTGTTAAAACAAGGAAAAGATCAGAAACAAGTTATATGCATTTGGTAATAAATAAGAACATATTAACCTTGATGTTTGATGAAGAAGATGATGAACAGTTCTTGAAGTTTTTGAAAGCACAAATGCAACAGTGAATTCTTTCTTGCGGAGGAAGATTGATCGCGTAAAAGAAAATATAAACCACGAGTTTGTTTATATAGAGAGATTAGAGAGAGAAAATCTTGAGCGGGAAAAGATTTTCATCATGACACGGACACGTGTTTGCATTTGATTGGAAGTTTGAACGAGACGTGCAAACGTGTGTCAGGAAGAGAAAACGTGCCGGGGTTTATCCGTTTCAATGACGTCACAACTGTCCTTTCATATTCTTTTAGGATGTCTTTGAGGTTTTGAAAAAACTCAGGGACTCTTTTATAAACATGAAGCACTGAATAAAAAGGAAGATATATTCAGCGATGCATTTTGTTTTGAAATCTTGCATTTTCATGCGATTGTCAGAGAGAGAAAACATACCTTGATATCAGCTTTAACCAAGTTTTATTCAGAGAGAAGATGATTGAATAGGTTATACGAGTTGATTTTATCCTATCGCTGATCAATGTGAACCGTTTAGGATTTTACCCTTCAAAGTTCAGCATTCCAAGCTCGCTGATGAGAAAGTTGAATCTTGTCTCATCAAGAGGTTTGGTAAATAAATCAGCTAACTGATAATCAGTTGGAATAAAATGAAGTTCTATATCACCATTCATCACATGATCTCTGATAAAATGATATCTGATTTCTATATGTTTGGTCTTTGAATGTAGTACTGGATTGTTTGCTATAGCGATGGCACTTGTGCTGTCGCAATAGATTGGAATTTTGGAGAGCTGAAGATCATAGTCTAGTAGCTGATTTCTCATCCACAAGACTTGAGAACAACAACTTCCAGCAGCTACATATTCAGCTTCAGCTGTGGAAGTGGACACTGAATTTTGCTTTTTACTTGTCCAACTTACCAGCTTTCCACCCAGGAGCTGACATCCTCCTGTGGTGCTTTTCCTATCCATTTTGCAACCTGCAAAATTACTATCTGAATAGGCGGTTAGATCGAATCCTGAATCTTTGGGATACCAAAGACCTAGGTTCGCTGTACCCTTAAGGTATCGAAAGATTCGCTTTACAGCTTTCATATGAGATAGCATAGGTTCAGCTTGATATCGTGCACACAAACATGTTGCATACATAATATCGGGTCGGCTAGCTGTAAGATACAAGAGAAAGCCGATCATCCCACGGTACAGCGTGACATTAACAGGTATTCCTTTTGAATCCTTGTCAAGTGTCAGCGGTGGTGCCATAGGGGTTTTCATAGGTGAACTATGAGTTAAATCAAATTTCTTCAGCATATCTTTAACATACTTTCCCTGATTGATAAAAGTTCCTTTTTCAGTTTGCTTAATCTGAAGACCAAGGAAATATGTTAGTTCACCCATCATGCTCATTTTATACTCATCTTTCATTCTATCAGCGAAACGAGTACAAAGCTCAGGGTTAGTAGAACCAAATATAATGTCATCAACATATATTTGAACTAGAATGATATGACCTTTCACTTTTCTAAAAAAATAGAGTTTTGTCAATCTTACCTCGCTCAAATTTTTCAATATGGAGATAAGTAGAAAGAGTGTCATACCATGCACGAGGAGCTTGCTTCAAGCCATAAAGTGCCTTATCCAGTTTATAAACATAACCTGGACGCTTAGAATATGAGAATCCTGGAGGTTGTTCCATATACACTTCTTCATTCAGCTTTCCATTTAGAAACGCTGACTTAACATCCATCTGATGTACTTTGAAGTTTTTGTGTATAGCATATGCTAAGAATAGACGAATAGATTCAAGTATTGCTACTGGAGCAAATGTTTCATCATAATCTATACCTTCCTCTTGTCTGTATCCCTGAGCAACAAGACGAGCTTTGTTGCGGGTTACAGTACCATGTTCGTCCAACTTGTTTCGATAGACCCATTTAGTGCCTATTACTGTTTTATCAGTTGGTCTCCGAACAAGTTTCCAAACTTTGTTTCTTTCGAATTCAATCAGCTCTTCTTGCATGGCGCTGACCCAGTTTGGATCTTTGAGGGCATCATCTACTTTCTTTGGTTCAGTTAGAGAAATAAAGTTAACAAATAAACAAATATTACCTGCACTTCGTCGAGTCTGAACACCAGCGTTTGGATCACCAAGAATTTGATCAATTGGGTGATTTACGGTCCATCGCTGAGCCGGAGCATAAGTCGCTGACTCATCTTGAACTGGAGGAGCTGAAGATGAGGCTTCAGCTACTTCTGGAGTTTCAGTTAAGAGAGGAATACTTGCATTTGTCATTTCATTTACTGATTGCTAAGAGATAGATGGAATGTCTGAGGTATTTGGTTCAGCGGTAGGTATAGTGTTTATAGGAATAACTGAGACCCATGATGTTTCAGCTTCACTATTCTGCATGTTTGGAATGATAGGACTATCATCTTCTACTGGATGAACATGAGGAGTGGGAATATCTTCTGAATCACCAAGATGAGAAAACATCCATTGATTCAGTTCTTCAGTATCAGCGGACGGTTTAGAGTTCGCTGAACGGGATTCGTCAAACGTGAGGTGAATAGTTTCTTCTACAGTTTGTCTTCTACGATTGAAGACTCTGAAGGCTTTGGAAACTGAGGAGTATCCAAGAAAGATTCCATCATCAGCCTTAGGATCAAACTTTCCAAGAGCATCTCTGTTGTTCAGTATGAAACACTGACATCCAAAGATCTGAAGAAAGCTGATTGAAGGCTTTCTCCCATGAAAGAGTTCATAGGCTGTCTTTTTGAATCTTTTAACTATCAGCGACCTGTTTTGCGTAAAACAAGCAGTGTTGACAGCTTCTGCCCAAAACTGAGTAGGCAGGTGAGAATCGCTGAGCATTGAACGTGCAGCTTCAATAATTGTTCTATTTCTTCTTTCAGCGACTCCATTTTGTTGCGGTGTTCTCACTGAAGAGAAGTTGTGAGAAATACCCTTACTCTCAAGGAAGGAATCAAGAGAACTGTTTTTGAATTCAGTCCCATGATCACTCCTTATTGAGCGAACGGTCAGATTGTTCAGGGTTTCCATCTTCCGAACAAAGGTGATGAGTTCTTCAGGGGTGTCACTCTTAGAACGGAGAAACATTACCCAAGTGAAGCGAGAGAATTCATCAACTATGACCAGTGTATATTTCTTTCCAGCGATGGATTGTTTGTTAACAGGGCCAAACAAATCCATATGGAGTAGTTGTAGAGGAGATATCACTGAAGAAACTTGCTTTGATTTAAAGCTTGCTTTGGTCTGCTTCCCTTTTTCACACGCTGAACATAAAGACTTTTTGGCGTATGAATGCTAAGGTAGACCAGTGACTAACTCTTTTGAAGAAAGAGTGTTCAGTGTCTTGAAATTTAGATGAGATAGCCTCTTATGCCATAGCCAGTTGACATCAGATGAGGCCTTTGAGAATAAACAGGAGTTCTCAGTGGTTGTTGAGTCCATGTTTATTACATAAACATTTTCCAAACGATAACCGCTGAGAGCTATCTTCTCCTTTTTGTCAACGACAAAGCAGGATTCCTTAGTAAAGATTACTTTGTTATCCAAGTCGCAAAGCTGACTGATGCTTAGAAGATTATGCTTCAGCCCTTCAACATATGCGACTCTTCTGAAGGAGGTTGTACCATTTGAAAGTACACCATACCCTCGGGTATGTCCTTTTCCATTTCCACCGAAAGTTACAGAGGGACCATTCTCTTCCTTGTATTCAGCGAGAAGGCTTTTCTTTCCAGTCATGTGTTTAGAGCATCCGCTATCAAGATACCAGATACCCTTCTTAACCTGCAATACAAAGGAAAATTAGTTTTTCTTGGGTACCCACTTAACCATGTATACACATTTGTCAGTGGAAGTAGTTGGAATGGAAGATTCAGCAGTCTTCGCAGCATTTGAAGATTCAGCTTTGTCTTTCTTCACTTTGGTTAATTTCTTAACCTCAGTGGTAGGATTCACCTTGACCTGATTTGCACCAGGGTTGGTCTTCTTTGCCTTGGGGGCAATCTTCACCTTAGCTAACTTTTCAGCTTTGGTGGCTGTGGGACACTTACTAGCAATATGATCGGTAAGTCCACAGTGATAACATTTCCTATAACTAAAAGTAGTTCTAGGACCATTTGAATGCTGAGCTTTTAATTTAGAATTAGAAGTGCCAGTACCAAGTAAGCTATTGGTTTTAGATATGGGACGAACATTCAGTTCTTCAGATTTCTTACCAAGGACATCCACTCTGAGTCTAGGAGTAGATCGCTGAATAGATCCAGAGATCTGCTTCCTTGATCCAGAGGAATGAGCCACTGAAGCTTTAGAAGCATTCAGCTTTGGTACAAAGGTACCCTTCTGAGGATTCTGGTAAATAACAATTCCTTTACCTTTGTCTTTAGAGACAGAGGTAGGTTTTGAATAAACCATTTTCTCCTTGCCTTTTGAGGAGGTAGGAGTTTCCTCAGGGATTGGTGTAACGGACGAGGAGCACTAAGAAGATGAAGTATCAGCGACTGAGGATACGAACGTTCCAAATTTAAGCATTGAACGCTCAGTGGTTGGTTTTGGAGTATCATATTTGTAACCCAAACCACGTTTATCACTCAGGGGAATCTGAGACTTTATTATCTCAGTGATCTTTGTTGAAGAATTACACCATCCTTCAACAGTAGCTTTTTCAGCTTTTAATGCAGCGATAGCTTCTGCTCGTTCGATTTTGACTAGCTGATTTAAATATACTTGATCTTTAAAATCTTCTTCAATTTTAGAAAGCTTTTCTATTTGAAGGTGGCAGTTTTTAAGCTTTTCAGCGAGATCAAGGTTTTGGTTTTCAACCACAGTTTTGCCGTTCATGGCTTCGTATAAACATCTAGTCAAGAGATCGATCTTACGGAGACTATCAGCTTCATCAATATTTGCAATATTGGTAAAGAAGGAAGGTGATACCTGAATAGCAGAGGTTGAAGTGGAGGGAATGTCTGAGCTTTCTTCCTCTTCTTCAATCTTGGCCATGAGACATAGATTTGCTTCATCATCTTCAGAGTCATATGATGATGCTTCTTCATCAGAAGCAGCCCAATCATAGTCAGCCAGCAGGCCTTTATTCTTCTTCTTAAAGCTTTTCAGCTTAGCATATTTTTCTTTCAGCTTTGAATATTTGTCATCTTTATTCCTTGGAACAAAAAGTTTCTTTGTAAAAGCTGAGGGTCTAGAAACTTTCTTAGACCTGCACTCGTTAGCGAAATGTCCTGTCTTTTCGCAGTTAAAACAAGTAGTAGTAGCCTTATCAACAAAAGCTGATGATCTAGGCTTGTCAGTTATGGAAAGAGGTTTGTTCTTTCTAAACATTTTATTTTTGGCAAATCTCCTGAACTTCTTAGTTAGGAGAGCCAAAGATTCATCATTATCTAAATAATCAGAATCTGATGACCTTTCAGAGTTACTCTCTAACTCAGTGATAGTGACCGAGGGTCGCTGAGTAGAAGGTTCCTCTGAGATTAAAGCAACAGGGGTGCTTTTGGAATCTTTTACAAGATTCTTCTTAAGATGGCTCGATTGCTCATGATTCAGCAACGTGCCATATAAGGTTGAAAGGGTCATTGATTTTAGATCCTTTGACAGCTTGAGACACATAGCATAATTGTCCCAGCTTTCAGGTAAACATTCTAGAAACTTTGTTAGTACTTCAAAGTTAGAATATTCCTTACCAACAGTTTTCAGATCTATAATTAAACAATTAAAACGTTGGTGAACTTCAGAGAGAGATTCATTCTTACCAGAAATGAAGCTTTCGTATTGTCTTACCAGGTTGATCTTTCTTGAGTCCTGGACTTCAGACGTTCCTTCATACTGAACACATATTGTGTCCCACATGGCTTTTGATGTTTTCAGATTCATGACGGAATGGTAGACTTCGTCAGGAAGAGCCATGGACAGTATGGATCTGGCTTTTGTATCTATATACACTTTCTTCATATCTTCGTCAGTCCATTGAAAGATTTCCTTAGGTACCAGCCTTTCTGGAATAGCAGGTCTATTCTCAGCGGCTGGAACAGCAGCATCAATTCTTACAGGGATGAATGGACCATTCTCGAGATAGTAAGGCATAGTAGGGTCTACACCTTCTAAGAAGAGTGTCATCCTATTTTTCCATAAGTTGAAGTTCTCTTTGGAAAATCTAGGGGGTTTAGCAAGAGAACCATTGTCTATATAATTTGTGTTTGTGTTGGTGGCCATTTTCAGATAATAGCAAGGAAGAGAAATATCTTAGATTAGATCTTGTTTATGAGATTAAACAAATCCGCTCTGATACCACTTGTTGGTCCCGAAGGCCTATACAAGTTTGTAGAAGGGGGGTTGAATACAAACACACAGATTTTACTTTTCTAAATTGTTTATTGATAAATCATTAACAATTTACAGCTTGTTGCGGAAACAAGATTAAGGATAAACCTAAATCTAAACAAGTTGGAACACTAAGGTTTCTTGCACTAAGAGAGATAAGGAAATTACTAATAATAACCTATCTTGAGATAAGAGATTGAACTTGTCCAGAGTTAGCAAGTTACTTCAAATAAAGTGGGTTCATCTCTTTATATACTGCATGCATTTAATGCAAGTCAGTATACACTTTACACGTGTCATCAGCTGGTTTGTTGCATGTCATTGACCTTGGTTGACAACCTTAGTAGCCGCATGGATGAACAGTGTAGTATCAGAGTGGTTGTACGATTTCAAACAGTCGGAGGTTCTTTTCTGACATTTCGTACGGAGTCGTGCAAGGGGGGTTAAGACAAAAGTACTTTGTACGGAGGACTTCATGATCAGCTTTCGTTGATTCAGAGCATTATCATTTTCTATTCAGCGAATGATAAAGTTCAGCGATAGCTGAAGTCTTGTACTTGATACTTCACGTTGAGTGGACAAATCTGAGTCTTCGCTGATCCGCATCAGTTCATTAGGAGACTTGTCGCTGATTCTTGAGCTTGATCTTCGACTTCAGCGTAGAACCTTTGTTGACGTGAAACTTGTCTTCAGGGATCATAAGTAAACAACTAACTTATCAGCGATCATCATAATGACTGAACAGACTCAGAGCATTAATGGTGAACAGTGTTCGCTGAATGTTTATTTTAAAGAGCGAGAGTTCCTATCAGCGGTACTGTAAGATCTTAGTACTTATCAGCGATAGTGAAACTCTGATACATATTGTTTACTTACAATTTTCACTAAGTATAAGAGAGGGTCATTATCAAATCACTGAGGGTTTGGATCAACAATCTCAATAAATGAAGCATGGTAGACGGCTCGTAAATCTACTGTGAAGAAGACTTCAGGCAAGCAAAAGGGCCATGCCGCTGATAATTTGGCTATCCTCATGAAGAGACCAACTTGTCAGGTATGCTACTACTTCTTCCCATACACTCCCTCACTCCTCTATCCCTTCTTAATTTCTACCCTTCTCCTCCTGAAACCTCTAAACAATTAGCTATTTCTTTCTCTCTCTTTTTAACCCTAAAAAGATCTAACTCTAATGATCTTTTTGTTTTAGCTAGTCCTCTCCCCCGCTTGAGGATGCCGCTGAAGCTCCCCCCGCCCAACAAATAATCCTAGCTATCAATGCTAATGATTTGCCAATAATCCCGGTCTATATCTTGAATGAGACCGATGAACAAAGAAATAAAGAACACGAGCTGCTTTCTCATCCTAGAAGACCTTCTCCGCCTCGTCAGTGGTCAGATGAAGATGAACACAAAAGGAAAGCAGCTATGATCCAACAACTGGAAAGTCAGCGACTTATCCCTTCCCACCTCAGCTGTCTGACTCCTGAGGAAATCACTGAAAGTCTCAAGGCTGAGAAGATCCTCGCTGAACACTAGAAGACTGAGCTCAATGATAAAACCTTTGCTCTTGAACTTGCCCAACGTTCAGTAAAGGATCCCCAGCTGAAGAAATTTCCCCTCAGAGTCTAGCAAGAACTGCTAAAAGAGGCTGGTAAGAAGAAAGAAAAGAAGGTACAAGTCAGCGACACCACTGTGGCCTGGTGTAAAAAGAAAGTCCACTTCAGGAGTTTACCTGCAAGAATCAAACATGTAAACCTGAAGGGGAGATCTGTCAGAGAAGTCTCACTGATCGAAGTCACAATGATCAGGGAGAACGGAGTGGCGAGAACCTGTTATCTCTCAGCGTTAGAGCATCTTGGGCTAAATGAGTGGTTGGAGATTCGGGTTTCAATTCAACGATTCCGATCAAGCTTTAAGCCCTTTGTCGAAAGTGCTATCAACAAGATAATCGACCAAGTATCTTCAGTGGTTGATTTACCTCCTCCTCCAGCCATCCAACAAAAATGAAGCGCTCCAAAGAAGAAGGCTCCGTCATCTTTAGGACCTGTTATACGGAACGAGACAGGTGTTGACTTTTCTTGTGAAGATGTACTCGGTCCCAATGCTGATCTGTCAGGCCTCGACGTTTTACTGCCACCTGGAGTAAAGTTCGAGGCTGCAAAAGTTGTCAGTGTACCCTTTCGGTATTTCTTTATAGATTACACTGGTCAGAGTTTTCCATCGCTCCAATCGAACAACTCAGAGACCTAATATACTGGTGTGATTGCTTCTGGCTTGGTACCTTCATAAAAACTCAGATCTACCGCGAAGACAAGCGAAGAAAAGAACAGGGAGTACCAGTCCCTGACTGGATGATTCCAAAGACTGACACCCTTGATGAACTTTTTATCAAGGAAGAACCTGAATAGCTGATAGGATCCATCTTGTATTCTTCTATCTTGTTAGCTATATACTTTTTGTACTTGTAAATTTTTTACTGTACTTGTAATTTTTCAACTTCCCTTGTAATCTTGTATTTACGAAGTAATGAATTTTTTTAGTGAAGTACTTTACTCCATCGGTACTAGAAAAGATCCCTGAAAATAGTAAATGGGACACGTATTTTATGAGTCATTTTTATCCTTATGTTTTTAACTTAGAAATTTTCCTTTATTGCTTTGTCATCATCAAATAAGGGGAGACTGTTGATCCAAACTCTTCAGTGATTTGATAACGACTCTCAGAATTACTTAGTGAAATTTGTAAGTAAACTGTATGTATTAATGTTTTGCCATCTATGAAAAATATACTAAGTTTGTTTAGTATTTGTTAGGGTCATTTATTGTTGAATTAAAGTTCAAGGGTCTGTATTGTAATTCTTTAATTTGAGCCTAGTTAGTGAACGGGCCGTGAGCTTGTTAACCACGGGCCCGCCATAAATATATTGTATTAGCCTTAGAAAAATAGGCTAGTTGTTCATTTGCTTTCCTACTCTTAATTGTAATTCTCTCTCAATTGAAAGCAATATATGGATGACCAGTTAAAATCATAAACATCTCTGTTATTATCTATTGATTTCATTGTTCGTTGCACGGATCTGAGACTTACAATTGGTATCAGAGCAGGTCACGGGTTCGAATCCCATGGAGTGCATTTAAAAATGCCAAAGGCATGTTGTGCAGCCATTGACTTCTAGCGAAGCTCTCGTTAGTGCTGGAAGATGCTGGGGGGGGGGGATTGTTGGGTCATTGACCAACATTTTCCTAAATCGAAACGTGGCGCTGGCTGCTACGCTATATGGAAATAAGTTGCGCCTTCTCCACCAGAAATTGCTTTTGGCGTAGTGGTAAGTGCTTGGATCCTAACATGTGGTATCAGAGCAGACGGACTACATCGATTCAAAGTGTTCAATTCGATTTCTGGTAAGTTTTCTGAATAATACGGCTCTGTTCTTGAGTGACAATCTACTTTTTGATTCTGTTAAAATTGATCGATTTCGTTTATTGGGTTTTGTTAGTATCATTGTTATTAGTGATTCTGCAAATTTTCACACTCTAATTCGATCATTTGAGTGGTTTATTAAGCAAATTAAGTTCCAAAGTTTTGAGTGTGTTCTTCACTAAAAAATCGCATTTTTACCATCAAAACTTGTTGTTTTTGCTTCAAAATCGATTGGGTTAGTGTTATTTTTGTGTTTGGTAGTGTTTCTAATCTTTCAGGAACATTTTTGAGCAACCCTAGTCGATTCCCAATCGATTGGAAACCCACAGCCGCAGTTCCCGGACAAAACCAGCCGCACTTTCCGGACAATATCATTACTCTCCGGACGTTTGTGTGATATCATTCCGGGTACGTTCTTCTTTCCGGGTACGTCAAGCTTTTCGGGTAAGTCTCATTTTCGAAATCTATCCGGGTATATTTGTTCCGGAAACCCAAAGTTTTCGGTAATCAATCTTCCCGGATAATCCTGCATCCGGTAAGTATTGTTTATTCATTATATCATCCGGAAACTATTGTCTTCCGGTAACCTCTTGTTATCCGGAAACTATAGTTTGTCCGGACTCTTTATATTACTCGGACACTTTTGCTATCCGGTAACCTTTGTTATCCGGAAACCTAAGTTTGTCCGGATTCTTGTGTTATCCGGAACTTTGTGATATTTGAACTGTTTTCATTTAATCTGATCCGAACACTTCCAGATCAGACTCTTATTTGGATTCCTATCCAGTAAGCTCATTCCTAGTTCATATCAGTCGTAGAACCTGCGTTAGGATCCCACTCATAGTGCCTTGTGTTAGGTTTACACTTTCAATCAATCAATTCGTCTGACGATCACTCCGTTGCAACCAAAGATGTCTTCTCGAGACGCTCTTGCAATCGGTACCGATTCCAACCCACCTTGCCTCTACCAAGGTGAGTATAGCCAGTGGCGAGGCAGATTCATGATCTTCATAGAGTCCAAGGACAACTACGTGTATATCAAGAGAGCTCTTGAAAAGGGTCCAAACCCTTGGCCGATGAAGATCATAGCAGCAACTGAAGATGTTGAAGCTCGTCGTGAGAAGAAGACTCTCACCGAAATGACCAAAGAAGAAAGAGGCATGATTGAAGGTGAAAAGCATGCAAAGAGATATCTTGTTCAAGCCCTCCCCAATACGATCTACACTGCCATCGATAGTTACAAAGACACAACAAAGGGCATGTGGGATCAAGTGGCCAGAATGATGCGTGGGAGCGATGTCGGAAATCAACTGAAGATAAACAGCGCAATAACCAAGTTCGATGGTTTCAAGCAGCGCACCGGCGAATCTCTCACCCAGGCCTATGAACGTTTTTGCTTACTTCTTAATGAACTGAACAAGAATAAGATCACTCGCTCCAACACGGAAAACGCACTCAAGTTTCTAAACAATCTGCTGCCAGAATGGAAGGTGTTTGCTTCTCATGTCAAGCACAACAACTTGATAGAGAACATTGGCATCAATGAACTTTATGAGACGCTTCTTCAAGACGAAGATGAAGTGAATGAACTTCTGAGCGAGAAGAAGACTGCATCAAAACTAGCTGCTGATCCTATTGCACTCATGTCCTCCAAGCAAGGGAAATCTTCGGGCCGTCACTCCAAACGTGCTCAAAAGCAAAGCTCTTCCGAATCTGAAGAAAAGGAAGACAGTGATTCTAATGATGAAGTATCTGACTTCAAGAAAGCGATAGCTCTGCTCACTAAATCTTTCCAACAACAGAAGTTCTATAAGAAGCCTTCGTCCAATAACCAGCGCTACTCCACCTCCTCTAACAAGCGCCACGATTATCAGGATAAGTATGAGGGGAAGAAGAAAGCTGATGAGCAAGATAAGTCAGAGAAGAAGGAGAAGACGGAGAAAGTAGAAAGTACGAAGAAAGATGAACCAGTGACATGTTACAACTGTGGAAAGCTTGGTCACTTCGCTAAAGATTGTAAGAGGCCTGTAGTAAAGAATTCTCATTACTACAAGGCTAAGCTCGCCTTGATTGAGTAGAAGGAAGCTGGAGAAGCTCTACTTGTGGAAAACGACTACTGGTTGGGTAGTTCTAATGATGAAAGCGATTCTGCTGGTGCTGATGCTTTCATGGGATATCACTCTCTAGCCGATGAAGAAACGACAAGTCAGGTATGTGATTCTAGCCAACAAGATTTTTTGAATCAAATGTAATCTCTTACCGAGCAGGCAGATTCCTTTAAGGCCACCTCTAAAGAACAAAAGCTCGAGATTAGATCTCTAACCGAAAAGCTAGATGTTCAAACGAGAATAACAGAAAAATATAAGTCTGAAAATGCTAATCTAAAAGACAAATGCAAAAATCTCTCATTAGCACCTAAGGACTTAAGGGCCAAGTTATCTGAACTTCAGTCTCAGTTTGATAAGTGTCTGAATGAGAAAGCATAAATTGTTTATCAATGTTCTGCTCTTCAAGTTCAGCACAAGGAGTTTGTTAATAAAATCACCGATCTTGAAACAAAACTCCACAAAAGAGGTCAAACCGATCAAACCATCTTTATGAATAAACCCAAAGAGTTCACGTACTTTAACAAAGAATGGGGAATCGGATACGATAACCCACATTATCTAAAAAAGGGTATCTACAAAACACCTACTCTGTATGACTTTGGGTGTCTTGGTTTATATAAGAAATACCCAGAATATGCTATTAAATGGACTGGTCCTCTTGAACCTGAAAAGGAAGAAGAAACCGAGGAATATAAGCGAGCACACAAACGAGGAATACAACTTCCATTTTGTTATGAACCTTTAAATTATTCTTATCAAAAGAACAAGAAGTATCTCTCGAATGACTACTTCGACTGCTACAAGGTTGCAAAGCCCAAGGATTCCTCCAAAAAGGATGAGGTCCAAGCAACCGCAACCAAGACTGAGACGGACGAGTACAAGCTCTATGTTCCCCCTCTCATCTTGGAAGCAAGGATAGTCGAGTTGGAGGAGTCACTCGAGAAAGAAAGGTCAGTTTTCAAATGGAAAAGCAAGCGTTAATTGAGAAACTTGAGAATCTACAATCGGTCAAAACCAAAGTTGTGTCTGATGAAGGACAGGAAATCCTTCGGGGTGAAATCACTAAACTCACATCAAAGCTGGCTGCCTTGGCAATAGATGCGATGCAAGAATATACGAAAAATGGTCAGCTTTAAGAGCAGATTGACCAACTCAAATCTGAAAGGACGATTTCACCCGAACTTTCCACAAGTTCATCTGATACGTCTTCGTGCAAAGCTTTCTTAGGAAATATTTCAATTTCACAAGACGGTAAAGATTCTCAAGACAAGAGTGTTTTAAGGAATTTGAACTCTGATTTTTTCCAAGCTTCCGCACCAAATTCCCCAAAGCACACCAGCACAAAGGGTTCCTCGCCTTCCTCAACTATTCCAAGTCCTGTTATTCCGGATGTTGAGTTTTCTGAATATATGAACTCTGAAGGTA
Source organism: Saussurea involucrata (assembly GCA_033807775.1). Lineage (NCBI taxonomy): Eukaryota > Viridiplantae > Streptophyta > Magnoliopsida > Asterales > Asteraceae > Saussurea > Saussurea involucrata. The sequence goes on from CM066321.1 coordinate 263,058,099, forward strand.
ATTCTGATGGAGAGTTTGAGTCGTTCCCTTTCGACAAACCTCTTCCGAGCCACACTGATTTTCTATCACCCGTAGTCAATTGACCGATCAACTTTCTAAAGGGTACCTGTTCTAACACTAAGGCCTCAGCTGTGACTGAGATTCCCAAATCTAAACCTGTTCCTCAAAACCAATCACAGCCGAGGCAAAAGACCGAGCGATTGCCTATCAAAAATTATGTTCCTTCAAAGGTCACTGATCATTCTGTCCCTGTTGTTTCAGATAAAAATGGTCGCGCAAAACAAGAAAAACCCAAGTGGCTAAACAAGGAATCTGTCAAGGATGCAACATCAAAGTCTTTCCCTACTGCTTTTAATTCTAGAATAAACAAAGACAATTGTGTTTGTAATCATTGGAATAGTTTTGAAGTTTCTTTTCCGATTAAACTTAATTCAGTTCATCAATTGATTCAGTTATCGCGTGATTGTTTATGTTGTTCTAGATGTGGTTGGAATGATTTTGATGAAATTAACATTAATGATTGGTTTGGGTCATATCACATGTATAATCATACACCCAAACACAAACCCCAAAATAACAAGAGAACATACTACAAACAACGGGGTTCTCAAACAGAGGTTAAACCACAGCGGGAGACCAAACCCATTCCAAAACGGGCTTCTCCTACTGTGGTTAGACCGGCACCCAAGAGGCAACCTGCTAAAAAACTTGTTCCTCCAAAAGGTGTATATTCTACATCTAAGAGGCAACATGTACCAAAACCAGTTACTCCAAACGGTGTACAATCTACACCTAAGGGGAAGTATGTGTCCAAGCAAGTTCCTCCACGCGGTGCCAAACCTAACCCTCATGGACCCAGGCAAATCTGGGTACCTAAAATCCGTTAAACTCATTTTTGCAGCACGGTCATGTGTGGTACTTAGACTCTGGATGCTCCAAGCACATGACCGGAAGGAGGGAGCTTCTCACGAACTACAAAGAAGAATATGGTGGAGATGTGAGATTTGGCAACAACGACAAGGCGCCGATCGTGGGCTACGACGACATTGTCCAAGATAAGATCACAATAAAGAAGGTATCACATGTCGCGGGATTGGGACACAATCTGTTCAGCATCGGGCAGTTATGCGACAAAGATCTCGAGGTTTGGTTCAAAGCTAAAAGGTGTAGAATCCTCAATGACGATGGAGAGGAGCTACTGGTTGGGAAACGCAAGACCAACCTCTACACAATCGACCTCGTAGCCCTCAAACCCGATAACCCCGTCTACCTCATGTCGAAGGCTAATTCCGAACAAGCGTGGATTTGGCATTGAAGACTATCGCACCTGAACGTAACAAGTATCAACAAACTGGTGCTGGACGGACACGTGAAAGGCATGCCCGATCTTCAATTCATGAAGGATCGTCTCTGCGGGGCATGTGATATGGGAAAGATGAAGTGAGTGCCGCATCAGCCGAAGGCTGCTCCGAGCACGTCCCGGTCCCTCGAACTTATCCATATGGATTTGTGTGGACCGATGCGTGTTCAAAGCATCAACAAGAGGAAATATGTTCTAGTGATGGTGGATGATTTCTCGCGCTATACTTGGGTGAAGTTTCTACGATCGAAGGAAGAAACTCCGGAGATGATCATAAATCACCTGAAGACCGTCCAACTGAACAAGCAACAACAAGTTCAGACTATACGAACCGACAATGGGACGGAGTTCAAAAATCAAACGGTGGACGACTATCTGACGTCAGTCGGCATTTCGCACACCTTCTCTGCCGCACGCACTCCTCAGCAAAACGGAGTGGTGGAACGACGCAACCGTACTCTAGTCGAAGCGGCTCGCACCATGCTTTCTCAGTCCAACCTACCTCTTTTTCTGTGGGCTGAAGCGGTGTCTACTGCTTGTTATACGCAAAACCGCTCCATCCTCAACAAGTGGTTCAACAAGACGCCGTATGAGATCATCAACAATCGCATTCCGAACATCAAGTACTTCCATGCATTCGGATGCACGTGCTACTTCTTAAACGACAAGGACGATCTCGGCAAATTCAGCCCCAAGGCGGACGAGGGAGTATTTATAGGATATTCCATGCAGGCTCAAGCGTATCGCGTTTACATCAAACGAAACAAAACCATTGTCGAGAGTGTAAACGTGACATTCGACGAAGCCGCAGATTTAGCTTATGAACAAAGCAGTTCAGAACCCGGTTTAACTGGTGTGCTAGCTTCTGGACCTCCAAGTTCGGGATCTGTACAAGCGACAGTAAATCCAAATCATGCATCTTCATCGAATGCTGATTCTTCTGATTTAGATTTATTGTTTAAGTATTTTTATGATGACATACTTAACGCTTCTACTCCTGTCTCAGCACAACCTCGACTTGAAGCTGCTTGTAATAAGGATTCGGCGAATCTCTCTGGTCCACAGCCTTCTACAAGCACGTCGTCCATCACTGTGGAGACAACTCAACCGTCATCATTAACCTCATCTGATACTACTGTCCCCCCGGAGGAAGTTGTTACAAACCCAGAGATCGCTCCTAGTGATTCGTCTTCTGCTACAACCGACGATCAACCTTTGAACTCCTCGGAACCAGAAGTTGGTCAACCATCGGCGAATCCTCCCCCACCTCCTCCAAGAAACCAGCCTGCTACACTTGAAGCAGTTCAAGACCTACATTCTGGTGATTATGTGGATTCGGACGCGTCTCACTCTACTCAACAGCCGCTTCCGCACACCACCAAATGGACTAAAGCTCATCCCCTGCATCAAATCATCGGTGATCCCTCCACTCCTGTTCAAACGCGAGGCGCTTCCGCCAACTTTTGTCTCATCTCCGGCTTCTTAAGCAAGATCGAGCCGACGAACGTACGTGAAGCACTTGAAGATACAGACTGGGTCATCGCTATGCAAGAAGAGCTCAACCAATTCGAGGCTCTGAAGGTATGGCGACTGGTCCCACGTCCAACCCACAAGACGGTGATCGGCAACAAGTGGATCTTCAAGAACAAGAAGGACGAGGACAAAATCGTTGTTCGTAACAAGGCGCGTCTAGTGGCCAAGGGATACCGACAACAAGAAGGGATCGACTATGACGAGACATACACTCCGATAGAAAGGATAGAAGCCATTCGTATGTTCCTCGCTTATGCCGCACACAAGAATTTCACGGTCTTCCTAATGGATGTGAAGACCGCATTCCTCAACGGCGATCTCAAGGAGGAAGTATATATATATATATATTGTATTAGCCTTAGAAAAATAGGCTAGTTGTTCATTTGCTTTCCTACTCTAAATTGTAATTCTCTCTCAATTGAAAGCAATATATGGATGACCAGTTGAAATCATAAACATCTCTGTTATTATCTATTGATTTCATTGTTCGTTGCATGGATCTGAGACTTACAGTTTCGCTGATGGAAAGTTGTGCTCTTTAATTAATGCTTCAGCGATACATGTACATCAGTGAGCCCTGAGCATGTTCAGTCTCACTGGTGATCGCTGATAGTTCCATTTGTAATAGTTTACTCATAATCCCTGAAGACAAGATTCACGACAACTGAGTTCAAAAATGAAATCGAAGACGAAGCTGACGAACGAGTGACTAAGTCTACTAGTGACCTAATGCGGATATCAGCGAAGCCAAGACTTGTCCATTCCACGCGAAGTTTCAAGTAGAAGACTTCAGCGAGAGCTGATCATGAAGCTTGTTCTACCAGTAACTTTTGTCTTATCCCCTTACACGCCTTTGTACGATTTGTCAGAAGGACATCTCTTTGTCTAGGATCGTACAAGCCACCATGCCAACTACACTGTTCATCATACGGCCACTAGGATGTTTGCTAAAGTCAAATCCATGCAACCAACCAGACGCTGCCATGTGTAAAGTTGTACTGACTTGCATTTAATGTATGCAGTATAAATAGGAAACCCTACTTCATTCTTGAAGTGCTCTTCCTTCGCTAAACTACTTAGTGCCAAGAAAACGCTTCTCTAAGTTTTCTTATTTTCTCTCATTTTTTTCTAGTGCAAGAAATCTGTGTGATTCTCATAGTTTGTTTAGATTAGGTTTTAAACTTGATCTTATTTTGTAACAAACTGTAAATTATTTTAATTACAATCTATAAACAATTTAAAGATAAAAAATATTGTGTTTGTATTCAACCCCCCCCCCCCCCCCTTCTACAAACTTGTATAACCCTTCGGGACTAATAGGGAAGGATCTATCATTTCTTGTTTTTCAGATCCTATCACACTCTCAACATTTTCTTTTCTTTCCTTCTCACGGCTCACATTTAATTCTGTTTCAACTAAAGCTTCCTCATCCATCCTTGTACATCTAGAAAAATCAATGTTCTCGATGTTCCAAGTGGAATCAACATCGGAACTATCTACATGTGGTCTCGGGCCAACATGTTTTGGGATTTTTGATACATCTGAATCATGATTTGAGTCAGAGTCATTATCGGAATCACCACCCCTTTCTTTAGTTTTAGGAACATCGTCATCAGAAGAAGAAGATACAGAGATCACTTTATCTGCATCATACCTAGAATCTAGGGAAGATTCATCATCATCATCATCAGCAGCAAGAGATTCTTCATCAGAAAATATTGCCATAGATGCCTGACCAACAGCACCCCCAACTCCGGATCCCCTCACATTAATATTTTCACTCAGCTCAACCCGATCAAGAACCCGTTGTTCTTGATCCTGTTCAATGTTTTGACCCTCACCACCTAGTGGATTTGCACCCTGGGTTGGTCCCTCCGGATCTGGGTGGACCATAGGTGCATTTTCTAACCTATACTAAAATGGTGATTGTTGGTCAGCGTAAGCCAAAACTGCTTCTGGAACAACTGCAATATGAGCAAATAAAATGGTAGCTGGCATCTTGAGAAAATGCATCCATTGTTGCGGACCTTGAACTGAATCATGTCGTCTGGGAATCTCTTGGTTGGATTGCATAACGATGTGAATCAAGATCTGTAAGAACCTTAGCAAAGGTACAAAGTTTCTAGCCTTGTTCGGTTTTGACTTGTCACCAACCAACTCTATTAACTCATTCCATATTAACACAACATAGTCTATCTGACGGTTCAATGCCACTGCATGAAACATTCTGAGAATATCGATGTTATATATGTCTAATCTGGTGTGCCTCGGGGTCATACACCTATTCACTATGCTGAATAGAGTGTACCAGATTGGTGGCAGATACATTCTTTTAAATTGGAATGAACGGGTTAGAACTCCAAAAATAGCATCTTGATATCCAAAAGACATGATGTCTCTGCACATGTCAGCTTCTGAAATATGATCTTCAAAGTTGGGTTGCCTAGGCAGATCCAAGGCATTTCTAAGTCTTTTTTGGGTGATCTTAGCATCAAAGTGATCAACTTTGGCAGAAAAATATTGGTTCCTCTTGTTGACAGGATAGAACTGGATAGTGTTCCAGAATTGTTGCAGATAGATGACTGACACGGTTAAAGTTTTGATGAGACCAGTGCGGAGTGGATGACCCTTCAACACTTCAAGAATTACTTTGTGTTCCAGATTTACCCTCAGATCAAGTGTATAATTGTTGTCTTTCAGTTTCAAGTGTTGAGACTTCGGTAAGAGTTCGTCATCCGAATTCCGTGCATTCATAGATGGGTGGGAAGATCTGTGAGATGGCATTGGGTTGTTCTAGTCAGAAGAATTGCCATCATTTCTTTCAACATGAGCCATCTGATATCCTGGGTTTTATCGCCTGCAACATCAAAATGGTCATCGACTCATTGCATGGCATAGTTATCGCATGGAACATGTGCGACAAAATTTTGTCGCACAAGGCATGTGCGGTAACTTTGAACATAATGGTATGCGATAAAGTTGAAGGTTTGAATACAAGTAGCATGCGATAAAGTTGAACACTTGAATATATACTAAGTGTTCAAACCCGGATTCTAAGATATGCAAAAACATATTATAAGATTCAAGCCCTAGACTCGTTTTTCTAACAGAAAACTTATCGTATCATTTTTATCCTAAAAAACTAACACATTTAATGAATATTAAGCAGAATATGAACAAACCCACCAACACTATCGAACAAAAACCCTAAAATTCACAAATAAACCAACTAAACATGTAAAAACAGATGAAAGATCTATAAATCACCAACCTCGATTGAGTGTGAGTAGTTTGCAACTGAAATAAACTTCAATCTTCAACAAAACTTGAAAAAATATTTTAATTCAGAGAGAAGGGTTCAGGGTTCGAAAAAATATAAGTTTTGAAAAACCGTTCTATGTATAGAGCCCTTGGGTGAGTGGCACGTGGCACAAAATGAGTGGTCCAACGTTTGATCTGCCACATGTCAGAGTTATCGTCCGAAATAGTGTACGATAACCCAGATTTTATCGTGCAACATACGCGCGATAAAATGAGTGAGAAGTTAATCGCACACGAGACGTGCGATAACTACTGTTCATAGGTTTTTACCGGACAACACATGCGCGATAAAATTTGTTGTCGAGCTTTTATTGCACAACACATATGCGATAAAATTTGTGTCCTTGTTATTGCATAAGGCACGTGCGATGAAAATCTTTTATCGTGCAAAGCTTGTACGATAACCCCAACACTTAGACATTTTCAAGAATTTTCAATAAGTCCAAAAATTTTATCACATTAAAAGATGTCCAACTTTTAATTGATTATGCTCTCAAGGTTTAAAACCAAAGTTTTACTCCCCCTAGAATGATGCATGGATTTTTCAAAAAATATTTTCCATCATCTAGGGTTTGTTCAAAAACAAATAAGAAAAACTAACCTTGATGTCCTCTTGCCAAGTATCATGTTATCTACACTTACAACATTTGTTAACAATGCACACCCCCCCTAAATATATGCATATAATTCTAACAACTCCCCCTGAAATCATGAACACACCTCAAGCAGAAACATGTATCTTAGTGAATCAAAAGTAAAGACATGAAAGAAATGTAACCAATTGAACATAAATTTGTAAAACAACAGAATCATGAATATTTAAAGACATATATTGAAAATTTAATATGATAAAATTTTATGTGCGTCAATCTGGATAATAAATCTAGATTAAAGTACACAAATTTTATCTATTGACTGAACAATATAAAGAACTTTAAATCTTCATGTTCAACATGCCAATCTTGGATACTACAAAATGAAAACGTTTTTCATCCAAAGCCTTGATGAACAAGTCAGCTAGTTGATATTCAGTTGTAACAAAATAAAGTTCAATCGTACCTTTCTCAACATGATCTTTGATGAAATGGTACCTGATATCAATATGTTTTGTCTTGGTGTATTGGACAGGATTAGTAGAAATTGCAATGGCGCTCTTGCTATCACAGTGGATTGGGATTTTCTCGTATTTGAAACTGTAGTCCATAAGTTGGGCCTTCAACACAGAACATGTGAACAACAGCTCGCCGCGGCTACATATTCATCCTTCGCAATCGATGTTGAGACACAATTCTGTTTCTTTGACGCCCAACTCACGAACTTATCTCCCAAAAACTGTATATGTCCAGAGGTTATCTTTCTGTTCAACAGGCTTCCATCGTGATCAACATCTGAGTAGGCAGTGAGTTCGTATCCAGTTCCCTTAGGATACCATAAGCCAAGGTAGGGTGTGCCTTTCAAGTATTGAAAGATGCGTTTGACTGCTCCAAGGTGTGACTCTTTTGGTTTAGCCTGAAATCTTGCGCAAAGACATGTAGCAAACATAATGTCTAGCCAACTAGCATTTAAATGCATTAGTAAACCGATCATACCTCTATACGTCCTAAGATCAACGTCCTTACCGTCTTCGAACCGATCTTGTATCCTGGTGCCATCGGGGTTCCAATTGATGTACAGTTCTCCATCTTGAATTTCTTCAGAATGTCGAAGACATACTTTGATTGGCTGATGAAGATCCCCGTTGAAAACTGTTTTACTTGCAGTCCGAGAAAGAAGTTGATCTCTCCTATCATGCTAATTTGAAATCTGGTCACTATGAGGTTAGAAAACCAAGGACACAAACTAGGATTAGTCGAACAAAAAATTATATCATCTACATAAATTTGAACAATAATGATGTCACCTTGTTCACGCTTAGTGAATAACGTCGTATCGATTTTACCTTTGTCAAAGCCAGATTCAAGTAGAAAAGTGGATAGAACCTCATACCATGCACGGAGGGCTTGTTTGAGACCATAAAGGGCTTTGTCAATGATATACACGTGATTCGGTTTGTATTTATCCACAAAGCCTTCTGATTGAGATACATATACTTCTTCCTTCAATATGCCATTCAAGAACGAAGTCTTCACGTTCATTTGATAAACAATGAAGTTCTTGTAGGCCGCAAAAGCTAAGAACATCCGGATTTCTTCGATTCGAGCAACCGGAGCATACGTCTCGTCGTAATCAATACCCTCTTGTTGACGGTAGCCTTTTGCTACGAGTCTTGCTTTGTTTCTCACGACTTTGTCTTTCTTATTTTTTAAAACCCACTTGGTTCCTATGATACTTTTTCCTTTGGGTTGAGGTACTAACCGCCAAACGTTTAACGCCTCGAATTGATTTAATTCCTCCTACATAGCAATCACCCAATACGGGTCTTCTAAGGCTTGTGGCACTGTAGATGGCTCAACATTACATAGAAATACCATGAACGCACATTCATTTGCAGTTGCTGATCTTGTTTTGATAGGATCAGACACTTCACCTATTACTTGATGTAACGGATGGTTTCCTGTCCACTTAGTAGAATGCGGGTGCGGGGAAATTTTATCTAGGTTGGGGTCAACTAACGATTGATCTTCTTCCAGGGTTGGTTCGGGTTGAAGTAGTGACTCTTGATTGTTTGAAACAACAGGAACAGTCTCAGGAACCTTTTCAGATGATACCTCAGGTATGTTGCAATTTTTCTGCTCATCGACATGTGAAACTGCCTCAGTTGAAGAAGCACCATTAGTTGTTGGTTGTTGTACCGTTTATTTAGAATGATCTTCCTGTAGAGTCGGCAAAGAATCAGAAACAGGAATTGGTGCATCAACATCATTACTAGTTTGTTCCATTGAAGGACCAGATAAAGTAGCTTGTTCAGTGCTCTGAGTAAACGGATTCCTGTTAAGAACAGTAGAAGATGAGTTATAACTTCCAAAGAACTCATTATAAAAGTTTTAAAAAAGTAGACCAAGTTCATTTAAGTGAGAAGTTTGATAAACCCCAAGATCTAGCAATGTAATCACAATGATATGTAGAGAGAATCTAGAGAGAATTAGTCATTCATATATTGATCATGAGAGTACAAATGACATAAAGCTTGAAAGTGTTAATGAATTAACAAAGAGATCTTCTTTATATAGTAGTGCCATGACAAGTCCATGCCTCTACTTAGAAGATACAGTACAAATGTAATACTGTCTTGATAGCTACTAAAGTGCACTAACAATCTCCCCCTTAGCTATCAAGGCAGCTCTGGTCGTCTTGGTCTGAATCCCAAATATGCTTCAATTCTTCTCATGGCCGCATGAAATGAGATTCTATCATTGATCTCATTGATTGTATTAACCAACAGAATTCTTGGACGAGACGACATCCAAGTGATCTTCCTTTCACTGTCATGTCGTTTCAATCTTTCTTGCAACTGTAGCAGTACCACCTTCAGTGTTCCATCGGAATATTTGGCCAACTCAGCAATCTGAATAAAGATCTTATGCCCCCTATCATTTCTGAACGTGATACCAAACTCCGGATCATCAATAACAGTATATAGAGGCCTTCTCATCAGACCTCCCAATTCTTGATTCAGACGTACGAGATTCACCATCGGTTGATTACTTTCCAATGCCATTTGGAAATCATGACTTTGAGTATACAAGATGTGTCTCCGCAAAAACCTTTTGATGGCGTTCAAAGCAATAAGAACATTCTCTTTTCTGATCTGCAGGTTTCGGAAGAAGTTATACATTAACTCGAAATCGTCCATTGTGAGATGGCAAAAATCAGCTTCACTGAAGGTATAATCTTTACAATCCTGTCTTTGAACTACGAAGTGAGGAAATAACAACTTGTAGAATCTGTGAACATATACCTCCTTTATTTGCACAATCAAATTCTTGCTTTTAACAAACCTCTCCTTTTGGCAATTCCCCCTTAAGAAGTAAACATATTCGAACTTGAACGAATCTGACTGGTCGTTGATCCCCAAAACTGCAAACGGATTATGTCTCCTTATTCTGTGCACAAACAACCAGCTTTCACTATCCTCCATGAACGGTGTTCTCAACCTTGACAGTCTTAATCTTTCCTCAGCCTCTTGAACTGTACTAGAAGGACCAGGTTGGTTTGATGTGGAAGGGTTTGAAGGTCCAGCTTGATCAGCTGAAGGGTTAGAAGTTGGTATGATCGGTGGTTCGAGTATTTCAGGTTTGTTTTCTTCGGTGAAAGGATCAGGTAAGATAGGTGAATCAGGTCTTGGGTGAAATGGTTCAGAAGATGGTATATTTGTTTGATCAGGGTTTGGTTGGTTAAGGTTTATGTTGAGGTTTATGGTTTCAGGCTGAATTGGGAATAATGTAGAAGATATGGGTTCAAGTGACTGAATGGGGCTAACAGAGATGTCCTCCGGTGTTTTTGAACCATAAATCTCATTAAGAAAATCAATCTCGTCATCATCAAAGTCAACCTCAATATCCGCCAAGCCATCATCAACCATCAAACTAATATGTTCCTCTTCTTCCTTGACCTTCCAAAAACTAACATACTTTTTTCCGCTTTCATCATCTTCTTCGTCAGAACTAACATTGATAACTTCCAGGAAACCTTCACTTTCATTTGCTTTCCTTATTTCCTCCTCATCTACCTCAGGCTTTTCAACCGTCGGTTCCACGTTCGGATCAATATACAATACAATCTGTTTCATGCTTTCCTCTCCCATAACACCAGATTCAAACATGTCAGATATCTCAGAAACAGACGAAATCTTCTTTTCTCTTTGGAACTTTTAGACTCAACCCTTCTCTTTTTGCTCTTCTCCCCCTCATGATCATGATCATCGGGATCTTGATCATGTCTTCTTTTGGTACCTTGGGCTTGAGTCTTGCACGACTGATTCATCATCGCCTTCATTTCATTCATCAAATTCTTCTTATCACTAAGGCTTTGCATAACCTCAGTTTTGAATTCTTGAAACTCGGTGGGAGTAACATGTGATGCGGGTGTTGGTGGAGGTGGAGGTGGTTGATGCCGGGGTTGGAAATTGGCAAGCAGTTGCAATAGAGTCTGGTTTTGTTGATCCTCGGGACTGATAGATAATAACTTTGCATAAAACAGATCCCTTAACTCTTCAATAGGCATATCTTGTGTAGGTACCGTGGTTTGTGGAGGTGGAGTAACAGGAGTTTGCAAAGGCGGAGGCATAAAAATTTCCAGACGTGGACGTACTGCGGGCTCATCAATTACCGGCCCTTTGCCTTTCAATAATGCTTTCACCCCTTGTAACTCCCGAATAAATGTTTCCTCAACAGCCTTTAGGGCGCCGTCAAGATCTTCCCTTGTCACAAAGACGGGTAATCTAACACCGGTACCACTTAGGTGATCCGTTGACACAACAGTTGAACCAACTGTGTGACCTACGCTCAGTATTGGCATAGTGTTAGAACTGGTAGGATTTCCACTCGGTCCTCGTAGTCCTAAATTAGGATCTACTCTGAGTGTTCCAGATGGGTCACAAAGACTCGCATCAGATGTTGCCATAAGTGTCCTACGCAAAGAAGATAAAATGTTAGCAACATGCACTAGACTCTCAACTTGTGCAGGAATGAAGGTCGAGGACCGGGGAGGAAGTTGCTCTATTTCAATACCCGGATTCTCTAAGTGAGAACCAGATAGATTGTGTGCTATAACCCCGTGAGAAAATGAGACAGCTTCTTGTTGAGAAGAAGCCGAATGGATGGCTGAGGTGTGCAATTGCGTTAGTGGGCGACTAACGTCTTTTTCAACACCTGATCCCAACAAATGAGATCTGGTGGTGGATGTGGCTGCCCTTCTGGTATAGAAAGTTGTGGTAGCTCTCACACTCTCCATATTTTTTTCTTCATTTTCTCTCGCAGGCTCACTTATATTTTCAACTAATACTCCCTCGGTTCTCCTTATATCTTTCGTAACTGTTTCAATAACAGTTTGTACATTTTCAGTATCGAGATGTTCCATGTGTGGAAAATTCAAGTATTGAGAAACATCACCAAAATCATTGTTATCGTCATTTGGGTCATCATCATCATGATCATCATCAGCTTGTTCCTCCGCGGGATCAGACGCATTGTCAGACCTTGTACTATCATTAGAAAACTCAACCGAAGAAGCTCTTCCAATATGGTGGGGAATTACCTCATCGGTCTCTTGTTGTACATGATCATCTAGTTGTGTGTCCTCGGAAGATGACCGTGTATCTTCAAGTACAGGTGACTGACCCCCACCAGTTCCCCTCTCGGAATTTTCCCTCGACTCTCCCCGTTCAGTAGCCCGTGCATCCTAAACTCTCACCGGCTCCTCTCGCCTAGGGGTTGAGTCCTAGGTAGGTCCCCCGGTGCTGGCCGGACCATAGACTCTTTATATTCTATAATACACTCGGCGTCCTGATCCGCGTATCCAAGGAACCCTTCAGGTAAAGGCATTTCATCATGGAAATTGTAATTTTGCCTTTGAAGATATTGCATTGATTTTTCTGGTGCAGAAGGATGATTCAATCTCCGCGGAATATCTTTGTTTGACTGCATCATGCTATGAACGATAATCTGTAAGAACCTCATGTAGGGCACATAAGGTTTGCATTTCTTCTTTTCTTTATCTTCCACCCTTTGTTGTAGCTCATTCCAAAAGATAACTGCATAATCTACATGTAGATCATACACTACCGCATGGAACAGCTTTAGAATACTCAGACTCGCATTATCGCTTCCCGAGTGCTTTGAAGTTATGCACCTGTTGATCATGGAGAATATCGTATAATACAAAGACGGAAGATTTGCCTTTTTGAAGTCTTTGATTTGATTCAGCTCACCAATGTATCCCATAGCCTTAATGCCTTCAAATACTTCAACTTCCGATGCATAAGAATCAAAAGATGTTCTCCCATGTCTAGATTCAGGCCCGGGTAACTTCAGAACAAGCCGCAGTCTGTGAAAATCCAGCTTTGTAATAAATTCATCAATCTGTAACAAGAAGATTGGCCTTCGGTTCTCCATGGTGTGTACAATGGTCTTCCAGGCTTGCTGAAGGTACAACATAGGTATATTGATTGTATGAGTCAATGCATATGCCAACGGGTGATTCTGTATGATTTCTTTGATGATCGGAGATATGTTGATACTGTCAAAGTCAACATGGTGATTGTCGGCCTTGATCTCCACATAGTCGCGTGGAAGAATGATGATGTTATTTGGATCTCCTTCAGTTACAGATGGGTGAACGGAACGTGTGGATGGAAGTGGAACATCTGGTGTTGCGTCGGGGATAATTTGTATGTTTTCACCAAAACCCTGAACTCTGCTTTGTTCCTCCTGATTTTCTGCCATGTGAACTGTTATTTTGAAAAACAGTTCTAAAACGGTTATTTTTGGCAAAAATCACTTTTTCAAAAAACAAATTTGAAAATTCACTAAGTATAGAACTCGCAAACAACTGAAAGACACAAGAACTCGCAATGCACATGAAACAGATCGAGGAATTCGCATGTAGAAGGATGCGAATTCATGACTTATCGCAATGAGAAGAATACGAATTCAGAGGAATTCGCAACATGAATGATACGAGTTTTGAGGAATTCGCAACCTGAAGAATGCGAGTTCTGAGGAATTCGCAACTTGAAGGATGTGAGTTCTGACCTTCAATCATTAAGAACAAGTATGAAGAACTCGTAACAAGAAGGATGCGAGTTCTTGACATAAGACAATGCGAGTTCTTAACTTGGAAGAACAATACGAGTTTTGAAGAACTCGTAACCCAAAGGATACGAGTCCTTGACTCTCAAGAACGATACGAGTTCATGCCTTAGCAAATTTTCAGCTTTTATCTATTTCAGATTTCTCGCAACATACAAATCAAACAGATTCAAAATTTGATTTTAAAACCATAATTTTGAAAACAAAATCACACACACAGACTCGAAAATGAAAACCCATTAGAAATCAGTTATCTATTTCTAACTTGAAACCTAAATGATGGACTTAAAAAAAACACAGAAGATGAACAGTTGACGAACAAATTTGTGTGAAATTGATGAACCTAAACTAAACTAAAACAGAAATTAAACGGATAAAACTATTCTAATCTATAATACGAACATAAAGAAACAAAAATGAGATGGAATGAATACCTGACAAGAGAGAAATGTTGATTTAAAGTTGAAACCGAAAGGAAGAAGATGAACAGTAGATTATCAGGGGTTTTCGTATGGTGAAAGGAACAAGTGAGAATGTGGGAAAATATCTTGAAATTTGAATTTATACCCACACGTGAGAAAGACACGTGGCACGATGTTATTGGACCCCTCATGTCATCAAGAAAAGACCTGTTACTATTCATCTGAAGAATTCGTATGAACAAGGATGTGAATTCTTCCAAGTGAGAAAGAAATTCTCATATTGAAATCACACAAACACCACTTCTCGCAATGAAAGGGATGCGAACACTTACTACTCGTATCCTTAAGGATGCGAATAGTTCACTTCTCGTATCCTTGAGGATGCGATTAGTGTGCTCCTCGTATCCTTGAGGATGGGAGTTGTACACTTCACGTATCCTTGAGGATGCGAATAGTGTACTTCTCGTATCCTTGAGGATGCGAAAAGTCCACTTCTCGTATCCTTGAGGATGCGAGTTGTGTACTTTTCGTATTCTTAAGGATGCGAAAAGTAAGTATAATTAGATTGAGTCCAGATTGATTAGATGTATCACTTGATGAAAAATTCTAACTCCCCCTAAAAAATAAAGTATAATTAAATAAACAAGCACACATGCTCCCCCTCAATGTTTTAAATAAAAACTAAGAAATGCCTAAGTGTTTAACATTCCTAGTTTGCTGAATAAGAAGTTGAACCTTTTTTCATCCAAAGGTTTTGTAAATAAATCAGCAAGCTCTAGTTCAGTCGGCACGAAATGCATTTCTATAGTTCCTTTCTCAACATGGTCTTTAATAAAATGGTACCTGACATCGATATGCTTCATTTTGGAGTGTTGAACAGGATTTTCAGTTATTGCTATTGCGCTTTTGGAATCGCAATAGATTGGGATCTTGTTGATGATATATCCGTAATCCTTTAGCTGAGTCTTCATCCAAAGCACTTGAGAGCAACAACTTGCCGCGACCATGTATTCCGCTTCCGTAGTAGATGTTGACACGCAATTTTGCTTCTTCGATGACCAGCTTACAAGCTTATCCCCCAGAAATTGACAAGCACCAGATGTGCTTTTCCTGTCCATTCTATTACCGGCATGATCTGTATCTGTAAATGCAATTAGCTCAAACCCCGAATCCTTAGGATACGAAAGACCCAAATTTCTTGTGCCTTTAAGATATCTAAGGATTCCCTTAACAGCAACAAGGTGAGATTCCTTCGGGTTAGCTTGAAAACGAGCACAAAAAGATGTTGCAAACATAATATCCGGTCTACTCGCCGTTAGATATAGTAAAGATCCAATCATGCCACGGTATAACTTTTGATCGACTGATTTACCGGATAAATCAGCGTCCAAAAGCCGACCGGTAGCCATTGGTGTTTTCATGACGGAGGAAGAATTTAAATCAAACTTTTTAAGCATATCATTTATATATTTTGATTGATTAATGAAAATGCCTTCGTTTGATTGTGTTACTTGGAGTCTAAGAAAATTTTTTAATTCCCCCATCATGCTCATTTGAAAATGGCTTTTCATCACCACTTCAAAATCTTTACACATATCAGGATTTGTAGAGCCAAATATAATGTCATCAACATATATTTGTACAAGTATTAAATCACTACCTTTCCTTTTTAGAAAAAGAGTTGTATCTATTGTACCTTTGGTGTATCCAGATTCAAGCAGATGTATAGTTAGAGTTTCATACCATGCCCGTGGAGCTTGTTTAAGTCCGTAGAGGGCTTTGTCCAAGACATAGACATAGTTTGGATATTTTGGATCCACAAAACCTTCAGGTTGACTTACATACACCTCTTCATGAAGAATCTCGTTCAGAAAAGCAGACTTGATGTCCATCTGGAAGACCTTCATGCTTTTATGAGCGGCATATGCAAGAAAAATTCTGATGGCTTCAATCCTTGCCACTGGTGCGTAGGTTTCATCATAACCAATTCCTTTTTGCTGATTATAACCTTTTGCGACCAATCTGGCTTTGTTTCTAACTATAATCCCCGCTTCATCCTTTTTGTTCCTAAAGACCCATTTAGTTCCAACTATGGTCTTGTCCTTAGGTCGCTTCACCAAATGCCAAACCTCGTTGCGCTTAAACTCATTTAACTCTTCTTGCATAGCATTTATCCAATCTGGATCTTGTAATGCTTCTGATGCCTTCTTGGGTTCTAATGAGCTCAGGAAATTGACATACAAACACTCGTTTGTAGTCGCAGATCGTGTCTTCACACCATCCTTGATGTCACCAATAATATCTGCAGGAGGATGTGCCCTTGTCCATTTGTGTGTACTAGGGAGTGTTGGAATTTCTACACGAGTGTTGGTTGAGTCATTTTCATCCATAACCGCAAGAATTTCTTCGGTTGATTCAGCTGAAGATACATGAGTCGGTTCAGGTAATTGAACTTCTGGTATTTGTAATTCAGGTGAAGAAACTTCCGATGATGTGTTTTATGAAACCGGAACTTCAGGTTGAATTTCAGGCTCAAAGACTAGAACAGTTGTAGTTTCATTCGGAGTCTCGTTAGTTGCACCAGAAGTACTAGCACCGACATCTTCAGATGGACCGGAGAAATTGACACTCGTCTGTTGTGAAGTTGCATTTACGGATGTGATAGGTGGTTCCATATCTGCACAATAATCCATAAACGCATCATGAAATAATAAATCTAACTCTTTAGTATTATTATTATTTAATATAGAATTAGAAAACTGATTTAGCACAGGTTCTACTCCTTTTTGAGTAGAAACTTCAGATTGTTGTCCGAGTCCTCAACCGTGTTGTCCAGAAGTCAAAGTCACATTCTCATCAAACGTTACGTTAATGCTTTCGATGACTGTCTTGGTGCGATAGTTGTAGATCCGGTATGCTTTGGAATTCAAGGAATAACCAATAAAAATTTCTTCATCAGCTTTGACTTGGAACTTCGTAAGGTTTTCACGATCTTTTAGCACAAAACATCTGCATCCAAAAACACGCAAAAATTTAATATTGGGTTTGCGATTATTAATGATTTCATATGCAGTTTTATTTAATCTTTTATTAATAATTGTCCTGTTTTGAGTAAAGCATGTTGTGGATACTACTTCAGCCCACAAACTTGGTGGAAGACCCGAATAAGCAAGCATTGTTCGAGCTGCTTCTACAAGCGTCCGATTCTTTCTTTCAACCACTCCATTTTGTTGTGGAGTTATTGGTGCAGAAAAGTTGTGGGAAATGCCAACAGATTCAAGAAAGGATTGTAGCGTAGCATTCTTGAATTCAGTTCTGTTGTCACTTCTTATCTTTTGAATTGGACGTTGTAGAAGAATCAAAATCTTTTTGATGAACTTAATAATCAGCTCAGGTGCTTCAGATTTAAGTCGTAGAAAATCCAACAAAGTGTAGCGAGAAAACTCATCAATCATAACCAAAACATATTTCTTTCCACCCATTGATTGAGTTCTCATCGGGCCACAAAGATCCATGTGAATAAGCTCAAGATGATTCATGCAGTTGGATAATGTTTTGGACTTGTGAGAAATGTGTTTCATCTTTCCCATTTCACAAGTCGGACATATAGAAACTTTGTCAATCTTCAATTCTGGGAGTCCGGAAACTAATCCATCAATCCTCAGTTTGTTGATGCTTCGAAAGTTTTGATGAGACATTCTTCTATGCCACAACCAACATTCATCTTGAAAAGCCTTTGACACAAGACATACTTCTTTCGATGCAACAAGACTTGCAAAATCAGTCATATACAAATCTCCGCATCGTTTCGCTCAAAAGATTTCTGACCCTTTCTCGTCCACAACATAACAAAACTTATTGTCAAATATAACCTTACAGTCCTTGTCGCAAAACTGACTTATACTAAAAAGATTATGCCCTAAACCTTCTACATACAGAATCTTCTCAATTGCCATCGAATCATTCTTCAACGTTTCGTAGCCTCGAACATAACCTTTTGCATTGTTGCCAAAACCTAACGATCCGCCAGGATGTACAGTAAAATCATGCAATAAGTGCTTGTACCCCGTCATGTGTCTTGATGTCCAGAATCAACGACCCACACATGACGGTCCTGTAAAAGAAAATTACCTTATCTTAGGTACCCATATCAGTATGGGTCCTTTATTGTTAGTACAAATCAGTTTGTTTATTTCAGTTGATGAACCTTGAATTTTACCTTTAAAAGTAAGTTCATTTTGTGAAATAGGTTTGTTTACTTGATCTTTTGGAATCCATTTCCAAACCATATTCACCTCAACCGATTTTGTTTCCTTCTTTTTATTCTTTTTCTTTGATCCAAAACCGAACATTCTCGCAAATTTATTAGCTGAAGATTTTAAAGAAGAAGGTGAAGTATGAAACTTTTTGTTTTTAGGAGCATTGTTATTTAGCTTGAAATAGTTGTCCCAACAATGAGCACAATGTATTCTCCTTTTAGCTTATGTCAACAGTTTAAAATATGAAAGTACGGAATTTTTATTGCCACAAGCATTGTAAACATTTCAAGAATGTATACAATTTTTATTCAAAGAACAACATTTCTCAACATCAGTACTCCTATTCTTGCTATTTGCAACACGCTCCTTCAAATCCAAGCACTTTTCTTCATCCATTTCTAAAGAAGAAGAAGAAGAAATGTTAGAACTCTTAGAGTTAGAAGAATCATTCAAACAAGAATCAGATTTGGTTCCGGATGATTCTCCTTTCTCATTATCACTAAATTCTTTTTTATTCGAATCTGAATTAGATTCAAACAAGGAATTGTCAAAGCATACAAATGATGATTTTTCTATAGAAATTGAGTCTTTTGTCTTAAGATTAATTCCTTCGAAAGAATATTTTTCTTTTTCATTGACCGAAGTTGATGATTTAGGCTGATCTGTTGATTCACATTGATTTGAACATTTTTTACAAGTATTTGAATCTTTAGAATTTGATAATTCAAATAATTGGGATTCAAGATTTCGAATTTGAGTCCAAAGATCAGAATTGATTTTTAGACTTTGATCTAAATCCATTCCAATATTTTCATTATCATCATTTAATTTTTCAACTTGTAATTTGAACTCAGAAATTTGAGTTTCCATGTCAATAATTTTAATCAATGCTGAATCCAGATCAGGAAATTCAGAAACGGTTTCTTGAACAAACTCCTTTTTGTTAGAATCTGATTTAATATTTGACTCCTTTTCGTCACAAGATTCAGACTTAACAAATTCAGTTCATTGACTTTAGAATCGGTAGATTTATCCATAGATTCATTTGAAAACAATAAATTAAATTCAATTAGTTCAACCTTTTTGGTTTTATACATGGAATTTAATTCATCGTATTTAAAATTTGTCCTATTGAATCTAGGCTTTTCGTCCGAACCTTTATCCGTCTTGTCTTCCGCTTTATTAGAAACAGGAGTTGAAGTATTAGATTTAACAAAAATTTCTGATATTGGAGGTATTTCTTTTTTAAGAATTTCCTTCAAACCTTCACCCAATTTTTTAATTGTGTAAAGATTTTCAGGTGCTTTCTTTAGAACCTCAACATCAGATAATCCTAGTCCCATTTTCGGATTAAAAAATCGAGTATCTTTTGGGTTACTAGTTATTAATTTTAGAGTTTGCTCACTCTGACCTCTTTTAAAATTTAACTCCTCAAGTTGCTTGATCTTTGCAAATGCTTCTATTCTTTCTTCAGAAAGAATCTTAATTGAACTTTTCTCAGTTTCAAGCTTCTTTTGAACTTTTTCAACTTTCTTTTCAAGTTCAGATATCATGAGTTGCATTTCTTCATATTTAGAATCTTCAGTTTCAGAATCATTATCAGAATTATCAGAAGAATAAAGAGATGGTACCTCGGAATCCTGGTCATCCTCATCCAATTTAGCCATTAAGCTGTGCTTTACTTGTGTAAAGTGAGCTTCTTCATCATCAGAGGAATCAACAAGCCAGATTTCTTTTTCGGCATTGATTTGCTTTCCACTTTCTTTTGCCTTTGCCAAGTGCGCTTTCCTCTGATAGTACTCAGAATCCTTTACTTTCCTTTGTTTGCAATCTCTAGCAAAATGACCGGGCTTACCGCAATTAAAGCAGTTTTTATCATCTCTATCCTTCTTCTCCTCCTTTTCCTTTTTCTCCTTTTTCTCCTCTGTCTCATCTTTTTCTTCCTCTTTATCCTCATACCTCTTCTCAAATCTCTTGTATTTGTTAGCTTTGTTATATTCAGGTTTAGTCTTTGAATAGAATTTCTTTCTACCAAACCTATTTTGAAATCTATTGGTAAATAAAGCTAACTTTTCAACAACATCAGTCATATCATCTCCAGAACATTTCTTTTTCTTGCTCATATCAGAAATCAAAGCTTTTGTCTTCAAACCTCCGCTTTTCTTATGCTCACATAGAAGAGCTAAAGATTCTTCCACCTTTTTGTTCTTTTCCTTTACCTCTTTCACCTTGTCTTCATGTTGACCAAGGATGCTGAAAATATCAGTCAACTTTTCATCATCCATGTCTCTTGACATTTGAAGCTGAATAGAGTAAGAATCCCACTTAGGTAGTAGATTCTTGACAAACTTGTAATTGATTTCCGATTCTGATTTGTCAACACCATTCCTTCTTAGATCATTGAGAATAATGTTGTATCGATTGTAAGTCTCCTTTAACAATTCACCATCTCTAGCTTTGAAGCCTTCATAAGCATAGATACTTTGGTTTCTTTTAGTCTGTTGATCCAAACCCTCAGTGGTTTGATAATGACCCTCTCTTAAACACTTAGTGAAAATTGTAAGTAAACAATATGTATCAGAGTTTCACTATCGGTGATAAGTACTAAGACTTTACAGTACCGCTGATAGGAACTCTCGTTCTTTAGATTAAACATTCAGCGAACACTGTTCACCATAATGCTCTGAGCCTGTTCAGTCCTTATGGTGATCGCTGATAAGTTAGTTGTTTACTTATGATCCCTGAAGACAAGTTTCACGTCAACATAGGTTCTACGCTGAAGTCGAAGATCAAGCTCAAGAACCAGCGACAAGTCTCCTAATGAACTGATGCGGATCATCGAAGACTCAAATTTGTCCACTCAACGTGAAGTATTAAGTACAAGACTTCAGCTATCGCTGAACTTTGTCATTCACTGATATAGAATGATAAAGATCTGATTCAACGAAAGCTGATCATGAAGTCCTCCGTACAAAGTACCTTTGTCTTAACCACCCTTGCACGACTCCGTATGATATGTCAGAAAAGAACCCCCTTATTGTTTGAAATCGTACAACCACTCTGATACTACACTGTTCAAACATGCGGCTACTAAGGTTGTCTACTAAAGTCAGACCCAACAACCAATGAGTTGATGCCACGTGTAAAGTATAAATTGCCATGCATTAAATGCATGCAGTATATAAGAAGGACTCCAGCTTCATTCTTGAAGCACTTGCTAACTCTGGTCAAGTCATCTTCTTATCTTGAGATAGGTTATTATTAGTAATTTCCTTCTCTTTCTTAGTGCAAGAAAACTTAGTGTTCCAACTTGTTTAGATTAGGATTTATTCCTTATATTGTTCCGCAACAAGCTGTAAATTGTTAATGATTTATCAATAAACAACTTAGAAAATAAAATCTGTGTATTTGTATTCAACCCCCCCCCCCCCCTCTACAAACTTGTATAGCCCTTCGGGACCAACATAGTCTTCAAAGATTTTGTTGATCCTTCAAACTGCCTTTCAAGTTCATCCCATATTTCCTTAGCTGAGTCACGACTATCTACACGGTTGTAGATATCGTTGGGAATAGCCATGGTCAAATAAGTCAACGCTAGTTCATCAATTGCTACCTGTACTCTTTTTCAACTCTCCTTGGAGCAACGTATTGACTTATAGCTGTTTCAGCCTGACCACCAACTCCCATATGTGGTTTGTGAGGACTATCTCTAATTGAATTCTACACTTCTCACAACCTTCTGGATTGGAATTCTGAACTTATACGAATTTTCAACTAATCGCAATACTAAGGATGCGAATTCTTATGCTTTCGCAACAAACTGAATATGAATTCTTTACTTCTCGCAATCAACAGGATGCGAATTCTCAACTCTAACAACAATTCGCAATACAAAGTATACGAAAACTACAACAAGATACTTAGAACATTGCGAATTCTTCAAAGTCTGCAACAAGAACAATGCGAGTTCTTCGATGCGAATTCTTTGGATCTTGCGAGTTCTTCAGTTTGAAGCTTGCGAGTTCTTCATTTTCTTGCAAGTTCTTCACCAAAATTTAAACTTTTTTACTTAAATCCTTCAAAACTTGTCCAAAATTAGTGAAACTTTGCAGGATTGTTCGAAATCACTTTTCGAACAAATTTCTAGTTGATCACTTTCACCAATTCATCCAAGAAAATACGAATTTGATCAAGAACACAATTTTATGAACTTTTCGATAAAACAATGATGAATCCTCAAAAACTGTTTTATTTGACCAAAATTAGGTCTTGAATCCTGAATTAATGATGTTCAGGATAAAAAACCGAGCAGAATGAACACAAATTTCGATCAAATTGATCAAAAAATGAAGAACTTGAAAAAATTCAGATGAACAGTGCTTGAAGATGAATGCGAGTTCTTCCCAAAAACACCAAAATCTTCAAAAACTCCATGCTAATTCTGATTGAATTTTCTGTTTAGTTCTGATACCAAATGATAAACCCCAAGATCTAGCAATGTAATCACAATGATATGTAGAGAGAATCTAGAGAGAAATAGTCATTCATTTATTGATCATGAGAGTACAAATGACATAAAGCTTGAAAGTGTTAATGAATTAACAAAGAGATCTTCTTTATATAGTAGGGTCATGACAAGTCCATGCCTCTACTTAGAAGATACAGTATAAATGTAATACTGTCTTGATAGCTACTAAAGTGCACTAACAAAGTTGAAGTGGAAGCTTGATCTTTTGCAGATTTGGTGGATGCTAGACTGATTTGTCCAGATGCTAGAACTCTAGTAATCGCGGGTTCTGTATTGCTTTATACAGAATCCAAGTTTTCTATCTCGTCAAATTTGACATTGATGCTTTCAATCACCATTCTCGAAGTCTTGAAGTAAATTCTGTATGCCTTTGAGGTAGAAGAGTATCCAATGAAAACACCCTCGTTCGCCTTTGGACTAAACTTGTTCATGTTTTCCTTGTCGTTTAGAACAATGCACCTGCAACTAAAAGATCAAAAATATTTAATATTTGGTTTACGGTTATTTATGATCTCATATGGAGTTTTACCAAACCAACGGTGAATAATCGAGCGATTTTGGTTGTAGCAAGTCGTTGACACTACTACAACCCACAAGAAAAGAGGAAGATCATAATACGCTAACATTGTTCCCGCGGCCTCAACTAGCGCACAGTTTCGTCTCTTAACAACCCTGTTCTGTTGTGGAGTCCTTGCCACAGAAAATTGATGAGTAATCCCCAACGACTCCAAAAAGTCATCAAGAACTCTATTCTTAAACAATGTCCTGTTATCTGATCTAATCGTCTATACGGTTTGTTGTAGGTTCACTTGAAGCAATTTCACCAAGGAAATGATTAACTCGGGTGTTTCATCTTTAGAGTGTAAAAACTTTACCCATGTGTACCTCGAGTAATCGTCAACAACCACTAACACATACCGTTTGGCATTGATACTTTGTGTTCTCATAGGACCACAAAGATCCATGTGCAAAATCTCCAATACCTTCTTCGTACTCGGCTCAGGTTTCGGCGGGTGAGGTACTCTCTTCATCTTACCTTTCTCACAGGCAGTATAGAAATTTCCTCTTTCAAACTTCAACACGGGTAGGCCTTTAACTAAATCACCTATGATCAGTTTCTCGATGTATCTGAAATTCAGGTGAGATAGACGCCTATGCCATAACCAACTCTGCTCGACAGACGCTTTTGATAACAAACATACACCATTCTTGGGTTTGACTGTAGATAAATCAGTTGTGTACAGGTTTGACTTTCAAGTTCCAACGAGTAGTTCTGTTTCTTCTTCTGTCCGAACTGAACATCTCTTCATTTTGAAGTTGACTTCTAAGTCCTTGTCACAAAATTGACCAATACTGAATAAGTTGTGTCCTAAACCCTCAACATAGTTGACTTTGGTTATTCTGACGTTATCCTTCACAATGTCTCTATACCCCAAGATCGGTGAGTACTGATCATTACCAAACTTGACTCGACCACCATACTTTTCCGTTTAATTAGTTAGCAACTCTCTTTTCCCAGTCATGTGCTTCGAGCAGCCTGAATCTAAATACCAAACATGACTGGACTACAAACAATCAAATCAAGTGGTTTTAGGTACCCATTTGTAAATGGGTCCTTTTGGGTTAGGAGTTGGTACTTGTTTGAAATTTGTACCACTTTTGTTTTTGACAGAGTTTTCGTAAGAAGAATACTTTCTAGTTAAAAGAATCATTTTTGCAGATAAAATCATCCAAACCACAAAATGAAGAACAAATCTTATCATGAGCAACATTAATCAATTGTTGCATTGTGTATATCTTGTGTGGAACAACAAGTTTTTGTCTATAACAGACAACATGATTTATTACATCACAACCATAATTGTTTTTCATTGTTTTAAAAGAAACGTTGGATGATTTCGTCTGATCCACATCATGTGTGGACTTCTTAACTCTCCATTCAAGATTTTTGTTATTTCTCATATTATGATCTGAAACACCAGAAGAATGAAAGTCAGAAGTTTTAGAATTAGGAGTTTGAAAAGATATAGATCTTTTTGCTTTTCTTTTCTTCTTTTGTAATGATCTTTTAGATTTAGATTTTGAGTAGTAATCATTAACAGAAGTTTTCTCAGCTGACTTTGAAGATTCACCTGTGAAGAAATTCTTCTTAGGTTCATCTTTCTTAACTAAGAAATCAGAATGATTTGGAAGGTTGGCATTAAAGTCAAATTGAACAGGTGTTTCATCTACTCCTTTACCTCAATATCAGATTCATCATGGCTAGCCTCGGTGGTGTGAAAAATACCATAAGATTTTGGATAGAGAAAATCATTGTATTCTTTACGAAAAACCTTATCAGCTTCCGATGGAATGAACTTTTCGGGGAGTTGCATTAAGCGATTGGTTTTCTAAATCCCAAGATTCAGAATCCTCTTGATCATCAATCATCATGCTTAAAAAGAAAGTATTTCCATTGAAAGCCTTCCATGAAGAAACATCTGAATGTGAAGAATGTTTTTCTTTTGAAGTATTATCTTCAGATTTTTTTTTCATGTTTTGATTTTATTTCATTCAAGCTGTTTGAAAATACTGTAAATATACCTTCCTTTTCGATTTCAAAAGCAATCTTGTCATGATTTCTGATGTGTTCAATCTTGCTTTCGAGATCAATAAGCTTTTGTTCAAGAACCAAAGGTGGAAAATAGGTTTTACCTTCAAATACAGGTTTAGTTTCTTTTTCCGTTGGTGTTTCTTTTTTTCCTTTGGTTTTTCAACAACATAGCTTTGGAAATAATCATTAGGAAAAGTCTTTTTGTTTTCCAGTGCCTTCCTATTATCCAACCCAAAGCAAAAAGGAAGTTTCAGTTTTACCGTGGTTTTCCTTTTTACTTCTTCTTCATTTTCATAATCTTCACCATCGAGCTTTAGCCATTTGATCTTATTATAAGAATTTAGTGATGGATATCTAAGCCATTCAAATTTATACAAAGTAGGAGCTTTTGATAAGGAATTCCTCAAATAATGAGGTCTGTCGGTATCCTAGGCCCCACTTAGAATTATAATACCTGAATTCACTTGGCTTATTCATATGAATCTTCTATTCAGTCTGACCTATTTTATATAATTTTCAACTAATTCTGAGTTTCTATCTTTGTAAGCATATAAAATCTTTTCAAATTCATCTTCATTCGCTTCTGAGTTTTCAAGTTTATTTGATAGTTCAGTCATGCTTTTATCGTAAATAAGCTAGATTATCATCAAATTCTGCTTTGCCCTTTTTCAAAGTTTCAATTTAAATAGTTCGTTCTTTAAGTTTTTGACTTTGAAAACTCACTGTTTCTTTTGAACATTTTAATTTTTCAGTTAAATCATCAAACATGGTTTGTTGACGTTCATGTATTTTAAAAATTTTATTGAGAGTAATGTAATCTACCTCTTTTGTCTCTGATTTTGTCCCAGTCTCAGATTCCTCAGCATCTTTGCTCATGAAGCACATTTTTGGCTAGAGCAGCAGTCTCCTCCTCATCTTCCTTGTCGTTCTCACCGATCCAGTACTCTTCCTCCACTAATAACGCCTTGCCAGATTCCTTTTGTTTTGCTAATAACATTTTATTCTTGTAGTAGTCGGAATCTCTCACTTTCAACTTCCAAGAGTCCTTAGTATAATGGCCTGGCTTCCCACGGTTATAACACTTATGCTTTTCTGCCCTTTTCTCAACAAACTTTTTCTCATCTCTTTTATCCTCCTCTTTCTTCTCCTCAAACCTTTTCTTTGATTCCATACAGTCTTTGTGCTCAAAATTCTTCGATCCCGATGAATACCTTTGATTGTTTGAACCCGTCTACTTAACGAATCGTTTCTGAATTGCATTAGTCAAAAGTATCATAGCTTGTTTTAAACTTTCTGCTTCATCCAGACCATGACTTTCAGAACCACCGTGTTCTGAGTCAGAATACCTCCTTTCCTTTCTGGATGCACGCTTTCCAGATTTGTGAGTTATCAAAGCAATGGGATCATCTTCAACTTTTTCATCCTTTATGTCTTTCTTATCCTATTTCTTATCCTTCTTCTCTTTCTTCTTTTTTTTCTCTCTTTTCATCAGCATCTTCTTCATCCTGCTTGAGCATTTCAAACATCTCTTATAGAGGGAGATCATGCAACTTCTCATGTTGTTTCATTCTATGAGTGTACTTCTTCCACTCAGGTTGTAGTACACTCATGAACTTAACATTGCTTTCTATTGTTGTCTTCATAATCTTATGTCTGTTTAACTCATTCAGAATAGTTGTGAATCGATCATAAGTGCTGTCTAATGATTCACCTTCCTTCTACTTGAAGTTCTCATACTTGTTAATCGCATTAGACACTCTCTTCTGATTTTCAACCGATGAACCTTGACAAAGTTTAACAAACTCATCGAACATGGCGTTTCCTGATATATTCTTACTATCAACCTTTTGATAGATGTCGTTAGTCAAAGCTTGCATAACTAATGACCTTGATGCTTTGTCTGCATTATATATTTTTGTTTGAGTGTCATCATACGTATCAGGAGGTACTAATACTCTTGGTCCTACAATTCCATTCTCATCAGGTACACGTTCCCTATAAACATTTCCCAGATGACCTTCTTCTAATGAAAATTTAGTCTAGTATCCATATTTTAAAATCTTTAGGAAACAAGAACGGAGGCTTATCCTTAGAACCAATAACCAACATATCTCTGGTAGTCATTGTGTTTTACTTGTCTATGATCTTTATACAATCTTTGATCAGTCATAAAATACCACACACGCTGTTTTATCGCATAAGCAATACCCTTCAAGAGATTATCGCACAATACACATGCGATAAAAATTTATCAAGATGTTATCACACACCAACTATGCGATAAGAACTGTTCACTCTTAGTTATCGCACACTAAAGGTATGATAACTACTGTTCACACAATGTTATCGCACGACAAGGTTGCGATAAAAACTCTTCTGGATGTTATCGCACAAAGCAGCATGTAATGAAATTTTATCGCACAATCTTGCGATAACAAAGAACTCTTATGCATGCGATAATGATGAACTCTGTATTCCGCGCTAAAGATGAACACAAATTCAATATTCTAAGTTTTCCTCAAATCTTATCCAATCAAACTGAAACATTGTAGGGTGGTTCATGAAGGTTATTTGAACAGGTTTAATTCTTGGTGTATAGCCAAGAAACAAAAAAAAAGTCAAATTCGATCCTAAAACAGTGAGTAACTAACTTTTTCACAAAAACTCAATTTGTCCAATCTAGCTTGAGATCCTATGATTTGGCAAAATCAAATCACCCAGAGAAACTCCAGGAACAAATACGATCAATCCTAATCCATTTAATCCCTAGAATCAATCCAAAATCAATAAAATCTTCCAAAAAGTGTCGAACCTCAAAATAGCCAAAAACAATCGTGAAAATTGGTATGAACTGATCTCGATTGCTATCTCTGATACCAATTGTGATCCTAGAGATAAGCAATCAAATACAAACAAATATGTCACAAGTCATCTCTCTCATAAATCTCAAAGGTGATAGTTACAAAGTAGAGAGGATTACAAGTGTTCTTGATAAAGCAACTAGTAAGAAATGAACTATATAGGCTATTTATACCTACTAGATTTACATAAATGGTCCCTCAACTTGATACGTTATATGAATTATGGCACTAACAGATGTGAAGTCACTAGTGGAGGCAAGGCTTAAAGAGGTTCTTATAGTTACCTTTAGTCTTTTATAATACGTCATTTGTAGTTGTTTGATCTGATGCGAACCTTGAGACTTTTGTAATGCTTTATTTGGAATGTTTGGGACCATTTAGGTGATATTTTATGAGATATGCTATTGTTGGATTCTGTAACACCCGAAATTTATTGAAAGAAAGGATTTCCCTCGTGACCTTTGAAAGGTTTGATTATTGATAGGGAATGGAAACACCAGGCGTAAGGAGCTCAGCGGATCGGGATCATGTCGGAATAATCGGGACACAAATTTGAGTTCGGTACCCATGGGGCGATGGTGCCTTGCGATAGTGACCGGGTCACTATCGCCGTGTCATTCTCGCGGAGAGGGAAGACCCTCGGTACATATGGGGTGACTATGTCCGGCGAGAATGCCCTCGGGCACAATCGCAAAGCAATGACGCGAGATTGGTTGAGCCCGTGGTACAAGTTGGGCGATTATGCCCGGCGAGAATGCCTTGGGCATAATCGCAGGGCAAAGTCGCCGTCGGGCTCCAACAGACTAATTTAAATCCGATTTTTACCCCTTTTCATTCCTCACTTATTCCCCTTCATCCCTTTCTCTCCCAAACCGAAACTCTAGGCCTCCAAAGTCGATTTTGATTCATTTAGCCACAAGATTCGAGATTTGCAAGTGATTTCTTCATCTACCATGGTTTGGGAAACTAATCTTGAAATCCTTTCACTTCATCTCCTTCATCCAAACTTTCTAGGGTTTCATCCAATCTCTTTGCCCATTTTGAAAAGTTGGAACTTGTGGTGTTTTGTTGGTGATCTAGAGGTGTTTTGTTGGTGGATTCTTGTTGTGAATGAGGTAATCTTCTCCTTTCTTCATCTAAGAAATTAGGGTTTTTGTATTATCGGGGATTTGATGTTTTATGTTGGGTGGAACGATTCTAAGTGTTTGGGGATGATTATTTAATGTTGGAAACATATGGATCTAGGTTTTGGAAGATTCGACTTGAAGATCCAAGTTCTCTTTAAAGGAGCTCAAGATGGGGAAAACATAGATTTAGCCTAAATCTAGCAAGGTGAGTTCAAGTTGATATGTAAAAACGTTGTACATGTCAAAATGTCAATTTTAAGTGATTATGTGTTTACATGAAAATTATCCATTATTGGGTTATTGGTGGGTTTTGATAATTGAAGTGTTTAACTTTATAAAATCTTATAAAACACTCACATTTGGGATATTTGGATACTTTGATAAATAAATCATGATTGAAATTGTTTTGGTAATTTATTGCATAAATGGGGATTATTTGGTAAAAAAACATTTTGGTAATTGTTGGAAATATGCATTGTTTGTGTTATGGGATGTTTTGAAAATACCGACGTGTGGGTCATTGCATTGTGGTCATTCCCGACCTTGTGAACATTTGGGAATTGGAAACATTTTGATTTTAGGAAAAGAGGTATTTTAAGTATTTGGATGAGTAAATCTTGGGTCTTGATGTGTCTACCGATTTATCTTACGAGTGCAAGTCTTTTGGTATGAATGGACATTAATGGGTGTTTTGGAAATTGATTTATCTTAACCTAGAGTTGTGTGAGATTATTTATGTTTATGGAGCATGTTTTGAATAAACGTGGGGTATTTACATTTTATTTCATTTTGTGACTTTTAACAAGAGATCTTTTGATTTGCTGAGTTTGTGTCTCGGAAAATTGATTACGTTGGGTTTTGGGGACAATTTTTGTTTTGGATAGCTCAACGTAAAGTTTTGGATATGATTTATATTTATTTGAGAATTACATGTTTTGAATGCGCTAGTTCATTCATTTGGAGTTGTTAGCCCAAAGTATCTCTTATGTAAAAGTATTGAAAATATCACAAGTCAGAAGACCACCAGAGATTCGACAGAAGACTTAGAAGAAGATCAACAAGAAGACCGCCAGAGATCGACAGAAGAGCTCTAGCAGAACCATCGGAGCTCGACAGAGCTCTGGCAGAAGACCTCTTCTGTTCCACCAGAAGAACGGTTCACACCAGAAGACCAACAGAGCTCTGGTGATTGAAGACCTCTGTGAAGCTTAAGTCTCGTAGAAATCTCTAAGTGTTAGACACTTGTCCGTACTTTCCACGTAAGCCCTAAAAGGATGGAGACACACTTTCCACGTGTCATTCCAGGGTTAGATAGTACACTGTCTAGTGCTTTATCAGGCTTTAAATAGAACGTTAGTGGTGCACACAATTGTAAGCTTTTGGAAGAATTATTTTCCACAATTGTGAGAACAAACACTGTTACATTCCATAGCACTGCCTTTGTACGTTTTGTTCCCTGAGAGATTTCAGAATACACACACTTGAACGTGTTCTTGGTGTTATTCAAATATCAATATAACGAGCAGCTTATTTACTTGATCTTGCTATCATATTGCTGTTCATTATTGATACTCTCTTTGTTACATTAACGTCTACACAATCACTCACATTTAATGGCTTTATATAATGCTTCCGCTATATGTTTTATGTTGTTTATGTGATACAACGTGAATCTGGGAACCTACAATTGGTACCAGCGCAGATTGATTTGCTCAAATCAAACGATCCAATCTAACCAGGTTGATTCATAGTTGTTGATTGTTGTTGTTCTTCAAAAGCTTCAAATTATACTCTGTATTTGTTTACAAGTTTAAAAACAAGTTTTCAGAGTTCTTTAATCCCTGTTTAAGCTTTCCAGATTAGTCTAAAGATCTTCTCTACTTTTGTTACTGTTCCATTGGTTACTGCTCATTCACTTTCAGTTTAATACTCTTTCAAAATCTTTTGAAACCGTTATACTTTGTTTTTCTGAAAAATGGCTAATAACAACATTAATGCCATCTACACTGCTGGTTCTTTAACCAAACCTCCTACTCTTCTGAGAGATGAATATCCTTAGTGGAAGATTAGGATGGTTAACTTCTTTGATGGAATGGATAGAGATTTGATGCGTTATGTCACGGATGGACCATTCCAACCCATGGTTTTGGTTCCACGTGTACCCGCACCAGAAACTACTGCTGAGATTCCTGCTCACTTCAAAGCTAAAACCACCGGGTTTACTGAAGAAGAGAAGCTAAAAATGGAAAATGACCTAAAGGCAGTTAGACTTCTGATTATGGCCATTCCAAACGATATTTTCCAAGAACTAGATTCATGTGTTACTGCTAAAGAAATCTGGGATCAGCTTCTTAATCAACTTGAGGGTGGTATCAAGACCCAAAAGAACAGACCTACAACAGATTTAATGTTTTAATAAATAAATGTAAAAAGTGTGGGGTTGTTAGGTCGAAGGAAGATAACAATGTTCTGTTCCTGAAAAGTTTAAATGATGAATGGCTAAATCTGTCCATGTCTTTACAAGCTAACCAAGATTTGGATGCATGGACTCTTACTGATGTGTATGGCACTCTTGCTGCACAAGAGAAGGATGTTGTCAAATAAAAGGGCAAATCCACCATTGCAGGTCCAATAGCTTTGATATCTGATTTAAAGAAACCCACTGAAGGAAAGTCCAACAGAGAGAGGTCCAGCAGAGAGAAGAAGAAAGAGAAGGTTGTGAAAAAGAAGGGTAAGAAGAGTCTGGTCGCTGAAAGTGATGCTGAAGAAAGTTCATCGGAAGATGATGATATCAATGCTTTTGCTCAATCTCCTGCGTTAATAACTCAAAAATTTAACAAGAGATTTGGCAATAAGGTATTTGATAGGAGAGGAAGGTATGAGAGATAAGAGAAAGATGAGAAAATAGGTTATGTTGCACCCCATCAGAGAAACAACAACAGAGCTCCACAAGAGCAAAGACCACAACAGAAGTATAATCCTCCAGCCCCTCAGAAAACCGATGTTGCCCAACCCATCAACCAGAACGATGGACGTTGTTTTAGATGTGGCAAACCCGGCCATTTCTCTGCTAATTGTAGAGGTAAACTGGTACAATTACAGAGAAAGAAGCTATGTTGCTGAGATAGAGAATTAGATCTCTGACTCGTCCTCTGATGACGAACCAGAGTAAGCCAATTTGTGCGGGGTTGCTGTTGATGACGAGAGTTTGGAAGAGGTAGCAGATTGGATGACTGGAGAGATGTCAGAGAGAACAACAGAGGAAGATTTGTCTCAGAATGCATATGCTCTTACTGTAACAGAGCCAAACGAAAGAGCGCTGGAGACCACCAGATCCAGTGCCAAGGTATGTTCTACTTCTGAATCAAAGTCTGACTCTGAGTTGGAAATGCATGTGTCTTTACTAACAGAGGAATTTCAACTTTTAAAACAAAAGCTTTCTGAGGAAAAGGAATTAAGAAAGCTAGCTCAGAAGGATCTGTCCTTCTACAAGAGAGAGAAAACTCTCTTGGAACAGGAAAAGGAAGAAATCTTTAAAGAAAAATCTGAGCTAGAAGTCTTAACTAAACAGAAGGAAAACACCTTTTATGAAAAAGTTAAAGAGTTTGAGGAAGTTTTAAAGCAGAAAACTGAAGAGGTTAAGAAATCAGAAACCGAAATACTTAACTCTGTTGCTTTAAAAGATTATTTCCAAAGAGAAAGGGAGGTTTTGCATCAATCCCTACAGAGAAAGGAAATCTTAATCAAAAAGTACCAGGATGCACAAGATGTGCATATTAAGATAAACTCCCAAATGGATAGCCAAGGACATGGTTTCAGTGACCTTGCTCCCTACAATGAAAGAAATAAGACATCCTTGTCTTCTGCCTTCTGTGTTGGGAAAATCCAGGATGATGTGATCTCTGGTACTGCTGTTTTCAAAAGAATCAAAACCTCAGATATTTCAAGGACTAAAAGACTTAATTTCAGGAATGCCAGCTATGACTCCTTGGATCAAGAAAAGGTTATAAAACCATCTGCAAAGTTCATTCTTGATCAAGGAAAAGCTAGGATCATACTTCCTGATTCTGTCAAAAGTCTGGATCCAAAAGAGATTTTTAACTTTAACTCTTTTAAGGGACAGAAGTCTGTTACTTCTGTGGCTGAGTCTTCTGATGTTAACGCACAGAGCAAGCTCAACCCTGAAGCCCCAGTCTTCTCTCCAACCTCTGAATCTATTAGAACATCCTTTGAAGAGGATCTTAATAGAGTTCTTAAGTAAAATGCTGCATCTGATGCATTGAAACCCAAGTTAAGGAAGTTCAAGTCTACCAAAGCTGATATCTCTGTGATACCCAAAGAGTCTAACACCTCCACCAGAGCCACCAGAGGCTTTCTAGGCTTTGACAGTGACTCTGATTCTGAGGTCGATGACCAAATTTTCTGTGCTCAAGAGACTATTTTACACAAACCAAAGCAAGCAACTGGTGAATCTGGAGCTTTGAAAAATGTGTTTTTCTTTAAGAAACAATCCAGATTCATACCAGTTCTTAATTTTCAAAACAAGGGTATCAGAATACTTTCTTCTAATGAAATAGAAGAAAAGAGAAAAGAGAAGAGAGAAAGCTAAAAGTGTTTCTGTAATCAACACCTCTATCCCATTTGCTTATAAACCAATCAGATTTACACCAGAGCAGAAGGGCAAGTGGATAGTCAATGACAAATATGTTCCTAACTCTGCTGAAAATCAAAGAAGAAACTCTTTTTGGCCAAGTGAATCTATTCCAAGGAAAAACAACAGCTTTAAGAAACCAAATAAGGACCAGATGGCTCCTAAAGTTTTTCAATCTCATGTACCATTCAATCAACAGTTTTTGAATAAAAACAGCAATATGCATCAATCAACTTCGTGTTCTATCAACTGCAATTGCATTCAACTGTTGTTAAAATTGCAGAATCACCTGAATAGTCCACACTATGTTCTGAATCAGTCATTTCAAAGGAAAAATCCCAAGACTGTTCAGAATACACTGAGAAAACCCTCTGGCACACCATCCCAGAATGGAAAGCCAGCAGGTAAACCCATTAACACCCCCAAGCCTAACAAGAAAGGACCCATTATGCAATGGGTACCTAAAAAGAACTAATCTGTCTTGCGGAAGCCTCATGTGCAGATCTGGTATTTAGATTCAGGATGTTCCAGACACATGACAGGCAATAAGGAGCTGCTGACTTCATTCAAGAACAAAATGGGAAGTGCAGTAACCTTTGGAGGAGATGGTGGTGGACAGATTAAAGGCTATGGTACTTTAAATAATGGTGGTGTTTCAGTTTCTAAGGTTGCTTATGTTGAAGGATTAAATCATAATCTGCTCAGTATAAGTCAACTATGTGATCATGGGTTCGATGTCAACTTTAAAAAGAAATATTGTTCTTTGTTGCTTTTTGAGTCTGGTCAAGAACTTTTAAGAGCCGACAGAAAATGAAATCTGTATAAAATGAATTTTAATCCAAACCAAAGTACTACAACAAAAAAACTCTGTTTAGTCTCTTTGAAAAAGGAGGATGTCTGGCTCTGGCATAAAAGATTTGCCCATTTAAAATTTTCAAATCTTGACAAGCTCGTGAAACTAAACTTAGTGAAAGGTCTGCCTTCACTTAAATTTGACAAAGACCATCTCTGTTCTGCGTGTGAACTGGGTAAAATGAAAAGATCTTCACACAGAACAAAGAGTGATCACAGTTGTCCCAGACCTTTGCATATGCTTCATGTGGATCTTTGTGGTCCAATCTCTGTGCAAAGTCTGTCGGGTAAAAAGTATATTCTAGTACTTATAGATGAATTTTTCAGATATACTTGGATTGAGTTCATCAGAGTAAAATCTGATGTCCCAGAAATTCTAGTAATTTGTTGAAGAGAATACAGGTTTTGTTAGGTCTGAAAATACAAAAGTTGAGAAGTGATAACGTGACAGAATTTAAGAATGCCAGAATCGATGCCTACCTATCAGAGGAAGGAATCTCCCAAAACTCCCCAACAGAATGGTGTTGTGGAGAGAAAGAACAGAACTCTGGTAGAAGCCACTAGAACCATGTTAGCAGGTTCTATTTTCCCAATGAACTTCTGGGCAGAGGCAGTCTCAACAGCCTGTTTTACCCAGAACAGAGCTGTAATAGTAAAAAGATTCAAGAAGACTCCTTATGAACTCATCAACAACCGAAGGCCAAATGTGAAATATTTTCATGCCTTTGGCTACAAATGCTATATGTTGAATGATAGAGAACAACTGGCAAGTTCGACAAGAAGGCTGACGAAGGAATCTTTATTGGTTATTCCTTAACCACTAAAGCCCACAGAGTCTACAATTCAAGAACCAAAGTCATTCAAGAAAGCATAAATGTGTCCTTTGATGAAAATACATCAAGCTCCTCTGGTCGCAAATCACCAGAGGGGACACAAAACAAAGAGAAGCCCAGTTCTTTAAAGTCAAGGGAAGAAGACATCAATCTGTTATTTAACGACTTCTTCGATGATGATGATTCCTCTGTCGATATCACCAGAGGCAATCAAGCTCAGAGTTCTGCTGAACAAAATCTGACAGGTACAACTCTTACTGGTCCCTCTAATTCTTCACCATCTACTTCTCTATCTACAGGTGTTATTCAGAGAAATGAGGAATCACAAAATTCAGATGTAAGAGAACCTGAACAAGAGCCATCATCAGCCTTTCTGACTCACATTGGGAGAGATTCCCTATTTGAAAGCTCACCCTCTCAGAGCCCTGTTGGTACATCACAGAGCAATGAGGCCACTCTCCAGAGTTGTGTGCCACAGAGCCCTGGTGCCAATCCACAGAGCTCTGATGCTGAAGAACGTCTTTTCCCATCAGAAGCACAGACTCCTCCTGTTGTCGATGCTCCCATGACCAGATGGACAAATGATCACCCCCATCATCTAATTATAGGTGCTGCTGAAGATGGTGTAAAGACAAGATCGGCAACAATCAATGAAGCATTATTTGTTAATTTTCTAAGCATGATTGAGCCAAAGAAGATTTCTGAGGCCCTTGATGACCCAAACTGGATTGAAGCCATGCAAGAGGAGCTTCTGGAGTTTGAAAGAAATAAAGTTTGGTCCTTGGTTCCACTCCCTGAAGACAAAGCTGCCATTGGAACCAAGTGGGTGTTCAGAAATAAGAAGGATGAAGACGGCATTATCATCATAAACAAAGCTTGGCTGGTTGCTAAGGGATATTTTCAAGAAGAGGGTATTGATTATGATGAAACCTTCGCATATGTGGCTAGGCTAGAAGCCATCAGAATCTTCTTAGCCTATGTTGTCCATAAAGGTTTCAAGGTCTATCAAATGGATGTGAAATCTGCCTTCTTGAATGGAAGACTACAAGAGGAAGTCTACGTCCAGCAACCACCAGGTTTTGAAAGTTCAGAGTTTCCAGACCACTTTTACAAGTTAGATAAAGCTCTGTTGGCCTTAAACAAGCTCCCAGAGCCTGGTATGAAACTCTGTCAAATTTTATGTTGACTAATCACTTCGAGAAAGGTACTGTCGATACAACCCTATTCATTAGGAGGTATAAGAATGACATTCTTCCGGTCCAAATATATGTTGATGACATTATTTTTGGGTCTACTAGGCAGGAATACTGTGATAGGTTTGAGGATTTGACGAAAAGTGAATTCAAAATGAGCATGATGGGAGAACTTTCATTCTTCCTTGGTTTACAAGTAAAACAATCCATCAGAGGGACTTTCATAAGTCAATCTAAATACATCTCTGATATTTTGAAAAAGTACAAGCTCAATAATTCAAATCCAATGAAAACTCCTATTGCCACTAGAGTTAAACTTGATCATGATCCTCACGGTGAATCAGTGGATATCAAGAACTAAAGAGGCATGATAGGGTCACTTCCGTATTTAACGGCAAGCAGACATGATATAATGTTTGCAACCTGTCTTTGTGCCAGATTTCAAGCAAATCCTAAAGAATCCCATTTGTCTGCTGTCAAGCGTATTTTTAAATATCTCAAAGGGACTCAATTTTTAGGTCTCTGGTATCCTCTTAATTCTGGTTTCGAGCTTGTAGCATACACAGATTCAGATTATGGAGGATGCAGAAATGACAGAAAGAGTACTTCTGGTAGCTGCCAATTACTTGGAGAAAAATTGGTGAGTTGGACATCCAAGAAACAGAACTGCGTATCAACTTCTACAGCAGAAGCAGAATATGTTGCTGCTGCTAGTTGTTGCTCTTAAGTGATCTGGATGAAAACTCAACTCAAAGATTATGGCATGGAGTACAGCAAGATCCCAATTTTGTGTGACTCCAAGAGTGCAATAGCAATTACAGCTAATCCAGTCCAGCACTCAAAGACAAAGCATATCGACATAAGGTACCATTTTATAAAGGATCATGTTGAAAAAGGGACGATTGAAATGTACTTTGTTTCAACCGACTTCCAACTTGCTGACTTGTTCACAAAAGCCCTTGATGAAAGGAGATTTAATTTCTTAATCAGCAAGATGGGTATGCAGAACATGTCCTCCTAACTCTGTTTAAAAATCAACAGAGCCTCTGATGTTCCTACCAGAGCTCTTCCAAATAGTTGGGTAGGATAGTTCACCAGAGCCTCTGATGTTCACCAGAGCTCTGCAAGCATACTTTTTCAATATTGTTCTTTTGTAAATTTCATTTATGTATACTCTTTTGTTTTCTTTTTGTAAATATTGTTGCAAGAAAAGAGAAAAGCTGAAAAGAAAAATATGTCGGTTAAGCTCACCATTTAAGGTGGAGCTTAAGAGGAAAATAAGCATGGTTTAAGGGGGAGCAAGTCAAACCAATTTCAAATCTAATTGACTTTGCTTGATTGAACAAGAAAATGAAATCTTTTTGAAGAAAGGGAAAACTTGTTCTGATGAAAACATTTTTAGATAATGTCAAAAACTTACCAGAACTCTGACATTTCACCA
Source organism: Saussurea involucrata (assembly GCA_033807775.1). Lineage (NCBI taxonomy): Eukaryota > Viridiplantae > Streptophyta > Magnoliopsida > Asterales > Asteraceae > Saussurea > Saussurea involucrata. The sequence continues at coordinate 263,096,821 of CM066321.1, forward strand.
GAGCCTCTGCTGTCTTTCACCAGAACTCTGTGAAATCTCTGAGGTGGTTCTGCTTTTGTTCTTTGACTACTTTCACATCAAATACAGGATTTGCAAATGTTTTTGGGTAAAGGTGAAACATCTTGGGTACTTGAAAAGAATGAGAATGGTCACTCAACAGAGGCAAAATTGTGCTGAGTTCCACCAGAGCTCTACCAGTTTTCTGCCACGTCATCAGATGTGCTGTCATCAGAGGTGCGGGTTATTTCTAAGCGTCAACCACATGTCACCCACACATCTCTAACCATGACGGTTTGATAGCCCAAAAGATGTCAGAACCAAATCCTACGTGGCACTCTCTGATTGAGAAACCAACCGTTAGTTGTTCCCACGTTCCACTGTTGAGGTCGTTCCACTATCTGAAACTCGAGTACCTACAGTACCTACGATGGTTATCCAACCATACGTTTTGAGTATAAATACCCATTCCAATCGACCCATTTCATTCCTTACGCTTACTGAACATTCAAAACCCTCATCTTTTCCCTCCTTTCGTTCAAAACCTTTGAGTTCTTCAAAAACACTAAACCTGCAACAATGGCTGAAAGGCAAAACTCCGCAGAATCGAGTCGAATAGGACCCGTAGACGAAATCGTAATCCAACCTTACGAGTTCGCAGACAACAATTACCGTTTCGATGCCAATCCAGGCAATTATTTACCCACTTACCATATTTTTGTTGAGTTTTTCAGAAACTCAGAACTCTTTAGAGCCCTAACAATGTTCGACGATAACCTTCCTGAACTCTTTGTCCAACAATGGTGGACTACATGTCAGTTTATCCCAGAACAAAAAGGGATCATCGGAAACGCTGATGCTGGAAGAAATGCAAGAGGTGGATAAATACGCATCCGTGACAAGACTTTTAGGAGAATTTTTGGGATGCAGACAAGAAGACAACTAGGAATTCAAGCGTACGAAAACCCCCAAAAGTTGTTGTTCTTCTTGACTTCGTGAAATTCTTGGGTTACAACCTCACCCTGAACAAGATTGGCGAATTCAGAAGAGGCCATTTACCCCCAGTGTGGAATTTCATGTTTTCCACACTGAACCGAACCCTAACCTGCAAATCTGGTAGCCAAGACCAGGCCATCACAGAGATTCTTCAAATCATGTATGGCCTATACTTCAAAAGTAACTTTGATTATGCCAACATTCTCTACAAAGACCTTTTATCTGCTGTTAATACCAAGACCTTAGCCCTGGCAAGAGGAGGAGAAGTAGGAGTCCACAGAAGTCTGAAATCCATCAGATATCCAAGGTTTATCAGGCTTGTAATCATAGAAGCCTTCCCCATCTTGAACCTAACTAAACAGGGAAATCCTACCCCTGGTTGGGTAATGTCCAGGTTGTTGCCCACAACCACATGTGAATACCCAAACGTAAGAAGGGTCCCACGAACAATGCTTTCATTAATAACTGCAACCCATATCTCTATCCAAAACTATAATCATGCTGCTTAACCTCAAGAACCTGAGGTGAGATCCCCAGCATACTTAGGTCCCGAGCCTTCTTTGGAGAGTATGAGTGAGGAAATAGTAGTAGCAGAAGTGAACAGACCAGAGGCAAGAGTACCTGAAGTGGGGTTTTCCTCTGCCCAAGTGGTAGAAGAGGAAGTAGTGGACAGAGCATCCCCTATGGAGATTGTCCAAGAGAAAGAAAGGGAAGCTACAGAGGAGGTGGCAGAGAGTTCGCCCTCCTCTAGTAGTGGTGAGGAAGAAGAGAGTGAGGAGAGTGAATCTGAGTCTTCTAAATCCATAGGAGTCGAGAGAACTGTGAGTTTAGAAGAAGATGTTCAAGTAATGAACACACATGTGAGATTCCACAGCCCAACTCCCAGTGCTACCACACAACCTATCCCTGGTGATCAAGACCAGAGGGATATTGAATCAGAGGTGCACACCTCGAACCCTAACCAGCTTGAACCACCAGAGGCAACTCTTCACGCCTCTGGTATGCACTTAACCGGGGAATCTATTTTCGGTAATGATGACCAATTTCCCCAGGACATCAATAGGTCACAAACACACAGTGAAGCCTCTGTGGCTCACATAGATTTGACACAAACTAGCCCAGAGATCTTTCGTATCTCGCGTAGGCTCTGCCTAACTCAGGGGCAGTGGGATGACCTAGTTGCACAAGGGAAAACTTTGCTTGATCCATGTTCTTCTCATCACATCAGATTTCCTTTTACCAGAACCTGAGCTGGAAGAGGAAACTCTGATCAGAATGCGTGTAGATGTATCCCTTGAAAAGGAGCATCAAGGATCGGATGGAAGTCCTCCAAGAGCCAACCTAAAAACAACTCTTGATGGAGGCACCTCTGAGCTCGAGGTCCACTTGGATTCATGTGTTGGACCCAAGGTTACCCCCGCTGACACTGTCACCAGAGCAGAGCTTAAAAGCTTCTGTGACAGTATTAGCAACTCTTTGAATGAGTATAAACTTATCAATAAAAGAAAAGAGGAGCTGATCCGTCAGGAGAATGCAGCTCTGAAGTCTGAGCTGCAAGAGATCACCAGAAAATATGCAGAGACTTCACAGAAGATTGAGGATGAAGAAAGAGCAAGAGCAGAGGAGACACAGAAACTGACAACAGAGCTATCTGACCTAAAAAGAATCATGGCAGAGAATCACACGACTGCAATGAACCAAACCCTGCCTATTCCTTCTGTTCTCCTCTCTAAGTCCAACATCAGATCCTTAACAGACCTGATCAACACTTCTGTTAAGGATGCAATTAAAGAAGCCACGACATCTTCTGCTACCCCACTGAACATATCTGGCCCAAGCCCCAACGATCTACCAATGACAGTCGGCCAGATGGGTGAGTTCAGCAAAAGCGTTATAAGCAAAATGATGTCAATCTCATCAAAGTTTGTCATTAAAGCCCAAGCGACAGAGAGACACGTCCAAGCATCTCTTGACTCTCACAAATTCAACTTTGAGAGTCAAGTAGATGAGATAAGAACTGCTGCAACCAAGGTCGAAGATGCATTGAAAACAGCAGTCAATACCTTCACAGATGCCATCCAAAAGACTGCTACACTTAAAAGACCTGCAGAAGGACCCCCAGAAGGAGATCCTTCAAGCAAGAAGGGTAAGTTTGTTGTTCCAGCCTCACCCATTGTTACACGTCTTACAGATGAAGCCTCTGATGATGATGAAGATTTCCAAGATGCTGCAGAAGGGCATTCTGATACTCAGACGGGTGAGTCCACAGAACAACAAAAGGGGGAGAAGGAGAAAGAGAAAGAGAAAGAGACAGAGGCAGAGAAGGGGAAAGAGAAATAAAAAGAGAAAGAGGCACCAGAAACACAAGGGGAGACGGAGACAGAGATGATGCTGGTAGAATTTGACTACATGTTCAAAGACAGAAATATCATAACACCAGAAGAGTCGACAGCTCAACCACCAGAGATCATCATCCTAGACACTCCTCCCCAATCCCCTCCAAGGACTGAACCAGAGAGAACAGACCCAATCTCTGCTGATGAACAATTACACCAAGAACAACCCCAAGTCCAAACCCAAACTGTACTAGAGCCCGGACGCCATGTTGACATTCTTATGGCTGAAACCCATGATGATCAGAACCCAATTCAACCAGAACAGAACCCAGAATCATCATCTTGACACACCGAGAAACCTACACTAGAAGAAATTTTTGCCTATCTCTATGCTGACAGAGATTTAATCCCTGGCAATGCCATACCTATCAATCCCTACCTGAATCCACAAAGAGTAAACACAATCTCTGATGCTAGGCGAAGGTTCCTAGAAACAAAGACAAATCTGAATAAAGCCATAAACTCTTCGTTTAGAATCGGCAGGATCTTAAAGTTAGAGCATAGGAAATTCTCGTATGACAGAGTTGTGTACCATCTGTACACTGTGGAATCATCAGAAGACAAGAAGGTAGAGTCCTTCAACGACAACGATCTTGTGCTTCTAAATCCATATGATCTGATAACACTCCATTGTTATTGCTTGAACTTCAACGAAAGATACAAAGAAGCAAGGACAACTCTACCAGAGGTTCGGTACGCTATGCAAGAGCACGTCAATCTCAGAACACAGATCGACTTTCAGCTAGGCATAGAATTTGAAGTGGAGAGACTGGCGATTGCACCTCCAAATGAAAGTCTTGTGGGTTATAACCATTACAGAACTGGAACTGTGGTTGGAGATCCTGCAATCTTCATCTATCGACAGAAGGGCACAAGAAGGCCATCAGAGCAGCTGAAACCCACAAGTACTCAAGTGAGTCGCTGGTATATTTGAAGAACGTCATTCAGAATCTCCCAAGAGAGAAGTGTCCAGAAGAGCAGCTGAGGAGTTACATCAACCAAATAAATCTCGTACTAGAATTCAGGGAACTAATAAGAATATTCGACAGAATTCTAAGAGGAGATAATTATGCTTAGTGTACTTATTCTTTGTTCTAAATTGTAACACCTTAAAAGAATAGTGCCAAGTTTCACAGAGGATAACTTTCTCTGTCTTTTGTTTAAATATCTCTGTATTTTGTAATTTTTTATTTTCAATACTTAGGGGGAGATTGTTAGCCCCAAGTATCTCTTATGTAAAAGTATTGAAAATATCACAAGTCAGAAGACCACCAGAGATTCGATAGAAGACTTAGAAGAAAATCAACAAGAAGACCACCAGAGATCGACAGAGCTCTGGCAAAACCATCAGAGCTCGACACGGCTCTGGCAGAAGACCTCTTCTGTTCCACCAGAAGAACGGTTCACACCAGAAGACCAACAGAGCTCTGGTGATTGAAGACCTCTGTGAAGCTTAAGTCTCGTAGAAATCTCTAAGTGTTAGACACGTGTCCGTACTTTCCACGTATGCCCTAAAAGGACGGAGACACACTTTCCACGTGTCATTCCAGGGTTAGATAGTACACTGTCTAGTGCTTTATCAGGCTTTAAATAGAAAGTTAGTGGTGCATACAATTGTAAGCTTTTGGAAGAATTGTTTTCCACAATTGTGAGAACAAACACTGTTACATTCCATAGCACTACCTTTGTACGTTTTGTTCCCTGAGAGATTTCAGAATACACACACTTGAACGTGTTCTTGGTGTTATTGAAATATCAATATAACGAGCAACTTATTTACTTGATCTTGCTATCATATTACTGTTCATTATTGATACTCTATTTGTTACATTAACGTCTACACAATCACTCACATTTAATGGCTTTATATAATGCTTCCGCTATCTGTTTTATGCTGTTTATATGATACAACGTGAATCTGGGAACCTACAGGAGTCATGTAATGTTTTAGACTTTATTGCTATAGATCCATAGGCACTTGAGTTTTATGTACAATGTTGGGACACTAGTTTTCCACATTGTAGCACAGAATAGGCATTGGGTTTCATGATAAGTAATATGTGGGCCTATATGGTCGGGCATTGTTTCATGAGCAGTATGATGTATTTCCTATGTGCTTTCTTGGATTTTGATAGCTCAATGTATAGACCTATAGGGGTTGAAGTTGATACTCTATAAGTGTACGCTTTAAGTAGCCGAGCTTGATATGTCTTATGAATATAATCCAAGTGTTTAGTTTCATAACCATGGATATGTGGCCTACTCTTCCGTTTCGTCACATTAAATGGAACCGGGTCTCCCCCGTCGCCAGAAGGTGTTGTTTTGAGTATTCATCCTCGTTCATGTTTTCGGTGACGTTTTATATTTATATGAATTGTTTTCTATGATTTACGGGCAATGTATTATGTCTCATCCTTGTTTGGATGTCGTGAATAATGGAGTTTTATCCCGTTTATATTATTTGGAAATCTAACCTTTATCCACGTTTTGAGTGAGTTTTGGATTTGAGTATATATATTTGGGAAACACTTTATATGAAAGTTTTCGTCACAGAAATGGTGTGCGTTGGGGGAAATGGGCTGTATGCATAATTATTACAAATCCTTTTGGAAAATATGTTTTCAAACTACGTCCTTTTCCTTTAACGAATTATTCTGTCAAGATGAAAACTCTTGAACTCACTAGACGTTAGCCTAACCTTTTTATTTGTCGGCATGTGCAACAGGTTCTAGTTGGGGAATAATTATAGCGTCACTATAAAGAGTGGAAAGCTAGATGAGTGTAAAAAAGTAAGTAAATTGGTGAAGTCTTCCGCGTTTTGGGAATAGAAATTTTGGTTTGGGTCGAGTAACACCCGACTTTTGTAGTCACTTAGGTTATGGATAATGTTGAAGTTGTGACGTTTTATTTTGAGGAAATTTCAAGGTTAGTTGTAGTAAATTTTTTATCCCCATTGGTCTATTTAATCGAAGTTTTATTTTAGTTGCTCTTTCCAATTTTGAGGGTGTTACAAGTTGGTGTCAGAGCTTAAGTTTGAGAGAATTAGGTGTTGATTTTGGATACCTAGACTCAAACAAGCATTCAATTAAGTGAATGAGAGTGAAATTGCACCATTAGGCACCTTAAGATAAAATGTATTGAGGTTGATGGAGTCACTAGAAACGAGAAATCACATCTAGAGTTAGAAGGACGATCATGTACGGTATATCCATAATTGCACCTGGACAGTGTTATGGTGAACCTACAAGTTACATGTGCATGCTTGGGCTGCTTTGATGTGATGACCGTTGGGGGTAGTAAAAGAGTTTCTAAGCGAGTAGCCATTAGAAGAAATTGACGATTTTAGCATTATTTTTTGGAGTGACAGTAAGTATGATGATTACATTAAGTGGACCGCCTCGGTCGAAATTGTTGGTTGGAATAGAATGTAGGGTTGTTAAATCGACCTTAATTCGAGGAGCAATTTGTAAGTTTAAATCGGTGTAACTTCAGGTTATTTCCTTAAGATGTTTGAGCATCCGGAAGATGATAGTGTGACTCGAGGGATTGGAGGAGTGTGGTTTTGAGACGTTGAGTGCCGACTAAATTCATTCACAAAATGACCTTTAAAATAAATTGAATCGATTGTTTCTTGTGTTTCAATCGTTTCTTGTGTTATGAAATCTCGGAAAAACATTTAGCACACATGGGATTTTAAATCACGATTTCGAACATGCATGAAATCATTTTATTGCAAGTAATTGCAAACTTTGTCGGGACTTACTTTATTTTGTTGTTGTCCAACTTTATTTTCGGATACCATGTTGTCCATATATTAATGTTGTTTAAGATTTTGGACAAGTAACAACGACATACGATCTTAACATTGGATCTCCTCCACATATGTTATGGTTTGGACGGAGATTTACTTTCCGCTATTTTGGTGTATGAGTTTTATTGGAATCTTATCCCATGCGGGTTTTCTTGTAGAGTTCTACTTTATATTGTAGTGCAACAAGTGGGAATTTGAGGAATAATGATATTTTAGTCATAACCTTGTTTTATGCGATTTGATTTTTTTGAACGAAAATTTTGGTATCATTTGGTTGATTTGAGGCCATTGAGCTCCATTGAGTTTTATAGAGTTTTGTTTTACGATGTTTTGCGTCGCATGTATACAACTTTGAAATGTCCATGCTTTAATTATTATGTGTGTAGGTTTATGAGTTATATTGAGCAGTTTGTCTCATGCGGGTTCGTTGAGAAATATTATTTTATGCCGTAAGACAACCAGAATGGAATAGTTTTTGGAATTTTGGTGTCATATAATTTCTCTTTTAAAGATTTGTGTTAGCAGATTTCATTGCAACGTGTTCAGCGTATGGATTCATTCATACGGGGTGTGAATAATGCATATAAGAGCATCCTGATAATTTATCTTAATGATTTGCTTTATGCACTTTCAGTAATTAATTCTTTTATCATCATTTCACGCAAATGCATTATATTGATCTATGGGTATGCATAACTTTCTAGCCACTATTTTGGAACATTAATGTGCATCGTTGAGCGGCTGGAGCCGATTTAAATTATTTTACGTGCCAACCAAATTACAAGCACTTACCATTTTCCTAAGTTTTGAGATAATGCATTGATATGTGTGAGTCTTGTCAAAAGGTTTTACTCCCATGAATTATTTGACTAAATAAGAAAAAATTCGGAACTTCATTTAGTGAATTTTCTCTTTTGAGACTTTGCATGGACTATCTGTTACATGTTGTTTTATCTCAGGAAAACTACTAGAAGAGTGTTACAATTTGCATGTATATTCCGATTTGAAATTTCTTCACGATATTTTAATAGGTATTTTCAAATGATGAAAACATGATTGTTATCTGGCTTTAAACTTGGAACCGACACAAATCATTTTATATTTTAACCAAAGTGCATGTGTGGATCGTTTCACCGTTTTGCGAAATAAACTGACACATGCTAATTTTGTTGGTGAATTGTCGTTTTATGGTTCAAAGAGGGAACTCTTGAAGTTTGATGTCGTTCAAAATTTCTTTTCGAAGTTTCATACAACCATTTTGTTGCACATTCTTTAATGCAAGAAATTACCTTACGTTCAAGTCATAAACAAATATGTGCTAGGACTAACAGTTCATTTTAAAAGTTTGATTCAACTTACTATTACATTTGGTAGTAGATCGAGTAATTCAAAGGATTTCATATGTGGGATGAGTGTACCCATTTTTGCATAACCACTGAATAGGTGGTAACAGATTTTATACGTACGGTTAATTGTTATAAAAACATTCGTGTTGAACATTTCAATAAACTTTTCGAGTGGCATAATTGTTGATTCTATCACTTAAAAACCTTGAACTCATTAGGCTTGGGATGGTTAAGCATCCCCGAATTAGAGTGAGGACGTGTAGAATCTTTTGGTGAAAGATTGGGTTTTTCGACGCGTGATAGTATTGTAAACTGAGTGGTGTTGTTCGCAAGATCGACGTATCTTTCTTTGGTAACTAAAGGGGCGATGCTCGCAATATCTTCTGTTATCGTTGGTGTTAACCGTTCTTTTCGGCAATCTTGTTTGGATTTTGGTCAGTTTTTCATAAAAAACGAATAAGACCCTTTAGAAACCATGTTGATAACCTTGGCTTTGTGGGGACGCTCGACGAATGAATCTCGCGTGTGGAGTTCTGCAGTGGTTCGAATCTTGGTAGTATGGCTTGGTGTCAACTTTCAGATTTCGAGGCCATGAACCGTTGGGGTGTTCGGAGTGTTGTGGTCCAATTTTAAGGGATAGTGGTATCGGTTGTTGTGATCTTAAGAAGTTCAGTTGTAATAAGTGGATTTAGTGGGATGACTTTTTTTGGATGATAAAGAATCTGTCGATTGGATGATTGGTAATTGGACGTATCCTTGGAGTTGTATGATCGATGGGTCAGAAACGACCATTTGTTTCGAGTCTAATAGTGCCCGTTAGGGTTAAGTGTCAGTTCAGCAGTGAGGGCAATGGAATTTAAGGATTTTGTTGGTTTCGGTAGCAATTAAACCTTGGGTTAATTGGAGAAAAGTTTAAGAACATGTAGACATGGACTGATTGAAATTCAGGATCTGCCGTGGGGAAGTATGAAACATCTAAGGTTGGGAGTCAATCGAAGCATGGCGAATTATAAGCTACCCTAGTAAGTTAAGCGTTACTCGGATGTAAGTATAATGTGCTTAAGGGGACATTGAGGGTGACCATCAATGTAAAGATTATCATGGTAGTTCAGTCAAGAAGGAAAATTCAAATCTCAGTTAGAAATTGATGGGACACGAATAGGTTTGAGCTCAGTAGTCGTTGGGAGTACCATAATTAGATTTCGAGGACGAAATCTATTTTAAGGTTGGGAGGATTGTAACACCCAAAAATTTGTTGAAAGAAAGGATTTCCCTCGTGGCCTTTAAAAGGTTTGATTATTGATAGGGAATGGAATAATCGGGAGCATGTCCGAATAATCGGGACATAAATTTGAGTTCGGTACCCCTGGGGCAATAGTGTCATGCGATAGTGACATGGTCACTATCGCTGTGTCATTCTCGTGAAGAGGGAAGACCCTCGGTACATACGGGGCGACTATGCCCGACGAGAGTGCCCTCGGGCACAATCGCATGGCAATGTCGCGAGATCGGTCGAGCCTGCGGTACAAGTTAGGCGATTATGCCAGGCGAGAATGCCCTGAGCATAATCATAGAGCATAGTGGCGGTCGGGGTCTAGCAGACAGATTTAAATTCGATTTTTACCCCATTTCATCCCTCACATCTTCCCCTTCATCCATTTCTCTCCCAAACCGAAACTCTAGGCCTCCAAAGTCGATTTTGATCCATTTAGCCACAAGATTCGAGATTTGCAAGTGATTTCTTCATCTACCATGGTTTGGGAAACCAATTTTGAAACCCTTTCACTTCATCTCCTTCATCCAAAACTTTCTAGGGTTTCATCCAATCTTTTTGCCCATTTTGAAGAGTTGGAACTTGTGGTGTTTTGTTGGTGATCTAGAGGTGTTTTGTTGGTGGATTCTAGTTGGGGATGAGGTAATCTTCTTCTTTCTTCATCTAAGAAATTAGGGTTTTGGTATTATTAGGGATTTTGATGTTTTATGATGGGGGAAACAATTATAAGTGTTTGGGGATAATTATTTATGGTTGGAAACTTGTGGATCTAGGTTTTGGAAGATTCAACTTGAAGCCCAAGTTTTCTTCAAAGGAGCCAAGATGGGGAAACCTAGATTTAGCCTAAATCTATCAAGGCGAGTTCATGTTGATTTGTGAAAACGTTGTACATGTCAAAATGTTATTTTTAAGTGATTATGTGTTTACATGAAAATTATCCATTATTGGGTCATTTGGTGGGTTTTGATTATTGAAGTGTTTAACTTTATAAAATCTTATAAAACACCCACATTTGGGATTTTTGGATACTTTGATAAATAAATCATGATTCAAAGTGTTTTGGTAATTTATTGCGTAAATGGGGATTATTTGGTAAAAATCCATTTTGGTAATTGGATTGCGGTAATTGGATTGCGGTCATTCCCGACGTTATGAACATTTGGGAATTAGAAACATTTTGATTTTAGGAAAAGAGGTATTTTAAGTATTTGGATGAGTGAATCTTGGGTTTTGATATGTCTAACGATTTATCTTACGAGTGAAAGTCTTTTGGTATGAATGCACACTGATGGGTGTTTTGGAAAATGATTTATCTTAACCTAGAGTTATGTGGGATTATTTATGTTTATGGAGCATCTTTTGCATAAACGTGGGGTATTTACGTTTTATTTCATTTTGTGACTTTTAACAGATCTTTTGATTTGTCGAGTTTGTGTCTCGGAAAATTGATTATGTTGGGTACAATTGTCCAGTTTTGGATAGCTCAACGTAGAGTTTTGAATATGATTTATATTTATTTTCAAATTACATGTTTTGAATGTGCTAGTTCATTCATTTGGAGTCATGTAATGTTTTAGATCTCATTGCTATGGATCCATAGGCACTTGAGTTTTATGTAAAATGTTGGGACGCTAGTTTTCCACATTGTGGCACGGAATAGGCATCGGGTTTCAATATAAGTAAGATATGGGCGTATATGGTCGGGCATTGTCTCATGAGCAGTAAGATGTAATTCCAATGTGCTTTCTTGGATTTGGATAGCTCAATGTATAGACCTAGAGGAGTTGAAGTTGATACTCCACAAGTGTACGCTTTAAGTAGCCGAGCTTGATATGTCTTATGAATATAATCCAAGTGTTTAGTTTCATTACCATGGATATGTGGTCTACTCTTCCGTTCCGTCACATTAAATGGAACCGGGTCTCCCCCGTCGCCGAAAGGTGTTGTTTTGAGTATTCATTGTCGTTCAAGTTTTCGGTGACATTTTATATTTACATGATTTGTTTTCTATGATTTACGGGCAATGTATTATGTCTCATCCTAGTTTGGATGCCGTGAATAATGGAGTTTTATCCCGTTTATATTATTTGGAAATCTAACCTCACTAGGCGTTAGCCTAACCTTTTTATTTGTCGGCATGTGCAACAGGTTCCAGTTGGGGAATAATTATAGCGTAACTATAAAGAGTGGAGAGCTAGATGCGTGTAAACGAAATAAGTGAATTGGTGAAGTTTTCCGCGTTTTGGGAATAGAAATTTTGGTTTGGGTCGAGTAACACCCGAGTTTTGTAGTCACTTAGGTTATGTATAATGTTGAAGTTGTGACGTTTTATTTTGAGGAAATTTCAAGGTTGGTTGTAGTACGAAATTTATCCTCGTTTGTCTATTTAATCGAAGTTTTATTTTAGTTGCTCTTTCCAATTTTGAGGGTGTTACAGATTCTGAGTTGCTGCAAATAAATCCTTTTAATATTAATTTGTTAACTATTATTAATCATCTTAATTGTATTTATATTGTTCTTATGATTAATGAATAATTTAATCGTTCAAATTCAAGTATAATAATTTAAAAAAAATAGTTTTTATAAATTATTGTATAAAATTTAAAAGTATATTTATTTTGTTTTATAAATAATATAACTTTATTTTTATAGAATATTAACTCATTACTAATTATTATTATTTTTGAAAACTTATTAATGAATTTAGATTTGTAATTTAATAAACTTTATTTTTATTCATATCATGTGTAACGGGTTCTTTATAATAATCACCAATGTTGAAAATTTATAAAATTCATATTTAGTTACATAAATTGATGATATTAGATTGTTCTTTACTTGCCCTAACATGTGGAGGTCATTTCGTTAAGATTTTTTTTAACAACAAGAAAGAGAGCACATTTTCAAGCAAAGAAAGGGCCTAGAGAAACTAGGACACCAAGAGAACAGGAAATTACAAGATATTCACCCAAACATCCGTATGATTACCACACCAAGAATCCCAACTTAAAGACAACCCCGATTTAGTTATAGAACAAAGTCATTAGAAGGAGCAAAGTTGGATGTCTTTAACAATAAAACTACTCTTGAACCCTTTCTTTGAGTGCACCAAAGTGTTACATTTCTCCAGATAACCCAAACGTATGCTATGACCACTACCTCCAGCACCTTTGCATTTTGTTGTTCATGATTCGTGAGACAAACTCGACCAACAACTCCTCAATCGAGCTAACAACAAAAAGAAAGGTCCCCCACCAGTTAACTAACAAGGCACGAGCCTCCGTGCTCATCAAGCAACTCATGAACAAATGATGCTCAGTTTTGACAGCAGAGTTGCACCCAAGGCATAAATCTGAGATGAAACTAACTTCTCTCTGAATCAAGTTTATGCACGTAGGAACACGCTCCATCCGAGCCCTCCAGGCAAGTAAATTAACTTTCCTAGACGTGAACTTATTCCAATGAGTGGACAATCAGTAAGACCGAAGGGTGTTCTCGTCAATATGCTTCCAAAAAGACGAGACGGAGAAAATGCATGAATCCTCCAAATTCCAAATGCAAGACCTGTGTGAAGAATCAAAGGCAAACATATCAACCATGTCAATATTGTGCTTGACCAATGCCTTCTCAAGGCCACATATGAAACCCTAAACACCCCCTCTACAGTTGAGCATTCTACCTAACCATCTATACAATTGAGCATTCTAGCTAACCGAGCCACCTCACTACTCTCCACATCAACCCTCATTAGTTTGTTATTTAACAAATTCACCTTTTACCTGGAAGCTAAATAAAAACATCTAAGGATACAGATCAAATTGGAAACGTTATTTGAACTCTAATCCCCAAGAAAGATCGTATTATCAGCATATTGAAGCAAGGAAATGCTTGGACCATTGTTAGAGAGAGAGAGTTACACCCTGAAAATGTTCTTGACAACCACTTCCAAAATAGCAACATTAAGACCCTCGACGAACAAAATAAATAAGAAAGGTGCTAGAGGATCACCTTGACTCACCCATTTACCCATCCTAAATTCCTTCGTGGGAGATCTAGTGACAAGAACCGAGACCTTAGCCATCGAAATAGAACCACAAAACTATCTTCTCCATTTTTCACCGAAACCCATTTGGGTGAGCACATCATCAAAGAATCCTCAATTAAGAGAATCTACGCCTTTTGAAAGTCCACTTTGAAAATCACAATTTTCTTCCTTCTCTTTTTGGCCCAGAAGATCACCTCATTAACAATCTAAGGCCCTTCAAGAATGTTGTAACACCCAGAAAATTCTATTAAGAGTAACTTATATTTTTGGTTGTGGAACTTCCTATATAATTTATTGCTTTGATTTGGACGACTACTTATGGACCCTTGCGAGACATCGGAGCACACATGGCAAGGGAAATCGAGAAATTCGGGTTCGGTACCGACCCGACGACTATGACCAGCGATTGGGACACGGGTCACTATCGCATGTCATTGTCGCGAGGGACGTACCATATATAGGGGAGTCACGACGACTATGTGTATCACCCGTAAATTGTATGAGTCAATTTTTAGTGTCTTAAGTTAATTCCTTGATATTTTGTTGTCTACGTGCAATTTAACCACTAATCTATTTAAGTGAAAGTATGGTAGCTGTAACACCCCGAAATTTCACACATGCTGATTTTTTATCAGCGGGCGTCCGCATAGGGCACAGGCCGGACGTCCGCATCAGTCGGACATCCGCACCTTTCTGCGGATGCAACAGAGTCGCGAGGCACTTGATCAGATCAATGGCCAGACGTCCGCATGGCTTATAGCCGGACGTCCGTGTGAAGTCTGATGAGATATTTCTTATTTGCTTTTAAGAAACCCTCTTCTCTCCCCCTTATCCTATTTTGAAACCCATAACTCAGATTCCCTCTCATCTCCCACTCGACTCCCCCCCCCCCCCCCCCCTTAAAAACCCTAAATCCTCCATTCCTCTCCTCCCTCCTCCCTCGAGAATGCTAAGGTAAGTTTGTGGAGTCAAGTTTTAAAGGTTCCAAGCTTCAAGATCTTCTTCATCTTCTCCACCACTTTTCCAGCATTGTTGAACTACCTTGGGGTTCTCTTCAAATACCCATTTGTGAGTTCATCCTCACTTCCCAAACCTTTATTTTGGTAACCTCAGAGATGTTTTGTTGATGGATTCAAGTTGTGGTAAGGTAATCTTCTCTTCTATTCACATATGGAAATTAGGGTTTTGGTATAAGTTGATATCTTGATATAAAATGTTTGGGGAATGATTTTTATGGTTGGATGTGGATATTTATGGGTGAAAACTTACGGATCTAGGTTTTTGGAAGATTTGGCTTGAGGATGCATGTTTCTCTAAGGAGTTTACGTTTGGGGAAAATATGGATTTAGCCTAAATCTAGCAAGGTGAGTTCAAGTTGATTTGTGAAAACGTTGTACATGCCAAAATTGTTATTTTCCAAGTACTTATGTGATTACATGAAAATTATCAATTGTTGGGTTATTTGATGGGTTTTGACTTTTGAAGTATTTAACTTTGTAAATGTGGTAAAATGCCCATATTTGGGATTTTGGGAAACTTGATAGTAAATCATAAATGAAAATGTTTTGATGATTTATTGCATAAATGGAGATCATTTGGTGAAAATGCACTTCTAGTGCTTATTTGGAAATATGCATAGTTTATGTTATGATACGTTTTGAAAATACGAACGTGTAGGATTTTGAGCTTTGAATTAATGAAACATGCATGAAAGTATTTAAATGTTTTGTCCTATAGATGGAGATTTGTATAAATGTCCTTTTACGTATGTTTTGGAAATATGCATAGATTACATTATGGGACGGTTTGAAAGTGTAATTGGTATGAGTTCCTTTGAAAAAATGGGATGTCCCACCCAAATGTTGTGTTTTGGGTTATTCATTAATTTAAAACGGGTGTTCGCATAAACGTGTGTTGTTTACGTTTAATTCATTTTATGTTTTTACTAATGGTCATTTGATTTATTGAGCCCATGGCTCGGTTTTGACTCCGTTGGGTCTTGGGGACATTTGTCCGATTTTGATAGCTCGATGTTGGGCATTTGGTTATGATTTGCATTTAATGCATCTTATTTGATGATTTACATGTTTTGAATGCGCTAGTTCATTCATTTGGGGTCATGTAATGTTTTATTTGTAATGCAATGGATCCATAGGCAATTGATTTTCTTACGTTCAATGTCGGGACGACTAGTTTCCCTTCATTGTAGCACGGCTTAGGCATCAACGGTATAGTGTAAGACCTATGTGCTAATACGCTTTTATGTCCAATGATGGAAGGCTAGTTTTCCACATTGAGGCACGGTCAGGCATCGACGGTATGGTGTAAGTCATGCGTGCTAGTACGTTGTATCACTGTTTAGGCATCGACGGTATGGTGTAAGTCATACGTACTAATCCATGAAATCTAGATAAAATTGATAAGTGACCTAACTTTGTGTGCCCTTCACATTCGATGGAACTGGGTCTCCCCCGTCACGAAAGTTGTTGTTTTGGGTATTTACTTTTATTCGTGTTTTCGGTGACGTAATTATATATCTAAATGGATCGTTTTCCATGATTTATGGGCAATGTATTATGTCTAATCCTTGTTGGGATGTTTTGAATAATGGAGTTTTATTCACGTTTATATTATTTGGGAATTTAATATTTATTCACATTTTGTGTGAGTTTTGGGTTTGAGCTTACATCTTAAAAAATGTTTTACATGGCGTTGTCATCATCTAAAATACGTATTCTTGGAAATCAGATTGTTTTCATATTTAACGTAAATCATTTTGGGAATCATGATTAGAGTCTCACTCTCTCCTTTTAACGATTTATATAATCATGATGAAAACTCTTGAACTCACTAGGCGTTAGCTTAACCCTTTTTTTTGTCGGCATGTGCAACAGGTTCTGGTTGGGAAGTAGTTCTACTGACCCGGTGATGAGACGAGTGTTGTAGTGTGCTCGAGGAGTGAATTGCTTAGTGAAGTCTTCCACATTTTTTTGGGAATAACTACTTGCGCTTGTGTTAAGTAACACCCGGTGTGAATTTAGCTTTTATAATAAGACTTGAGTTATAAATTGTTTGAGTGTAATCATAGATTTTAATTTGAGGTAATTCTCGTGTTGACTTATAAGAAGAAATTCTATCCTTTTGGATGTGTTATTGAAAATTTTATTTAGTTGCTCTTTCCAAATTTTGAGGGCGTTACAAGTTGGTATTAGAGCATAAGTTTGAGAGATTTAGGTGTTGATTTTTGAATACCTAGACTCAAACTAGCGTTCTTTTAAGTGAATGAGAGTGAAATTGCACCATTAGGCAGTCTAAGATATGATGTTTTGAGGTCGATGGAGTCACTAGGAACGAGAATCACGTCTAGGGTAACAAGAATGATCATGTACGGTACGTTCATAATTGCACCTGGCTAGTGTTATGGTGAACCTACAAGTTACATGTGAGTACTTTGGCAATTCTGATGTGAAGACCGTTGGGGGTAGTAAAAGAGTTTCTAAGCGAGTAACCTTTAGAAGGAGTTACTGATTTTAGCATTCGTCACTTGGAGTGACAGTAAGCATGTTAATCGCATTAAGTGGACCGTTCGGGTCAAAATTGTTGGTTGGATTAGGACCAAAGGCGTGTGGAATCGACGGTTATTTGAGTTGAAATTGTAAGGTAAAGTGATGACGTTTTGATTATTGTCTTAAGATGTTTGAGAATCCAGATGACGATAGTGTGACCGGAGGAATTTAAGGAGTGTGGTTTTGAGACGTTGAGTACCGACTAAATTCATGCACAAAATTTATTTTGAAAATAAATTGCATCGATTATTCCTTGTGTTTCAAATCGTCATGTGGGTTGTATTACGAAATCTTGGAAAAGAAAACGTTTAGCACACAAAATTTTTAAACGTGCATGAAATTATTTTATTGCAGACGATTGCAACTTTGTCGTGACTTCCTTTGTTTTGTTGTTGTCCAACGCTACTTTCGAATACTGTGGTATCCATATTTTAATGTTGTTTAGGGTGTTGGACATGTAACTACAACTTATGACTTTAACATTGGATCTCCTCCACATATGTTCAAGTTTGATGGAGAGTTATCTTCCATTATTTTGGTGTTTGAGTTTTATTGGGAACTTTGTTTCATATGGATTTTGTTGAAAAGTGTTACTTTATATCGTATTGCAACAAATAGGAAATTTTTGGAATTATGAAATTTTGGTCACAGCCTTGCTTTATGCGATTTGATTATTGGAAACGAAAACTTTTGGCACCATTTAATTGACTGGATGTCGTTGAGTTTCATTGAGTTTTATGGGAATTTTTTGGAGTACTATGGAGTTTTGTTTTACGACGTTTTGCGGTGCATGATTGACACTTTGTAATGTGCATACTTGAGTCATTGTATGTGTTTATCTATGGGTTTTGTTGAGTATTGTGTCTCATGCGAGTTTTACTGAGATATATTACTTTACGTCGTACCGCATCCAAAAAGAGTAGTTTTTGGAATTTTGATGTCGCATGGTTTTCTCTTTTGAGTTTTGTGCTAACATATTTCGTTGCATCTTGTGTAGTGTACGAATTGATTTATACGTGGCATGAGTAATGCATATAAGAGCATCGCGACAGTTTATCTTAATGATTTGCTTCATGCATTTTCGGTTAATTGTTTCTCTTGTTATCATTTCACGCAAATGCATTATATTGACCTATGGATATGCATAGCTTTGTAGCCACTATTTTTGGAGCTTTAATGAGCATCGTTTGTACGGTCCGAAATTTTGAAATCGATTTAAAATCTCCTATGTGTTAACCAAATTTCAAGCATTTACTGTTTTCCTATGTTTTGAGAAAATACATTAATATGTGTGAGTCTTGTCAGAAGGTTTTACTTCCATGTCGTTATAAAGCTAAATGGGAAAATTTTGAAATTTGATTTAATAATCTTCTCCTTTGAAAATTTAGTATGGAATATTTGTTACATTTTATATTATTTCAGAAAGACTACTAGGAGAGTGTTACAAGTATGCATGCATAATCTAATTTGAGATTCCTTCGCGATATTTTAGTCGATATTTTCAAAGGATGAAAACATGGTTGTTATTTGGCTTTAAACTTGGAACCGGCACAAATCATTTTGTATTTTAACCAAAGTGTATATATTGATTGTTTCACCGTTTTTGGCAAAATAGACAGACACTTGCGAATTTTGTTGGTGAATTTCATTTCGTGTCGTCTTATGGTTATAAGAGAAGTTTTGGGAGTTGGATGTCGTTTAAACTTCCTTTTTGAAATCCGTACAAACATTTGGTTGAACACTATTTTATTGCAGGAAACCACTTTATGCTCATGGCATAAATAGATCCGTGTTAGGACCGTAGCGGTTCATTTTAAAAGTTTGTTGAATATACTTTTGCATTGCTAATAAATTGAGTAGTTATCGAGTAATTTTCAAATGATTTTCATATGTGGGACGAGTGTGCCCACAACTACTGAAGAAATGGTGGTAGATTTTATACGTACGATTAATTGTTATGAAAACTTTCGTGTTGAAAATTTCTATAAAATTTTGATTAGCATAATTGGTGAGTCTATCACTTAAAAACCTTGAACTCATTAGGCTTAGGATGGTTAAGCAACCTCGGTTAAGGGCGAGGTACGCAGTACCTTCTGCTAATGCTTATAGTAACTGTTCATTTCGACAACCTTGTTTGGGTCTTGGTCAGTTTTGCATAAAGGATGTGTAGGACCCTTTAGACACCGCGCTGATAGCCTTGGTTTTGTGGGTATGCTCGACGAATGAAACTCATGTGTGTGGAGTTCTGTTATGGTTCAAAACTTGGTGGTATGACTAGGTGTCAACTTTTTGGGTTTGGGGTCAAGAACTGTTAGTATATTTGGAGGATTGTAGTCCAAATTTAAAGGAATGGTGGTAACAGTTGTAGTGATCTTAAGAAGACCAATTGTGATAAGTGGATTTAGTAGGTTGACTTTCTTTGAATGGTAGAAGGATTTGTAGGGTTGATGTTTGGTAATGGTATGTACCTTGGGAGTTGTATAATCTTTGGGTCAGAGACGACCGACTGTTTTGAAGCGTATATGTACCCGTTATAGCTAAGTGACAACCCAGTAGCGAGAACGGTCGAGTTTGAGAATTTTATCGATTTCGGTGGCGACCGTACCTTAGATTGGTTGGAGAAAGGATTTAAAGGTGTTTAGATCAAGACTGTCTGGGAGTCGGGTTTTGCCGTGGGAGAAGTATGGATCACCTAAGGTTGGGAGGCAACCGAGGCCTTGTGGTCGGAAGCTACTTTAGTAAATTAGGCTTTCACTTGGATGTAAGTGTGGTATGCCTAAGCGGGAACTCGTTGTGAGTATCACCAAGAAGTTTGTTCCGTGCAGTTCTGTGGGGAATGAAAATTCAAATCTGGTTAAAGCCGAGGGAACATGGAATGTGTTGGGCGCAATAGCCATTGGTTGTATGAGATCTAGATTTCGGGGACGAAATCTCTTTAAGGTTGGGAGGATTGTAACACCCCAAAATTTCACACATGCTGATTTTTGATCTGCGAACGTCCGCATAGGGCACAGGCCAGATGTTCGCATCAGTCGGACATCTGCACCTTTCCACGGAAGCAACAGAGTTGCGAGGCACTTGAACAGATCAAAGGCCGGACGTCTGCATGGCTTCTAGCCGGACGTCTGATGAGATATTTCTTATTTGCTTTTAAGAAACCCTCTTCTCTCCCCCTTATCCTATTTTGAAACCCATAACTCAGATTCCCTCTCCTCTCCCACTCGACTTTCCCCCCCAAAAACCCTAAATCCTCCATTTTTCTCCTCCCCCTCCCTCAATAATGCTAAGGTAAGTTTGTGTAGTCAAGTTTTAAAGGTTCCAAGCTTCAAGATCTTCTTCATCTTCTCCACCACTTTTCCACCATTGTTGAACTACCTTGGGGTTCTCTTCAAATACCCATTTGCGAGTTCATCCTCACTTCCCAAACCTTTATTTTGGTAACCTCAGAGATGTTTTGTTGATGGATTCAAGTTGTGGTAAGGTAATCTTCTCTTCTATTAACATATGGAAATTAGGGTTTTGGTATAAGTTGAAATCTTGATATAAAATGTTTGGGGAATGATTTTTATGGTTGGATGTGGATATTTATGGGTGAAAACTTATGGATCTAGGTTTTGAAAGATTTGGCTTGAGAAGGCATGTTTCTCAAAGGAGTTTACGTTTGGGGAAAATCTGGATTTAGCCTAAATCTAGCAAGGTGAGTTCAAGTTGATTTGTGAAAACGTTGTACATGCCAAAAATGTTATTTTCCAAGTACTTATGTGATTACATGAAAATTATCAATTATTGGGTTATTTGATGGGTTTTTACTTTTGAAGTATTTTACTTTGTAAATGTGGTAAAATGCCCATATTTGGGATTTTGGGAAACTTGATAGTAAATCATAAATGAAAATGTTTTGATGATTTATTGCATAAATGTAGATCATTTGGTTAAAATGCACTTCTAGTGCTTATTTGGAAATATGCATAGTTTATGTTATGATACGTTTTGAAAATACGAACGTGTAGGATTTTAAGCTTTGAATAAATGAAACATGCATGAAAGTATTTAAATGTTTTGTTCTATAGATGGAGATTTGTATAAATATCTTTTTACGTATGTTTTGGAAATATGCATAGATTACGTTATGGGACGGTTTGAAAGTGTAAACGGTATGAGTTCCTTTGGAAAAATGGGATGTCCCACCCAAATGTTGTGTTTTGGGTTATTCATGAATTTAAAACGAGTGTTCGCATAAACGTGTGTTGTTTACGTTTAATTCATTTTATGTTTTTACTAATGGTCATATGATTTATTGAGCCCATGGCTCGGTTTTGACTTTGTTGGGTCATGGGGACATTTGTCCGATTTTGATAGCTCGATGTTGGGCGTTTGGTTATGATTTGCATTTAATGCATCTTATTTGATGATTTACATGTTTTGAATGCGCAAGTTCATTCGTTTGGGGTCATGTAGTGTTTTATTTGTAATGCAATGGATCTATAGGCAATTGATTTTCTTACGTTCAATGTCGGGACGACTAGTTTCCCTTCATTGTAGCACGGTTTAGGCATCGACGGTATGGTGTAAGACCTATGTGCTAATACGCTTTTATGTCCAATGATGGAAGGCTAGTTTTCCACATTGAGGCACGGTCAGGCATCGACGGTATGGTGTAAGTCATGCGTGCTAGTACGTTGTATCACTTTTTAGGCATCGACGGTATGGTGTAAGTCATACGTACTAATCCATGAAATCTAGATAAAATTGATAAGTGACCTAACTTTGTGTGCCCGTCACATTCGATGGAACCGGGTCTCCCCCGTCACCGAAAGTTGTTGTTTTGGGTATTTACTTTTATTCGTGTTTTCGGTGACGTAATTATATATCTAAATGGATCGTTTTCCATGATTTATGGGCAATGTATTATGTCTAATCCTTGTTGGGATGTTTTGAATAATGGAGTTTTATTCACGTTTATATTGTTTGGGAATTTAATATTTATTCACATTTTGGATGAGTTTTGGGTTTGAGCTTACATCTTAAAAAATATTTTGTGTGGCGTTGTCATCATCTAAAATACGTATTCTTGGAAATCAGATTGTTTTCATATTTAACGTAAATCATTTTGGGAATCATGATTAGAGTCTCACTCTCTCCTTTTAACGATTTATATAATCATGATGAAAACTCTTGAACTCACTAGGCGTTAGCCTAACCCTTTTTATTTGTCGGCATGTGCAACAGGTTCCGGTTGGGAAGTAGTTCCAGTGACACGGTGATGAGACGAGTGTTGTAGTGTGCTCGAGGAGTGAATTGCTTAGTGAAGTCTTCAACACTTTTTTTTGGGAATAACAACTTGTGCTTGTGTTAAGTAACACCTGGTGTGAATTTAGCCTTTGTAAAATAAGACTTGAGTTATAAATTGTTTGAGGGTAATCATAGATTTTAATTTGAGGTAATTCCCGTGTTGACTTATAAGAAGAAATTCTATCCTTTTGGATGTGTTATTGAAAATTTTATTTAGTTGCTCTTTCCAAACTTTGAGGGCGTTACAGTAGCATGCATGCAGGAAAATCAGGCCACTTGGGATCATGGATCACTTTCGGTACATGTCGTGCAAAAGTGACCCGCGAGAGTGCCATCGGGCACAATCGTCGGGCACAAACGCTGAGATTGTACCGCGAGCATTTGGGGTGAGTGCGACAGTGACTCGCGAAAGTGCCACAAGGCAAAATCGCACATCACTATCGCTGTGTTTGCACCGAGAGTGGGGGAGTTGGCGAGAGTGCCCCATGGCACAATCGTTGGGCACAATCGCTCGTGCGTGGAATATGGGTATAAATACCCCTTCACGAGTTCAGCTTATCCCCTATCATCTTCTACCCGTTTTTCTCTCCTATAAATGCAATTTTCCCCCTTCTTGACCCCTCATCTCATAAATGCAAACCTAAATCTTGTTGAAAACACTTAGAGACCATCAAGTAATCATTTAGGAGCATTTATTGTGAAGATCAAGTGTTCATTCTACTTCTCACCTCAAGGCTATATTCTCCAATTTCTAGGGTTTGCCAACTATTTTCTAGGTTTTGTTCTGAAAACCTAGATTGTGAGTTTTCTCCCTCCTTTCAAACTAGATAAATGTCATTTACTTGTTGTCTTACACTTTTCTCTACTATTATGAAAACCCTAATTTTGGAAAATGGATTTATCGGCTTAGTGAAAGTAGCCATGGGCTTTAATGGTGAGAAATGTCAACCTTAATATGTCTAATGTATTATTTGCCATGTTAGTATGAGAGTGGAGGATTAGGGTCTTGGACCCAAGAGTTATTTGCTTGCCTATATGTTGATAAAATGTCTTAACGGTTAAGTTGGCTTAATCTACCTGTAACAACCCGTCCCAAAACATACTCCATATAACATACATTACATGCCAAACATTTACAACAAAATATACATATTATATCACATTCGGTCCGAAAGTCTTAAAACTATACATTACATAATGCGGTCCAAACTTTTCGCGAGTATATTTTACAATACTACCCATACAAAACGATTAAGGAAAACTTCTAAATCCCAAACAACCTTCAAAAGCACGTTACACTTTATCCTTGCCTTTAAAAGTTCCTTGACCTGGAATACATATTTTTGAAAACAAAATGAGGGTTAGACCAAACGGTCTAGTGAGATAATCCTTGTCAGTTTAGTAATCCTTTTGTAAAACACAAATATACAACAAATATTTAAATACCAAGAAAGATTCTTGCACTGTGTATAACTCCTCCTTTACATGGCCATATTAGTTGTTTCGCTAAACCAACTAATCAATTTACTCCGCTGCACTTACATACAGCCAACTCCGCTGCCCCTCCGTACAGCCAATACTCCGCCGGCCCTCAGTCTGGCCAAGGTGCACTCGTGTAGTGTAATGCTCATATAAATATAACATATATCTCAATATATCATATTTCAATCATAAGCACATCATCACACTACCTACCACATATTCATCCCATATATATGTATTCCAGTTTGAAAACGTTTTAAAGTAAAACTCACCTGATTATTATTATCAAAACACTTCCAAGTTTTTCTCAATTAAACCGATGATTCGATCTCTCACCAAAAGTCAAAGAATCTGAAATAAATTGAATACAAAGATCTATTTACCAATCAAACACATAAGACTCTCTAGCAGGCTAAGAATTATAGATAAATCTATCATACTCTTATCTACAAATGTCCTTCTTCGGCGACTTAGCACGGGGGTTCCGCTAAACCCAAATCCGGAATCCGCATCCGGAATCCAGAATCCGAAAAACATGAATCCGGACTCTTCTAATTCCGGAC
Source organism: Saussurea involucrata (assembly GCA_033807775.1). Taxonomy (NCBI): domain Eukaryota; kingdom Viridiplantae; phylum Streptophyta; class Magnoliopsida; order Asterales; family Asteraceae; genus Saussurea; species Saussurea involucrata. Next base: position 263,121,588 of record CM066321.1, read on the forward strand.
AACTAATCAAACCCATACATCGATTGAAACTGGTAAAAACCATGAAATTAACAAATCTAAACCGATAGGAATCTAGTACTATCGATTATAAATACAAAATAGAAAGGAGTTTACCTCAAAAACTACTCCAATTGAAACCCCTTTGAGCCCTAAACGATCGATCTCTTGTTTTGCTTTCTCTCGACTTAAAAACATACACACACACACACTGAATGAACCGACTTAATGAAATAAAATGAAGAGGTGATGGTTTATATATTAAACCAAAATTGCCAATAAGGGTTTGAACTTTACCAGAATGACCGATACACCCTTAAACTTATAAATCGATCCAACTCACCCTAAAATAAAGATAAATAAATAACTAACTTACTCGGGTTATTACAACTTGGCTCAATGCATATATGTGGATCCACAATGAAAATATGGGGAAACATTGGTATTATCGTTTATTTATAATCATGTGATGTTTATGATGGCAATTGGTTTGATCGTACGTGCTTGTGTGTCGTATGCCTAGAATAAGCTTTTGAACGAATCAAGTTAAGTGTTCACTAGGAGGACATAGTCTTGGGTGCCACCGTGCCGGTATGTGCCTAGACCCTCCCCATTTGGGCAATGCCTTTTGTTGCACCAAAACATGGATAAAGGTAAAAAATCTAGGGTTTTAGAATATTTGGGGATTTTGATGTAATAACTACGAAAAAAGGGTTTTTATGTTGGAATAAGGTCCAAATCTTAACTTCGGAAAATTATGGTATTCTACAACCTAATGTTGAAATTTGATAAAGGCATTTCTAGAATAGAGAAGTATCATTTGATGCTATTGTTATAAAGCTTAATCGTATGATGTTTTTGTTGTTGGCTTGTATGAGAGTCATGGTTTATTAAGTTGGAGTGTAATGGACCCATAGGCACTAGAGTCGTTATAACGATGTGGGACGCTAGTTTTCCACATCGTAGCACGGAATAGGCATCGGAATTCACGATAAGTAAGCTGTGGGCCTATACGGTCGGGCATCGTCTCATGAGCGGTAAGGTGTAATTCTAATGTGCTTAATTGTTTGTGGAAATTGGATGACCCAATGTATAGACGTAGAGGGGTTGAAGTTGGGAACTCATAAGCAATAGACTCTTCGGGGTTGAGCTTGATTTCCATCTATATGATGATACGTGATTTATGTTACTAATATGTCATGTGATTTACCTTGTGTTATGTCACCTCTTTTGGCTAACGGGTCGTCCTCGTCTACATCGGAGGTATTGTGTATCTATCGGTTTTTACCCTAAGGTTACCTTTTGTTTCCGTACTTTACTTCACTAAATTTATATTGCTAAATATGTAGACGTTATCCTCACTAGGCTTTAGCCTAACACTTCTTCTTTGATGACGTGTTTAATAGGTCGTACTAGCAGAGGGACTCCTCGGGTTTGAGTAGAGAGTCTTGAAGGTAGTATCATTTTTGGGAAGTACATAGAGGCGTACATTTTGGGACTATAGTTGTCACATATATTTTTGGTAGTGAAATGGCAACACCCGTTTATAATCTGAGCTTCGATTGGTTTAGATTAATAGGTTGTTGAGTTTATTTCACTTATTCCTTTGTAATGTAAACGTCGTTCAACTATTCCCCTTTATTGAATTTACCCCGATTTTTAGGGTGTTACAAATGTTCCCAAGGTCGATTGAACCGGACTACTGACCGAGTCCAAAACAGGCTTCAATCTTTCTACAAGAACTTTCGAAATGATTCTGCAAATACAACCAATCAAATTAATCGAACGATAATCAGAGAGCGAAAGAGGATTGTTAACCTTCGGAATAAGTGTGATGAAGGAAGAATTGTTATCGGGGTTGATTATACCACGATCTGCAAACAATTTAGCCTCCATAAAGATCTCACCTCCAATTATCTACCAGTACTTATTAAAAAAATCGAAAGTAAAACCATCCAGACCCGGGGTTTCATAGTTCCCGCAACTCCAAACCTCTCTTTTAACTTCATCAATCAAAAAGGGAGCCCCCAACTCAGTCAATTGGCTGGAAGCAATGAATTTGGACTGAAAAATCTACGTCTACAAATATAGTATTCCCAAAATTTCTTTTTGAAGAAAGTGAAAGCCTCCTCTTTGATCATATTCGGGCCAACGATCTAATAACCATTAACACTCAGCCCGTTTATACGAGACACTTGAACATTGTTTTTGACCACCAAGCGAAAATATATAGTATATTTAGGTCCTTCTAAAAGACATATGGGCTTGGCTTTTTGTCTAATGTCCATTAAGTTGTCCTCCAAGTCTGAAATTTTAAGAATCAGGTCAGCCCTTTCTTTGACTATACTTTCGCCCAAGGGGGAAGAATCAGCAAGATTGCCCACATCGCTCAACTTGGACTTATGGTCCATAATCTGCTGGTTATTTCTAAATGACCAATCATGTCTCCAAGAGTAAATTTTAGATTTAAGGAGCCTAAGTATCCTAAAAGAGACTCATTTTTAGAAAGAAAAAAAAAACTTAACGATTGTATCAACCACAACCCAATAAAACTTGATAGTGCAATCCAACTCCTTCTCCATAAGCCAAGAATTGAAAAAAGGGGAACGGAGCCGGACCATAGTCTTTATAATAATACTGCAGACATGATATAAAATGCAATGAATTTTCTTACAATCTAAATAATTGGATAAAAAATTTATATTTGTTACAACTTATGTTAATATAATAATGTAAAATGTATTACGTATTTGTTGTAACTATATTATGCAATTCATATAATTGAGTAACTTGTTAATATGTTTTTTTGTCATTTTACACACGTCAACTAATTTATCATCTACTAGAGAGTCCTTTTGTAACACCCGTATTTTCCTAGGTAATGTAAACCCGTTAAATTCTAAGTCTTGAGTACTTGAGGTATTGTCTATAGAATCGTTAAGTCATTCTTGAATCTTAGAGTTTTGCATGAAAAGTCTAGCCAAGTGAAACACTGGATTTTGGGCTCGGTACCATTGCTGCGAGAGTGATAGGGATTGTGCTCGTAGGCAATTTCGCGTGCCACAATCGCTGGGGAAGGAAACCCAACAGTACGACCTGAGCGAGAGTGACGTCGATGGTGACATAGAGCACTACTGCGTGTCACAATCGCTAAAAAGGTACCAAGAGGGGGGAGGATTCGGCGAGAGTGTCGACGAGAGTGCCATTTGGGCACATTCTCATGTGTGTACACCTGGGTATAAAACCCACTTTCACGAACTCAACTCATTTTATTTCATTTCCTACCCGTTTTTAGAGCATTGAAGGCGATTTCTCTTTCTCGAGACTTCCCTCTTCATAAATGCAAGCCTAGGGTTTGTTGAAAACATTCTTTGATCATCAAGGGTTGTTGATCCAAACCCTTCAGTGATTTGATGACGACCCTTAGAATCACTTAGTAAAAATTGTAAATAAACAATATGTATTAATGTTTTGCCATCTATGAAAAATATACTAAGTCTGTTTGGTATCGTTGATGGAAAACATACGTTCTTTAATTCACTTCAGCGATGAATGTACATCAGTGAGACTTGAGCCTGTTCAGTCTCGCTGATGATCGCTGAATACTCATCATGTAGACAAGATTCGCGACAACAAAGTTCAAAGATGAAATCGAAGACCAAGCTGACGAACGACTGACTAAGTCTACTAGTGACCTGATGCGGATATCAGCGAAGCCAAGACTTGTCTATTTCACGCGAAGTTTCAAGTAGAAGACTTCAGCGAAATCTGAACTTTATCATTCCCTGATAAAGATCAACTCAGCGATCGCTGATCATGAAGCCTGTTCTACAAGCAACTTTTGTCTTATCCCCTTGCACGCTTTTGTACGATTTGTCAGAAGGACATACCTTTGTCCAGGATCGTACAAACCATTTTGCCAACTACAATGTTCATCATGCGGCCAAGAGCATGTTTGCCAAAGTCAAATTCATGCAACCAACCAGACGCTGACACGTGTAAAGTTGTACTGACATGCATTTAACGCATGCAGTATAAATAGAAGTCTAGCCTTCACTCTGATGGGCTTGCTCTTTTATCTCTGATCTCTTAGTGCCTTAAAAAATTACTCTTAGTTTTCTTAATTTCTTTCTATCTTTTCTAGTGCAAGAAATCTGTGTGATTCTCTTAGTTTGTTTAGGTTAGGTTTTATATTTAATCTTATTCCACAACAAACTGTAAATTGTTTGATTATATCAATAAACAATTTTAAAGATAAAAATCTTGTGTTTGTATTCAACCCCCCTTCTACAATCTTGTATAACCCTTCGGGACCAACAAGTGGTATCATAGTAGACTGCTTAATCCCATAAACAAGATCTTGCTTATAATATCTCTTCCTTATCATTTCTAAATATGGTAAACCCCTCAAACACAAATTACATAGATAATGGCTCTCTTGCCAAACCACCTCGTTTCAGCAAAGATAACTTCAATCTTTGGAAGAACTGAATGATGCTCTTTCTAGAATGTGTAGATCCTACTATACCTTATTATGTGGAGAATGGACCATTTGTTCCACATATGGTCCAAGGTCCTGTTCCAGCCACTGCTACCACTCCTGCAGTTTTTGAGAGAACTATCATCAAAAAAATCTCCCAGTGGACTGACGAAGACAAGAAGACTGTGGCCATTGACACTGAGGCAAAATCCATCATTTCTATGGCTCTTCCTGACGAAGTCTACCATTCCGTCATGAATCTCAAGAGCTCAAAAGCCATGTGGGACACTATATGTGTTCAATATGAAGGTACAGCTGATGTACAAGAATCCAGGAGAATCAACCTGGTAAGACAGTATGAAAGTTTCATATGTGGTAAAAATGAAAGCCTCTCTAAAGTTCACCAACGTTTCAACTGTTTAATCATTGATTTAAAAACTGTTGGTAAGACTTATGCTAACTCCGAGATCCTGACAAAGTTCTTGGAATGTCTTCCTGAAAGTTGGGACAATTATACCATGTGTCTTAAACTCTCTAATGATCTTAAATTTATGACCCTTTCTACCTTATTTGGCACTATGATCAATCATGAGCAGTCGTGTCTTCTTAAGAAGAATCTTGTCAAAGATTCCAAAAAGCACACCTGTTGCTTTACACTCATCAGAGTTAACGCCCACTGAGCGATCAACTGTCTCTATCACTGAGATGGACTCTAACTCTGATGATTCATTAGAAGGTGACCCTACAGAAATTGATAAATCTCTGGCACTCCTGACTAATTCTTTCAGGAGATTTGCCAGATAGAGTAACTTCAGAAGAAATAAACCTCTTTTCCTCACTTACAAGCCTAAATCTACTCCTGTTGATAAGGCTACTGCTACCTGCTTTGACTGTGAAAAAGTAGGACACTTTGCAAGTGAATGCAGGTCAAAGAAAGCATTCAAACTTCTTCATCCCACAAGAAATCCTTTACTCCTAGGAGTAAAGGTGACAAGTACCTGAAACTCAAAGAAAAATATGAGAAGCTGAAAAGCTACAAAAAGAAAGGTAAAGGTCTGTTCGCTGAAGAACACAACTGGGTTGAGTCTGATGAAGAATCAGATTCAGATGAAGAAGATGAGGCCAATATCTGTCTCATGGCCGATATAAAAGAAGAAGAGGAAGAACATGTTGAAATTCCCTCTACTTCTACTTCTACCTCTCAAGTATCACTCTCTCCTTCTCCTTCTCCTGCTCTCACTGAAACTGATAGACTTCGTGTTTTCGATTTACTGACTGTTGATTTATATGATGCCATGAATGGCAAGGCCAAAGTTGAACAACAAAATCAAGATTTAACTAAACAACTTAAAAACTGTCATTTGAAAATACAAGAGCTTTCAAAATTAGAAGAAAACTTGAAAGATCATGTCTATATGAATCAAGTTATCAGCATCGAGCGTGAAAAAACTATCGCTGAGCTAAAAGCAGAAAAAGATACTGTTAAAGGATGGTATAAATCCTCAGTAAAGATCACTGAGATAATCGGTGCTCAGATCCCTGTTAAAGACAAAAATGGTCTTGGTTACAAAGCTAACGCTGAAGAACCAACTACTGATCGTTCCATGCTTAAGTTTGGAATGTTCGTGTCTTCTATCCTGACACCTCATCATCTCAGTGCTCTTCTTCTAAAACTCCCATCTCTGAGGATAAACCTACCTTAAGCCCTAAACATAAAGGTAAAGAAAAAGTGGGTTTTTAAAAACCTCAGAAGGGTACCAAAGTACCAAAGCTGAAGAACTCTAAACCTTCAGCTAATCATCCCGCTCACCACTTTCTCTCTCTACTCCCACTATATAAACTCCTCAAGTTTATATTTTTACCTTTTGTGTGCACTAGACTCTCTCAAGCAAATATTTCCTTAAGCATACTTGTTCTTGGATTATTTGAAACCTGGCTCTAGCATCTTCAAATCTTCAACAAACAGGTTCATATCTAATCCCATTTCTACATTTCAATCATCTTTTCAAACTTGTTTTGATCAACATTTCTTTGATATCAAAGATCAAAAAAACGTTTTTAACACATAAAATTATCTTCTTCATGATTTTATGAACTAAAACTTGAAATATAGTTTTTCCATTAAGTTTACAACAAAACTCTTAAACTTGATTTTTATACGTTTTTCCAGAATCCCTTTCCTTAAAAGGAAACTGGAAAAAATTCTTTTCTACTAGTTTTAACTTCTCAAAAACTAGAAAACCCACATTTTACTTTTTCTTCCCTAAAAAGGAAACTGTAAAAACCCTAAAACCTCAAAAACCCTTATTTTGGAATCACTTTCCATTTAAAGAAGTTTCTTCATCCTTTTCTATATTGATTACTTGTCTAGAAATGGCCTCTTCAAATGTTGTTGCTACCAACACTAATGCTACACCTACAACCATGGTCAAATCTCCACATATGAAAGGTGAACTGAACCAAATTACCCTAGTCCTACTTGACTTCCCCAAAACGAAACCAAGCCCCCACCTTACTGGTGCAGTTGTCTTCTTGAAGACCTGCCCTCTATCTACTGCAATGACAATCGCTCCTCCAGCATATCGCCATCTTCTTCAACAATTCTGGTTCACCGATGTACGTACCACACAAACTTCCACCAAAACTGTAAAGGAATTCTCGGTTATCGGTTTTCAAACCAAATATGGCCATGGCACCATTACTCCTGCAGTGATCCGAGAAGCGCTGAACCTCCCTGGATGCCCGTTTGAACCTCTTCCCAACCCCAACATCCCTGAAGGCGAGGAAGAGCTGATAAAATTCATCGATCTCATGAAGTACGCACGGGATAAGAAGGGGCACATTAAAGAAGATGATAAGCGCCTGACAAAGGTCCTTAAGGCCAAGATGCCCGTTGATCTCAACTTCATTTTTGCCCACGTCATCTCTTGCATGATAGCCAAACTCGGCTCAACGGATCAGGCCAGCAAAACTCAGGTTTCCATGGCCTACTCACTCCTGAAAGGACTCAAGGTTGACTACGCTCGCATTATCTTCGAAGACCTGATGGAAAAGGTCGAGAAGTCTGACAGATTGATGTTCGTTCCCTACCCGTGCTTCATATCTGCCCTTCTTCAGATGATGCTCGGGAAAAGCTATCCTAAGTAGGGAGACTACAAAGTCCCTCAGGTCGGCCCCAAGGTCCTCGACTTCAAACCGATCCCCGGCGAGGTAAGGCTTTCTTCCCTACTCTCTCTTATCTGCACTTCTTCTACTTTTGCAGTAACTTCAGCGGTGCAACCCACCGCTGGCACCCACGCTGCAACCACCATATCCTATAAAAATAGGAAACCATCTGATATCCCCCTTGGCACCCATATGTCCAAGAAGACCTCAAAGGAGAAACCCCAACCTTTCTAGGCTCAAGAACCAGCGATTGCCTCTTCACAGGCAATGCTTGATGGTTTCGTGGAACGCTCCTCAAAACCTGTATCAGCCATCCCTGCAACCACTTTAGAGATTCTAATATCTGAAGCTCCACTGGCATCTACCCCAATATCTTCAGTGCCTCTAAACGTTGAAGAGATTTTCATCAACGACACCAGCGTTGAACCTGCAACAACCACAATCTTCTCAGCCTCCGCTTCTTCTCCTCCTTCTCCACCTTCACCACTGCACCGACATTCTCGCTGGTTGATACGAACACTGCTATGCTGTGAGGCTTCATGCAGCAGAATACATCAGGACCTGTTGGGACTAGCATTCCTGTTACTTCTGTCTCCGAAATGGAAACCGACATGGAGTACTGGAGTGGAAATCAAGATATTCACCAATTCTCCAACCCCAACCCGACAGGTATCCAAACGATTTCCTCACACTTTTCTCAACCACCAACTTCTTTTGGGCTTTCCTTTGCTCATAAATTTTTATCTTTTTCAGGTCCTAATCTGGGCACCATCAGCAAATCCCTCAAGGATATCGCTGATAACGTGGATACTCTCTCTACCAACCTGAAATCCAATACCTCAGCGATTAATGATGTTGGGGTGACGCTAAAGGAAGTTACCACTACCCTTGCAGATAAAGCCAATTCTGCTGATCTTTCCTCTCTGCAAGGGGGAGTGAAGAACCTAGAGCTGGCCATCAACAACAATTCCTCTGCGCTCCAGGCTCTCCAATTAACGGTCGCCACTATCTCCAGCGACTACACCAACCTCTCCTCCCAATTCACCAACCTCATCGGTGAAGTTGGGACCCTGAACACAACCGTCTCTGGGCTGCAAGGTGAGGTGAGCAGCCTATCCTCCAAGGTCTCTGAGTCAAATTCGCTGCTCACCAATATCCTAGAAAGAATGGAATCCCCTACTGTCCAAGGCTCCTTTTTCTCTCAGGCAGATCGCAATCTGCTGGGGATGACAGCGGACTTCGTCATCAAGGCTACTTCTCTTCTCCCTGGCCTGGAAGACAGGGTTGGAAATATGGAGAAGTCAATGGCCTCAGGTTCAGGAGCCCCTGGCCACGAAGACAGGGCTCTTGATCCCCTTGCTGCTGCTGATCCTACCTCCCCCGATGTTTATGAAGAGGGGGATAAGAACGCTGATGATCTTCCCCAACATGTTGAGGGGGAGATGAATGAAGAAAACCCCTCCGTCGCTGAGGAGGGAACCGCTGAAGACCTCTCTCTCTCTCTCTCTCTGAGGGGAAGCAAGGCGAAGACGAAGGAAAGGCTCCCACTCCACCCTTCTCTCCTACTACACAAACTGTTGATATTCCCTCTGATGAGGAAGAAGAGGAAGGAGTGGAGATTGAAGACGAAGAACCTTCAGCTCATCCAGGCCCTAAGGATGATGAAGATGATGATGAAGATGAAGGTTTTTGGTTCCAACCAACAACTTTCAAGGTTCCGGCCCAAAATAGCATCTCAATAAATGAAGTAGGGGAGACGACACGCAAGTCTCCTGCAAAGAAGACTTCTGGCAAGCAAAAGGGCCTAGCCGCTGAAGGCAACATGACAATTCTCCTCAAGAAGCCAACTTTCCAGGTATGTTACCTATTCTTTCCCTACACTGCTTCAATCCTCTATCATTTCTCTACTTCTACCTTTTATCTCCTGAAACCTCTAAACACTTAGCCAAATTCTTTATCTATCTTCTTCCACCCTCAAAGGATCTAACTCAATGATCTTTTTGATTCAGCTAGTCCTCTCCTCTGCTTGAGGATACTGCTGAAGCTCCTCCATCTTCACTGCAAATAATCCCAGCTCTCCAGGATGATGAACAAATAATCTCGGTCTCTGTGAATGAGATTGATGAAAAAGACGAAGAACAAGAGATGCTCTCGCACCCCAACAGACCTTCTCGATTGCTTCAGCGACCAGAAGATGATGAATTAAAGAGAAGAGCAGCTATGATCCAACAGCTAGAAAGTCAGCGGATCATCATTCCAACCGACTTCAACTGTCTGACTCCTGGGGAAATCGCTGAAAGCCTCAAAGCTGAAAAGATCTTAGCTGAACAACAAAGGAACGAGCTTAGATCTTTTGTCAAAGGTCTTTTGTAAGAAGAAAGTCAACTCATGAGTTTACCAAGCAGAATCCAAAATTTAAACCTGAAGGGGAGAACTGTCAAAGGTGTTGCACTGATCGAAGTTACGACAATCAGGAAAAACGGAGTGACTAAAACCTTCTATCTTTCAGCGATAGAGCCTATTGGGTTAGATGAGTGGTTGGAAATTCGAGTTGCAATTCAGCGATCTCGATCAAACTTTAAGACTTGTGTCGAAGGGTTTATCAATAAACTAATCGATCAAGTCTCCTCAGTGGTCGATTTGCCTCCTCCTCCTCCAACACTCCATCAAAACCGAAGCGGTCCAAAGAAGAAGAAAGCAACGTCATCTTTAGGGCCTGCTATCCGGAACGAGACAAGGATTGAATTCACTCGTAAATCAGTGCTCGGTCCCAATGTTGATTTGTCAAGTCTCGATGTATCACTACCACCCGGTGAAGAATTCATAGCTGGAAAGGTGGTTAGTGAACCTCTCAGCATCTTCTTTTTGGAATACACCGGTCGCCAATACTTTCAACGATGGTCAGAGTTATCCATTGCTCCAGCGGAACAACTCAGAGACTTATTATGTTGGTGTCATCGATCCAGACTAGGAATCTACCTGAAGCCTCAAATCTACATAGAAGCCAAACTGAGAAGAGAACAGGGAATCCAAGTCCCTGACTGGATGTTTCCTAAAACTGATACCCTTGATGAACTTCTCTTCAAGGATGAACCTGCATAGCTGATAGGATCTCTTTTGTATTCTTCTATCCTATTAGCTGTATACTTTTTGTACTCACTGTACTTGTAATTTTTCAACTTCCCTTGTAATCATAAAATTTACGAAGTAATGAAAAGTTTTAGTGAAGTACTTTACTCCATTGGTACTTGAAAAGATCCCTGAAAACAGTAAATGAGAAACGTATTTATGAGTCCTTTTTATCCTTATGTTTTTAACTTAGCAATTTTCCTTTATTGCTTTGTCATCACCAAATAAGGGGAAATTGTTGATCCAAGCCCTTCAGTGATTTGATGAAGACCCTTAGAATCACTTAGTGAAAATTGTAAGTAAACATTATGTATTAATATTTTGCCATCTATGAAAAATATACTAAGTTTGTTTGGTATCGATGATGGAAGACATAAGTTCTTTAATTCACTTCAGCGATGAATGTACATCAGTCTCTCACTGATGATCGTTGAATACTCATCATGTAATTGTTTGCTTATGATCCCTGAAGACAAGATTCACGACAACAGAGTTCAAAGCTGAAATTGACGACCAAGTTGACGAACGAGTGACTAAGTATAATAGTGACCTGATGCGGATATCAGTGTAGCCAAGACTTGTCCATTTCACACGAAGTTTCAAGTAGAAGACTTCAGCGAAAACTGAATTTTATCATTCCCTGATAAAGATCAAGTCAGCGATCGCTGATCATGAAGCCTGTTCTACAAGAAACTTTTGTCTTATCCCCTTGCACGCTTTTGTACGATTTGTCAGAAGGACGTCCCTTTGTCCTGGATCGTACAAACCACTCTGCCAACTACACTGTTCATCATGCGGCCAAGAGCATGTTTGCCAAAGTCAAATTCATGCAACCAACCAGACGCTGACACATGTAAAGTTGTACTGACATGCATTTAATGCATGCAGTATAAATAGAAGTCTAGCCTTCACTCTGATAGGCTTGCTCTTCTATCTCTGATCTCTTAGTGCCTTAAGAAATTTACTCTTAGTTTTCTTAATTTCTTTCTATCTTTTCTAGTGCAAGAAATATGTGTGATTTTCTTAGTTTATTTAGGTTAGGTTTTATACTTAATCTTATTCTGCAACAAACTGTAAATTGTTTGATTATATCAATAAACAATTTTAAAGATAAAAATCTTGTGTTTGTATTCAACCCCCCTTCTACAAACTTGTATAACCATCCGGGACCAACAAGGGTTCCTTTAAGAGCATTTATTGTGAAGCTTCAAGCAAAATCCAAGCTTCTCCATTTCAAGTCTTCACCTTCTACATTTTCTAGGGTTTGATCATGTTTCTAGGTTTTCTGCAAAAACCTAGATTGTGAGTTTTCTAACCTTTTGTTAAAGTAGATACATGTCATTAAATGGTTCATTCTCTTCATTTTCCATCTTTTGGTAGAAAACTCTTATTTTGCTAAAATGTTCATATTTCCAAATTTGGAGAACTTACGAATTTTGTGATAAAAATGTCTTACTTGTCTATCAGAGGATTATGGTGTTTGGGATAATGAAATGTGTTGGTATGTAACCCTTTTATGAAAAAAATCATATTTAAGGGTTTGACCTAAGTTAGAGATTTGACTCTTTAAATTGCATATTTGTTCATGGATCATCTTGGATTCTTGATGTTGAGTTCTTAAGTACATAAAGTGTAGTTTTATTACTTGGACACCTTTTATGTGGTGATATGTGCCTATTTGGTTAATTTGAGCATGTTGGAAAATTATGTGAAATTCTATTATGATGTATGTGGTATTTAATCCATAAATTGCCTATGATGGTATTGTACACGTTTCACTTGGATTAAAGTACCTTATGACCTAATTGGAATGTTGGGTGAACCAAGTCAAGTTGACACTATAGTCTTGGGTGCCAACGTGTGGGTATGTACTTAGATCTCCGCCATTCGGGGAAATGTCATGGTTGTAATCCTCCGAATGTGTCGGGCCTTTTTGGTGTCACTCATGGTAGTTGACACTAAGGTGTAACGACTCTTTAGGTGGAACTTGATTGGTGCTATGGGTCTCCCTCATTGACTCCGATTATTGTATTGCTTATTGGTGAAAATACTATTTGTACCTTATGCATTGTTTATTATTAATTTTTTTAACTCACTAGGTTTTTTTTGTCTAACTCTTGTTTGGTGTCGATGTGTATCTCAGGTTCTAGCGGTGCCGTCTTTAAGAAAACTTAGTCGGGGATAGTGTGATCTTGGGAAGACGACTTTTGGGACACCATATTATAGAAGATCTTCATTTTTGGTAGATCTCGATGACACCCGAAGCGTAATATTGTTTCTAGATAGATTATTAGGTTGTCATTTTCAATTACTTTGAATTACAAACTTGTAATTAACATGTGATTATTAATTCTCCATTTTTGAGATGCTTGTGTTTTAGCATTTATATACCAAAATTTTTGTTTTATAAATTTTTTGTTTATTCCTATTTTTAGGGTGTTATATTTTAGCCTAGTGGTATCTACTAATCTAGCCTTAAAAGTTAATAATTCAAACATCATAAAAGAATGAGGAATGTATGTGAGCCCAATTTATCATATATAATTAATCACTTAACAAAAGAAACTAGATGTATAAGCCAACTTGTTTTTCACCCAAGTTTAAAAAATGAGTTATATTGTTTTAACTAGCTACGTGGAGAATATAAAAAAAAATATAAAAAATGAAGGGCAGAAAGGTAATTTTCTTGATGGTTTTAGTATAAAGCAAAGAGGGGATTCTTTAGGGCACTCGTGTGTGTCAGTTGCATGGCAAGGATTTCTAGGAACGTAACTTGTGTTCATAAGCTTACAATTTTTTTTTTGAATATTTAATTCTATTTTAAAATTTGAATTTAACCATAAAAAGTATATTTTAGATTAGAAGAGTTATATCTTCTTGTAATATGTTATATAAATACATCAAATTTATAATTTAATACTTCATAATATAATTAAAATAAATTATTAATAATATGATAAGTTAACTGATATAAACTAGATGATAATATAAAACAAATAATACGATATATTATTTAATATATCATATTATTTAATTTATTTTACCATTTAGTTTGTGTTATTTAATGTCTTTTTTATAATTTAGTTTGTACTAATTACATATTATTTAGAATATATATTATAAGATGTAAAAATTGACTGTGTCTTATCATTTTATTATTTTTCATGTTTCAACTAGTTTATCAACTAATTTTTGTTAATTATGATTAGTTTATCAGTTACTAGTTAACTTATCAACTAATTTTTGTTAAATATGATTAGTTTATCAATTACAAACAAAAACCTAAATATTTTTCTATTATTAGTTAAAAGCATTTAAAGTATAAACGTGTATATTTATTCAACCAACCATGATCCTATATATGTTTTTTGTTAATTTATTAATTTAAAAATAACAATTCTTAATTTAATTTACAGTTTAAAATTGTTTTATTATTATTTAAATATTTGTTAATAAGAACCAAATAAAGAAACTTGTAAATTGAAATTCGAATTTACAAGTACAAAATAATAATTATTGATAGGTAAAAACAAATTGAAGTTAAAGATCTGATATATATTGATTTCATGATTAGAATCTAAAACAAGAAATTTGAATAATTAAAGTTGATAAAAAAACAGAAAAAAGAAATGAAGAAATCTTAAAGTAAAAGAAAAAAATGGGAAGAATATCGATAAAGATAGTCGAAACTGATGATAGCAGAGAAGTCTTCGAGGCCTAATTTGACCATTCTCTTTTTCTTTTCCTTTTCTGCTCATTTTTCCCTTTTTTGCTGTCATTTTTTCACTTTCAAATTTGGTACAAAGTCTAGTTTAATACATAATTTCTTAAAAATAATTTATTAATGATTTAATATTTCAACTAAGTCATAATATATAATAACTCATGCTCGAAATGTCACCAATATTTTGTAATCATTCTCAATGGTTAAATTGTTTGAACTCCATAAAATTTACTGATAATCAACTGACAAATATATTCAATTACAAGATAAGCATTGGATTGTACTAATATAACAACATGCTCCAGAAAACTGACAATCAGTTAAAAACCGTCACTCTCTCAAAACCACACATAACCAACACTAAAGTCGACGGGGACAAAAAATGAATAGAATATGAATCAAGATTGAAGGTTCGAGTTCCCAACTTTAAAATCGAAATGCATCGCGCTGCATTGCACAGGTAAATTTCTAGTCTTACTAAAAACTCTTAATGATAAATCGTTTAATATATTTTGAATATAATCCAAAAAAATTTGATATTTATTGTATGATACAAGATGTATATTTGATAAATGAAGGGGTAGATGTATTGTCTGCGTATATCATACTCCATTTCTAGGTCCAACTTGGTAGATACACTAGATTCTTTTGGTTTGGTTTGGTTTAGTTTAGTTTGGTTTGGTTTGAGGGATGAAAATAAAAGTTTATGTTTGTCCTTTGATGTTCCATTGATAATTTACTCTCTAACCGTAACACTTGAGAATTTTGATATACTCTAATTTGGGGGTTTACACTTGGTTTGGACATTTAATGCCATATTTTTAAGTTCATTTTGTGGACTTATGATTTGTGTGAGAAAACATGCAAGAAATCCAAGAAAAAGGGGAAAAAGAAAGAGAAACAGTGGGTTACGCGGTTTGTCGCACGAGTGAAGTCGTGACGTATGCCGCACAACTCTCTATTGTGTGCAGGCATAAGAGTTGCAAGCGACTTTTGGCGTGGTTAAAGTCGCGACCAAAGTCGCAGAAACTTGCAACTCTTAAAGTTGGATTTTTAGGCTAGGGTTTCATAAATTCTCTTATTCAAACTCTTTCTTCCTTCATTTATTTCGGTTCTTGAGCATTTAAAGCTTGTTTCTAGAGATCTCAAAGGCATCATTGAGCATTCAAGGGCAAGAACTATAGATTAGGGTTGAAACATCAAGATCTCCTCCTTTTTTTTTGAAACTTTGGTTCGTTTCTAGGTTTTAGATAAACCTATCAATGTGAGTTTATTCTACCCTTTTACTAGACTTTATATTTGTCAAAATGCTTCATGTTAGTCTTCTAATACTTCCCTATGGTGTATTTTTCGTATTTAATGATTTTGACCATCTAGATGATTTTAGGGAAACTTGGGGATTTTTCCCACTTTATTAACTAAATGATTTGTGTTCTTTGGAAATGATATATGGATGATTTTGTCCACATTTATGAAGTATTTAGAGTGCAAATATCAAACTTTGGTTTATTTTGTATTTGCACCATTGGAGGTTCATGGACTAAATCCATGTGATGATTGTAAAGTAATCCTTTTTGGTGAACAATGGATTTGGAATATAAAGTCGTTTGGAACCTAAACTCTTGGATTTTGGCATATTTTGGTTTATTGGTAAAATAGGGATTTCTCCCTTTTGAGCACTTTGTGTGTATAAAATTTTATGCGTTTGATATGAATGGACACATTTCGAAGCTATTGAATATTAGACTGTAATACATTGGATTTGTATGCATAGGAGTCAGTTTATTGGTATTAATTGGATGATATTCTCTTATTGTAACGTGAAATAGGCATTGGTTCCTCATAGGTAATATGACGTGGACTTTTGTAGGCAGGTATCAGCCACTAACAATATAATGTAATTTCTAGTGAACATGCTTAACTAGGATCATTGGAAATCTCGAGCTATAGACTTGGAGTAGTTGAACTTGGGGACTCTGCAAGCAATAGACTTGGAATGGTTAAACTTAATGAACTTTGATCCATAAGTGATGCTCATTAACATAGATTTGCGAGTTACTTTTGCCTTCTGTCACTATTAATGGTAAATTGGGTCTCCCTGTCATCTCAAGATGTGTTTTGACCTTGGGGTCTTGAAACCGTTATATTTGAAATGGTTGACTTGATAAAGTCATATGTATGGTTAAACTCTTGTATAACTCGTTTCATTTAATTTTTGAGCTCACTAGACGTAAGTCTAACACTTTTTCTTAAACGACATGTATATCAGGATCTCTATGTGGCGGGGCCACTAATGCTTGGGCAGAGTGTTGGGTGTTGGTAATGGCATTTTTGGAGATAACGACCTTATGATAATTGGGGATTCGAGATGATAGAATTTTCTTTTGGTGATTGTTTTGATACCTAATCGTAATCTTAACCTAGTTTTGGTTTAGATTAGTAGGTTGTTAGCTACCACCCATTTCTTGTTGTAAATGCTTTTATAGTCACATCTTTGGGTGACAATTATATATTTACATTTAAGGGTGTTACAGGTTGGTATCAGAGCTCTCGTTTGAGTAAACTAGGTATGAACTTAAGATGTCTAGACTTAAGTCGAGATTTTAAGTGACGATTTGTGAGATTTTGGTGAAACTCTTACGATAGAAGAGCTATAATATTGATGGAAATGCAACTAATTAAGAGTAGTGATGATGGTAACAAGAATCCTTATGTATACTATATTCAAATTTTCATGTAGTCAATTTTATTATGAATATATTGTTACACAAACATGTTTGACCTTGCTATTGTTATGATGATTAATGAATGTAGTAGTGTGTTACTAATTGTTAAAGATTTAAATCATTTGTTCTTTATCTTGTGTGTGACAATCTTCGATGGTGAACACAAGGAGTAGACCATTGGTCCAAGATAAGGGCTATGAAGGGAGCATGATGACTCCAGGTCAAGCGGTAGGACCCAAAAATGCTCTACCCCAGTCATTATTGCCATTGTTTGGCGGATGAGTTGAACGTGTACCGATGGTGGCATTGGCCTCCTCTAATCCTGTAATTCTATAGGTCAACCCCCAAACTGAATTGATGGCGAGTGTAATGTAGATGATGGATTATGTGATGGAGTGCCAAAGGGAAATGCTTGTGAAGTTGTTGGAAGACATGAATGTGAGTAATCGAAGGCCTAAAGCAGTCATTGAGAATGTTGTTGGTGGTTTCAAGGGCACTAGTAATGCTATTGGTATGGAAGATCATGCGGTTGCCAGTATTAGACGTGGGGAGAAAAACTATTCATACAATACCTTCTTGTGTAGAAAACCACCAAAATTCTCGGTACCGACCCCATGAACTCGATACAAGATATCGTGAAGGCATTTGAGTCTAGTGAGTGTAATGAAACCTAAAAAGTTAAACTTGTGTCCTATATGCTAAGGGGCAAGGCTATTAGGTGGTGGAAAATTACAAGGTTCGGTCGTGGGGAGACTGTCATCCTACTGCTGACATGTGAAATATTTAAAAGAAACGTGATGGACCAATACTACGATGAGCACATTAGATTGGATAGAAGACAAATTTCAAGCTCTCAAAAAGAGGGGACAACTCAATAGCTAAATACTCCAGTTAGTTCATTGAGACATTATATTAGGCAGGACATTTGGCCCTAGATGAAAAGACAAAGATCAAATCATATCTGAAGGGCTTACCTACAAAGATGAAGGCTATGGTTCGGAGTGCCAAAGTATCCACCGTTTAAGAAGCAATCGAGGAAGTTAAGCTAATGGAGGATGACCTTTCTCAAGGTAAGGAAGAACGTTCAATGATTAGGGAGAAGAGGAAATGGGAAGGCTATTTAGGGTCATTCAAGAAACCGAGATTGTTCAGCAACAACTGTGTCCTAAGTGTCAAAACAAGCATTTCAACCTTTGAAACTCACGTTCTAGAAGTTCTTACAAATGTGGAAAGACCAACCACAATATTAGAGACTGCACGGTTAAGGGGCCTATTTGTTTTAAACGCAAAGAACCATATCATTTCAAGAGCGACTGCCCGAAGCTGAGATCACGAAGTAGCCAAGGAAGGAAAAAGAACCCTCCAAGGGTTTCGTGGAGTGCAATTTAGATGACTTCCAAGGAGGAAAAAGCGTCAACTGATGTGGTTCCGGGTACGTTTCTTATTAACTCCGTATATACTCATGTCCTATTTAACTCTGCAACTAATTGTTATTTTGTGTCGAGTTCTTTTTGTCAGATTTTTAAGGAATGCTAGTACCTTAGAAGATGCCTTGATAGTGGTAGTAGTTAATGGTAGTTAATGGTAGTTAAGTCTTGGTTTGGGAGGTTCTAAATGGGTGTGTCTTAGAAATTGGAAAGAATAGATTTTTGGTCGACTTATTGCCTATGGCTATAAGTAGTTTTGATGTGGTAATTAGGATGGACTAGTTGGTAGAGAGCCACATGGATAATTTTTTGTTTCAAGAGATTGATTCGGGTCCAAGTGTTAGACAATGGTGTAGTGCTCATCTACTGGGAGAGGAAGAAATTGATTTTAAGGACACAATCAATTTCGAGGTTGCAAGGATTTTAACACTCAAGAGTTTTTAAAGATAATCTAATTTGGGGTCTTACACATGGACCTTGAATGCCATCTTTTTAAGTTTATTTTGTAGACTCATGATTTATGTGAGAAAGTATGCAAGAAATCCAAGAAAAATGGGAAACAGATGAGAAAAAGTGGGTTACGCAAGCTACCTTGCAGGTGAACCCGAGGCATAAGCCGTGCAACTTAGTGTTGTGTGCAGGCTTGAGAGACACAAGCGTCGGAACCAACGTCGTGGGAAACCTAGCACTCTTAAAGTCGGGTTTTTAGGCTAGGGTTTCATAAATTCTTTTCTCCAAACTCCCCCCCCCCCCCCCCCCTCTCTCTCATATATTCGGTCCTTGAGCATTTAAATCTTGTTTCCAGATATTTCAAAAGCATCATTAAGCAGTTAAGGGAAATGAATCTAGAGTGGAGTTGAAGAATCAAGAACTCCTTTTTTTTGAAATTTTGGTTGGTATCTAAGTTTTAGACAAACCTAGCAATGTGAGTTCATTCTACAATTTTACAAAACTTTATACATGTTACAATGCTTCATTTTAATCTTCAAATACTTCCCTATGGTGTAGTTTTCTTATTTGGTGATTTTAACTTTAGGGAAACTTTTGGATACTCTTTTACTTTCAAAAGTATCAACAATTAAACTTTATATATATATATATATATATATATATATGTCAAACTTATTTTGGTTACACGTTGTGCAACCTTCATCATCACCGTCAATTTTTTTATAATGGTCTTTGATTGTTTAAAATTATTACAATATTTGTAAGGGTAGTTTAGCACTTTTGTTATTATTATTTTTGGACGTGCATTAAATCATGGAAAATATCGTTTTTAGTGGAATTCCCTTTTTAAAATCATGGTGGTTTTTTCTTAGTTATTTGATGTTTTAATTTGATTTTTATAATTAATTAATGTTATTGGGTTTTATTTTTTTGTCGATTCCAATTTTTTGGTAGTTATCTTTTGATATTCATACCTTCATCATCCGTAATTAGGTTTTTAATCATCGTCTTCTTCATCCCGGAATCATCGTCTTCTTCATCCGAAAATCATCGTCTTCTTCATCCGAAAATCATCGTCTTCTTCAAATAATCATCTACTTCATCCGCAAATCGTCTTCTTCTTCAAATCATCATCTTCTTTATCCGGTAGTTATATTTTCAAATCATCGTCTTCTTCATTCGGTATGGTTTCCTAGTCGAAACCTGAGTCTTCACTATGCGCTCTCTGTTTATGAAAGTTCACACCATGCTCGTCATCATCATTGGGTTTCTTCTGCAGAATTATTCCATGAACCAGTATTCATGCCATGAATTTTGCAGTTATACATCATCTTCATCTAGTATGGTTTCTTCTGCAGATTTCTTTGAAATATAATGCATGCCATCGTCGTCTTCATCTTTGAAATATGAAATTCAAATTTCTTCTATGAAATACTATGCATCACATGAACTATTATTCATTGCAATCCTATTCTTGAATTTCGAGAATGCATGAAGCTTCATCGTTTGCTTCGTTCCATACTAAAAGTTGTTGTTCCGCCATGAAAGATCTCGTTGATTGTATTCCAGAGTATCTTAAGTTGATTTCATGTTTTAATTGAAAACTGATTGAAGAGGTGGGCGGATTTTGCGGGAAATAACTAATTACTTAAATTATTTAATAACCATCCATCCATCTAAATCATGTGACTCGTAGATTTCTAATTTAAGGGCTATCATGTGGATTGCATAGGTTGCTAGAAATATTGGGGTTGCAAAATAAACTATACCTATATATAATGCACATATTGGATTTTATGTATATATTATATATATATATTATATATATACATATGGAGGTTCAGGGAAAATCTTAAAAAAAACGGAAAACTGAAGAACACCCTAGTGGCCCTTCATCTGGACGGTATGCACTTATGCATACAGGTAAATTGTGTTGTTTTATTGGTTTTTATGCACAAGTGCATACCCTCCAGATGAAGGGCTAACAGGGTGTTCTTCCGTTTTCCGTTTTTTGAGATTTTCCTCAAAAGCTGACCATATATATACATATATATATATCATACAAATTGGGTTTCTATAAAATCTGAGAACTCCACGAGAATCATAACAACCATTTTGTTTTCAGAGGTTCAGATAAGTTAACATCGTCACATATGTTAAACATGTATTAACATTTATTCAAGAAAAAAAAAACATATGTTAAAGTACGTTTATATATGTTAACTTATGTTTAACATTTTCATATTATCTTATGTTAACAATTCTATATTAACATGCGTAAATATTTTGGTGTTAACTTTTATGTAAGTACGGTTGTATACGGGTTGAGTTGACCAGGGTGAAGTCATTTGAACAATCCAACTCAATGTTTGCAATTTGAAAAATTTCCACCCATTGCAAACTATAGGGGTGGGTTGGACCGGTTGGGTTAGTTATGTTGAAACTTTGGTACATCATTTTACAATATAGCTGAGTAATTATGTTTAAATGAAGTAAAATCAAAATTAAGAACATACAAATAAGGCTAACACTTACATAAGATATATTAAAAGATAATTGCAAGAGGCTTTCTGTAACACCCTCAAAATTTGGAAAGAGCAACTAACAAATATCTCGATAAATAATCAAAAGAGGATAGAATCCTTTCTACAAACCATCCTTGAAACTACCTCAAAGTGTAAACATCACAATTGCTACAATTAATAACTTAAGACGGGCGTTACTTAACACAAACACAAGTTGCTAATCCCAAATAAGTGTGGAAGGCTTCACTAATCAAAATCACTTCTCGTGCACTCTACTAGCACTCGTCACTTCACAGTGTAGCTAAAGCTACTCCCAACCTGAGCCTGTTGCACATGCCGACAAATAAAAAGGGTTAGGCTAACGTCTAGTGAGTTCAAGAGTTTTATCATCACCATATAAATTCATAAATCGAGAGAGATGCAATTTAAGTCATGAGTTCAAAAGAATTTACTTTCGATGCAAATCACCCATTTTCCAACTCACACAAATCATGTGCTAAAAACTTTAATATAAAATGATTCCCAAGATGGACTCATCCCAAAACCAACATGAAAGGTGAATTAGCATTTGATTTCCAAAACAATTGAATTTGTAAATAAACTGCTATTATTCCAAACATCCCAAACATGGATGAAGCATAACCCATAACTCACATAATGTGGAAAACAATTCATATAAACATAACACGTCACCGAAAGCATGGATAGAAATAAATACCCAAAGCAACACCTTACGGTGACGGGGGAGGCCCGTTTACATCGCACGTGACGGGACACAAAAGTGGGTCACATAACCATGTAATAAAACAAACACGTGGATTACTCTCGTAAACTGAGCTCAACCACTCCAAATCTATTGCCCGCGAGACTTAGTAGCCCGCAACTTCAACCACTCCAGGTCTATACACTAGGTCACTCCAAATCCACAAAACAAGCACATTTGGGATTACACCTTACTGTCCATGAGACGACGCCCGACGGTATAGGCCCACGCCTTACTTATCATGGAACCCGATGCCTATCCCATGCCAAGCACATATGGAATTACACCTTACTGCCCATGAAATGACGCCCGACCATATAGGCCCACACCTTACTTATCATGGAACCCGATGCCTATTCCGTGCTACAATGAGAAACTAGCGTCTCGTAAACTGAGCTCAATCACTCCAGATCTATTGCCCGCGAGACTTGGGAAACTCAAGTGCCTATGGATCCATAGCTAACAAGGTCTAAAACATTACACGACCCCAAATTAATAAACAAGTCCATTCAAAACATAAAATTCCCCAATAACGTAAATCATGATCAAAACTCGACTTGAGCTATCAAAACTGGACAATTGTCCCAAGACTTAAGAAAATCCATTACCGAGCCATAAGCCCGACTAACTCAAAAGATCAATCATCAAAAGTCATAAAATGAAATTAAACGTAGCCACACACACATTTGCCAATAAATACTTTGAATCCATGAAAACCCGAAATAGAACCTTGGGTTGGGACAACCCTCTTTTCCAAAGGACTTACACCGTACATTTTCAAATCGTCCCATAATGTACTAAATGCATGTTTCCAAAATATACACAAAATGCATTTTCATAACAAGTAGACTCCATTTATAACACAAATCAACAACCCATTTTCATTTATGATTCATCTATCACATTTTCCCAAAAATTCCAAATGTAAGTGTTTTACAATATTTACCACAATAAATACCTCAAAAGTTAAAACCCACCAAATAACTCAACTGTTGGTCCCAAAAGGGTTATACAAGTTTGTAGAAGGGGGGGGGGGGGGGGGGGGGTTGAATACAAACACACGATTTTTATCTTTCTAAATTGTATATTGATATGTATCAAATAATTTACAGTTTGTTGCAGAACACGATTAAGGAATAAACCTAATCTAAACAAACTATGAGAACACTAAGATTTCTTGCACTAGAAATAAGAGAGAAGGAAATAAGAACACTTAAGATAAGTATTCTAACACACAGATTCAGCAAGAGAAGGACTGGCCGAGCACTTCAAAATTGAAGTAGGGTTTCCTTTATATACTGCATGCATTTAATGCATGTCAGTACAACTTTACATGTGGCAGCCTCTGGTTGGTTGCATGGTTTGACGTCAATAGACAACCTAGTGGCCGCATGATAAACAGTGTAGAATCAGAGTTGGTTGTACGATTCTGGACAAAAGGGATGTCCGTTCTGACAAAATCGTACGGAGGCGTGCAAGGGGATAAGACAAAAGTTGCTTGTAAAGGAGGCTTCAGGATCAGCGTTCGCTGAATGATAAAGTTCAGCGTTCGCTGAAGTCTTCTACTTGAAACTTCATGTTGAATGGACAAGTCTTGGCTTCGCTGATATCCGCATCAGTTCATTAGTAGACTTAATCGCTGGTTCTTTGGCTTGATCTTCGACTTCAGCGTAAAACATAGTTGACGTGAATCTTGTCTTCAGGGATCATAAGTAAACAACATAAAGTATCAGCGATAATCAATGAGACTGAACAGGCTCTGGGCTCACTGATGAACAGTGTTTGCTGAATGTATAATTTAAAGAGCATGAGTTTTATATCAGCAATACTAAACAGACTTAGTATTTATCAACGATAGCGAAACTCTAATACATATTGTCTACTTACAATTTTCACTAAGTGTTTCTCATGGTCATTATCAAATCACTGAGGGTTTGGATCAACAATCTCCCCCTATTTGATTATGAGATAGCAATAAAAGAAAATTGCTAAGTAAGAAAACATAAGGTTAAAAAGGACTCATAAAATATTTGTCCCATTTACAAGTACAGTGAATAATAATTACAAGTACTAAAAGTTACAAGCTGATAAAATAGGTGAATATAAAAAGATGATTCTATCAGCTACTCAGGTTCTTTCTTGACGAGTTCGTCAAGAGTATCAGTCTTTGGAATCATCCAATCAAGGACTATGACTCACTGTTCCCGTCTTTTCTTAGCTTCGCGGTAGATGTGGGGTTTTAGGAGCGATCCAAGAAGACTGCGTTTATATTCGCACCAGTAGAGTAAATCTCTGAGTTGTTCGGTTGGAGTTTTGTATAACTCAGAGATGCGTTGAAAGCGTTCGCGACCATTGAAGTCATAGAAGAAAATGCCATATAGATTGCTGATAACTTTACCAGGGACGAAATTTTCAGCGGGAGGTAGAGATGTGTCGAGTCCGGAGAGATCAGGGGCAGGGCTAAGATCTGCTTCACGAGAGAAATCAATCCCTGTTTCATTTCTTATTGTCGGGCTTGGAAAGGAAGGAGTTTTCTTCTTCTTTGGAGAAGCTCATTTCTTCTGAATTGGTGGAGGGGGAATATCGACCGCTGAGGTTAGCAAGTTGATCAGTCTGTTTATGGCTTGTTCGACATAGGTCTTGAAAGTAGAGCGGGATCGCTGAATTGCGATTCTCATTTCCAACCATTCAGGGAAACCAAATTTGTCCAGGTCTGACATGTAGCAAGTTCTGAAGTAGCCGCTTTCTCTGACTACTTGGACACGAACAATCGGTACCTTTTTAGTATTTTTCATGGCATATCTCCCTTTTACGTTTACAACGCTTATCCTTGATCCATGTTGTCTATAGTGGCACATCTTCTTGCACCAATCCGGTGTGGTGTCACTGACTTTGGTCTTTTCCTCCTGGTTGATCTTCTGTGCGTTCTTTAACAGTTTTCTTTGAACAACGACAAGGAATTTCTTTAGGGTTGGATCATCAACTGAACGTTGAGCAAGCTCTAAGGCATATTCTTTATCTTTTCCTTCAGCCTTCTTTCGTTCAGCGAAGAGTTTCTCAGCTCTGAGGGATTCAACGATTTCCCTTTTTGATAGGATGTTGAGATGAGTAGGGACAATGCGTTGATCCTCAAGCTTTTGAATCATAGCTGCTCTCTTTTTCATTTCTTTTTCACTTGGCTTTTAAGGAACCAAGGAAGGTCTTTTCTTGTGAGAGAGCAGTTCTTCTTCTTCTTCTTCAAAAGAATCATCAGTCCCATCGAGATTTAGGACCGGGATTATTTCATCAACACTCGGGGCTGGGATTATTGGAGTTGTAGCAGGAGCTTCAGCTTGACCCTCAAGCAGGGGAGAGGACTAGCTGAAACAAAATGATCACATAGGTAAGATCATTTAGGAGAAGAGATAGAGAAAGAATGAGGTTAAGTGTATAGAGGCTTTATGGAGAGTAGAACTGAGGTTGAGAAAGGATAGAGGAGGGATGCAGTATAAGGGAAGAATAAGTAAGTTACCTGACAAGGTGGCTTGCTAAATAGAATAGACAAGTTGTCTTCTTTTGCAAGGCCTTTGTTTTTGCCTTTGTCAGCTTCAGTAGCTGCAGGTTTGGTTCTGGTCCCCTCCCCTGATTCTTTGAAAACTACCCCTTTTAGAGCTGGGGTTTTCTTGGTCTTGGGCTGGAAGGAGAAGTCGACATCATCATCATCATCATCGTCGTCATCATCATCGTCTTTGGGTGATGATGAGGGTTCGTGATCATGAAGATCAAGATCTTCGTCGTTTTCTTCTTCTTCAACTTCTTCTTCAGACTCAACATGCTCTTGAGAGTCAGCATGTTCTTCGACATTCTTCCCCTCAGAAGTTACGTGTTGGGAGAATTCGGTTTCCTCAGGGTTTTCATCTCCCTGAGGTTTTTCAGTATTTTCAGTAAAAATACCCCCCCTCAGAAACATGGGGAATGTCTTCTTCTAGAGTCTTCTCCCCCTCTTCCACATGTTGAAGAGGGGAGGCATCAACGGTAGTAGCAGTAGTAGTACCAGTTTCCCTGTCTTCGTGGCCAGGGAAGCTTGATCGTTTGTCAACCGCTGCCAATCTGTCTTCTAGGCCAGATATAGCAGGGGTGATCTTTTCCAGGGTTTCCCGATCGACCTGAGTAAAGTGGGAAGGAGGAACTATTGGAGCGTTCAGGCGATCCAGCATTTGCTGGAGTAGATTAGTAGCAGTACCCACCTCCATTTTCAGAGAAGACACCTCTCCCTGAAGATTGCCGACCACTGTCTTCAATGATGTGACTTCGCTGGACAGGGTGGTGAAGTTATTGGAGAGAGTGTTGTTGGTGGCGTTCAAGGTGTTGATGGAGGATGAGTTGTCGGTGAGAGCTGTAGTCATATTAGAGAAGCTACCTTCCAGCTTTTGCATGTCAGCGCTGGATGCCTTGTCATTCACCTCAGTGGTGAGTTTCTTTAAAGCTTCCCCAGCGTCTGTAATCGCTGAGGAGTTTGTGGAGAGAGTGGTGGTGAGAGAATCCACTTTATTCGACAAGTCCGTGATGGAGTTGTTGATGGTGCCCAAATTAGGACATGTAAAAGAGAAAAACTTATGAACAAAGAAAAGCTCAGAAGTTGGGGGTTCAGAGAGAGGAGTGTTGTGTATACCTGGGGGTGGGTTGGAGAAGGAATGAATGTCTCTGTATCCTGAGGCATGCTCCATATCGTCTTCCATGGATGGTTGACGCTGAGAGCCACCAGGTCCTTGATTTTGATCTATCAATCGTTGTAGATCATCAGCCGCTGTGTCACTCAGGTGAATGGTGCCTGAGCTTGAGAATGGAGGAATTATGAAGTTTGGAGTGACCAAAGAAGATGAGGGAGGAACAAAGGTTGATAAGATGGATTGGGTAGCAGATTCAGCGTTGGATCTGCTGAGAAAAATCTCTTCAGTACTTAGAGGTACTGAGAGGGAAGGTTCCTGATCCAAGATAACTTCAGTGTCTTGAGGCACTAAAGTGGTATTGAAGAGGTTGGTTCAGCGGATGTGGCGAAGCGTGCCACAAAACCATCCAGCGTTGTCTGTAGAGAGACATACGCGGAGTCTTCAGCCTGGGAAGGCTTGGGGGGTGTTCCTTAGAAATCTTCTTGGTCTTATGGATGCCAAGTGAGGTTTCAGATTGTTTTCTCTTTCGAGATGGAGTGGATGGTGCGGCCTGGGTACCAGCGGTTGGGATTACTGCTGCCGAGGAGGTAGCCGCAGAAGTAGAAGAAGTAGGAGGGCAGAGAAGAGGTAAGAGTGTAGAAAGACGTACCTCATTGGAGAGTGGCTTGAAGTCTAGTACCTTAGGGCCGACCTGGGACAACCTCAGGCCTCCCTCTTTAGGGTACGTATCCCTAAGTGCTTGCGTGAAGAGAGCACTGAGAAAGCGAGGATAGGGGACGTTCGCTGCTGGCTTCAGTTCTTTGACCCTCTCCATCAGGTCGTCAAATATTATCTTAGACCAGTCTACATGGAGTCCTTTCATCAGCGTATACTCCATAACAGTCTGGGGCTTTGAGGCCTGATCAGTTGACCCCGTTTTAGCTGTCATGCAGCTGATGAGATGTGCGAAGATGAAGTTCATCTCGCTTGGCATTTTGCTTTTCAGCACAGTTGTGAACTTCTTCTCAGGGAGGTCATCTCTCCCTGTGTTCCATTTGTACTTCATTGCATCCAGAAAGGCAATGATTTCAGCTTTGCCTTCCTTGGAGTTGACATCAGGTAAGGAAACGAAGCATTTGTCTCTTGAGCTTCCAGGAAGATTGAGAGCAGACCTGATCGCCCAGGGATTGATCTTTGCTTCCCCAAACTCGGTTTTAAAAAGGATGACATCCACCATTTTGTTAGGGTATTTGGTGGAGGCAACCTGAGATCTTCTGGCAGTGTACCAGAATTAGGCAAGATGGTTTTTGTGGGCTGGGGGTTTGATGGTCAGTGCTGTCACCAGAGGACAGGTCTTCAGAAAGCTTACAACGTCATCAAGATGAGTGACCTGTTTCTTTGGGGGGAAGTTGAATAGGGCGTAGGGGTTGTTACCATGGAAAGTAATCTGGTCCATTGAGTGACCCATGTTTGGAGCTTTGGTAATTTCAGTCTTCTCAGAAGATGTGGGAGAATTAGCGTTTGTTGCCATTTCTGTTCATAATACACAAAGATGAAGAAGATGAAGAAATGTTCTTAAAATGGAAAAGTTTCCAAAATAAGGGTTTTTAGGGTTTTACAGTTTCCATTTAAAGAAAGAAATGGAAACTAGGGTTTTCTAGTTTTGAAAAGAAGTACATAACATAGTGAAAAGTCTTGTTTTCCAGTTTCCTTTTATGGAAAGGATTCTGGAAAAACGTATGAGAGTGTCAAGTTTAAGATTTTTGTTAAAAACTTGAAGAAACAACCTTTTAACAGCTTGTTTCTTTTAAAACCATGAAGAAGATGATTTTAATCTTTTAGAAAAGTACATTGTTTGATCTTGTAAGAACAAGAATAAGATCAAAAATGTTGTTTAGGATAGATTAAAGAAGAGAAATGTAACCTGTTTCGTGAATGGAGATGAAGATTAACACAAGTTCCTGCAAAATCTGAATGCAAAGAAAATATGTGAATTCGTTTTTCCTTGAGAGAGTTCGTATGCGTAAAAGGTAAAAATATAAACTCAAAGGGTTTATATAGTGAGAGTAGAGAGAGAAAAACTAAGAGCGGGAAAAGGTTTCATGATGACACGGACACGTCCCTTAAATCTTATTGGACAAGGAAACAAAACGGGCGAACGTGTCAGACAAAAAGGCGTGCCATGGATTATCCAAAATCCTTTCATATTTTAAAGTGTCTCTGAGGGTTTTTACAAAAGCTCAGCGACATTTTGAAAAATAGAGAAGCACTGATTAGAAATATCAGTGAGAGTTTTAGAAAAGATATTCAGCGATGTAATTTTATTTTGAAATCTTGCATGCTGAGACGAACGTCAGCGATAACAGAGAACATACCTTGATAGCAGCGAATCAATTTGTTCAGAGGTTAGATGATCAATAGGGTTACACAAGTTCATTTTATCACTGATCAAATGCTAACCGCTAAAGATTTTACTCTTCTAGGTTCAACATTCCAAGCTCGCTGATGAGAAAGTTGAATCTTGTCTCATCAAGAGGTTTGGTGAAAAGATCAGCTAACTGAAAGCCAGTGGGAATAAAATGAAGTTCTATATCACCATTCATCACATGATCTCTGATAAAATGATACCTGATCTCGATGTGTTTGGTCTTTGAGTGTAGCACTTGATTGTTTGCTATGGCGATGGCACTGGTGCTGTCGCAATAGATTGGAATTTTGGAGAACTGAAGGTCATAGTCCAATAGTTGATTTCTCATCCACAAGACCTGAGAACAACAGATTCCAGCGGCTACATACTCAGCTTCAGCGGTTGAGGTGGACACTGAGTTTTGCTTTTTTACTTGTCCAACTCACCAGCTTTCCACCCATGAGCTGACAGCGTCCTGTGGTGCTTTTCCTATCCAATTTTCATCCTGCAAAATCACTATCTAAATAGGTGATTAGATCAAACCCTGAGTCTTTGGGATACCAAAGACCTAGGTTAGGAGTACCCTTAAGGTATCGAAAGATACTCTTTACAGCGATCAAATGAGATTCATTAGGTTCAGATTGATACCGTGCACATAAACAAGTTGCATACATAATATCAGGACGGCTAGCTGTAGAATATAGAAGAGAGCCGATCATCCTACGGTACGATGTGACATTAACAGGTTTCCCTGAAGGATCTTTGTTAAGTGTCAGCGGCGGTGCCATTGGGGTTTTCATAGATGAGCTTTGAGTTAAGTCAAACTTTTTCAGCATATCTTTAACATACTTACCTTGGTGAATGAAAGTTCTTTTTTCATTCTGCTTGATTTGAAGACCAATGAAATATGTTAGTTCACCCATCATACTCATTTTATATTCAACTGTCATTCTTTCAGCGAAACAAGTACATAAGTCATGGTTAGTAGAACCAAATATAATATCATCGACATATATTTGAACAAGAATGGTATGACCTTTTACTTTCCTGAAAAATAGAGTTTTATCAATTTTACCACGCTCAAATTTTTCAATATGGAGATAAGTAGAGAGAGTGTCATACCATGCACGAGGAGATTGCTTTAAGCCATAGAGTGCCTTACCCAGTTTATATACATAACCTGGATGCTTAGGATCAGTGAATCCGAGAGGTTGTTCCACGTATACTTCTTCATTCAGCCTTCCATTGAGAAATGCTGATTTTACATTCATTTGATATACTTTGAAGTCTTTATGAACAGCGTTTGCTAGAAATAGACGAATGACTTCGAGTCTTGCCACTAGGGCAAATGTTTCGTCATAGTCTATACATTCCTCTTGTCTGTATCCCTGAGCAACAAGACGAGCGTTGTTGCGGGTTACAGTTCCATGTTTATCCAACTTGTTTCGATAGACCCATTTAGTGCCTATCACTGACTTGTCAGATGGTCTTGGAACGAGATTCCAAACTTTGTTTCTTTCAAATTCTATCAGCTCTTCTTGCATAGCGCTGACCCCGTTTGGATCTCTGAGGGCATCATCTGTTTTCTTTGGTTCAATCAGAGAAATAAAGTTAACAAATAGACAAATGTTACCTGCACTTCGTCGAGTCTGAACACCAGCGTTTGGATCACCAAGAATCTGATCAATGGGGTGATTTGTTGTCCATCGCTGAGCCGGAGCATGATTCCTTGACTCAATCTGAACTTCTAGAGGAGCTGAAGAAGAGGCTTCAGCAACTTCTGGTATTGCAGGCAAGAGAGGAAGAAGTTCAGATGTCATTTCATTCACTGATTTCTGAGAAGTAGATGGTATATCTGAGGTAGATGGTTCAGAAGCAGGCATAGTGGTGAGAGGAACAGCTGAAACCCATGAAGATTCAGCTTCACTTGTATGCATACTTGAGATGATAGTATAATCATCATCAACGGTAGGAGTATTAACTTGAGGGATAGGAGCAGCTTCTGAATCACCAAGATGAGAAAACATCTATTGATTCAGTTCTTCAGTATCAGCAGAAGGTCTTGAGTTCGCTGAATGGGATTCGTCAAAAGTGACGTGGATGGTTTCTTCTACAGTTTGTCTTCTTTGATTGAAGACTCTGAAGGCTTTAGAGATAGAAAAATATCCAAGAAATATTCCATCATCAGCCTTAGGATCAAACTTTCCAAGGGCATCCCTGTTGTTTAGTATGAAACACTGACAACCAAAGATGTGAAGAAAGCTAATTGAAGGCTTTCTCCCATGGATATGAGATCCCACATCGGCTAGGAGGGGGAACGAAGTCCTCCTTATAAGGGTGGATGGATACCTTCCTTGCATGAGGCCTTTTGCCTGTCACAAGGTGCGGTCTGGGTGCGTCCCGCGTATGCGTGTGCGGGCAGGAACAAAACCGTGAGCGGTACCGGCATGCTGTTATGCAGACGGTATGCGCAAAGCGAACAATATCGTGTACGATGGACTGGGATGTTACAGAATGGTATCAGAGCCGGTCACCAGGTCGATGTGTCAGCGAGGACGCTGGTCCTACTTAGGTGGGTAGATTGTGAGATCCCACATCGGCTAGGAGGGGGAACGAAGTCCTCCTTATAAGGGTGGATGGATACCTTCCTTGCATGAGGCCTTTTGCCTGTCACTGGGTGCGGTCTGGGTGCGTCCCGCGTATGCCTGTGCGGGCAGGAACAAAACCGTGAGCGGTACCGGCATGCTGTTATGCAGAGGGTATGCGCAAAGCGGACAATATCGTGTACGGTGGGCTGGGGATGTTACAATGGAAAAGTTCATAGGCTATCTTCTTGAATCTTTTGACTATATGCGACCTGTTTTGAGTAAAATAAGTTGTGTTGACAGCTTCTGCCCAGAACTGAGTAGGTAGATGAGAATCGCTGAGCATTGATCTTGCAGCTTCGATGATCGTTCGATTTCTTCTTTCAGCGACTCCATTTTGTTGTGGTGTTCTCACTGAAGAAAAGTTGTGAGAAATACCCTAGCTTTCAAAGAAGGAATCAAGGGAATTGTTTTTGAATTCAGTCCCATGATCACTCCTTATTGAGCGAACGGTGATATTATTCAGGACTTCTATTTTCCTGACGAAAGCGATGAGTTCTTCAGGGGAGTCACTCTTAGAATGGAGAAACATAACCCAGGTATAGCAAGAGAATTCATCAACTATGACTAGTGTATACTTCTTTCCAGCGAGGGATTGTTTGTTGACAGGACCAAACAAATCCATGTGGAGAAGTTGAAGAGGAGATGACACTGAGGAAACTTGCTTAGACTTGAAGCTTGCTTTGGTTTGTTTTCCTTTCTCACACGCTGAACATAGAGATTCCTTAGCGTATGAATGATGAGGAAGAGCATTCACTAGCTCTTTTGAAGAAAGAGTATTCAGTGTCTTGAAGTTGAGATGAGAGAGCCTCTTATGCCATAGCCAGTTGACATCAGATGAGGCTTTTGAGAAGAAACAGGAGTTCTCAGTGGTTGTCGAGTCCATGTTTATAACATAAACATTTTCCAAACGATATCCGCTGAGAGCGATCTTCTCCTTTGTCAGTGACAAATCAGGATTCCTTAGTGAAGCACACTTTGTAGTCCTTGTCACATAGCTGACTGATGCTCAGAAGATTGTTCTTCAGTCCTTCAACATATGCAACTCTTCTGAAGGTAGTTGTACCATTAGAAAATACACCAAACCCTCGGGTATAGCCTTTTCCATTTCCACCAAAGGTCACTGAGGGACCTCTCTCTTCCTTATATTCAGCGAGCAGGTTCTTTTTGTCAGTCATATGTCTAGAGCATCCGCTATCAAGATACCAGATACCCTTCAGGACCTGCAAACAAAGGAAGATTAGTTCGACTTGGGCATCCATTTTACTATGGGTCCACATTTGTCAGTGGTGGTAGAGGAAGTGGAAGGTTCAACAATCTTCGCAGCATTTGAAGATTCAGCTTCAAGACTAGTCTTCACTTTGGTTAATTTCTTAACCTCAGTGGTTGGTTTCACCTTAACCTAATTTGCACCAGGATTGGTCTTCTTTGCCTTGGGGGCAGTGATCTTCACCTTAGCTAACTTTTCAGCTTTGGTGGCTGTAGGGCACTTACTGGCAATATGATCGGTAAGTCCACAGTGATAACATTTCCTATAGCTAAAAGTAGCTTTAGGGCCATTTTCATGCTTAGCCGAAATTTTTAAATGAGCAGGGATAGCACCAAGAATACCTTTGGCATTGGAAATTGGAGGACCTATCAGTTATTCGGATTTCTAACCAATTACATCCACTCTGATTCTAGGAGTAGATCAATGAATGAATTCAGGGATCTTGTTCTTAAAAGTAGAAGGATGATTCACTGAAGGTTTAGAAACATTCAGCTTAGGTACAAGGGTACCCTTATGAGGTTTTTGATTAAAAACCTTTTCCTTACCTTTACCTTTAGAGTTTAAGGTAGGTTTTTCCTCAGGAGTGGGAGTTTTAGAAGAGGAACACTGAGACGAGGAGGTGTCAGGGATAGAGGACACGAACATTCCAAACTTAAGCATGGAACGATCAGTGGTTGGTTCTTCAGCGTCAGCTTTGTAACCAAGACCACGTTTGTCACTCAGGGGAATCTGAGCACCTAATATCTCAGTGATCGTTGCTGAGGATTTACACCATCCTTCAACAGTAGCCTTTTCAGCCTTTAATGCAGCGACAACATCTTCTCTCTCAATACGAATGATTTGATTTATACAGACCTGATCATTTAAATTTTCTTCTATTTTAGAAAGCTTTTGAATTTCCAAATGACAATTCTTAAGCTGTTCACAATGATCAATATTTAATTTTTCAGCTTTGGTCTTACCATTCGTGGCATCATATAAATCAACAGTCAAAAGATCGACGGTTCGACGTCTATCGATGTCACTGAGGGCTGAAGTTTGAGTATCAGTGAGAGAGTTTGATACCTGAGAGGAGGAGGTAGAAGTAGAGGGAATTTATGTTTGTTCTTCCTCTTCTTCTATTTGAGCCATGAGGCAGAGATTGGCCTCATCAACATCTTCAGAGTTAGATGATTCTTCATCAGAAAGAGCCCAGTCATGATCTTCAGCGATCATGCCTTTCCCTTTCTTCTTAAAGCTTTTCAGCTTTGCATATTTTTCTTTCAGCTTCTTGTACTTGTCATCTCTTTCCCTGGGGTTAGAGGATTTCTTGTAGGAAGAAGATGAGGGTTTGAAGATTTTCTTTGACCTGCATTCACTAGCAAAGTGTCCTACTTTTTCACAGTTATAGCAGGTAGCAGTTGCCTTATCTACAGGGGTTGAAGATTTTGGCTTGTCAGTGAGGGAAAGAGGTTTATTTCTTCTGAAGTTACTCTTTCTGGCGAATCTCCTGAATGTATTGGTCAGGAGTGCCAGTGACTCATCAATTTCTGAAGGATCAGCTTCTGATGATTCATCAGAGTTAGACTCCAACTCAGTGATAGTGACAGTAGATCGCTGAGTAGGCACCAACTCTGAAGAGAGTAAAGCAACAGGTGTGCTTTTGGAATCTTTTACAAGATTCTTCTTAAGATGACACGACTGCTCATCATTGAGCATAGTGCCAAAAAAGGTAGAAAGGGTCATTGATTTCAGATCCTTTGATAGCTTAAGACACATTGAATAAATGTCCCAGCTTTCAGGAAGACTTTCTAGAAACTTTGTCAGGATCTCAAAGTTAGAATATTCCTTACCAAAAGTTTTAAAGTCAACGATTAAACAGTTAAAACGTTGGTGAACTTCAGAAAGAGTTTCACTCTAGAAACTTTCGTACTGTCTTACCAGGTTGATCTTTCTTGAATCCTGGACTTCAGATTGTTCATATTGAACACATATTGTATCCCACATGGCTTTACAACTTTTCAGGTTCATGACGGAGTGGTAGACTTCATCAGGAAGAGCCATAGAGAGGATGGATCTGGCCTTAGTGTCAATGGCCACCTTCTTCTTGTCTTCATCAGTCCATGTGCTAACTGCCCTGGGAATGATTCTTTCAGGAATGGCAGCTCTAGTAGCAGTGCCTGGAACTTCAGGATCTATCATGACAGGGATATATGGTCCATTTTCAATGTAGTAAGGCATAGTAGGATATACATCTTCCAAGAAGAGCATCATCCTATTTTTCCATAGATTGAAGTTATCTTTGGAAAATCTAGGGGGTTTTGCAAGACAACCATTATCGATATAGTTTGTGTTTGTGGAGTTAGCCATTTTGAAAAATAGCAAGGAAGAGAAAAGAGATTAGTATAAGCAAGATCTTGTTTATTAGATTAAACAATCTGCTCTGATACCACTTGTTGGTCCCAATGGGGTTATACAAGTTTGTAGAAGGGGGGGGGGGTGAATACAAACACACGATTTTTATCTTTCTAAATTGTATATTGATATGTATCAAACAATTTACAGTTTGTTGTGGAACAAGATTAAGGAATTAACCTAATCTAAACAAACTATGAGAACACTAAGATTTCTTGCACTAGAAATAAGAGAGAAAGAAATACGAACACTTAAGATAAGTATTCTAACACACAGATTCAACAAGAGAAGGAATGGCCGAGCACTTCAAAATTGAAGTAGGGTTTCCTTTATATACTGCATGCATTTAATGCATGTCAGTACAACTTTACACGTGGCAGCCTCTGGTTGGTTGCATGGTTTGACTTCAGTATACAACCTAGTGGCCGTATGATGAACAGTGTAGAATCAGAGTTGGCTGTACGATTCTGGACAAAAGGGATGTCCGTTCTGACAAAATCGTACGGAGGCGTGCAAGGGGATAAGACAAAAGTTGCTTGTAGAGGAGGCTTCAGGATCAGCGTTCGCTGAATGATTCTTTATCAGCGAATGATAAAGTTCAGCGTTCGCTGAAGTCTTCTACTTTAAACTTCACGTTGAATGGACAAGTCTTGGCTTCGCTGATATCCGCATCAGTTCATTAGTAGACTTAGTCGCTTGTTCTTTGGCTTGATCTTAGACTTCAGCGTAAAACATAGTTGACGTGAATCTTGTCTTCAGGGATCATAAGTAAACAACATAAAGTATCAGCGATCATCAGTGAGACTGAACAGGCTCATGGCTCACTGATGAACAGTGTTCGCTGAATGTATAATTTAAAGAGCATGAGTTTCCTATCAGCGATACTAAACATACTTAGTATTTATCAACGATAGCGAAACTCTAATACATATTGTCAACTTACAATTTTCACTAAGTGTTTCTCAGTGTCATTATCAAATCACTGAGGGTTTAGATCAACATCAACATTGATAATTTTCATGTAAAACACACAAATACTTGGAAAAATAACATTTGCATGTACAAAGTTTTCACAAAACAACTTGAACTCACCTTGCTAGATTTAGGCTAAATCTAGATTTTTCCCAAACGTAAGCACCTTTGATGCAACCCGAATCCTTAGGCCAAATACTCCAAAAACCTACATACACAAGTTTCCAACCATAAATATTCACATCCAAACATAAAGAATCATCCCCCAACCATTTACTTCAAGATCTCAACTTATACCAACATCACCAAAATCACCCAATAATACCCCAATATGGAAGAGAAAGTGAAAACAACAACAATCTAGCTATTGGGTAGGGAGAGGTTACCTTCACCACTTGAATCCTCAAAATAAAAGATCCTTGTCTCCACCAAAGCTTCAAGCTTCCATATCCTCAACAATGGTGGAAGTGGGTTGATTTGATTGGAGAAGATGAAGAAGAGGAGGAAGGATTTGAGGTTATTTTGGGGGAGAAGTCGGTTTAGCGAGAGAGAGAATTGGGGTTTTGAAATGAAATGGGGGAGAGAGAGGGAAAGGTTTCTTAAAAGCACAGAATATCTCACCAGATGTCTCGCGGACGTCCGGCATGAAGCCCTGCGGACGTCCGACCCTCTAGCTGATCGAATCCCACGAATTCCCTATCGCTTCCGTGGATGACACGCGGACTTCCGACCTGAAGACCTGCGGACGTCCGCAAGTCCCATTTCCACTTTTCAATTTTCGGGGTGTTACAATCCTCCCAACCTTAGAATGATTTCGTCCTCGAAATCAAGATCCTTTACAACCAAAGGCTACTCTAGTCGACGTCGACCACGTTCCATCAGCTTCGAACTGGAATCTAGTTTCCCTCTTGTAGACTGTCATGAAAAACCTCAAGCAAACACTTACCAACAATGTCCTCTCAGGCACACTGTACTTATGTCCAGGTGAACGCTCCATCCACTGGAGTGACTCTTAATCGGATGTCCTCGGTTGTCTCCCAACCTTAGATGTTCCATACTTCCCCGATTGCAGGTCCAGACTCTAAATCAATTCAAGGTTTGATCACTACCGAAACCAACAGAATCTCCAACTCCAACTGTTTCTACTGCTAACTGTTGTTTAATTCCAATGAATCCTAATAGACTCCAAGACATGCGTTCGTAACTGACCCATCGATTATACGACTCCGAGAATCCATCCAAACATTAATCATCAAACCAACATGTTCTTTTACCACACAAGAGAGTCACCCCACCAAATATACTCATCACAATTGAGCATCTTAAGATTACTACAACAGTTATAATTATTTCTTTAAAATTAGGCTACTACTCTCTGAATACACTAACGGTTCTTGACCTTGGAACCAAAAAGTCAACACCTAGTCATACCACCATGTTTTGAACCATATCAGAACTCTACACACTAGTTTCATTCGTCGAACATTCTCACAAAACCAAGGTCATTGATATGGTGTCCACAAGGTCCTACACATCCCTTTATGTGAAAATTGGCCAAGACCCAAAACAAAGTTGCCAACAAGACGGTTATCACCAACATTAAGAGGAGATATCACGAGTCTAACCTTCTAGTACAAAATAATTCAACCCTGCAACCGATACCATTCGGCCTACAGTACCCTCACGTGTGGAATACCCAACCTTCCACCGTCGAAGTTCTACACACGCTTACTCTTAACCGGGGTCACTTAACCTTTCCAAGGTTCCTATGAGTTCAAGGTTTCTCAAGGGAAATATTTAACAAATATGCCAATCGAAAACGTTTATAGAAACTTTCAACATAAAGGTTTTCATATCAATCTAATTGTAGGCACAAAATCTACTACTATCAATTCGGTAGTTGTGTAAAAATGGACATACTCGTCCGACATAGGAAAATCATATTGAAAACCATTTCATCGAAATTTGTATCGTTAACAAAGCGCAAACGCACAATAAACAACTTCTCTGAAAGAAACCGATATGGTCCTAGCATGGATTGATCTGTGTCATACACGTACAGTAATTTTCCCACTTTAAATAATGTGCAACCAAAAAGGTCTATACGTGCTTCAAAAGGGGTTTGAATGTCCTCCGATTCCAAAAATTCCCTTTTTAAATCATGAAATAGCATGAAGCAAAATTCACCAACAAAGTTCGCACACATCAGTTTATTTCACAAAACGGTGAAACAATTCCATAAATATACTTTGGTTAAAATATAAAATGATTTGCGTCAGTTCCAAGTTTAAAGACAAAACAATGCGTTTTCATCATTCGAAGACGTCGACTAAAACGTCAAGAGGAATTTCAAATTGGAATATGCATGCAAGCTTGTAACACTCTCTTAGTAGTTTTCTTGAAATGAGGTGGGTCTTTCTAAACCAAAGATTTGGCATACTTGCTTTAATGCTCGTACATTCTTATAATGAATTGCATGTTTACTTGTGGTTTAAATTATGCAAGTTGAAAGCGTGATAACTACTTTGTGGTATGTATGAGTTGGGACGAAGAGTAACTTATTATAACGCCATATGGGGAGTGTGTCCCATACAAATATATGAACCTGGTTCATATGACTGTGAAGGGCGGGTGTGTGCCTTGAAATGAGGTCAAGAGTGTGTACCTGACCAAGCGTGAAACATCTGCATACGTGTGGTTATTTAAACTGATAAGGGTGTAATTGTTTACTAATTCATCTAAACTCTTTTAGTTGTTATGTGTAGTGCGATGTTGTTATTTGAGGGATCTCACTAGACCTTGTGGTCTAACCCTCACCTTTCAAAACTAAAACCCTTTTCAGGTAAGCAGGTTTTAGAGAGCTCGTCTAGAGGGAAGGACAAGATGTGAGCAGGAGCTTGCTTCTAGTGGAATTAGAAGACTTTCCCTATTATTTATGTTAGATACATTTCTTTGCTGTAACTAGGATTGTTTCCGCGAACCCAGATTTTGAAATTTTGATATTGAGACAGTGTGGGCCATTTTGGCAGTTTAGTTATATTGTAGATGTTGTTTGGCTAAATTTTAGTGTGGGTTGTTACAGACCATAACCCTATATCAACCAAATATCTAAGGTTTGAAAATTATAAAACTCGATTAGGTATCGGGTTGGTTTGGGTTATTTCGGGTGGGTCTTGTTTTTCTATTCTATCCAATTTTAAATTATAAAGAGTGAATTAAGGATTTGATCCTTGTGGTTTAACGAAAATTATGACCAGCGTCCCTAAACTCTAAAAATATGGATTTGGTCCCTATAGTTGTCATTTTTTTATGACCACGGTCCCTCTAACTAACTTTGTGAGTCCGTTAACTTAAGGGTATTTGAGTATTTCTATATTTTTTTCATATGTTTTATTAAAAACTTGAAAAATATATTATAATTAAGGATATATACATTTTGAAAAGATGTAAACCTACTTTATACATAGATAATATACATCATCGAAGAATAAAGCATCACCCTCCCTAAATATTAAACCCAAAAACAATAAAAGAATGGGTATATAGATCTTTTAATTCTTTTAGAAGCCTAATAAAAGAAGGTTGTCAGAGTGTCACATAATTGGGCGAGAAAAAACCAAACCTAAAGCAAGTAAAATATCTTGGGAAAAATGAGTTAAATCATAGGGTTGCAAATCGAGTAGTCCATGAATGGAACATATTTGAGCGAAGAAGCAGATCGGTGAGGGTGGAGTGGAGTTCATGGTGGCGGAGAGATGGGATGGAAGAGGAAGCGGAGACGAACATATTGATTAGGTTTCGGTGAGAATTTAAGTTATGATGAGAAGAGTAAGAAGGAATCTCTACTTTTGGATACACATTAGGATGAGATGCACCGAGATGCATCAGATCAATCATCGTATTAAGTAGGATTCATAGATGGGTCTGAGATTAAAAGTGATTAAGGGTCCAAATCCCTTATTAACTTCTCACCTTAACTATTCTTCTTACTCGATACATCATTTATATATATATATATACACACACACACACACACAGAGAAAAAAGTTCAAATGAAAACTCAATTTTCATTGTGCACGTGAGGACAAATCTCGGCCACTCCATCTCTATTCATCCAACAACTCATATTAAATAGAGTTATTAATTAGAATTATTAATTAAGGTGATTAGGGGTAAATAGGGAAGATAATTTAAACTCACGACTACCGTGTTTGACTTTTTCTTTTCTTTTTTAATTAAAAACTTTTACCCCTTAAAGTTTAAAATAAATTATCTTAAAAATTACTCATATTTTAATCAAACAAATTACATCAAAAAAACGAGAATTTTGTGCTCTTCGATATGACATCCATCTCGATATAGTTTTTTTTGTTTTAACCCTTTTTACGTGAAATGTCATATATGTGTTATATTCATTATGAATATTTATGTACGTTTAAGCGTGTACAACATCTCGACACCATAAGTTTGTAACTCGACATCACCTTCTACAACACTTTCTTCAACGTCGTAAGGCATCGTGTTCTTCGTTACCGTAACCCAACATCCATCAAGATGAATCGGGAACCTATCGAGTTTCAGTTGTGAACCGAGGAACAAAAGAGAGTGCGCCACGTCTCCACACCTTCATGGGTCACTCATGTATTATTCATCCTGAATAATGTATCATTCAGTATGAATAATACATCATTCAGGGTGAATAATACATCATTCAGGGTGAATAATACTCGATTCATGAATTCGTGTATTATTCATCCTGAATATTGTATTATTCATCATGAATAGTGAATGAACGTTCACCTTTGTTATTCATACTAAATGTGGACACCTGGAGATGTGCATACATATTCATAATGAATAAAACCAAGTTTCGGTTATGAATTGGAGAACAAGAAACACTTCAAGAGTGGAAATAAGACGAGGACTGGGTCTGCATCGGATGGGTGGACCAAGAGTGGAAATGAGACAAGGACTGAAGCGTCTAGCCTACCTTTGACTGAAGTGGGAGATCACTCTCAGTTGACCCCGTTTGTGGCAGGTGAATCAACTACAGTGAAAGGGTGCACTTTTAAAACTTTCGCGTCATGCAAACCTCCATCTTTCAGCGGGGAGCACGACCGGTCTTGGCTCTGAGATGGAACTGGCTTTTGACACGAGTAAGTGTGCCGAGGGAGATAAAGTGTTGTTTGCTATGTCCATGTTGAAGGCAGAAGCCATCTTCTGGTGGGATGTCGAGACACGTGTAAAGGTTCAGAGGTATCAAAGACGACTACCTGGGAGACGTTCACTAAGAGGTTCAAAGCTCAGTTCTGCCCGTTGCGGGCAATAAAGAAGTTGGAAGAGGAGTTTCTGGGGCTTGAGCAAGGGTCAATGATAGTGCAGGAGTACACCTCTAAGTTCATCGAGAAGGCATGTTTTGCAGAGGTATATGTACCTACTGACGAAAGGCGTATCGAGAGATATATCTGGGGGCTGAAGAGCAGTGTGAGGGAGCTTGTGCAAAACCGTGGCCGCGTGACCATTCAGGCGGCGATCGATGTGGCATAGTTAACGGAGAAGGAAAACAATCGAAAAATGTTAGAGAGAAATGTGGATAAGAGAAAATAGGAAGGACCTGTTCGGGATGTGAAAAGGTTCAAGGTCTCTAAACCTGAGTTGCGGGTGGGACCAGGGTTTGGTGAGAGACCATGTGGGAAATGCAGCAGAGTGCATCGTAAAGGAGTGTTCCTTTAAACCTGATGGTTGTTACAAGTATGGAAAGTTGGGGCACATAGTGCGAGAGTGTCCTAACCCGAGGGCTTGCTATTTGTGTGGTTCTCAAGATCATATTAAACCGGATTGTTCACGGTTGAGCAAGGGATCTTCGGGTGGTTTTGGTGGGAGTCAAGGAGGGAGGGTGGAGAAAGGAAAGTGGAATCAGCGCGAGCGAAGGCAAGGGATTTTCACATGTCGGCGGAGGAGGCGGTTGATGTGTCGGATGTGGTGATAGGCACCTTTCTTGTTAATTCAAAATTTTCTAAAGTATTATTTGACTCGGGTGCAAACCGTATGTTTGTATCGCCGATTTTTGCTTGGTGTCTGCATGTTAAGCCTAAGCGGTTAGAGTGTGGTTTTGAAGTAAAGATTGCGGATGATAGTCGAGTCTTGGTGGGGGAGGTGTATGAGGGATGTAGTATTGAAGTAGAGGGTCACTCTATTCCCTTGCGATTGTACCCAATGGGTATGGGAGAGTTTGACGTTGTCATGGGAATGGATTGGTTGGCTAGTAATAGTGCTAGCATCGTGTGCAATAAGAATATGATCCGTATCGCATTGCCTGATAAGTCTGAGGTGGTAATCTATGGAGA
Organism: Saussurea involucrata; assembly: GCA_033807775.1. Taxonomy (NCBI): domain Eukaryota; kingdom Viridiplantae; phylum Streptophyta; class Magnoliopsida; order Asterales; family Asteraceae; genus Saussurea; species Saussurea involucrata. The sequence goes on from CM066321.1 coordinate 263,164,637, forward strand.
TAGTCGTGAGCATAAGTCCTGCCTTATCTCAGTGATGAAGGCGAGGCATTGTTTAGAGAAGGGGTCTCAGGGGTTTCTAGCGTATGTGTTAGACTCTAAGAAGGAGAAGAGAGGAATAGAGGATGTTCTTGTGGTGAGTGAGTTCTCGGAGGTATTTCCGGATGACTTGACGAGTTTACCCCCGGATCGACAAGTCGAGTTTAGGATTGATTTGATGCCTGGAGAGGCACCAATAGCGCGTGCGCCATACCGGTTGGCACCGGCGGAGATGAAGGAAATGATGACGCGGTTGCAAGAGTTGCTGGACAAGGGATTCATATGTCGTAGTTCGTCACCATGGGGAGCGCCGATACTGTTTGTCAAGAAGAAAGATGGGTCTATGCGAATGTGTATAGATTACCGCGAGCTTAACAAGGTGACCGTCAAGAATAAGTACCCGCTTTCGAGGATCGACGATTTGTTTGATCAGTTACAAGGGGCGAGCTTCTTCTCGTAGATAGATTTGAGATCCGGTTATCATCAGTTGAAGGTGAGGGAAGAAGATGTGCCTAAAACGGCTTTTCGCACGAGGTACGGGCATTACGAGTTTCTAGTCATGCCCTTTGGGATGACCAATGCTCTCGCGGTATTCATGGACTTGATGAATCGGGTGTGTAGTGTGCTGTTAGACAAATGTGTGATTGTATTCGTAGATGACACCGTCATCTATTCTCGATCTCAGAGTGAGCACGAAGAGAATCTTCGCCTAGTGTTGGATTTGTTGCGACGAGAGAAGTTGTTTGCTAAATTCTCCAAGTGTGAGTTTTGGCTTAGGGAGGTCCAATTTTTGGGGCACGTGGTGTCAGGTGAAGGTATCAAGGTGGACCCGACCAAGGTGGAGATCATTAGAGGATGGGAACCACCGAGATCACCATCGGAGGTGAGGAGTTTCCTTGGCTTAGTGGGCTACTATCGAAAGTTCATTCAGGACTTTTCTCGTATAGCTACGCCTTTGACCGCTTTGACCAAGAAGAGTGCTAATTTCGAGTGAACGGAGGCACATGAAGCAGCATTCAGTAAGTTGAAAGACAAGTTGAGTAGCGCTCCGATTTTATCTTTGTCTAGTGGAACGGCAGGATTTGTAATCTACAGCGATGCATCCAAGTTGGGGTTAGGGTGCATACTGGTGAAGTTGGGAAGGTGATTGCTTATGAATCCCGTCAGTTAAAGGAGCACGAGAAGAATTACCCTATTCATGATATGGAGTTAGAGGCGGTGGTTTTTTCATTAAAGATATGGAGACACTATCTTTATGGAGTTAAGTGTCATATCTACTCCGATTATAAAAGCCTCAAGCACTTGTTCGATCAGAAGGAGCTGAATATGAGGCAGCGACGTTGGGTGGAATTGTTAAGTGATTATGATTGTGAGATCTTTTACCATCCGGGTAAAGCGAACGTCGTGGCTGAAGCTTTGAGTCGGAATGAAATAAGGGAGTCAACTAAAGTGGTGGCATTTCGGGTTGATGTAACTTCAAATCTCCACGAAGAAATTAAGAAGTTCCAAGGTGAAGCCCTTGTAGAAGAAAGATTGAAAAGTGAGAGGATCGTCGGTTATGAGGCATCCTTGGAGTGTAATAGTAGTGGTGTGAAATGTTTGGGGAACCGAGTGTGGGTTCCTAAGTTGGGAGATTTTCGAGAACGTATTCTAGAGGAGGCGCATAAGTCGCGATATTCGGTACATCCGGGAACCAATAAGATGTACCGAGACCTGAGGCAAACGTATTGGTGGCCGGGATTTAAGAAGGACGTTGCTTATTTTGTTGAGCGGTGTATGACCTGTTTGAAATTCAAGGCGGGGCATCAAAGACCTTATGGGGAGATGCAACCCTTAGAGATACTTGTCTCTGATGTTCACCAGAACTCTGTCGTGCATACTTTTTCAACAAGCTCAGTGAATCTATTTGTACATACTCCCTTTAAAATTTCTTGCTTGTAATTTTTTTTCTTCTTTCTTTTGTATAAAGTTTTTTTGAGCCCATTTGTCTAGGGGGAGCTTAAGAGAAATTGTGCATGGTTTTAGGGGGAGCAAGTCAAAATCACATTTCCAAATTCAAAATGACTTTGCTCTTTGATCTGGAAAGAAAAATCTTTTTAAAGAAAGAGGGAAAACTTGTTCTGATAAAAGTCAAGAACTTAACAGAACTCTGATATTTCACCAGAGCCTCTGTTGATCATCATCAAAACTCTGTGAAATTTCTAAGTTAATTCTGTTATTCGTTCTTTGACTACTTTTCACATCAGATACAGAATTTTTAAATGTTTTGGGTAAAGGTGAAAAATTTATGGGATACTTGAGCGAAATGGAAAAGGTTACTCAACAGAGACAAAACTGTGCTGAGCTCCGCCAGAGCTCTGTCGGTTTTTTCCGCCACGTCATCAGAAGCACGTCATCAGAGATGCGGGTCATTCTTTAAGCGTCAAACACTTGTCACCCGCATATCTCTAACCGTGACGGTTTGCTTGCCCAAAAGATGTCAGAACCAAACCCTACGTGGCATTCTCTAATTGAAAGACAGACCACTAGCTGTTTCCACGTTCTACTGTAGAGGTCGTTCCACTATCTAAAACTCGAGTGCCTACAGTACCTACGACGTTAATCCAGCCACATGTTTAGTGTAATAACCGGGTACGTTATTGGTTTATTAATTTTTATTATTTTAGTTTAAGGTAAGTTTGGGATTAGTTTTATGGAGTTAGAAGTTAAGGGGTAAGTTTTAATTTTATTTTAGAAATTGTAGGGTTAAAGTTGCCATTAGGTGAGAGTGTGGGGTTTGTTTAGCTGAATTGATGAAATATCATCACACCACCACTGCCTCTTTTGTTATAGATGAGAAAAGAGATATTTTCTTAATATCAAAAAGTGTTAGTGTGTGTGTGGGGGAGTTTTCACGGCAAGAAGGAAAAAAGAGAGAAAAAGAGAGAGTTAGATATTTTAGTATGTATGTGTGTGTGTTTAGTGTTCACGACAGAGAGAGAGAGAGATTAGTGAGAAAAGAGAAAGGTGAAGAAGAAGGAAAGTTATTGATCTTCAGCTGGGTTTTTATACAATTGAAGAATCAAGAGGTAACAATACTACACTTTCCTTCTTTTATGTTTATTAGTTTCTTAAAGGGTTTAGAAATGGGTTTTGATGAATTGAGGATGTTTTGGGAAACCTGGGTTTAGAATAGTGTTCTAAAAGTGGTCTTAAACATGTCTGCAAAGTTATAGAATCGTTCATGGGTTAAATCGATTTTTGGGTAGAATTTTGATGAACAGACAAAGGTTTCCGGACAAAACAAGATAGTGTCCGGATAATGTTCTAAAGGTGTCCGGACGGGGTTTCTATCCGGGTGTTATCCTGATTGTTTGTGTTATCCGGAAATGTCAGGTTGTCCGGATTGGTTATGCTGTCCGGGAAGTCGTGTTGTCCGGGTAGTTTGAGGTGTCCGGATACTTTAGCTGTTTGGTCACTTTTGAGGATTTAAGTTATCTCGAGTTCTTAGCCTAGTATGTCTTATGTGTTTATTTAGTAAGGGGATATTTGTATTTAATCTGTTTCAGACTCAGTGGATTTGGATTGAAAGACTGAATCTTTGGAAAAGGCTTGGAAGTGTTATTGGATAAGCAATCAAGGTGAGTTTTACTTTCAAAACGTTTTCAAACTGGAATACATATATATAAATATATATATATATATATATATATATATATATATATATATGATGGATATGTGATAGATGGTGTGATTATGTGTTTATGTTGAAATGGATATGTGGTTGGAATGTGATAACGTTTTTATAAATGAAAATATGATATATTGAGATATATATTTTATTTATATGAGCATTACACTACATGAGTATACGTTAGCCGAACTAAAAGTCGGCGGAGTTTTGGCTGTAATAGTCGTACGGTGGTGTTGGCTGTAATTGTCGTACGGTGGAGTAATTGATTAGTTGGCTTGCAACCAACTAATATGGCCAAGGGAAATGAGGAAAGGTACACGATGCACGAGTCTTGCTTGGTATTTATATTATATGTGGTATATTTGTGTTTTTACAAAAAGGTTTACTAAATTGACAGGGATTATCTCACTAGACCGTTTGGTCTAACCCTCATTTTGTTTTCAAAAATATGTATTCCAGGTTCAAGAAGGTATAAAGGAAAGGATAAAGTATAGGATGCGGTTGATAGCTGACGAAGATTAGGAAAGGCTTATGTTTTGTATTGTATGATTTTGAGACTATGGGACCGTACGTGATTTATTATGTATTTTTGTCATGAATATAACAATGTTATGCAATATATGTTATTTGTTGTATGTTTGGAAAACCGGGTTGTTACAAATGGTATTAGAGCCCTAGTTTAAGGGATTTACGTATTCGTATCTGTACCTAGACTTAAACTGCATGTGAAGTAGGATGTCCCTACTAATTTTAGAACCTTGGGATGTTAAGTATAAAAAGGTAGAAGGAACACCATGTAAGGTAATTTCGAATTACACCTGGCCAGTGTAATTGTGAACTTACAGTTACATGTTTGGACTGGAATACCTTATTGTAATACCCCGGGTAAGTTTGTTAGTTAAAATCCTAGTTCCGTTAAATTTATTTAACCTAAAAGTTTCTATTTTAGGTAAGTTAAGTAAATTTATAAGTTAAAAGGGGTTATGGTCATTAAAGAATATAATGAGGGTTAAAAGGGTAAAATTTAGTAGATAATATCTTAAGGCAATTCAGATATTTCATAAAGATCAGATTTGCAGTGTGTGTTGGTGTGTGTTTTGAGAGAAAAGAAGAAGGAAGAAAGTTAAAAAGCTAGTGATCCAAATTGGTGCAATTGGAAGTAAAATTAAGGTATGTTTCTTGTATGTTTTATGTCTGTAATTACCAATAGGTAGTTTCTATCGGAGTAGAATAACCGATTACACATCCAGTAGTGATTTCTGTTGATTCTGGGTCGAAAGTGATGAAACCGACAGAGGTGTCCAGACACAGTACGAAGGTGTCCGGATAGTTTTGTTGAAGGTGTCCGGGTAGTTCTTTGATGGTATCCGGATAGTTTTTCGTCGGTGTCCGGACAAGTCTTTTATCCGGGTAAGTTCCTTTTTCCTATGTTTTCCGGATAAAATTGGATACCGGATGGTATCCGGATTACTTTGGTATCCGGATGACGTCCGGATTGTATTGATTTTCCGGAAAAGTCTTGATTGTCCGAAAAAGTCCTGATTGTCCGGAAAAGTTGTGTTGTCCGGATAATTCTGTAGTGTCCGGATACTTTTGCTGTTTGGCCAATATTGAGAGTTTAGATGCTGTCGAGTATCCAGTAACCTGTATTTGTTAACCATTAGATAGGGAGTGAATGAGGACTGACTATCCTGTGGTCTTGACTTGAGTACGAGTTTGGGAACAACATTTGAGGGTTTGAGTTCTTTAGAGTTGTTAGCCTTAGTAAGACTTATATGTTCTATGTGGTAAAGGAATGTCTGTATCTATGTGTTACAGATCTTGTGAATTCTGAATAAAGGGCTGAACCGGTTTAGAAGGCTTGGAAAAGTGTTAATAAACAATCAGGTGAGTTTTACTTTAAAATCGTTTTAACTGGAATACGTATATGTGTGGATTGGGAATGTAATAGTTGATGACTATGTGTTTATATGTGAATTATAATATATTGAGGTATTATATTTACATGAGTATTATAAGGTGTTATAATACGTTGGTCGGGTTTAGGACCGGTGTGTTTGGCTATAGAATTCGTATAGCGTTGTTTGGCTGTAGATGTTGTACAGCGTTGTATATTATTAGTTGGCTTGCTACCAACTAATATGGCCAGGAGGAATGAGAAGGTACATGATATGTGAGCTTGATTAGATATATATGATTGTGTCGCGTGATTTATATGAATGAAGTTTATATAAATTGTTTGTAAACTAACAGGGATTTTTCTCACTTAGACCACAAGGTCTAACCCTCATTTTTGTTTTAAAATATGTATTCCAGGTGGTGGATCATGTAAGAGCAAGTAATTAGAGTAACCAAGGGATGGCTTTTGTGAAGGATTATAAGATGAAGATTTTGGCTTGTTTAGCAGTTGTATCATAATATTAAATGTTATGTATGTAAATAGTACAACGTTTGTAGTACAATGGTTTCTTTTATTTGTAAAAGACTGCAGGACCGAACTTGTAATATGATGTTTCTTTTGTTATATGAATGTTATGTTACATTATGTGAATTGTTGTGTATATGGGAATTGGGTTGTTACAAATGGTATCAGAGCCTTAGTTTAAGGGATTTAGGTATTTATATCTGTACCTAGACTTAAACTGCATGTGAAGTAGGATGTCCCTGTTATTGTAGAACCTCGGGATATTAAGTATAAAAGGTAGAAGGAACATCATGTAAGGTAATTTCATATTACACCTGGCCAGTGTAATTGTGATCTTACAAGTACATGTTTGAACTGGAATACCTTGTTATATGGGGCATGTGCTTATGTGTATGTTAACCTTGTTTAAATCTATAGAATGGCAAGCGGTACACGAAATTCGAATCGAGGAAGAGGAAGAAATCCGAATAGTACTAATCCGCCCATAGGAACAGGGGACAGGGGAGGCAGAATTGGGGGCAGAGTCGGGGGTAGAACTGGGGGTAGAGCTGGAGGTCGAGCTAGAAGCAGAGTCCAGCCACATGGTACAGAGTTCGTTACCAGGGATGATTTAATGGCAGAAATGGGAAGATTACAAGCCAACATTCAAGCTATGTTCAACCAAACTCATAATACTGAAACAGAAGGACCAGATCCTGCTCATGAAGAGGAGATGCCAATCACCCCTACGGTCTTACCGGTAATGAGAAAATGTGATTACAAAATGTTTCTTAGTTGCAAGCCTCCTACATACTCAGGAGATCGGGATCCAGTGAAAGCAATGAGATGGATGAAGGAAATAGAAGCTATTTTCAAGACGAGTAAGTGCGCTGATGAAGATAGAGTATTGTATGGAGCAGCAATGTTAAAGGGGGATGCTTTGTATTGGTGGGAATCCTTTATTCATTCTAAAGGATCTGATGTATATTCTACCCTCTCTTGGGAAGAATTTGTGATAGCTTACAGGGAACAATTTTGTCCCCAAGCAGCCGTCAAACAACTGGAAGGAGAATTCATGAATTTGCAACAAGGAAACTTATCCGTTCGAGACTACACCGCTAGCTTTCTGGAAAAGTCTCGGTTCGCAGAATACTATGTTGCTACGGAGGCGATGAAGACATAAAGGTTTATCTTTGGGCTGAACTCAGAAGTCAGAAGGTTAGTGACTGCAAAAGGACCCGATACCTTCTCGGCTGCAGTTAATGCCGCAGAGAATGTTGAACGAGATATTAGAAGAGATGCTGGTGATAAAAGTATCGGAAAGAGAAAGTGGGAAGGACCACAATATGATCCGAAGAAGTCCCGATTTCAGAGGTATGATAACCGTCCGCCGTTTCTACCAGCGGAAAGACCATGTCAGAAGTGCAACCGTGTCCACTAGGGAAATTGCCAAAGTGATGTACGAGCGTGTTATAAGTGCGGGAAGACCGGACACGTCATCAAGGATTGTAAGGTAATGCGGTTATGTTTCTTATGCAATTCTCCAGATCATCTTCAGTCAAACTGTCCGCGAGGGAGGATACATCAAGGTGGGTCATCGGGCAGGCCATCGATTGTTAAACCAGTAATACCAAGACTGGAACCACCAGTAACCAGGGGTCGCGCATTTCAAATGACTGAGAAAGAAGCGGAGGAAACTCCGGATGTGGTCACAGGTACATTTTTAATAAACTCTACACGTGCTAAGGTGTTATTTGATTCCGGTGCAAACCGATCGTTTGTGTCTCCTGCATTTGCTGCTTACCTGTGTTTGAAACCTAAAATTCTAGAACATGCTCTATCAGTAGATACGGTAAATGATAATCAAGTGTCAGTTAAAGAAGTATTTGATGGTTGTGTGATAAATATAGAGGGGTGTAGAGTGCCGATACAATTGTTTCCTATAACTTTGATAGAATTTGACGTCGTAGTGGGAATGGACTGGGTAGCCGAGAATCAGGCTAACATAGTGTGTGATAAAAAGTTAATAAATGTTGTTTTACCTGACAGGGGACCGGTAGTGATTTATGGTGATCGTAGGAATCATTAGTCTAGCCTAATATCTATATGATAAAAGCCCGTAAATGTGTCAGCAAGGGTTGCCCGAGTTACTTAGCCTATGTGATAGATAGTAGGCCTGAAAAGATTAAGTTGGAAGATATTCCTATTGTTAGTGAATTTCCAGAAGTGTTCCCTGAAGACTTGAATAGTCTTCCGCCCGTTAGACAAGTAGAGTTCGGTATAGACCTGATTCCTGGAGCCACTCCTATTGCTCGTGCACCATACCGACTAGCACCTCCAGAGATGAAAGAAATGATGACACAACTACAAGATCTATCTGATAAAGGCTTCATTAGACCTAGTTCTTCGCTGTGGGGAGCACCAGTGTTATTTGTGAAAAAGAAGGACGGTTCGATGAGAATGTGTATCGACTACCGAGAACTGAATAAGCGCACGATAAAGAACAAGTATCCGTTACCCCGAATTGATGACCTCTTCGATCAGTTAGTTGGAGCTTGCTATTTCTCCAAGATTGATTTAAGATCCGGTTACCACCAGTTGAAAGTTAAAGAAGAAGACGTCCTAAAGACAGCCTTTCGAACAAGGTATGGTCATCACGAATTCTTAGTCATGCCGTTTGGACTGACGAACGCTCCAGCTGCCTTTATGGATTTAATGAATCGGGTATGTAAGTCGTATCTCGATAAATTTGTAATTGTATTTATCGATGATATACTTATCTATTCCCTATCCAAAGAAGAGCATGCACAACACCTTCGTTTGATTTTGGAGTTGCTGAAGAAAGAAAAGTTGTATGCTAAATTCTCTAAGTGTGAATTCTGGCTACGGGAAGTTCAGTTTATGGGGCATGTAGTTTCCGAGAAAGGTATACAAGTTGATCCGATGAAAGTGGAAGCAGTTGAAAAGTGGGAACCGCCGAAGACAGCAACTGAAGTACGTAGTTTTCTGGGTTTAGCCGGCTACTATCGGAAATTTATAAAAAAATTCTCTCGTATTGCGACGCCTTTGACTAAGCTGACCCGGAAGAATCTGAAGTTTGAATGGAAGGCAGAACAGGACGAGGCATTCAGAATATTGAAAGAAAACTGTGTAGCGCGCCGATTTTATCACTACCCGACGGTTCTGAAGACTTTGTCGTTTACAGTGGTGCGTCCAAACTGGGATTGGGTTGTGTGCTTATGCAGCGCAGAAACGTTATAGCTTATGCTTCTCGCCAACTGAAGGATCATGAACGACAGTATCCTACGCACGATATGGAGCTTGATGCAGTCGTTTTCGCGTTAAAGATTTGGAGACATTATCTGTATGGTTCCAAATGTCAGATTTATACTGATCATAAGAGTCTCCAACACCTCTTTGATCAGAAGGAACTAAATATGAGACAAAGAAGATGGTTAGAATTGCTGAATGATTACGACTGTGAAATCCTTTATCATCCGGGAAAGGCAAATGTGGTAGCTGATGCATTGAGTCGTCAAGAAAGGAGTGGAACCATAAAAGTTATTTCTCTACGAACTGAACTCCTACCCAACATATTTGACGAATTGCAGAAGTGTCAAGTGGAGGCTTATCAGGATGAACATCTGAAATCAGAACGGTTAGCGGGGATGTCAGCATTGCTAGTAAAAGATGATCGTGGGTTATTGTGTCTAGGAAACAGAGTGTGGGTACCTCGTTTGGGTGGGTTACGTGATCGTGTTTTACAAGAAGCTCATCAATCCCGTTTCTCTATTCACCCAGGTACAAACAAGATGTATAAAGACCTAAAGCAATTCTATTGGTGGCCGGGGATAAAAAGAGGGATTGCTCAGTATGTAGAAAGATGTGATACTTGTAAGAAAGTAAAGATCGAACACCAAAAGCCGTTTAGGCAACTACAACGACTAGAAATACCTATGTGGAAGTGGGAACAGATTACTACGGATTTCATCACAAAGCTACCAAGAGCGCCGAAGGGATTTGATTCTATTTGGGTGATCGTCGACAGATTGACAAAGTATGCACACTTTCTACCGATAAAGGAAACCGATTCGATGGAGCGATTAGCTAAGTTGTACATTGATGAAATAGTAACTCGGCATGGAGTTCCAATCTCGATTATTTCTGATCGTGATAGTCGTTTTACTTCAAGATTTTGGAGAAGTTTTCAAAAAGAGATGGGAACACAGATAAAGTTAAGTACAGCGTATCATCCCCAAACAGATGGTCAGAGTGAACGAACGATACAAACTTTAGAAGATATGCTTCGGGCTTGCATTGTTGATTTTGGGGGATCTTGGGATAAGCATTTACCGTTAATCGAATTTGCTTACAACAACAGTTATCATTCCAACATACAAGCGGCACCGTTCGAAGTACTGTATGGTAGGAAATGCCGAACGCCTCTGTGTTGGAACGAAGTGGGAGAGAAACAGTTAGCGGGGCCGGAAATAGTTCAGCTAACCGCCGATAAGGTTACTCAGATTCGAGAAAGATTGAAAGTGGCTCAAGATAGACAGAAGAGGTACGCTGACCGCCGTCAAAAGCCATTGGAATTTCAAGTTGGGGATTACGTAATGTTAAAGGTTTCGCCGTGGAAAGGAGTCATCCGATTTGGAAGACAAGGTAAACTTAGCCCAAGGTATATCGGACCGTTTGCAATAACAGAAAGGATCGGTGAAGTGGCTTACCGATTAGATCTTCCACCAGAATTGAGCAGGATTCATAATGCATTTCACGTATCAAACTTCCGAAAGTGTCGGGTTACTCAAGATCAGGCAGTCTCCCTACCAGAGATACAAGTCGATGAAAGACTGAATTATGTGGAAGAGCCGGAAGCTATAGTTGATCATAAAGTTAAAGTGCTGCGGAATAAGGAGGTCAGACAAGTGAAAGTTCAGTGGAGGCATCATAGAGGTCAGGATGCTACGTGGCAATCAGAGTCGGAAATAAGAGCCAAATACCCTCATCTTTTTATATAACTGAATTCCGGGACAGAATTCTTTTAAGGGGGAGATGATGTAATATCCCGGGTATGTTTGTTAGTTAAAATCCTAGTTCCGTTAAATTTATTTAACCTAAAAGTTTCTATTTTAGGTAAGTTAAGTAAATTTATAAGTTAAAAGGGGTTATGGTCATTAAAGAATAGAATGAGGGTTAAAAGGGTAAAATTTAGTGGATAATATCTTAAGGCAATTCAGATATTTCATAAAGATCAGATTTGTAGTGTGTGTTTTGAGAGAAAAGAAGAAGGAAGAAAGTTAAAAAGCTAGGGATCCAAATTGGTGCAATTGGAAGTAAAATTAAGGTATGTTTCTTGTATGTTTTATGTCTGTAATTACCAATAGGTAGTTTCTATCGGAGTAGAATAACCGATTACACGTCTAGTAGTGATTTCTGTTGATTCTGGGTCGAAAGTGATGAAACCGACAGAGGTGTCCGGACACAGTATAAAGGTGTCCGGATAGTTTTGTTGAAGGTGTCCGGGTAGTTCTTTGATGGTATCCGGATAGTTCTTCGTCGGTGTCCGGACAAGTCTTTTATCCGGGTAAGTTCCTTTTTCCTATGTTTTCCGGATAAAATTGGATACCGGATGGTATCCGGATTACTTTGGTATCCGGATGACGTCCGGATTGTATTGATTGTCCGGAAAAGTCTTGATTGTTCGGAAAAGTCTTGATTGTCCGGAAAAGTCCTGATTGTCCGGAAAAGTTGTGTTGTCCGGATAATTCTGTAGTGTCCGGATACTTTTGCTGTTTGGCCAATATTGAGAGTTTAGATGCTGTCGAGTATCCAGTAACCTGTATTTGTTAACCATTAGATAGGGAGTGAATAAGGACTGACTATCCTGTGGTCTTGACTTGAGTACGGGTTTGGGAACAACATTTGAGGGTTTGAGTTCTTTAGAGTTGTTAGCCTTAGTAAGACTTATATGTTCTATGTGGTAAAGGAATGTCTGTATCTATGTGTTACAGATCTTGTGAATTCTGAATAAAGGGCTGAACCGGTTTAGAAGGCTTGGAAAAGTGTTAATAAACAATCAGGTGAGTTTTACTTTAAAAACGTTTTTAACTGGAATACGTATATGTGTGGATTGGGAATGTAATAGTTGATGACTATGTGTTTATATGTGAATTATAATATACTGAGGTATTATATTTACATGAGTATTATAAGGTGTTATAATACGTTGGCCGGGTTTAGGACCGGTGTGTTTGGCTATAGAATTCGTATAGCGTTGTTTGGCTGTAGATGTTGTACAGCGTTGTATATTATTAGTTGGCTTGCTACCAACTAATATGGCCAGGAGGAATGAGAAGGTACATGATATGTGAGCTTGATTAGATATATATGATTGTGTCGCGTGATTTATATGAATGAAGTTTATATAAATGGTTTGTAAACTAACAGGGATTTTTCTCACTTAGACCACAAGGTCTAACCCTCATTTTTGTTTTAAAATATGTATTCCAGGTGGTGGATCATGTAAGAGCAAGTAATTAGAGTAACCAAGGGATGGCTTTTGTGAAGGATTATAAGATGAAGATTTTGGCTTGTTTAGCAGTTGTATCATAATATTAAATGTTATGTATGTAAATAGTACAAAGTTTGTAGTATAATGGTTTCTTTTATTTTTAAAAGACTGCAGGACCGAACTTGTAATATGATGTTTCTTTTGTTATATGAATGTTATGTTACATTATGTGAATTGTTGTGTATATGGGAATTGGGTTGTTACACTTATTATATGGGGTATGTGCCTATGTGTATATTAATTCTATAAAAATCAACAGAGTGGCAAATCGGACTCGACGTATGGATAGATATGAAGGCAAGTATATTCCTATAAACTCTATACGTGCTAAAGTGCTATATGACTTCGGTGCAAACTGATAATCTGTATTTCCGTTCTTTTGTTGTTTATCTGCATTAGAAAGGTATTTGATAAATGTGTTAGAGATATAGATGGGTATGGGGTGCCTATTCAGTTAGTTCATATGGATTTGATAGAGTTCGAAGTAGTAGTGAAAACTAAGTATTTATACCTTTTCGTTTGACCGAATTCCGGGACGGAATTCTTTTAAGGGGGAGATGTTGTAATAACCGGGTACGTTATTGGTTTATTAATTTTTATTATTTTAGTTTAAGGTAAGTTTGGGATTAGTTTAATGGAGTTAGAAGTTAAGGGGTAAGTTTTAATTTTATTTTAGAAATTGTAGGGTTAAAGTTGCAATTAGGTGAGAGTGTGGGGTTTGTTTGGCTGAATTGATGAAATATCATCACACCACTACCGCCTCTTTTGTTATAGATAAGAAAAGAGATATTTTCTTAATATCAAAAAGTGTTAGTGTGTGTTGGGGAGTTTTCACGGCAAGAAGGAAAAAGAGAGAAAAATAGAGAGTTAGATATTTTAGTATGTATGTGTGTGTGTTTAGTGTTCACGACAGAGAGATAGAAAGATCAGTGAGAAAAGAGAAAGGAGAAGAAGAAGGAAAGCTATTGATCTTCAGCTGGGTTTTTATACAATTGAAGAATCAAGAGGTAACAATACTACACTTTCCTTCTTTTATGTTTATTAGTTTCTTAAAGGGTTTTGATGAATTGAGGATGTTTTGGGAAACCTGGGTTTAGAATAGTGTTCTAAAAGTGGTCTTAAACATATCTGCAAAGTTATAGAATCGTTCATGGGTTAAATCGATTTCTGGGTAGAATTTTGATGAACAGACAAAGGTTTCCGGACAAAACAAGATAGTGTCCGGGTGGTTTTGTTGATAGTGTCCGGATAATGTTCTAAAGGTGTCCGGATGGGGTTTCTATCGGGTGTTATCCGGATTGTTTGTGTTATCCGGAAACGTCAGGTTGTCCGGATTGGTTATGCTGTTCGGGAAGTCGTGTTGTCCGGGTAGTTTGAGGTGTCCGGATACTTTAGCTGTTTGGTCACTTTTGAGGATTTAAGTTATCTCGAGTTCTTAGCCTACAGACTGCCACACAGAAACGACCTGCAGAAGGAGCACCAGAAGGCGAACCATCGAGTAAACGACCTAAGTTTGTTGTTCCTGCCTCACCCAATACTGGAATTGCATTCTCTAATGATGAAGATGATGATGTTGACTTACACGATGCACAAGAAGGTAATTCAGACTATCAGATGGGTGAGTCCGCAGAACAACAAAAGGGGGAGAAGGAAAAAGAGAAAGAGACGGAGACAGAGAAAGAGAAGGAAAAGGAGAAAGAGCCTGAGAAGGAGAAAGGGACAGAGGGGTCAGAGACAGAAAAGAACAAGGGGAAAGGGAAAGTTACAGAGGAAGAGGCTGAGAAAGGAGATAAGGGGATAATAGAAGAGACGACAGAGATGAATATGGTTGTATTCGACTACATGTTCAAAGACAGAACCATCAAAACACCAGAAGAGTCAACTCAACAACCACCAGAGATCATCATACTCGACACCCCTCCTACATCTCGAAGAACTGAACCAGAGAGATCAATCCCAATCTCTGCTGAAGAACAACCAAGCCAAGTCCAACCTCAAGTCAAACCCCAAGTTCTACAAGAGCCCGGACGACATGTTGATATCCTCATGGCTGAAACACATGAAGACCAGAACCCAATTCATCCAGAACAGAACCCAGAAACATCAACCCAACACACCGAGAAACCATCCTTAGAGGAATTTTTTGGTTATCTCTATGCTGACAGGGACATCATTCCTGTAAATGCCAAACCCATCAACCCGTACCTCAATCCCATCAGAATAAACACCATTTCTGAATCAAGGCTGAAGTTCATTCAAACAAAGTGAAATCAGAACAGAGCCATAAACATAAACTTCGGTATCCGCAGAATCTTGGACATCAAGCATAAGAAATTCCAACATGACAGAGTCGTATACCATGAGTACATTGTTGAATCAACAGAAGGCAGGAATGAATTCTTCAACGACAACGATCTTGTGCTTCTGAATCCATACGATCTGATCATGCTTCACGCTTATTGCTTGAACTTCTCCGAAAGATACACACCAACAAGAACTGCGCTACCAGAGGTTCGATTCGCCATGCAAGAGCACGTAAATCTCATAACTCAGATTAATTTTCAGCTAGGCATAGAGTTCGAAGTTGAGAAACTAGCGGTTGCACCACCAAACGAAAACCTTGAGGGTTATGGCCACTACAGGACTGGAACAGTAGTTGAAAATCCTCCAGTCTTCATCTACCGACAGAAGAAGATCAAGAAGGCCATCAGAATATCTGAAGCCCACAAGTACTCGAGTGAGTCGCTGGTGTATCTCAAGAACATAATTCAGAATCTCCCAAGAGAGAAGTGTCCAGAAGAGCAACTGAGGCTCTGCATCGAACATATAGATCTTATGCTAGACTTCCGTGAGCTGATCAGAAGATTCGACAGAATCCTAAGGGGAGATAATTATGCCTAAATGTAACTATTCTTTTACTTCGTATTGTAATATCCTATAAGAATAGTGCAAGGTTTCAACAGAGGTAAAATGTTCTCTGTTCTTTTGTTTACATCTCTGTATTTCCAAATTTTTATTTTCAATATTTAGGGGGAGATTGTTAGCCCCAAGTATCTGTTATGTAAACGTATTGAAAATAGTATCAAGTCAGAAGACCATCAGAGATCAGACAGAAGACTTGGAAGAAGTTCAACAAGAAGACCAACAGAGCTCGACAGAGCTCTGGCGGATCCA
Source organism: Saussurea involucrata (assembly GCA_033807775.1). NCBI lineage: Eukaryota > Viridiplantae > Streptophyta > Magnoliopsida > Asterales > Asteraceae > Saussurea > Saussurea involucrata. Next base: position 263,180,498 of record CM066321.1, read on the forward strand.
ACAGAGCTCTGGCAGAAGACTTCCAACAAAAGAACCGTTTATCAACAGAAGACCAACAGAGCCCTTGCAAAAGAACTCTGTTGAAGTGAAGACCTCTGTGAAGCCTAAGTCTCGTAAGAAATCCTAAGTGTTAGACACGTGTCCATACTTTCCACGTATGCCCTAAAGAAGGGAGACATACTTTCCATGTGTCATTCCAGGGTACGATAGTACACTGTCTACACTTTATCAGGGCTATAAATAGTGAGGTAATGGAACAAACGATTGTAAGATTTTGTAAGAATAGTTTTCCACAATTGTTTAAGCACACACTGCAGTAATCCCGAGCACTACCTCCGTACGATATTGTTCCTTGTGAGATTTTCGAACACACACTTGAACGTGTTCTTGGTGTGATTCATTATCAATATACGAGCAGCGTTTTATACTTGATCTTGTTATCATTATTACTGTTCTATATTTGATACTCACAGTTACATTATCTTTACACAATCACTCACTTTAATGGACTTAATTAATATGCTTTCGCTGTCTATTTTCTTACCATTATTGTGATACAACGTGAATCTGGGAACCTACAAATTGCATGTTTACTTGTGGTTTAAATTATGCAAGTTGAAAGTGTGGTAACTACTTTGTGGTGTGTATGAGTTGGGACGAAGCATAACTTATTATAACGCCATAAGGGGAGTGTGTCCCATACAAATATATTAACCTGATTCATATGACTATGAAGGGCGGGTGTGTGCCTTGAAACGAGGTCACGAGTGTGTACGTGACCAAGCGTGAAACATCTGCATACGTGTAGTTATTCTAACCCTCACTTTTCAAAACTAAAACACTTTTCAGGTTAGCAGGTGTAACAACCCATTCCAAAACAAGACATATAATATTAAATCGCCAAAACTTGACCCAAGGTTCACACCATCAAAATTCAAAACTTTGGGTTCGCGGAACAACCCTAATTACAACTGAGAGTTTCTAATAGCAAAAATGTAAAGGAAGTCCACTAATGCCAAGCCATGCCCGCTCTCACGCCTTCTCTTCACCACTAGAGGCACTGCTCTTAACCTGCTTACCTGAAAAGGGTTTCAGTTTTGAAAATGCGAGGGTTAGACCACAAGGTCTAGTGAGATCCCTCAGTTACAATCACACCACATTTATCATTTAAAACTTTGCGAAACATAAATCAATGTAAGGTTTGGCAAATAACATATGGGACACACCCCCATAGGCATCATACTACGACATATGGGACACACCCCCCATGATCGTCATGCCATCACATATGGGACACACCCCCCATAATCGTCATAACATCACATATGGGACACACCCCCCATAAGTATCACACCATCTCGTATGGGACACACCCCCCATATAGCTCACATCATGCATAAGTAATATATATGCACATACATTAAGTAAACACACTTGTACAAGTAAATGAACAAGTACCATCAAGCTTTGGTTAGAAAAACTCACCTGTTACGCTTACGTTCCTTTCTTGTTCTGGTGTGCACTTCCAAACGATCTACCTGGCGAAAGGATAAACTCATAAGCTGATCATCTCAACTCCCCGGACGACACTCTATTCCGGACCGCACACTTATCCGGACAACACCCCTATCCGGACAACACACCTATCCGGACAACACACCTATCCGGACAACACCCCTATCCGGACAACACCTCTATCCGGACAACACCTATCCAGACAACACCTCTATCCGGACAACACCTATCTGGACAACACACCTATCCGGACAACACCTCTATCCGGACAACACCTATCCGGACAACACACCTATCCGGACAACACCTCTATCCGGACACCCACACGCAACAGATACTTACCCGGAAACCTTCAACTGATCGGGGTGTCCGGACGTCCAGGAAGGTATCCGGACGTCGACCTGTCCCTTACTTGGTCCGATAAATCCCAGAAACGGCCGAAATCTCACAGATGGAGATTAACAACTACAATAGGGTCAATATGCTCAACTACTACTGAAATATTAGCTGCAAAAGATAAGATTTGACACCTAATCTCTTCCATTTAGTTCCAAACCCAACTTTTAACAAAAACCCCCAAATAACTCATCAACAACAAGAATCAGGGATTAGAGAAGAGGAGAAGTGATTACCTGCTTGAATCCAAAAGAAGCACACCTTCTATTTCTCCCAACAAATCCGCAATTGATCCTTCTTTCTTGATTTCACTCTCTTTCTTCTTCTTTCTCCTTTCATTCTCTCTTTTCCCTTTGTTCTCTCTAATTCACTCCAGCAGCTGCCAACCACACACAAAATCAGTAGGAGAATGTTTCTCCTAGGGTTTTGTGCCCCTTTTATACCTATACCTCATTTACAAAATTCTCCCCTCAACTTTCATTTTAACAAATTCTACCACAAGACTTGGTACTCTTTCTTCTTGGACACGGTTACTACAACACTCCCCCCTCAAAAGAATTCCGTCCCCGGAATTCCATTCTCAAAGAGGTGAGGGTACCTGGACTTCATGACCGCTTCCACTTCCAAAGTAGCCTCCCGTCCTTTATGATACTTCCACTGGACCTTCGCTAAACGAACTTCTTTGTTCCTCGTCTTTCGTATCTTACTATCTACGTTTTCCATTGGCTCCTCTTCATACCTCAATTCTCATCGACACTAATGTCTTCCAACTGTACTACTATGGCTTCTTCGGCCAGACACTTCCTCAAGTTCGACATAGGAAAGATCGAATGAACCCCCGGAGCCCGTCAGACAACTCCAACTTGTACGCCACTTCTCCTACACGCTCAATGATAGCGAACGGCCCAACATAACTGGGTCTTGTTTCTCTTTTCTCTCCAACGCACAACGTCTTTTCATGACTATCCATAAGTATTGCACTGTCTCCCACACGGCATTCGATCAAACTCTTCCTTCTGCTTACACCCTGTGGCGGTCTCGAGCCACGCTTACTTCTCACGAAATGCATGACCTATTGGTGGTCAACCACACGACCTCCGGTCTCACCCAAAATCATTCACACATCTAGTCTCAAGATCTTAAAACGCGTCAACCTAAGGGTTTCACACAAAGTTTTACCTCTTTAAAAGAACGCCTTCTACCGAAGTTAACGCCACACATCCCGAAACCCTTATAAAATAACGACGCTTAACTCGCCAACCGATCACCGGATCAACCTTGACTATCACCTTAATTCCGCAGTTAAGATTTTTCCTCCCCAGACTATACACAACTCTACCATCACTCTTCTAACACAAAATACATCTAAGGCAGATAACACCTTCTTGCATTAAATGTGCCGACCACAACCCGTTGATAACAATCAATTCCCACACTTTTACTACAACGGCACCCCCATACTACTATCAAGTCCAATCCCATGGTCCTTCATCCGAGCACCACATTCTATTACTTTCTTCCACTTCCTTCTCAAAACACATTTCCAAAGAATAACTCACTAGAAGATACACACTCTTGATCAATCACATAAGCTAGTTTTCCTCCACGCTTAAACTACTCACGTACACACAAATCCCCTTTCTCATACTCTCACTAGAGTTCATGCACTCAATGGTGACTTTCTGAAACATTGCTTCCCTCTTTCCGAGCCACTTGTCACACTTTTTACTTTACACTTACTCTCTTATTCCATACTACCGCCCCCAATTACCTCAGGCTAACATGGAACATTTCTCCTTCAACGTTGACCACTCCATACACACAATTTCAACGGTTACTATGTCTAATCCCACAGTTTCACCATATCTCATACGAGAAATTCGACCAAGTCAAACCGGACCTCCACGCTACGTTCGAAGCGACCACACACTTCTCGTTCCTCAAACGATATTAACCCACTCCTTTGCATTCCCTTACACACAAGGATTAGTTCAACATTCTCAGAGATTTCATATCTACTACAAGATATCATGGACTAATCAATCCAACATTTTCACAATTATTACAACGATACAAGGAAAACGCACTCATCAATCAACTCAAGAGTACACAATTTTCTTCTTATCTAGTCGCTCATCGTCACCCCATTCTTTTATTTTCGGTAACAATACCACACGCCACTTAGACATCCATACAACTCCACGCATAATGTGGTCATCTCTGAACGTCTTATGAGCAACCCCGAGCAAAGACCTCCACCTATGCTCATCCCCCATCAACACTAGCCCACCACTTAACCTCACAACAATTCATCCCCACCATGCTTCGCATGCTCACTAGATATAAGTTACCACCAACTTATCCACATAACCCCCACACACCAGAGGTTCGATCGTCACGATCATTTGCACACACGCCAGGCCACGCTTTCTTCACAACAAACACAACATTTATATAAAAGAGTATACGAAACAATATGCAATAGCTAGTTTTGCAATTCATCACCCTTACACAAATAACGGGAATTTCTGCCTGATCACTACACACTTGTGGCCTGATCTACGGCACACACACCCGCCCTCGGGAATAGACAAAGTTCGTTCGAATAATCCATATGGGACACACCCCCCATATACATCACACCAAGTCATATGCAATTTATATGAAACTACACATTTAAATAAGCATACTTTTTAAAAAATGACAATCACCTTTTAACTCCTGCTACTGGCACACGCTATAGTTACACACACCGCGACAGCGCCAAAGAGCACACTCGCTATATATGAAACAAATATATATATATAATTAATATGGGACACACCCCCCATTTTCTCGACAACGCCAGAGCACAATGCATACTCAATATGGGACACACCCCCCATTCTCCGACACTGCTAGAGCACAATGCATAATTAATGCATGCATTCTACCACACACTTGTTCATAGATTCATACTTAAGCAGTCGGAAACACGCGAATAGATAACAACCACACCACACTTAATCATCGCTTTGAAATAAATTCAGCTGAGAAGCACACAGTTATATAATAACTCTGTCACATTTGTATAAAATTTAGGTTCAGAAAGACTCACAACCTTGTCTTTCTCCCATCTAGGTGAATCACAAATTATGACCGTCTACTACACTCGATCGAGTCCTTATTCCCGAACGACTCTTCGGGTCCACTTGAGGCACGCTCAAATAAATCAAACTATAAGACACATCCTTGCAAACCAACATAGTCTACGTGTCCCACATGAGTTGGGCAAACTACCTCGTTCGCAATTGACATAACAGTCACAAAGGAAGAATCACTTATCCAACTAACACATCTCCACCTTCAGGATACTCACCAAAAGGCGGTCCACCCTCTAGGCAGATACACATGTATCCCAACCGACCTCTTATCTCCACGCACACACACGACAAACAAAAATCACACCAGGGCTAGTCTTTCAACTCTCAAATCTCCCGACAACGACTCAACACTCGTCGTTAACTTCCACACCAAATTCTGGCACTTAGCCTAAATACAATTTCTCCTCAACTTCGGCTCTACGCCGATACCGACTCATCCACATACCACAACGTTACCTTTCAAAGTATTTTGCCTACTTCGAAATCACCCGGGGCACACCCCTCGCCGTCAGTCTTATGCCTACTTAACGAAAAGAGCAAGGACTACCGTCACACAAGCATTTCCACAGTCAAAGACCGAGACTACAGGTAGGCACTGTCTTCCCTATACTGTAACACTAAGATCACAATTCAACCATCGACGACTCGACCACATTTTCCCACTACCGGAACTTCGCACATTCTTAGGCACGATACCCCTTACTACCTAGCGAGTTCATAGCCTTCATGCATGACAACACAATGATTTAAATTGTTTTACACACTCAAAATATCCCACAAAACAAGGTTTTGATATGCATGGCACGACGCTCCCATAAGTTACCACCACACACACCGATCTCAAAGATCGCTCACACGCAACCTTGTTCATCATTTGAAAGTGCATTCACTGAAACTCTCCTTGTGCAAAAATTTTAAAAAAAAATACAGCAATATCACCCATACTGGGATAGTCGACCGACTCTCACACTTGCTGATATGTCAACCACATGTTCATATCGTTTTCATCCATAAAACCATGCGATCTAATATTGTTACGATTTTTTTTACAACAAGGTTTAACTCACTCGCAAAAGAAGTGAAGTAACTCACTATTTCTCTGAGTTCGAAATTTATTACACCATGTAAACAAATTTATCTTTTCCTTCCAGCACACACTTGCACACGCCAACTCATTTTCAAAATCAGAAGTTTACAACGCACACGCACACACTCACACATTTTGTCATGGGGACCTACGTAACCGGTTTGAAAACGTAATGCACGACTCGCTTTACCTTGAAGGCTATTCGCTCAAGCAGGGTTAACCTTTTTGCAGTTACAACAAATCAACGCCGACACCCTACTTCCCACTACACCATCAGGTTCCTTACATTTGAAACAACCTTCGGTACCGATACTTCCCCACACACTTGGATGCTCCAACCTCACAGTCACCACCTGACTATTAATTCGTAAAATAAACGACTTCACCTCGGTCCCAAATTGGTTAACCGACACCAATGTTACCAATCCCTACATCTATCACTTTTCAACCACTCTTGTCACTCCTCCACTAACTAGAGAGTAAGAAAGCACTTCTCCACTATCCGATCCTTGAACTGAAACTCTCAAGATTTCAATTTACCGGCACTGGGAATCTCCCAGAATAAAGACTCATTAAAGAATAGGAGTTCACCTCCAAACACTTATTTCCCTTAAGAACCCTAAAGGTTCTACTTCCCACAGACACTCATACCAAACATTCAAACGAGGATTCTTCTAGATAGTATCATCAATCACGCCAAGAGTAATCTACACAACACACTAAGCCGTTGCCAAAATGACAAGATTAAACTTTACACACAAAACAGATTAACAACCGTCCCAAAATAACAAGGCAAGAATGATCACCGTCATGCACCTGTAAATTCACAATTACACTGGCCAGGTGTAATCCCGAACTTACCTTACATGATAGTTCTCACCACCCTATTATTCACACTCCCCAGTGAGGTCTTCCTAGGCCTTCCTACATTCTCAGTTGTACTCCTACAATTTAAGTTTAGGCCCATCCGGTCACCTAAATCCCTTAAACTATGGCTCTGATACCATTTGTAACAACCCATTCCAAAACAAGACATATAATATTAAATCGCCAAAACTTGGCCCAAGGTTCACACCATCAAAATTCAAAACTTTGGGTTCGCGGAACAACCCTAATTACAACTGAGAGTTTCTAATAGCAAAAATGTAAAGGAAGTCCACTAATGCCAAGCCATGCCCGCTCTCACGCCTTCTCTTCACCACTAGAGGCACTGCTCTTAACCTGCTTACCTGAAAAGGGTTTCAGTTTTGAAAATGCGAGGGTTAGACCACAAGGTCTAGTGAGATCCCTCAGTTACAATCACACCACATTTATCATTTAAAACTTTGCGAAACATAAATCAATGTAAGGTTTGGCAAATAACATATGGGACACACCCCCCATAGGCATCATACTACGACATATGGGACACACCCCCCATGATCGTCATGCCATCACATATGGGACACACCCCCCATAATCGTCAAAACATCACATATGGGACACACCCCCCATAAGTATCACACCATCTCGTATGGGACACACCCCCCATATAGCTCACATCATGCATAAGTAATATATATGCACATACATTAAGTAAACACACCTGTACAAGTAAATGAACAAGTACCATCAAGCTTTGGTTAGAAAAACTCACATGTTACGCTTACGTTCCTTTCTTGTTCTGGTGTGCACTTCCAAACGATCTACCTGACGAAAGGATAAACTCATAAGCTGATCATCTCAACTCCCCGGACGACACTCTATTCCGGACAGCACACTTATCCGGACAACACCCCTATCCGGACAACACACCTATCCGGACAACACACCTATCCGGACAACACCCCTATCCGGACAGCACCTCTATCCGGACAACACCTATCCGGACAACACCTTTATCCGGACAACACCTATCCGGACAACACACCTATCCGGACAACACCTCTATCCGGACAACACCTATCCGGACAACAACACCTATCCGGACACCCACACGCAACATATACTTACCCGGAAACCTTCAACTGATCGGGGTGTCCGGACGTCCAGGAAGGTATCCGGACGTCGACCTGTCCCTTACTTGGTCCGATAAATCCCAGAAACGTGTAACGTCCCAAAAATTACAAGCAAATTTAAATTTTTAAATAAACATTTCATTTATAACAACTCATTAAATGATCCCAACGTTTCGTTTGCAAACTCATAATTAATATCTTCATAATAAAAACCAGCGGAATAAACGTTTAATTATTAAAAACCATAAAGTGACCAGCTCTCCTCGCGCGCCAGTGTGTACTCGTCACGCCTTGGAGCCGCCCGTACCTGAAACCACAAACTATTGGGAAAGGGTAAGCACGAAGCTTAGTGAATTCTACACCATAAGTAACACAATTATTTCCACACCACCATAAACAGATATTTGCACATAAACAACATTCAAGTCTACGAACAAATCATAAACCTGCATACTCACACCAACCCACCTAATAGGCATACGTCGGTCCCACCGACCACAAGACCATCGTGTAAACGCAACCCGGCACCCCCCCCCCCCTGGTTCATACGCCACCCGCGTATACAACCTTCGGTCCCACCGAATTACTACGCCACCCGCGTATGTGACCCTCGGCCCCGCCAAACTCTTACGCCACCCGCGTAGTCACAATAATAAGGTCCGACTAGACACCCCACTATTTAACCCCGCATCAAAAGCAAATAGAACTACCACATACATACACGACGTAATGTAAAAATAACCGACATTAGTTATAGTGAGAGAACTCACCTCGAATGCGCGCCTAGCTCAACAATACAATTCAAGCTTCACAATTACGGTCTCTTCCCAGCACCTAAACGCATGTTAAAACGTGTCAATACGAGACCCGGACCCTACGACATGACACACGCTTAAACCATCACTAAAACTATTTTCCGTTCACGCCAAACAGGTCTGTTCGGGACCTGTTTCGACCCCTTTAAACCCAGAAAATTCCCAATATTATTTCATGATTAGAAAGTACTCTGAGATAGGGTTTCAAGGACATATTATACGCCTCCTAACGATTTTTCTACAATTTATTATGAATTAACTACGAACGACCACAAAACCTCTCCGTTTTCGGACCAGCCGCGCAAACAGCCCGAAACGGCCTAGCTACGGGCTTAATCAGACTTTCGGCAAAACACGAAAAACCTCCCCAATTCAAATTGGGAACTTTGGGCACCAATTTCACGTCAAAACGAGTTACGAGTGAAAAGTTAAGGCTTTCGCAAGATCAAGGCAGATTCCAGAAATTTTCACATGAAATGACGAATCACCGAACTTGCGACCACTTTTTCGCCCAGCTAGAGACCGAACCAGTTTTCCGCTAAAACACGGAAAACGTGCCCGACCCCGAACTTGAACCGTGGGCGCTAGTTTCGGCTCAAACGGAGTTACGACGGAAAAGTTATAGCTGTCGTAAAAACAGTGGCTGATTACAAAACCTCACATGAAATGACGATTCGCAAAAACGGTTTAATCGATTCGGGTTTGCAACGGGGGTTCGCTCTAACAGGGTTTTAGGTCACAAAGGCTAGGCTCAACCGCGCACCACCCACTGCCACCCCGACAGTGGTGGTCGCCGGCGGCGGCGACGGCGGCGGTTACGAAAACCCAACGAGACAAGATTAAAACGGACCCTTAGACTATCCCGACTTCCCTATACCCACACACCCAACCGGCTTACTACCCCCGACCACGCTCAACGCCGCCACTACGCTGGTGGTGCACGCTGGTGGCCACACCACCGGCAGCCAAGGCTGCAGCGGCGGCGGTGGTGGGTGGTTCACGATGTCGAAAGGAATCAAAAACAACAAGAAGGGAACGTCTACCTTTCTTAACAAAAACGCGGCAGCGACAGTCCTTCGTCTCGACAGCCACCCTCTTCCCGATCGTCCTTCCTTCTCTCTCTCTCTCGCCGGCGGCGAGCAGCGGCGATGGCAGGCGGTTCACGGCGGCAGGGAAAAAGGAAAGAAGACTAGCGATCTTCTTCTTCCTTGCGTGCGGTACAAAATTCAGAAACGAGAATGGATAGATGCTTAGGGTTTTCTTGTGGGTTTCTCTTCCTTGGCACGTGAAAAGGAAAAACGAAAGAAGAAGGGTCGGTTCCCAAATGGGCCGACCCCATGCAACCAACATTCCTAAGTTCGATTTTTAATCCCTAAGTTTTCAAAGAAAATTCCTAATTACCCAATATAGTTTGGATTAAACAATTGAACCCACTCTCACAAAACTAATACGTTTTAGGTCTTTTCCATTAACAATCCGATTAACAGAAATATTAAATAATTAAAAAAAAGTATATCGGGACATGGGCTTTACAACTCTCCCCCGCTTGAATTAGACTTCGTCCCCGAAGTCTACGTCCGCAAACAGCTTCTAATAATTCTCTCGCATTTGATGATATCCCAAACTCAATCCACTTTCAAGCTCTAATCATTCTAAAGCTGCTCACCAGTATACCCTACAGGATACTCGATTACGATCCCTCCTATCATTACCTGACGATTAACTTCTACGAATTCTAATAGACTCCAAAGATTTTCAATAAATTATATTAACAAAACATTCACCCCCTGCCGAACATCGGTCCAACCGATTACAATAACAAACATCGTCCACCCGCCGTACATTGGTCCAACCGATTAGAATAACAAACATCGGCCACCCGCCGAACATCGGTCTAACCGATTACAATAACAAACATCGGCCACCCGCCGAACATCGGTCCAACCGATTACAATAACAAACATCGGCCACCCGCCGAACATCGGTCCAACCGATTACCATAACAAACATCGGCCACCCGCCGAACATCGGTCCAACCGATTACAATGAATCACATAAGCGTGGTATTATCCTAGACACTAACACAAATAGATATCCCCCACAATCAAGTCAACTAACACACACGTAGGTCATTCCCTTAACCGATACTACCCGGCCTACATTACCAACACGCGTGGAATACCCCAACCTCCCACCGTCGACGTATCCCCCACACTCGCTCTACAAAGCTAATTTATCTGAACCGAGGATACACCCTGACGCCTACCTCTCAGGTAACGCCTCAGGGCCCCGCACATCGGAATTACCTCTCAGGTAAGTGCCCACAACTATATTCTCCTAGCACCTACTAGAAAGCCTAGGCTATAACACCTGAACACCGGGGCCTCACCCCGAGATACCCAACCGACCACTACCAGCGACTGACTAACGTGCCTAAGGATCCAGAGCAAAACAGCCTACCCACAAGTGCCTATCCCGGATTGGCTCACTCACCCAAACGTGTAAATACTCGACGTGCAATGAATGCCAAACGGTGCGACAAAACAATTCATCAACAAGACTCCACCTCGAGTCATTAAAACCGGGCAATTAGCCCATGACTAACTCCAAGTCAAAACCGAGCAAAATGCTCCACGCTTGCTAGACCCATAGGTCCGAAAATGCGTTTAAACAAAGTCTAAGCAAGCAATACTCTGAATTCAACCTTAGTCCCAGACTCAACACGGGTTAAACAAAAGAGTTTTCCAAAAGGACTCACACCCTTAAAATTCTCGAAATGACACATGACACTTAAAAGCACATTTCCCCAAATGGTTTACAAAATATTTTCAACATCAGGATTTTCATCTCCAAAAAGATCGTATGTAATAAAACTACTATTACCAGATCGATAGTTACGCAAAACTGGACACGCTCGTCCCACATAGGAAAATCATGTTGAAAATCGTTCCACTGCAGTTCGGTTCACTCACACAAAAGCAAAGCGTAATAAATAATTTCTTTAAAATGAACCGCCTCGATTCCAGTATGGATTGACTCATGACATGCACTTAAAGTAACCGCTTGACCTTAAACAGGGTGCGACAAAGGTGTGCTCATAATTCAAAATAAGTTTCACGACATTTGATTCAAAAATTCTTCTTTTTAATCATAAAATGACGTGGCACAGGGTTCGCCACAAATTTTCGCGCGTCAGCTAATCACACAAAACGATGACACGGTTTACAAATATATTTTTGTTAAAACACAACTGTCTCGTGTAAGTTTCAAACTTGAAGACAGAAACCAGTCCGCTTCTATTAATTGGAAATATCGACTAAAACCTCATAAAATCTCAAACTGGGGGCAGGCATGCAAGCTTGTAACACTTCCTCAAGTTTCGTACTTGGGACATATAACGTCAAAACATTATAGTTTAAAAATGTATTTATCGAAAATGCTCAAAATACTCGTTTCCTCCAAAGCAAAAGTTTTTAATTTCCAAAAAAATGATCGGTAATTCTAAATTAACCGAATGTCAACAATCTACGCATTTATATTTCCAAAATATAACACATTGTAATCGAATGCATGATATTCACAACATTAAAACACTCATTGGATCAAATGGTCTTTCATTTCGACAAAAAGGAACTAAAACATTTTCATGCAAGACTCGCTTATCAAAATGTCGAGAACAAAGGTTACCCCAGTATGCATACCCCTAAGTCGATAAATCGCATTTTCATGGAAATGTCAATAAAACCTTTAGCTGACTAAAAAGCGCACTAAACAACTCCTTATGAAATGTTACCAAAATTCCTCCATGCACCACTTATGTCACGCATGAATCAATCCACACACTGAACTATTTGCAATAAAATACTTAGTAACACAAACTCTCGAAAGAAAAGTTAAGCGACACTAGAATTCCAAACTCATTTTAAACAAATCACCAACAAAGTTTGTAACTCTCGTTATAAAAAGGTTTCATGCACTTTCAAAACCATAATTCGACATCTTGTGTATGTGCTAAACATTTCCCAAAATTCCAAAACACAATCCATATAAGGATTGGAAACACAAAAATTAGTTAATGCAATCCTATTCCCAAAATAAACTCTGTGCATGACTCAGTCGGCATTCAACGTCTCGACTCATACTCCTCCATACCTCTCCAATCCACTATCGTCCTCCGGACATTTAAACCTCTTAGGGCAAGATGGGAAATTACGTCAAATAATCCCTACGATTTTTCCTCAAATCAAAGTCGACTCTATAAGCCTATGACTCTAGCGCAATCTTCCATCTTGGCCCGAAATGACCTACTTACAACAAACATCGTCGACATCGTCACTCAAAGTGACTAATACTAGAATCGTCCTTCTATTCCAACGACTACTGGATTAGATCCTTCACCACTACCCTCAACGATCATTACATCTAAGCAAGTCAAGTACACACATGTACCAGTGGATCTAATATAGTTGTCTCTCCTCGTGACGGCTATTCTGGGTAGATAATGCAACGCGTTATTAGCACATAACAACGCACACTAACAACACTCACGCCCAACTCCTTGGATTCCTCGTGACTTCCCCGACTCGAGCATTGATCCTGTGCTTCCGGTAGTAGGAGCTCTACTACTACCATTCACACCTATCATCGCCCGTTCCGAGTTCCATCCCAAGGGGTCCAAGTAGCTCCTTGCCGATAACTATACCCATATGCCCGCACCAGCATATGTACACACTCTTCCTAGCTCCCTAGGAATTCCACCCCCAAACACTACCCTTGCTACAACGAAATTTCCACTAGTCATGACGAGTCGCCTCGCGAATGCACAGTCGCACACAGTGCAAACCAGATAGACATTCGAATGTAAGATCCTATCCTACAACGGTTGGACTCAAACAAGAGCTGCGCAATAGAACTAAATCCGACATTCTAAGGCTATTCGGTTCCTACCGCATACGACCTATAGTGCATTCACTTAACAACTTATCAAGGCTAGCATAAACTCCTATTAGCAAGCAACAAACATGCAATACAGTGTAATAAGCACCAAGCAATTTAGCATACATACTCCTATGTTCTAGAAAGCAATCTAGCACACATACTCATACATAAACACCCTTCCCAGCTCTCTAGGAACTTCCTCTTATCCCACTACCCTTGCTACTACCGAATCCCTACTAATTATAACGAGTGACCTCGCGAATACCCGATTATATGCAGTGCGAAATAGATAGACATTCGAATACAAGGTTCTATCCTAGAACGGTTGGACTCAAACAAGAGTTGCGCAATAGAACTAAATCAAATATTCTAAGGCTATAAATCTCTTACTGCATACAACCTAGAGGGCATCCACTTAGTAACCTATCATAATTAGCATAAATTCCTAATAGCAAGCACTTCAACATACCGCATAGTGTCACAACAGGCAATCTAGCATGAATACTCTATGATATAGAAAGCAATACATACACTAAGTACTGTACCTTTTCCCTTGGCTCCGGCTGACTGTACACACTGCGCCATCGATCACCGTTTCTCAAACGGGTTTTCCTTTCTTTTATTTTCCAAAACTTTTAAAGAAAATTTTATAGCCGCAAACTTGAGATCAAACACACCGAGGTGCATTTGATTCACTCAAGCTGTGCTCTGATACCAAGTTGTAACGTCCCAAAAATTACAAGCAAATTTAAATTTTTAAATAAACATTTCATTTATAACAACTCATTAAATGATCCCAACGTTTCGTTTGCAAACTCATAATTAATATCTTCATAATAAAAACCAGCGGAATAAACGTTTAATTATTAAAAACCATAAAGCGACCAGCTCTCCTCGCGCGCCAGTGTGTACTCGTCACGCCTTGGAGCCGCCCGTACCTGAAACCACAAACTATTTGGAAAGGGTAAGCACGAAGCTTAGTGAATTCTACATCATAAGTAACACAATTATTTCCACACCACCATAAACAGATATTTGCACATAAACAGCATTCAAGTCTACGAACAAATCATAAACCTGCATACTCACACCAACCCACCTAATAGGCATACGTCGGTCCCACCGACCACACGACCATCGTGTAAACGCAACCCGGCACCCCCCCCCCCCCCCCCCCCGGGTTCATACGCCACCCGCGTATACAACCTTCGGTCCCACCGAATTACTACGCCACCCGCGTATGTGACCCTCGGCCCCGCCGAACTCCTACGCCACCCGCGTAGTCACAACAATAAGGTCCGACTAGACACCCCACTATTTAACCCCGCATCAAAAGCAAATAGAACTACCACATACATACACGACGTAATGTAAAAATAACCGACATTAGTTATAGTGAGAGAACTCACCTCGAATGCGCGCCTAGATCAACAATACAATTCAAGCTTCACAATTACGGTCGCTTCCCAGCACCTAAACGCATGTTAAAACGTGTCAATACGAGACCCGGACACTACGACACGACACACGCTTAAACCGTCACTAAAACTATTTTCCGTTCACGCCAAACAGGTCTGTTCGGGACCTGTTTCGACCCCTTTAAACCCAGAAAATTCCCAATATTATTTCATGATTAGAAAGTACTCTGAGATAGGGTTTCAAGGACATATTATACGCCTCCTAACGATTTTTCTACAATTTATTATGAATTAACTACGAACGACCACAAAAACTGTCCGTTTTCGGACCAGCCGCGCAAACAGCCCGAAACAGCCTAGCTACGGGCTTAATCAGACTTTCGGCAAAACACGAAAAACCTCCCCAATTTAAATTGGGAACTTTGGGCACCAATTTCACGTCAAAACGAGTTACGAGTGAAAAGTTAAGGCTTTCGCAAGATCAAGGCAGATTCCAGAAATTTTCACATGAAATGACGAATCACCGAACTTGCGACCACTTTTTCGCCCAGCTAGAGACCGAACCAGTTTTCCGCTAAAACACGGAAAACGTGCCCGACCCCGAACTTGAACCGTGGGCGCTAGTTTCGGCTCAAACGGAGTTATGACGGAAAAGTTATAGCTGTCGTAAAAACAGTGGCTGATTACAAAACCTCACATGAAATGACGATTCGCAAAAACGGTTTAATCGATTCGGGTTTGCAACGGGGGTTCGCTCTAACAGGGTTTTAGGTCACAAAGGCTGGGCTCAACCGCGCACCACCCACTGCCACCCCGACAGTGGTGGTCGCCGGCGGCGGCGACGGCGGCGGTTACGAAAACCCAACGAGACAAGATTAAAACGGACCCTTAGACTATCCCGATTTCCCTATACCCACACACCCAACCGGCTTACTACCCCCGACCACGCTCAACGCCGCCACTACGCTGGTGGTGCACGCTGGTGGCCACACCACCGGCAGCCAAGGCTGCAGCGGCGGCGGTGGTGGGTGGTTCACGATGTCGAAAGGAATCAAAAACAACAAGAAGGGAACGTCTACCTTTCTTAACAAAAATGCGGCAGCGACAGTCCTTCGTCTCGACAGCCACCCTCTTCCCGATCGTCCTTCCTTCTCTCTCTCTCTCGCCGGCGGCGAGCAGCGGCGATGGCAGGCGGTTCACGGCGGCAGGGAAAAAGGAAAGAAGACTAGCGATCTTCTTCTTCCTTGCGTGCGGTACAAAATTCAGAAACGAGAATGGATAGATGCTTAGGGTTTTCTTGTGGGTTTCTCTTCCTTGGCACGTGAAAAGGAAAAACGAAAGAAGAAGGGTCGGTTCCCAAATGGGCCGACCCCATGCAACCAACATTCCTAAGTTCGATTTTTAATCCCTAAGTTTTCAAAGAAAATTCCTAATTACCCAATATAGTTTGGATTTAACAATTGAACCCACTCTCACAAAACTAATACGTTTTAGGTCTTTTCCATTAACAATTCGATTAACAGAAATATTAAATAATTAAAAAAAAGTATATCGGGACATGGGCTTTACAAAACGGCCGAAATCTCACAGATGGAGATTAACAACTACAATAGGGTCAATATGCTCAACTACTACTGAAATATTAGCTGCAAAAGATAAGATTTGACACCTAATCTCTTCCATTTAGTTCCAAACCCAACTTTTAACAAAAACCCCAAATAACTCATCAACAACAAGAATCGGGGATTAGAGAAGAGGAGAAGTGATTACCTGCTTGAATCCAAAAGAAGCACACCTTCTATTTCTCCCAACAAATCCGCAATTGATCCTTCTTTCTTGATTTCACTCTCTTTCTTCTTCTTTCTCCTTTCATTCTCTCGTTTGCCTTTGTTCTCTCTAATTCACTCCAGCAGCTGCCAACCACACACAAAATCAGTAGGAGAATGTTTCTCCTAGGGTTTTGTGCCCATTTTATACCTATACCTCATTTACAAAATTCTCCCCTCAACTTTCATTTTAACAAATTCTACCACAAGACTTGGTACTCTTTCTTTTTGGACACGGTTACTACAGCAGGTTTTAGAGAGCTCCTCTAGAGGGAAGGACAAGATGTGAGCAGGAGCTTGCTTCTAGTGGAATTAGAAGACTTTCCCTTTTATTTATGTTAGATACATTTCTCATCTGTAACTAGGGTTATTTCGGCGAACCCAAATTTTGAAATTTTGATATTGAGACAGTGTGGGCCATTTTGGCAGTTTAATTATATTGTGGATGTTGTTTGGCTAAATTTTAGTGTGGGTTGTTACAGACTATAACCCAATATCAACCAAATATCTAAGGTTCGAAAATTTTAAAACTCGATTAGGTATCGCGTTGGTTTGGGTTATTTCAGGTGGGTTTTTTTCTATACTATCCAATTTTAAAATATAAAGAGTGAATTAAGGATTTGATCCTTGTGGTTTAACGAAAATTATGACCAGCGTCCCTAAACTCAAAAAATATGGATTTGGTCCCTATAGTTGTCATTTTTTTATGACCAAGGTCCCTCTAACTAACTTTGTGACTCCGTTAACTTAAGGGTATTTGAGTATTTCCATATTTTTTTCATATGTTTTATTAAAAACTTGAAAAACAAATTATATTATAATTAAGGATGTATACATTTTTAAAGATGTAACCCTATTTTATACATAGATGATGTACATCATCGATGAATAAAGCATCACCCTCCCTAAATATTAAACCCAAAAACAATAAAAGAATGGGTATATAGATCTTTTAATTCTTTTAGAAGCCTAATAAAAGAAGGTTGTCAGAGTGTCACATAATTGGGCGAGGAAAAACCAAACCTAAAGCAAATAAAATATCTTGGGAAAAATAAGTTAAACCATAGGGTTGCAAATCGAATAGTACATGAATGGAACATATTTGATCGAAAAAGGAGATCGGTGAGGGTGGAGTGGAGTTCATGGTGGCAGAGAGATGGGATGGAAGAGGAAGTGGAGACGAACATATTGATTGGGTTTCGGTGAGAATGAAAGTTATAATGAGAAGAATAAGAAGAACTCTCTACTTTTGGATACACATTAGGATGAGATGCACCGAGATGCATCCGATCAATCATCGTATTAAGTAGGATTCATAGATCGGTGAGGGTGGAGTGGAGTTCATCGTGTTCTTCATTACTGTAACCCAACATCCATCGAGATGAATAGGGAACCTATCGAGTTTTAGTTGTGAACCGAGGAACAAAAGAGGGCGCGCCACGTCTCCACACCGTCACGGGTCACTCATGTATTATTCATCATGAATAATGTATCATTCAGGATTAATAATACAACATTCAAGGTGAATAAGACACGATTCATGATGAATAATACATGAATCATAAATTCGTGTATTATTCATCCTGAATATTGTATTATTCAGTTTGAATATTGTATTATTCGTCATGAATAGTGAATGAACGTTCCCCTTTATTATTCATATTGATTATGGACACTGGGAAACGTGCAAACATATTCATAATGAATATAACACATACATAACATTTCACGTAAAACGGTTTAAATGAAAGAAAAACTATATCGAGGTGGATGTCATATCGAAGAGCACGAAATTCTCGTTTTTTTGATGTAATTTGTTTGATTAAAGTGTTAGTAAGTTTTAAGATAATTTATTTTAAACTTTAAGGGGGTTAAAGTTTTTTAATTAAAAAAGAAATTAAAAAGTCAAAGATGGAAGGCGTTGATTCAAATTTCTAGATTTGTCCCTAATCACTTCTCAATTGATTTTATTAAGTTGTAACCATTGATTAGTTTTCTAAATTTTCATCAATGACTAATATTGATCCTCACGTGCGCATTGAAGAATGAGTTTTCATTTGAACCCACCCTATATATATATATATATATATAGGACGGTAATCAAATGAGAACCACAAAAAGGTTAAGAACCGTGAGGAGTGATCTAAGTCTTAATTTGGTTTTGATCCTAAGGTTTTAATTAAAAGTTGTTTTTAATTAAAAAAAAGGGCATAATCGTCATTTTGATAATAAGATTCATCATATGAAACATACAACTTCAGATTCACCATATGAAACACAATGATTTTCCAGCCGAAACACAATCCAAATGAAAATCACATATTCACCATATGAAACACATACATTCACCATATGAAATACACAATTCACCATATGAAATGCACCATGTGAAATACACAATTCACCATATGAAATGCACAATTCACCATATGAAACACAGTTCATAAGGTGAAACACAGTTTCATCAGGTGAAAGTTTCAACAGGTGAAACACAGTTTCACCAGGTGAAACACAGATTCTTCATCTATGTTTACAATTCACCAGGTGAAACACAGTTTCACCATATGAAATGCACAATTCACCAGGTGAAACACAGCTTCATCACACAATTTCAAAATGGTTAAATTACATGGGAATGATTCTAAAACCAGACCAATTCATAACTATATATACCACAACTTAACCAACAGTTTCATGAAAACACCCCTTGCTTGCTGTATTCTCATGGCAACATTAGAGAAATAAATATACAAAACCAACATAAGCCTAATTCGAGCAACACCCAAATCCCTTCCCACCCGATGAATCATCATTAACATCAATCGTCGCTCCTCTTGCTGGAATCGAAGTCGGTGCCCCATCGTCTCCAGCCTCCACTGCTTTCTTGCTCACGATCCTGTAAATTTGTGTAATCACTTCACTAAAAGCACTTTCGACATTAGTTGCTTCCAATGCCGACGTCTCCATGAAATAGAGGGATTCCGCTTCGGCCAACGTTTTGCCGTCATCGGTCGAAACCGCAAGTAGGTGACGGAGGTCCGATTTGTTGCCGATTTGTTGCCGATTAGCATGATTGAAAGAATGGCGATTAGGGTTTCTTAAAGGAATGATTTGGAGAAAAGAAACCAAGCAAGAAGAGAAGAAAAACTGATTTGGGGGAACAGTTTTAAATTGAATTTAATAAAATAATGTCCAAACTACCCTTTCAATGTCCTTACAAATTGTCAAAACTACCCTTACTTTTTGTTTTTATTACAAAAAGGGTTTTCTATTTAATGACCATTGATTTGTTCTAATCAATGGATTATATTAGTCCTCAAGTCCTTAACATTTTTTTAAACCTCACTAGATTTAACCCCTATATATATATATATATGGATATTCTTTTGTAAACCATCATAATCGTATAAACCGTCGATTTCATTGGTTAAATTAATGAAATTGTTTTATGAAATTGTTTATTTTGATGAAATTGTTTTATATCATTTATTTTTTGTTGAAATTGTTTCATTCTTATGAAAGTGTTTCATATATTTTCGTATGTAGTTTCATGTATTTTTTCATTCTTATGAAACTGTTTCATATATTTTCGTTTTTACATAAAAAACAAAAATATATGAAACAATTTAATTAAGAAATAAATGATATGAAACAATTTAATCAAAATAAAAAATTTTATAAAATAATTTTATTAATTTAACCAATGAAATTGACGGTCTACACAATTAGAATCATTATATATATAATTGAGCTTAAAAAAAAAATAGATTGATGAAATAATTATGGTAATAGATGATATCCACCATCCATATTTAAATTTATTGGGGAGGGGTAAAGAGAGGTGGAAAAGTGAAAACAAAAAGGGGTAAGTGATTGATTCGATTCTCTTTGGGAAATGCCTCCATGCAATCACCATTATCAGTACTTGTTTCCTTTTTCTTTCACCTACTTCTTCTTGTAATTAAAAATTAAATAAATATAAACCTTTTTTTAATTTATTTTTAACTAATTTAAGCTATTTTATATTAAAATTATAGGGTTGAAAAGTATAATAGTTTATATTTCACGGTACTTGATATTTTTGATTAAATTATTTATTTTGTATCATATAGTTTTTTAATTTTTTAACAAAAATAATATTTTATTCGCAGAAAGAAGTAAAAAAAAATACTGTAATTGAAAAAGTTAGTCACTGATTTTTATCTGAATCCATCTTTCTTTGGTGTGGAACCAATCAAGTCTTTAAAACTTTTGGGTAAGCCCACAATTTTAAAGGAATCACTTTTATTTATATTTTCTCTTATTTAATATGTTTTAGTAGACGTATTTATTGATCTTCATCTTCATCTTCATGCTATAGTTGATGCCACGTTTGATATTTTTTCCTCAAGCTATGGCTGAGTTACATAGTTTTTAAATATTTTTTTATGGGTATCCTAGACATAGACTATGTCGAGTTTAATCCTAATAGCATCCACAACAACAATTTCATATGAATTGTAAATGGATTACAAATGTGTCATGTAAGATTTTTTTTTTTTTTTTAAATTATGGTGGTTGTGAGTATGATTACTAAACCCCCTTATACTTTATTTTTTTATTTTTTTATTTGAAAATTTAAATTTCACACCTTTATACTTATCTAATTAATTTACTTTATACCTTTTAGTTTTTTATTTTTTATTTTACACTTTCATTATATTAACACATATAATCATATACTAACTAAAATACGTTCAAAAAATACTTTTTAATTTTAACAAGTTACACCATTATATTCGTCTCGTCGATACCTTCGAAATTAACCCAACATTGAATATTTTTTTGATTGTATTATATAATTATATATCATATATACTACATAAAACGTAGTTTTTAACATATATATACTATATACAAGCATGAAACGACACTTAATGTTGAAATTTAAGTCGTATGACTTTTGATGCTATACGTACATGTCTCACAACTACTAACCTTTCACGTCCCCAATTATACAAAGCACTGAGTTACATTTTATACCCTTTAGAGCATCTCCAACAGGTTCTCTAAAATAGAGAAAAACACCTTTTTTAACGACATTTAACACACACACACGCTCCCAAGGTATCCGGGCTCCCACTTAAGGGTGCCACCCGACTAATCCCCGGCGACCCGGCCCAGCCTTTTGGCTGGAAAAACACCTTTTTGTTCTCTAAAATGCTCCAACAGGTTATCTATCTCATTCTCTAAAATAGAGAACAATGAGAAAAATTCTCAATATAGAGAATTATCTATATGCCTAAAAAGAAGTGAAAAGAAGAGAGAGAAATATTATTTCAATGGGTTTGAGAGTTTATTTAAAAGTTAATTTGATTGTTAAAAAATTTGTTAAAATATATTGAATATTTTAATAATATAGGTAATGATGAGTTCTTTAAAATAGAGAAGCTGTTGGAGTTGGAAATTTTTTGTTTTAGAGATTTGGACTTTTCATTCTCTATTTTAGATAAATTATAGAGAAGCTGTTGGAGATGCTCTTAGAAATTAGTTATTTAATTTACTTTTTTTTCCTTACTTTTTCATTTTTTATTTTACACTCTTATCATATCTATACTATCTTATAAAACATTTAGGATGAAAGTCTTAAAGTCTTAAAGTCTTAAAAACAATTTTTAATGCACAATGTACTATCTTTTAAAGCATAAAGTCTTAAAGTCTTAAAAAATTAATTTTATTTTTAAAAACTAAGCTGGCGATTTTAGTGTTAATAGTTATCTCTAATCTTATTTTACCCTGGATATATGCATACATACCCTGGATAACAGATTTTAGAATTTAAAAACTTAATAGTTATCTCTAATCTTATTTTACCTCTTATATAATTCTCTGCTCCATTCACAGTTTTGCATCCCTGCTGCAAAAATAATTCTCTCCACTGGTAAGCTCTCTGCTGCTTCGTTTCCTGTGTGAATAATGCATTACCGGTCAGAAAGCTTTTTTCAATTGCCATTGGTTTATCATGGATTGTCGTTTGTCAAATTTGTTTTTGGAGCCAAAATTATTGATTTTTGGTTGAAATTCTTAAAGTCTTAAAAAATCAATTTTAATTTTAAAAACTAAGCTGGCGATTTTAGTGTTAATAGTTATCTCTAATCTTATTTTACCCTGGATATATGCATACATACCCTGGATAACAGATTTTAGAATTTAAAAACTTAATAGTTATCTCTAATCTTATTTTACCTCTTATATAATTCTCTGCTCCTTTCACAGTTTTGCATCCCTGCTGCAAAAATAATTCTCTCCACTGGTAAGCTCTCTGCTGCTTCGTTTCCTGTGTGAATAATGCATTACCGGTCAGAAAGCTTTTTTCAATTGCCATTGGTTTATCATGCATGTACACATCAGATTCATTACTGTATCCATCCTGTTGTTTGATTAACCTAACAATAATGATATCTTAATGCTATTTTGTTACTTTTTGTGGCTTACAGTCGATAATGTTACCATAAGTTCATAACTGCTATTTGCTAAGATGTGCTTTTTTTTGGTTCTGTGGAAAAGTTAAAGGTATTATAGATAACTTTTAATGTAGTTGTTAAATTTATTCATTATTAAGGAGTTTCTAAAATAACACATGTCACTATTATCTTATTTGAAGGATGCTGTTTCATTTACGGGTGAGAATGCAACTCCAAACAATGTAGATAACAGCACGGCAGATAGTCCGGTATCACAAGAAAAAACGTATCAGAAAAGGATATGTAAAGGTGTCGATCTGAAGCGTGATTTTGATGAAGTTTATGATGTCGATGATTCAATGAAAGAGTCAACAACAAAATCTCCTAAAACATGCATTCCTTCAAATGAGAAAGAAGAAGTCATTACAGATTTGATAATCCCCAAACTTGAGAAGTAATTTGTTTTTTCATGATGGAAAACTTTTCTAATTGTTTTGTTTACGATTTTTAGCGGTTTTCATTTTGTTTGAATTGTTTTTTTCAGACAAATTTCTAAATTATTATGGTTATTTGGTTATTTACTTTGTTTCATCTTTTATTTGGATTATATTAATATATTATATATTTGTTGGGAACTGAAGATATGCTAAGTATGGTTAGTACTGCCAGAACTACATTAATACTGCCAGATCAACGTTAGTACTGCCAGAACAAAGATACTACTGCTAGATCAAGTGTAGTTACTACTGTCCGTGAAGAGTTACTACTGCCAGTGTTCTAGCCATTAATACTGTCATGTAGTTAATACTGCAGGTGTGGTTAATACTGCTTTGTAGTTAATACTGCTTTGTAGTTAATACTGCAGGTGTGGTTAATACTGCTTTGTAGTTAATACTGCCCTTGTAGTTAATACTGCAGGTGTGGTTAATACTGCTTTGTAGTTAATACTGCTTTGTAGTTAATACTGCTGTGCAGTTAATACTGCAGGTGTGGTTAATACTGCTTTGTAGTTAATACTGCTTTGTAGTTAATACTGCTTTGTAGTTAATATTGCTTTGTAGTTTATACTGCTGTGCAGTTAATACTGCTTCGTAAAGCTCAGTTTGTTCTGAAAAGGCGAAGCTCAACCACTGATGCTTCCAAAAAGGGGGAGTCAGAATCTGATATAAACATGGAGGATGCAAAAATTGAGGGGGAGTATGAATATAAGGTTGAGGGGGAGGATGAGCAGGGTACAGAAGTTGAAAAGGAAGCTGAAAGTGAGAAAGAAACAGAAACGGAAACAGCAGCAGAAACGGTTACTGCTGCTAATATTACAAAGGAAGCAGAAACGGAAACAGCAGCAGAAACGGTTACTGCTGCTAATATTACAAAGGAAGCAGAAACAGAACCAGCAGCAGAAACGGTTACTGCTGTTGTGGTTGCAAAAGAAGTAGAAACAATTGATGCAGCAGTTTCTGAAAGAGAGAAGGAGGCAGTACCTGCAACTAAAACCGAGATTGATGCAGAGATATTTTGGATTGTGAAGGAGAGTGTTGAAGCAGCAGCATTAAAGGTTATAAAAGAAGCAGTAACAGCTATAGCAGCAGAAATGGTTATTGCTGCTGAAAAACATAAGGCAGCAGAAATCATCCCTGAAGCAGCAGAAACTAAGGAAACAACTGAAACCACTCCTGAAGCTGCTAAATCACTCAAAAGAACCAAAATGGTGTCAAGCAAAAGACCAAGAACAAAGTCCATAGCTTCAAAGAAGAAATTTGTAAAGAAGCCCAGAGTGGAACCCATCATAGAAGAAGCTAAGGAGGAAGTTGTGAAAGAGAAAGATGATCAAAAGGCTGCTGAAGAAGAAGTGGCAACCTCATCAGGTCAACCAAGCAATGTATAATCACAATCAAATGCACAATGTGATATGTATATTACTGTGGTTGATACTAATCCAATTAAAGTTAAACCATTAGCTTCTATGGCTCCTGAGATCATCTTCTGGGACACATTGAAAGAAGGGAGAAAGGAGTACATTAGAATAAAGAGAGCAGATGGAAAGTTTGAAGTCTGTTCTACATGGGGAAGACTCATCAGAACATTCTCAAGATCTGACATATAAGAGATGTTCAAGGTTGGAATGAGGCTATATAGAAACATGCTGACAGAGCAAGGTATGTCTATCACCAAGATGGTTCTTGAATACTTGTGCTTAATGTTCAAACCAGAAGCAGTTCAGTATTTGATAGCAAGGAATTTTCAAGTCATTACCAACTGGATGCTCATTGAGAATTATGGAGTGTATGTCATCACTCTTGATCATACATTTCATGAATATTATTTGGTAGATGTAGTATACAAACACAGCATGAAAAGGTTGACTGGAATGCTGCATGCTAAGTTGGTAAGTGACAAAGATTCTGAGATGGCAAGATATCTGTTGGGTCATCAAGATTTGAAGATGACCTCATGATCTCCTTTTATACTTTGAAAAACATTTTATACTTAGAGAAATTTTGGATGCATGGTTCTTTGTAATGGCTTGTACAAGATATCAAATGTTTGGTGAAGTCAAAGATCAACCAAAGTCAAGATTAAAGATTCTCTCATTGTGGAAGTGAAAGATCTTTTCTCAAACATACAAGTCATTGTTCACCGAAATTGTTCTCACAATTTCGGTGGTATCTCCACCGAAACTTCTCTCTATTTCGGCCAAGTCTCAAAGAAGCTTTTCCCAAAGATGATGTCATATATCTCAAAGATGATGTCACATATCTCAAAGATGTGTCACATATCCCAAATGACATTTCGGTGGGACCTCAAAGAAGCTTCAAAGATGTTTTCTCCAAAGATGTGTCACATATCCCAAGTTTCCATCGGTGGTGCTTTTCTTGAAAGAAAATCTGAGAAGCAAAAGGAGACAAAAGTGAGAGACATAATAAGACAAAATGAGAAGCAAATTCATTTTGTCTTGGAAGAAATCTTACAACCTTTCTTCGGTGGTGCATTTGTTGAAAGAGATTTTGAGAAGCAAAAGAAGACAAAAATGAGAGACATAAGAAGACAAATTGAGAAGATATTTTCTACATGGATAAAGTGACCTTCTGTCTTATTATCCATTTCCATGCAAAGCTCTTTTCTCATGCATGAGCTCTTCTGACTGTACCTTGTAAAAGGTGACAAGGACTTCACAACTTTCCAGAAGTCAACATCCTCAGCAAGTGTGAAGATGACAAGTGTCCCAAGCATTCAATGCTTGCACACTCCTTGTCACTATAAAAGGAAGAGCTCTCCATACAGAAACACACATCTTGAGAGACTTTGAAGATTACTGTGAGCTCTTGATATTCTACGCAAACTGGAAGAATTCTCTAAGTGCAAGAATTTCCAGTTTGCTTGAAAAACTTTATAGCTTTGTTCTAAGTGTTCTTAGTTATTTTGTTGTATACTTTGTGTAAGATTGTTAGAATAGTTTATCTGTTCTTTTCCGCAACAGTCTTAAGTTTTCTATGTGTAATTCTTGTTGAAAGATTTTCAATAAAAAGAATTAAAATTGTGAAAATTTTGAGTATTGTATTCAACCCCCCCCCCCCCCTTCTACAATACTTGTTATAGCCATCTGGGACTAACAAGTGGTATCAGAGCAGAAAGTTTAATCCCATAAACTTGATCTGCGATGGCTGCCTCCTCTTCTTCAACTATTGAAAACTCTTTTCAAAATAACTTTTCTGAAAATGGCTCCATTTCAAAACCTCCTAAGTTCAATGCTAACAACTTCTCTTTGTGGAAAAGCCGCATGATGCTGTTCATGGAAGGAGTGGATACTAGATATCCAACCATTCTCCAAGAGGGACCCTTTATCCCCAGAGTTTGGGCTCGCTATGAAACGCAGAGGCCTGGTAAAGAAACCATGGAAAAAGATAATTCTGATGATTCGTCTGATGAAGAAAAATCTGCTGCTACTGGTCGTTACATTCTTAAAAATCCTAAGAAATACACTGATGAGGAAAAAATGGCTTGTGTCTCTTGATTCTAAAGTTAGAACTATCATTGCTCTCTCTCTTCCTGATGAAGTGTACCACTCTCTGGTAAATCTCTCTACTGCCAAAGAGATGTGGTCCACTCTATGTGTTCTGTACGAAGGTACAGAGGAAGTTAAGAAGTGTAAAAAGATTGGTCTTATAAGAAAGTATGAACTCTTCACCTTTGAAAAAGGAGAATCTCTTCCTAGCTTCTATAACCGTTTCAACTCTCTTTTAAATGATCTTAAGTTGTTGGGCAGAGTCTATGATAATGAGGAAGTCTTGTGCAAGTTCATGGATTGTCTTCCAGATTTTTGGGAAAATATATGTACTTGCATCAAAACTACCAAGGACCTTGAGTTCATGCCCTTGACTGTTCTTTATGGAACTCTTTTCAACTATGAGCAGACGAAACTGCATAAGTTTATAAAGAACTCTTCTCCAGCTCTCCTAAGTGACTCTTCCAAAAAGACTAAGTGTTTTCCAAAAATCACCTATCCATCTGATTCTGACCATGATAGTCAAGAAGATCCCAATGATCATTCAGAAGCATATCTTAGTGATGCTAAGGATGAATGTGAGGAAACTTCAGTTGATAAATTATCTGATGAAATGGCCATGTTGGATGGGTACTCTAAATCCAAATCTCATCTCTCTTCTGGAAAATCTAAGTCTGATAGAAATTCATCCTCTTCTCTCTCCAAACACTCTCCTTTGGATAAATCTATTGAGGAATGTTTTAACTGTGGTAAAAAGGGTCATTTTGCTTCTGAGTGTAAAAGTAGAAACCTTGAAAGACTTAGAAGTGCTTCCCACCGATTTTCCAAAAATTTCAGCCAATCTTCCTCTTCTGCAAATTTTGACCGGGCTGAAAGATACAAGGAGAAATACAAGAGAGAAAAGGAAAGAAATGAAAGACTTGTCAGAAGAGGAAAGGGTCTGCCTGCTAAATCTTATGATTTGGCAGATGAACCCACATCTGAAAGCGAATGACTCCTCAACTGCTCTTGTATCAGCTAAGTGCTTCTTCTACTCTTCACGGGTACATACTATGTGTTTTATCTATCTTTTATGAATTCTCTTATTTCAAACTCTTTTGCTATGTGTTCATAATTTCTGCCATCACATCTGAAAACATAAATTTTGGAAATTTTATTTGGCTAGTCTCTGGGTGTTGTTTCTGTCTTAAAAGGAAATCCTCCAAAATTTTTCCAAAAATAACTTTATGACTTCTCATACCGATTTTCTTCTTAAATCTGTGAGTTTCAAAATGTCCAATTCAAAAGAAAGGATTTATGTACTCCCAATTTTTGAAATATGAATTCTATGTGATGCACCCCCATTCTTTGTTATCTCTTCAAAATCTTTGAGCAAAAGTTAGGAAAAATGTCAAGTTTCTAAAAGGAACTCTCTTTATAGAAAATGCTATATCTGTGGTGATATTTCTCATTTTGCCAAAGACTGTGTGAAATAAAGAATTATTCTGAGTGATATAAATTCTTTTCATTCTTTTTCTTCTAACCCAAAAGGACCCACCTTCAAAATGGGTACCTGGAAATTAAATTCTTTGTGATTGCAGATTTTGAGCTGGGCAGATGGATCTATGTGAACAAGTGAGCAAGTTGACAAAACCTTAGAATTCTTTACTCTCATGACATCATAAGCATGTTGATGTCATTCTCATGACATCACCATCTCCAATCTCTTAAAATTCCATTTCTTTTCTAAACCTCACCACCGAAATTTTCCTTAACCACCAAACCAAAACCATATCCCACCATACTTTACTTCCCATCATATGTTTTGCCTCCTCGATCGGTGGTACCCCTCAAATTCGGTGGAACCCTTCAAATTCGGTGGTGAAACCCTTCTAAATTCGGTACAATCCTTCAAACTCCTCGGTGGAATCCTCACACCGATCCACCACCGAGTCTACACCGACCCACACCGATTCCACACCGAATCTCCACCGATCCACCACCTCAAATCCCTCCACCGATCCACCACCTCAAATCCCTCCACCAATCCACCCACTACAAACTCTTCTACAGATGTCACCCCAAATCCTCAAACTCAATCTTTTTGGGTCATCAAATTGGAAGATGAAATTCCAATCTTTTCTTCACTTTGAAGATTTTCTCCATAATGTCTTAGAAGTTTTACTACTGATTTTCCACCGAAAATCCTACCAAAAATAGCCAATTTTCGGTGGATTCTCCTTCATTTTCGGTGGAAAAGCAAAAAAAAAAAAAAAAAAAAAAAAATCCTACCGATTTTCCACCGAAAATCCTACCGAAAATAGCCTATTTTCGGTGGATTTTCCTCAATTTTCGGTGGAAAGGTAAAGGTAAAAAAAAAAAAAAAAATATCCTACCGATTTTCCACCGAAAATCCTACCGAAAATAGCCTATTTTCGGTGGATTTTGCTCAATTTTCGGTGGAAAGGTAAAAAAAAAAAAAAAAAAAATCCTACCGAAAATAGCCAATTTTCGGTGGATTTTCCTCAATTTTCGGTGGAAAGTTAAAAAAAAATGGTCTTGGTTCTGGCCGATCTTTTCATTTTCTCTTGGTGTTTTTCCTACGTCGGCCGCTGAGGGGGAGAATTCATCTGAGGGGGAGCAACATAAACCCTCAGTACTCATATACAGCGACCAACTTGAAAAAATGAGGAAATCGACGGACCGGTCAAGGGGGAGCACTTCAGTCCGGGCGGATCTAACTGAGGGGGAGAAACACAAAGACCGACTGATCTAACTGAGGGGGAGCAAAACAAAGACAAAGGATGCTGAAAAGATGCCAAGATGCAACAGTTGGGCAGAAGTATCCTAAGGCTGCTGATCAAAATGAAGAATCCTCAAGCCAGACACAAGTTTCAACTCGCCCCTCCAAAGATGCAAGTAATATTCATTCTGTTTATACTGTTTATACTTCTTTCCTTTTCCTTTCGATTATTTGTACAGCTATACCTTTTTATTTTTTCTTATATGTAAATATCATACATACATACACACACAAAAAAAAAAAAAATGGACTGTGTGAAAAAGAACCCAAAAGAGTAAAGAAGGGTCAACTTGCATTATTCACTGTCTTACTCATGTTTTTCTAAGTATGGATGTCATCATCAAATAGGGGGAGATTGTTGGGTCATCAAGATTTGAAGATGACCTCATGATCTCCTTTTATACTTTGAAAAACATTTTATACTTAGAGAAATTTTGGATGCATGGTTCTTTGTAATGGCTTGTACAAGATATCAAATGTTTGGTGAAGTCAAAGATCAACCAAAGTCAAGATTAAAGATTCTCTCATTGTGGAAGTGAAAGATCTTTTCTCAAACATACAAGTCATTGTTCACCGAAATTGTTCTCACAATTTCGGTGGTATCTCCACCGAAACTTCTCTCTATTTCGGCCAAGTCTCAAAGAAGCTTTTCCCAAAGATGATGTCATATATCTCAAAGATGATGTCACATATCTCAAAGATGTGTCACATATCCCAAATGACATTTCGGTGGGACCTCAAAGAAGCTTCAAAGATGTTTTCTCCAAAGATGTGTCACATATCCCAAGTTTCCATCGGTGGTGCTTTTCTTGAAAGAAAATCTGAGAAGCAAAAGGAGACAAAAGTGAGAGACATAATAAGACAAAATGAGAAGCAAATTCATTTTGTCTTGGAAGAAATCTTACAACCTTTCTTCGGTGGTGCATTTGTTGAAAGAGATTTTGAGAAGCAAAAGAAGACAAAAATGAGAGACATAAGAAGACAAATTGAGAAGATATTTTCTACATGGATAAAGTGACCTTCTGTCTTATTATCCATTTCCATGCAAAGCTCTTTTCTCATGCATGAGCTCTTCTGACTGTACCTTGTAAAAGGTGACAAGGACTTCACAACTTTCCAGAAGTCAACATCCTCAGCAAGTGTGAAGATGACAAGTGTCCCAAGCATTCAATGCTTGCACACTCCTTGTCACTATAAAAGGAAGAGCTCTCCATACAGAAACACACATCTTGAGAGACTTTGAAGATTACTGTGAGCTCTTGATATTCTACGCAAACTGGAAGAATTCTCTAAGTGCAAGAATTTCCAGTTTGCTTGAAAAACTTTATAGCTTTGTTCTAAGTGTTCTTAGTTATTTTGTTGTATACTTTGTGTAAGATTGTTAGAATAGTTTATCTGTTCTTTTCCGCAACAGTCTTAAGTTTTCTATGTGTAATTCTTGTTGAAAGATTTTCAATAAAAAGAATTAAAATTGTGAAAATTTTGAGTATTGTATTCAACCCCCCCCCCCCCCCCCCCCTTCTACAATACTTGTTATAGCCATCTGGGACTAACAATATCTGGTAAGAAGGACTCTCAATCAAAGTCTGGGATTGAATCCTGATCTAGGCATGCATGATTAGGTTTTGGAAGCATCATCTAAAAAACTTGACTTCTCTTTCTAAAAGTCAAGTTAGGGGGAGATTGTTGGGAACTGAAGATATGCCAAGTATGGTTAGTACTGCCAGAACTACATTAATACTGCCAGATCAACGTTAGTACTGCCAGAACAAAGATACTACTGCTAGATCAAGGTTAGTACTGCTGAGACATTAATGCTGCTGAAACAATGTTAATACTGCTGGTATATTACTACTGCTAGAACATTATTAATACTGCTGGTGTCTTACGAAAACTGTTAGTGCTGCTTATGCATATCGAAGTTAATACTGCTGGAACATCATTAGTACTGCTTGAGGAAAATGAAGTTAATACTGCTTGGGATCAGAACATGGAATGCGAGATTGAAGGAGATAAAGATGGAATGAATCTTTTTATTCATTTGGTTCCCATGCTCAATGTAAATTCACATATCAAAGTAACTAGAAAGATTGGCTGTTTGGCAGTTGCTGAATGGTGTGGTGCAGAATGATTAAGTGGTCAAAATGATTAAGAGGATCTTATGATATAGTACAATATGAAATAGGATCGTTTTGTAATTGTTTAGAATGAAATTAGAGTGCTAAATGGTTAAGGGAGGCCCACGATACAAAATCATTCAGAAGGTTTTAGAACCATTAAGGGGCAGACTTTTTTTTGTTAAGCAAGATTCACCTAAAAGCGATTCAGAGGTTACCTCTTAATGGAACTATTAAAAGGTAAACAAACGGCCAAAGAATCGCCTTCTTCTAGAGGGATCATCTAGGAAGCGAGTTGTTTGGGGTGTTTGAAACAGACCATAACAAGTAAACAATCAACTTCCATGAATAATCAATATTTCATAGTGTTAATTTTAGTTTTAATTTTAGTGAATAAATGATATTACAAAATTAATTTTAATTTTAAAAACTAAGCTGGCGATTTTAGTGTTATCTATAGCTTGCGATTTTAGTGTTATCTATAGCTGGCGATTTTAGAATTTAAAAACTTAATAGTTATCCAGAGGTATATCACGTGGCACTACAAAGATATTAGTGAAGCCTACCAAAAAGTTCAAACCGAAGGGAGTTTACACATCAAATGTGGTTTATCGAGAGGTTTTGAGTGATGATTGTATATGATTAAAGCATGATTGTAATTTCTATTTTGTTTAAACAAAAATTTAGACATAAAAGACTTCAGTTATAAACCAAACCCAAACCGTATGAATATTGCATGATTGTAATTTCTATTTTTATTTTTTGCTTACATTTATTTGAATATTGCATCCCGCCGCATTGCGCGGGTACTAAACTAGTTAACATAAATAATCGTATATGAACAAGAATGCATTAAAAAATACATTTCTTTTTTTACAAATTACACCATTGTAATCGTGGCCTTTTGGATTTAATCATATTATTAAATATCATAAACATGTACGAATTAATTTCTTTTATATATCTTACATTATTCGTTTTCAAGAATGACGTATCGAGATTTTTTTTAAATTTGTACATTTTACTCTCTTATCTATATTTATCTATTATATACCTTTAAAATTATTCCATTTACGGTTACACTTTATAACATCATAATTAGTTATTTAATCTACTTTATATCCCTTCTCCTTTCATTTTACATATCCTTATCATATCAACATACATAAACTAAAGTACATTTACTTTAATGGTCGGTTTCAGGTTAATGTCGGTCGGATTCAGGTTATTCATTTTTCGGGTTTGGGATTGCTTCGGGTCGGAATGATCAGTTTCGGGTTAATGTCGGTCGGATTCGAGTATTATTATAATACGAAAAGTATTTATAAATTCAATCGATTTTGAGGATGAATTCAACCAAACGAGAGACTGATGAAACCGAAAATAAGTTTAAAATTTTAAAAACATTTTGACTGACTATAATTTACGATTTTCTAAAAATAATTAGATAAATAAATTTGTTTATATAACATTTAAAATATTAATTTATTTTATTTCGGGTTTTCGGACGGGTCCCGTCCAAAGATGAAATGAAACAAAATAAACAAATTTTTTAAAATTTATGTTTATCGAACGAATATTGTTTCAATTTTTTGACCAATTAACCATATTGACCTTCAAATCAATAACGTATGGAAGAGACGATTATAATGGTGTAATTTGTTAAAACTAAAACGTATTTTTATGTAGTATATATGATATATAATAAAATAATTAAATCAAAAAATATTCAATATTTGGCTCATTTCGAACGTATCGAAGATACAATTATAATGGTGTAATTTGTTAAAATTAAAACGTATTTTTAACGTATTTTAGCTAATATACGATTTTATGTGTTAATATGATAAATGTGTAAAATGAAAATTAGAAAAGTAAAAAGGTATAAAGTAAACTAATTAAATAATTTTAGGGGTATAAAATGTAAATGTTTAATTAGATTTTGGTTTGTGAGAGGGCCGACAAAGTGCAGGGGGGGTATACAAACTGCAGGGGGTAGCCTTAGCAACCCCCTTTGGTAATTGCAAATATCAAATCAGTACTTTTTGTTGATGTGACAGTGAATAATATAAGAGTGTAGAGAATAATTTTTAAATTAGAAATTGTTTTATGTCACATCATATTTTGTGATGTTTTGTAGAGTATGTTTATGAAAAAAATGAATGAATAATTTTTTTTGTTAATAAATATTAAAAAATGCAAAATATAATATATATTAAAATACATAAAATAAATTACATATTAAAAAATACAACTTAACACATAAAAATACATCATTGTTCGTTTAGAAGTTTTTGAAAATTGATGTTCGTACAATCTCTGTTACCTCTATCCCCAAAACATCAACTATTTGCAAAGAAACAAGAGGCTGCTATGAAAGATGTAGAGAGAGCGTTTGGGGTACTCAAACCACGTTTCGCTATTATATGTGGGTCATCTCGTATGTGGTGCAAATAAATAATTGGAGAAATAATGAGAGCATGTATAATCATGCACAACATGATCGTCGAAGATGAACGTCATATTTATATTCGTCAATTT
This sequence comes from Saussurea involucrata, assembly GCA_033807775.1. Classification (NCBI taxonomy): domain Eukaryota; kingdom Viridiplantae; phylum Streptophyta; class Magnoliopsida; order Asterales; family Asteraceae; genus Saussurea; species Saussurea involucrata. The sequence continues at coordinate 263,215,519 of CM066321.1, forward strand.
GATGACGTTAATTTTATTACAACTACGCCTCAAATCTCTCATAGCATACTTCCTGAGTACTAAAACTATCTCCAAAATCACATACAAGTATGTAATATTTTTACTTTGTATGTTAATTAAATGTTTTATAAATTAAATATTTTATTTATTATTTTATTTTATTTTGTTATAATTATTTAATTAATAAAATATTTCATATCAAATTACGATAAAGAATATTTAATTGTACTTTTGTTGTTATTTGATTAAAATATAGTTTTTTTATGATGATGTGTCACTTTAGAAAGTGGTTGAAATTTCATTGTCGTGGAGGATAATTTCAAGATAATTGCAAAGCTGATGTGACGTTGATGTGACACTTTAGAAATTGTGTTGAAATTTCATTGTTGTGGATGCTCTAATAAATTATAGTCTCATAAAATCAGTCGTGGTAAATTTAGTTACCACATATCGTTATGTCTTGAATTGAATTCTAAGCAGATGAGATATTCCACCACATCCACATGGCCTCAACCACTACGTCACAAAATTTTTGGGTATACTTATTACGAACGTTTACTTAATCTTTATTTGATAAGTGTTTAGCGGGTCACTTTATCTTATCGGATGAACGTGATAAGAATTGAAAATTTTACTTGCTAAGAACGATGACAAGGATCTAGAGGCTTACCCTGTAAGTGAGTGTGACGACTCCAACCCGGTAAGCGTGTTGATCCAAACCCTCAATGATTTGATGACGACTCTTTAAGAAATACTTAGTGAAAATTGTAAGTAGACAATATGTATTAGAGTTTCACTATCGCTGATAAGTACTATGTCTCTACGGTACCGTTGATAGGAAACTCATGTTTTTTTTATTGTAATACATTCAGCGATACTGTTCATCAATATAGCTCTGAGCCTGTTCAGTCTTGTTGGTGATCGCTGACAATCTTAGTTGTTTACTTATGATCCCTGAAGACAAGTTTCACTTCAATTATGTTCTACGCTGAAGTCGAAGATTAAGCCAAAGAACCACCGAGAAGTCTACTAATGAACTGATGCGAATATCAGTGAAGCCAAGATTTGTCCACTCAACGTGAAGTTACAAGTAGAAGACTTCAGCGAACGTTGAACTTTATCACTCGCTGATAAAGATCTATTCAGCGAACGCTGATCATGAAGTCTTCCTCTACAAGTTACTTTTGTCTTACCCCCTTGTACGCCTCCGTACGAAAATGTCAGAAAGAACATCCCTTCTGTCCATTATCGTACAACCAACTCTGATTCTACACTGTACATCATGTGGCTACTAAGGTTGTCTACAATGGTCAAACCATGCAACCATTCAGCTGCTGCCACGTGTAAAGTTATACTGTTGTGCATTAAATTCATGCAGTATATAAGAAGAACCCTACTTCAGAAATGAAGTGCTTGGCCATCTTCTTCTCTCTACTATCTTTGTGTTAGAATATTATACTTATTATTCTTATCTCCTTTCTTACTTAATTCTAGTGCAAGAAACTTATTGTTTCTCATAACTTGTTTAGATTAGGTTTAATCCTTAATCTTGTTCCGCAACAAGTTGTAAATTGTTTGATAAATATCAATAAACAATTTAGAAAAGACAAATCTGTGTGTTTGTATTCAACCCCCCCCCCCCTTCTACAAACTTGTATAACCCCTCCGGGACCAACAAGTGGTATCAGAGCAAATTGTTTAATCTAATAAACAAGATCTTGCTTATACTAATCTTTTCTCTTACTTTCTATTTCTCATAATGGCTACCAACACAAACACAAACTATATTGATAATGGTTCTCTTGCTAAACCCCCTAGATTTTCCAGAGATAACTTTAATCTGTGAAAAAATAGGATGATACTCTTCTTAGAAGGTGTAGACCCAACTATGCCTTATTACATCGAAAATGGCCCATATATTCCTGTTAGGATTGATCCTGAAGTTCCAGGCACTACAACTAGAGCTGCCATTCCTGAAAGAGTCGTGCCTAAGGAACCTCACAATTGGTCTGATGAATATAAGAAGAAAGTGGCTATCGACACTAAAGCCAGATCTATCCTCTCTATGGCTCTTCCTGACGAAGTCTACCATTCCTCCATGAACCTGAAAACCTCCAAAGCCATGTGGGACACAATATGTGTTCAATATGAAGGTACGTCTGAAGTCCAGGACTCAAGAAAGATCAACCTGGTAAGACAGTACGAAAGCTTCATTTGTGGTAAGAATGAAACTCTCTCTGAAGTACATCAGCGGTTTAACTGTTTAATTATAGATCTGAAAACCGTTGGTAAGGAATATTCTAACTTTGAAACTCTGACAAAGTTCTTAGAATGTTTACCTGAAAGCTGGGACAGTTATTCAATGTGTCTCAAGATATCAAGGATCTAAAATCTATGACTCTCTCTACCTTATATGGCACTATGCTCAATCATGAGCAGTCATGTCATCTTAAGAAGAATCTTGTAAAAGATTCCAAGAGCACACCTGTTGCTTTACTCTCAGAGTCACCTTCCACTCAGCGATCTACTATCACTGTCACTGAGTTGGAAACTAACTCTGAATGCTCATCAGATGCTAACTCCTCAGATCTTGATGAATCTCTGGCACTCCTGGATAATAAGTTCAGGAGATTCGTTAGAAAGAGTAACTTCAGAAGGAATAAACCTCTTGCACTCACTGACAAGCATAGATCATCAACTCCTGTTGATAAGGCTACTGCTACCTGCTTTAACTGTGAAAAAATAGGACACTTTGCTAGTGAATGCAGGTCAAAGAAAGTCTATAAACCCTCATCTTTCCCCAAGAAAACCTCTAACCCCAGGGCTAGAGTTGACAAGTACAAAAAGCTGAAAGAAAAATATTCAAAGATGAAAAGATTTAAGAAGAAAGGCAAAGGCTTGGTCGCTGACTTCGAATGGGCTGCTTCTGACACTGAGGAATCATCTGACTCTGAAGATGATGATGAGGCCAATCTCTACCTCATGGCCAAAATCGAAGAAGAGGAAGAACAAACTGAAATTCCCTCTGCTTCATCCTCTACCTCTAAGGTATCACCTTCTTTCTTTACACATATTTCAGATATTGATGAAGCTGATAGTCTTCGAAAGATCGATCTCCTGACTATGAGTTTATATGATGCCATGAACGGAAAAACTGTTGTTGAAAATCAAAATCTTGATCTCGCTGAACAACTTAAAAACTGTCACCTTCAAATAGAAAAGCTTTCTAAAATTGAAGAAGATTTAAAAGATCAAGTTCATATAAATCAGTTAGTTAAAATCGAACGTGAAGAAGCCATCGCTGCATTGAAAGCTGAAAAAGCTACTATTGTAGGATGGTGTAAATCCTCAACAACGATCACTGAGATAATAAAGTCTCAGATTCCCCTGAGTGGCAAACGTGGTCTTGGTTACAAAGCTGATACTCCAGAACCAACCACTGATCATTCCATGCTTAAGTTTGGAATGTTCGTGTCCTCTATCCCTGACACTTCCTCATCTTAGTGTTCTTCTTCTAAAACTCCCATCCCTAAGGAAATCTCTACCTTAACTTCTAAAGGTAAAGAGAAAATTGTTTATCCAAAACCTCAGAAGGGTACCTTTGTACCTAAGCTGAATGCTTCTAAAGCTTCAGTGACTTATCCCTCTACTTCTAAGAACAAGATCCATGGATTCATTCAGCGATCTACTCCTAGAATCAGAGTGGATATTATTGGTATGAAATCTGAAGAACTAATTGTTCCTCCTATTTCCAATGCCAAAGGTATACTTGGTGCTGGCCCTGCTCATTTAAAATTAACGGCTCAACATGCAACAGGTCCTAAAGCTACGTTTAGTTATAGGAAATGCTATCACTGTGGACTTACAAATAATATTGCTAGTAAGTGCCCCACAACCACTAAAGCTGAAAAATTAGCTAAGGTGAAGATCAATGCCCCTAAGGCAAAGAAGACCACTGTGGTTAAGAAATTAACCAAAGTGAAGAATAATTATGAAGCTGAATCTTCAAATGCTGCGAAGATTGCAGAACCTTCCACTTCCTCTACCCCCACTGACAAGTGTGGGCCCATGGTGAAATGGGTGCCCAAGTCAAACTAATCTTCCTTTCTTTGCAGGATAAGAAGGGTATCTAATATCTCGATAGCGGATGCTTTAGACACATGACTGGAAAGAAAAGCCTGCTCACCGAATACAAGGAAGAGAAGGGTCCCTCTGTGACTTTCGGTGGAAATGGAAAAGGACATACCCGAGGGTTTGGTGTACTATCTAATGGTACAACAACCTTTAGAAGAGTCGCATATGTTGAAGGGCTGAAGCATAATCTTCTAAGCATCAGTCAGCTTTGCGACAAGGATAACAAAGTAATCTTTACTAAGGAATCCTGCTTTATCGCTGACAAAAAGGAGAAGATAGCTCTCAGCGGTTATCGTTTGGAAAATGTTTATGTAATAAACATGGACTCAACAACCACTGAGAACTCCTGTTTCTTCTCAAAAGCCTCATCTGATGTCAACTGGCTATGGCATAAGAGGCTCTCTCATCTAAACTTCAAGACACTGAACACTCTTTCTTCAAAAGAGTTAGTCACTGTCTACCTCAGCACTCATATGCCAAAGAATCCTTATGTTCAGCGTGTGAGAAAGGCAAGCAGACCAAAGAAAGCTTTAAGTCAAAGCAAGTCTCCTCAGTGTCATCTCCTCTACAACTTCTCCATATGGATTTGTTTGGCCATGTTAACAAACAATCCATCGCTGGAAAGAAATATACGCTGGTCATAGTTGATGAATTCTCTCGCTATACATGGGTTATGTTTCTCCGTTCTAAGAGTGACACCCCTGAAGAACTCATCACCTTTGTTCGGAAGATGGAAACCCTGAACAACTTGACCGTTCGCTCAATAAGGAGTGATCATGGGACTGAATTCAAAAACAGTTCTCTTGATTCCTTCTTTGAGAGTAAGGGTATTTCTCACAACTTTTCTTCAGTGAGAACACCGCAACAAAACGGAGTCGCTAAAAGAAGAAATAGAACAATTATTGAAGCTGCACGTTCAATGCTCAGCGATTCTCACCTGCCTACTCAGTTTTGGGCAGAAGCTGTCAACACTGCTTGTTTTACGCAAAACAGGTCGCTGATAGTCAAAAGATTCAATAAGACAGCCTATGAACCTTTTCATGGGAGAAAGCCTTCAATTAGCTTTCTTCACATCTTTGGATGTCAGTGTTTCATACTGAACAACAAAGATGCCATTGGAAAGTTTGATCCTAACGCTGATGATGGAATCTTTCTTGGATATTCTTCAATTTCCAAATCCTTCAGAGTCTTCAATCGAAGAATACAAACTGTTGAAGAAACTATTCACGTCACGTTTGACGAATCCCGTTCAGCAAACTCTAAACCGTCTGCTGTTACTGAAGAACTGAATCAATGGATGTTTTCTCATCTTGGTGATTCAGAAGATATTCCCACTCCTCATACTCATACAGTTGAAGATGATAGTCCTACTATCATCCCAAACATGCAGAATAGTGAAGCTGAAACATCATGGGTCTCAGCAGTTCCTTTAAACACTATACCTGCTTCTGAACCAAATGTCTCAGACATTCCATTTACTTCTCAGCAATCAGTGAATGAAATGACATCTGCACCTACTCCTCTCTTGGCTGATATTCCAGAAGTTGCTGAAGCTTCATCTTCAGCTCCTCCAGTTCAATTTGAGTCAGCGACTTATGCTGCTGCTCAGCGATGGACTGTAAATCACCCAATTGATCAAATTCTTGGTGATCCAAACGCTGGTGTTCAGACTCGACGAAGTGCAGGTAATATTTGTTTATTTTTTAACTTTATTTCTCTGATTGAACCAAAGAAAGTAGATGATGCCCTCAAAGATCCAAACTGGGTCAGCGCCATGCAAGAAGAGCTGACTGAATTCGAAAGTAACAAAGTTTGGAAACTTGTTCGAAGACCAAGTGACAAGACAGTGATAGGCACTAAATGGGTCTATCGAAACAAGTTAGATGAACATGGAACTGTAACCCGCAACAAGGCTCGACTTGTTGCTCAGGGATACAGACAAGAGGAAGGCATAGATTATGACGAAACATTTTCTCCAGTAGCAAGACTAGAATCTATTCGTCTATTCTTAGCATACGCTGTACACAAAGACTTCAAAGTATATCAGATGGATGTTAAGTCAGCGTTTCTAAATGGAAAGCTGAATGAAGAAGTCTATGTGGAACAACCTCCAGGATTCTAAGATCCTAAGCGTCCAGGTTATGTTTATAAACAGGATAAGGCACTTTATGGCTTAAAGCAAGCTCCACGTGCATGGTATGACACTCTATCTACTTATCTCCATATTGAAAATTTGAGCGTGGTAAAATCGATAAGACTCTATTCTTCAGGAAAGTAAAAGGTCATGCTATTCTTGTTCAGATATATGTTGATGACATTATATTTGGTTCTACTAACCCTGACCTTTGTACTCGTTTCGCTGATAGAATGAAAAAAAGAGTATAAAATGAGAATGATGGGTGAGCTGACATATTTCCTTGGTCTTCAGATAAAGCAAAATGAAAAAGGAACTTTAATTAATCAGGGAAAGTATGTTAAAGATATGCAGAAGAAATTCGATTTAACTCAGAGTTCAGCTACGAAAACCCCTATGGCACCACCGCTGACACTAGACAAGGATTCAAATGGAATACCTGTTAATGTCACGCTGTACCGTGGGATGATCGGCTCTCTCTTGTATCTTACAGCTAGCCGACCCGATATTATGTACGCAACCTGTTTGTGTGCACGATATCAAGCTGAACCTAAGGAATCTCATATGATCGCTGTAAAGCGAATTTTTCGATACCTTAAGGGTACTGCGAACCTAGGTCTTTGGTATCCCAAAGACTCAGGGTTTGATCTAATCGCCTATTCAGATAGTGATTTTGCAGGTTGCAAATTGGATAGGAAAAGCACCACAGGAGGCTGTCAGCTCCTGGGTGGAAAGCTGGTGAGTTGGACAAGTAAAAAGCAAAACTCAGTGTCCACCTCTGCAGCTGAACTTGAGTATGTAGCCTCTAGAAGCTGTTGTTCTCAGGTCTTGTAGATGAGAAATCAACTACTAGACTATGACCTTCAGCTCTCAAATATTCCAATCTATTGCGACAGCACAAGTGCCATCGCTATAGCCAACAATCCAGTGCTACACTCAAAGACAAAACACATCGAAATCTGGTATCATTTTATCAGAGATCATGTGATGAATGGTGATATAGAACTTCATTTTATCCCAACTGACTATCAGTTAGCTGATCTGTTCACCAAACCTCTTGATGAGACAAGATTCAACTTTCTCATCAGCGAGCTTGGAATGCTGAACTTTGAAGAGTAAAATCTTCAGCGGTTCACATTTGATCAGCGACAGGATAAAACCAACTTGTATAACCCATTCTATCATTCTCTCTCTGAACATAATTGATTCGCTGATATCAAGGTATGTTTTTCTCTCGCTGACAATCGCATGTAAATGCAAGATTTCAAGACAAATTACATCGCTGAATATCTCTTCCTTAATCAGCGATACTTTGAAATTTCTAAAACCAACACTGATATTTCTATTCAGTGCTTCATGTTTTCAAAAGTGTCCCTGAGCTTTCAAAACCTCACAGATATCCTAAAATATGAAAGGACATCTGTGACGTCATCGCAACGGATAAGCCCTGGCACGTTCTTTTTCTGACACATGATTGCACGTTTCGTTTACCTTCCAATCAAATGCAAACACGTGTCCGTGTCATGATGAAAAACTTTCCCGCTTGAGTTTTTCTCTCTCTCTAATCTCACTATATAAACACATTTTGGGTTTATATTTTTCCTTTACGCGAACAACTTCTTCCTCAAGAAAACTACTGTTGCATTTTTGCTCTCAAGTTTTCAAGAACTGTTCATCTTCTTCTTCTTCAACGAACCAGGTTAATATTTCTTTTATTTACCTGTTTCTTAAAACTTGTTAATGATCTTCTCATTGTTTTTACAAGATCAAACAAAAGAACTTTTTCAAAAATGAAATCATTTCTTTCATGGTTTTATGAACACAACCTTTCATGGTTGTTCTTCAAGTTTAATCGCAAATATCTTAAACTTGTTCTTCATACGTTTTTCCAGAATCCTAATCCTCAAAGGAAACTGGAAAACAAGACTTTTTATTGGGTTTGCATTTCTTTTTCAAAAACATGAAAACCCAAATCTTCATTAAGACATTTTTGTCTGAATGAAATGGACAAAATTCGAACCATCTTATTGGAAAATCTTTCCACATTAAGATTATTCTTATTTGTTATATCTTTGGTTGACCTGATAATACAGCAATGGCATCTACTGATATTCCTACTGCTGAGAACACTGCTGCTGCTGAGGAACTGGAAATCACCAAGGCTCCTCAGGTCAAGTTCACGCTTGAGGAACTCGATTGGACAAAAGCAAACAATCTCTATGCGCTTTTCGAGTTTCCTCCTCGAAAGCAAGTCACACATCTGAATGATGCTGTGAATTTCCTAAACACCTGTTTCCTCTCTACAGCCCTGACCATAACACCCCCTGCTAATCAACTACTACTATCTCAGTTCTGGTATTCTGCCAGACACACTCAGCTCACATCGACCAAAGACCCCACAAAGAAAATCGATTGCATCCTCTGTGACACTGATTTTGGCACCATATAAATCACCCCTTCCATTATCCGAAAAGCCCTGAGCCTTCCCATCGCCACAAAAGAAAAACCCTTTGTTTCTCACCCTGACCACAAGAAACATGCTGATAGGGAAGCCATCACTGCATTCTTTGATGCAATGGGTTAAGTATGGGAAACAGGAAGGGACAAGAAGCCTGAGAAGAAGCTAACCCTCATCAAGAAGTCCAAAATGCCCAGCGAGATGAACTTCATCTTCACACACTTGATAAGCTGCATGACTGCAAAGACCGGCTCCTCTGATCAAGCCGCTCAACCTCAGCAAGCAATGGGCTATGCATTGCTGAAAGGTCTTCATGTTGACTGGGCCTCGATAATCTACGATGATCTAGTGCTCAGAGTAGACTCTGCTGCTGACCGACCATCATGGGTTCCATATCCAAGATTCCTCAGCGCCGTCTTCCAAACCGGCCTGAAGGATAACTACCCAAAAGTAGGAGACCTGAAACTCTCTTAGGTTGGCCCTAAGGTACTCGACTTCAAGCCAATGGCAAACGAGGTACGTCTCTCTAGTCTCTTAACTCCTCTCAATCCTCCTTCTTCTATTTCTGTGGCTACTTCAGCGACAATACCCCTCGCTGATACCCAGGCCACAAAATCTACTCCTCGTAAAAGGAAACACCCATCTTCCCAACTTGGTTCCAAAAGGACTAAGAAAACCAAGGAGCAACCCCAGCAATCTCATGCTGAAGACTCCTCAGCTCATCTTGAAGAGTTGATGGAAAGTTCAGTGGTACGCTCTGCCACAGCTGAACAAGCCACCCTTTCCATCCCAGCTTCAGCGTCTCTAAACGCTGAAGTTATAAACTTGGAAATGGACCAACCTCCTTCAGTCTCTCATAGGACTGAAGAAGTGATTCTCAGTGGATCCAACACTGAATCAGGTCCACATCAAACGTTCTCAACCTTCGCTTCTCTCTCTACTCCATTGGACTTTAATCCAGTTTTCACCACGATCACTGGAGCACCCGTCATTCTTCCAGAAGCTAAAGCTGATACTTTTCAAGGAATGATGGATGCAGGACCTGCAGGAATGTCCATGCGTACACGCACTCTAGCTGACGACATGGAACTTTTTTCAGGACACAGAAGTTTTGACGACTTCACCAGCCCTCCTGCAGGTATACACCAACCCATATACACTGTAACTAAACCCCAAACTTCTGAGTTTTCCTTTGTTCATAAGTACTTATTTGTTATAGGTCCTAATTTGGGAGACATCAACGCCTCTCTGAAGAACCTGGATACAAAGCTGACAGGTCTTACCACTACTCTCTCAGACAACTCTTCAGCTGTAACAAACGCTGGAGAGAATCTCAACAAGCTGACAAAAGTGGTTGAACAGAAAGCCTCCAAAGCTGATTTGGAGAAGGTTGATGGTACTCTCGGTGACTTTGCCAAAGTTCTTGCTGATATCTACACCGACTACAACTCTCTCTCCTCAAGAGTTAACACCATGTCCAGCGAGGTCATAACGCTGAAGACATCGGTCAGTACTCTTCAGAGAGGTGTCCGCTGTAAAGACTGACGTGAGTTCAGTAAAGACTGACGTAAGTTCAGTGAAGACGATGGTACAGCAGATCCTGAATCACATGACCGCCCCTGCCCCTGCACCTTCACATTTTACTACGGCGGATCGTGCTGAACTTTTAAAGACCAGTCCTGCTATTACTGGCCTAAAAGACAGAGTAGCAGCGATTGAAAACTATATTGGGATCCTTGGCCAAGAAGACAGGGAACCAACACCATCTGCTGAGTCATCGCATTCCTCCCCCACCAATCATGAAGAAGGAGGGGAGAAGAAGACTGAAGACCTTCCCCAAGATGAATCTATCGAAGGGGAGAAGACTGAAGACCTTCCCGTTACTGAAGAGGGGGAGAAGACAGATGAAGAAACAACTGCTGGACCTCAGGGAGATGAAAACCCTGAGGGAACCGAGAAGCTTACCTCTGTATTTGAGGGGGATCAACTCGAAGAAGTTGCTGAAGAATCTGAATCTGAAGCTGAAGGTGAAGAAGCCGTCGACATCTCTGATGATGATGACGATGATGATGATGACTCCTTTATCGTCAAGCCTGCTTAGAAGACTACAACTCTTAAAGGGTTTTCGATAAACGAACCTTCACGGGAGCGGACAAAGCCTTCAGCGTCTGAAGCTGACAAGGGCAAAGGAAAAGGTGTCGCTGAAGACGATGAAAATCTGATCATCTTGCTTCAAAAGCCAGTTCGTCAGTCCTATCCCCTGCTTGAGGATTCTGAAGTACAACCAGCTGCTGCTGAAGAAATAATCCCAGTCTTGGATTTTATCACCGAGACTGATGAACCTGAAGAACATACACTCTCTCATACAAGCAGACCTTTCTTGGTTCCTCAAAAACCAAGTGAAGAGCATCAGAGAAGAAGAGAAGAGATGATTAAGAAGCTTGAGGCTCAGCGAATCATCTTACCACATGCCAAAGTCAAAACTCCTAAGTTCAGACTTACAAACCAAGAATACGCTGATCACCTCAGAGCTGAACGTTTACTCGCTGATAAAAAGGAAGCTGAAGAAAAAGACAAGGCTCTCGCCATCCAGCTCGTCCAAGAATCAGTCGAAGACCCCAAGCTGAAACGAATTCCCATTCAAGTCCAACGCCAGCTTTGGGAAGATGCTCGAAAGATCGTTGAAGAAAAGAGAACTGTGTCTCAATCTACTTTAATCTGGTGCAAAGAAAAGGTACACTTCAGATATCGACCTGCCAGAATCAACAAGGTACATATCACTGGAAAATCAACCCTCAAAGTTTCAATCGCTGAGATCGAGATATTCAGAGAAAACGGACAGTACGAAAAATTCTATGCTGAAGCCATCACGAAGTACGGTCTCTCTGAATGGTTGGAGATCAGATTAGCCATCCAGAAGTCTCAATCTAAGTACAAGGATCATGTCGAAAAGCTGATAAATCAACAGATCGACTTAGTTTCTTCTTGTGTGGATATTCCTCCTCCCCCTCCGCTCGCAAATCAAAAAAGAAGGGCCTATGCAAAGAAAAAGTCTAAACCTTCAGACTCAGGTCCTATTATACGGAACGAAACAAGTATTGGTTTTTCTCGTGCTGAAGTTCTTGGTCCAGAACCTGACCTTTCCGCACTTGACACATCTCTTCCTCCTGGTGAGACTTTCATCCCTGGAAAAGTCATAAGCAAACCCTATGGGATATTCTTTATTGACTATGGTGGACGACAACGTTTTCAACGTATATCTGAGCTTCCCATCACTCCCATCGAACAGCTGAAAGATCTCATCTACTGGTGTGAATTCAAACGCGACATTCAGGCACGACATCTTAAACCCTTGATTTTTGAAGAAGCTCTGAACAAAAAGAATCAAGGAGTAACGGTTCCTGACTGGATGATTCCCACATCAAAGACCCTTGATGAACTTCTCATTAAGGAAGAACCTCTATAAGCTGATAGGATCGCCCCATTCTTCTATTTTATCAGTTATTCTTTTGTACTTGTAATTTATTTCGTTTGTACTTATAATCGTTCCACTTCCCTTTGTAATCTGATACGAAGTTTAAAGAAAGATTTCAGCGAAAGTACTTTACTCCATCAGTACAGAAAAGATCCCAGAAAACAGTAAAAGGGACACATATTTTATGAGTTCTTTTTATCCTTATGTTTTCATTAAATAGCAATTTTCTCTGTTGCTATGTCATAATCAAATAGGGGGAGATTGTTGATCCAAACCCTTAGTGATTTGATAATGACCCTCTCTATTCTACTTAGTGAAAATTGTAAGTAAACAATGTATTAGAGTTTCACTATCGCTGATAAGTACTAAGACTGTTTTCAGTACCGCTGATAGGAACTCTCGCTCTTTAGATTAGACATTCAACGAACCCTGTTCATTTAGCAAGCTCTGAGCCTGTTCAGTCTTGTTGATGATCGCTGATGATCTCATACATTGTTCAGCATAACTGTTCATCATAATGCTCTGAGCCTGTTCAGACCTATTTGGTGATCGCTGACATTCATAGTTGTTTACTTATGATCCCTGAAGACAAGTTTCACGTTAACATAGGTTCTACGCTGAAGTCGAAGATCAAGATCAAGAACCAGCGACAAGTCTCCTAATGAACTGATGCGGATCAGCGAAGACTCAGATTTGTCCACTCAACGTGAAGTATCAAGTACAAGACTTCAGCTATCGCTGAACTTTGTCATTCACTGATATAGAATGATAAAGCGCTGAATCAACGAAAGCTGATCATGAAGTCCTCCGTACAAAGTACTTTTGTCTTAACCACCCTTGCACGTCTCCGTACGATATGTCAGAAAAGAACCTCCTTATTGTCTGAAATCGTACAACCACTCTGATACTACACTGTTCAAACATGCGACTACTAAGGTTGTCTACAAAGGTCAATGACATGCAACCAATGAGCTGCTGCCACGTGTAAAGTATAAACTAACATGCATTAAATGCATGCAGTATATAAGAAGGACTCCAACTTCATTCTTGAAGCACTCGTAAACTCTGGTCGAGTCATCCTTCTTATCTTGAGATAGGTTATTATTAGTAATTTCCTTCTCTTTCTTTGTGCAAGAAACTTAGTGTTCCAACTTGTTTAGATTTAGGTTTATCCTTAATCTTGTTCCGCAACAAGATGTAAATTGTTAATGATTTATCAATAAACAATTTAGAAAAGTAAAATCTGTGTGTTTGTATTCAACCCCCTCCCCCCCTTCTACAAACGTGTATAGCCCTTCGGGACCAACAAGAAGTCTACGTGGAACAACCTCCAGGATTCTCAGATCCTAAGCATCCAGGTTATGGCTATAAACTGGATAAGGCACTTTATGGCTTAAAGTAAGCTCCTCGTGCATGGTATGACACTCTCTCTACTTATCTCCATATTGAAAAATTTGAGCGAGGTAAAATCAATAAAACTCTATTTTTCAGGAAAGTAAAAGGTCATATTATTCTTGTTCAAATATATGTCGATGACATTATATTTGGTTCCACCAGCCCTGATCTTTGTACTCGTTTCGCTGATAGAATGAAAGCTGAATATAAAATGAGTATGATGGGTGAGCTGACATATTTCCTAGGTCTTAAAATCAAACAGAGTGAAAAAGGAACTTTCATTCACCAAGGAAAATATGTTAAAGATATGCTGAAGAAATTTGATTTAACTCAGAGTTCAGCTATGAAAACCCCTATGGCACCGCCGGTGACACTAAACAAGGATCCTTCTGGAAAACCTGTTAATGTCACAACATACCGTGGGATGATCGGCTTTGTTCTGTATCTTACAGCTAGCCGACCTGCTATTATGTATGCAACTTGTTTGTGTGCACGATATCAAGCTGAACCTAAGGAATCTCACTTGATCGCTGTAAAGAAAATATTTCGTTACCTTAAGGGCACCCCTAACCTAGGTCTTTGGTATCCCAAAGACTCAGGGTTTGATCTAATCGCCTATTCAGATAGTGATTTTGCAGGTTGCAAATTGGATAGGAAAAGCACCACAAGAGGTTGTCAGCTCCTGGGTGGAAAGCTGGTGAGTTGGAAAAGTAAAAAGCAAAACTCAGTGTCCACCTCAACCGCTGAAGCTGAATATGTTGCCGCTGGAAGTTGTTGTTCTCAGGTCTTGTGGATGAGAAATCAACTACTGGACTATGACCTTCAGCTCTCGAAAATTCCAATCTATTGCGACAGCACCAGTGCCATCGCTATAGCGAACAATCCAGTGCTACATTCAAAGACCAAACACATCGAAATCAGGTATCATTTTATCAGAGATCATGTGATGAATGGTGATATAGAACTTCATTTTATCCCAACTGACTTTCAGTTAGCTGATCTATTTACCAAACCTCTTGATGAGACAAGATTCAACTTTCTCATCAGCGAGCTTGGAATGCTGAACTTTGCAGAGTAAAATCTTCAGTGGTTCACATTTGATCAGTAATAACAATGAACTTGTATAACCCTATTCATCACCTACTCCCTGAACAAATTGATTCGCTGATATCAAGGTATGTTCTTTTTGACTCGCTGACGTTCGCTTATGAATGCAAGATTTCAAAACAAATTACATCGCTGAATATCTCTTCCTTTCAGTGATACTTTGAAATTTCAAAACTTAACACTGATATTTATATTCAGTGCTTCATATTTTTCAAAAGGTCCCTGAGCTTTTCAAATCCTCAGAGACATCCTAAAATAAGAAAGGACGTTTGTGACGTCATCACAACGGATAAACCATGGCACGTTTTCTCTGACACGTTCGCCCGTTTCGACTTCCTTGTCCAATCAAATTTAAGGGACATGTACGTGTCATCAGGAAAAACTTTCCCGCTCATAGTTTTTCTCTCTCTACTTTCACTATATAAACCCTTTGAGTTTATATTTTTACCTTTTTTGCGAACTTCATCTCCTTCAAAGCAAGAACTCTCTGTTGCATTCAAAATATTAACTCAAGAATCTGTTCATCTTCATCTTCTTCAAACTACAGGTTTATATTTCTTTTATGTTGCAACTAATAAACTTGTTTTCGATCTTATTATTGTTTTCAAAAGATCAAACAAAAGAACTTTCTTAAAATAAAATCATTTTCTCTTAATGATTTTATGAACACAATCTTCATGATTGTTCTTCAAGTTTAAAAACAAAAATCTTAAACTTGTATCTTCATATGTTTTTCCAGAGTCCCCTTTTTAAAAGGAAAATGGAAAACATGACATTCACTAGATTTTGAATTTTTTTGTCAAAACTATAAAAACCCTAATTTCTATTTTCTTTTCTAAATAGAAATTACAAAACCCTAAAAACCCTTATTTTGGATATTTTATCCATTTTAAGAATATCTGTTCATATTCTTCTCTCTTATATTATATAAACAGAAATGGCATCATCCACTGAAGCTCCTCCAACTCAGACTCCTACTGCTTCTTCAAAGACTACACTCACCCCTGCTCCTCAAGTTCGTTTCAAATATGAGGAAATCAACTTTCAGGGCAACAACCCTTATGCCCTCTTCAACTTTCCTCAGAGAAAGCATATCACCCACTTAGACGACGCTGTGAACTTTCTCAAGACATGCTCTCTCTCCACAACTCTGACCGTCACTCCTCCAGCAAATAGACACCTCCTTGCTCAGTTCTGGTGGACTGCAAGACGTGATATGATCACCTCCATCAAAGACCCTAAAAAGGAAATAAAAGTAATCCTTTTTTAGACTGACCATGGAACCTCCAAGATAACACCTGGAAACATCATCAGGTGTGCCCTCAACCTCCCTGCCGCCACAAAAGAAAAACGCTTTATCCCTCTACCCAATCCCCAAAACCCCACTGACAGAGACGCCATCATTGCATTCTTTGATGCAATGAAGTATGCATGGGACACAGGGAGAGATGAACCCCCTGAGAAGAAGTTGACTGCCATCAAGAAGTCCAAGATGCCAAGCGAGATGAACTTCATCTTCGCTCACCTGATAAGCTGCATGACAGCTAAAGTTGGTTCTTCTGACCAAGCTTCTCAACCCCAGCAGGCTATGGGATATTCACTACTAAAAGGCCTACACATCGACTGGGCTAAAATCGTCTTTGATGGCATGATTCAGAGAGTCGAGGAATCCAAAAGACAGAAGACGGTTCCTTATCCTCGATTTCTCAGCGCTCTCTTCCTACAGGGACTCGGGAACAGATACCCGAAGGTGGGCGACCTGAAACTCTCACAGGTTGGCACCAAGATCCTCAAGTTCACCCCCATGCCGAACGAGGTACGTCTTTCTACTATCTTATCTATTCTCAATCCCCCAACTTCTTCTACTTCTGTGGCTACCTCAGCGGTAATCCCAACTGCTGATACCCTGGCTGCAACCTCCACTCCTTCTAAGAAAAGGAAACACTCTACTACCTCACTTGATTCTCAAAGGATCAAGAAAACCAAGGAGCAACCCCCCAAGCCTTCACAGGCTGAAGACTCCATGACTCTTTCTGTACAAGAGTCGTTGGATAGTTCCGTGGTACGTTCTGCCACAGCTGATCAAGCCACCCTTCCATACCAACTTCAGCGTCTCAGCGGATCCAACGCTGAACCTCTCACCAAATCCCTCTTCTCAACCATCATTCCTCCCACCATTTCTTTGGACACTCCACATGTTTTCCCCCATTCTCTACAACAAACATCATCCTCCAAGATACATCAGCTGCAACTTTACAGGGGATGATGAATCAAAATATAGGATCTGCAGGCACTTCTATGCGCCAAGGCACTCTGGAAGGCGACATGGAACACTTCTGAGGTTATCGAAGTTTCGAGGACTTCACCAACCCGCCTGTAGGTATACACAAAACCATACACACTTCTCTCTCAAAATCCCCAACTTCTGAGCTTTTCTTTGTTCATAAGTTATTAACTGTTGTAGGTCCTAATTTGGGCGACATCAACACATCGCTCACAGATCTCTCCAACAAGGTGGAATCTCTCACCACCACTCTATCTACAAACTCTACAGTGGTTACAAACGCTGGAGAGGATCTCAAGAAGCTGACCACAGAGGTCAAAGGCAAAGCCTTTAGTGCTGATCTGGAGAAGGTGGAAGGTAGCATTGGAAATTTTGCTACTACTCTCACTGAAAACTCCATCTCCATCAACAATCTCAACTTCACCAACAGCACCCTCTCCACAAGCTTCACCTCCCTGTCCAATGAAGTCACGTCATTGAAGACAGAGGTTGGTACTCTTAAGGGAGAGGTGTCTACGGTCAAGACTAAGGTCGGCACTGTCAAATACCTCCTTCAGCAAATCCTCGACTGCCTGAATGCTGCTACTTGTGCTCCTTCGCATTTTACTCAGGTGGATCGAGAGGATCTTCAAAGAATCACTCCTGCTATATCTGGCCTGGAAGACATATTAGGTAGGATTGAAACCTGTGTTGGGATCTCTGGCCTGGAAGACAGGGACCCAATGCACACTGATGCCACGGCTGCTGATATTCCAGTTACCTCCCCCACTCATCATATAGAAGAGGGGGAGAAGAATGAAGGTCTTCCACATAATGCTGAGGGGGAGACAACTGAAAAAAATGCTGCTGCTGCTGCTACAACCGAGAAACCTCCGAGAGTTGAAAACCCTAAGGGAACCGAGAAACCTCCCTCTGAATTTGAGGGGGAGCAACTCGATGAGCAACCCGAAGCTGCTACTGATGTCACAGAACCATACGCTGATGAGAAAGAATCTGAAGAAGAAGCTGAAGACGATGAAGACGTTGACATCGCTGATGATGAGCCATCATCATCTCCTAAAAATGATGATGATGACGATGATGATGATGTTGATTTCTTTGTCCAGCCTAAGAAAGCCCCAGCTCAAAAAGGGGTTATGATAAATGAACCATCAGGGGAGGGGACAAAGATAAAACCTGCAGCAACTGAAGCTGACAAAGGCAAAAACAAAGGACTCGCTGCAGAAGGCAATTTGACTATCCTACAAAGAAAGCCAGTTTGTCAGGTACAATATCTCTTCTTCCCTTACACTGCATCCCTCCTCTATCCCTTCTCAACCTCAATTCTCCTCTCCATAAAACCTCTATACACTTAAACCCCATTCTTTTCTCTATCTCTTTCTTCCTAAATGATCATACTTAAACGATCGGTGTGTTTCAGCTAGTCCTCTCCCCTACTTGAGGATCCAGCTGAAGTTCCTTCTACTGCATCAACAATAATCCCAGCTCCTATCGCTGAAGAAATAATCCCAGTCTTGGATTTCACTGAGATTGATGAACCTGAAGAACAGTTGCTCTCTCACAACAAAAGACCTTCCTTGGCTCCTCAAACGCTAAGTGAAGAAGATCAGAAAAAGAGAGATGCAATTATCAAACAACTTGAAGATCAGCGAATCATCATTCCTCGACACAAAATCAATGTTCCTAAGTTCAAACTATCAAGGAAGGAATACACTGAACATCTCAAGGCTGAAAAACAACTCGCCGATCGAAGAAAAGCTGAAGAACAAGATAAAGCCTACGCCATCCAGCTTGTCCAACAATCAGTGAAGGATCATGATCTGAAGAAAACTCCCATTGATGTCCAACGTCAATTGTGGAAGGACGCCAAGAAGATCATCGAAGAAAAGACCAAGGTATCTGACTCTACCTTGGAATGGTGCAAAGAAAGACTGCACTATCGATATCGGGCAGCCAGAATCAACAAAGTATATATCAGGGGAATAACGCCAATAAACGTTCCAGTCATTGAGGTCGATTTATTCAGAGAGAATGGTACAAAGGAAACCATCTACACCTCTTCAATCAAGAAGTACGGTTTCTCTGAGTGGTTGGAGATGCGAATAGCCATTCAGCGATCTCGCTCACAATTTAAAAGCCATGTCGAGAAAATGATAAATCAATAGATCGACTTGGTTTCTTCTACTGTGGATATTCCTCCTCCTCCTCCTCCTAATCCAGATCAACGAAGAAGGGCCACTTCAAAGAAAAAGATAATACCTTCAGACTCAGGCCCTCCTATAAAAAACGAAACAGGTATTAGTTTTTCACGTGCTGGAGTACTTGGTCCTGAACCTGATCTCTCAGCGCTCGACAACTCCCTGCCCCCTGTTGAATGATTCATCCCTGGAAAAGTCTTAAGCGAACCTTATGGTATCTTCTTTCATGACTATGATGGACGAGAATGCTTTCAACGCATCTCTGAGCTTCCCATTACTCCTATCGAATAGCTCGGGGATCATGTCTATTGGTGTGAATTCAGAAAAGATCTTCTCGGACACTTCATGAAGCCCCTGATCTTTACTGAAGCAAAGAATAGACGAGATCTTGGAGAATAAGTCCCAGACTGGATGATTCCTACGACAAGAACCCTTGATGAACTTCTCATTAAGGAAGAACCTGAATAGCTGATAAGATTCCTTATAATTCTTCTATCTTTATCAGCTTATATCTTTTGTACTTGTTAATTTATTTGATGTACTTGTAATTTTTCCACTTCCCTTTGTAATCTTATACGAAGTTAAAATAAAAATTTCAGCGAATGTACTTTACTCCATCAGTACTCAAAATATCCCAGAAAACAGTAAAAGGGACAAATATTTTATGAGTTCTTTTTATCCTTATGTTTTCATAGTTAGCAATTTTCTTTTGTTGCTATGTCATAATCAAATAGGGGGAGATTGTTGATCCAACCCCTCAATGATTTGATGATGACTCTTTAAGAAATACTTAGTGAAAATTGTAAGTAGACAATATGTATTAGAGTTTCACTATCGTTGATAAGTACTATGTCTGTACAGTACCGCTGATAGGAAACTCATGTTTTTTATTGTAATACATTAGTGATACTGTTCATAAATATAGATCTGAGCCTGTTCAGTCTTGTTGGTGATCGCTGACAATCTTAGTTGTTTACTTATGATCCCTGAAGACAAGTTTCACGTCAATTATGTTCTACGCTGGAGTCGAAGATCAAGCCAAAGAACCAGCGACAAGTCTACTAATGAACTGATGCGGATATCAGCGAAGGCAAGATTTGTCCACTCAACGTGAAGTTACAATTAGAAGACTTCAGCGAACGCTGAACTTTATCACTCGCTGATAAAGATCTATTCAGCGAACGCTGATCATGAAGTCTTCCTCTACAAGTTACTTTTGTCTTACACCCTTGCACGCCTCCGTACGAAAATGTCAGAAAGAACATCCCTTCTGTCCATTATCGTACAACCAACTCTGATTCTATACTGTACATCATGCGGCTACTAAGGTTGTCTACAAAGGTCAAACCATGCAACCACTCACCTGCTGCCATATGTAAAGTTATACTGTTGTGCATTAAATGCATGCAGTATATAAGAAGAACCCTACTTCAGAAATGAAGTGCTCGGCCATCTTCTTCTCTCTACTATCTTTGTGTCAGAATATTATACTTAATATTCTTATCTCCTTTCATACTTAATTCTAGTGCAAGAAACTTAGTGTTTCTCATAACTTGTTTAGATTTGGTTTAATCCTTAATCTTGTTTCGCAACAAGTTGTAAATTGTTTGATAAATATCAATAAACAATTTAGAAAAGACAAATCTGTGTGTTTGTATTCAAACCCCCCCCCCATTCTACAAACTTGTATAACTCCTCCGGGACCAACAAAGCGCTTACCGACGAATTGTTACATACAATGTCGTTTTAATGAACTATAATCTTACCCGACAAAATAAGTGAAAGTGTTGACTCTTGACGGTAAACATTGGGTGAATGACCCCTTAAGGTTGCTTTTGGTATATAGGATTGGACTGAACATGACATCATAAAACTTAATATTTCAAGTTTGACGCGACATGGGGCAAGATAATATCCAATGTCCATGTTTACCACGACTGGGACTGGGACTGGGACTGGCTAGGACTGATAAGGTGGAGAATAACTTTTTTTTTGTTCCACCAAAATAGGTGGATGAGACAGAAATAAAACAAATGACAGTCTACATTAATTTGATATAACTATACTACAATATATGTTTTAATGGTTACCATCGACTATTGCTGTCGCCACCACCACTACCACCTGCGACCATCAACAACCACCATCAATCACTGTTGGCTACCACCACCACCTCCACTTAAACATCCTTCTCCACCACCTCCACTAAAATATCCTTCTCTACTACCTCCACAACCACTACGGGCCACATGCCACCATCGTTTATAGTCACCACCATACTACACCTGTCACGCACCTCCACCTCCATCATAAACCACCACCACCATTGTTTACCACTACCACCGCCTACTATTGCCACATTGGCCACAACCACCTACTTCAATATCGGTCGTGCCTACCACCATTGTCCACACCTTCACGTTCTCCACAACCACCACCGCCACTTCATCCCACCTCCGTCTCTGCCACAATCACATTCACCATCTCCACATCCACCGCCACCACTAACCATTGTATCGGTCACTGTCGCTTTTGCCTCAACCACCACCACCTCATTTGATGGCCGTTGCACGCCTACAGCCACCATTGTTGCCACATCAACCTCTACCGTGTGTCCACCAGTTCATAAGTATCTTCCAAACCAAATAAAATATAGTTTTTTCTTTGTATGAATGGAGTTTTTTCAGAACTAATATTAATTTTGTCAAAATTTTCATTTAAATTAGGTATTACTATTTATGTATATCAAAATTGTGTTTAAAATGTTTTTTAAGTAAATTATTTATTTAAATATTTACTTCATTTGTGTAATTATAACCATTATATATATATATATATATAGAGGATACAAATCAAATACAAATCATGTGTTTGTTAAACCCCTTACAAAGCATTTTGCATATGTGAACAATGTGTGCATAATCTGAGATTCATATATGCATTTTCCCATATGAATGTATGTCCATTATATGTATATTCTTGCGTGTATGCATATGCATATGTACAATGGTTGTTTACATATGCACAATGCGGTTTGTAAGGTGTGCAACAAATGCAAGGTTTGCATTTTACGGGGCCTCTATATAGGTTCAAGGAAAACCCTAAAAAATGGAAAACTAAGGAACTCCATAATAGCCTTTCATCTGGACGATATGCATTTGTGTATACATGTAAATTAAGTAGTTTGTTTTTTGTTTTTATGTACTTGTGCATTATGCATTTGTGTATATGCACGTGTACATGTTACAAATTAGCTGTATGCATAAGTGCATACCGTCCAGATAAAGGGTTACCAAAGTGTTCCTTAGTTTTCGTTTACTTGAGGTTTTCCCCTAAATCTAACTCTCTCTCTCTCTCTCTGTCTGTCTGTCTGTCTGTCTATATATATATATATATATATATATATATATATATATATATATAGAGAGAGAGAGAGAGAGAGAGAGAGAAATTGAGAAGTAATATTAGCCATTAATTATGTCAAGATCAGATTTGACTGGTCAAAAGTTACGACTGTTCCAAAAATAGAAGGACAGTTTCGTAACTTTTACAAATACGCGGGGCGAGTTCATATGTGAACCCATGTAATTCACATATGAACTCTTTTTAACTAATTCACATATGAACCTTCGTGATTCAGATATGAACTAATTAACTGATTCACATATGAACTAATTAACTGTAGGTTCATATGTGAATCTGTTGGTCCCGGAGGGTTATACAGGTTTGTAGAAGGGGGGGGGGGGGGGTTGAATACAAACACATAGATTTTACTTTTCTAAATTGTTTATTGATATTTATCAAACAATTTACATCTTGTTGCGGAACAAGATTAAGGATTAACCTAATCTAAACAAGTTATGAGAAACACTATGTTTCTTGCACTAGAATTAAGACAGAAAGAAGATAAGATTATTAAAGAGAAATATTCTAACACTAAGAGAGAAAGAAAAAGATGGCCGAGCACTTCATTTCTGAAGTAGGGTTCTTCTTATATAATGCATGCATTTAATGCATGGCAGTATTACTTTACACGTGGCAGCAGCTGAGTGGTTGTATGTTTTGACCTTTGTAGACAACCTTAGTAGCCGCATGGTGTACAGTGTAGAATCAGAGTTGGTTGTACGATAATGGACAGAGGGGATGTCCTTTCTGACATTTTCGTACGGAGGCGTGCAAGTGGTGGTAAGACAAAAGTAACTTGTAGAGTAGACCTTATGATCAGCGTTCGTTGAACAGTACTCTATCAGCGAGTGATAAAGGTCAACGATTGCTAAAGTCTTCTACTTGTAACTTCACGTTGAGTGGACAAATCTTGCCTTCGCTGATATCCGCATCAGTTCATTAGTAGACTTGTCGCTGGTTCTTGGCTTGATCTTCGACTTCAGCGTAGAACATATGTTGACGTGAAACTTGTCTTCAGGGATCATAAGTAAACAACTAAAACTTATCAGCGATCATCTTTAAGACTGAACAGGCTCAGAGCTTATGGATGAACAGTGTTCACTGAATGTATAAATTAAAGAACATGAGTTTCCTATCAGCAGTACTGTAGAGACATAGTACTTATCAGTGATAGTGAAACTCTAATACATATTGTTTACTTACAATTTTTACTAAGTGTTTAAAGAGAGTCATTATCAAAACACTGAGGGTTTGGATCAACAATCTACCCCTATTTGATTATGACATAGCAACAAAAGAAAATTGCTAAGTATGAAAACATAAGGATAAAAAGAACTCATAAAATATTTGTCCCTTTTACTGTTTTCTGGGATCTTTTAAGTACTGATGAAGTAAAGTACATTCGCTGAAAATTTTCTTTTAACTTCGTATAAGATTACAAAGGGAAGTGGAAAAATTACAAGTACAACAAATAAATTTACAGGTACAAAAGATATAAGCTGATAAAGGATAGATGAATTATAAGGAAATCCTATCAGCCAAAAGGTTCTTCCTTAACGAGAAGTTCATCAAGGGTCTTTGTTATAGGGATCATCCAGTCAGGGACCGTTACTCCAAGATCTCGTTTGTTCTTTGATTCATTAAAGATCAGGGGATTGAGGTGTTGACCGAGAAGATCATTTCTGAATCCACACCAATAGATGAGATCCTTGAGCTGTTCGATAGGAGTGATGGGAAGCTCAGAGATGCGTTGAAAGCGTTCTCGTCCATCATAGTCATGAAAGAAGATACCATAAGGTTCGCTTATGACTTTTCCAGGGATGAAGCGTTCACCAGGGGGCAGGGAGGTATCAAGCGTTGAGAGGTCAGGTTCAGGACCAAGTACTTCAGCACGTGAGAAGCCAATACCTGTTTCATTCCGGATAGGAGGACCTGAGTCTGAGAATAATATCTTTTTCTTTGCAAAGGCCCTTCTTTGTTGAGTTGGAATAGGAAGAGGAGGAGGAATATCCACAGCAGAAGAAACCAAGTCGATCTGAGAATTTACAAGTTTTTCGACATGATTTTTGAATTTAGAACGTGAATGCTGAATGGCTATTCTGATCTCCAACCATTCAGAGAAACCATACTTCTTGATAGCATCAGCATAGAAGGTTTCCTTGGTATCGTTTTCTCTGAATATATAGACCTCAACAACTGGAACTTTGATGGTCGATCTTCCCCTGATGGTTACCTTGTGAATTTTGGCAGTCCTATATCGAAAGGTCAGTTTTTCTTTGCACCATTTTAAGGTAGAGTCAGATACCTTGGTCTTTTCTTCAACGATCTTCTGGGCGTCTTCCCATAATTGACGTTGGACTTCGATGGGAGTTCTTTTCAGATCAGGGTCCTTCACTGATTGTTGGACAAACTGGATGGCGAGGGCCATATCTTGTTCTTCAGCTTTCCTTCGATCAACGAGTTGTTTTTCAGCCTTGAGATGATCAGTGTATTCTTTCCTTGACAGTATGAACTTAGGAGCAGGGACTTTGTCACGAAGAAGGATGATTCGCTGATCTTCAAGCTTTTTGATCATTTCATCTCTCTTTTTCTGATCTTCTTCACTTAGCATTTGAGGAGCTAAGGAAGGTCTTTTGTTGTGAGAGAGCAGCTGTTCTTCAGGTTCATCAGTCTCAGTGGTTAAATCCCAGACTGGGATTATTTCTTCAACGATAAGAGCTGGGATTATTGTTGATGAAGTTGCAGTCATGGGAACTTCAGCTGGATCCTCAAACAGGGGAGAGGGCTAGCTGAAACACATCGATCGTTTAAGTAAGATCATTTGGGAAGAAAGAGATAGAAAAAAGAATGGGGTTTAATTGTATAGAGGTTTTATGGAGAGAAGGACAGAGATTGGGAAGGGATAGAGGAGGGATGTAGAGTAACGAAATAAGAGATATTGTACCTGACAAATTGGCTTTATCTGAAGGATAGACAGACTGCCTTCTGCAGCGAGGCCTTTGTTTTTGCCTTTATCAGCTTCAGTTGCTGCAGGTTTTGTCTTCGTCGTCTCCCCTGATGGTTCATTTATCGCAATCCCTTTCACAGGGACCTTCTTGGGCTAAACAAAGAAGAAGTCATCATCATCATCATCATCATTTTTATGAGTTGATGATGGTTCGTCTTCCTCAAGGTCGAGGTCTTCATATTCTTCTTCTTCTTCTTCTTCTTCCTCAGCTTCAGATTCTTCCTCATCAGCGTAGGGAACGGTAACATCAGCAACAGCTTCATCATGTTGCTCTTCGAGTTGCTCCCCCTCAGATACAGAGGGAGGTTTCTTGGTTCCCTCAGGGTTTTCATCTCCCTGAGGTTTCTCGGTTGTAGCAGCAGCAGTTGTAGTAGTTTCCGAAACAATACCCTCCCCCTCAGAGTTACGGGGAAGGTCTTCAAGATTTTTATCCTCCCCCTCAGCATTATGGGGAAGGTCTTCTTTAGTCTTCTCCCCCTCTTCTACATGATGGTTTGGGGAGGAATGAAAAGCATCAGCAGTAGCGGCAGCATCAGTGTGCATTGGGTCCTTGTCTTCTAGGCCAGAGATCCCAACACAGTTTTCAATCCTACCTAATCTGTCTTCTAGGCCAGATATAGCAGGAGTGAGTCTTTGTAGTTCCTCTCGATCCACCTGAGTAAAGTGCGAAGGAGCACAAGTAGCAGCATTCAGGCGGTCGAGGATCTGCTGAAGTAGGTCTTTGACAGTGCTGACTTCAGTCTGGCCCGATGTCACTTCTCCCTTAAGAGTACCAACCTCTGTCTTCAATGATGTGACTTCATTGGACAGGGAGGTGAAGTTTGTGGAGAGAGTGATGTTGGTAGTTGAGTTTTCAGTGAGGGTGGTAGCAAATTGTCCAATGTTACCATCCACCTTCTCCAGATCAGCACGAGAGGCTTTCTTTTCAACCTTAGTACTCAGCGTCTTGAGATTCTCTCCAGCGTTTGTAACCGCTGAAGAGTTTGCTGAGAGAGTGGTGGTGAGGGATTCCATCTTTGTTTCCAGGGCCTTCAGGGAGGTGTTGATATCTCCCAAATTAGGACCTGCAACAGTTATTAACTTATGAACAGAGGAAAGCTCAGAAGTTGGGGATTTTAAGAGAGTGTGTATGGTTTTGTGTATACTTGCAGGCGGGTTGGCGAAGTTGTCGAAACCTTGGTGACCTGAGTAGTGTTCCATGTCGCCTTTAAGAGTGCCTTGGCGCATAGAAGTGCCTACAGGTCCTGTATTTGCATCCATCATCCTACTGAGAGTGTCAACAACTTTATTATGTACGATGATGGTTGTTCCAGAGAATGGAGGAAAAAGAGGTGGAGTGTCCAAAGATTGAGTTGGAGGAACAAAGGTTGAGAAGAGGGATTTGGTGCGGGGTTCAGCATTGGATTCGCTGAGAAATACATCTTCAGTCCTAAGAAGGTATGAAGGAGAGGGGTTCTGTTCCAAAGCAATAACCTCAGCGTTTAGAGACGCTGAAGTTGGGATGGAAGGGGTGGCTGTATCAGCTGTGGCAGAGCGTACCACAAAATCATCTAGCGTAGTTTGTTGAGATTCAGACGCTAGGTCTTCAGCCGTTGATGGCTTGGGGGTTTGCTCCTTGGTTTTCTTGATCCTTTTAGAATCAAGTTGGGAAGTAGAGTGTTTCCTTTTCTTAGAAGGAGTGGATGGTGCATCCTGGGTATCAGCAGTTGGGATTACCGCTGAGGTAGCCGCAGAAGTAGAAGAAGTTGGAGGTCTAAGAATAGATAAGAGTTTAGAAAGACGTACCTCGTTTGGCAGTGGCTTGAAGTCAAGAACTTTAGGGCCGACCTTTGGAAGTCTCAGGTCGCCCACCTTCGGGTATTTGTTCTTCAGACCTTGTAGAAAAAGTACACTGAAAAAGCTGGGATAAGGAACACATGTTGGTCTGTCAGTAGCATTCACCCTGAACATCAGATCATCGAAAATGATTTGTGCCCAATCAATGTGGAGACCCTTCAGTAGTGAGTATCCCATGGCCAGTTGAGGTTGAGAGGCTTGGTCAGAAGATCTAGTCTTCGCTGTCAGGTAGCTGATCAGATGTGCAAAGATGAAGTTCATCTCACTCGGCATTTTGGACTTCTTGATGGCCGTCAGCTTCTTCTTAGGGAGTTTGTCTCTCCCTGTTTCCCATACGTACTGCATTGCATCAAAGAATGCAATGAGGGTTTCCTTGTCAGCTGGGTTTTAGGGATTTGGTAGAGGGACAAAGGGTTGTTCATTGGTGGCTACGGGAAGGTTTAGGGCACACCTGATATTACCAGGTGTAATCTTGGAAGTACCATGGTCGGTGTCAAAGAGGATGACATCGATTTTCTTCTTGGGGTCCTTGGTAGAGGTGATCTGAGCATATCTGGCAGAATACCAGAATTGAGATAGTAGATGTCTATTGGCTGGAGGAGCGATGGTTAGAGCTGTGGAGATAGGGCATGTCTTCAGAAAGTTCACAGCGTCATCCAGATGTGTGACCTGCTTCTTTTCAGGGAAGTCGAAAATAGCATAGGGATTGTTACTCTGAAAGGTAACTTTCTCGATTTTGAACGTAACCTGAGGAGCCTTTGTTATTTCAGTAACCTCAACAGCAGTGGATGACTTGGAAGTAGAAACGTCAGTAGTAGAAGATGCCATTTCTGTTTAACAAATATAAACATGAAGAAGATGAACAAAAATGTCTTAATGTGGAAAGATTTTCCAATAAGATGTTTTTGAGTTTTGTCCATTTCATTCAGACCAAGGATGTCTTAATGAAGATTAGGGTTTTTCTTGTTTTGAAAAAAAAACAAAACATAGAGAACATTTGTTTTCCAGTTTCTATTATAAGAAAGAGATTCTGGAAAAAAAACATATGAGGATACAAGTTTAAGATTCTTATTTTAAACTTGAAGAACAACCATGAAGATTGTGTTCATAAAATCATGAAAAAGAAATGATTTCATTTTAAGAAAGTATCTTTTGTTCGATCAGTTAAAAACAATAATAAGATCGAAAACAAGTTTATTAGTTGCAATGGAGAAGAAATATTACCTATGAAGTTGAAGATGAAGATGAACAGTTAATATTTTGAATGCAACAGAGATTTCTTGCATGAAGAAGATGAAGTTCGCGTAAGGTGAAAATATAAACTCAAATGTGTTTATATAGTGAGAGTAGAGAGATAAAAACTGGAGTGGGAAAGTTTTTCATCATGACTCTGACACGTTCCTCGAATTTGATTGGACAAGGAAAACGAAACGGGTGAACGTGTGTCAGAAAAAGCGTACCATTGTCTATCCGTTATGATGACGTCATAAACGCCTTTTCACATTTTAAGATGTCTCTGAGGATTTGAAAAACTCAGGGACCTTTTGAAAAAAAACCTGAAGCACTGAATAGAAATATCAGTGTTAGATTTAGAAATTTCAAAAATATCACTGAAAGGAAGAGATATTCAGCGATGCAATTTGTTTTGAAATCTTGCATTCCTATGCGAACGTCAGCGAGTAAAGAGAGAACATACCTTAACATCAGCGAGTCAAGTTTGTTCAGAGAGTAGATGATGAGAAGGGTTATATAAGTTCATTGTTATCACTGATCAAATGTGAACCGCTGAAGATTTTATTCTTCAAAGTTCAACATTCCAAGCTCGCTGATGAGAAAGTTGAATCTTGTCTCATCAAGAGGCTTGGTAAATAGATCTGCTAACTGAAAATCATTTGAGAAAAAATGAAGTTCTATATCACCATTCATCACATGATCTCTGATAAAATGATACCTGATTTCGATGTGTTTTGTCTTTGAGTGTATTACTGGATTGTTGGCTATAGCGATGGCACTTGTGCTGTCGCAATAGATTGGAATTTTCGAGAGCTGAAGGTCATAGTCCAGTAGTTGATTTCTCATCCACAAGACCTGAGAGCAACAGCTTCCAGCGGCTACGTATTCAGCTTCAGCGGTTGAGGTGGATACTGAGTTTTGCTTTTTACTTGTCCAACTCACTAGCTTTCCACCCAGGAGCTGACAACCTCCTGTGGTGCTTTTCCTATCCATTTTGCAACCTGCAAAATCACTATCTGAATAGGCGATTAGATCAAACCCTGAGTCTTTGGGATACCAAAGACCTAGGTTAGGAGTACCCTTAAGGTAACGAAAGATTCGCTTTACAGCGATCATATGAGATTCCTTAGGTTCAGCTTGATATCGTGCACACAAACAGGTTGCGTACATAATATCAGGTCGGCTAGCTGTAAGATACAGAAGAGAGCCGATCATCCCACGGTACGTCGTGACATTAACAGGTATTCCAAAAGAATCCTTGTTTAGTGTCAGCGGCGGTGCCATAAGGGTTTTCATAGCTGAACTCTGGGTTAAATCAAATTTCTTCAGCATATCTTTAACATACTTACCTTGGTGAATGAAAGTTC
The DNA here is from genome assembly GCA_033807775.1 of Saussurea involucrata. Lineage (NCBI taxonomy): Eukaryota > Viridiplantae > Streptophyta > Magnoliopsida > Asterales > Asteraceae > Saussurea > Saussurea involucrata. The sequence goes on from CM066321.1 coordinate 263,245,552, forward strand.
CCTTTTCACTCTGTTTGATTTGAAGACCAAGAAAATATGTTAGCTCACCCATCATACTAATGTTATATTCAGCTTTCATTCTCTCAGAGAAACGAGTACATAAGTCAAGGTTAGGGGAACCAAATATAATATCATCGACATATATTTGAACAAGAATAATATGACCTTTTACTTTCCTGAAAAATAGAGTTTTGTCGATTTTACCTCGCTCAAAATTTTCAATATGGAGATAAGTAAAGAGAGTGTCATACCATGCACGAGGAGCTTGCTTTAAGCCATAAAGTGTCTTATCCAGTTTATAGACATAACGTGGATGCTTAATTCTGAGAATCCTGGGGGTTGTTCCACGTAGACTTCTTCATTCAGCTTTCAATTGAGAAACGCTGACTTGACATCCATTTGATAAACTTTGAAGTCTTTGTGTACAGCGTAAGCTAAGAATAGACGAATATCTTCTAGTCTTGCCACTGGGGCGAATGTTTCGTCTTAATCTATACCTTCCTCTTGTCTGTATCCCTGAGCAACAAGTCGAGCCTTGTTGCGGGTTACAGTTCCATGTTCATCCAACTTGTTTCGATAGAACCATTTAGTGCCTATCACTGATTTGTCAGATGGTCTTGGAACGAGATTCCAAACTTTGTTTCTTTCAAATTCTGTCAGCTCTTCTTGCATAGCACTGACCCAGGTTGGATCTCTGAGGGCATCATCTATTTTCTTTGGTTCAATCAGAGAAATAAAGTTAACGAATAAACAAATGTTACCTGCACTTCGTCGAGTCTGAACACCAGCGTTTGGATCACTAAGAATCTGATCAATAGGGTGATTAATAGTCCATCGCTGAGCCGGAGCATGAGTCGCTGACTCAACCTGAACTTGAGGGGCTGAAGATGAGGCTTCAGCAACTTCTGGTATATCAGCCAAGAGAGGAAGAGATGCAAATTGTATTTCATTCACTGATTGTTGAGAAGTAGATGGTATTTCTGAGAAAGAAGGTTCAGAGGCAGGCATAGTGTTTAGAGGAACAGCTGAGACCCATGACGTTTCAGCTTCACTAGTCTGCATGTTTGGGATGATAGTAGGACCATCATCTTCAACGGTATGATTATGAGTAGTGGGAATGTCTTCTGAATCACCAAGATGAGAAAACATCCATTGATTCAGTTCTTCAGTATCAGCAGAAGGTCTAGAGTTTACTGAACGGGATTCGTCAAAGGTGACGTGCATAGTTTCTTCTACGGTTTGTCTTCTTCGAATGAAGACTCTGAAGGCTTTGGAGATTGAAGAATATCCAAGAAAGATTCCATCATCAGCCTTAGGATCAAACTTTCCAAGGGCATCTCTGTTGTTCAGTATGAAACACTGACATCCAAAGATGTGAAGAAAGCTAATTGAAGGCTTTCTCCCGGGGAAAAGTTCATAGGCTGTCTTCTTGAATCTTTTGACTATCAGCGACCTGTTTTGCGTAAAACAAGCAGTGTTGACAGCTTCTGCCCAAAACTGAGTAGGTAGATGAGAATCGATGAGCATTGAACGTGCAACTTCAATAATAGTTCGATTTCTTCTTTCAGCGACTCCATTTTGTTGCGGTGTTCTCACTGAGGAAAGGTTATGAGAAATACCCTTGCTCTCAAAGAAGGAATCAAGATAACTGTTTTTGAATTCAGTCCCATGATCACTCCTTATTGAGCGAACGGTCATGTTGTCCAGGACTTCCATTTTCCTGACAAAGGTGATGAGTTCTTCAGGGGTGTCAGTCTTAGAGCGGAGAAACATTACCCAGGTATAGCAAGAGAATTCATCAACTATGACCAACGTATATTTCTTTCCAGCGATGGATTGTTTGTTAACAGGGCCAAATAAATCCATATGGAGAAGTTGTAGAGGAGATGACACTGAGGAAACTTGCTTAGATTTGAAACTAGCTTTAGTTTGTTTCCCTTTCTCACATGCTGAGCATAAGTACTCTTTGGCGTATGAGTGTTGAGTGTCACACCCCGTTAAAGCGGAAACACGAGGTATAACAGCGTAGGGTTTCATTCAAAAGGTAACAGACAACACCAACCACAACATTCAATACAATAGTTCAAAATATTACATTACAACGTCTTAAGCAAATTGTTTCAAAAAGAAGACGCCGGATACAAAAATTAATAATAGAAGTTTTAATGTTCTTGATGGCGATGTCATCACACAATATGCACCCTACATGCCTTCACTTACTTATTAGCACCTGAAAAGCATGATAAAAGAAAGGGTCAACTACAAAGAGTTGGTGAGTTCACAGGTTTTCCATATACACAACAGTTTTTTTTTCTTTTTTCATCCAAAGGTTACTCTCATGAAACGTTTGTTCATGACAAGCTTCAAGTTTAAAAATTTATGAGTACAATTTACAATGAATGACTTTTGCAAGATATATAAGTGTTGAGCCACTACTAAGCCTCCGACAATCTATGCCCCGCGAACTACCTCAGAGGTGGTATGTTGGCCACATGAGTAGAACATTATTAACAGATAAAATGCACCCCTACTCGTCAGTTAAAGGTGGGTTTGTCAAACCAAATAGCGCTATCCACAAATATCACCGGCTCGTTATGAGTTAATAAGTAGTGTACCTATTGGGGACTTAACATTTTTATTATCACTCAACATATCTTTGTCACTTATGTAAAGTTGTACATTCATTTGTACTCATTTCTTAAATCACAAATATCCATAATTTTACTATCATGAATCATTTAGCATTTTAAAATCATAACATGCTTTTCACCCCAAACATTTAAACAAGTAAAACGGGGTTGTGAATACTCACAACGTTGAAATAATAGTAACATACTTTTCACCCCAAAACGTATAAAATAGTAAAAAGGGGCTGCGAAAACTCACGATGTTCCGCAAGGATGTCCAAGGGTTGCCGCACGGATGCACAGTTTCTCGATCCTAGGTCCTTCCTAAGGAGTAGAGGAGGTTGGTACTTGGACACTGGAGCCACTGTTCATGTTTGTGACTCTAGGTCCAAGTTTATTGAGTATGGACTTGTTCGAGAAGAAAGACAGGTGATAGTGGCGAACAATGGCAAGGCCGATGTGGTAGGCATAGGGACCGTACTACTCACGTTCACCTCCGGCAAGATTGTCACTCTTAGGGATGTCTTACATGTTCCCTCCATCAACAAGTGTCTTGTGTCTGCGGCCAGACTTGACAAAAACGGGTTTGGCCTCGACATCGATGTAATACCCGGGTAAGTTCGTTAGTTAAATTCATTTTCCGTTAAATTTAGTTAACTTTAAAGTTGGATGTTTAGGGTAAGTTTGGGTTAATTTATAAGTTTAAGGGTGTTTTGGTCATTTCTGAATAGTTCAAACCCAAATTTGTAAACTAAGGTTTTATATACCCTAAGACTCCTGATATTTCACAAAACAAAGAAATCAGTGTGTGTGTGTGTGTGTGTGTGTGTTTGAGACAAAAGAAGCAGGAGAAAAAAAGAAAGCTTAGGGCTTCAATTGGATTTGTTGGAAGTGATTTTGAGGTATATTTCATTTTCATTTTATGTTTGTAATCGTTAGTAGTAGATTCCTATCGGTTTAGATTTATCAATTTCACGATTTGTATCAGTTTTAATCGATATCTGGGTGGGATTTTGTGAACAGACCGACGTTTCCGGACACAATTTGATAGTGTCCGGTAGTTCTTTTTAATAGTGTCTGGAAGATGAACTATCCGGAAACCCTGTGCTAAAGGTATCCGGACAGGAAATTACCCGGTAAGTTTCTTTTAATAGTTTCCGGATGAAATTAGATACCGGATGATATCCGGATTACCTTGGTTTCCGGATGTCATCCGGATTTAGTATGTTTCCGGTAAGTATCCGGATAGTGCTAGTATCCGGTAATTGTTGATGTCCGGAAAGTTTAGTGCATCCGGTAAGTTGTAGGTATCCGTAAAGTATGTTGTCCGAAAAGTTTCATGGTGTCCGAAAACTTTGGTTGTCCGGTCACTTTTAAGATTCCAGATACTTTTGAGTATCCGGTAACTTTGGGTTTTGTCGACTCTTGAATAGAGTATGAATGAGGACTGGAAATACTATGGACTCGACTTAAGTTCGGGTTTGGGGGAAACATTTGAGGATAAGAGTTAGATAGATTTATCTAGAGTTCTTAGTCTTCTAGTAAGTCATATGGGTTCGATTGGTAAAGAGATAATTGTATTTAAATTGTTTCAGATTCTGTGAATTCTGGGTGAAAGATCGAATCGTTTTGAGAAAAGCTTGGAAGCGTTTTGATAAGCAAACAGGTGAGTTTTACTTTAAAATGTTTTCAAACTGGAATACATATATGTGTATTGAGAATGTGATAAATAGTGTAATAATGTGCATATGTATGAAGTATGATATATTGAGGTGTATATTATATTTATACGAGCATTACACTACACGAGTGCACGTTGGCCGGGCTTAGGACCGGTGGAGTTTGGCTGTACGGAGGGACAACGGAGTTGGCTGTATCTTAGTGCAGCTGAGTAAAATGATTAGTTGGCTCGCAACCAACTAATATGGCCATGGGAATGAGACAGGAAAGTACACAATGCATATGAGTCATAATTGACATTCAAATTTGTATTATATATATGGTGTTTGTACAAATGATTTTAAACTGACATGGATTTTCTCACTTAGACCACTAGGTGTAACCCTCATTTTGTTTAAAAAATATGTATTCCAGGTCGTGGATCAAGTAAGCAAGTGAAAAGGGTAAACTGTGAATAGCCTTTGGAAGACTTATGATTTGAAGATCATGAAGTATTTTGTATTTATAACTTTGCTATTAGTTAAAATGTAAATTAAGTAGCAAAAAGTTTGTAATGAAATACTTATTATGGTTGTAAAGACTAAGGGACCGTACATGTTATATGATGTATCTTTTGTTATGAAACAATGCTATGCAATATATGTTATTTGATGTATGTTTGGGAACCAGGTTGTTACAGATGGTATCAGAGCCCTAGTTTAAGGGATTTAGGTATTCGGATCCATACCTAGACTTAAACTGCATGTGAAGTAGGATGTCCTTAATATTTTAGAACCTATGGGATGTTAAATATAAGAGGTAGAAGGAACATCATGTAAGGTAATTTCAAATTACATTTAGCCAGTGTAATCATGAACTTACAAGTACATGTTTGAACTAGAATACCTTATTATATGGGGTATGTGCTTATGTGTATATTAACCCTGTGAAAATCTACAGAATGGCAAGTGGTACTCGACGTACGAGTAGAGAGGAAGAAGGAAATCCTAATAGAACGAATCCAACAATCGGGACAAGGGGAAGAGGTGGAGAACGAGGTAGGGGCAGAACTGGAGGTAGAGTTCAGTCGCAAGGCACCGAATTTGTTACAAGAGACGATTTGGCGGCTGAAATGGGAAGACTACAAGCAAATATACAAGCTATGTTCGACCGACCCCGTCATACTGAAACTGAAGTACCAGATCCTACTTTGGAAGACGAGATGCCCGTTACACCTATTGTCATACTGGTGCCAAAGAAGTGTGATTATAAGATGTTTCTAAGTTGCAAACCTTCGACTTACTCAGGAGAAAGAGACCCAGTAAAGGCTATGGGGTGGCTAAAAGAGATAGAAGCTATCTTCAAAACCAGCAAATGTGCCGAGGAAGATAGAGTGTTATATGGAACCGCGATGCTGAAAGCCGATGCTCTATATTGGTGGGAAGCTCTTATTACCTCTAGAGGATCTGATGTGTATTCTACTTTTTCTTGGGAAGAATTCACTATAGCTTTCAAGAGACAGTTTTGTCCTCAAGCAGCAGTTTGACAACTGGAAGAAGAGTTCATGAACCTGCAACAGGGAAGTTTATCGGTTCGGGATTATACTGCTCGTTTTCTGGAGAAGTCTCGTTTCGCTGAGTACTACGTTGCCACGAAGGCACTTAAGATGGAAAGGTTTATCTTTGGGTTAAATTCAGAAATCAGAAGTCTAGTGATTGCAAAGGGACCAGATACCTTCTCAGCCGCAGTAGATGCCGCAGAAATTGTGGAACGAGATAAAGGGAGACATGCTAGTGATAAAAGTACTGGAAAAAGAAAATGGGAAGGACCACATTATGATCCAAAGAAGTCCAGATCCCAGAGATTTGATAGTCGTCCACCTTTCAGACCAGCGGAAAGACTTTGTCCAAAATGCAACTGTATTCATCAAGGAAATTGTTAAGTTGACGCTCGAGTTTGTTACAAGTGTGGAAAGATCGGCCATATTGCTAAAGACTGTAGGGTAACTCGATTTTGTTTCTCATGCAATTCTCTTGATCACATTCAGTCTGATTGTCCACGGTGGAGAGTACAACAGGGTGGTACGTCAGTGAAACCAACGGGTGTTAGGCCGGTAGTACAAAGGCCAGAGCTACCAAGAACAAGGGGTCGTGCCTTTCAAATGACAACGCAAGAAGCGGAGGAAACTCCTGATGTGGTTACAGGTACATTTTTAATAAACTCTACACGTGCTAAAGTGTTATTTGACTCCGGTGCAAACCGATCATTTGTGTCTCCTTCATTTGCTACTTATATGCATTTAAAGCCTAAAATGTTAGATCATGCTTTAATGGTAGAAACTGCGAATGATAATCAAGTATCGGTTAGAGAGGTATTTGATAGTTGTGTTATAAATATAGATGGGTGTGGAGTACCTATCCCGTTATTTCCTATGGATTTAATTGAGTTTGATGTGGTAGTGGGAATGGATTGGTTAGCCGAGCACCAGGCTAGTATTGTTTGCAATAAGAAGTTAATTAATGTTGTATTACCTGAGAGGGGACCGGTAGTGATTTATAGTGATCGTAGAAATCATCAGTCTTGCCTTATATCTATGTTAAAAGCTCGTAAGTGTGTCAACAAAGTTTTCCCGAGTTATTTAGCTTATGTGATAGACACTAAGCTAGAAAAGAATAAGTTGGAAGATATTCCTGTTGTTTGTGAATTTCCGGAAGTTTTCCCAGAAGACTTGAATAGTCTTCCGCCCGTTAGACAAGTACAGTTTGGTATAGATCTGATTCCTGGAGCCGCTCCTGTTGCCCGTACACCGTATCGACTGGCACCTCCAGAGATGAAAGAAATGATGACTCAACTGCAAGATCTTTCTGATAAGGGCTTCTTCAGACCCAGTACTTCGCCGTGGGGTGCACCAGTCTTGTTTGTGAAAAAAAAGATGGGTCGATGAGAATGTGTATTGATTATCGGGAACTGAATAAGTGTACGATCAAGAATAAGTATCCGCTTCCTAGAATTGATGACCTCTTTGATCAATTAGTTGGAGCTTGTTATTTTTCCATGATTGATCTAAGATCTGGTTATCATCAGCTGAAGGTTAAAGAAGAAGATGTTCTGAAAACTGCTTTTCGCACAAGGTATGGTCACTATGAATTTTTAGTGATGCCTTTCGGACTGACGAACGCCCTGGATGCCTTTATGGATTTAATGAATCGGGTATGTAAACCATATCTCGATAAATTTGTTATTGTGTTTATCGACGATATCCTTATTTATTCCCGATCCAAAGAAGAGCATGGGCGCATGCTTCTGACTATTATCAAAGACATGCTTTGGGCCGCATGGTGAATAGTGTAGGTGGAAGAGTGGTTGTACGATTATGGACTAAAGCAAACTTTCTTCTGTACCATGGTACTTTTGTGCAAGAGGATAAGACAAATAATTCTTGAAGCACAAGCTTCCTGATCAGCGATTGCTGATGAAATCTTCCATCAGTGACGCCTGATGTAAGTCAGCTATCGCTGAAGCCTTGTTCTAGAATTGTCACGCATGTGTAGACTTGTCTTGGTTTCACTAATATCCACTTCAGATCATTAGTAGACTTGTCTTTGTTCATCAGCTTCGTCTTCGACGTCAGTGATGAACTTTTTGATTGCGAGGCTTGTCATCAGGGATTACATCTAACACTATTACATTAGAAGTCATCTGTGATACTGAATAGAGTCAGTATATTATCGCTGATGGTGAAACACTAATATATACATATGTTAAAAACAATTTTCACTAAGTATTCTACGGGTCGTCGTCAAATCACTGAGAGAGTTTGGATCAACAATCACCCCTTATTTGATGATGACAAAGCAACATAAGAAAATTGCTAAATGTTAAAACATAAGAATAAAGAGGACTCATAGATGCGTGTCTCATTTACTGTTTTAAGGGATCTTTTCTAGTACCGATGGAGTAAAGTACTTTAACTGAAAACTTTCATTAAATCATAATCAGATTACCGTGGTTAAAACTGATAAATTATAAGTTGAAAGTTTAAAGTATAAGTGAAAAACTATACAAGTACTAAAAGGTTAAAACTGATAAATTACAAGAAGATTACAAAAGGGAATCTATCAGCTAGAAGGGTTCATCCTTGATCAGCTCTTCGTCATACGAGTCTTCTTTACTGATCATCTAGTCATGCTATTCTTCAACCTTTTGTTTTCTAAGCTTAGCTTCTCCGTGAATATGGGCTTTGATGAAAATACATGGTCTTGACATGTTTCACCAATAGATAAGATCACTGAGGTGTTTGGTTGGGCAGATGGGAATTTTTGAGTCTCGCTGAAATCTTTGGATACCATCGCAATCGTAATAAATGATTCCATAAGGGACCCCTATCACTTGACCAGGTTTGAAGGGACCTCCTGGTGTCAGTGATAGGTCAGGAGTTGAGAGATCCGATAGTCGTCCAAGCACTGCTTCTCTTGAGAATTCTATTCATGTTTCAATTCGATGAGCACGTTCTTCAGAGGTTGATGCTCGCTTTTTCTTTTTCACTGGTCTTTGGTTCTGAGGTAGAGGAGAAGGAGGTAATTCCCCCTTTGCTGATACTCTGTTGATGAGCAAGTTCAAGAACTTTTCCACCCGGTCTTTGTACTTGCACTTGGATCTTTGTATTGCATCTCTGATCTCTAACCATTCTTTGAAACCAAAATTCTCCAGCTTAGACATGAACATGGTTTGCGCTGAGTCATCTTGTCTGATAACTTGGATAGACACCGTCATTGAATTCTTCTTGCTCTTTCCCGTTACGTTCACAATAGTAATCCTTTTGGGATGGTATCGAAGATCAAGCTTCTCTCTGCGCCAAGTTAACTCTGAATCGCTGACAACCTTTTCTTTTTGGTCTTCCTCCTCGACTTCCTTAAGTAATTGAGTCTGATCGGGTTCTTTTTCAGCTTCTTATCAAAGACTGAGCTTTGGGCTACCTTAAAGGCATATTTGGCATCCTTTTGGTAAACCACAAACAACTTCTTAGCTCTGATAGATTCTTCACGTTCTTCCGGACTTAGAAATCCGATTTCGTCAGGTTGAGCACTTTGTCGAGAAGGGAGTTAGATTCTTTGGCTTTCTGGTTGATGGATGAGTGCTGGTCTTCTTTGAAAAAGTTCATCCTCTGACCTTTGGATTGGTCGTGAGGGTCTGTTTGGGTGTGTCAGCATTTCTTCTTCTTCTTCTTCTTCTTCCTCTTCAGTCTCTAAGACAGAGACTGGGATTATTGGGTTATCTTCAGTGAGTGCTGGGATTATTTGTTGAGAGTCTTCAGCTCGTCCCTTAAGGAGGGGAGAGAACTAGCTGATTAGAAAGAAGAAGGAGTTAGGTGTTGAAAGAAAATATAGAAAAAATGGTTAAGAGGATGTTTACCAAAATTTTCATTAAGTCCTGTATGGATAAATGTGTCTGTCTGGTTAAATTTATCTGTCTGGATAAATTGTTGCTGGTGCTTACTTTTTTATCTGAATGAACAATCTGAATAGCAAAAATGACCGATTTACCCCTGAGTATGAATTATAAGCTGTTTCATATATTATGTTTATTTTTTAAGCCAAATTATATTTCTGAAACATAAAATTATTTAATCATCCAAATATAAATTCATAAATTCATTGATATAATCCAAAAATCAAAACATAAATTCATAAAGTTCTTAAAAATCCAAGTTCAAACACAAAGTAGCCAAGATCAAACACAAACACTTCAAATTTAAACATTTTTAACCAAAGTATTTGCAATTCCATCACGCAAAGTAGCCATATATTGAGTGTTATTAGCACCCCATTGAGATATATCCAGTTCTTCTTCTCCACTTCCTTCGACTTCTTCTTCGTTGTTGAATACGCTGTCCTCGTTGCACTCCATAAACAATTGGTCTTGAATATTATATTTTCTAATAAAATTGTGTATGGCAAAGCAAGCAATTACCACATTTCTTTGTGTTGTGAAAGGAAAAGGAGCCATTTGCTTTAGGATCGGAAATCTCGCTTTCAAAACTTCGTAATCACGTTCAATAACATTCCTGAGTTGGGCATGTGCATGATTAAACCTTTCTTCTTTAGTCAAAGCACGTCGACGTCGAAAATCCGCTAACCAATATCTTGTGTTACGAAATGGACACAAAAATCCACGAGCATTGTCGTACGCAGCATCACAAAGATAATATTTATCTGAAAAACCACTCACATCAAACGTATAATAAACAAATAAAAAGCAATATTCAAATTAAGAATGTTGTATACCTTGTGGTGGAAAGGGGAAACCATATATTGGGTTAAAGGCAACTTCCCTAAGTATTCTCGAACCATGCGCTATACCTTCCCATCCAGCCCAAACAAAAGTGAATATCATGTTAAAATCACATATTCCTAGAACGTTTTGATAGCACGGCCGCCTCCTCGTCCCCTATAAGCAGTTTGATGACTAGTCGGCACAACTGCATGTATAAGTGTATCGTCTAGTGCACCTATTGCACCCTTCATTGACAGAATTTTATATATATATATATATCTATACTACATATATAAGCATTTAGATCAAATGTCTTAAATACAAGTCCTTAAGCACAATGTACATCTATTTAAAGCATGAAATTTGAAAAACTCTTAAATACTACTCTTTAAGCACAATGTACAAGATCATAGATGCAAGATTTTTAGAACCTGTCAATTACAGAGATGTGAAGTGCAGCCCATGCTTATTAACCTCATGCCATACCCTTCTACCATTCTAGCTAGCAGAGCCATGCTTTATGTAGTACAACTTTACAAGCCCATGCTTTATGTAAGTAGAAGATATGTGTGTATGCAAGATTTGTATATATGAAGCGACATTCATCATACAAACTCAATGAAATCAGTAAAGAAAGTCATAAAGATTTTATTTAGGTCAAGAAAAGACACGAAAGGAGTGCTGTGGATGGAGGTGAATAATGTGACGATGCTCCTCTGATCGTTCCTCCTAAAATAGGACCGATTCATTTCCCCCAGACGACGGTTAGGGTTTTGCTCAACACCCTATCGCTCCTCTCCTGGTTAGTGATATCGATTATCGCTCGATCCTCTCTCGGTTATCTTACGTGTCTAGATTTTGTTATCGTTTCTCATGGAGTCATATATGGGTTTTATTTTCAAATCGATTTGGTTTTCATCGAATTCGATAGAGTCGTTCTTGTTCGCTTTTTAGATTTTAGAAAAAATGGGCTATAACGATCACATATGATAAGGTCTCATTCGTCGTCATGTCGATGCATAATCACCTTGCTGACCACACTGTTATAACACCACCCATAAACTGAGTCCTATCAATATATCTATGTTTGTTTTGTTTTTCATGAAAATTGCATAATTTATTTGCATCTCAAGTTATGTTCTTCAGTGATTTTGATATTTTTTTGTTATTTCTGGATTTTCGATGATTAAATTCGAAATCAAAGACAAGCATATGCCTGAAAGAGACCATGTTGTTTAATCCAATCTTTTGTGGTGATACAGACAGTTTCTTGCATGGAAGTAGTTGACACGGTTTTGCTTATTATATGAAAAAGTTGAGTTGAGTTGAGTTGAGTTTGAGGGCCCATGAGGTTTGCTTAAGATTCTTAGTTTGAGACCATCTAGAACATATATAGAGTGCCTTTATTCTTCTCTTTTGTTGTGTTTTGGAACACCATTTGATAGATCCATTTTATTTACTTCTCTGTGGTACCTCAACGACACAAAAAAGATGTATAACATTGTTGGTATTGTTTATCTTTGATGACACTACTCTGATTGACGTTGCCTGCGACATTATGGTCTTTGGCATGAGGGCTTTGGAGTGTGCCTTTTCTTTTCTTTTTCCAATTTGGGATTCAATACATTATAAAGCTGATCACGGATTATTTATAATTTTTTTTATGTACATTGGCATATTAATTTAAGATTCATTTATTTAATGCACGAGTTTACAATGGGAAAAGATGAGGCGTCACAATATTGGGAAGAATTATGTTTGTGCTGATGAGAGGAAAGGTACCGAAGTCCCTACCTCTACATGAGATACTGAGTTTGTTTGGTTTGGTTATGTAATTGCTGCAGGTATGAGCGTCGGTTTTCAGAACTTAATGTTCACATTCAGGTATATCAGATTTGTTTCCTTGTTAATAATCAATCTACATTTCTCCCATATAGTATCAATTCACGAGTCTTTATTTTTGTTTGTTAATGCACAGGGAAAGCTTCGGCAAACTCGTAAATGCTATGCTACCTATAATGCTTTGTTGGAAATAAAAGAACTGATGCTAAAGGAAACATCCTTATTAAACTCTATGAGTTCGCAGGTACATTAAACATTCCCTCTTGTCTATATTCTTAAGACGAAAGTCTATTTTATTGTTCATTTATTCTATCATTTGTGTCATTGAAATGCTATCATAATAGCCCTCCTTTTTTTATGCAAATTTTTAACAGTTCCATGATGCACTTAATAGTCCTGCTGGTCGTGCAACATTGACAAGTTCCATGGATGGAATTTCAAAGAGTATTCAACAGGTAACATATACCTCACCAAGAAATTGCTCCTTCCCTGTCATAATAAAGAGTTACGATCCGAATTTTGCCGTCAAATATGTTACTTTTCATTTTAAATTAAAAATGTATTAAATCCCTTTACATAAGTTTGAGAATTGCAACAATATGTACTTGGAGTTGTTCCAGGAAATTACTCCGTAACATTTCTATTTCTGGAAATCAAGTTGCAATTACCTTTTTGCCTACTTAAAAGATTCATGATATCGATTTGGGTCCTCAAGATTTTCTTATTTTGTCATTGTTGAAGGGCATCCTAGACATTTGACAAATAACTAAACATTTCTCTAAGACTAAATGCCTACTAAATGGTCACAATATTTTACCCGAGACAGAGAGAGTGTGTTATGAACTCTGGTCTGCAACTTTTTCTCCCAAGTTTCCGGTATTCATATAATTTTTTTTTGAAAACCTGGATGTTTGTATATTGTGCAGAAGCTCCACAATGTGGAACTTACGTTGCAAGCAGAGCAGAAAGCTTGTGAAGTTCTGAAGGGAAAGCATGGTGCAGCGAACTTGGAGAAAAGACGTTGCTATTCTCTGTTAAAGGCATTTCAAGTAAGCAAAATGTTTACTAATCATTTTCTTTTGTTTTAAATTTTTATGTCTATTTTACTCTTAATTATCAGGAAGAATGTGCCAGAAATGAGAGACTTCGGAATCAAACTCTATAACTACACACACATATATCTATACTACATATATAAGCATTCTAACCAAATGTATTAAAGACAACTCTTTAAGCATAAGGTACCATCATTTTATGCATAAAATCTGAAAATCTCTTAATTACAAGTGAGGAAGCACAACTTACAACTCCTTATAAACCATCTTAACCCATTGAAGTTTTAAGACTTTAGTTTTCCCCCATCCCTCAACAGTCAATACACCTCAACAGTGTTTTCCCTCTCTCCTCCCCAAATTGACGTCCCTACCATTGAGGGTGCCATACCTTCAACAGTTCAAGATAACCATACCCAAGTACAACCTGCAACCATACCTTTCTTCATGACCATACCTTCAATACCTTTTTAAGCCATCCACGCTTTCTTTCATCTTTCATATAAAGACCATGAATTCAGAGATTTGGCATCGACGCTTTCTTCATCTTCTGATTTCAACATTTCAAAGATTTGGTTCTCTTCTGATTTCGACGCTTTCTTCATCTTCTAGCATCCACGCTTTCTCTGCTTCAACATTTCAAAGATTTGGTTTCTCTGATTTCAACTTCTCCTTCATTTGAGGTTAAAACCCTAACTCTTACATTTTGATTTTGATTTTGATTTTGTGTTTGATTTTTATTGAGTTCACAATTTGGTATCTTCTGTCACAAACTCTACATGCTTGTTGTACTTGAAAATCTGCGTAAACCAATCATTTATATGTTTTTAGATGCTAAATCCATAGAAACTCTACATGCTTGTTGTACTTAAGCATATTGTACAAGACTTTAAAGCATGAAATTGAAGAATCTCTTAAGTGCACCTCTACATGCATAACTTACAAGTCTCTTATGCAAATGTTTTTTAATCTGGGCCACACACTGCAACCCATACCTATGGTTCACTTCCTCAGTACAGCCATACCGCCACTCTGCATCCCTTATACGGACCATCCAGCCCATGCTTCCTATAGTACGTTTATTACCTTACCTCCATCCATACCGAGAGTACCTTATGAGTTATGACCATGCTTCTACCTGCTCCTTGCTGGCTCAAAAAACGCAGCATATAAACAATCAAGCGGGAGGGTTTTACAATCAATTTCCTCAATGTTTTGATTGGTTCTTTGAATGAAACAACGAATCTTTTATACGACTTGGGTTGTGGATGCATCAAAGGCTTCTTGGCTTTGTGTGGATGGAATGGAAAAGTCTTTGGACATTTTCATATCTGTAATCCATCCATTGATAAGTTAGGAACTCATTCAAGTTGACTTTTCCTTGTAATTATTCTTTAAATTCAATCATTTTATGGATTTGTTTTTATAATCTGTAATGTTTATAGCATTTTAGTATGCTTCGTGTTTCCTAACTATATTTGCTTTGTGTTCCTGTTTGATATCATGGCAGGTTGTCAGGCTTGCCATTCACATGGAGGTGGCACAGGTTCCAGCATGGATGCACTCTTGATTTTAAAGATAAGAGAGGAATACCTCGACCGAATGAGGCTTACATTCTTAGTTTTCCTGCACACAAAGTATCTAACACAGTTGTCGAACCCTATTATGTCACACTTTCGATGCACCAATTGGTTGAGTTCTTTCTAAGTTTGTTTTCAGTTCATTTACTGCTCTAATCGGGTAAAGATTTTGTTTTAATAGTTATTTTATAAGTCCATGAAGTTAATCTTTGATGTTTGATGCTTTTTGATTTATTATTGTATAAATCTTTGTCTAACATGGACATTGTACCTAAACAACAAACAGGTTTTTTCTTCAAACGAGCATAGTTCTATGGTTAAAATTTATTGATCAACATATTGCAATGCCCTGCTTTAACTGGAATACAAGTTTTCTACTTGCATGCATGATTGATATCCTTCTTTGAAACAAATCATACTTCCTCCATCATAAAGTAAATTCAGTAATCTCTTGTATGAATCATACCATGTTTTGGCAAAGTTTTAATTCACTATTACGTTGTTGGTTGTTAGAAATCATTAGATAATGATGCAATGTTTATGGAAATGATAACCTGTTTTAATAGTTGTTGACTTTATTTTAGACGAATTGAAATTGACAATGACCAAGTTTGAATTCAATTTTTTCTTAAAAAGAAACTTGTGCAATTTTCATGGCTTATTAACAAACACATTAGTATGCATGACCAAAGATTTTCATGTGGTCAAGGTGGTTAATGCCAATGTATGACACTGGTGCCCAAGTGACTTGATATCATAATGTTTAATAGAACACACAAATCCTCTATATTTTCTCACCCAAGTAAATTGCATTTCTACTTGATTTCATTTTGCTAAAAATTCTATTATTTATAGCTTGATTCAGTACTCATGCTAAACTTATTTATGTTGATCTATTGTCAACCTCATTACTTGTAATTATGTCTCCTTCCACGAATTGGCTACTCACTTGACCCAGACTTCTCATTTGTCAAGATTTTTGCGCCTTATGTGTGGTACTCTAAATCATGCAAGGGGTTGTTTACCCAAACACTTACTAAATCATGTAAGATCTTGCCGGTAAGAGTCAACTATCTAACTTACTTTGTCGGGTAAGATTGTAGCCCACTAAAACAATATCGTATGCAACAACTTACCCGGGTAAGAGTCGTAACCCTCAATTACTATGTAAGACTTTCCAACCTTATCATCGTTCTACCGACTAAGATTCTTGGCCTTTGTCAAACGACCCCTGAATTTCAACATTTAGTAAACGACCCCTGAATTTCTTGGCATCTTTGGAATCGGCATCAAGAGGGACGAAAAATAAAATGAAATATAGCATTGTTGTTTCGAGTTTTCGACTTT
Organism: Saussurea involucrata; assembly: GCA_033807775.1. Taxonomy (NCBI): domain Eukaryota; kingdom Viridiplantae; phylum Streptophyta; class Magnoliopsida; order Asterales; family Asteraceae; genus Saussurea; species Saussurea involucrata. Next base: position 263,261,932 of record CM066321.1, read on the forward strand.
GGAATTGAGATGTATCTTGAACTCCCGGTGCATTGCACGGGTACACTGCTAGTATATATATATATATATATATATATAACATTTTACAATGCCAAGAATAAATCTTACCGAAAATATTTCTCTCAAACGTCTTTGATTACTCGACATATTTGAAGTTGTATCAGAAGTTGTCGGCACCACGATTTCTTTTGTAAATTCCATCATTCCTAGTAAAACTTCATGGAAGTAAATATGAACAATTCTTGTAGAGCGTTGAAATCTACGTTTAATTACTCTATAACACTCAATATGCCCGATCATTGTCAAAAACATCGCCATCTTCTCTTCGACACTAACATGTCTACTATCTTTCACCCATTTTCTTTGTCTAAAATGATTGCATAATAGTATATATGCTTCACGTGAAAGGCGCATCAACTCTTGACATTGTGTACTAGGTCCGGTTAATAGCTCTTGGGTGCACGCATATCCACTCAATGTCGAAGTATTATCGGGCATTCTTTCAATTCTTTCCGAAGCATTTCTTCTTCGTCTTATATATATATATAAGAATTACCAAGAGCATTTCTTCCTCAAAAGTCAACATCTATTCAAATAAAAGATGCATATCATAAATCTAAAAAAGAACACAAAAAAGATGCATATCATAAATCGAAAAACCACATATCAAATCCAAAAAAACCACATTTCATCCAAAAACTACATATCAAATCCAAAACGTCATACATCATAGTTCAAAAAAAATCAACTAAAATAAGTCCTAAAAACATCACAAAAATGTGGCACGAACTCCTTAGTAATATCATTGTTTCTTCCCAACCGTTTTCACCCAATTTTTGGCAATTGCTTCTGGTATTGTCATCCAAGCTTCTCTATTACAAGTGTCCGTAAGAAGAGAATAAGCAATACAAATAAAAGGGTCATCCTTTTCCCAACCAAGCCCATCTAATTTCTTTAGGCATGCCTCATACGGAACAAGTTCGGGATTCCCATATCTTGAGGACATATTATCTAAAAAGGCAATAAGCTTTTCATCAAGGACCGAGGTGGGTTGTGTACTCTTTTTGCCTTTTGGTTTCACCGGAGCACGGGATGAACATGGTGTTGATGACACCGGAGCTTTATCACTTGTTGTGTTGATCTCTTCATCAACGACCACAAAAGGCTCGGTGGTTGGTAAAGGGTCTTTTGATGACGGACCATGGCCTCCAATACCTGTGGACATACCACTCTCAAATAGACGTGCACAAAACTCAGGATATGGAAGACTTGTAGTCCTCAAAGATTCAACATACCTATTTGTGTGTGTTAAAAACGATATCTATAAATATACAAATAAAATAAACAAGAATTTAAATAAAACAAAATCTAAAGTTAGAAAATGACCTTCATCTCCAACTCCCATTCTTCTTGCGTCAAGTTAAAAGTGTTTGTAGAAGGATCATAAACATTGCCGGTTTTATTTTTTAACTTCAACCAAGCACCATACTTTCCTTTCAAGTAATCGAAATGGTTCCGCATTTGTTTTCGGTCAACAACAAAATTATGCGTGGTTTTTAAGGTATCGGCGACTTTCTTCCAAGAAAGCGCCTTTAAACTACTACCCTCATTTCCATTTAATCCCACCTCTACAATACACGCTTCTAGGAAAGTTTTCACAATATTGTGATCTTTCCAACTTATCCTAACATGCTTTTGATGGTGCGACTCACTGGTTTGTTCCATACCTAAAACAACACATAATCACACCATTTTGAGAAAATAATCACACCATTTTGAGGAACAAATAGCTACATACATGTATGATTTGTAAATACAACAACAATCAACAAAAAATGGAAAAATAACATACAAAGAATGGAGAAAACTAGCTACTTGCAACAATAACACACAAAGAAAATCTGTTTGCACCAATTAACATACAAAGAATGGAGAAATAGCTACTTGCAACAATAATATACAAAGAAAATCTGTTTGCAACAATAAACATACAAACAAAATTTGTTTGCAACAATCAACAACCAACAACAACAACGGAGAAAAATAACAACTACTAAAAGAAGAAAAATAGCCATTTGGATTTGATGTAAAACCTCAAACTTCAAATATCAATAAACCCTTGAAGTGTAAAAAAGGGATAACATACAAAAAAACGAGTGCAAAAAACTGTAAAAAACGAAGCAAAAAGGGGGGGGGGGATCGAACCAAAAAGGGAGAAAAATGTATTTGTGTCGATGGAGAAACGGAACATAAAAGTCGCCGGAGAAACGACACAACAAAGTCGCCGGAGAAAGCTCGCCGGAAGGTCGCTGGATGGGAGAGAGGCGCTGGAGGGAGAGAGGCGCTGAAGGAGAGAGGCTAGGGTTTACAAATCCTTTTAGCCGTTTTTTTGAAGGGGTAAAAAAGTCAAGTTTTTTATCTGAATGGGGACAACAACCCTAAACCAACTGTGCGATTAAGAACAGATCTGTGCGATTAAGTCATAAGTAAACAGGCAACAATGTAAAGCCCGTGTCCCGGTACGTTTTTCCTTTATTTAATTAATTAATTTAAGGTGTGTACCGTTAATTGATTTGGTTCGGGGTTTGTTGTCGTTAAGGACCAAAATGTTAATCCATATTTTATTCTAGGGTAGTTTGTGAAGGGAGAATAGTAGGGGGGCTAAAAGGAAAGTTTTGGAAAAGTTGCATGGGTTTTCGGCCCATGGCCGGCTCATTTCGTTTCTTAGTTACGTGAAAGCCAAACATAACCCATTTTGTTTTCCTTGGAACCCTACGGCAGTTGTGGTTTTTTTTTGGTGCGATCGTGAGGTAAGAGAGAAAGAGAGAGTGTCGAGAGGAGATAGAGATCGAGAGAGAGAGACCACCGATAGATCGAGAGAGAGTGGTGAGAGAGAGAGAGATATCGAGAGGTAGAGAGGCAGCTCGCCGGAGAAGAAGCACTCGCCGGAGAGCTTGGAGAAGAAGGCCAATCGGTGTCGTGACCATCGTTAGGTAAGCTTCCAACTTGTCGTTTTCTTGTGTACCTCGTCGCCGGAAAACACCGCGGACCACCACCGGCCGGCAGCCGCCGTGCGCCGCCACTGTGGTGGCTGGGCGTCGAGTGGGTGGCGTGTGGTGGGCTGTGGTGGTGCGGGTTGCTAGTCCTTGCAATAAGGTGATCGAATGATAGGAATGTCGGTTCGTGTCGTTAGTTTATCGTTTCGAGAAATGAACCGCCGCCGGCCGCCACCGGCGATCACTGTGCCGGAGGGCAGCGGGTGGTGCGGCCTTGTATCGGTTATAATCTCAGTAGAACCCTTAAGGGTGTAGCCTAATCGATTAAGCCGTTAGTTAAGCCGTCGTTTCTTAAAGATCGTCATTTTATGTTAATTATTGGTTCAGCCCCTGTTTTGTGACGGCAATAACTTCTTCGTCGTAACTCCGATTGAGCCGAAACTGGCGCCCACGCTTTGAGCTCGGGACCGAGTACGTTTTCTGTGTTTTGGCGGAAAACTGGTTCGGCCTCGAGTTGGGAGAAAAAGTGGTCGCAAGTTGTGCGGTTCGTCATTTTATGTGAATTTCCTGGAATCTGCCACTGTTTTGCGTGGACCGTAACTTTTTACTCGTAACTCGTTTTGAGGTGATTTTGGTGGCCATAGTTCCCTATTCGAGTCGGGAAGGTTTTTCGTGTTTTGCCGAAAGTCTGATTTAAACCGTAGCTAGGCTGTTTTGGACTGTTTATGCAGCTGGACCGAAACTGACAGTTTCGGGTAACCGTTCGTATTTAATTCATAGTAAATTATAGAAAAATCATTAGGAGGCGTATAATATGTCCTTGGAACCCTAACTCAGAGGACTTTCTGGTCATGAAATAATATTGGGATTTTTCTGGATTTAAGGGGATCGAAATAGGTCCCGAACAGACCTGTTTTGGGGTGATCGGAAGTTAGTTTTAGTGACAGTTTTGGGATGTGTCGCGTCGTGGGGTCCGGGTCTCGTATTGACGTATTTTATCGTACGTTTAGGTGCCGGAAAGTGATCGTCGTTGTGTGGAGCTACTTACTATTTTTAGCTAGGCGCGCACCCGAGGTGAGTTCTCTCACTACAATTAATTAATAGTTGTTTATTATTACTGTAGCACGTGTGTGAAAATTGTATGCGGGATTGTTGGGGGCTAGATAGTGGGACGTCTAGTTAACATTATGTGCTACATTATTCGGCGGGGCCGAGTCCCGACGGGGACGGAGGTGTTTTACGCAGTAGGCGTAAAAGGGGCGTTTACGCAGTAGGCGTAAAAAGGATGTCACACGCAGTAGGCGTAAAGCGGGTGTTTCCCGCAGTAGGCGGAAACGTGCGGCGGGGCCGTAGACCCGACATCCGCCCGGGGATTTATATTATGTGGTGGTTATTATACTTGTTTATGATTTGTTCGTAGACTTGTATGTGGTGGTGTGATCCTTTTTGCTTTAGGGGTAATATGAGATAACCATTGTTATTTGTTGTGTTTGAATTCACTAAGCTTCGTGCTTACCCCTCCCAATTTACAGTGGCTGCAGGTACAAGTGGTACGAAGGCATGACTGACACACACTGACGCGCAAGATGGATGAGTTGAAGGATTTGCTTACTAAACATTTTCCCGTTATTGAATAAACAATTTAATTTCCGCTGTTAACTCATGTTTTAATAATGCTCGTGATTGGAATTATTATTTTGGGTTTAATAAATGGAGACTTATTATTAAATATGCGCGTTTTAAAAATTTTTAAATTTTCTTGAAATTTTGGGGCGTTACAACTTGGTATCAGAGCCACGGCTTGAGTGAATCAAACGCACCTCGGTGTGTTTGGTCTCAAGTTGCGGCTGGGAAATATTTATAAATTTTTTTTTAAAACCTTTTGGAAATAAAGAGGAAAAGATGAAAACCCGTTCGAGGAACGGTGATCGAGGGCGCAGTGTGTACAGTCAGCCGGAGCCAAGGGAAAGGTACAATGCTTAGTGCTTTCTCATTTTATCGCTTTCTAGATCATAGGGTATGCATGCTAGATTGCCTGAGGTTGACACTATGCGATACGTTGGATTACTTGCTATTATGATTTTCTTGCTAATTATAGTAGGTTTCTAAGTAGGTGCCCTTTAAATCGTATGCGGTAAGAGGCTAATAGCCTTAGAATATTCGATTTAGTTCTATTGCGCAGCTCTTGTTTGAGTCCAACCGTTCTAGGATAGAATCTAGCATTTGAATGTCTATTTGTCTTGCACTGCATATGATTGGGTATTTGCGCGGCCACTCATTATGATTAGCAGGGTTTTTATAGTAGCGAGGGTAGTGGGTGGAATATAATTCCTAGGGAGCTAGGAAGGGTGAGTGCATATGCCGGTGCGGGCATATGTGTTGAGTTGCGGCGAGAACTACTTGGACCCTCGGGATGGGACACGAAACGGGTAATGATAGGTGTAGAAGGTAGTAGTAGAGCTCCTACTACCGGAAGCACAGGATCAGTACTCGGGTCGGGAAAGTCACGAGGGATTCAAGGAGTTGAGCGTATGTGTTGATAGTGTAAGTTATTAGCTGATAATAACTCTTTGAATTTCTCCTTCTTATAGAATGGTCAACACTAGGAGACGCGGTGCGGCTGAGCCGAGGGCTGAAGCCGGGATCACTGAGGAACGGATTCAAGAGATGATTGCAAATGAGGTTGCACGAGCTGTGGGGGATGCAATTCCCGAGATTATCACCGCGATTCAGAATCAACTGGTGACTCTAGTGGAGGAGCGGTTTGCAGCGATGCCGCCGCCTGTTGGGGGACAGCCCCGTGCTCGAGACTTCCAGTATCGGGATCTTTCTGCCTGCTCTCCACCGGAATTCAAGGGTGACTCTAACCCTATCGTTAGCATGCGCTGGATATCCGACATGGAGTGCGCTTTTCTGACAAGCGGCTGTCCGGATAACTTGAAGGTTCGATTTGCAGTGAATCTACTTCGCGAGGGAGCGAAAGACTGGTGCGCCACGGCATTGACTCTGGCCGAGCGTACCACTCTTACTTGGGACGAGTTCGTTGTTCGTTTCCGTGCTGAGTACGTGCCGCCGATAGAGATGGAAAGAATAGCGAAGGAGTTCTTGGAGCTGAACCAGACTACGGAGACCATAAAGGAGATGAACAAGAAGTTTACCGAAATGGCGCTATTCTGTCCCCAATATGCGGCCTCAGAAGAAATGAAGATGGCGAGGTACAAGGACATGCTTCGGACCGAGATCCGGGAAATTGTGAGCGCAGTGCAACATCCTTCGCTGTCGGCTATGATGGATGCAGCGCGGAGAAGAGAGTTAGAGTTGGAGACCCAAGCGAAGAAGAGGAAGGCGGCACAGGCAGTGACGCCTATCTCTGCAGTGCCAAAAAAATCGAAGTTTGTTGATTCTCGTGGGCACACGAAGAGTAGCGGTTCTAAGGCCCGGGATGTGAGTGTTAGAAGATCTGATGCATGTTACAAGTGTGGGCAGCCTGGCCATCTCAGTAGAGATTGCAGGTCGCCACTAATGTTATGTTTTGGCTGTAAACAGGCTGGCCATGTGAAGGCCAACTGCCCGAATGCTAGGGCAACTGATGGGGGTGGTGCACAGAGGGCTCCTGCGAATGCCCCGCTGCGCATCACCGACGGCCGTACGGGTCAGCCAGGGACAGAGGCAGCCCGAGGTAGAGTCCACCAGCTGAAGGTGGAAGAGGCGCAGGCGACGCCTAGGGTGGTGACAGGTATGCTTTATCACCCTCTTTCTTTTCGTCCTTTCTTTTCATGCCTTGTTTTCTTGTTGTTGTTTATATATGTTGTTATCTGTATGATAGGTACGTTTCTAGTTAACTCGGTGCCTGCGGTTGTAATGTTTGATAGCGGGGCTACTCATTCATTTGTGTCTCGCACTTTTAGCGAGAGTTTGGGCCGAGTGGTGGGACGGTTAGGATGTCCTTTGGTAGTCGAGGTTGCCGATGATAGGACCTTGACGGTTACGGATGTGTATCGGGGATGCACGTTGGAAATCTCGGGTGTGAGGTTTCCCATAGATTTGATTCCGATAGCTATGCGAGAGCTTTGTGTGATTGTGGGCATGGATTGGATGGACGCGTTTGATGCGGAAATTGTCTGTCGCCACAAACAAGTGCGGGTTTGAACCCCAAGCGGGGGAGAGCTGTTGATTCAGGGAGACTCGCCCAGACGGTCTACGGCAATATGTTCAGCGGCGAGGGCTCGGAGACACCTTCAGCATAGTGGTAAGGGGTATTTGGCGTATGTGATAGATACGCGCCTTGATGAGACGAAGAAGACTGCCGTGGATGTGCCAGTCGTGAGGGAGTTTGCCGATGTATTTCCCGACGAGTTACCGGGGATACCTCCCGAACGACAGGTGGAATTTCGAATCGATCTGGTTCCGGGTGCTACTCCGGTGGCCAAGGCACCCTATCGCTTGGCTCCACCGGAAATGAAGGAGCTTTATGAGCAGCTGCAGGAGCTTCTGGAGAAGGAGTTCATCAAACCGAGTTGTTCACCGTGGGGAGCTCCGATCTTGTTCGTGAAAAAGAAAGATGGATCTCAGCGGATGTGCATTGACTACCGGGAGCTGAATAAGCTTACGGTGAAGAATCGTTATCCTTTGCCAAGGATTGATGATTTGTTTGATCAGTTGCAGGGAGCCTCGTGGTTCTCTAAGATTGACTTGAGATCCGGGTACCATCAGATGCGGGTGCGTAGCGAAGATACGGAGAAGACGGCCTTCCGGACGCGGTACGGCCATTACGAGTTCGTAGTGATGCCTTTCGGGCTCACCAACGCACCAGCAGCGTTCATGGACCTCATGAACAGGGTGTGTAGTCCGATGTTGGATCGTTCGGTGATCGTGTTCATCGACGACATTCTTGTATATTCCAAGACGAAGGAAGAGCACGAGGTGCATTTGCGGGAAGTGCTAGAAGTTTTGAGACGGGAGAAGCTTTATGCTAAGTTCTCCAAGTGTGAATTCTGGTTACGAGAGGTCCAATTCTTAGGACATGTCGTGAATCAGAATGGTATCATGGTCGATCCGGCCAAGATTTCGACAGTTATGCGGTGGGAGGTGCCGAAAACTCCTACCGAGGTGCGGAGTTTTCTCGGGTTAGCAGGGTACTACCGGAGATTTATCCAAGATTTCTCCAAGATTGCCTTGCCTATGACTCGACTGACGAAGAAAACTGCAGCTTTCAGTTGGGGTGATGAGCAACAGAAGGCGTTTGAGGAGCTACGCAGGCGTTTATGTGAGGCTCCTGTGTTGACCTTGCCTGAGGGCATGGAAGATTTGGTGGTTTACTGTGATGCTTCGTACCAAGGGTTGGGTGCCGTGCTTATGCAACGCGGCAAGGTCATCGCTTACGCGTTGAGGCAGTTGAAGCCTCATGAGGCGAACTACCCGACTCATGATTTGGAGCTGGGAGCGGTGGTGTTTGCTTTAAAAATATGGAGACACTATCTTTATGGTGTCAAGTGCACGATCTATACCGATCACAAGAGCCTTAAATACCTAATGGACCAGCAAAATCTTAATATGCGTCAGCGGAGGTGGCTTGATGTGGTCAAGGATTACGACTGCGAGATACTTTACCACCCCGGTAAGGCGAATGTAGTCGCGGATGCACTTAGCCGACATCCGGTCGGGGGATCTTTGAAGGGTTTTTGTCAGCGATTAACGGTAGTTGCACCACTCTTGGAGTCGATCGGTATCGCTCAAGAGGTGGCCGTGTTGGAGGAAAATGCTAAACGAGAGAGAGTTTCGGGAGAAATTCCGAAGTTAGTACGGGATAGTCGGGGACTGTTAACCCGTTATGGTAGAGTTTGGGTTCCATACACTGGTGGGAATCGCCAGACACTATTGGACGAGGCGCATAAGTCCAAGTTTTCGATTCATCTCGGAGCTACCAAGATGTACAGAGACCTGCGTGAAGACTATTGGTGGCCCGGCATGAAGCGAGATGTAGCCAAATGTGTGGAAGTATGTTTGACCTGTCGGAAGGTCAAAGCGGAACACCAACGACCGCATGGGAAATTGCAGCCGTTGGAGATTCCGGTGTGGAAGTGGGAGCAAATCACGATGGATTTCATCACTAAGCTTCCCAAGACTCAGCGAGGGAATGATACTATCTGGGTGATCGTGGATCGTCTGACGAAGAGCGCTCACTTCTTAGCGATTAAAGAGAGCTTTTCGGCGGATAAGCTTGCGGAGGTTTTCATTCGGGAAATTGTAAATCGGCACGGGGTGCCAGTCTCAATTGTCTCGGATCGGGATACTCGTTTCACCTCCCGGTTTTGGGAGAAGTTTCAGAATGAGATGGGTACGCGGTTGCATTTCAGTACAGCATTTCATCCTCAGACCGACGGACAGAGTGAGCGTACTATTCAGACACTTGAGGACATGCTGCGAGCATGTGTGATTGACTTTGGTGGTAGTTGGGATCAGAATCTTCCACTAGCTGAGTTCTCCTACAATAACAGCTATCACGCTAGCATCGGTAGAGCGCCGTACGAAGTGTTGTATGGCAGGAAGTGTCGGACGCCCATTTGCTGGGGCGAGGTTGGTCACAGAGTGCTGGGGAGCACCGATATTGTGCTAAAGACGACGGAAATGATTCAGATGGTGCGGGATCGGTTAGTCACTGCTCAGAGCCGACAAAAGAGTTACGCCGATAAGAGACGATCGGACTTGGAGTTCCAAGTCGGGGATTACGTTCTTTTGAAAGTGTCACCCTGGAAGGGGGTAATTCGTTTTCGCAAGCGGGGAAAGTTGGGTCCCCGATATATCGGACCATACAAGGTCATCGCGCGTGTGGGGAAAGTAGCTTACCGATTAGAGCTACCTGAGGAGTTGAGCCTGATCCACAACACGTTCCATGTCTCCCAGTTGCGAAAGTGTGTGTTGGATGAGTCTGCAGTAGTTCCCCTTGAGGATATTCAGATTGACGAGCGACTCAACTATGTAGAGAAGCCGGTAGCCATCGTCGAGAGGAAGACGAAGACTCTACGGAACAAAGTCATTGGATTGGTGAAGGTCCAGTGGCAGCACCGGAAGGGTTCGGAATGGACGTGGGAACCAGAAGCCGAAATGCGGGAGAATTACCCGGAGATGTTTGCGGGCGTGGACTTCGGGGACGAAGCCTAATCCAAGCGGGGGAGAGTTGTAAAGCCCGTGTCCCGGTACGTTTTTCCTTTATTTAATTAATTAATTTAAGGTGTGTACCGTTAATTGATTTGGTTCGGGGTTTGTTGTCGTTAAGGACCAAAATGTTAATCCATATTTTATTCTAGGGTAGTTTGTGAAGGGAGAATAGTAGGGGGGCTAAAAGGAAAGTTTTGGAAAAGTTGCATGGGTTTTCGGCCCATGTCCGGCTCATTTCGTTTCTTAGTTACGTGAAAGCCAAACATAACCCATTTTGTTTTCCTTGGAACCCTACGGCAGCTGTGGTTTTTTTTTGGTGCGATCGTGAGGTAAGAGAGAAAGAGAGAGTGTCGAGAGGAGATAGAGATCGAGAGAGAGAGACCACCGATAGATCGAGAGAGAGTGGTGAGAGAGAGAGAGATATCGAGAGGTAGAGAGGCAGCTCGCCGGAGAAGAAGCACTCGCCGGAGAGCTTGGAGAAGAAGGCCAATCGGTGTCGTGACCATCGTTAGGTAAGCTTCCAACTTGTCGTTTTCTTGTGTACCTCGTCGCCGGAAAACACCGCGGACCACCACCGGCCGGCAGCCGCCGTGCGCCGCCACTGTGGTGGCTGGGCGTCGAGTGGGTGGCGTGTGGTGGGCTGTGGTGGTGCGGGTTGCTAGTCCTTGCAATAAGGTGATCGAATGATAGGAATGTCGGTTCGTGTCGTTAGTTTATCGTTTCGAGAAATGAACCGCCGCCGGCCGCCACCGGCGATCACTGTGCCGGAGGGCAGCGGGTGGTGCGGCCTTGTATCGGTTATAATCTCAGTAGAACCCTTAAGGGTGTAGCCTAATCGATTAAGCCGTTAGTTAAGCCGTCGTTTCTTAAAGATCGTCATTTTATGTTAATTATTGGTTCAGCCCCTGTTTTGTGACGGCAATAACTTCTTCGTCGTAACTCCGATTGAGCCGAAACTGGCGCCCACGCTTTGAGCTCGGGACCGAGTACGTTTTCTGTGTTTTGGCGGAAAACTGGTTCGGCCTCGAGTTGGGAGAAAAAGTGGTCGCAAGTTGTGCGGTTCGTCATTTTATGTGAATTTCCTGGAATCTGCCACTGTTTTGCGTGGACCGTAACTTTTTACTCGTAACTCGTTTTGAGGTGATTTTGGTGGCCATAGTTCCCTATTCGAGTCGGGAAGGTTTTTCGTGTTTTGCCGAAAGTCTGATTTAAACCGTAGCTAGGCTGTTTTGGACTGTTTATGCAGCTGGACCGAAACTGACAGTTTCGGGTAACCGTTCGTATTTAATTCATAGTAAATTATAGAAAAATCATTAGGAGGCGTATAATATGTCCTTGGAACCCTAACTCAGAGGACTTTCTGGTCATGAAATAATATTGGGATTTTTCTGGATTTAAGGGGATCGAAATAGGTCCCGAACAGACCTGTTTTGGGGTGATCGGAAGTTAGTTTTAGTGACAGTTTTGGGATGTGTCGCGTCGTGGGGTCCGGGTCTCGTATTGACGTATTTTATCGTACGTTTAGGTGCCGGAAAGTGATCGTCGTTGTGTGGAGCTACTTACTATTTTTAGCTAGGCGCGCACCCGAGGTGAGTTCTCTCACTACAATTAATTAATAGTTGTTTATTATTACTGTAGCACGTGTGTGAAAATTGTATGCGGGATTGTTGGGGGCTAGATAGTGGGACGTCTAGTTAACATTATGTGCTACATTATTCGGCGGGGCCGAGTCCCGACGGGGACGGAGGTGTTTTACGCAGTAGGCGTAAAAGGGGCGTTTACGCAGTAGGCGTAAAAAGGATGTCACACGCAGTAGGCGTAAAGCGGGTGTTTCCCGCAGTAGGCGGAAACGTGCGGCGGGGCCGTAGACCCGACATCCGCCCGGGGATTTATATTATGTGGTGGTTATTATACTTGTTTATGATTTGTTCGTAGACTTGTATGTGGTGGTGTGATCCTTTTTGCTTTAGGGGTAATATGAGATAACCATTGTTATTTGTTGTGTTTGAATTCACTAAGCTTCGTGCTTACCCCTCCCAATTTACAGTGGCTGCAGGTACAAGTGGTACGAAGGCATGACTGGCACACACTGACGCGCAAGATGGATGAGTTGAAGGATTTGCTTACTAAACATTTTCCCGTTATTGAATAAACAATTTAATTTCCGCTGTTAACTCATGTTTTAATAATGCTCGTGATTGGAATTATTATTTTGGGTTTAATAAATGGAGACTTATTATTAAATATGCGCGTTTTAAAAAATTTTAAATTTTCTTGAAATTTTGGGGCGTTACAAACAATGTCTGCGCGAATAAGCTGGATTCCCCATTAAGCCTAATAAGTCACAAGTAAATACACCCTAAGTGTATATGAAGGGTCTTAGGTGGGCATGGGTAGAAACACAGAAAGGGATGATGGAGAGACATACCTGAGAAGGTTTCTCCCATCAGAAGGATATATGATTTTTAAATTTCCATGGGAAGAAATTCCTTTCTACTTTCCTTGGGAAGTCTTCTTTGCTGGGGATTTCTCAGGTCTCCCCCTGCTTCGTTTATTACCACTCCTTTGAGAGGAGCGCTGATAGTTTTGGGTTTGAACCATATTGCAGATTCATCTTCATCGTCATCGTCATCATCAACGCCCTTTGAGTCTTCCTTGGTGTCATCAAGCTCGAGTTATTCGATCTCTTCTTCCTTATCCTCATCCTCATTATCTGAGGGAATATCTACAGTCTCAGCAGCGGCTGAGGAAGATGGAGCAGAGTCCGTATTTGTTTTCTCCCCTTAAGTATGAGGATGGTCAACTTAGTTTTCTGGCATCTCCTATGTTTCTTATGGAATGTTCCATGGGGAACCAACAACATCATTTTATTTATTCATTTCCCCCTCTTTGTCATCATCGACAGGGAGACGGATTATAGGGTCCTCAGCAACATTGGTGGCGGGGACAGCGGTGGAGGTAGAAGAAGCAACTGTTTCTAGTTTATCTACCCTGTCTTATAGAATCGTGATTGCATCTGCACTCTTCAAAACAAAATCGGCCACCATGGTAAGGGATCGTTTGTCACTATCAGTAAAGGATGGAGAGGGGACAGGAGCAGGCTTTTTCAATTCTGCGAGCACTTCAGCAAGCAGATTATTATTGGCTTCGACCTTAGAGCACATGTCGGTGACAAAAGTGCTGAGGGAAGTGATAGAGGCAGTGTTAGCAGCGATTGCATCTTTTATTTTGGTCACCTCCTTTTGAAGAGCCGATAGCTGAGAATTGTCAGCTTTATTTGAAAGGGAGGAGGTGAGTTGTTGCAGCGAGGAGCCGACATAGTTCACGGTTGTGGTGTTATTTTTTAGGTCGATGGAGAGTGAGGCGACGTTATCACTGATTTCCTTGAGAGAGGTGTTCAGCGTCTCTAAAGTAGGACCTGTAAAAAAAGAAGGTTGAGCACAAGTATTCTCAGGCTTAGTTACCGAAGAAATAATGGGTAGGGAAGATGGGGTACCTAATGGTTCATTGTAGAAATATGGAGGATTTCCTCCAAAGTATGTCCTTATATCCTGCTCGAGAGGAGTTGAGGACATGGGTACCTGAGGGTCCTCATGAGGAAGACCGTCAGGTCCTATACCTCGTATGAGATCTCGTAGAAGGTCCGATCGCGTGTCAGTAACGGTGGTCGCTGAAGTGGTAGACGTGTGGACCAAGGAAAAAGTTAGAGAAGAAGCGATTGTTGAGAAGATGGTTGTGAGGTGTGTTAGGAAGGCACTAGCGGTGACTAAATCTACACCTTCAGTGCTTTGAGGCACTAAGGCTGGTGGGGTAGAGGCCAACGTAGATTCAGCGAGTGAAGGAATCGCTGAAGCGGTTGTGGTTACAGTAGATGTGGCGGAGCGCACCACGAAATCGTCAAGGGAAGCCTGTGAAGAGGCAATCCCTGATGTTGGCATAGTTGTTGTTGTTGGCTGAGGTTTCTCCTTGGTGGATCTCTTGGTATTTTTAGATTGACTAAGAGAGGCTGAAGATGGTTTCCTCTTAGAGGAGGTGGAGGTAGCAACTTGGGAAGCCACAGGGGGTTGAACCGTGGGCATCGCTGCCTAAGACGGAGCATGTTGAGAAAGGAGAGAGTTATAGAAATCAGAAAAATGTACCTCATCCGCAAGGGGCTCTCGGTCGAGGTGGTGAGACCCAAGTTTAGGTAGCTGATATCCTCCAGTGGTTGGGTATAACGAACCCAAGAAGTGTTGTAGAAGAACACTGATACAACATACTTAGGGCACTATAGGATCCCTATCATCCTGGCATAGGCAGCTTTCTGTCAGTGATGACACAGTAGCCAAGGTCAAGAGCGACCCTGCTGGCCTGATCCATGCTTCCCGTTTTTCCGCCCATGCTCTGGACGAAATGGGCAAACATATACCCAAGTTCAGTAGCTGCTTATGCCCAGGGGGATACACAGTGATGACATAAAAGATGGGAGAATTCTTCAGGAAGTTGGCAACATCGTGTATGTGAGGAGAGGGTTTGTCAGCCTTGAAGTCTAGGGGAGCCAGATGGTTGTTGGATTTGAACTGTATCACTAACATTTGAATTTCACGTTCTTGGACTTAGTGAAAGTTGTTGCTTGAGAGGCCATTTCTGTTTTTAGAGAAGAACAAATAGAAATGTTGAAGGTTTTCTTAGAATAGAAGTTTTAAGAGAAAATTTCTAAGATTTAGAGAATGCAGTTTATCAGTTTCCTTTTTGGGAAAGAAAGGTAAAAAGTGGTTTTTCCAGTTTTCAAATGAGATGAAAATGGTAGAAAAATGTAGTTTACCAGTTTCCTTTTAGGGAAAGAATTGGTAAGTTACATTTAAGATGAAAGAGAAAGAGTTTAAAAAGTTTTTTTAAACATGGAAAACCTTTTTAGGGTTTTTGAAAAAAATTATGAAGAGGATGATTTAAGATGAAAAACATGTTTTTAATCTTATTTAGAAAAGATTAAAGATCAAAAGGTGGTTTTTGTTAACAATGTGCATAGAGAATTAAGAAGAGAACCTGGAAAGTTGAGAGGTTTTAAGTTCGAGTTCTTAAGTTCTTGAGTGCTTTGATTGTTCTTGCCTAAGAGAATTTGTGTGCGTAAAGTGTGAAAAACAAAAACAAGTGTGGTTTATATAGGAGAGAGGAGAGATGATGAGCGGGAAAAAGTTCCATCATTACATGGACACGTCCTACGAAGTTGATTGGTCAAGAAGTGTAACGAATGAACGTGTGTCAGAGAAATGCGTGCCATGGGTTATCCTAAAAAATGACGTCAAACTAGAAAAGCGTCATTTCATTTTTCAAAAGATATCATTGATAGGAAATGCCAGTGATAAGATTTTGTTTTTGAGAAGAATCTGTGATATGAAATGTCAGTGATGATTTTCATTTTGAAAGAGATGTCTCGCTGAAAAAAACTTCAGTGAGATGAGATAGAATAACATACTTGACTATCAGAGAACATTTAGTCAGAGATAAGGATATGAATATTAGATATAGGAACTTAATCATTGATATAGTACTTGACCACTGAAGAGTTATTCTTCAAGGTTTAGCATTCCAAGCTCACTGATGAGAAAGTTGAATCTTGTCTCATCAAGAGGTGAAAATATGAGCGAGCTGATAGTTAGTGGGAATGAAATGAAGTTCTATATCTCCATTCATAACATAATCTCTAATAAAATGACATCTGATTTCAATGTGTTTGGTCTTTGAGTGTAGCACAAGGTTGTTTGCTATAGCGATGGCACTAGTGTTGTCGCAATAAATAGGAATTTTTGATAGCTGAAGATCATAGTCTACGAGTTTATTTCTCATCCATAAGACTTGAGCACAACAACTACCAGCGGCTACATACTCAGCTTCAACGGTAGAGGTGGACAATGAGTTTTGCTTTTTGCTTGTCCAACTTACCAACTTTCTAGCTAAGAGCTAACAGCCTCCATGGTGCTTTTTCTATCCAGTTTGTAACCTACGAAATCACAATCTGAATAGGCAGTTAGATCGAACCCTAAGTCATTTGGTATACCAAAGACGTATGTTGGGTGTACCCTTCAGATATCTGAATATTCGCTTGACAACGATCAGATGTGATTCTTTGAGTTCAGATTGATATCGTGCGCATAAGCAAGTAGAATACATGATATCAGGTCGACTAGCTGTAAGATACAAAAGAGATCCGATAATTCTTCTATAGGCAGTGACATTAACAGGTTTCCCATTTGGGTCCTTGTTAGTGTCAGCGGAGTGCCATAGGAGTTTTCGTTGCTGAGCTTTGAGTAAGATCAAACTTTTTCAGCATATCTTTAACATCCTTACCTTGGTGAATAATAGTACCTTTATCGCCTTATTTAAACTGAAGCCCAAGGAAGTATGTTAGTTCACCTATCATACTCATCTTATATTCTTTCTTTGTCCGTTCCGCGAATCGAGTACACAGAGATGGGTTAGTGGATCCAAATATAATGTTATCGACATATATCTGAACAAGTATAATATGACCTTTAATTTTTTGTAAAACAAAGCATTGTCAATCTTTCCACGTTTAAAATGTTCAGCGATAAGATAAGAAGATGAAGTATCATACCATACATGAGGTGCTTGTTTTAAACCATAGAGGTCCTTATCCAGTTTATAAACATATTCTGGATGCTTAGGGCCAGCGAACCCTGGGGGTTGTTCAACAAAGACTTCTTCATTCAACCTTCCATTTAGGAATGCTGACTTAACATCCATTTGATGAACTTTAGAGTCCTTATGAACTACATAAGCTAAGAATAATCGAATTGCTTGAGCCTATCCACATGGGCAAAGGTTTATCATAGTCTATGCCTTCCTCTTGTCTGTATCCCTAAGAAACAAGTCTAGCCTTGTTTAGGGTTACAATCCCATGTTCATCTAACTTGTTGTGATACACCTACTTGGTGCCTATAACAGTTTTGTCAGACGGTCTGGGAACGAGATTCCAAACTTTGTTTCTTTCAAACTCAGTAAGCCCTCTTGCATAGCGCTGACCCAATTTGGATCTCTGAGGGCATCATTGGTCTTTTTAGGTTCAACCAGCGAAATGAAATTCACAAAGAGACAAATGTTACCTGAACTTCTTCAAGTCTGAATACTTGCGTTTGGATCACGAAGAATTTGTTCAATGGGATGGTTCATCGTCCATCTCTGAGATGGAGCTTGAAATTCTGGCTCTGAGTGGATTTTTGGGGTTGCTAAAGAAGAAGCTTCAGCGATATGAGTTTCAGGTATATAAGGTATATCTGACATATCAGGCATGTAAGGCATCAACTGTTGAGGTTCATATAGTAATTCATTGACTGACTGCTGAGGTGAAGTGGATGGGTTTTCAAAGATTAAGGGTTCAGAAGGAGGCAAAATGTTTAAAGGAACAACTGATATCCAAGAGGATGATTTAGCTTCATTTGTCTGCATGCTGGGAATGATGAGAAGATCATAATCAGCTATTGGGTTGTTAGTCTGAGGATTAGGATTGAAATAATCTTGTGGTTCCCCATAATGAGAAAGCATCTACTGATTCAATTCTTCGTTTTCAGAAGTGGGTTTAGAATTTGCTGAATGAGATTCATCAAAGGTGACATGAATGGTTTCTTCAACAGTTTGTCTTCTCTTGTTGAAGACTCTAAAGGCTTTGGACACTTAGGAGTATCCAAGAAATATTCCATCGCCAGCTTTGGGATCGAACTTTCTATTAACTCCATTTGTTAAAAAAGAAGCTAAGGACAAATCGCAGAAGACCTCTGCCAAGAGCTCTCCGCACAAGCCCAGAACCTCTGCCATTGTTCTTCCAAAGACCAAGCCTAACTTGAAGATTATCCTCGAGGCCTAGAAGCTCTGTGAAGCCTCCCAGAACCTATGAAGGGGCCAACCTCTGTGAAGAATGACTTGTGCATATCAACACAAATGGTGCATGTGCCTCTCACGTGGAAAATTGTACGAAGATCTCAATTGTACGATTCTGTTATACGCCTTTCTAGGTGTCACCAGACCACACCACTATATGTAATGCACACAATCACTGTTGTACATAACGCACACACACAGATTTCACCTAAGATTACACATAGTGAGAGAGAAAGCTTGGGGAGCAAAGCACATACTACTGTGTGTTCTTGGTGTAAACATTTTATGAACAATTAATGAGAGATGACATATTGAAATCATTACATATTGTGTTATTCTTCTATTATGTGTTTAATCTACCATCTTCGATCAAACTTTACTGTTTATTAAAGCTTCCGTGCATACATTTATTTATACTTTGTTTTCCAGTTTGTGTTTAAGTTTTCATATTGCAAGAGATATACTGGGATCAACAATTGGATTCAGAGCAAACTTTGATTTCTATAATCAATGGATCATCTTTGCAATTGATCTTATCTCTTTTGGTAGATTTTTAGTTTAATTTCTGAACGTGTTATTCATTTCATAACAGCCCTTTTTTTAGTCATTTTCCACCAGTTTGAATATTGCTCATTCTCAGGATATGTTCTTCACAAGAAATCATTCTTGTGTGTGTAATCTATTCTACAAATCATTTTCAAGGTTAAATCTCCACTTTATTAGCCTTTTACCTTGTTCAAAATCCGAGTTCCCCTGTTTTTCATCTTTTCTTTCTCAAAACTGCTCATATATCTATCCTTTCAAAAATAGCAAACCTTAATGCCATATACATAGCTGGATCTTAGAATAAACCTCCAACCTTGTTAAGGGATGAATATCCCCAATGGAAAATTAGAATGATCCATTTTCTGGATGGAGTTGAAAAAGGTCTTGTGGAATGTGTTGTAAAAAACCCTTTGTACCCATGGTCCCTGCAACAGCCACAACCCCTGAAGTTCCTGAATATGATAAGCTAAACGAATTAAAGGATTGGTCTCCTGAGGACTGGGAGAAATATGAGCAGGGAAAAAAGGCCAAAAGGTTACTAATCATGGCCATCCCAAATTATCTATTTCAGTCCTTAGATGCTTATGAATCAACCCATAAACTGTGGGTGGAACTTGAAAAATAACTTGAAGGTGGGTTAAAGACCCAAAAGAAAAGAAGATCCCAATGCCTGAATGAGTATTACAGTTTTAAGGCTCTTCCAGCTGAATCCCAACAACACACATTTGACAGGTTCAACACCTTGATAAATAGGTGTAAGAAGTATGGCATCTACAGAACCTCTGAGGAGAATAATGTCATGTTCCTCAAGAGCCTGAATGAAGAGTGGCTTCAGCTGTCAATGTTCCTTCAAACCAATCAAGATTTAGATGCTTGACTTTGACTGACCTCTTTGGAACTTTGGTTGCACAAGAGCATTATGTTATCCAGTCCAAACCTCAAGTGAGTGGACCTCTGGCACTAGTAAGCAACATCACAGAGGGTCAGGATAAGAAGCAGAAGGAGAAGAGTTATGAGGAAAGCACTACGGGTAAGAGAATAAGAAAGAAAATGTTCATGGTAGGGAGTGAGGAAGAGAAGGAACCATCAGAAGAAGAAGATGTAAGCATAACTTCAATTGGCAAGTCTCTAGCTCTGCTGACTAAAGAGTTTAACAGAGGCTACAAGAAGAAACCATCTTTAAATAGAGGAACA
This sequence comes from Saussurea involucrata, assembly GCA_033807775.1. NCBI lineage: Eukaryota > Viridiplantae > Streptophyta > Magnoliopsida > Asterales > Asteraceae > Saussurea > Saussurea involucrata. The sequence continues at coordinate 263,281,701 of CM066321.1, forward strand.
GAGGAAAGGGAAGACCAGAGTGGCAGATTTTAGAGTTCTACACCAATGGAAAGATCTTATGCTCAAGATCCGAGACAATTTGCCCCACCACAGATGTAAGAGCCAAGATTCCCTAGCAGAGAGGAATTTCATGACCAAAGAATGTTTGAATGGAGGTATGATCCGAGGTATTATGAACAGAGACCGGTGGAGTACCAACAAAGACCGATGGAGTACCCACAGAGGGGTACACAAAAGGAGGAGAACAGAGCTCCTGAGAAGCCGACAATGCCTGTCGCACAGAGCAACAACTGTTTCAAGTGCGGCAAACCTGGACATTATGCCGTAGAGTGAAGAACTCAACCCACCAGAAGCCAACCTATCAGATATCATACCTTTTACAAAAAGATGGCAGAGTATTACGCTCAGAAGTCACTAATGGCCGAGCAAGAAAAGTGGGTTTCAGATGAGTCATCTGATGAAGGAGACAAGAATGGCATGTTCTGTGGTATTGCAGAAGTTGGAAAATCAGATTCTGATAGTGAGGTATCTACTTCTTCTTATACTTCCTCTAATGACTCTGAAGTTAAATTGCTTGAACTAACCAAATAATTTCATGATTTTGAGCAAACGTTTTTGGAAACTGAAAAGAAACTTGCCTTTTATGAAAGAGAAGCTGGTCTTCTAACACAACAGAAGGCTAAGATTGCTTTAGAAAAGGAAAATCTTCAAAACAAATATTTCTCAGAAACTAAACTTTTAAAAGGCCAAGTTATTGATCTTGATCTGGCTCTGAAGAACCAAGCCAAGAAGCTAAAAAAGTGACAGAATGAACATTTTGGCACTTAAGAACCTTTTTCAAAAAGAAAGAGAGGTTCTTCATCAAGACTTGTTTGCAGAGATCTAATGATCAAGAAATATCAAGACGCTCAACAAGTGCATGATAAGGTCAATACCCAAATAGGCAGAAGAGGAATTGGATTAAGTGATCTGGATCCTTTTACTGGAAACAAAAGAAACAAGTCTTTATCCTCTTTATTCTGCATTGGAAAAGTCTAAAAACCTAATTTTCCTAGTTAGCACTCAGTCCATAAGAGACATAGAACCTCTAGAAAACCTTATGAAAGGAGTCATATGAAGATGATAAATGTGTGGTATCATAACACAGATTTATCACCTTCAAACTCAGTTTGTGGAACTTCAACATCTAAGCCAAAGAAGTATCTGAAGACTCAGCCACAAAAAGGATTCTTCAAGTTTGGCCATCCAGAGACACAAACTCAGGTTGCCTTTGTATGCAAAATAACATCTGAAAGGGAGTTGTGCACAGAGGTAGATGAATTTGTTCCCTCTTCGACAGAGGACAGGCTATAAAACCTTTTTGAATGTGACTTGACAGAAACCTTTGAAAATTGTTTTTCTCTTGATAATCTTGAGATAGCCTCTATCTGGCAAAACGTTTTTGAAAAGGATCCATTAAAAGCACTTGATGATTGCAAATCTTTTGATGAGCCTAAGATTGTCCCATGCATTTTAAAAGATTTAAATATTTCTAAGGACAAAGATGCAAATTGTGGTGATACATGTTCATGTGATCAAGCCTCTGGTAAGGTAAGCAAAGATTTTCTTGATTTAGACTCAGATTTTGAGGATGACTCAACTTCTGTCATACCAGAGACTGGTTCTGCAGAACCATAGATAGTTCCTTGCAAACTAGAGGGAACAAAACTTCCCTCTGGTATCTTAAACAGAGTAATTCCTCCAAAGGGATCTGTTGCAAGAATCTCTATCTGCCTAGATTATATTGACATGTGTCTACAAGCCAAAACATCTCTTGAGCTTGAAAAGATTCAAAAACAAAAAGAGATGTCATAATCAAGTCTTAAAGGTTCTGGTTCTTCTAAGCCGAAACCTGAGAAATTCAGTTGGCAACAAAAGGAGAAACGGATTAAAAATGACAAATCTTTTCATTATGTGGAAGTGAAATCAAGCAAAGTTCACCACAGAGAGAGTTGGGTAGAAAGGAAGGCTATTCCCCAGAGGAAGATTAACCAAAATAAGTGTAGCTTAGATAGGTAATTTTATAAAAAGTCTGATGCTAGGAGAGATCATTTCCATAAACCCTCTGTACCCATATTTAATGAGTTCAATGAAAAGTTTAAGCAAATTTCTTCTCATGTGCACTATTGTGATTGTTTTGAACTTATGTTTCAATTGAAGAATCTTTTTTCCAGCCCTCACTGTTTCCTCTCTAGACCCAAACCAAAGAATGCAAAATTCATGATGGGTCAGAAGAAACAAAATGGTCCTTTTTTCAAAGAATCTTTAATGACTCCTAACAAGAATGGACCCATTTGGAAATGGGTACCTAAATCCCTTTAATCTGTATTGCAGAAGCAACATGTGCCTGTGTGGTACCTAGACTCCGGGTGCTCAAGACGCATGACTGGCGACAGAGGGTTACTCTCCTCATACAAAGAAAAGGCAGAAGAAGGATATGTGACCTTTGGAGATAAGAGGAAAGGATATATATCAGAGGTTATGGAGTCATAGCTAAAGGTGATGTGGATGGTCTTAAGTACAATTTACTGAGTGTAAGTCAACTCTGTGACAATGGTTTTGATGTGAAGTTCAACAAGAGGTATTGTTCTCTGTTAAGTGTAGGTACTAGCACAGAGCTGTTGAAGGCCGAGAGAAAAGGTGATCTATACCTTGTGAATTTCAAGGCCAAATGCAAAGAAGAAATCACCAATGGCCAATCAAAATATGTTTATGATATTTTGACAATCAACAGAGGGTATTTTTATAAGTCAATCAAAATATGTTTATGATATTTTGACAAAATATAAAGTCTCTGACTCTTCGGCTATGAAAACACCAATGGCCACTGGATCAAAGTTACATTCAGATCCATATGGAAAATTTGTGGAGTGTAAACTCTATAGAGGCATGATTGGGTCTCTTTTGTACTTAACAACTAGTAGACCTGATATTATATATGCCACATGTCTCTGTGCAAGATACCAATCAAATCCCAAAGAATCTCATCTTTATGCAGTGAAAAGAACCTTTAGATACCCAAAAGGGACAAAAATCTTGGCCTCTTGTATCCAAAAGATTTTGGGTTTGAACTAATGGCTTACACAGACTCAAATTATGGAGGATGCAAATTAGATAGGAAGAGTACTTTTGGAAGCCGTCAACTTCTTGGAGGAAAATTGGTGAGCTGGACATCCAAGAAGCAAAATTGTGTCTCAACTTCTATGGCATAGGCAGAGTATGTTGCTGCTGCTAGTTGTTGTTCACAAGTCATCTGGATGAAGATTCAGCTCAGAGACTATGGTCTAGACATCAACAAGATTCTTATCCTCTGTAATTCAAAGAGCGCAATTGTCATCTCAGTAAATCTAGTCCAACACTAATAAACAAAGCATATAGATATCATGTATCACTTCCTCAAAGATCATGTTGAAAAGGGTACAATTGAAATGTATTTTCTACGCACAAAGTATCAACTTGCTGACCTACACAAACGCATTAGATGAAAAATGATTTCTATTTTTGGCTGGCAAGTTGGGGATGTTGAACATGAGTTGATCAACAGAGCCTCTGCACCTTGGTACATATCCTCTGATTTTGTAAATATGTATTGTTGTCCATTTAGCATGTATAGTTGTGTCTTTTGAATAGTTCTTATGTTTCAGAGCTTCTGTGACCTTGCACAGAGCCTGTAGCCCTTGTCACAAAACCTCTTTAAGTCATTTGTTCTATGCCTTATGTATTACTTATCACATTTGATCCAAGCATAGTTCAAGGGGGAGCAGAAGATGACCAACATTCGGAAGAGAGAGTTCGAAGGTAATCTTTCAAGGGAGAGCAAGACATTTTGTGCTTAATTGGTGAGCAAATCAAGTTTCAAAAATACTTTTTTCGGGTAAAACTTTCTAATTCTATTCTAAAATACCTCATTAAACAAATTAAAACTTTGATTTATCAAAATATTTTGAGACCTTCCTTTTATAGCATATTTTGGGTCTAAGAGCCTCTGTGACCTTTCACAGAGCCTCTGTGCCACAGAGCTTCTTAGAATGAGATTTCTTAAGAGTGATTCCATCTTGAACAACTCAATGATTTTCAATTGTTTAGGTATGAAAAGGTGTAATATTTGTGCGAGGAAAAACCGATCCTAGCTCTCAGAGGATCTCTATTTCACAGAGCCTCTGTCATTTCCTACACTTGGGTGTTTTGGAAATTCTTCTGGGGTGCGGGTTCTTTTAAGAGTGACAACCAAGGATCTTTAATTTAACTTACGCGTGTGGGCGGTGATGAAGGCACACGTCCCTTCACTCTGAACCTATATGCCGAGGTGGCGCTCTGTGATTGGTTGTGCACTGTACCGTCATTCATGAATCGTTGCCACTCGAGTACGGATTTCAAATTCCATCAACGTCAACCTCTCCCTCACTAATTTCATTTGAAAACCATCTTTTTACCCTTCTTCTTCACTTTTTACTCTCAAGAACTCCGCACCTGAAACCTGCAACTGTTCTAAAAAACTTCATCTTCTTCCCATTTTCTTTAACAGTGGCGTCTCCAGTTGCCTCTCAACACTCAGAGAACCCCATTCCCCCAAGAAACAACGACAAGATTCACTCCGATAGTGAAGTCTCAGTTAACCATGAACCATTAACAAACCTTCAATCATTCATAAACCATGAATGGTACCCAAAACCACTCCCTCTAAAACCCAATAACCACTATGTTATTCCAAACAAACAAGCATTTGCATCTGAGTTTGAGCCCATCATCAATTTGCTTCAAAACCACCCATTGAAAAAAATTCTAACCAAGAACACCACTTCAATGCCAAGTAGGTATGTTCAACAATTTTGGCAAAGTGCCAGGTTTTACCCTGCCTACAAATCTGTCATAGGATATATGTCTACACGTGACGATAAGAAGAACATGGCAATTGGAAATAACAGAGCCATGATTTAACATACCTTCGATTTACCCACCAGAAACCAACTAATATGCTGTAGAGCCCTCTGATGAGGAGTTAGTGGACTCCGTGATGATGTTGGGGGTACAACGAAAGACTTACAAAGAGAATCGACTTAAGAAGGCACAAACTTCCACCTTTGTGGAACGTGCTCTTCAGTATCCTTAATCGTTGCCTAACTGGAAAGACAGAGAGCCCATACCAGAGCTGTCATTAGATTCTATCAATAATGTACGGGGCATACTTCGACCTGCCCATAGACTATACACGGCTCATCCTACAGGAGATGGCTGGTGTAGTAGAGAAGAAGAAAGATTTAGAAGTGGTCAAGATGGATCTGCCAACTGTGTAGTTCCCCAGAATCCTTGGCATAATTCTGGAACCATTGCTCAAAGAAGAGAAGTGGAGCATGGAAGGCCCTGTGGTCAAAACATACCCTCTGGCAACCGTCAAACCCACATTCCATCCAACTGGATACCCCTTCTACAGGCCTCTATCCGAGAAGATGGTAGAGTATATTGATGATGAAGAATTAGTGCAGAATTACACGCGTGAGTTCAAGACTCCCATACCGAGTCCTGAAACCCCACCACACATAGGATATGCCATAGGACATGAGATAGTTGAGTGTATGACAGAAGAAGCTAGATTGCAAGAGTTGGCAAAGCTTAGAAATCCTAAGGAAGCACCCTCTGCAAGTCAACCAGAGCCAAGAGTGACCACATAAGAAACCCCCATCACTGAAGAAGCCCAAACCCAAAATCCACAAACAGTAGAGTCCTCAAATGATAGTTTTAAAAGTATGTTACCCAAAATAGAGATGAGAACAAAGTAGATTACATTTTTATACAATTTGCCCAATAAACTTCAATGAGACAAATATGAAATTAATTTACTTCAAAGATAATTGCCAAAAAAGTAATTGGTTTAAATGATTAAAAAGTAATTTAATTTATTTAAATGAATTTGCAACTTTTATGAAATACCCCTATAATAATTAATGTAATATTATGAGACGAAGACAGTGAAATTGAGTTGGTTTGTTTGAAGTTTGATTTCTATTTACTTACTGTTATCTATACTATCTTATAATGCATCTAACCCCCAAATTTTTAAAAACAACCTTTAAAACTATATGTACCACCATTTAAAGCATTATTACTTAAAAATTTAAGAGTGAGAAAACTTTTTCTCTCACCAAGCCACCTGCCGTATGTAATCATTTTGGGTTTTGAATGACTCTCTCACCAATTCTCTTTTTGAAGGATGTAATCATTTTAGGGTTTTGGAAATTGCAAAACGACTCATCGGCTCCATCCCCCTCCCTTCAAAAGGCTTATTCTAAATATACCCCCTGCAACTTTGTACACCCCCTTCCCTCACATACTTTGATTTTTAATTTTTTTATTTTAAAGTTACATTTCATACCCTATACTTATTTAATTAATTTACCTTTTATCTTTTAGTTTTCTATTTTTCATTTTACATTTTCATTATATTAACACATATAATCGTATATTAACTAAAATACGTTAAAAGGACTTTTTAATTTTAACAAGTTACACCATTATAATCGTCTCGTCGATACCTTCGAAATGAGCCCAATATTGAATATTTTTTTATTTAATTATATTATTATATGTCATATGTTTACGTTATTTTTTGATTTAATTATATTATTATTCGTCGATACCTTCTTATTTTTTGATTTAATTATATTATTTCGAAATGAGCCCAGTATTAACTAAAATACGTTAAAAAATAATTTTTATTCCAACAAATTCCAACTTTGATTATTCATTTAAATCAATATATCCACGAGTACAAGTACGCTATATATATTATTCATACAAATCTAATAAACGTTTGTAAATGAGCCCAATATTGAATATTTTTTGATTAATTATTTTATTATATGTCATATATACTACATAAAAATATTTTTTATATTTACAATTTATACCCTTATAGTTAATTATTTAATTTATGGTACATCTCTTACTTTTTCAATTTTCGTTTTACACTCTTAATAAGATACGCTTAAAAATAAAGATCCCAAGGAGAAACACATGGAAAAACCCTCTGCCATGGATAAAGGGAAATCTAAAGAGAAAGCGCCACAAAAGCCACCCTCTAAGCCTCAACTAAACCCCGGTCCAATAAATTCGTGGTACCAAGCCTTCATCACACCTAAACCAGAACCAGAAGACTGGGATCTTCCACCACCTATAGCATCTATCCCTCCTCTGGCATCTACATCTAAATCGAAAGGCAAGGAAAAGGTTATAGAAGACAAAGTCTCCCATGTCATTTAGTCTATGGATGCCTTGAAGAAACCCATTCCATATCATAAGCCTCTGCCAAAGAAAATTGAAGAAGAAGTGTACAAGTATCTCTACAACGCGCACATGAATGAAATCATCCCAGAGCCTACCCTACACCCTCTTATTCTTAACAAACTCAAGACATGTTTTTTCAGAGAAAAAGCCCAGAGAAAAGACTTGATATGGTTTGAATCGAAAATAAGAACAGTGTTTGGCATTACATTCCACTATTATACAGGTAAAGAGCTCAGATATTGGAAGTACAACATCGAAAGAGAAGACGACACTGTTGATCCAAACCCTCAGTGATTTGATAATGACCCTCTCTTAAATACTTAGTGAAAATTGTAAGTAAACAATATGTATCAGAGTTTCACTATCGTTGATAAGTACTAAGATCTTACAGTACCGCTGATAGGAACTCTCGCTCTTTAAATTAAACATTCAGCGAACACTGTTCACCATAATGCTCTGAGTCTGTTCAGTCCTTATGGTGATCGCTGATAAGTTAGTTGTTTACTTATGATCCCTGAAGACAAGTTTCACGTCAACAAAGGTTCTACGCTGAAGTCGAAGATCAAGCTCAAAGAACCAGCGACAAGTCTACTAATGAACTGAGGCGGATCAGCGAAGACTCAGATTTGTCCACTCAACGTGAAGTATCAAGTACAAGACTTCAGCTATCGCTGAACTTTATCATTCGCTGAATAGTAAATGATAATCGCTGAATCAACGAAAGCTGATCATGAAGTCCTCCGTACAAAGTACTTTTGTCTTAACCTCCCTTGCACGCCACCGTACGAAATGTCAGAAAAGAACCTCCGAAAATCTGAAATCGTACAACCACTCTGATACTACACCGTTCATCTTTACGGCTACTAAGGTTGTCAACCAAGGTCAATGACATGCAACCAATCCGCTGATGATACGTGTAAAGTGTATACTGAATTGCATTAAATGCATGCAGTATATAAAGAGATGAACTCACTTCATTTGAAGTAACTTGCTAACTCTGGACAAGTTCAAATCTCTCTCAAGATAGGATTTTATTAGTAATCTCCTTATCTTTCTTAGTGCAAGAAACCTTAGTGTTCCAACTTGTTTAGATTTAGGTTTATCCTTAATCTTGTTTCCGCAACAAGCTGTAAATTGTTAATGATTTATCAATAAACAATTTAGAAAAGTAAAATAGTGTGTTTGTATTCAACCCCCCCCCCCCCCCCCTTCTACAAACTTGTATAGGCCTTTTGGGACCAACAAGTGGTATCAGAGCAGATTTGTTTAATCTCATAAACAAGATCTAATCTAAGATATTTCTCTTCCTTGCTATTATCTGAAAATGGCCTCCCACACAAACACAAATTATATAGACAATGGTTCTCTTGCAAAACCCCTAGATTTTCCAGAGATAACTTCAACTTATGGAAAAATAGGATGATGCTCTTCTTAGAAGGTGTAGACCCCACTATGACCTACTATCTTGAAAACGGCCCACACATCCCTGTAACTATTGATCCTTTAGTTCCAGCCACTGCAACTAGAGCTGCTATTCCTGAAAGGCTGATTCCAAAGGAAATACACATGTGGACCGATGAAGATAAGAAGAAAGTGGCTATAGATACAAAAGCCAGATCCATACGATCCATGGCCCTTCCTGACGAAGTCTACCATTCCGTCATGAACCTGAAATCATCAAAAGCCATGTGGGACACAATATGTGTTCAGTATGAAGGAACGTCTGAAGTCCAGGATTCAAGAAAGATCAACCTGGTAAGACAATACGAAAGCTTCATTTCTGGTAAGAATGAAACTCTCTCTGAAGTTCATCAACGTTTTAATTGCTTAATTATAGATCTAAAAACGGTTGGTAAGGAATATTCTAACTTTGAAGTACTGACAAAGTTTCTAGAATGTTTACCTGAAAGCTGGGACAATTATTCCATGTGTCTCAAGCTATCAAAGGATCTAAGATCAATGACCCTTGCTACCTTATATGGCACATTGCTGAATCATGAGCAATCTAGTCATCTTAAGAAGAATCTTGTAAAAGATTCCAAAAGCACCCCTGTTGCTTTAATCTCAGAGGAACCTTCTACTCAGCGACCTTTGGTCACTATCATTGAGTTAGAAAGTAACTCTGAAAGATCATCAGATTCTGATTCTTCAGATGATGATGAATCCTTGGCTCTCCTAACTAAAAAGTTCAGGAGATTCGCCAAGAAGAAAATGTTTAGAAAGAACAAAACTCTTTCCATAGCTGACAAGCCTAAGTCATCAGCTTTTGTTGATAAGGCTACTGCTACTTGTTTCAACTGCGAAAAGACAGGTCATTTCGCTAACGAGTGCAGGTCAAAGAAAATCATGAGACCTTCAGCTTTTACAAAGAAATCCTTTGTTCCAAGGAATAAAGATGACAAATACTCAAAGCTGAAGGAGAAGTATGCAAAGCTGAAAAGCTTTAAGAAGAAAGGAAAAGGCCTGATGGCTGACTATGATTGGGCTGCTTCTGATGAAGAAGCCTCATCATCTGATTCTGAAGATGATGAAGCAAATCAATGTCTCATGGCCAAGATTGAAGAAGAGGAAGAAAGTTCAGACATTCCCTCCACTTCAACCTCTGCTATTCAGGTATCACCTTCTTTCTTTACCAATATTGCAAATATTGATGAAGCTGATAGTCTCCGTAAAATCGATCTACTGACTAGAAGTTTATACGAAGCCATGAACGGCAAAGCTGTGGTTGAAAACCAAAATCTTGATCTCGCTGAAAAGCTTAAAAACTGCCACCTTCAAATAGAAAAGCTTTCTAAAATTGAAGATGATTTTAAAGATCAAGTCTATTTAAATCAGCTAGTCAAAATCGAACGAGCAGAAGCTATCGCTGCATTAAAAGCTGAACAAGCTATTGTTGAAGGATGGTGTAATTCTTCAACAAAGATCACTGAGATAATTAAGGCTCAGATTCCTCTGAGTGATAAACGTGGTCTGGGTTATAAATATGATACTCAAAACCAACCACTGAACGTTCAATGCTTAAATTTGGAACGTTCGTATCCTCAGTCGCTGACACTTCATCATCTCAGTACTCCTCGTCGGTTACACCAATCCCTGAGGAAACTCCTACCTCCTCAAAAGGTAAGCAGAAAATGGTTTATTCAAAACCTACCTCTGTCTCTAAAGACAAAGGTAAAGGAATTGTTATTTATCAAAATCCTCAGAAGGGTACCTTAGTACCTAAGCTGAATGCTTCCAAAGCCTTAGTGATTCATTCATCTGGTTCTAGAAATCAGACCTCTGGATCAGTTCAGCGACCTACTCCTAGACTCAGAGTAGATGTCCTTGGTAAGAAATCTGAAGAACTGAATGTTCGTCCTATTTCAAAAACCAATAGTGTACTTGGTGCTGGTACTTCTAATTCCAAATTAAAAGCTCAGCACTCAAGTGGTCCTAGAACTAATTTTAGTTATAGGAAATGTTATCACTGTGGACTTACCGATCATATTGCAAGTAAGTGTCCCACAGCCACCAAAGCTGATAAGATAGCTAAGGTGAAGATAGCACCCAAGAAGACCAAACCAGTTGCAATTCAGGTCAAGGTGACTCCTACCGCTGAGGTCAAGAAATTGACCAAAGTGAAGAAAGACAAAGCTGAATCTTCAAATGCTGTGAAGACTGCTGAACCCATTCCAACTACTTCCACTGACAAACGCGTATACATGGTGAAGTGGGTACCCAAGCAAAACTAATCTTCCTTTGTATTGCAGGTTAAGAAGGGTATCTGGTATCTCGATAGCGGATGCTCTAGACACATGACTGGAAAGAAAAGCCTGCTCGCTGAATACAAGGAAGAGAAGGGTCCCTCTGTGACTTTCGGTGGAAATGGAAAAGGACACACCCGAGGGTATGGTGTACTTTCAAATGGTACAACATCCTTCAGAAGAGTCGCATATGTTGAAGGGCTGAAGCATAATCTTCTAAGCATCAGTCAGCTTTGCGACATGGATAACAAAGTGATTTTCACTAAGGAATCCTGCTTTGTCTCTGACAAAAAGGAGAAGATAGCTCTCAGCGGTTATCGTTTGGAAAATGTTTACGTTATAAACATGGACTCAACAACCACTGAGAACTCCTGTTTCTTCTCAAAAGCATCTTCTGATGTTAACTGGCTATGGCACAAAAGGCTCTCACATCTCAACTTCAAGACACTGAATACTCTTTCATCCAAAGAGTTAGTCACTGGTCTACCTCAACATTCATACGCCAAAGAGTCTTTATGTTCAGCGTGTGAAAAAGGGAAGCAGACCAAGGCAAGCTTTAAGTCAAAGCAAGTTTCCTCAGTGTCATCTCCTCTACAATTACTCCATATGGATTTGTTTGGCCCCGTTAACAAACAATCCATCGCTGGAAAGAAATATACGCTGGTCATAGTTGATGAATTCTCTCAAGTTACACATGGGTAATGTTTCTCCGTTCTAAGAGTGACACCCCTGAAGAACTCATCACCTTTGTTCGGAAGATGGAAACTCTGAACAATATGACTGTTCGCTCAATAAGGAGTGATCATGGAACTGAATTCAAAAACAGTTCTCTTGATTCCTTCCTTGAGAGCAAGGGTATTTCTCACAACTTTTCGTCAGTGAGAACACCACAACAAAATGGAGTCGCTGAAAGAAGAAATAGAACAATTATTGAAGCTGCACGTTCAATGCTCAGCGATTCTCTCCTGCCTACTCAGTTTTGGGCAGAAGCTGTCAACACTGCTTGTTTTATGCAAAACAGGTCGCTGATAGTTAAAAGATTCAAAAAGACAGCCTATGAACTTTTTTATGGGAGAAAGCCTTCAATCAGCTTTCTTCACATCTTTAGATGTCAGTGTTTCATACTGAACAACAGAGATGCCCTTGGAAAGTTTGATCCTAAGGCTGATGATGGAATCTTTCTTGGATACTCCTCAGTTTCCAAAGCCTTCAGAGTCTTCAACCGAAGAAGACAAACTGTAGAAGAAACTATTCATGTCACGTTTGACGAATCCCGTTCAGCGAATTCTAAACCGAACGCTGATACAGAAGAACTGAATCAATGGATGTTTTCTCATCTTGGTGATTCAGAAGATATTCCCACTCCTCATGCTCACACCGTAGAAAATGATGGTCCTTCTATCATTCCAAATATGCAAAATAGTGAAGCTGAAACATCTTGGGTCTCAGCTGTTCCTATAAATGCTATACCTGCAGTTGATCCAAATGTCTCAGAAATTCCATCTATTTCTCAGCAATCAGTGAATGAAGTGGCAAATGCAAACATTCCTCTCTTAGCTGATAATCCAGAAGTAGCTGAAGCCTCATCTTCAGTTTCTCCAGTTCAGACTGAGTCAGCGACGTATGCTCCGGCTCAGCGATGGACTGTAAATCACCCAATCGATCAAATTCTTGGTGATCCCAACGCTGGTATTCAGACCCGTAGAAGTGCAGGTAATATTTGTTTATTTGTTAACTTTATTTCTCTAACTGAACCAAAGAAAATAGATGATGCCCTCAAAGATCCAAACTGGGTCAGCGCTATGCAAGAAGAGCTGACTGAATTCGAAAGAAACAAAGTTTGGAAACTTGTTCGTAGACCAACTGACAAAACGGTGATAGGCACTAAATGGGTCTATCGAAACAAGTTGGACGAACATGGTACTGTAACTCGCAACAAAGCTCGTCTTGTTGCTCAGGGATACAGACAAGAGGAATGCATAGATTATGACGAAACTTTTGCTCCAGTAGCAAGACTTGAATCTATTCGTCTTTTCTAAGCATATGCTGTACACAAAAACTTCACCGTACATCAGATGGATGTTAAGTCAGCGTTTCTAAATGGAAAGCTGAATGAAGAAGTGTATGTGGAACAACCTCCAGGATTCTCAGATCCTAAGCGTCCAGGTTATGTGTATAAACTGGACAAGGCACTTTATGGCTTAAAGCAAGCTCCACGTGCATGGTATGATACTCTCTCTACTTATCTCCATATTGAAAAATTTGAGCGAGGTAAAATTGACAAAACTTTGTTTTTTAGAAAAGTGAAAGGTCATATCATTTTAGTTCAAATATATGTTGATGACATTATATTTGGTTCTACTAACCCTGAGCTTTGTACTCGTTTCGCTGATAGAATGAAAGATGAGTATAAAATGAGCATGATGGGTGAACTAACATATTTCCTTGGTCTTCAGATTAAGCAAACTGAAAAAGGAACTTTTATAAATCAGGGAAAGTATGTTAAAGATATGCTGAAGAAATTCGACTTAACTGAAAGTTCAGCTATGAAAACCCCTATGGCACCACCGCTGATACTTGATAAGGACACAAAGGGTGTTCCTGTCAATGTCACGCTGTACCGTGGGATGATCGGCTCACTATTGTATCTTACAGCTAGCCGACCCGATATTATGTTTGCAACATGTCTGTGCGCACGATATCAAGCTGAACCTATGATATCCCATATGAAAGCTGTAAAGCGAATCTTTCGATATCTTAAGGGTACAGCGAATCTAGGTCTTTGGTATCCCAAAGACTCAGGATTCGATCTAACCGCCTATTCAGACAGTGATTTTTCAGGTTGAAAAATGGATAGGAAAAGCACCACAGGAGGATGTCAGCTCCTGGGTGGAAAGCTGGTAAGTTGGACAAGTAAGAAGCAGAACTCAGTGTCCACTTCCACAGCTGAAGCTGAGTATGTAGCCGCTGGAAGCTGCTGTTCTCAAGTCTTGTGGATGAGAAATCAGCTACTAGACTATGATCTTCAGCTCTCCAAAATTCCAATCTATTGCGACAGCACAAGTGCCATCGCTATAGCAAACAATCAAGTGCTACACTCAAAGACAAAACACATAGAAATCAGATATCATTTTATCAGAGATCATGTGATGAATGGTGATATAGAACTTCATTTTATCCCAACTGATTATCAGTTAGCTGATTTGTTTACCAAACCTCTTGATGAGACAAGATTCAACTTTCTCATCAGCGAGCTTGGAATGCTGAACTTTGAAGGATAAAATCTTCAGCGGTTCACATTTAATCAGCGATACGTTTATACAATCGTGTATAGCCTTCGGGATAAAATCAACTTATATAATCCATTTCATCATCTTCTCTCTGAATAAACTTGGTTAAACTGATATCCAGGTATGTTTTCTCTCTCTGACAATCGCATGAAAATGCAAGATTTCAAAATAAATTGCATCGCTGAATATCTCTTCCTTAACAGCGATATTTTGAAAATTTCCTTAAATCTTCACTGATATTTTCTATTCAGTGCTTCATGTTTTTCAAAAGAGTCCCTGAGTTTTTCAAAACCTCAGAGACATCCTAAAAGAATGTGAAAGGACAGTTGTGACATCATTGCAACAAACTACACTCGGCACGATTTCTTTCTGACACACGTTTGCACGTTTTGTTCAAACTTCCAATCAAATGCAAACACGTGTCCGTGTCATGATGAAAACCTTTTCCCGCTCAAGGTTTTCTCTCTCTAAAAATCCCTATATAAACAACTCTTGGTTTATATTTGTCTTTTACGCGAACAATCTTTCTCCGCAAGAAAAGAATCCTCTGTTGCATTTGTGCTCTCAAAAACCTCAAGAACTGTTCATCATCTTCTTCATCAAAACTTCAAGGTTAATATGTTCTTATCTTTTATCAAATGCGTATAACTTGTTTTCGACCTTCTCTTTGTTTTAACAAGATCAAACAAAAGAACTTTATAAAATAAAATCATTTCTTTCATGGTTTTATGAACACAACCATTTCATGGTTGTTCTTCAAGATTTAAATCTATATCTTAAACTTGTTCTTCATTCGTATCCATTTTTCTTTTAGAAACTGGAATACAAGATTTTATGGGTTTTACTTTTCTTTTAAAATCAAGAAAAACCCTAATCTTCATTAAGACATTTTTTGTCTGAATGAAATGGACAAGATTCGAAATATCTTAACGGAAATTTCTTTCCACATTAAGATAATTCTTATTTGTTAACATCTTTGGTTGAACTGATAATACAGTGATATGGCATCTTCAAAGCTGAATGTTACCGCTGAGTCCATCTCCACTGACTCTGAGGAAATGGACATCTTCAAAGCCCCCCAGGTTAAGTTCGAGCTGGATCAATTCGATTGGACTAAGGCCAACAACCTCTCAGCTCTTCTCGAGTTTCCTCCTCGGAAGCAAGTATCACATCTGGACGATGCTGTAAGTTTTCTGAAGAACAGCCCCATATACACAGCCCTGACCATAACACCTCCTGCCAGTCAGCGGCTCTTTTCCCAGTTCTGGTACTCTGCCAGACACACTGAGCTACCCTCTGCCAAAGATCCATCCAAAACCATAGACTGCATACTCAGCGATACTGAGTATGGCACCATCAAGATTACACCAGCCATTATCCGCAAAGCCCTAAACTTCCCAAATGCCTCCAAAGAAAAACCCTTCATTCCATTCCCTGACCATAAAAAGCATGCTGACAGAGAAGCAATCATTGCTTTCCTTGACGCAATGGGTTATATCTGGGATATTGGAAGGGACAAGAAGCCTGAGAAGAAACTGACGCTGATAAAGAAATCCAAGATGCCCAGCGAGATGAATTTCATCTTCGCTCACCTGATCAGCTGCATGACAGCAAAATCCGGATCTTCCGATCAAGCCGCCCAACCTCAGCAGTCCATGGGATACGCACTGCTGAAAGGTCTAAATATTGACTGGGCCTCCATTATTTATGAAGACCTGATTCAACGTGTCGATTCTGCCGCTGACAGACCAACATGGGTTCCTTACCCATGATTCATCAGCGCCATCTTTCAATATGGCCTGAAGGACAGCTATCCTGAAGAGGGTGATCTGAAACTTTCTCAGATTGGCCCTAAGGTTCTCGACTTCAAGCCTGTCGCCAATGAGGTACGTCTCTCTACTCTTCTCACTCTTCTAAATTCTCCGCTTTCTGTGGCTCCTTCAGCGACAATACCAATCGCTGATACCCCGGCCACAAAATCCTCTCCTTATAAGAAAAGGAAACCCTCACACACCCAACTTGATTCCAAAAGGATCAAGAAAACCAAGGAGCAAATCCAGCAATTCCATGCTGAAGACTCCTCAGCTCATTCTGAAGAGCTGAAGGAAAGTTCCGTGGTACGCTCTGCCACACCCGTGCAAGCCATCCCTCCAATCCAGACTTCAGCGTCTCCAAACGCTGAGGTTAGAAACTTGGAAACTACCCAACCTCCCTCAGTCTCTCAAAAGACTGATGAAGTGATTGTCAGCGATTCCAACGCTGAACTCAGAACCCGAACCCCAATCTTAACCTTCGCTTCTCCCTCCACTCACTTGGACACTCCTCCAGCGAACACTGGAGATGCCATCATTCCAGAAGCCACCGCTGATGCTTCTCAACAAATGATGAAGAAAGGACCTGCAAAGTTCACCATACCTCACCGTACTTTCGAAGAGGATATGGAACACTACTCAGGAACCTGCAACTTTGACGAGTTCATCAATCCTCTTGCAGGTACAAATCCCACCTTAAACACTGTAACTAAACCTGAAACTTCTGAGCTTTCCTTTGTTCACAAGTACTTATATGTTACAGGTCCTAATTTGGGAGACATCAACGCCTCTCTGAAGTCCGTGGAAACAAAGCTGTCCAGTCTCACCACCACACTCTCCAACAACTCAACAGCTGTAACAAACGCTGGAGAGAATTTGACAAAGCTGACAACGGTGGTGGAGAAGAAAGCTTCCACTGAAGACATCAAGAGTCTTGATAAGACGCTCAGCGATTTTGCCAAGGTGCTCTGTGACATCTACACTGACTACACAAGCCTCAAAACATCAGTTTCGACCATGTCCAACGAAGTAACAACGCTGAAGACATCGGTTGCAAAACTAGAGGGTGATATGTCAGAGGTCAAGACTGACTTAGGCTCTGTAAAGACCGACGTTGGTTCTATGAAGACGATGATCGAGACACTGGTAAACAAGGCAAATAGTCCAGCTCCTGCCCCTGTCCCTATTTTGGAATCTTTCACAGAGGAGGATCGCATAGAGCTGAGGAAAATCACGCCTGCTATTTATGGCCTAGAAGACAGAATAGCAAATCTTGAAGGTTGTGTGAAAATCTCTGGCCCAGAAGACAGAGATAACACCAATGCTGAGTCTGCCCATTCCTCCCCCAGTCATCATGAGAAAGAGGGGGAGAAGAGCGCTGAACATTCCAGGGAGAAAAGCGCTGAAAATCTTGAGAAAAGCGCTGAAGATATGAACAAGAGCGCTGAAGACCTTTCCCATGATGAATCTATCAGGGGAGAGAGGAATGAAGATCTGACCACTAGACCTCAGGGAGATGAAAACCCTGAGGGAACCGAGAAGCTCGCCTCTGTATCTGAGGGGGAGCAACTCGAAGAAGATGCTGAGGAATCCGAAGCAGAAGAAGATGAAGACATCGACATCCCTGAAGACAAACCATCCTTCTCTCCAAGAAAGGATGATGATGATGATGATGAAGATGACGATGATTTCTTTATCGTCAAACCTGCCCCAAGGATCAAAGCTCTTAAAGGAATCTCGATAAAAGAACCATCTGGGAGAAGACAAAGACAAAGCCCTCAGCCTCTGGCGCTGAGAAAAGCAAAGACAAAGGCCTCGCTGAAGATGAAAATCTAGCGATCCTATTTGAAAAGCCGGTTTGTCAGGTACACTAAAACTTTACTTATATTCCTTCCCTGAACATCTCAACTCAATAAGTTCTCTACTCCACAAACCTCTCTCCACATCCACATTATTTTTCTATTATTTCTACCCAAGTTGTTCTACCCAGTTCTTATCTGTAAGATCGCTGCGTTTCAGCTAGTCCTCTCCCCTGTTTGAGGATGTCGCTGAAGGTTCTACTGTTGCGACTTCACAAATAAAGCCAGCTGCTGCTGATGAAATAATCCCAGTCTTGGACTTGATCTCTGAGACTGATGAACCAGAAGAACAACCTCTCTCACACAATAAGAGACATTCCTCAGTTCCTCAAAGGCTGAGTGAAGAAGATCAAAAGAGAAGAGAAGAAATAATAAAGCGATTCGAGGATCAGAGAATCATTCTAAGGCCTTATCAACTACCTTCAGTTCCTCCCAAGTTCAGAATTTCAAAAGCTGAATACCAGGACCACCTTAGAGCTGAACGCCTCATTGCTGAAAGGAAGGAAGCTGAAGAGAAAGACAGAGAATACGCCATCAAGCTCACTCAAGAATCTGTCAAAGACCCCAAGCTGAAGCGTGTTCCCATTCAAATCCAACGAAAGCTGTGGGAAGAAGCCCAGAAGATCGTGGAAAAGAAAACTGAAGTTTCTCAGACCACCTTGATCTGGTGTAAAGAGAAAATTCACTTCAGATATCGTCCAGCGAAGATCAACAAGGTATTCATCTCTGGAAGAACATCTATCGGAGTACCTATTGTTGACATCAAACTGTTCAGAGAAGATGGCACATCTGAAACCTTTCGCGCTGACTCTATAAAAAGGTATGGTCTCTCTGAATGGCTGGAGATGAGGTTAGCTATCCAACCATCACAATCTAAGTACAAGAATCATTTCGAAAAGCTGATAAACAGACAGACCGACTTGATATCTTCTTGTGTGGATATTCCTCTTGTTCCTGATCTAAAGCCGAAAAGAAAAAGAGGCTCTCCAAGGAAGAAACGTCAAGATTCAAACTCAGGACCTGTCATACGAAATGAAACTGGAATTGGTTTCTCTCGCGCTGAAGTGCTTGGTCCTGATCCTGATCTATCTGCCCTTGACATCTCTTTGCCACCATGTGAACTTTTCGTCCCTGGTAAAGTCATCAGCAATCCTTATGGAATATTCTTTCTTGACTACGACGGACGTAAATGCTTTCAACGGATCGCTGAGCTCCCAATCACTCCAATCGAACAACTCAGAGATCTTATCTACTGGTGTGACTTCAGAAAGGACATTCAGGCACGACACCTAAAACCCTTGATTTTTCAAGAAGCGCTGAACAAAAGAAAACGAGGTGTAACGGTTCCTGACTGGATGATTCCCACTGAAAAGACGACCCGTGATGAACTTCTCATTAAGGAAGAACCTTTTGAAAACTGATATAATCTCCTTTTTCTCTATTGTATCAGTTATCCTTCTGTACTTGTAATTTATTTCGCTTGTACTTATAATCTTTCTGTTCTTCATTGTAACCTGATTCAAAGATTTAAAGAAAGATTTCAGCGAACGTACTTTACTCCATCAGTACTGAAAAGATCCCAGAAAACAGTAAAAGGGACAAATATTTTATGAGTTCTTTTTATCCTTATGTTTTCATTTAATAGCAATTTTCTTTGTTGCTATGTCATAATCAAATAGGGGGAGATTGTTGATCCAAACCCTCAGTGATTTGATAATGACCCTCTCTTAAATACTTAGTGAAAATTGTAAGTAAACAATATGTATCAGAGTTTCACTATCGCTGATAAGTACTAAGATCTTACAGTACCGCTGATAGGAACTCTCGCTCTTTAAATTAAACATTCAGCGAACACTGTTCACCATAATGCTCTGAGTCTGTTCAGTCCTTATGGTGATCGCTGATAAGTTAGTTGTTTACTTATGATCCCTGAAGACAAGTTTCACGTCAACAAAGGTTCTACGCTGAAGTCGAAGATCAAGCTCAAAGAACCAGCGACAAGTCTACTAATGAACTGATGCGGATCAGCGAAGACTCAGATTTGTCCACTCAACGTGAAGTATCAAGTACAAGACTTCAGCTATCGCTGAACTTTATCATTCGCTGAATAGTAAATGATAATCGCTGAATCAACGAAAGCTGATCATGAAGTCCTCCGTACAAAGTACTTTTGTCTTAACCTCCCTTGCACGCCACCGTACGAAATGTCAGAAAAGAACCTCCGAAAATCTGAAATCGTACAACCACTCTGATACTACACTGTTCATCTTTACGGCTACTAAGGTTGTCAACCAAGGTCAATGACATGCAACCAATCCGCTGATGACACGTGTAAAGTGTATACTGAATTGCATTAAATGCATGCAGTATATAAAGAGATGAACTCACTTCATTTGAAGTAACTTGCTAACTCTGGACAAGTTCAAATCTCTCTCCAGATAGGATTTTATTAGTAATCTCCTTATCTTTCTTAGTGCAAGAAACCTTAGTGTTCCAACTTGTTTAGATTTAGGTTTATCCTTAATCTTGTTTCCGCAACAAGCTGTAAATTGTTAATGATTTATCAATAAACAATTTAGAAAAGTAAAATAGTGTGTTTGTATTCAACCCCCTTCTACAAACTTGTATAGGCCTTTCGGGACCAACAGACACAAAGCACAGATTCTCAGACGCTGAAGAGGATAGGATGGATACAAGAATATCAACTAGCCAATGCCATGATTCGATATGCAATGAGAGATAAGGTCGGAGCCCATTGTGAAATCGATTTTCAGATCGCTCTAGACCTTGGTGTAAAGAAGATCAAGATAACCGCACCCTATGAAGATTGCCCAGGCTCTGAAAAGCTAATCTCGAAGACCATAATCAGCAAACCAAGATTTGGCTATGTATTCAAAGACACAGAAGGGAAAACAAGGTGTTTACAAGCTACGATAGCCAGAAGTACGCTACGAAGACTCTGCTGAAGTTTAAGAAATCAATCTTCAACAGCAGAGGATCTGAGTACGTACACCCCAACCTTGTAGACCAAATGATCTCAGAGATATATTCCACCGTAAGATTCAGAGATGTGATCGTCTTCTTTTACACAAGCCAAAAGACCCACCCTGCTAAGAAATTAGATGATTTTCCCGATGCCAGAATCTAGCCAACTTTAGTTTCTTCTGTAAAGTTTATAGTGTAATGTTTCCTTTTGTAATGCCTTTGGCAATGATTTAATGAAAGTATCTTGTTTTTACAGAGGTTGAAATTTACACCTCTTTGTCCATTTAGCTTAGCACTCTACATTGTAATGTTTCCTTTTTCAATACTTAGAGGGAGATTGTTAGCTCCATTTGTTAATGTAAAAATATTAAAAAAGAAGCTAAGAAAAAATCACCGAAGACCTCTTCCAAGAGCTCTCCGCTCAATCCCATAACCTCTGCCATTGTTCTTCGGAAGACCAAGCCTAACCTGAAGATTATCCTCGGACCACAGAAGCTCTGTGAAGCCTCCCAAAGCCTCTGAAGCGGCGAACATATGTGAAGAATGACTTGTACATTTCATGACAAATGGTGCATGTGCCTCTCATGTGGAAGATTGTACAAAGATATCAATTCTACGATTCTGCTATATGCCTTTCCAGGTGTCATCAATCTATTGGTCACATCCTTGACTATTTACACACCACACCACTATATGTAATGCGCACAATCACTATTGCACATAAAGCACACACATAAATTTTACCTAAGATTACGCATAGTGAGAGAGAAAGCTTGGAGAGCAAAACACATACTACTGTGTGTTCTTGGTGTAAACGTTTTATGAACAATTAATGAGAGATGACATATTGAAATCATTACATATTTTGTTATTCTTCTATTTTGTGTTTCATCTACCATCTTAGCTCAAACCTTACTGTTTATTAAAGCTTCCGCACATACATTTATTTATACTCTGTTTTCCAGTGTGTGTTTGAGTGTTCATATTGCAAGAGATATACTGGGATCAACACTTTCCAAGCGTATCTCTGTTGTTTAAGATGTAGCACTGACAACCAAAGATATGAAAAAAGCTGATAGATGGCTTTCTCCCATGGAAAAGTTTATAGGCAGTTTTCTTGAATCTTATGACAATTAGCGACCTATTTTGAGTGAAACAGGCAGTGCTGACAACATCTTCCCAGAATTGAGTTGGAAGATGTGACTCGCTGAGCATAGATCGAGAAGCTTCGATGATCCTTCTATTTCTTATTTCAGCGACTCCATTTTGCTGAGGTATTCTCACCGTTGAGACGTTGTGAAATACCCCCTTACTCTTAAATAAGTTATCGAGAGAACTGTTTTTGAATTCAGTTCCCTGATCACTCCTTATTGAGCAAACCATCATACTATTCAGAACTTCCATTTTTCTTACAAATGAAATGATTTCATCTAGAGTGTCACTCTTAGATCGGAGAAACATCAACCAGGTATAGCGAGAAAATTCTTCTACTATGACAAGAGTGTATTTCTTTCCAACAATGAATTGTATATTGACAGGTCCAACTAAATCCATACGAAGGAGTTGAAGAGGAGTTGTCACTAATGACACTTGCTTTGATTTGAAATTAGCTTTGGTTTACTTTTCTTTTTCACACGCTGAGCAAAGAGATTCCTTAGAGTATGAGTGCTGAGTTAAATCAATGACTAGTTTTTTGGAAGAGAGAGTTTTTTGGAAGAGAGAGTGTTTTGGAAGAGAGAGTGTTTTGAAGTTGAGATGAGATAGCCTCTTATGCCATAGCCAGTTGACATCTGATGAGGCTTTGGATAGAAAACATATGTTCTCAGTGGTTGAGGAGTCAATGTTAATGGCATAAACATTTTCAAGACGATAACCACTAAGAGCAAGTTTTCTCTTCTTATCAGTGATAGAACATGCTTTCTTAGTAAAACATACTTTGTAGTCTTTATCACATAGATGACTGATGCTAAGAAGATTGTGCTTCAGTCCTTCTACGTAAGCGACTCTTTGGAAGCTAGTTATACCATTAGTGAGTACACCAAACCCTCTGGTATAGCCTTTCCCATTTCCACCAAAAGTCCCTAAAGGACCTTTCTCTTCTTTGTGTTCAGAGAGCAGGTTCATTTCTCCAGTCATGTGTCTAGAGCATCCACTATCAAGATACCATATACACTTTGAGACCTGTAATCATAAGAAATATTACGTTTTAATTCGTACCCACTTTACAATGGGTCCACAAGTGTCGTTGGAAATAAAAGGTTCAACGATCATCACAGGATCGGATGTTTCAGCGTTAGTGGTAACGTTCACTTTGGTTAATTTCTTAACCTTAGTGGTATGTTTCACCTTGGCAAATGTTTCATCTTTAAATGACATTTTTAAGCTTAGTGGTATCTTTCTTCTATATTAGTTAGTTCTTGGATCTTTAAATGACATTTTTAAGGTGTTCAGTTAAATCAAGATTTTATTGTTCAACTTGTGTTTTGCCATTTAGGGCATTATATAAATCAACCGTCAGTGAATCGATAGCGCGACGTCTATCAGCTTCAGTGAGAGCTGGGTCAAAAGAGATAGATACCTAAGAAGTGGAAGAGGTAGAAGAAATATCAGCGTTTTCTTCCTTCACTCATTAGATTTTGGCAATTAGACAGAGACTGGCCACGTCTTCTTCATTAGAATCTGATTCTTAATCAGAATTAGCCCAATCGCATTTCTTCAATGATGAGGCGTTTTGTAATACCCCGGGTAAGTTCGTTAGTTAAATCCTAGTTCCGTTAAATTTATTTATCTTTATAATTGATGTTTAGGGTAAGTTTAGGATAGTTTAGGAGTTTAAGGGTGTATTAGTAATTAGTGAATAGTGCTGGGTCTAAAAGGGTAAATATGGTCTAATATTATCCTTAGACTTCAGATATTTTGCAAAAAGCAGAAAATTCAGTTTAGTGAGCGTGTGTGTGTGTTTGGAGAAGAGAAGAAGAAGAAAGAAGGTCTTGTGGCTAAGGATTCAAATTGGTTAACTTGGAAGTGATTTGAGGTATGTTTCCTTTACATTTTATGTTTGTAATTGCTATTAGGAAGTATCTATCGGATTAGAATTACCACATCTGGATTGGGGTTGATTTCAGTCGAATTCTGGGTTAAAAATAGGCAAACCGACAGAGGTTTCCGGACACATTCATAAATGTGTCCGGGTAGTTTTGTTGATGGTGTCCGGTAGATTCTTTAGTGGTGTCCGGTAGTTTTCCTTGCAGGTATCCGGTAGTCGAAGTGTCCGTGTAAGTTACTTTTCCTTAAGTTTCCGGTTAAAATGAGATACCGGATGATGTCCGGATTGCTTTGGTGTCCGGGTGCTATCCGGATTATTAATGTTGTCCGGAAAGTTATGCTATTCGGATTGTATGAGCTGCCCGGAAAGTTGTGTTGTCCGGATAGTTTGGGTTGTCCGGAAACTTTGAGTTGTTTGGTCATTTTTGAGAATGCAGATACTTTTGAGTATCCAGTAGCCTGTGTTTTGTTGACTCTTGGATAGGGAAAGAATGAGGATTGAATATACTGTGGACTCGACTTAAGTTCGGGTTTGCGGGTAACATTTGAGGATAGAGTTTTCTAGAGCCTTTAGCTTTAGTAAGTCTTATGTGTTCTATATGGTAAAGGATACTTGTACCTATTTGTTTCAGATTCTGTGGATTTGGGGTGAAAGCTGAACTGTTTTTGAGAAAGGATTGGAAGCGTTTTGATAAGCAAACAGATGAGTTTTACTTTAAAACGTTTTTAAACTGGAATACATATATGTGTGGATTGGGAATGTGATAGATGGAGTGATTATGTGTTTATGTTTGAAATATAATATATTGAGGTATTGTATTTACATGAGCATTACACTATACGAGAATACGTTGGCCGGGCTTAGGACCGGTGGTGTTGGCTGCAATATTCGTACAGCGGTGTTGGCTGTAATTGTCGTACAACGGAGTTAATTTATTAGTTGGCTTGCAACTAATTAATATGGCCAAAAGAATCAGACGGGAAAGTATATGATGCATGAGTCATAACTGGTATTTGTATTTGTGTTATGTATATGATGGTTGTGCAAATGGTCTTAAAACTAACAGGGATTTTCTCACTTAGACCAATAGGTCTAACCCTCATTTTGTTTTAAAAATATGTAGTTCCAGGGCGTGGATCAGGTAAAAGCAAATGACAAGGATAGTTAGTGGCTAGCTTTTGTGAAAACTTATGTTATGAAGACTAAGCCGTGTTTTGCAGTTATAGTTTCATTATTAGATATCATGTATGTAATTAGCAAAAGGTTTGTAACGAAATATCTTATTTTGGTTGTAAAGACTAAGGGCCCTTATTTGTGATATGAAGCATCTTTTGTATGTAACGATGTTATACAATATATGTTATTTGTTGTATGTTTGGGATTCGGGTTGTTACAGATGGTATCAGAGCCCTAGTTTAAGGAATTTAGGTATTCGTATCTGTACCTAGACTTAAACTGCATGTGAAGTAGGATGTCCCTATTATTGTAGAACCTTGGGATGTTAAATATATAAAGGTAGAAGGAACATCATGTAAGGTAATTTCAGATTACACCTGGCCAGTGTAATTGTGATCTTACAGGTACATGTTTGAACTGGAATACCTTGTTATATGGGGTATGTGCTTATGTGTATATTAACCTTGTTTGAATCTACAAAATGGCAAGTGGTACTAGACAAATGAATCAGGAGGGAGGAGGAAATCCTAATAGGACGAATCTAACAGTTGGGACAAGGGGAAGAGGGGGAGAAAGAGGTAGAGGCAGAACAGGCGGCAGAGTTCAATAGCGAGGTGCAGAATTTGTTACAAGGGACGACTTGGCGGCTGAAATGGGAAGATTACAAGCGAATATCCAAGCTATGTTCAACCGAACTCGTGATACTGAAACAGAAATACCAGATCCTGGTCTGGAAGATGAAATGCCCATTACACGGACTGTGATACCGGTACCAAGAAAGTGTGATTATATAATGTTCCTAAGTTGCAAACCTCCGACTTACTCAGGAGATAGAGACCCAGTGAAAGCTATGAGGTGACTGAAGGAGATAGAAGCTATCTTCAAGACCAGTAAGTGTGCTGATGAAGATAGAGTGTTATACGGAACAACAATGTTGAAGGCAGATGCTCTATACTGGTGGGAAGCTCTTATTTCTTCTGGAGGATCTGACATATATTCTACTTTCTCTTGGGAAGAATTTGTTATAGCTTTCAGGAAACAGTTTTGTCCCCAAGCAGTAGTTAAACAATTGGAAGGGAAGTTTATGAACTTGCAGCAAGGGAATTTATCAATTCGGGACTATACCGCTCGTTTTCTGAAAAAGTCTCGTTTCGCGGAATACTACGTTGCCACGAAGGCAATGAAGATTGAAAGGTTTATCTTTGGGTTGAATTCAGAAGTCAGAAGTCAGAAGTCTGGTGATTGCTAAAGGACCAGAAACCTTCTCAGCCGCAGTAGACGCCACGGAAACCGTGGAACAGGATAAAGGGAGAAACGCTAGTGATAAAGGTATAGGAAAAAGAAAGTGGGAAGGACCACAGTATGATCCAAAGAAATCCAGATTTCAGAGGTTTGATAACCGTCCGCCTTTCCGACCAGCGGAAAGACCTTGTCCGAAATGCAACCGTATCCACCAAGGAAATTGTCAAGTTGATTCTCGGGTTTGTTATATGTAAAGCCCGTATCCCGGTATGTATTTTCGTATTATTAATCTTTTTTTAAGCTATTATTTAACGTGGTTTTCGTTAACGGGATTAGACGATTTGGACCTAATTGTTAAATATGTCAACTATTTTGTTGGTTTGCGAGAAGAGTTTAGTTGAGGGGCCAAAAGTGGCAAGGGGGCCAAACTTGTGCATGGGATCAGCCAAGAGACACCCCTTCCCCTTCCCCTTCCCCTTCGGTTTCATGTTAGTAACCCCCAAGAACCTTTAGCCATCTCCCCTCCCCCTTCTTGTTGTTTTCGGCCGAGAAAGGAAAAGGAAGAGAGAGAGAGGAATCGGAAGAGAGAGGGAGGAAGAGAAAAACCGAGAGAGAAATAGAGCAAGGGTCAAGAGGAGGAAGGAGGCGATCGCCGGCGTGAGGGAATCAGCGTCGGGAGTGGTCGGAAAGGAGGAGGAAGAGGGATTCCGTTAAGGTAAGTGTCCCGTTCGTTTTATTTGATGTTTTTCCTCGTCGGAGAATGTAAACGGCCACCACCACCGCCGTAGCCACGGCTGCCGGCGGTGGGACCGCCGCTGCACGCCGCCGCGATGGCGGCAGAGAGTGCGTGCGCTTGCGGGTGTGCGGGTGTGGGGTTGCGGGTGATGTTGGGAGGTTTCGCCGGAGGTTATCGACCGCAACCACCGTCGTCGCCGCCAACCACCACCACCGCCGCAGGCGGCAGTGGGTGGTGCATGGTGTGGTTCAGCCCATGTCAACCCTAAAACAGTAAGTCATGTTGCTTTGCGGGTCTGTTTGGATTAAGACGTCTCATTGGGTTCAAGTTCAAAAGGTTATCATTTTATGTAAATGGTACAGTTTCTGCCCTGTTTTGTAAAAGTTATAACTTTTGCTAGGAATGTCGGATTGGGATGGAGCTGGTGCCAAAAGTTCCCATTCTGAGTCTAGTAACTTTTATATGTTTTGTGGAAAAACCAGTTCGGGCCATAGCTAGTGTCAAATTGCCATTTTAAACGGACAGGTCCTGTTTTAGCTGCTCTGAGAGGTGTTTTTGTAAAATTCATATAGAGTGCTAGGAATATCGTTAGGACGCGTGCGATACGTCCCTGGAACCGTAAGACATTGAACTTCCTGAATGTGGAATTAGATTTTTGGTTTGATCAGTTTAGCAGGGGTAAAATGGGTCCCGAACAGACCTGCGTTTTTAGTATAAAAGCTGGAATTTTTAGTTTCGTTAAACTAGTAAAAGTGTCGTGAGTTGGGACCTTCCGTTGACGTTTTTAGTGCGTAATTAGGTGGGAAAATGTGAGGAAGGTTGACGTGCTGGTGTTGCGGCTCGGGAGCGCGTCGCTTTGCTTTGAGGTGAGTTCTCTCACCGCGTAGTTAGGAATTTCATGCATATCGTTATTTTGGGTTACATGTTATTATGTGTTATTACGTGTTTACGTGAATTAGTTGGGATGTGATATCTAGTTGTGATCTGTTGAATGTGTATGTGGATTATTTATGCTTGTGTACACCTCGGTGGGACTGGGGGGCTCGGTGGGACCGAGGGCTCGGTGGGACTGAGCTAGTACAATTGTATCAATGTCTTTACTCGGTGGGACCGAGGGCTCGGTGGGACTGAGCTTGTATCAATGTCTTTACTCGGTGGGACCGAGGGCTCGGTGGGACTGAGCTTGTATCGATATATTTTTGGTGTGCTCGGTGGGACCGAGGTTCGTATTTATACGTTAATTATTATGTGGATTTATATTCGTGGTGATGGTGATGTTGCCTACTGGCGAGTAGGGGCGATATACGTGGGGTTGCTACCTGCGTGTGTGATAGGATTCACTAAGCGTTTAGCTTACCCTTTTCCCAATATGTTGTGATTTCAGGTGCGAGCGGCAGTCGGGCTTGACGGTACACACACTAGGCGCGAAGTGTCAAGAATTGTTTAAGTTTCATTTCCAAACCTTTGGATTTTATTTTATGAAATTTCCGCTGCATAAACTTTATTGACTGTTCGAGTTGACGACGTTAACTTCATTTGAGTTACAAATTATTAAATTGTGATTGTTTTATAATGAAATGCATGTTTTTAAAATTTAAAATTCCTTGTAATTTTTGGGACGTTACAACTTGGTATCAGAGCACAGCTTGAGTGAATCAAACACATCTCGGTGTGTTTGGTCTCAAGTTGCGGCTATGAAGTTTTTAAACTCTCTTATTAAAATCTTTGAAAATAAATGAATGGAGGAAGCCCGTTTGGGAAACGGTGATCGTGGGCGCAGTGTGTACAGTCAGCCGACGCCAATTGGGAAGGTACATCACTTAGTGTATTTATTGCTTTCTAGGCATAGGGTATGCATGCTAGATTGCCGAGGTTGTTTACACTGTACTGTACGATGACTACTTGCTAGTAGGAATCAATGCTAGTTATAGTAGGTTGTCAAGTGAAGGCCCTATAGGTTGCATGCAGTAAGAATCATATAGCCTTAGAATATTTGATTTAGTTCTATTGCGCAGCTCTTGTTTGAGTCCAACCGTTCTAGGATAGAATCTTGTATTCGAATGTCTATTTGATTCACGCTGCGTGCGACTGGGTATTCGTGAGGCAACTCGTTATGGCTAACAGGGATTCCGTTGTAGCAAGAGTAGTGGGATGAGATGAAATTCCTAGTGAGCTGGGAATAGCGTTTACATATGAGTACGTATGCTAGATTGCTTTCTAGAACATAGGAGTATGTATGCTAGATTGCTTACGTGGATTTTGTGGTACTGTATACTTGTTACTTGCTATTAGGAACTCATGCTAGCCTTGATAGGTTGTTATGTGAATGCACCTTAGGTTGTATACAGTAGGAACTAAATAGCCTTAGAATGTTGGATTTAGTTCTATTGCGCAGCTCTTGTTTGAGTCCAACCGTTGTAGGATAGAATTTTATATTCGAATGTCTATCTGGTTTCACTGTATATACGACTGTGCGTTTACGAGGCGACTCATCAGGGCTAGTGGGGGTTCCGTTCTAGCAAGGGTGGTGAGGTATTACGACTTTTCTAGGGAGCTAGGAAAAGTGTTTGCATATGCCGGAATGGGCATATGTGTTAGTTTGTGGTAAGCAACTACTTGGACGTCCCGGGACAGGACTCGAAACGAGTAAGGATAGGTGTGAAGGGTAGTAGCAGAGCTCCTACTATCTGAAGCACAGGATCCGTGCTCGAGTCGGGGAAAGTCACGGAGAATCCGAAGAGTTGAGTGTGAGCGTAGTTAGCAGGTTTTAATGTGTGCTAGTAGCTCGTTAAGGAGGAACAACAATGTTGATCCAGATGCTGATGCTGGAATTATTGCTGATCAGATTCGTGAGATGTTTGCGGTCAAGGTGATGCATATTTTAAGGAGGCGATCCCCGAAATTATTACCGCCATTCGTGATGAGGTAATAGTGTCGATGGAGGTGCGCATCGCGGCGATTCCACCCCCTGCGGGTGGGCAGCCCCGAACAAGAGGATCGGGATCGGTTATGGAGTGCACATTCCTTACCGGTGGTTGTCCTGCGAACTAGAAGGTTCGCTTCGCGGTGAATCTGTTACG
The DNA here is from genome assembly GCA_033807775.1 of Saussurea involucrata. Taxonomy (NCBI): domain Eukaryota; kingdom Viridiplantae; phylum Streptophyta; class Magnoliopsida; order Asterales; family Asteraceae; genus Saussurea; species Saussurea involucrata. Next base: position 263,311,989 of record CM066321.1, read on the forward strand.
AGACGGAGCGAAAGACTGGTGTGCTATTGCTTTGACGCTTAACGGGCGCACTAATTGACCTGGGAGGAGTTCGTCGTATGTTTCGTGTAGAGCATGTGCCTCTAGTGGCGATGGAGAGGAGTGCCAAAGAGTTCTTGGAGCTCTATCAGACTGCGGAGGCCATAAAGGAGGTGAACCAAAAGTTTACGGAAATGACATTATTCTATCCTTAGCATGCTGCTTTTGAGGACATGAAGAGGACACGGTGCAAGGATATGTTACGTACCAAGATCAGGGAGTTCGTGAGTACCGCGCAGTATGCTTCACTTGCTGTAGTGATGGAGGCGGCCTGAGGTAGAGTTCGTCAACTGGGAGTGGAGGAGGCACAAGCTACATATAAAATGGTGACAGGTACGTTCTTGGTTAACTCGGTGCTTACTGTGGTGACGATTGATAGCGGGGCTACTCATCCTTTCGTATCTCACATAGTCAGTGAGTGTTTGGGGCCGAGTTGTAGGACGGTTAGGCTGTCCACTGGTGGTTGCAGTTGCTGAAGACAGGACCTTGACGGTTACTGACGTGTATCGGGGGTGCACTTTGGAGATCTCTGGTGTGAGGTTCCCGATTGATTTGATTCCGATCGCTATGCGGGAGTTATGCGTGACTGTGGGCATGGATTGGATGGATGCGTATGATGCGGAGATTGTTTGTCGTCGCAAACAAGTACGAGTTCGAACCCCAAGCGGGGGAGAAATGCTAGTTCAGGGCGGCTTGCCCAGGCGGACCTCAGCGATATGTTCGGCTGCGAGGGCTCGGAGGTACTTGCAGCACAGTGGTCAGGGATTTTTGGCGTATGTGATCGACACGCGCGTCGACGGAGAGAAGAAGTCTGTGGAGGATGTTCCAGTTGTACGGGAGTTGCTGACGTATTTTCCCGAGGAGTTACCGGGGATACCTCCCGAGCGACAGGTAGAGTTCCACGTTGATTTGATTCCGGATGCTGCTCCGGTGGCCAAGGCACCTTATCGCCTGGCTCCACCGGAAATGAATGAGTTGTACACTCCGTTGTAGGAACTTCTCGAAAAGGAGTTCATCAAGCCAAGTTGTTCACCGTGGGGAGCCCCGATTCTGTGTGAAAAAGAAAGACGGGTCCCAACGGATGTGTATAGACTATCGTGAGTTGAATAAGCTTACGGTGAAGAATCGTTATCCTCTGCCAAGAATCGATGACTTATTCGATCAGCTTCAGGGAGCCTCGTGGTTCTCTAAGGTTGATTTGAGATTGGGGTATCATCGGATGCGGGTGAGGAGAGAGGATACGGAGTAGACGGTCTTTCGTTCACGTTATGGCCATTTACAAGTTTGTGGTGATGCCTCTCGGGCTCACCAATGCACCCGCAGCGTTCATGGACCTCATGAACCGGGTATGTAGCCCTATGTGGGATCGATCGGTGATCGTGTTCATCGACGATATTCTTGTGTAATCGAAGTCGAAGGAAGAGCATGAGATGCATTTGCGAGAAGTTTTGGAAGTTTGAGGCGGGAGAAGCCGTATGCTAAGCTCTCCAAGTGTGAGTTCTGGTTACGAGAGGTCCACTTTCGAGGGCATGTCGTGAACCAGAATGGTATTATGGTGGATCCGACCAAGATTACGACTGTGATGCGGTGGGAAGTGCCAAAGACTCTCACTGAAGTACGGAGTTTTCTTGGGTTAGCAGGGTACTTCCGGAGATCCATTCAGGATTTCTCCAAGATTGCTTTACCGATGACCCGATTGACGAAGAAATCTGCGGCTTTTAGTTGGGGTGAAGAGCAGCAGAGGGCTTTGAGGAGCTACGCAGGCGTTATGCGAGGCTCCGATGTTGACTTTGCCGGAGGGTATGTAAGATTTGGTGGTGTTTGCTCTCAAGATTTGGAGGCACTATTTGTATGGCGTCAAGTGTATACACTAACCATAAAAGCCTCCAGTACTTGATGACCGGTAAAACCTCAACATGCGTCAGAGGAGGTGGCTTGACGTGGTCAAGGATTAGGATGGTGAGATACTTTACCACCCCGGTAAAGCGGATGTTGTTACGGACGCACTTAGTCGACATCTGGATGGTGAGCCACTGTGGGGCTTGTGTCAACGGTTAACAGTGGTTGCACCTCTTCTCGAGTCGATAGGTAGTGCTCAGGAGGTGGCAGTTTTGGAGGAAAATGCCAAACGCGAGAGAGTTTTGGGGGAAATTCCGAATTTTGTCCGTGATAGTCATGGGTCAATTGCTCGGTCTTAATGGTCGGTTGGGTATCTCGGGGTGGGACTCCGGTATTCATGTGTTATGACCTTGACTTTCCAGTAGGCACTAAGAGGATACAGTCTTGGGCACTTACCTGAGAGGTAGCTCCGATGTGCCGGGACTTGAGACGTACCTGAGAGGTAGGCGTTGGGGTGTAACTGGGCTTCGTAGAGCGAGTGTGGAAGATACGTCGATGGTGGAAGGTTGGGTATCCCACGCGTGTGGGTACTGTAGGCCGAATAGTATCGGTTAAGGAATGCTGCCCTTTGTAATAAAGAGGATAAATGCGTAGAATTTTTGAGGTAAATAGTATACTTAGGTGTCGACTTTTGGGCTTGAGGCCAAATGCCTTAGTGTAATTGGGGAATTGTAGCCGATTTTAAGGAAATTATGTTGATGGTAGTAGTAATCCTGAGATGTTTGCTTGTGGTGAATGGTTGTGGTGGAATGACCTTCGTGGATGATTATAAATTTACTAGTTTGATAATTCATGTGGAATAAATTGTGGGAGTCTATTAGAACTCGTGAAAGTTAATCGACGGTTAATGATAGGAATGATCGAATTCGAGTATCCTGTAGGGTATATTGGTGAGCAACTTTAGAATGGTTAGAGCTTGAAATTTTAATCGGGATGTTTGGATTATCTATGGTTGGGAGACAACCGAAGTCGTTTGACTAGGAATGAATCCAGTTGTTGGAGTGTTCCTCCGATCATACTTGCGGTGTACTTGAAGGAGTTTTGTGGTAAGAAAAGTATTCGAGAGATTTTTAGGCGGTGTGGGAAATCTTAAATTCCAGTTAGTGAAGGTCTAGTGGAAACACCGAAAGTGTTCCGAGTGAACTTGGGAACCTGAGGTTGAGATGTGGGAGACCTATCTATAGCTATTCACGGGCATAAACTTCGAGGACGAAGTCTAATCCAAGTGGGGGAGAGTTGTAAAGCCCGTATCCCGGTATGTATTTTCGTATTATTAATCTTTTTTTAAGCTATTATTTAACGTGGTTTTCGTTAACGGGATTAGACGATTTGGACCTAATTGTTAAATATGGCAACTATTTTGTTGGTTTGCGAGAAGAGTTTAGTTGAGGGGCCAAAAGTGGCAAGGGGGCCAAACTTGTGCATGGGATCAGCCAAGAGACACCCCTTCCCCTTCCCCTTCCCCTTCGGTTTCATGTTAGTAACCCCCAAGAACCTTTAGCCATCTCCCCTCCCCCTTCTTGTTGTTTTCGGCCGAGAAAGGAAAAGGAAGAGAGAGAGAGGAATCGGAAGAGAGAGGGAGGAAGAGAAAAACCGAGAGAGAAATAGAGCAAGGGTCAAGAGGAGGAAGGAGGCGATCGCCGGCGTGAGGGAATCAGCGTCGGGAGTGGTCGGAAAGGAGGAGGAAGAGGGATTCCGTTAAGGTAAGTGTCCCGTTCGTTTTATTTGATGTTTTTCCTCGTCGGAGAATGTAAACGGCCACCACCACCGCCGTAGCCACGGCTGCCGGCGGTGGGACCGCCGCTGCACGCCGCCGCGATGGCGGCAGAGAGTGCGTGCGCTTGCGGGTGTGCGGGTGTGGGGTTGCGGGTGATGTTGGGAGGTTTCGCCGGAGGTTATCGACCGCAACCACCGTCGTCGCCGCCAACCACCACCACCGCCGCAGGCGGCAGTGGGTGGTGCATGGTGTGGTTCAGCCCATGTCAACCCTAAAACAGTAAGTCATGTTGCTTTGCGGGTCTGTTTGGATTAAGACGTCTCATTGGGTTCAAGTTCAAAAGGTTATCATTTTATGTAAATGGTACAGTTTCTGCCCTGTTTTGTAAAAGTTATAACTTTTGCTAGGAATGTCGGATTGGGATGGAGCTGGTGCCAAAAGTTCCCATTCTGAGTCTAGTAACTTTTATATGTTTTGTGGAAAAACCAGTTCGGGCCATAGCTAGTGTCAAATTGCCATTTTAAACGGACAGGTCCTGTTTTAGCTGCTCTGAGAGGTGTTTTTGTAAAATTCATATAGAGTGCTAGGAATATCGTTAGGACGCGTGCGATACGTCCCTGGAACCGTAAGACATTGAACTTCCTGAATGTGGAATTAGATTTTTGGTTTGATCCGTTTAGCAGGGGTAAAATGGGTCCCGAACAGACCTGCGTTTTTAGTATAAAAGCTGGAATTTTTAGTTTCGTTAAACTAGTAAAAGTGTCGTGAGTTGGGACCTTCCGTTGACGTTTTTAGTGCGTAATTAGGTGGGAAAATGTGAGGAAGGTTGACGTGCTGGTGTTGCGGCTCGGGAGCGCGTCGCTTTGCTTTGAGGTGAGTTCTCTCACCGCGTAGTTAGGAATTTCATGCATATCGTTATTTTGGGTTACATGTTATTATGTGTTATTACGTGTTTACGTGAATTAGTTGGGATGTGATATCTAGTTGTGATCTGTTGAATGTGTATGTGGATTATTTATGCTTGTGTACACCTCGGTGGGACTGGGGGGCTCGGTGGGACCGAGGGCTCGGTGGGACTGAGCTAGTACAATTGTATCAATGTCTTTACTCGGTGGGACCGAGGGCTCGGTGGGACTGAGCTTGTATAAATGTCTTTACTCGGTGGGACCGAGGGCTCGGTGGGACTGAGCTTGTATCGATATATTTTTGGTGTGCTCGGTGGGACCGAGGTTCGTATTTATACGTTAATTATTATGTGGATTTATATTCGTGGTGATGGTGATGTTGCCTACTGGCGAGTAGGGGCGATATACGTGGGGTTGCTACCTGCGTGTGTGATAGGATTCACTAAGCGTTTAGCTTACCCTTTTCCCAATATGTTGTGATTTCAGGTGCGAGCGGCAGTCGGGCTTGACGGTACACACACTAGGCGCGAAGTGTCAAGAATTGTTTAAGTTTCATTTCCAAACCTTTGGATTTTATTTTATGAAATTTCCGCTGCATAAACTTTATTGACTGTTCGAGTTGACGACGTTAACTTCATTTGAGTTACAAATTATTAAATTGTGATTGTTTTATAATGAAATGCATGTTTTTAAAATTTAAAATTCCTTGTAATTTTTGGGACGTTACATTATAGGTGTGGGAAAACCGGACATGTTGCTAAAGACTGTCGAGTAACGCGGTTTTGTTTCTCATGTAATTCTCCGGATCACATTCAGTCTGATTGTCCGAGGGGAAGAGTACAACAAGGGGGTACGTCAGGGAAACCAGTGGGTGTTAGACCAGTAGTACAAAGGCCAGATCAACCAAGAGCAAGGGGCCGTGCATTTCAGATGACAGCGCAAGAAGCGGAGGAAACTCCTGATGTGGTGACAGGTACATTTTTGATAAACTCTACACGTGCTAAAGTGTTATTTGACTCCGGTGCAAACCGATCATTTGTGTCGCCTTCTTTTGCTGCTTATATGCATTTAAAGCCTAAAGTGTTAGATCATGCTTTAATGGTAGATACTGCAAATGATAATCAAGTATCAGTTAAAGAGGTATTTGATAGTTGTGTGATAAATATAGAGGGGTGTGGAGTACCTATTCAACTATTTCCGATAGCTTTGATCGAGTTTGATGTGGTAGTAGGAATGGATTGGTTAGCCGAGAATCAGGCTAGCATAGTTTGTGATAAGAAGTTGATAAATGTTGTCTTGCCTGAGAGGGGACCGGTAGTGATTTATGGTGACCGTAGAAATCATCAATCTTGCCTTATATCTATGTTAAAAGCTCGTAAGTGTGTCAGCAAAGGTTGCCCGAGTTACTTAGCTTATGTGATAGATATTAAGCCAGAAAAGAATAAGTTGGAAGATATTCCTGTTGTCCGTGAATTTCCAGAAGTTTTCCCCGAAGACTTGAATAGTCTTCCTCCCGTTAGACAAGTAGAGTTTGGTATAGATCTGATTCCTGGAGCCGCTCCTATAGCCCGTGCACCGTATCGTTTAGCACCTCCAAAGATGAAAGAAATGACGACACAACTGCAAGACCTATCCGATAAGGGCTTCATCAGACCCAGTTCTTCGCTGTGGGGTGCACCAGTCCTGTTTGTGAAAAAGAAGGATGGTTCGATGAGAGAATATGTATTGATTACCGGGAACTGAATAAGCGTACGATCAAGAACAAGTATCCGCTTCCCAGAATTGATGACCTCTTCGATCAATTAGTTGGAGCTTGTTATTTCTCCAAGATTGATCTAAGATCTGGTTATCATCAGCTGAAGGTTAAAGAAGGAGACGTTCTGAAAACTGCTTTTCACACAAGGTACGGTCACTATGAATTTTTGGTGATGCCATTTGGATTGACGAACGCTCCAGCTGCTTTTATGGATCTAATGAACCGAGTATGTAAGCCATATCTCGATAAATTTGTTATTGTATTTATCGATGATATTCTTATCTATTCCCGATCCAAAGAAGAGCACGCACAACATCTTCGTTTAATTCTAGAATTGTTAAAGAAGGAACAGTTATACGCTAAGTTCTCTAAATGTGAATTCTGGCTGCGAGAAGTTCAGTTTCTCGGACATGTAGTTTCCGAGAAAGGTATTCAAGTTGATCCAATGAAAGTGGAGGCAATTGAAAAGTGGGAACCGCCGAAAACGCCAACCAAAGTACGAAGTTTTCTGGGTTTAGCCGGTTACTATCGAAAGTTTATAAAAGATTTTTCTCGTATCGCTACGCCTCTCACTAAGCTGACCCGAAAGAATCTAAAGTTTGAATGGAAAGCAGAACATGATGAAGCTTTCCGAATATTGAAAGAGAAACTCTGTAGCGCGCCGATATTAGCATTACCTGAAGGTTCCGATGATTTTGTTGTTTACAGTGATGCTTCCAAACTGGGATTGGGTTGTGTACTAATGCAGCGTGGGAAGGTTATCGCTTATGCTTCTCGTCAACTAAAGGATCATGAACGGCATTATCCTACACACGACATGGAACTTGCTGCAGTTGTGTTCGCGCTAAAGATTTGGAGACACTATCTTTATGGTTCTAAATGTCAAATTTTTACTGATCATAAGAGTCTTCAACATCTTTTCAATCAGCGGGAATTAAATATGAGGCAAAGAAGATGGCTAGAACTGGTGAATGATTACGACTGTGAAATTCTTTATCATCCGGGAAAGGCGAATGTGGTAGCTGATGCACTGAGTCGTCAAGAAAGGAGTGGAACAATAAAAGCCATTGCACTAATAGCTGAACTTCTACGTAACATCTTTGACGAATTGCAGAAGTGTCAAGTAGAAGCCTATCAAGAAGAACATTTGAAATCAGAAGGGTTAGTGGGGATATCAGCATCACTCGTAAAAGACGATCGTGGGTTACTGTGTCTGGGAAACAGAATCTGGGTGCCCCGTTTGGGTGGTTTACGTGATCGGGTACTACAAGAAGCTCATCAATCCCGTTTCTCTATTCATCCCGGTACGAATAAGATGTATAAAGATTTAAAACAATTTTATTGGTGGCCGGGAATAAAAAGAAACATTGCTCAGCATGTGGAAGGTTGTACTACTTGTAAGAAGGTAAAGATTGAACATCAAAAGCCGTTTGGTCAGTTGCAACGGTTAGAAATACCTATGTGGAAATGGGATCAGATTACTACAGATTTCATCACGAAGCTACCAAGGACTCCGAAGGGATTTGATGCCATTTGGGTAATTGTTGACAGATTGACGAAGTCTGCTCACTTCCTGCCAATAAAAGAAACTTATTCGTTGGAAAAGTTAGCCAAGTTGTATATCCACGAAATAGTAACTCGACATGGAATTTCAATCTCGATTATTTCTGATCGGGATAGTCGTTTTACTTCAAGATTCTGGAGGAGTTTTCAAAAGGAAATGGGAACACAAATAAAACTAAGTACAGCATATCATCCTCAAACCGATGGTCAGAGTGAACGAACAATCCAGACTTTAGAAGATATGCTACGAGCCTGCATTGTTGATTTTGGGGGATCGTGGGATAAGCATTTTCCGTTGATCGAATTTGCCTACAACAACAGCTATCATTCCAGCATACAAGCGGCACCATTTGAAGTACTGTATGGTAGAAAATGTCGAACGCCTATGTGTTGGAACGAAGTGGGAGAGAAGCAGTTAGCGGGTCCAGATATAGTTCAGTTAACCGCGGATAAGATTACTCAGATTCGGGAACGATTGAAAGTGGCTCAAGACAGACAGAAAAGTTACGCTGACCGACGCCGAAAACCGCTAGAGTTTCAAGTTGGAGATTTTGTAATGCTGAAAGTCTCACCTTGGAAGGGAGTCATCCGATTTGGGAAGCAAGGTAAACTCAGTCCGAGGTACATTGGACCATTTGCAATCACAGAAAGAATTGGTGAAGTAGCCTATAGGTTGGATCTTCCGCCAGAATTAAGCCGTATACACAACGTGTTGATCCCATTTTTGAGCAACAATAGAAGAAATATAAAATCCATATTTAAATGTAGAGATAATATATACATGAAGAACAATCATAAAGAAACTTATCTCATATTCATTGATGATTAAATATGGAGAGGAGAAATGTTGAAGAACACCACACTAAACATGAAATGACTCTCATAAGAAACTAGTCTATGTGTGTTTTTGTGTGCTTTCCATATCTCTCACTTCTTGAAATAAGACTATGGACACCTCTTATATAGGGCCATTTACACATTAGATATTTAAGATATCTAAAATCTAGACAATATCTAAAATATCTATATAAAATATCTAAGTAAACATCTATAAGAAAATATCTAAAACATTAAAATATCTTTATAAAACATTCATTTAATTAGGAGCTAATTAAAGCTAACAATCTCCCCCTAATGTTTTATAAAGAAAGCATCATCTTTTAGTCTCCCCTTTGCTTTCTTTAGAACCTTTGATGTTCCGTTCTTCAAGTCTTCAAAGCATCATGTGCTCCCCCTCAAATGTAGGCTCATCCACCGAGCTTTAAACGTGAATAACAGAGGATGGAGTGACATTTAAAATGTGACAAATGTAGCTTGACACCATGAAGAACTGTTGAGAGAACACCGTTCTTGAAATCGGAAAGAGCATGAGTGAAATGCGATGCTTTCGGTGCAGCAAGAGTCCATTGACTTTGACACAGATTCTGACCATTAAGCACACTGATTCAGACCAAAATCAAAACATTAAAAAGTTTCACCTGTGTCTTAGGAATTCAACGCAACTGGACTCATGCAAATCGGAGCACCGAGTAGGAAGTTATGCGCGTTTTTCTGAAACAGTGCAAAGCTGACAGCACTTTCCAGCGACAGCTGATAGCTTTCAACGGCTGACTTTCAGCGATGGCTGACCTCAGCGATGGCTTACTTCAGCGATGGTTTTCAGCTCTCAGCTCCAGCTTTCAGCGACAGCACTTAGGTTTCAGCCTTCAGCTTTCAGCGACAGCTTTCTTCAGCTTTCAGCTTTGGATTTCTTCAGCTTTCAGCGATGGCTTTCTTCAGCTTTCAGCGATGGCTTTCTTCAGCTTTCAGCGACAGCCATCAGCTCTTAGCTTTCCATCAGCACACTGTTGTCTACTTCAACGATGCATATGACCCTTATAAATTTCGAATCTCTGAATTCTCAAAACACGAAATCTGTTCATCTGTGTCTTAGGAATCCAGGGCCTTTTTAATCGCATCAATCGGTGTTTTTATGAGTGAGATATGATCAGTTTAATACAGCAGCGCAAATCTGTCATTAAATCTGATTTGATGTAAAAGATAAGACGATCTTCATATACTTTTTAAAACCGTGAGTGCAAATAATTCGATCTCTAATTGATCAAATCAGAAAACTAATTAGAAGAACTCAAAGTTTAAAAAAAACGTTTCAGATCAGACTTTGAACATGTAACAAAACATCAAATCTTTCTCAAACAACTTTCTCAAGACCCAAATGATTTTGTTATCCATATATAAATGTTTATGAGCAGCGGAAGACAAACAAAATCTGGATCAAAGATAGTCCAATCTTGAAAATAAAGGTCAGATCAAACAAAGATCAACAACCTTACTACCAAGATGTCAAAAGAATTGCTATGGACTTAAGCACACACAAGGATGAGATCATAGATCAACCATCTACTTAGTGCTTATCAAATAAAACCAATGAATGAGAAAGAATCAAAACACACACATGAAGTATATCATAAACTAAACCATCTAAAAACTTCCATTGTTGCATAGATGATCGATTTTGAAGAAAAGTTTCTTCAATCGGCTCTGATACCAATTGTTGATCCCATTTTTGAGCAACAACAGAAGAAATATAAAATCCATATTTAAATGTAGAGATAAGATATACATGAAGAACAATCATAAAGAAACTTATCTCATATTTATCGATGATTAAATATGGAGAGGAGAAATGTTGAAGAACACCACACTAAACATGAAACGACTCTCATAAGAAACTAGTCTATGTGTGTTTTTGTGTGCTTTCCATATCTCTCACTTCTTGAAATAAGACTATGGACACCTCTTATATAGGGCCATTTACACATTAGATATTTAAGATATCTAAAATCTAGACAATATCTAAAATATCTATATAAAATATCTAAGTAAATATCTATAAGAAAATATCTAAAACATTAAAATATCTTTATAAAACATTCATTTAATTAGGAGCTAATTAAAGCTAACACAACGCCTTTCATGTATCGAATTTTCGAAAGTGTTTGGTTACACCGGATCAGGCCGTATCTCTACCGGATATACAAGTTGATGAAAAGTTGAATTATGTGGAGGAACCTGAAGCCATAGCTGACCACAAAGTTAAAGTGTTGCGGAACAAAATAATCAAGCAAGTAAAAGTAAAGTGGAGACACCATAGGGGTCAGGATGCTATTTGGGAATCAGAATCCGAAATGAGAACAAAGTACCCACACCTTTTTGCCTAACCGAATTCCGAGACGGAATTCTTTTGAGGGGGAGATGATGTAATACCCCAGGTAAGTTCGTTAGTTAAATCCTAGTTCCGTTAAATTTATTTATCCTTATAATTGATGTTTAGGGTAAGTTTAGGAGAGTTTAGGAGTTTAAGGGTGTATTAGTAATTAGTGAATAGTTGAGGGTCTAAAAGCGTAAATATGGTCTAATATTATCCTTAGACTTCAGATATTTTGCAAAAAGCAGAAAATTCAGTTTAGTGAGTGTGTGTGTGTGTGTTTGGAGAAGAGAAGAAGAAGAAAGAAGGTCTTGTGGCTAAGGATTCAAATTGGTTAACTTGGAAGTGATTTGAGGTATGTTTCCTTTACATTTTATGTTTGTAATTGCTATTAGGAAGTATCTATCGGATTAGAATTACCACATCTGGATTGGGGTTGATTTCAGTCGAATTCTGGGTTAAAAATAGGCAAACCGACAGAGGTTTCCGGACACAATATGAATGTGTCCGGGTAGTTTTGTTGATGGTGTCCGGTAGATTCTTTAGTAGTGTCCGGTAGTTTTCCTTGCAGGTATCTGGTAGTCGAAGTGTCCAGGTAAGTTACTTTTCCTTAAGTTTCCGGTTAAAATGAGATACCGGATGATGTCCGGATTGCTTTGGTGTCCGCGTGCTATCTGGATTATTTATGTTGTCCGGAAAGTTATGCTATTCAGAATGTATGAGCTGCCCAGAAAGTTGTGTTGTTCGGATAGTTTGGGTTGTCCGGAAACTTTGAGCTGTTTGGTTATTTTTGAGAATTCAGATACTTTTGAGTATCCAGTAGCCTGTGTTTTGTTGACTCTTGGATAGGGAAAGAATGAGGATTGAATATACTGTGGACTCGACTTAAGTTCGGGTTTGGGGGTAATATTTGAGGATAGAGTTATCTAGAACCTTTAGCTTTAGTAAGTCGTATGTGTTCTATATGGTAAAGGATACTTGTACCTATTTGTTTCAGATTCTGTGGATTTGTGGTGAAAACTGAATTGTTTTTGAGAAAGGATTGGAAGCGTTTTGATAAGCAAACAGGTGAGTTTTACTTTAAAACGTTTTTAAACTGGAATACATATATGTGTGGATTGAGAATGTGATAGATGGTGTGATTATGTGTTTATGTTTGAAATATAATATATTGAGATATTGTATTTACATGAGCATTACACTATACGAGAATACGTTGGCCGGGCTTAGGACCGGTGGTGTTGGCTGTAATATTCGTACAGCGGTGTTGGCTGTAATTGTCGTACAGAGGAGTTAATTTATTAGTTGGCTTGCAACCAATTAATATGGCCAAGAGAATGAGACAGGAAAGTATATGATGCATGAGTCATAACTGGTATTTGTATTTGTGTTATGTATATGATGGTTGTGCAAATGGTTTTAAAACTAACAGGGATTTTCTCACTTAGACCAATAGGTCTAACCCTCATTTTGTTTTAAAAATATGTATTCTAGGGCGTGGATCAGGTAAAAGCAAATGACAATGATAGTCAGTGGCTAGCTTTTGTGAAGACTTATGTTATGAAGACTAAGACGTGTTTTGCAGTTATAGTTTCATTATTAGATATCATGTATGTAATTAGCAAAAAGTTTGTAACGAAATATCTTATTTTGGTTGTAAAGACTAAGGGACCTTATTTGTGATATGAAGCATCCTTTGTATGTAACGATGTTATACAATATATGTTATTTGTTGTATGTTTGGGATTCCGGTTGTTACACGTTTACCTTTTTACTTAAAGTTTTTCAACTTCAGATATTTTTCTTTCAGCTTTAGGTATTTGTCATCTCTGGGTTTAAAGGATGAAGAAGGTTTGAAGACTTTCTTTGACGTGCACTCACTAGCATTGTGTCCTTTCTTCTCACAATTATAGCAAGTAGCAATTGCCTTATCAACAGGGGTTGATTTTGGATAATCAGTGATCGAAGAGGTTTATTTCTTTTGAAATTACTCTTTCTTGCAAATCTCCTAAAGGATTCATCGTTACCACAAATGAAGCATTAGTATTATCTTACCAGATTTATCTTTCTGGATTCTTGTAATTCAAATGTACCTTCATATTGAGCACAAATTACGTCCCACATAGATGTAGACGTTTTAAGGTTCATTACTGAGTGATAAACCTAATAAGGTAGAGCCATAGATATGACTGATCTAGCCTTGGTATCAATGGCTACCTTTTTTTTGTCTTAATCAGACCATCTAGAGATTTCTTTGATAATCTCTCTTTCAGGTATGGCTTTAGTAGTAGCAGTGGCAGGAATTGTAGTAGCTAGGACAACTGAAAGAAATGGTCCATTTTTAACATAGTAAGGCATAGTAGGGTCTATACCTTCAAGAAAGAGCATTATTCGATTCTTCCAGAGATTAAAGTTATCTTTTCTGAGTCGAGGATGTTTTGCAAGAGAACCATTATCAATGTAGTTTGTGTTTGAGTTTAATGCCATTTGAAAAATAGCAAGGAAGAGAAATATAAGCAAGATCTTGTTTATGAGATTAAATAATCTGCTCTGACACCACTTGTTGGTCCCGAAGGGGTCCTACAAGGGTGAAAGTTCGTAGAAGGGGGGTTGAATACAAACACAAATTTTACTTTTGTAAATTGTTTATTGATAAATCAAAATACAATTTACAGTTTGTTGCGGAATAAGATTAAGTGAAACCTAATCTAAACAAACTTAAGAATCATAAAGATTTCTTGCACTAGAAATGGAGAGAAAAGGATAAGTAGAAAAATAGGTATTTTCTACTTGCACTAAGTAGTTCAGGAGATCCTTCAAAATGAAGGGGTATCGCTCCTATTTATACCCTATGCATTAAATGCATGGCATGAGCACTTTACACGTGTCAACTTCTCATTGGGCGCATGCTTCTGACTTTTATAAAAGACATGCTTTGGGCCGCATGGTGAACAGTGTAGGTGGAAGAGTGGTTGTACGCTTATAGACAAAAGCAAACTTTCTTTTATACCTTCGTACTTTTATGCAAGAGGATAAGACAAACAATTCTTGAAGCACAAGCTTCACGATCAACGATTGCTGATGAGATCTTCCATCAGTGGGGGCTGATGTAAGTCAGCTATCACTGAAGCCTTGTTCTAGAATTATCGCACATGTGTAGACTTGTCTTGGTGTCACTGATATCCAGTTCAGATCATTAGTAGACTTGACTTTGTTCATCAGCTTCGTCTTTGATGTCAGTGATGAACTCTTTCATCACGAGGTTTGTCTTCATGGATTACATCTAACACTATTACATTAGAAGTCATCAACGATACTGAACAGAGTCAGTATTGTTAGCTCCAATCTTTACTGTTTAAGAAGTATTGAAAAATAGGCTAAGTGTAGAAGTATTCGACAGAAGCCTCTGCCGAGACACCGAGAAGACCGAAGTGATGAATCGCCAGAAGACTCTTCTTAGAGGACAAGGCCACAGAGCCTTTGTCATATTTGACAGAGCCTCTATGGTATGAAGACTAAAGACTTAGAAGATATGCCAAAGATCAATACAAAGACGATCGTGCTTCTCACGTTTTCTGCTGTACGAAGATCCTGAAGATCGTTCATACAAGGCGTGCCCTGACAACTCCACGTGTCAAACTCTGATGGATTTCAGCCTTAGCAGAAGACGGCGCACTACATTAACGTTGTACCAGTTGCAGTCCACGATCGTGTCTTGTACCTTTAGTCCTTTTTGTCTAGAACGTGTCCCCTAATGAATAGTATAAATAGAAGCCTCATGTTGAGCTCTTCAATTAAGCTTTGCACGACACACACACCCTTAGAGCAGAATTCTTGTAATACTTTCGGTGTTCTTGATAATCAATACACAGTGAATCATTGAGTTAAATATCTGTGTTATTTATACTTTGTGTATTTGATATTGTGTGTCTTTCCACCAAACAATATCTTTTTAGTTCGCTAAAACGCTTCCGCACCCTTATTTGTTTGAACTAATAGATACTTAAATCATTGTTGAGTAAAATAGGAACCAACAACTGGTATCAGAGCCATCCTTGATTATCTATATCAATAGATCCTCTCTTACAATGATTTTTGGTAGAAACTTGGCTTGATTTTAACCTGTTCTTAGTTTATTTCAAACAGACTCTGTTTTTCTGCCATTCTCGACCAGTTCGACTTTGGTAAACCTACATAACCTGTTTTCTCGGTTAAAACTCTCCATTTTAGTGCATTGCTCAAGGTTTTTACACTCATAAGCTCTTTTCTAAAAATCTGACTCATCATCTAAAAGTTTAGTTCATACTCTGTTTTCTGGTATTTTCCACAAACCTCTTTTAAAATGGTGAACACGAACAACTTCTTCACCGCTGGTTCTTTAACCAAGCCACCCACTCTGCTGAGAGACGAGTACCCTCAATGGAAGATATGAATGATTACTTCTTCGAGGGTACTGACAAAGAACTCGTCTACTATATCAACAATCCTCCTTTCGTACCAATGATTACAGTACCTAGAGTACCTGCCACAGATGACACACCAGAGATTCCTGAGCACGAGAAACCAAAGACCAAGGATAAGTGGTCCGAGCCAGATTAGGCAAAATATGAAGTTACTCAGAAGACCAAAAGACTTCTGATAATGGTCATCCCCAATGACCTCTTCCAATCCCTAGATGCGTGTGAATCTGCATACGATCTATGGAAGGAACTGGAGAAACAATTGGAAGGAGGGGTCAAGACTCATAAGAACCGCAGAGCCCAATGCATCAATGAATACTACGCATTCAAAGCTCTGCCGACAGAATCTTTGCAATCAACATACGACCGGTTCAACTCTCTGATCAACAAATGCAAGAAGTTCAGGATACACAGAACCTCTGAGGAAAACAACGTCATGTTCCTAAAGAGCCTAAATGAAGAATGGCTCCAGTTGTCTATGTCTCTGCAAACTAGTCAAGACTTAGACTGCTGGACTCTGTCAGATCTTTATGGAACGCTGGCAACCCAAGAACCTCAGATTGCACAAGAAAAAGCTCAAGTCAGTACACCCCTTGCACTTGTTGGTAAGGCTACAGAAGCTAAAGAGAAGCCGAAGAAGGAGAAAGTTGTGGAGGAGAAGAAGGAGAAGAAGAAGAATGTGGTGGTCATTGATAGTTCCGAGGAGGAGTTGGTGGAAGAGGAGGAGGCAACGATGGCCTCGATAGCTAAATCTTTAGCTCTGTTGACGAAAGAATTTGGAAGTGGAGGATACAAGAAGAAAGGGTATGAATGTGATGGAAGGGATGATAGAGGAGAGAAGTATGAGTCAAGGAACCAAGGAAGAGATGGTTCGAATGACAAAGATGAAAGAGGTGAAAGAGGAGATAGAGGTGGTGACCGACAAAGGTCGGACGACAGAGCTGGCAACGGTTCCCAGAACCAGGGGTGTTGCAACTGTGGCAAGCCAGGCCACTATGCTGCTGACTGCAGGAGCAAACAAAACCGCCCTCAGAGGGATTCTGCTTTCTACAAAAAGAAGGCAGCATACTATGCTCAGAAGTCACGGATGGTGGAGCAAGAGAACTGGCTGTCAGCTGAATCCTCTGATGAAGGCGACAAGAAGAACGCCTTGTTCTGTGGAATGGCAGAGGTCAGCTCATCAGAATCTGATAGTGAGGTATCCACTTCTAACTCTTCCTCTAATGAAACTGAAGCTGATTTGCTTAAACTAACCATTGAATATACTGAACTTAAAAAGACTTGTGAAAATATACAGAAAAAACTTACATTCTTCGAAAGAGAAACAAGACTTCTCACTCAAGAAAAGGCAAAAAAAATTCAAGAAAAGGAAGAGATTGAAACAAATTGGAACAAACATCTAAATCCTTTGAAAGAAAAGATTACAGAACTCAACTCTGTCTTAAAAGCTAAATCTGAAGAACTTATGGATGTTGAGAGTGAGAAAATGAATATCCTAGCTCTTAAACACTATTTTCAAAAGGAAAGAGAAGTCCTCTGTCAAGATCTACTCAGAAGAGATCTCTTAATGAAAAAATATCAGGATGCACAAATGGTGTATGAAAAGATAAATACACAAATAGGGAGACGGTGAATTGGCTTCTGTGACATAGATCCATATACTGGAACCAAAAGAGACAAATCTCTGTCATATCTATTCTGTATAGGAGATACAAGAAAACCTGGATTTCCAAACGTACTCTCTGTCAGCAAAAGGCAAAAAGTCTATGGGGAACCTCACCAGAGGAAACCTCTGAAGATGATAAATGTGTGGTATCAAAACACAGATTTATCACCTTCAATCTCTGTCAAAAGAAAATCCAAACCTAAGAAATATCTGAAAACTCAAGATCAGATAGGGATCTTCAAGTTTGGTGACCCCGAGACTCAAACACAGGTTGCTTTTGTCTGTATGATAGACTCTGAAAAGAAATTATCAGCAGAGGCCCCTGAGTTCATGCCTGCTTCTTCAGAAGAAAAACTTAAACATATTTCTGAAAAAGAGTTGATGGAAATTGGGAAAAACAACTTTTATGAAAATCTCTGTTCATCCTCTGTCGAACAAAAACTCTCTGAGGAAATCTTGATAGACACTTCTGTTGACTCAAAAGATAGTCTCAAAGAAAAGGAAGAAAGTGTGTATGGCACATGCTCTGAAAGTCAAGCCTCTGTCGACAGAGATCTAAGTGAATAAACTTTTGTATATGAGGACGATTTATCCTCTGACGAATCTGAGACTGACTCAAATGAGTTAGAGATAGTACCTTGTGACTCAGAGGGTTTTAAGTTACCCTCTGGAATTCCTAACAGAGTTATTCCTCCTAAGGAGAAAATCACAAGTGTCCCTATCTATCCAGACTTTTTGAACATGTGTATACAAGCCAAAACCTCTCTTGAGCTTGAAAAGATCAAACAACAAAAGGAAATGTCCTCTCAAAATCCAACAAGTTCAAAGATTTCAAAACCCTTAAGGCCTTTTAAAGAAAAACTAACCTGGCAACAGAAGGGTAAGTGGGTTGAAAATAACAAATCTTTTTCTTCTGTGACAGTGAAACCTGCAGAAGTTTACCACAGAGGAAGGGGTCCACAGAAGGCTACTCTCCCCAGAGGATTTTCAAAACAACAATCTAGTCTACATAGGTCTTCTTGTAATAGGAATTCATATGTTAGGGTAGATTGTAAAAATAAAGCCTCTGTACCCCTGTTTAATGTTTTCAATGAAAAGTTCAAGCAGATCTCTTCGCAAATTCATTATTGTCATTGTTTTGATCTCATGTTTCAATTGAACCAACATTTCTCAAGTCCTCACTGTTTCCTCTCTTTGCCCAAAAAGAATGCAAAATTCAAGGGAAAAAAGAAACAAAATGGTTCTTCAACAGAAGTTAAAACCAAACCCAAAGATGCTAAGGCAACCTTGAAGACCTCTGACAAAAAGGGACCCATTTGGATATGGGTACCTAAAAATCTCTGATTGTCTTGCAGAAGCAGTATGTGCCGATCTGGTATCTTGACTCCGGGTGCTCGCGGCATATGACTGGCGACAGAGGTCTATTATCCTCCTACAAAGATAAACTCGATGGAGGATCAGTAACTTTTGGATGGCCTAAAGCACAATCTTCTAAGTGTTAGCCAAATCTGCGATACTGGTTTCGACGTTATGTTCAAAAGAACTTTCTGCTCTCTGCAAGGAGAAGATACTGGAGTCGAACTTATGTGGGCTGAACGAAGAGGAGATCTATATCTGATGAACTTTAGTGTCAAGAACAAAGAAGACAAGCTCTGCTTTGTTGCTTGTAAAAACGAAGAAGCCTGGTTATGGCACAACAGGTTCTGCCATCTGAACTTTCATACTCTAGACAAGCTTGTGAAACTTGATCTTGTAAAAGGTCTGCCAAATGTAGAATTCAGTAAAGATCATTTGTGCTCAGCATGTGAGATGGGCAAGCTTAAGAGGGATTCCCACAAAGGGAAGACTGATGTGTCCTGTCCTAGGTCTCTGTACATGCTTCATGTCGACCTCTGTGGTCCAATTGCTATGCAAAGCCTAGTAGGCAAGAAATACACACTTGTGGTGATCGATGAATACTCAAGATACACATGGGTAGAATTCGTCAGAAAGAAATAAGATGTTCCTAACATTCTGATAAACCTAATGAAAAGGATCCAGGTTCTGTATGAGTGCAAAATTCAGAAGTTGAGAAGCGACAATGGCACAAAATTCAAAAATTCTGTCATTGAAGCCTACCTCACTGAAGAAGGCATCTCCCAAAATTTCTCTGCAGCACGCACTCCACAACACAATGGCGTAGTTTAATGAAAGAACCGAACGCTTGTGGAGGCTTCCAGAACTATGCTAACAGCATCTGGATTGCCAATTTCTTTCTGGGCAGAAGCTATATCAACAACATGTTATACCCGAAATCGATCATCCATAGTCAAAAGGCACATCAAGACTCCTTATCAATTGATCAATCAGAGGCGACCCATCATCAAGTTATTCCATGTATTTGGATGCAAGTGCTTCGTTCAAAACGACAGAGAAGCCAGAGGGAAGTTCAATTTAAAAGCAGATTAAGGAAAGTTCATAGGATACTCTGCCACTTCCAAAGCCTACAGAGTTTGTCTTCTGCGGTCTCGCTCCATTGTGGAAAGTATAAATGTATCATTTGACGATTCTTTTCAGAAGACTTCTGAACAAATCAGTTCAGAACTCGGTCTAAAGAAGGAATCCTCTGGCATCTCCAAAACTAGAGAAGCAGACATAAATCTGCTATTTGAAGAGATGTTCCACGACGTTATCGATCCCTCTGCTGGAGCCGCCAGAGCCTCTGGAGAATCATCTTCTGTAAACCAGACTGAGTCAGGTATATCTCTAACTGGTCCATTAAATACTCCATCCTCTTCTGTGAATCATGCAGATGCAAATGTCGAGGGGGAGCGAACAGAAGATGACACAAGCAAAGATACAACGACAGAGGCACTGGAAACACCAGCTACAACAGAGGAACCGATACCAGAGGAAAATGAGGATTCAGTCTCTATCGCATCAGAGGCATCCATTCCAACTCTAATCCCAATGATCCCACAAGCTGCAGAACCAAGTTCAAGCACAGAAGTACCTTCCACTACAGAGGTTGCACAAGAATCAACAATTGCAACCTCAGAAGTTCAACAGATGATGCCAATGACCATCTCCCCAGGACAACAAAGTAGACGATGAGTCATCCTCCGAGCCAAATAATCGGCGATCCTTCTGAGAAAGTCAAGACTAGATCAGCCACTTCTAACTTTTGTTTCTTTACAAACTTTATCAGTATGATCGAGCCAAAACGCATTTCTGAAGCCCTAGATGATCCAAACTGGGTAGATGCTATGCAAGAAGAGCTTCTACAGTTTGAGAGAAACAAGGTATGGACCCTAGTTCCTCTGCCAAAGGGGAAACAAGAAATAGGGACTAAATGGGTGATCAGAAATAAGAAGGCTGAGGACGGGGTGGTCATTACAAACAAAGCGAGATTGGTGGCCAAGGGATATCGCCAAGAAGAAGGCATTGATTACGATGAAACTTTTGCCCCTGTCGCACGGCTCGAAGATATAAGAATCTTCTTAGCCTTCGCAGCCCACAGAGGTTTCAAAGTTTTTCAAATGAATGTAAAATCTGCCTTTCTGAATGGTGAAATCCAAGAAGAAGTATACGTCCAGCAGCCACCAGGGTTTGAAAGTGCCAAGTACCCAAAATATGTCTATTATCTTGACAAAACCCTGTATGGATTGAAAGAGGCTCCAAGAGCATGGTATGAACGTCTTTCAACCTTTCTCCTCAAAAATGATTTCGACAGAGGTACAATTGATACTACTTTGTTTTACAAAAGAAAAGGTGATGAGATTCTGCTTGTACAGATCTATGTGGATGACATTATTTTTGGTTCTACAAATGCACAACAGTGAAAAGATTTTGAAAAACTCATGCAGAGTGAGTTTGAAATAAGTATTATGGGAGAATTAAACTTCTTCCTCGGACTCCAAGTAAAACAATCATCAGAGAGAATTTTTATAAATCAAGCTAAATATGTCTCTGACATACTTTCAAAATTCAGCCTCTCTGATGCCTCTGTAATGAAGACCCCAATGGCCACTGGAAATAAGTTATACTCAGATCCAAATGGCAAATCTGTAGAGTGCAAGCTCTACAGAGGTATGATTGGGTCACTTTTATACCTAACTGCAAGTAGACCTGATATAATGTATGCCACATGCCTCTGTGCAAGACCTCAAGCTAACCCAAAGAAATCCCACCTTATTGCTGTAAAGAGGATCTTCAGATACCTTAAAGGGACTAAAAATCTCGGACTCTGGTATCCGAAGAACTCTGGCTTTGATCTTAAGGCATACACAGATTCAGATTATGGAGGATGCAAGCTAGACCGAAAGAGCCCCTCTGGGAGTTGTCAATTCCTTGGTGGTAAACTAGTCAGTTGGACGTCAAAGAAGCAGAATTGTGTGTCGACATCTACAACAGAAGCTGAGTATGTTGCTGCTGCTAGCTGTTGCTCCCAAGTTCTGTGGATGAAGACTCAGCTAAAGGACTACGGTTACACCTTATACAGAATTCCCATCCTCTGTGATTCAAAACGTGCCATAGCTATCTCTGCCAATCCAGTAAAACACTCAAAAACAAAGCATATCGATATTCGTTACCACTTTCTGAAGCATCATGTTGAACATGGCACAATCGAGATGTACTTTGTGTCCACTGAATACCAGCTTGCAGACTTATTTACCAAGGCACTTGATGAGAAAATATTCCTTTTCTTGGTAAGTAAGTTGGGAATGATAAACATGAGTTGAATCCTCTGTAAGTAAGACTTGATCCTCTTGTATATATGTACATATTTATACTCTTCAGCATGTAAATTCTTTATCACCAAGAGTTCTGTACCCAACAGAGCTTCTGTGGGATTGCTCAGAACCTCTGTCGATCTCCACAGAACCTCTGGTGAGTTTGACCTATGTTCTATGCAGTACTTATCTTATTTGATCCAAGCATAGGTCAAGGGGGAGCAGAAGGATACCTTGAATTGGTCCACAGAAGTTGTTAATTCAAGGGGGAGCTAAAGAGGAGTAGTGGTCAGCCAAATCCACAGAAGTCAGGAAGTTCACCGAACAAAGGTAAACCAAAAGGAGAATGTCTCGCACAAAACCCTTTTCCAAAACAGTTTTCTAGGACACCAATTTCCAAATATGTCCTAAAAACAGTGTTTAAAACAATGAAAACATTGGATGATCAAAATGTATTATGAATCCTTAGTTATTAGAAATTTTCAGTCATAGAGCCTCTGCTGGCTTGACAGAGCTTCAAAGCCTCTGTGAGTGAAAATTTTGATCTAACGTTCTATCGATCCTCTCCAAAGTATTTTCAAACATTTTTGGTAAAGGTGCAAGCAAAGAGGAGATGAAAAGCAGGTTTCAGACCACAAAGCTCATTCCACTACAGAGCCTCTGTTGATTCTGACACTTGACTCTTTATGGAAATTCTGTAACATACGGGTTAATTCTGCGAGTGACTGACATCTGCAAGTGGAAATGCCCACACGCCAAGCATTAATGGGCCACGCACGACGTCTAATCGTGCTCTGACACCTATGACGTGGCATGTTTTCATTGGACGTGTATGCCACACGTTCTTCTGAAACGTCTCACCAGCTGTAGAACTCGAGTGCGTACCCCAAATGTTTATTGAATTCACCTTTTTCCACATAATTCTATACGTTTCTACCCCCACTATATAACCCCGTTCACATTTTTTCCTAATCTTTTTACGAATTTACTCCCACCTTTCTTCTCCGGCGAACCTTGCAAAAACCTGCAACTACTCTATTTCTACTTCTTTCTTCAAACACTCCGGCGAACTCCCCAACCCACTCAGAGCACTCACAGAACCCAAACATAGCCGGAAACCTGGAACAAGACAACTCCGGCGAATCAATAGCCTTTACTCCGACAACCCACCTTCAAAACTTCCTTCAACATGAACACTTTGATCATGTTCTTCCTTTAAAACCCAATAACCACTACCTTGTTCCCTCCAGAAATGCATTTGGAGAGGAACATGCTATTCTTCTAAATATTCTGGAAAACCACTACCTCTTTCCTCTGTTAACCAAGAATGTTAAGAGAATCCCAGCCATATATCTCTACCAATTCTGGCAGAGCTGTCATTTTGACCCAGAAACTAGGAAAATCAAGGGATATATATCCAAACCTGACCAGTCTGAATATCTGGAAATCAAGTTCAACAGAACCATGTTCTCCCTTGAATTCAGCCTACCAACCAGGGGACTTATAGGGATAAAGAAGTATGCAGAGGAACCATCAGATTCAGACCTCTGCAGATTCGCAGAAATGTTGGGCTACAACACCCAATTAAAGAAAAGGAATGACTTCCGAAGAGGCAGGTTTCCCCCTCTGTGGAATACACTCTTTTCCATCCTTAACAGATGCCTAATTGGCAAAACAGGCAGCCCTGACCAGACATCCCACCAAATAATGGCCATAATGTTCGGGGAGTATTATGACTTGCCATTGGATTATGGCACCCTTATGCTACAGGAGATCGTAAACACAATCGATCACAGGATCTCCTCGTAGAGGGCAAATGGACCCACAACCACAGATCTTCCCCCTTTGCAATATCATAGGATTCTTGGGGTACTTCTAGAACCTCTGCTCCTCATCGAAAAATGGCCAATGGAGGGTCCAATCATTAAAACCTACCCCATGACAAAGAACACCCCAACACATCACGTGGATGGATATAACTTCTGCAGACCTCTATCAGCAACTCTTCTCTCATATGCAAGTGATGAGGGACTTAGACTAGCATACATACGCGATCATAGGACTCCAGAACCGAGTCCTGTGACACCCCCGCGTTTAGGAGCCCACTTAGGAGCTGAGATAGTTGAAAGAATGAGCGATGAAGAGTGGGCAGAGGCTTTTGCAAAACACCAGCAAATACAAGACCAATTCCTTCTTAAAAGAAGCCAACTAGAAACCTCTGTTTCTAAGAGAAAATCCTCTGCCACCCCCCCCCCCCCCCCCAAGAAGAAGAAGACCCTCAAATCAAAGAAGACAACAGAGGGCACTTCTTCAAGCATCCAGCAAACCCCACAATCACCACCACATGCCACAGTGGTTGAATCCTCTGCACCTCCCCCTCCTCCAAAAGAAAATAAGTAAAGAAAACACAAGTCTTCTAAGGAGGGTGCCCCCAAGCCAAAGAGAAAGAAGAGTAAGAAGAAATCCAAGAAGCCTCACACTCCTCTGCAAACCATCGCAGAAGGAGTTGAAGAAGAAGAAGAACTGGCAGAAGAAACCCGTAAACAACCTCTGCAATCCCCAATTCCTATCCACTATGCAGATCAAGATGACTTCTCTGCCTTCCTCCAACGGTCTGATATAGCCGACTCTTTAGACACTTCTGGCGGGAACACAGAAGCCCTCTCCAATCAATCAATAGAAGAACCAGACTTCAGAATCTTTTCTGACTTGGATGAAGATGACCAAACCCCTAAGGACATTCAGAGTGCGACACCAGAAGTACTACAGACCCCGCTCCTCCATCCCAGATATGATGTTCTAAGAAGGAGTCCAGA
This sequence comes from Saussurea involucrata, assembly GCA_033807775.1. Taxonomy (NCBI): domain Eukaryota; kingdom Viridiplantae; phylum Streptophyta; class Magnoliopsida; order Asterales; family Asteraceae; genus Saussurea; species Saussurea involucrata. The sequence continues at coordinate 263,336,748 of CM066321.1, forward strand.
GGAAGCGGTAGCCACAGAGGGTATGGTAGATTCTGAAATAGGGGCCGTTGACAGAACCTCAGAAGATATCCAGGCCCAAACACCAGGTCCTCTGCATCCACTTGTCCAAAGCCTAGTTGGTTCTCACCCATGCTATGATTCCTTAGCATCTAGGATAGGAACCCCAGTGGTAGTCACAGAGGAAACTGAAATAGTTGATTTTGATGAGATAGAGACTACCAAAGAAACCGTTAGGTTAGGGTGTATGACAGAGGCTGAGGCCCAAAAAGATTTCGAAGTTGGATGAGGCACACAACCCCAACCAACTCCCAGTGCAACCCTCATTTCTATTACCGCCAGTCTAGTGGCAGAAGGTAATATTGAACAAGAGCAGCACAGCTCGACCCCACCCCAAACTGACCAGGCAGAGGTAACTCTTTCTACCTCTGTACCAATCTTAACCGGGGAAACCATTCCAAGGGAGTCCTCTCCACAAGACTTACCTTTAGTAAGTGATCACTTGCCCCTGATCACAACAAACATCCTTATAGAGGAATTCGTTTCCTCTGACACGCACATACAACTAAGTCCAACAGGCTCTTTAGAGGAGCTTAGAGTGCACGAAGACGAAGGGACTCTAGACAAGTCCCCAAGTCAACTTAAGAATACACATGTACCCGTCTCTGGAGCGGATCAGGACCTCCGCCCAATTGAACCTCTATAGAGTCTAAAGCTCAAAAAGCCTCTACTCAAGGATTAGGGGGAAATCCTTCCGCCCTCAACGTACAAACAAGGGCGAAAGAAGGTGTCCAAGGAACACGGACTAACTCTGGGGACGAATGTGCTTCCCCAGAGGCTACACTTGGTTCACATGTTGCAAGGGATGAGTTCCAAACCCTTGTCACCTCTGTGACCACCTCGTTGGGAGAGTTGAAAAGCTCTCTTGACACTCTTGTAGAATCCACAACAAAGGCCATATCTGAACTGACCACCAAAGTGGATAACCTATCCACAGAGGTGAAACAGCCCTGCGCTCAAATGAAAACATCTGCAACAACCTATGCTACTACCACTGCCGCTGACTTCGAGAAGGCCACACCCTCTGCCTTCCAAAGCTCTCTCAAAGATCTCCTTGACATATTGAAGAAAGAACAAACCCCTACCTCTAAGGGCCTAACTCCCGAAGACCTAAAGAAGGCCTTAGAGCAAGTCCAAGAGCAAACTACGAAAGAAACTCAGGCCATGAAGCCCTCCGACTACATGACTAGAGCACAACTAACAGAGCTTGGGCAAGGGATACTCGACCAAGTGACAGAGTTCATTAGAGTCTTCACTGCTGCCAACGTCGACTATGTCAAAGACTTTCGCAGAAGTGTGGGCAAAATGTGCTTCAACACCGAGGCAGAGGTCCACAATCTTCTTGGCCTCTGCGATGACTTGTGCGCTAAAATGATAGCCGCAGGTGCCAATCCACCAAAGAAGATAGAAGCAACGTGCAGAGCAGAGGGTACAAAAGATAAGGGTCATGATGACTATGATGATGATTCTAATGGATCATCAGATCATCCTGAGGGGGAGAAACGAAGGGAAGAAACTGCAAACAGAGGTCTACCATCTCCACCAATTTTAGCAGAACCAATCTCCCAAGTACCCCCAACTGAAACAACCATAGAAACCCAACAGAAGTCCACAGAGGCAACAACCACCTCTGTGGAAACAACCCCTGAAGAAATCCATATCCAAACCCAAGTACCTGAAACCACTAAAGACCAACAACAGCAACAGACCACAGAGGCAACACCCATCTCTGTGGAAACAACCTCCATAACCATAAAAGATTTACCATCCCCAACCCCCAAACCAGCTGAACAAGTCCAAATCCTCACATCATTCGAAGAAGACCAACCAACACCAACAACACCTAAACCAACAGAAGACAAACCCCCTTCTCCAACACCAAAAACACCAGAAGTTGCAAAGTCAAAGTCAAAATCACCATTTCCCACACCCATAACCAGGACCAAGACTTTAGCTCATAAAAGAAAATATTTGAGCAAGTCTACAGAAGCCTCACCAACCAAACCCACATCTCCATTCAAGACCTCAAAAACACAAGTGTCAAAATCAACAGAGGCAACCCCCACAAAACCTACAGAGGAACCTACAACTAAGCCCTCGGAAACCCAAAGGTCAAATCTAACAGAGGCAACCCAGTCTCAACAAACAGATCTACAACCGAAGGCAAAAGACAAAGGCAAGGGAATAGTGATAGAGGAACCAAAGAAGAAAAAGCCAAAGCATCAAACAACAGAGAAACTGATGAAGAGCGCATTTGATGCATATGTGACACCAAAGCCAGAAGAAGAAGACCGGGCTTTCGATGTTACCCCTTTGTCAAACATATATGTTCTGGATCCAAACACAAAACCCTCAGAAGATCGAGTGACCTAAATTAAAAAACAAATAGATGCTCTACGTAGGCCCATACCCCCACCCGGTGCACCTCCACGACAAATGGAAGAAGTAGTGTACATGTATCTCTACAACAGAACTACCAAAGATTCTCTACCACCAACCATTCAAGATCCAGACTTCCGTGCTGAGCTAGATCACATCTTCAATAGAACAACACCCAAGCCTGTCAACCAAGTCTACTCAATCTCCAAAATCGACAAGGTCATATACTGTAAGTTCTCTCATACCAGAACCACACCTAATATTTACTACAACATCTATAAGGTCAAAAGAGTGGACAGAACCGAGAACCAATTCTCAGATGCTGATTTTAGAAATCTAAGCCCATACGACCTACCCGACCTTCTGAACTGGACAAAAAGGAACTACGCAACCGGAGATGCAGTTCGGAGAGCATACAGACTGATCAGGAAAGCCATGCGTGAGAAACTTCTACTGTACAATCTGATTGATTTCCAAGTAGGACGAGATCTTGGAGTGAGAAACCTAAGCCTTAGACCACCAGAAGATGACTGCCCATCCTCTGCCACACCAAATTCGATCATCACATTACCAAAGGTTGGGTACGTCTATCAAGATCCTGCTGGGAAGTTGAGGCTGTTCCTAGAGATTGACTGTCAGAAATACGCAACAAGTACTTTGACAGTGTTCAGAGCTAATCTCATGGATTACAGAGGTACGGAGTTCATGGATCAAGCACTTGCAGATAGATTGATAGAGGTCATTGACTCAGTAATCAACTTCAGAACCCTCTGCATCAGAATCTATCATGAGCTTAAAGAAGTAGGACTCGACAACAGAAGTTTCAACCACTTCCAAAACGCCAACGTCTGATGTCGTCAACCAACCGCTGCTACTTTTTCTTTCATCATGTAATCAAGTGTAAGTGCCTCAGGCATAACGTTTTATGAAAGAAAAGTAAAATATTTTGAGGTACATTGTTTCACCTCTTGTCATGCACTTAGTCTAGAAAACCTTGCAATTTTCAAATTTTTATTGTTGATCCAAACCCTCAGTGATTTGATAATGACCCTCTCTTAAATACTTAGTGAAAATTGTATGTAAACAATATGTATCAGAGTTTCACTATCGCTGATAAGTACTAAGATCTTACAGTACCGCTGATAGGAACTCTCGCTCTTTAAATTAAACATTCAGCGAACACTGTTCACCATAATGCGCTGAGTCTGTTCAGTCCTTATGGTGATCGCTGATAAGTTAGTTGTTTACTTATAATCCCTGAAGACAAGTTTCACGTCAACAAAGGTTCTACGCTGAAGTCGAAGATCAAGCTCAAGAACCAGCGACAAGTCTACTAATGAACTGATGCGGATCAGCGAAGACTCAGATTTTTCCACTCAACGTGAAGTATCAAGTACAAGACTTCAGCTATCGCTGAACTTTATCATTCGCTGAATAGTAAATGATAATCGCTGAATCAACGAAAGCTGATCATGAAGTCCTCCGTACAAAGTACTTTTGTCTTAACCTCCCTTGCACGCCACCGTACGAAATGTCAGAAAAGAACCTCCGAACATCTGAGATCGTACAACCACTCTGATACTACACTGTTCATTCATGCGGCTACTAAGGTTGTCAACAAAGGTCAATGACATGCAACCAATCCGCTGATGACACGTGTAAAGTGTATACTGAATTGCATTAAATGCATGCAGTATATAAAGAGATGAACTCACTTCATTTGAAGTAACTTGCTAACTCTGGACAAGTTCAAATCTCTCTCAAGATAGGATTTTATTAGTAATCTCCATATCTTTCTTAGTGCAAGAAACCTTAGTGTTCCAACTTGTTTAGATTTAGGTTTATCCTTAATCTTGTTTCTGCAACAAGCTGTAAATTGTTAATGATTTATCAATAAACAATTTAGAAAAGTAAAATAGCGTGTTTGTATTCAACCCCCCCCCCCCCCCCTTCTACAAACTTGTATAGGCCTTTCGGGACCAACAAGTGGTATCAGAGCGGATTTTTTTAATCTCATAAACAAGATCTAATCTAAGATATTTCTCTTCCTTGCTATTATCTGAAAATGGCCTCCCACACAAACACAAATTATGTAGACAATGGTTCTTTTGCACAATCCCCTAAATTCTCCAAAGATAGTTTAAATCTATGGAACGATAGGATGATAATCTCAACTTTTCCTAAAGAATCCTCTAACCCCAGGTATAGAGATGACAGGTATCAAAAGCTGAAAGAAAAGTATGCAAAGCTGAAAAGCTTTAAGAAGAAAGGAAAAGGCCTGATGGCTGACTATGATTGGGCTGCTTCTGATGAAGAAGCCTCATCATCTGATTCTGAAGATGATGAAGCAAATCAATGTCTCATGGCCAAGATTGAAGAAGAGGAAGAAAGTTCAGACATTCCCTCCACTTCAACATCTGCCATTCAGGTATCACCTTCCTTCTTTACCAATATTGCAAATATTGATGAAGCTGATAGTCTCCGTAAAATCGAACTGCTGACTAGAAGTTTATACGAAGCCATGAACGGCAAAGCTGTGGTTGAAAACCAAAATCTTGATCTCGCTGAAAAGCTTAAAAACTGCCACCTTCAAATAGAAAAGCTTTCTAAATTTGAAGAAGATTTTAAAGATCAAGTCTATTTAAATCAGCTAGTCAAAATCGAACGAGCAGAAGCTATCGCTGCATTAAAAGCTGAACAAGCTACTGTTGAAGGATGGTGTAATTCTTCAACAAAGATCACTGAGATAATTAAGGCTCAGATTCCTCTGAGTGATAAACATGGTCTGGGTTATAAATATGATACTCCAAAACCAACCACTGAACGTTCAATGCTTAAATTTGGAACGTTCGTATCCTCAGTAGCTGACACTTCTTCATCTCAGTACTCCTCGTCGATTACACCAATCCCTGAGGAAACTCCTACCTCCTCAAAAGGTAAGGAGAAAATGGTTTATTCAAAACCTACCTCTGTCTCTAACGACAAAGGTAAAGGAATTGTTATTTATCAAAATCCTCAGAAGGGTACCTTAGTACCTAAGCTGAATGCTTCCAAAGCCTTAGTGATTCATTCATCTGGTTCTAGAAATCAGACCTCTGGATCAGTTCAGCGACCTACTCCTAGACTCAGAGTAGATATCCTTGGTAAGAAAACTGAAGAACTGAATGTTCGTCCTATTTCAAAAACCAATAGTGTACTTGGTGCTGACACTTCTAATTCCAAATTAAAAGCTCAGCACTCAAGTGGTCCTAGAACTAATTTTAGTTATAGGAAATGTTATCACTGTGGACTTACCGATCATATTGCAAGTAAGTGTCCCACAGCCACCAAAGCTGATAAGATAGCTAAGGTGAAGATAGCACCCAAGAAGACCAAACCAGTTGCAATTCAGGTCAAGGTGACTCCTACCGCTGAGGTCAAGAAATTGACCAAAGTGAAGAAAGACAAAGCTGAATCTTCAAATGCTGCGAAGACTGCTGAACCCATTCCAACCACTTCCACTGACAAACGCGTATACATGGTGAAGTGGGTACCCAAGCAAAACTAATCTTCCTTTGTATTGCAGGTTAAGAAGGGTATCTGGTATCTCGATAGCGGATGCTCTAGACACATGACTGGAAAGAAAAGTCTGCTTGCTGAATACAAGGAAGAGAAGGGTCCCTCTGTGACTTTCGGTGGAAATGGAAAAGGATACACCCGAGGGTATGGTGTACTTTCAAATGGTACAACATCCTTCAGAAGAGTCGCATATGTTGAAGGGGTGAAGCATAATCTTCTAAGCATCAGTCAGCTTTGCGACATGGATAATAAAGTGATTTTCACTAAGGAATCCTGCTTTGTCTCTGACAAAAAGGAGAAGATAGCTCTCAGCGGTTATCGTTTGGAAAATGTTTACGTTATAAACATGGACTCAACAACCACTGAGAACTCATGTTTCTTCTCAAAACCATCTTCTGATGTTAACTGGCTATGGCACAAAAGGCTCTCACATCTCAACTTCAAGACACTGAATACTCTTTCATCCAAAGAGTTAGTCACTGGTCTACCTCAACATTCATACGCCAAAGAGTCCTTATGTTCAGCGTGTGAAAAAGGGAAGCAGACCAAGGCAAGCTTTAAGTCAAAGCAAGTTTCCTCAGTGTCATCTCCTCTACAACTACTCCATATGGATTTGTTTGGCCCCGTTAACAAACAATCCATCGCTGGAAAGAAATATACGCTGGTCATAGTTGATGAATTCTCTCGTTACACATGGGTAATGTTTCTCCGTTCTAAGAGTGACACCCCTGAAGAACTCATCACCTTTGTTCGGAAGATGGAAACTCTGAACAATATGACTGTTCGCTCAATAAGGAGTGATCATGGAACTGAATTCAAAAACAGTTCTCTTGATTCCTTCCTTGAGAGCAAGGGTATTTCTCACAACTTTTCATCAGTGAGAACACCACAACAAAACGGAGTCGCTGAAAGAAGAAATAGAACAATTATTGAAGCTGCACGTTCAATGCTCAGCGATTCTCTCCTGCCTACTTAGTGTTGGGCAGAAGCTGTCAACACTGCTTGTTTTACGCAAAACAGGTCGCTGATAGTTAAAAGATTCAAAAAGACTGCCTATGAACTCTTTCATGGGAGAAAGCCTTCAATCAGCTTTCTTCACATCTTTGGATGTCAGTGTTTCATACTGAACAACAGAGATGCCCTTGGAAAGTTTGATCCTAAGGCTGATGATGGAATCTTTCTTGGATACTCCTCAGTTTCCAAAGCCTTCAGAGTCTTCAACCGAAGAAGACAAACTGTAGAAGAAACTATTCACGTCACGTTTGACGAATCCCGTTCAGCGAACTCTAAACCGAACGCTGATACAGAAGAACTGAATCAATGGATGTTTTCTCATCTTGGTGATTCAGAAGATGTTCCCACTCCTCATGCTCACACAGTAGAAAATGATGGTCCTTCTATCATTCCAAATATGCAAAATAGTGAAGCTGAAACATCTTGGGTCTCAGCTGTTCCTATAAACACTATACCTGCAGTTGATCCAAATGTCTCAGAAATTCCATCTATTTCTCAGCAATCAGTGAATGAAGTGGCAAATGCAAACATTCCTCTCTTAGCTGATAATCCAGAAGTAGCTGAAGCCTCATCTTCAGTTTCTCCAGTTCAGACTGAGTCAGCGACGCATACTCCGGCTCAGCGATGGACTGTAAATCACCCAATCGATCAAATTCTTGGTGATCCCAACGCTGGTATTCAGACTCGTAGAAGTGCAGGTATTATTTGTTTATTTGTTAACTTTATTTCTCTGACTGAACCAAAGAAAATAGATGATGCCCTCAGAGATCCAAATTGGGTCAGCGCTATGCAAGAAGAGCTGACTGAATTCGAAAGAAACAAAGTTTGGAAACTTGTTCGTAGACCAACTGACAAAACGGTGATAGGCACTAAATGGGTCTATCGAAACAAGTTGGACGAACATGGTACTGTAACTCGCAACAAAGCTCGTCTTGTTGCTCAGGGATACAGACAAGAGGAAGGCATAGATTATGACGAAACTTTTGCTCCAGTAGCAAGACTTGAATCTATTCGTCTTTTCTTAGCATTTGCTGTACACAAAAACTTCACTGTACATCAGATGGATGTTAAGTCAGCGTTTCTAAATAGAAAGCTGAATGAAGAAGTATATGTGGAACAACCTCCAGGATTCTCAGATCCTAAGCGTCCAGGTTATGTTTATAAACTGGACAAGGCACTTTATGGCTTAAAGCAAGCTCCACGTGCATGGTATGATACTCTCTCTACTTACCTCCATATTGAAAAATTTGAGCGAGGTAAGATTGACAAAACTTTGTTTTTTAGAAAAGTAAAAGGTCATATCATTTTAGTTCAAATATATGTTGATGACATTATATTTGGTTCTACTAACCCTGAGCTTTGTACTCGTTTCGCTGATAGAATGAAAGATGAGTATAAAATGAGTATGATGGGTGAACTAACATATTTCCTTGGTCTTCAGATTAAGCAAACTGAAAAGGGAACTTTTATAAATCAGGGAAAGTATGTTAAAGATATGCTGAAGAAATTCGACTTAACTGAAAGTTCAGCTATGAAAACCCCTATGGCACCACCGCTGATACTTGATAAGGACACAAAGGGTGTTCCTGTCAATGTCACGCTGTACCGTGGGATGATCGGCTCACTACTGTATCTTACAGCTAGCCGACCCGATATTATGTTTGCAACATGTCTGTGCGCACGATATCAAGCTGAACCTAAGATATCCCATATGAAAGCTGTAAAGCGAATCTTTCGATATCTTAAGGGTACAGCGAATCTAGGTCTTTGGTATCCCAAAGACTCAGGATTCGATCTAACCGCCTATTCAGACAGTGATTTTGCAGGTTGCAAAATGGATAGGAAAAGCACCACAGGAGGATGTCAGCTCCTGGGTGGAAAGCTGGTAAGTTGGACAAGTAAGAAGCAAAACTCAGTGTCCACTTCCACAGCTGAAGCTGAGTATGTAGCCGCTGGAAGCTGCTGTTCTCAAGTCTTGTGGATGAGAAATCAACTACTAGACTATGATCTTCAGCTCTCCAAAATTCCAATCTATTGTGACAGCACAAGTGCCATCGCTATAGCAAACAATCCAGTGCTACACTCAAAGACAAAACACATAGAAATCAGATATCATTTTATCAGAGATCATGTGATGAATGGTGATATAGAACTTCATTTTATCCCAACTGATTATCAGTTAGCTGATTTGTTTACCAAACCTCTTGATGAGACAAGATTCAACTTTCTCATCAGCGAGCTTGGAATGCTGAACTTTGAAGGATAAAATCTACAGCGGTTCACATTTAATCAGCGATACGTTTATACATTCTTGTATAGGCTTCGGGATAAAATCAACTTTTATAATCCATTTCATCATCTTCTCTCTGAATAAATTTGGTTAAACTGATATCCAGGTATGTTTTCTCTCCCTGACAATCGCATGTAAATGCAAGATTTCAAAATAAATTGCATCGCTGAATATCTCTTCCTTAACAGCGATATTTTGAAAATTCCTTAAACCTTCACTGATATTTCTATTCAGTGCTTCATGTTTTTTTAAAGAGTCCCTGAGTTTTTTTTTTTAAAACCTCAGAGACATCCTAAAAGAATGTGAAAGGACAGTTGTGACGTCATTGCAACGGATAACACTCGGCACGATTTCTTTCTGACACACGTTTGCACGTTTTGTTCAAACTTCCAATCAAATGCAAACACGTGTCCGTGTCATGATGAAAACCTTTTCCCGCTTAAGGTTTTCTCTCTCTAAAAATCCCTATATAAACAACTCTTGGTTTATATTTGTCTTTTACGCGAACAATCTTTCTCCGCAAGAAAAGAATTCTCTGTTGCATTTGTGCTCTCAAAAACCTCAAGAACTATTCATCATCTTGGTATTCAACTTCAAGGTTAATATGTTCTTATTTTTTATCAAATGCGTATAACTTGTTTTCGATCTTCTCTTTGTTTTAACAAGATCAAACAAAAGAACTTTTTAAAATAAAATCATTTCTTTCATGGTTTTATGAACACAACCATTTCATGGTTGTTCTTCAAGTTTTAAATCTAAATCTTAAACTTGTTCTTCATTCGTATCCATTTTTCTTTTAGAAACTGGAATACAAGATTTTATGGGTTTTACTTTTCTTTTAAAATCAAGAAAAACCCTAATCTTCATTAAGACATTTTTTTTGTCTGAATGAAATGGACAAGATTCGAAAAATCTTAACGGAAATTTCTTTCCACATTAAGATAATTCTTATCTGTTAATATCTTTGGTTGAACTGATAATACAGTGATATGGCATCTTCAAAGTTGAATGTTACCGATGAATCCATCTCCACTGACTCTGAGGAAATGGAAATCTTCAAAGCCCCCCAGGTGAAGTTCGAGCTGGATCAACTCGATTGGACTAAGGCCAACAACCTCTCAGCTCTTCTCGAGTTTCCTCCTCGGAAGCAAGTATCACATCTGGAAGATGCTGTAAATTTTATGAAGAACAGCCCTATCTACACAGCCCTGACCATAACACCTCCTGCCAGTCAGCGGCTCTTATCCCAGTTCTGGTACTCTGCCAGACACACTGAGCTACCCTCTGCCAAAGATCCATCCAAAACCATAGACTGCATACTCAGCGATACTGAGTATGGCACCATCAAGATCACACCCGCAATTATCCGCAAAGCCCTAAACTTCCCAAATGCCTCCAAAGAAAAACCCTTCATTCCATTCCCTGACCACAAAAAGCATGCTGACAGAGAAGCAATCATTGCTTTCCTTGACGCAATGGGTTATATCTGGGATATTGGAAGGGACAAGAAGCCTGAGAAGAAACTGACGCTGATAAAGAAATCCAAGATGCCCAGCGAGATGAATTTCATCTTCGCTCACCTGATCAGCTGCATGACAGCGAAATCCGGATCTTCTGATCAAGCCGCCCAACCTCAGCAGTCCATGGGATACGCACTGCTGAAAGGTCTAAATATTGACTGGGCCTCCATTATTTATGAAGACCTGATTCAACGTGTCAATTCTACCGCTGACAGACCAGCATGGGTTCCTTACCCACGATTCATCAGCGCCATCTTTCAATATGGCCTGAAGGACAGCTATCCTGAAGAGGGTGATCTGAAACTTTCTCAGATTGGCCCTAAGGTTCTCGACTTCAAGCCTGTCGCCAATGAGGTACGTCTCTCTACTCTTCTCACTCTTCTAAATTCTCCGCTTTCTGTGGCTCCTTCAGCGACTATACCAATCGCTGATACCCCGGCCACAACATCCTCTCCTTATAAGAAAAGGAAACCCTCTCACACCCAACTTGATTCCAAAAGGATCAAGAAAACCAAGGAGCAACCCCAGCAATTCCATGCTGAAGACTCCTCAGCTCATTCTGAAGAGCTGAAGGAAAGTTCCGTGGTACGCTCTGCCACACCCGTGCAAGCCATCCCTCCAATCCAGACTTCAGCGTCTCCAAACGCTGAGGTTAGAAACTTGGAAACTACCCAACCCCCCTCAGTCTCTCAAAAGACTGATGAAGTGATTGTCAGCGATTCCAACGCTGAACTCAGAACCCAAACCCCAATCTTAACCTTCGCTTCTCCCTCCACTCACTTGGACACTCCTCCAGCGAACACTGGAGATGCCATCATTCCAGAAGCCGCCGCTGATGCTTCTCAACTAATGATGAAGAAAGGACCTGCAGAGTTCACCATACCTCACCGTACTTTCGAAGAGGATATGGAATACTACTCAAGAACCTGCAACTTCGACGAGTTCATCAATCCTCCTGCAGGTACTAATCCCACCTTAAACACTGTAACTAAACCTGAAACTTCTGAGCTTTCCTATGTTCACAAGTACTTATATGTTACATGTCCTAATTTGGGAGACATCAACGCCTCGCTGAAGTCCGTGGAAACAAAGCTGTCCAGTCTCACCACCACACTCTCCAACAACTCAACAGCTGTAACAAACGCTGGAGAGAACTTGACAAAGCTGACAACGGTGGTAGAGAAGAAAGCTTCCACTGAAGACATCAAGAGTCTTGATAAGACGCTCAGCGATTTTGCCAAGGTGCTCTGTGACATCTATACTGACTACACAAGCCTCAAAACATCAGTTTCGACCATGTCCAGCGAAGTAACAACGCTGAAGACATCGGTTGAAAAACTCGAGGGTGATATGTCAGAGGTCAAGACTGACTTAGGCTCTGTAAAGACCGACGTTAGCTATATGAAGACGATGATCGAGATGCTGGTAAACAAGGCAAATAGTCCAGCTCCTGCTCCTGCCCCTGTCCCTATTCTGGAATCTTTCACAGAGGAGGATCGCACAGAGCTGAGGAAAATCACGCCTGCTATTTCTGGCCTAGAAGACAGAATAGCAAAGCTTGAAGGTTGTGTGAAAATCTCTGGCCCAGAAGACAGAGATAACACCAATGCTGAGTCTGCCCATTCCTCCCCCAGTCATCATGAAAAAGAGGGGGAGAAGAGCGCTGAACATTCCAAGGAGAAAAGCGCTGAAGATCTTGAGAAAAGCGTTGAAGATCTGAACAACAAAAGCGCTGAAGACCTTTCCCATGATGAATCTATCAGGGGAGAGGAATGAAGATCTGACCGCTGGACCTCAGGGAGATGAAAACCATGAGGGAACCGAGAAGCTCGCCTCTGTATCTGAGGGGGAGCAACTCGAAGAAGATGCTGATAATTCCGAAGCAGAAGAAGATGAAGACATCGACATCCCTGACGACAAACCATCCTTCTCTCCAAGAAAGGATGATGATGATGATGAAGATGACGATGATTTATTTATCGTCAAACCTGCCCCAAGGATCAAAGCTCTTAAAGGAATCTCAATAAAAGAACCATCAGGGGAGAAGACAAAGACAAAGCCCTCAGCCTCTGGCGCTGAGAAAAGCAAAGACAAAGGCCTCGCTGAAGATGAAAATCTAGCGATTCTCTTTGAAAAGCCGGTTTGTCAGCTGAATATCAGGACCACTTTAGAGCTGAATGCCTCATTGCTGAAAGAAAGGAAGCTGAAGAGAAAGACAGAGAATACGCCATCAAGCTCACTCAAGAATCTGTCAAAGACCCCAAGCTGAAGCGTGTTCCCATTCAAATCCAACGAAAGCTGTGGGAAGAAGCCCAGAAGATCGTGGAAAAGAAAACTGAAGTTTCTCAGACCACCTTGATCTGGTGTAAAAAGAAAATTCACTTCAGATATCGTCCAGCGAAGATCAACAAGGTATTCATCTCTGGAAGAACATCTATCGGAGTACCTATTGTTGACATCAAACTGTTTAGAGAAGATGGCACATCTGAAACCTTTCGCGCTGACACTGTAAAAAGGTATGGTCTCTCTGAATGGCTGGAGATGAGGTTAGCTATCCAACCATCACAATCTAAGTACAAGAATCATTTCGAAAAGCTGATAAACAGACAGATCGACTTGATATCTTCTTGTGTGGATATTCCTCCTGTTCCTGATCTAAAGCCGAAAAGAAAAAGAGGTTCTCCAAGGAAGAAACGTCAAGATTCAAACTCAGGACCTGTCATACGAAATGAAACTGGAATTGGTTTCTCTCGCGCTGAAGTACTTGGTCCTGATCCTGATCTATCCGCCCTTGACATCTCTTTGCCACCATGTGAACTTTTCGTCCCTGGTAAAGTCATCAGTAATCCTTATGGAATATTCTTTCTTGACTACGACGGACGTAAATGCTTTCAACGGATCGCTGAGCTCCCAATCACTCCAATCGAACAGCTCAGAGATCTTATCAACTGGTATGACTTCAGAAAGGACATTCAGGCACGACACCTAAAACCCTTGATCTTTCAAGAAGCGCTGAAGAAAAGAAAACAAGGTGTAACGGTTCCTGACTGGATGATTCCCACTGAAAAGACGACCCTTGATGAACTTCTCATTAAGGAAGAACCTTTTGAAAACTGATATAATCTCCTTTTTCTCTATTGTATCAGTTATCCTTTTGTACTTGTAATTTATTTCTCTTGTACTGGTAATCTTTCTGTTCTTCATTGTAACCCGATTCAAAGATTTAAAGAAAGATTTCAGCGAATGTACTTTACTCCATCAGTACTGAAAAGATCCCAGAAAACAGTAAAAGGGACAAATATTTTATGAGTTCTTTTTATCCTTGTGTTTTCATTTAATAGCAATTTTCTTTGTTGCTATGTCATAATCAAATAGGGGGAGATTGTTGATCCAAACCCTCAGTGATTTGATAATGACCCTCTCTTAAATACTTAGTGAAAATTGTATGTAAACAATATGTATCAGAGTTTCACTATCGCTGATAAGTACTAAGATCTTACAGTACCGCTGATAGGAACTCTCGCTCTTTAAATTAAACATTCAGCGAACACTGTTCACCATAATGCGCTGAGTCTGTTCAGTCCTTATGGTGATCGCTGATAAGTTAGTTGTTTACTTATAATCCCTGAAGACAAGTTTCACGTCAACAAAGGTTCTACGCTGAAGTCGAAGATCAAGCTCAAAAACCAGCGACAAGTCTACTAATGAACTGATGCGGATCAGCGAAGACTCAGATTTGTCCACTCAACGTGAAGTATCAAGTACAAGACTTCAGCTATCGCTGAACTTTATCATTCGCTGAATAGTAAATGATAATCGCTGAATCAACGAAAGTTGATCATGAAGTCCTCCGTACAAAGTACTTTTGTCTTAACCTCCCTTGCACGCCACCGTACGAAATGTCAGAAAAGAACCTCCGAAAATCTGAGATCGTACAACCACTCTGATACTACACTGTTCATTCATGCGGCTACTAAGGTTGTCAACAAAGGTCAATGACATGCAACCAATCCGTTGATGACACGTGTAAAGTGTATACTGAATTGCATTAAATGCATGCAGTATATAAAGAGATGAACTCACTTCATTTGAAGTAACTTGCTAACTCTGGACAAGTTCAAATCTCTCTCAAGATAGGATTTTATTAGTAATCTCCATATCTTTCTTAGTGCAAGAAACCTTAGTGTTCCAACTTGTTTAGATTTAGGTTTATCCTTAATCTTATTTCCGCAACAAGCTGTAAATTGTTAATGATTTATCAATAAACAATTTAGAAAAGTAAAATAGCGTGTTTGTATTCAACCCCCCCCCCCCTTCTACAAACTTGTATAGGCCTTTCGGGACCAACATTTATTTTTGAACACTTAGGCGGGAGATTGTTAGCTCCAATCTTTACTGTTTAAGAAGTATTGAAAAATAGGCTAAGCGTAGAAGTATTTGACAGAAGCCTCTGCCGAGACACCGAGAAGACTGAAGTGGTGAATCTCCAGAAGACTCTTCTCAGAGGACAAGGCCACAGAGCCTCTGTCATATTTGACAGAGCCTCTGTGGTATGAAGACTAAAGACTTAGAAGATATGCCAAAGATCAATACAAAGATGATCGTGCTTCTCACGTTTTCTGCTGTACGAAGATCCTGAAGATCGTTCGTACAAGGCGTGCCCTGACAACTCTACGTGTCAAACTCTGATGGGTTTCAGTCTTAGCAGAAGACGGCGCACTACATTAACGTTGTACCAGTTGTAGTCCACGATCTTGTCTTGTACCTTTAGTCCTTTTTGTCTAGAACTTGTCCTCTGATGAATAGTATAACTAGAAGGCTCATGTTGAGCTCTTCAATTAAGCTTTGCACGACACACACACCCTTAGAGCAGAATTCTTGTAATACTTTTGGTGTTCTTGGTGTTCTTTATAATCAATACACAGTGAATCATTGAGTTAAATATCTGTGTTATTTATACTTTATGTATTTGATATTGTGTGTCTTTCTACCAAGCAATATCTTTTTACTTCGCTAAAACGCTTCCGCACCCTTATTTGTTTGAACTAATAGATACTTAAATCATTGTTGAGTAAAATAGGAACCAACAAGTATGTTATTGCTATGGTTCGTCGCAAATCACTGAGAGAGTTAGGATCAACACAAGCCCAAAATCATTTTCAGATTCTGTGATCACTGTGTCTTCAACTTCTAGCTCAAGAAGATCTATATCTTCATCTGGCTCTATGATGGACAACTTTTCAACACCTAGTTATGAGCAATCTAAAAATCCTTGTGGCTCTGCATCTGAACAATCTTTCTCATAGTTTCAGTAATGGCATTGTTATCTAGAGCAAACTCTTTCCTTTTCTCCAACCTCTGCATGGTGTAGCCATATAATTGGGGACGATCATTGATAACGCCACTTTTTGGCGTTATTTTCGGTTCTCAAACCAACGAGATTGGCTTGTACCCAAGTAAAAAGGCGGGTATTTTACGGTTTATTGAGTGATTTACGCAGGTTATATAAAAGGCGGCATTCCTCGGAAATAGAAGCGAAAAAGAGCCCAAAACGAGTCAAAACGAAGCCTAACGGAAGCCCATAAGCCAAGCCCAAGACCCGTGACCGAACCAGGACCCGACCCGTGAACCAGAACCGACCCAGAGCAGCCTCTGGAAGGCGCGCGACTTTCCACGCGACTTGCAAGTCGCGTGGAAGGCCGCGTAAGCCTCTGTTTGCGGATTTCAGCTTTTTATTTCGGGATTTAGGTCACTTTTTCGGTATCGAACTTACGGCAGACGATCCAGGGCAGTTCGGGGGCGATTTCCAGAGCCACGTGACACCATTTGGAGCGAAGATCGAGAACCAATCGAAGAAACGTTCACGACGCGAAGTCGATTCAAGCACGTGAAAGGGAGTTCATCAATTCATCTTACACTATCACCACGATCACGTTACCATGTTTTCTCATACTTTCATTCCCTTTTCTTTTGTGTTTGAATCCCCCAACATCATGAACTAACTTTAAGATGTTGGGGGTTGGATTGAATTAGGATTGAACATATAGATGGATGACGAATGATTCTTATCAGTTTTTCCAATTAATGAATGCATGTGATTTTGTTCTTAATGCCTTTGTGAGCGTAGCTAACTTACAATTGTTTTATTGTTGTCAATTATGTTCGAGAGAATTAATTGAGATCTAGAATTAGGAATTACATGTCTAACGGTAAGAAAGGATAGAGATATACCGAGTAAAACTTTAGTCTCATAATAACCTACGCTTAATGTGTTTTGAACTACATAGGGTGAGATCGAGAGATTAACCTTGTGTTTGTTTTCGAAATAAACTTCATGGTAGCTTGAGAAAGCACCATGTCTTACAAATATAACTGTTGTTACTTGAGAGAGAGCAATGGTTAGATCAAGGTTGAGTATTCATTTACGGAATTAACTGGTATTTGTCTTTAGTCTGATATTCATATGTGAAACCTAAGGATATCCAACCCTCAACTGTTTCTCCATCTGAATTCCAAAACTGCTTACTAGTTGTCTGGTGTTTGTTTGACTTTAATTTCTGCATTACATTAGTTTATAAAACCAAATCTCCAAATTTGACAGTCCAATTAATAGTTCTTATAGTAATTGTGATATTTAGTTCCTAGTTCCCGTGGATTCGATACTCGTACTTCCGTACACTATTACTTGATTCGACCCGTACACTTGCGGTAAGATTTCGCGGGGTGTCAAAACCTCATGTCAAGTTTTTGGCGCCGTTGCCGGGGAACTAGTTGCAGCTAATAGCACTACTAGCTATACGCGCTATTAGATTGGGCATTTTATTTTCTTGTCATTTTATTTCATTCACTTTCAGTTTCTGGATTATTGACTTTGTTTTCTTCGTTTCATGTGCTACTTGGTTTATGCCAAGGAAAACCCGAGGGAAAGAACTCGAGCCTATCGACCCAGAAATCGAAAGAACCGCCCGTCATCTACGGAAAGAAGCTAAAGCTAAGCAAAACCTTAAATTCGAAATGTCAGACGACGAGAGACCACCTCGCCGCAATAACCCACCACCACCACCTCCGGAGAGAGTTCCGATGCAGTCGTTCGCCGATCCTAATGTGGCTGCCGCACGGATAGGCATTCAAGCGCCCACTACCGGGGCGAACTATTTTGAGCTGAAACCGAGCACCATTGTGATGGTGCAACAGAACCAATACGGAGGGACGCCAACCGAGGATCCTCACGCACACCTTCGTGCATTCGAGAGGATCTGCAATACATTCAAGATTAATGGTATGAACGAGGACGCGATCAAGCTGAGATTGTTTGGGTTTTCACTCAAGGGTCGAGCCGAGACATGGACCGAGAGCATCCAACCAGATTCGATCACTACTTGGGCACAGTTGAAAGCAGCTTTCCTCCAAAAGTTCTTTCCACCGAGCAGAACCGCCCAACTAATGGCGGAGATCACCCATTTTTCTCAATGGGACCAGGAAACGTTATATGAGGCATGGGAGCGTTATAAGGACATGATCAAGAAATGTCCGCACCATGGGCTACAAGGCTGGGTCATCATCCAGACCTTCTTTAGTGGGCTCCACCCACAATTTAAGAACGACATCACTGCTGCCGCGGGTGGAGCTTTAATGGACAAATCATATGAGGAAGCGTGCGAGCTGATTGAGAACCTAGCCGAACATAGTTTCTCCACGCCGAGATCAGCGGTAAGACGAGTCGCAAGTGTCCAATAAGGTAATGAGATGAGTGAGCTGAAAGCTCAACTAGCCTTTCTCACGAATCAACTGAATGGAGGGAATATTCAAGAACCTGATCAGGTTCATTTTGTGGCCAACCGGAACCAACCGAGAAACGATCCTTTCTCGAATACGTATAACGAGGGGTGGAAAAAGCACCCCAATCTCTCATGGAATCAGCCGGGTCCACAACCAGGTAACTTTTCTAACTCTTCCAACTCATTTAATACTAACAGTGTGTACCGCCCTCCAGGTTTTCAACAAAGGAACGAAGGACCGTCCGGAGAGAAGAAGCCGGGACTCGAGGACATGATGATGAAGTTCATGTCTAAAATGGACACTACAGTCGGGGGGTTAGCAACTACAGTCGAGGGATTAGTCAGTACAGTCAACACTGTCAAAGCGGCTACCGAGCAAAACACCGCCGCCATCAAGATCCTCGAGAGGCAAGTAGGGCAGATCTCCGAAACCCTACAAAACCGAGCCCCCGGGAAACTTCCGAGTCAAACCGAAAGACAAAACCGGGAACACTGCAATGCCATCTACCTTAGAGATGGCAAGGAGCCGAATGAAAAGCCAGCAAAGGAAGCCGAAGATGATATAGAGATCATTGATATGGACAAGTTAGAAGCTGAAGAGAGTGAGAAGAGTGAAGAGAAGAAGAAAGAGGTGACACCACCGGTCAAGCCGGAAATCCCGAGAGTACCCTACCCAAGCAGGATGAAAGCGAATAAAGACCAGGTTCATTTTTCTAAATTTCTTGAGGTCTTTAAAAAGCTAACTATCAATATTCCTTTTGCAGACGCGCTCACACAAATGCCCTCCTACGCTAAGTTCATGAAGGAGATTATATCGAAGAAGAGGGCACTTGATCACCAGGCCACCGTTGCACTCACTGAAGAGTGCAACGCCATATTCCAGAATAAGCTTCCCCAGAAGCTCAAGGATCCAGGGAGTTTCTCTATCCCTATTCAAATTGGGGACTTTTCTTTTACTAAAGTTTTATGTGATTTAGGGGCTAGTATAAATCTGATGCCTCTGTCTATTTTCAGGAAACTTGGCCTGGGTGAGGTGAGCCCAACATACATGACTTTGAAGCTGGCTGATCGCTCGATAAGGTACCCGTACGGGGTGGTTGAGGATGTGCTGATAAAAGTAGGTAAGTTTTACTTCCCTGTCGACTTTGTAGTGATAGATATAGACGAGGATGAAGAAGTCCCGTTAATTCTGGGGAGATCCTTCTTGGCCACGAGTCGGGCACTGATTGATATGGAAGAGGGTGAAATCACGTTCCGAGTCGGTGGTGAGAACGTGAGATTCAAGCTGATGGAAAGAGGAAGTGGTGAAAGAGGAGGAGGACCGAAGATGAAAGAATCCGCAAAGAATCGCAGGTGTGGGCGATCTAACTCCGCGGATACTGAACCGAGTTGAAACCGCACAGTCATGCCACGACTTTAAATAAGGCGCTGGGTGGGAGGCAACCCACCAAGGTTAGTGTTTCTTTCTGATTTTTATTTTTGAGTGTGTTCAAATAATGAAAAAGCCATAAAAATCGAAAAATCGAAAAAAGTCAAAAAAAATAGCTGAACAGGGACATACGCGACTTGTCACGCGGTTTGCATACCGCACGGCAAGTCGCGGGGCCCTCTGTTGGTTTTCTGAAACAGAGGGTTACGCGGTTTTCCACGCGACTTTCAAGTCGCGGGCCAAACCGCATGAGTCCCTTTTGTCCCGTTTTTCGTTTTTCGTGCAGTTTTTGTTCCCTTTCTTGCTTTGTGTGTTTCCTGTTTTTGTTTTGTGTCTTTCCCTTGTCTTGCATGTGCTCCGTCTTCTCCTCTAAGTGCTCAACCAATCAAGAATCCTCCGGCCGGGCAAAACAGGTATGTTCTAAATCTTTCTGCTAAAAGAGTGGTGTTTGATGTGTGTTCTATTTTAATTACACGAGATGCAACAAACCTAAGTTTCACTTAGGTTTGGGGTGCCTCATTTTTGAACCATCTACACACTCACATTAGACCCTGTGCCAACCTCGGTTGTATCGAGGTTTGGGGTTGGCTTTTATTTGGCAAACCTAGGCCATGGCCTAGGTTTGGGGTGCCCACTTTAGAAATTTTGGGTTTTCTTTCTGCTTGCTACGTTAATGTTTACCCGCCCTTTTTATAACTGTAAATAACTGCACAATGATTGAGTCGCATGACCTACGACTTGGGGTTGCCCAATCGGGCCCAAGCTTATGCACGTAGATTTCCTGCATTTCTGAGTGTCTAGATCAAAGTAGCTAAATTTTTTGTTTTGAATGATTGAGATCGACCATTGGGGGAAGAATCTTGTGATAGCGACGTGACCGTTAGGGAAGGACCGGGAACGGATATGACTAGGGACATTAGTGGAGACCACCCAATAGTGAGATTTTGAGCCTAAAAGACGTTTTTCATTTCGAGGGATTTATACACTTAAGTTACATACACTTTCTCGAATTCCTTGTCGTGAATGTAGAATGATCTCGCTACATTATTGCATTGAGTAGCAAAGACAACCATCGGGATATTAGGTGAGGGTATAGTAGACCATATCGTGTGGACCTTAAGAAATGATTCCAGGCATTGTGTGTTTGTTTAACCTTTTTAGCTATCGTTTCCCTGTTTACCCTTAGTGTGTATCCATAGCCATTTTGCAGCCAAACACCCACCTTATTTCTTTCTAAACCCATCATTCACCCTTTAGCCAAAAGCCTTAGCCAACCCTTATCCGAAAGTGTGTCAATCGGAAGCAGTAATGAACCAATAGAGTGAGAGCATAAAAGAAGAACTCCGGCCAGCAATGAGAATAAAACGGGTCAAGGTAACCCGAGAAGTAGAAAAGAGGACCAATGAAGTCCCAAAAAAAAAATTGCAGTTACTTAGATATTATCTATAGCAGAAAATAAGAGAGTCAAAGCAACTCCAATAGTGACGAAGAGGGCCAAATAAGAGAGCGAAAAACTATAGAGTTCGGAACTGCCAATGATTGACATGCCAAGGATATTTGAACCTTCTTACCCGTCGTTTCATAACCATAGCCTTAGCCCCATTACAACCCGTGTAAAGACCTGGATGATCTTTTGGAAAATGTGATTACGGTTTACGACTACCTTTACCGATATTCCCTATCTTGCTACTTGATTCCGTCTGAGATCAAAATTTTGGACATTTGTGCGTCTTTCTTGAGAGTTGTCATGACATTTGAGCATTCTTGCACATAACCTCCTTAAACATGACAACACGAGCGATAACCTAGGTTCGAGTGCAAAGAGAGTATCCCGTGAGGTAGGGTCGAGGCGAAATGTTTTCCCTAGTATGTTTGGACCTAGTCTAACCCTGATGTGATCGGAACAGTCACGAATTCAACTCCCAATGGAAGGTCATAGGTCAAACGAAATGAGAATGAGGCGAGAGTGAGATAGATATTCACGGGTATGGGAAATCACCGATGCATCACTTGGTACCGATTGGAATTGTGCAGTTATTATTCTTTCTGAGATATATGCTTTTATTCTGTTTTGTCGCTAATTTGCTTGGGGACAAGCAACGCTCGGTTTGGGGTTGTTGATAACGCCACTTTTTGGCGTTATTTTCGGTTCTCAAACCAACGAGATTGGCTTGTACCCAAGTAAAAAGGCGGGTATTTTACGGTTTATTGAGTGATTTACGCAGGTTATATAAAAGGCAGCATTCCTCGGAAATAGAAGCGAAAAAGAGCCCAAAACGAGTCAAAACGAAGCCTAACGGAAGCCCAAAAGCCAAGCCCAAGACCCGCGACCGAACCAGGACCCGACCCGTGAACCAGAACCGACCCAGAGCAGCCTCTGGGAGGCGCGCGACTTTCCACGCGACTTGCAAGTCGCGTGGAAGGCCGCGTATGCCTCTGTTTGCGGATTTCAGCTTTTTATTTCGGGATTTAGGTCACTTTTTCGGTATCGAACTTACGGCAGACGATCCAGGGCAGTTCGGGGGCGATTTCCAGAGCCACGTGACACCATTTGGAGCGAAGATCGAGAACCAATCGAAGAAACGTTCACGACGCGAAGTAGATTCAAGCACGGGAAAGGGAGTTCATCAATTCATCTTACACTATCACCACGATCACGTTACCATGTTTTCTCATACTTTCGTTCCCTTTTCTTTTGTGTTTGAATCCCCCAACATCATGAACTAACTTTAAGATGTTGGGGGTTGGATTGAATTAGGATTGAACATATAGATGGATGACGAATGATTCTTATCAGTTTTTCCAATTAATGAATGCATGTGATTTTGTTCTTAATGCCTTTGTGAGCGTAGCTAACTTACAATTATTTTATTGTTGTCAATTATGTTCGAGAGAATTAATTGAGATCTAGAATTAGGAATTACATGTCTAAAGGTAAGAAAGGATAGAGATATACCGAGTAAAACTTTAGTCTCATAATAACCTACGCTTAATGTGTTTTGAACTACATAGGGTGAGATCGAGAGATTAACCTTGTGTTTGTTTTCGAAATAAACTTCATGGTAGCTTGAGAAAGCACCATGTCTTACAAATATAACTGTTGTTACTTGAGAGAGAGCAATGGTTAGATCAAGGTTGAGTATTCATTTACGGAATTAACTGGTATTTGTCTTTAGTCTGATATTCATATGTGAAACCTAAGGATATCCAACCCTCAACTGTTTCTCCATCTGAATTCCAAAACTGCTTACTAGTTGTCTGGTGTTTGTTTGACTTTAATTTCTGCATTACATTAGTTTATAAAACCAAATCTCCAAATTTGACAGTCCAATTAATAGTTCTTATAGTAATTGTGATATTTAGTTCCTAGTTCCCGTGGATTCGATACTCGTACTTCCGTACACTATTACTTGATTCGACCCGTACACTTGCGGTAAGATTTCGCGGGGTGTCAAAACCTCGTGTCAATCATATATGCAAAGCTTGTCAAAGTCTGTATTTGTGAAGGTGTTATGTGATCCATCTTCTCTTTCGATGAAATATTTACAATACACTTTGTTTCTTCCTGCAAAACCATGAATAGTAATACCGAGTACAATTCTGATATCGCTCAGAGAGAAGACTTTCTCTTTGGGTTGTCCATACCTATCTTTGATTCTTCTCAGAAGTATTGCATCCACTAAAGGTCCAACTTTAACCATTGGAGGCTCTATGACATCATTCCCATCGACGCTATATAGGTATTTGTGGATTAGCTTAGGTTGGTTTGATTCTTTCTCTCTAGGACATGGTATAGGATTAAGTCTCAGATAGTCAAGAGATTTCTTGACTGTTGCTACTCTATCAGTCTGCTTTAATGTCATAGGATCCTTGCCTATTTATGAGGTTTAGGGCATAGGTTGCAGAGGTTTGGGTTGCTCGATTGGGTTGGTTGAAGGAACGTGCTCTTCAGAAAATTCTTCTTTGGGGGTCTTAAGAGGCTTCTTTGGTTTTGTGGGTGGTGGTTTGGGTACAGAGGTGGGTTGGTTTGCAGAGGGTGTAGGGGTTGGTTTTTTCATGGATTTGTTTGCCTTGAGACTTGCTTTTGAGGTTGAGGTGGTTGGGGTTTAGGAGGTTTGGCTGCTAAGGACTTTATCCTTATTTTTGGTTGTTGTTTTGCAGCAGAAGATTCTGAAGGTTTAGTTGCAGAGGGTGGTTTGGTTGATGGAGTTTGAGTTTGGGTTGTAGTTGGTTTAGGTTGGGTTTGGGTTTCTGCAGGGGTAGGGATAGTGGTTTTGGTTGAGTATTGTCCTACAGAAGTATGGGTTAAGGCAGGGGTTGTCTGCCTTGTACTCCGTGGTCTTGTTGGGGGTTAGTAGAGGTAGAGGAAGGAGCTGCAGAGGCTAGTGAATTTACGTTTAGAGGCTATATGCTCTGCTTCTTTCCCTTTTGATGACCAGATGGACCGGAGCCATCATTGCATGGCAGGAGCTCTAGGCTTTCCTCATCTTCTTAGGCATATAGGTGGTGACTTTCTTTAATGCGATCCACAACATCTTCAATCAAATGTTCAGCCTTGATCACTTCTTTGTCAGATTGAATTTCAACCTTGTCACATAAGTGTTGAATTCTTTGGTGTAGTTTGCTGCTGTTGTCGTGAATGCTTGAATGAAGATACAAACCTCTGATATCATTTCCTTTCCGAGTTCTATCAACTGAGCCCTTGTCATGTAATCCGTAGGAAGAATTGGCATGACCTGACTTTGGCTCTATTGAATGTTCTGCAGAGCCTTCTCCAGATCTACGTCTGTAACAGCCGGATTAGGCTCTAGAGAGAAGATTTTGCCCTTCATTGCTTATGAGAGTGACTTTGCAAAGGAGGTCTTGAGTTCTAAGGTCAAAGTATTGAGTTTGTTCCGCAGTTTATCAATAGAGGGGGTTGAGCTATGTGATGATTGACTCTGAAGTGATGCAATCTTTGCGAAGTTCTCTTTGACTTCTGTGAAGATGGTATCCACCTTTTAATGAAGATCTTTGAGGGATTGGCTCTGAGACTCTGCACAAGATTTTACTAAGCTTTTTAACTTAGTAAATGATGTCTCAATAGAGGTGGCGAAGGCTTGGAACTCATCCTTCTTGACATACTGAGACGTGGTAACCTCTATCCCGACATATGGGGCAGAGTGTGTTCCTGTTCCTAGAACGCTTGCTTCAGAGCCTGTTTTGAGGTTAAGCTCCGCAGGACTTCCCTCCGATCCTTGCGACGAGTCATCATAAAATGACTCTGAAGCTACAGAGGTTCTGGTCTTATCACCTTCCAAGTTAGCTCTAGAGGCAACACTTGGGGTGATGGGGCATTCACTCAGAGACTTGTCTAGAGTCTCTTCATGTAGTTCATGCACAGGGGACTGCTATGAACAGTCTTTAGGTGGTGAGTGTGGTGGAGAGGCAACAAATGCCTCTGTGGGGATTTGCAAAGTTGTGTCCTTGGGCGATGGGACACATGAAGTTTCAATGGCTATGTTCTTTTGATAGGACATATTCAGTAATTGGTTTTCCCGGTTTTGATTTAGCTCAGAGGATTGAAGAATGTCCTCTGGCTGGCTATCTGGGTCTGGGTTCGAGGCGTGCACCTCTTGTTATGTTCTGTGATGCTAGACCATCTAAAACAGATAATATGGTTGCACTGAGAGAGGGCTGGGGGGATGTTCCAATGACATCTTTTACTCCTATATTCTCCTCCTTCATTTTTTTCTTCCTAAATCTAACTCCTCTTCTTCTGCGGAGTTTGATGCGTATTCTGCCAGAAGATCGCCTAGAGGGTTGATTGGAGAAAGGGACCTCTGTGGAGAATTCTGAGGTTGATCATCAGGGTCAGATTCCACAGAGTGTACCATGGGGTCTCTGCTATAATTGGGTGATCTATCAAACCATCTAGATGTCATCAAGGCTTCTGCACCTTCCGAAGGGGTTGGGCTAGTAGGTTGCTCCTCTTGAGCTGCAGCAGAAGCAACTGGAACATCAACAGAAGTAGCCAGAGGCTCTGCAGGCTTATATTGTTCTATGGGATCCACCCTTGCTTCTATTACTTCCTCATCCTCTCCGATTTTTACTTAAGCCTCCCTTTCTTCCTCTGAGGCTTAGGGGCAGGTTCTGCGGTGGATGGTGCCTTGGCCTTTTTCCTTGGTTTTGGTACTTGGGGTTCTGCGGGTTGAGCTTATGCGGCTTCAACCTCTATGGGGTTAGGCTATGTGGCTTCTACCACTTGTGTTTTCTTTTTCTTTGCCCTTTTGGGTCTTAAAGGTTCTGCGATCTGTTCAGGCTCTACTGAGGGGCTCCTCACTTCTACTCTAGGTAATTGAGGGTTCTCACCTCTCTCTTCTCTAACACATCTTTCACCCTCAGACACACTCTGCGCTACAGGCTATTCTATGGCATATCCTACCCGTGGTGGGGTTTTAGGTCTCGGTTTTGGAGACCTAAATGCACTTACATAATCTCTCTTGACTGCTCCACTCACATACTTCAACATCTTCTTGGAGATTGGCCTTGCGTTAGGATACCCTTCTGGTGAGATAATGGGGTTCACGGTTTTCGGAGGATAGGTTTTGACAGAAGGTCCATTCATAGAGTACTCCTTGTCCTTTATCATCTGGTGCAAGAGGATAGGGTTTTTTCTGGGGTAGGTTAATACGGGGGCCTTGTTTGCTCAGTCCTCTACTTTTCCACAGAGCTTACCATCTCTTTCAAGATAAGCCTAGCATAGTCTAATTGTAAGTCGTAGTAAATGCCATACATTATGGCCAGGATGTTGTGTGAGGATTGGTCTGGGCTACCAATCTTATCTACTAGGGTTCTATTAAGGATGCTGAAAAGAGCATTCCACATGGGTGAGAGGTTTTGCCTTCTAAAATCAGTTCTTTTGGCTATTGGCTTATTGTAACCTATGAAGAGTACAAATTCCACTAGTTCCTCGTCTGTAGGTTCAGGTGCATACCTAACAATCCCTATGTCAGTTCTAGTTTGGAGTTCAAAAGTGGTTGAGATTAATTGTCTGAAGAAGACACATAGCCAACAATGGCATTCATATCCTGGTCATATCTGCAAGATGACCAGTATTGGTTTACATACCTATTTCGTAATTCATTGGTGTTCATTGTTAAGGCTTTGAAAATAAAGTGGTTTTGAAGAAGAACAGTTAGAGTTGAGTACTCCGAGTCAAAGGCAGTGGGGTTCAGGATTACGTAGTGGTTTTTGGGTTTAAGAGGGAGTGGGGCAATGTGGTGTTCTTTGTTCACAATAGATTGTTTATGTGTGGAAGGTTCATGGAGGACATAATCATTCGAGTTCTACGGGGTGGGATGGGGTTGTAAGAGTTGTTGATTTCGACTGGGGAATACATTATTGCAGGTTTGAAGGATGTTAGGGTAAAAATTATGTTGAATAGAAGTTTTCAAGGGTGAAAAGTGTAAATACGTTAAAAGGTATAAATAGTTTGCTTTAAACCTAGTTTTAGGTTAATCATTCATTCTTAATCATTCCTATTCATATTGTAAACACTCTGAACGGTTTTATACTTTTGAATGAAATAGATGGATGACAACTTGAAATCTATGATTGTTATTCTTATTGATTGTTGATTATCATCTCTATTGCACTAATCTGGGATCCACAATTGGTATCAGAGCAGACAGACATCGATCGATTCAAGGTTTCTAAAGTTTCCTGATAAGTTTTTTTGTCGACTGCTATTTTTTCTTGAAATTCTATTCTTGCAATTTTTGCCATATCGGTTGATTCCACTCATCAAAACTACTTTCTACTAATCTTGTTAAGGTTTCTACAAAGTTTAAGAGTGTGATTTGATCTTTAGAGTGATTTTTGTGCAAAATTGTGTTCTTGAGTTCTTAGTCTCCGTTCTAGAAAAAATCAAAATTTTTGCATCAAAATTAGTTATTTTGCTTAGAAATCGATTAGGGATTCATTATTTTTGTGTTCTGATAGTATTCACATTTTTCAGGAACGAAATCAAGAAACCCTAATCTCTAGCAGATCTGAACTAATCACACAACTGTTCTATCTGGGTGAGCATCATGTCATTGAATTCTACGCAGACTCTAACCTGTCCGGACAAAATCTATCCGGTAAGTTCACTTCCCGGGTAAGTCCTTCTATCCGGACCATTTCTCTTTCCGGGTAAGTTTAAGTTTCCGGATCTAACTTTTTCGGTAAGTTTTTCTATCCGAAAACTTTTCCAGACACCACCAGTTCCCGGACACTTTACTTCCCGGATCTCATCTATCCGGTTTGCTCACCCATTCGGACACATCTCCATCCGTTAAGTCCTTCTTCCCGGTAACTTTTTTATTCGGTCACTTGTTTATCCGATAACTCGTTTATCGGTAACGTATTTATCCAGTTACCCCATTTGTTTTGTTCGGACACTTCAATCACATTCGGATCCGGACACTTCCGATCCGGACACCACTATCCAGGTACTTTGCTGAGTTAGTCAAACTTACCTGTTAGTACCTGTCATTCGTATATTTTTTTGTTAGGATACTCACTCTTAGTTCCTTGCGTTAAGCAATTAACTTGAATCGAACCTACATTGTCTGAAGATCACCTTAGTGCATATCACTATGTCTCGCGACGCTCTTGGAATTGGTACCGACTCCAAGCCTCCGATCCTCTATAGAGGCGAATACGCACAATGGCAAGACAGATTCCTAATTTTCATCGAATCCAAGGACAACTACGAGTTCATCTGTAAAGCTCTTATTGAAGGTCCTCTAGAGACTCCAATGAGCGTTATCCCAGCACAAGCTGATGGTACTCCAGAAGAAAGAACACCAAAGACATACTCCTAAATGACAGACGATGAGAAGAACATATACAATGGGGAGAAGCACGCCAAGAGATATCTGGTTCAGAGTCTGCCGAATGAGATCTACAGAGAAATTGATTGCTATAAAGACACTTCTAAAGGCATGTGGGATCATATTGCAAAGATGATGAGCGGCAGTAAAGTTGGGAATTAGTTGAAAGTAAACATCTGCATCACTCGCTATGATGGTTTCAACCCATAACGGTTCCTCTCCACAAAGGGAACGAGACATCAACAATGATAGTTTGGCATAAGCCCCAAAGTGAGAATATTAAGACCCATCACTATTAAGTATGACTGACTTACATGCCTATGGATCCAATGCATTACAGTCTAAAATGTCACATGACTCAAGACGAATGAACTAATGAATTCAAAACATGTAACTTCCAAATAAGATGCAAATAAATGCATAACACAACCAAAAGTTCCATCTCGAGCTATTAAAACTGGGCAAGAGGCCCGAGACTCATTTGAGTATTGTTCAAGCCTAGAAAGGCAAAACAACGTTTGGCTAACTACACGAGCCCATACGGTTATATAACCCAAAACATTTCTTTACTCAAATCTTTGACTCATACAACACAATTGGACCTCATCCCAAATCTAAAAGATTTACAATTCACAAATGTCAATAAAGTCGATATTGGTCAAACTCTAACAATTTACAGATTTGTATTTTCCAAAACGTACAGTATCATAGTTTATGCAAAATCAAGACAACACTAAAAGCACGTATTTACCCAACCACCTCCATTTGTGAAAATAAGTTAAATAAACACTTTCAATCATGATTTACTTAAAAAAGTGTCCAAAATCCCAAAAATGGATGTTTTATAAGATTTTATAAAGTTAAACACATAATCACTTTAAAAATGACATTTTGGCATGTACAACGTTTTCACAAATCAACTTGAACTCACCTTGCTAGATTTAGGCTAAATCTAGATTTTCCCCAAACGTAAGCTCCTTTGAAGAAACACGAACCTTAAAGCCCAAATCTTCCAAAACCTAGATCCATAAGTTTCCAACCATCAATATCCATAAGTTTCCAACCATCAATATCCATAATTAACCATTTAGAATCGTTTCCGCCAACATATCACATCCAAAATCATCAATAAATCGAAACCCTAATTTCCAAAATGAAGAGAAGAGAAGGTTACCTCAACCACCATATGAATCCACCAATAGACACTTCTAGTGTTACCAAAGTGAGCTCCAAACTTCAATTCATCCAAAGAAGGGAAAGGTTTATGTGAGGGTTGGGTAAAACCTTAAAAGTGTAGAAATTTTACAGATTGGAAAGGAGATGAAGAACTCTAACCTGACCATTGATTCTTTCTAAAAGATGAGGGAGATGCTTTGAATCCCAAGATTCATGGTTCCAAAGGATCCAAAACGAATTTAGGGTTTGGGGAGGGTGTTTGAGAGAGAACTATAAAAGTTGGTAAAGTAGAAATGAGAAAGAGGTACCAAAAATCGGGTTTTAATGACACTGCACTCTCTCGCGATAGTGCCACGCGATTGTGCCCAGGGCACTCTCGTTGGGCACTATTGCCCAAGATGTACCGTTGGTTTTTCCCTTCCCCGCGAGAATGGCACGGCAATAGTGACCTTGTCAGTATCGCGGGGCACTATCGCCCAGATTGCCCCGTAGTCCGCTATTGTCCTGATTTTTCCGAAATGTTCCCAATCTGTTGTGCTTCTTTCGTAAGACATCTTCCCGACTTTAACGTTCATCAAAACCTTTTCAAGAGCCACGTAACCAGACTATTTATTCTAATGAAATTCCGGTTGTTACAATCCTCCCAACCTTAAAGAGATCTCGTCCTCGAAATCTAATTCTCGCACTTCCAACGTTTACTGAGCTCAAAACTATTCATGTCCCCTTAGTTTCCAACTGAGATTCAAATTGTCCTTCTTGACCGACTGCCACGAAAGTCTTTGCATCGGTGCTGATACCTAATGTCCCCTTAGGCTTATCTCGCTTACATTCGAGTAACACTTAACTTACTAAAGCAGCTTATTACCACAAGACTTCGGTTGTCTCCCAACTTTAAATGTCCCATATTTCCCCAATGGCAGATCCCGACTGCCAGTCAGTTTAGATCTATACGCCTTTAAACTCTTCCTCCAACCAATCCAAGGTTTTTCCACTACCGAGACCAACAAAATTCCCAAATTCGACCGTTCTTGCTGTTGAAACTGTCACTTAACTCCAACGAGCTCTAATAGACCCCAAAACAGGCGGTCGTCCCCGACCCAACGATTATACAACTCTAAAGATACATCCCATTACCAATCATCAAATATGCAAACTCTTTTACCATTCAAGGAAAGTCATCCTACTAAATCCACTTATCACAGTCCGAACTTCTTAAAATCACTACAAGAAGTATGATTGTCCCTTAAGATTGGACTACAACACCCCAAATACACTAACGGTTCATGACCTCAAAATTCAAAGTCGACACCTAACTATACCACCAAGATTCAAACCACTGCAGTACTCCACACACGAGTTCCATTCGTTGAACATACCCCACAAAACCAAGGTCATCAACATGCTGAATAAAGGGTTCTACACGTCCCATATGCGAACATTGATCAAGACCTAAAACAAGGTTGTCGACAAGAACGGTGACCACCAACATTAACAGAAGATACCACGAGTCTAACCTTTCAGTTACAAAATACACCGACTCTGCAAACGTCACTTCTTGGCCTACGGTACCATCACGCGTTAGAATGCCCAACCTTCCACTGTCGAAGTTTTGTACACATTCACTCCTAACCGGGGTTACATAACCTTTCCAAGGTTCTAATGAGTTCAAGGTTTTTAAGTGAAATACTTAACAAATATGCTAATCGAAAACTTTTATAGAAATTTTCAACACAAAGGTTTTCATATCAATTTAATTGTACGCACAAAATCTACTACTATATACTCGGTAGTTGTGCGAAAATGGACACACGTGTCCCACATATGAAAACCATATTGAAAACTATTTCATCACAATTTAAGTTATTAACCAAACGCAAAAGCATACTAAACAACTTCTTTTGAAATGAACCGCTATGGTCCTAGCATGGGTTTATTTATGTCATGCACGTAAAACAGTTCCCACTTTAAATAGTATGCAGCAAAAGGTTTGTACATACTTCCAAAGGGGTTTAAACTACGTCCGACTTCAAAATTTCATTTTTAACCATAAAATGACATGGAACAAAATTCACCAGCAAAGTTTGCACGTGCCAGTTTATTTCACAAAAATAGTGAAACGATCCAAAAGTACACTTTGGTTAAAATATAAAATGATTTGCGGCGGTTTCAAGTTTAGGGGCAAAAATCAACACGTTTTCATCACCCGAAGGTATCGACTAAAATATCGTGACGGAATCTCAAATCATGATATGCATGCAAACTTGTTACATTCTCCGAGTAGTTTTCTTGAAATAAAAAAACATGCAACAAGTAGTTCATACAAAATTTCAAAAGATGAAATCCATTAAATCAAGTTTCAAAATTTTCTCATTTATTCATATAATGACATAGGAGTAAAACCTTTTGACAAGACTCACACACATTAATGTGTTTTCTCAAAACTCAGGAAAATAGTAAGTGCTTGTAATTGGTTGACATCTAAAAGGGTTTAAATCGATTTCAAATTTCGAATCGTACAAACAATGCACATTAACGTTCCAAAAACACAAATAATTCCACATACTCTAGGTTAAGGCAAATAATTTTCCAAAATCCCCATCACGATGCATTTACATCAAAGCTTTACACTTGTAATATAAATCGTTAAAATGTCAATGCTTAAGATTTTACTCATCAAGATACTCAAAATACACCGTTCCTTCAAAACCAAAAAGGTTTACAGATTCCAAAACGTTCATCAAGCCAAAATTGACCAAAGTTCAACGACTCACACATTGTATTTTCAAAATGTATCGTATCGTAAACCGTGCATAATCCCCACAACACTAAAACATATTTTGACCTAATGACACCCATTTAGGCAATAAATTAATAAAACACTTCCACTCGCGATTTATTTATCAAAGCGTCGAGGATTAGTGGCTACCAAGTTATGCATATCCTTAGATCAATATAATGCGTTTGCGTGAAATGATAACAAAATAATCAATTAATTGAAAGCGCATAAAGCAAATTGTTAAGAAATACTATCAGGATGTTCTTTCATGCATTACTCACGCCACGTATAAATCAATCCGTACATTGAACAAGTTGCAACGAAATGTGTTAACACAAATCTTCAAAAAAGAAATCCATGTGACACCAAACCCGTAAAAGTTACTCGTTTTGGTTGCTACGCCATAAAATAATATTTTCCGACAAAATCCGCATGAGACAAGGTACCCACTAAAATTCATAAATTAATGCACATAATAATTAAAGTATTCATATTTCGAAGTTGTACCCACGCGATACATAACGTCGTAAAACAAACTCCAAATTACCCAACAAAACTTCCATAAAACTCAATAAAGCTCAACGACATCTGTTGGTTCCATTTTTGAGCAACAATAGAAGAAATATAAATTCCATATTTAAATGTAGAGATAAGATATACATGAAGAACAATCATAAAGAAACTTATCTCATATTCATTGATGATTAAATATGGAGAGGAGAAATGTTGAAGAACACCACACTAAACATGAAACGACTCTCATAAGAAACTAGTCTATGTGTGTTTTTGTGTGCTTTCCATAATTCTCACTACTTGAAATAAGACTATGGACACCTCTTATATAGGGCCATTTACACATTAGATATTTAAGATATCTAAAATCTAGACAATATCTAAAATATCTATATAAAATATCTAAGTAA
Source organism: Saussurea involucrata (assembly GCA_033807775.1). Taxonomy (NCBI): domain Eukaryota; kingdom Viridiplantae; phylum Streptophyta; class Magnoliopsida; order Asterales; family Asteraceae; genus Saussurea; species Saussurea involucrata. Next base: position 263,370,506 of record CM066321.1, read on the forward strand.
ATATCTATAAGAAAATATCTAAAACATTAAAATATCTTTCTAAAACATTCATTTAATTAGGAGCTAATTAAAGCTAACAATCTCCCCCCTAATGTTTTATAAAGAAAGCATCATCTTATAGTCTCCCCCTTGCTTTCTTTAGAACCTTTGATGTTCCGTTCTTCAAGTCTTCAAAGCATCATGAACTCCCCCTCAAATGTAGGCTCATCTTCTTGAAAGACCGAGACAAATAACACTTTCTGTCCAACTTTCATGTCTCAACTTCACCACTGATTTTAACCATCATGGAGACTGATTGAAAGAAAACATTAAACATGTATAATGAACTCCAGCCTCTTAGCATTCCAACGAGCTATGATTCATCCATTTTGGATGAAAAACGAGTGAGTTGTGTAAGTTTTTCCCTCAGCTGCGCAGAACGGTCATAAAACATAAAATTTGACGCTTAAGATCCCGTTGAGTAAGCATTCAGAACCGAGCTTTAAACATGAATAATGGAGGAGTGAGTGACAATCAATATGTCACAATAGCAGCATGAAACCGTGAAGAACCGTCGAGAGAACGCCGTTCTTGAAAGCGGAAAGAGTACGAGTGAAATGCAATGCTTTCGGTCCAGCACCTTGCAGCAGACTTTGAGGCTGAGTTTGGCATATCAGCACACATAATTTGAGAAAACTCAAAACATCAAAGTCGTGCATCTGTGAATAATTTTTCCAATGCCACTGAAATCGAGTAATTTGGAGCACCGAGTCAAAAGTTATGCGCATTTTTCTGAAGCAGCGCAAAGCTGACAGCAAGTAAACAAAAATCGGGCTCGGAGGTTCGATCGCAGAGGTTCAGTCCACAGAGGCTCTGTGGTGAACAGTATCACAGAAGGTTGTTTGCTGCTCGGCAGAGGTTTGGTCCTTGCTTGGTTGAGGTTGGTCGCCGCTTGGTAGAGGTTTGGCGGCAGAGGTTTCGTCGTGGCTGACAGAGGTTTTCTCTGCTCGGCAGAGGTTTAGTCGTGGCTGACAGAGGTTTGGTCGCGTGTGGCAGAAGCTTGGTCGCGTGCGGCAGAAGCTTGGTAGTGTGCGGCAGAGGCTTGGTCGCATGCGGCAGAAGCTTGGTCGCGTGCGGCAGAGGCTTGGCAGAAGTGTTTACACTTACTTTGACACTAATTTAGACCATTTTACATCTGGAGTTTGCAAAAACTCAAAACACAAACAACTTGAATTTGTTTGTTAGCTGTTCAGGTCATCTTGAATCATCTCTTTTCGAGCTCGTACGACAAAGATATGGTTGTTTTACCACAGTCGCGCAGATCTGTCCATCAGCTTTCCATCAGCACACTGTTGTCTACTTCAATGATGCATATGACCTTTATAAATTTCGAATCTCTGAATTCTAAAAACACGAAATCTGTTCATCTGTGTCTTAGGAATTCAGGGCCTTTTGAATCGCATCAATCGGTGTTTTTATGAGTGAGATATGATCAGTTTAATACAGCAGCGCAAATCTGTCATTAAATCTGATTTGATGTAAAAGATAAGATGATCTTCATATAATTTTTAAAACCGTGAGTGCAAATAATTTGATCTCTAATTGATCAAGTCAGAAAACTAATTAGAAGAACTCAAAGTTTTAAAAAAACGTTTCAGATCAGACTTTGAACATGTAACAAAACATCAAATCTTTCTCAAACAACTTTCTGAAGACCCAAATGATTTTGTTATCCATATATAAATGTTTATGAGCAGCGGAAGACAAACAAAATCTGGATCAAAGATAGTCCAATCTTGAAAATAAAGGTCAGATCAAACAAAGATCAACAACCTTACTACCAAGATGCAAAAAGAATTGCTATGGACTTAAGCACACACAAGGATGAGATCATAGATCAACCATCTACTTAGTGCTTATCAAATAAAACCAATGAATGAGAAAGAATAAAAACACACACATGAAGTATATCAGAAACTAAACCATCTAAAACTTCCATTGTTGCATAGATGATCGATTTTGAAGAAAAGTTTCTTCAATCGGCTCTGATACCAATTGTTGGTTCCATTTTTGAGCAACAATAGAAGAAATATAAAATCCATATTTAAATGTAGAGATAAGATACACATGAAGAACAATCATAAAGAAACTTATCTCATATTCATTGATGATTAAATATGGAGAGGAGAAATGTTGAAGAACACCACACTAAACATGAAACGACTCTCATAAGAAACTAGTCTATGTGTGTTTTTGTGTGCTTTCCATAATTCTCACTACTTGAAATAAGACTATGGACACCTCTTATATAGGGCCATTTACACATTAGACATTTAAGATATCTAAAATCTAGACAATATCTAAAATATCTATATAAAATATCTAAGTAAATATCTATAAGAAAATATCTAAAACATTAAAATATCTTTATAAAACATTCATTTAATTATGAGCTAATTAAAGCTAACAACATCAAATCAATCAAATGGTACCAAAAATTTTCGTTTCCAAAGATCAAATCCCCTAAACGAGATTATGACCAAAATGTCATAATCCCACAAATTCCCACTTGTTGCAATACAATATAAAGTAGTACTCTAAAAGAAAACTCACATGGGATAAAATTCCCAATAAAACACAAACACCGAATACCGGGAAGTAACTATCCGTTCAACCATAACATAAGTGGAGGAGATCCAATGTTAAAGTCGTATGTCATCGTTACTTGTCCAAAATCTTAAACAACAATAATATATGGATAACGTTGTATACGAAAATAATATTGGAAAACAACAAAATAAAATAAGTCCCAATAAGGTTTGCAATTACTTGCAATAAAATAATTTCATGCATGTTCAAAATCATCATTTAAAATCTTATTTGTGTACTAAACATTTTTGTGAGATTTCATAACACAATTCCCGTAACCATTTGAAACACGAGAAATAATTGGTGCAATTTATTTTGAAGATACATTTTTGGTGCATGAATTTAGTCGGCACTCAACGTCTCAAACCACACTCCTCCAAGTTCCTCCGAACATACTATCGTCATCCGGATGCTCAAATATCTTAATGCAATAACCCGAAGTTACACCGACTAACCTTAAAATTTCTCCTCGAATTAAGGTCGATTCATCAAGCCTATGGTTCTAACCCAACCAACAATTCGACCGAGACGGTCCACTTAATGAAATCATCGTGCTTATCGTCACTCTAAGTGACACGTACTAAAATCGTCAACCTCTTTGAAACGACTACTCACTTAGAAACTTTCTTCACTACCCCAACGGTCATCAGATCAAAGTAGTCCAAGTATGCACATGTAACTTGTAGGTTCACCATAACACTGGTCAAGCGCAATTATGAACATACCGTACATGATCATCCTTGTTACAATAGACATGATTCCTCATTTCTAGTGACTCCATCAATTCAAACATCATATCATAAAGTGCCTAATGGTGAAATTTTACTCTCAATCACTTAAAACATCGCTAGCTTGAGTCTAGGTATCTATAAATCAACACCTAAATCTCTTAAACTTATGCTCTGATACCAACTTGTAACACCCTCAAAATTGGAAGAGCAACTAAATAAAAACTTCGATTAAATAGATTAAAGGGGATGAAGTTCTTACAACGAACCATCCTTGGAATCGCCTCAAAATTCAAAACGTCACAACTCCAAGTTTATCCATAATATAAGTCATACAATAAGACCAAATAAAGACGGGTATTACTTAACACAAACACAAGCTACTATTCCCATAATAGATGCGGAAGACTTAACTAAGCACTTCGCTCCTCATGCACCCTACTAACACTCATCCCTTCATAGTGTCACTAGAATTGTTCCCAACCTGAACCTGTTGCACATGCCGACAAATAAAAAGGTTAGACTAACGCCTAGTGAGTTCAAGAGTTTTATCATTATTGCGTAAAAGAATAAACGAGGAGGATGTCGCTTGAAAACATAACTTCCCAAAAGAATTTATAACATTTATGTAAACAACGTATTTTCTCAACACACACAAATCTTGAGCCGAAAGCTTCCATATTAAACATTTTCCAAAATAAACTTACTCCACAACTCACTCAAAATGTGCTTTAGCGTTAAATATCCCTAGTAATATAAACGTGAATAAAACTCCAATATTTTGAACATCTAATAAGGATGAGACATAGTACTCCACCAATAAACCATGTTAAACAATCCACATAAATAAAGTACGTCACCGAAAATGTGGATAAAAGTAAATACCCAAAAACAACACCTTTCGATGACGAGGGAGACCCGGTTCCATCGAACGTGACGGGCAACCAATGTTGGGTCACGTATGATGTTATTGGATTACAACCCAAGTCCCAGTTTTAGTTCTCATGCCATAAAGACATCACAACCTTAAACCATATACATGCCTTTATTGCCTACTCCATCGAGTTACACCTCAAGGACTTATGGGACCATATTGCCTATCCAATCTAGACGAGTTACACCTCAAGGACTTCAATGTCCCCCATTGCCTACTCGCTAGTGGCCCCGAACGGCCTACCGCATATAACTATGTGTTCCAATAGTCCACTCCTCATGCACAAAGGGATAGACACCAAAACTAGCTCATAATCCCGGAGTACAACCCATAACGGTTCCTCTCCACAAAGGGAACGATACATCAACAATGATAGTTTGGCATAAGCCCCAAAGTGAGAATATTAAGACCCATCACTATTAAGTATGACTGACTTACATGCCTATGGATCCAATGCATTACAGTCTAAAATGTCACATGACTCAAGACGAATGAACTAATGCATTCAAAACATGTAACTTCCAAATAAGATGCAAATAAAAGCGTAACACAACCAAAGTTCCATCTCGAGCTGTTAAAACTGGGCAAGAGGCCCGAGACGCATTTGAGTATGGTTCAAGCCTAGAAAGGCAAAACAACGTTTGGATAACTACACGAGCCCAAACAGTTATATAACCCAAAACATATCTTTACTCAAATCTTTGACTCATACAACATAATTGGCCCTCGGCCCAAATCTAAAAGATTTACAAATCACAAATGTCAATAAAGTCGAGATTGGTCAAACTCTAACAATTCACACATTTGTATTTTCCAAAACGCACAGTATCATAGATTGTGCAAAATCAAGACAACATTAAAAGCACGTTTTTACCCAACAACCTCCATTTGTGAAAATAAGTTAAATAAACACTTTCAATCATGATTTACTTAACAAAGTGTCCAAAATCCAAAAAATGGACGTTTTATAAGATTTTATAAAGTTAAACACTTTCATAATCAAAACCCACCAAATAGCTCCACAAGAATAATTTTCATGTAAACACATAACCACTTTAAAAATGACATTTTCCCATGTACAACGTTTTTACAAATCAAGTTGAACTCACCTTGCTAGATTTAGGCTAAATCTAGATTTTCCCCAAACGTAAGCTCCTTAGAAGAAACACGAACCATCAAGCCCAAATCTTCCAAAACCTAGATCCATAAGTTTCCAAGCATCAATATCCATAATTAACCATTTAGAATCGTTCCCCCAACATATCACATCCAAAATCATCAATAAATCGAAACCCTAATTTCCAAAATTAAGAGAAGAGAAGGTTACCTCAACCACCATATGAATCCACCAACAAACACTTCTAGTATTACCAAAGTGAGCTCCAAACTTCAATTCATCCAAAGAAGGGAATGGTTTAGGTGAGGGTTGGGCAAAACCCTAAAAGTGTAGAAATTTCACATATTGGAAAGGAGATGAAGAACTCTAACCCTTGACCATTGATTCATTCTAAAAGATGAGGGAGATGCTTTGAATCACAAGATTCATGGCTCTAAAGGCTCCGAAACGAACTTAGGGTTTGGGGAGGGTTTTTGAGAGAGAACTATAAAAGTTGGTAAAGTGGAAATGAGAAAGAGGCACCAAAAATCGGGTTTTAATGACACTGCACCCCGCTCGCGATAGTGCCACGCGATTGTGCCACGCGAATGTGCCCAATATGTACCGTGGGTTTTTCCCTTCCCCGCGAGAATGACACGACGATAGTGACCAGATTGCCCCGTAGTCCACTATTGTCCCAATTTTTCCGAAATGTTCCCAATCTGTTGTGTTTCTTTCGTAATACGTTTTCCCGACTTTAACCTTCGTCAAAACCTTTTCAAGAGCCACATAACCAGACTATTTATTCTAATGAAATTCTGGGTGTTACAAAATGTTAAGGATCACTTGAATGCTTCGAGAGTGCTCTGCAGGAGTGTCTGTTGCCAGAAGTGTGAGCTTGATCTTCATTTATATAGCTTCGGTCATCATAAATGAGCCTTTTAATGATAAGTAATGGTCTTGGTATCTAATGACAATCGAACGATACTGTCGACGGTAGACCTTCTCACTAATTCGATGTCGTGATAATCTTGCAACTATCATTATAAGTGACGATCGTGGTCTAGACCATACGTGATTGTCAAGACCTTATCTTAATACAAGATTCGATGTCGTGATAATCTTGTGACTATCATTATAAGTCTTATATCTTTATGTTTCTATCATCGGCAGTGACTTGTGGTTTTTTTACCCAAACAGTTTGCCCCCAAAATTTGAATTTAGTGCACAAATTTAAACTTTAAATTCCAGAGTAACCGAATGGACAAGTGTCGATCGAATAACCCAAAAAGTTGATAAGATCATCGATGTCACATTGACGTATGGCGTGTGGATGATAATTGTGGGATAGGTGTCGTCCATCCGAGGGTGGCTTGCGAAAGGTTGGTGACAGGTGACCCTCATTGAACGACTCGACCTGTCACGATGAGCCGTATAAATAGGGGCTTCATTCGATCATTTCCTCTTTTACGCTTCAGGGTATTCTAGAGAGAGATGTTTTGTGAATCTTGCCAAAAATTGCAAAAACAGATCCTTTCCAAAATTGTTGAGGTTTTTAGAACCATATATTAGGTACGATCTCTCCCTTAGTTTCTTTATGCGTGTTATCCCAAATAACAAGTAATCACAATCAAGAATGATGCAAATCTCTGGTCATCTCTCATTGATATCAAGATCTAGGTACAAAAGTGTAGAGAGAAAATACAGAGAGTTTCAAGGATGAATCTATCATAGTGTTGGTGAAATAAGGCTAATCTAGGCTATTTATACCTAGACTCACAATTTACAAAATAACCCCTCAACTTGAATACAACATATAAAATTGACACTAACATTCTCCCCCTTTGTATTCAAGTGAGCCAAGTAAACTTTATCCTCTAAGCTGCTCTGGTGGAATGTACCTGTTTCTGATCCCAAAGATAATCTCAAATCTTCTTAGTGAATCACGGTAATCTATTCGGTCTTGTAAAGTTTTCATGGCGTTGTTTATCAAGACTTTCTCCTTCTCCTTCAGAGGTACCTTTCTTTGTTCATCCAATCTTAACTTTTCATTCAGCCGAATCTTGATCATATTGAGCGTCCCATCAGAAAACAGATTAACTTCAATCAGCCTCAAGAACTTCTTCTTCTTTTGCCCGTTGTGATAAACGATACCGAACTCTGGTTTTTCCAACACGGTATAAAGAGGAATACCTTGTATGTCGGGTAGGTTTCTGTTTGGCCTTCTTTTGTTGACTCTGATCTGATTACTTTCTAAAGCCATTTGAAAGTCGGTTAAGTATGAAAGCTTGATCAGGTTTTTCATGAAACGTTTTAATGCTTGATAGGCTTCAGAGTAGGTAATGTCTTTATTCGGCATCCGTGCAAGAATATCATACAATCTGAAGAAGTCTGCACAGGTTAGGGATTTAAAGTCTGCTTCACTGAAGTTCCACTCTTTTTCATCTGATCTGAAGACGTAGAATCTCGGATAAAAGACATTCAGAATCTTCTCCGATCCTATCTTCACGAGTCTAACAATCTCCTTATCTGTTCTGACCAATCTGAGCGATTGATCTTTGTCATTCAACATGTATAAGTATTCAATCCGATTCTTGCGTGGAAACTTTTCAATTGAATACAACTTAACCTTGTCGATTGGCTGAACCTTTTTCACGAACAAATCACCCCTTATTTCTTCTTGGAATGGAGTAATAATTCTTGTTCTATGATTACCTATGACAATCAGTGCTTCTCTATCCACCAACATCTGAAGGTTTCGGATTTCAGCCTCGGATACTGCGTCTCTGATTTTGCCTTCAGGAAGATCAGGAATCACCGAAATTTGTATCACTGGATCAAGTTGGTTACTTTCTTTCTCGGAATCAGAATCAGGTTGAACATTTCCACCATCAAATACATCGCCCATCTCCTCCTTAATCTTTACCACAGTTTGATCATCATCCGACTCAACATATATTACTTCTTGTAAGAAATCATCTGCCATTCTTTCCTCATCAGTTCTGTTATCACATCCTTGAGGCTTTTCAATCATAGGATTGATATCATCCAGAACACCAACATTAGCACTTTCACCCACTTGAGTACCACCAACATTACCGTTACCCGTTTCTACATTCGTTTCCACATTCTCTGTAACATGAGCGCCCGAACCACTACCTTGCTCAACCCTTTGTCTAACACTTCTCTCCCCCTCATGGTAATCATGATTAGGATCTTGATCATCATGTCTCCGTTTGGTGGTTTGGGCTTGAACCCCACACTTTTCTTCCACCGCTTTCATTCGATTTGATAAGGATGTGAAGCCAGAAGAGATAGCTTTGGTTAGGTTAGATATGGATTGTTGTAGGGTATTAAGTGAATCTGGTAAAGTGGCTTGTATTTCGATTTGACGACGAAGAAGACCAAGTAAATCGACCTCTTCTTGAGAATTGGTGTCGCCTTGTTCTAACAATCTAGTAAGCATTTGTGACTTAAGTTCATGTAAAGGTAGATTAGGGAATACCTTCGGGTTTGGTTCTGGTTGAGATTCTGGTTGAGTGTCGGATGGTGCGGATGAAGAATCAGCAACAAACTTTCCTTTAACAAACTTTTGTACATCAGCAGATAACTTTCCAATAATATCTCTCAATTCGGACATCTGAGTTTTTTGAGTGTTGGAAAGAGACTGGATGGCTAATTCGAGCAACTTCTTTGATACAAAGTTGTGAGCAGGAGGACCCACCAAAGACTGAACGACACGAGCTTGTTCCGGGGTAACACCCAGACCACTTAGGTTTCTGGTTGACATAGCAGTCGAAGAGACTGTATGGCCTATGTTCAACGCTGGTATAGTGTTAACGTTGATAGGACTTCCGCCCGGTCCTTGTGAAGCACCAACGAATGGCGGCAACACCCAGGGCATTCCGGTTGGGTCACTAAGAACACCAACGTTTTGTGTCACCATATATGACGTGACGAACGGTCTCCGTGTCTTAGGAAAGGAAGTAAAATCAAAAGGTTCTAGACTCTATCTGTGAACAAATGAAGGTGGTGGCCGGGGCAGTTGCCATCCTATTTCAATATCAGCAAACACCGAGTGTGTCGCCGATAGAGTTTGTGCTTTTCCCCTGTGAGAGAATGAAACATCAACTTATGAAGAAGTTAATGAGTGGATGAGTGGGGTTGTGCATTGCATAGTTGGGTCCACTATGGCTTCTTCAATGTCTCGTGGCGACGGACGCTCACTGACAGTAGATGTGGCTACCCGGCTAGACACGGTTTGGTTAGGATCATTAGTTAAAACTTTTGTTGATCCTGTCTCACACTCACCATCTTTTTTTCTTTCCATCTCACTCAGCCTCACTTGTTTTTCTGTTTCAACTAATACTCCCTCATTTCCCCTTATGTCTCCTCCATCACCACCAGAAGTTGTGACAACTTTTTCAATTACAGTATCAAGATTCTCCATGGTTTGATCATTGTTGTTGTCATCATTATCATCATCAGAACTATCATCCTCTTTTTCATCATCTGCATTCATATCATCATCATCATCTGAACTAGTTTCATACACAAGATTTGCTGGATCATCAATATCAGCATCAATATCATCAGATTCTTCTTCAGTATCCTCAGAACCAAGAATCTCCTCATCATCGTCCTCAAAGATGTGTAACTTTGATGATTTGGACGACTGACCAAGAGCACCCCCAACTCCTTTTCCCCTTACATCGCTTTTACCTCTCAACACGCCCTGTTCAGGTACCCCAATATCCTGAACTCTCTCTCTAACTACTGAACCCTCACCACGCTCACCTAATTGGTTGGCACCGTGGGTAGGCCCTACCGGTCCTGGCCGGGCCATCAGTGCGTTCTCTTCTCTATACTTACTCAGAAATGGTGACTATTGGTCAGCGTAAGCGAGAAAAGCTTCAGGTAGAACCATAATAGTAGGAAAAAGTAAACCTTTTGGAAGTCGGAGATACTTCATATAAGTAGTAGGACCAAGAACTGCATCCTCGCGTCTCGGTATCTGATCATTAGAATCCATGATAGAATGGATAATAATCTGAAGATATCTTTGAAATGGTACAAACGTTCTGTCTTTTGATGGCTTTGCTTTGTCGGTAACCACCTCGATCAGGTCATTCCAGATAAGAATAGCAAAGTCGATCTTCCGGTCAAACACGATAGCATGAAACATTCTGATAACTGAAATACTGGCCGTATCAACTCCCGTGTGTTTAGAAGTCAAACATCTATTTACAACACTGAATAGTGTGTAATAGATCGGCGGTAGGTAGTTTCTTTTCAACTTTGAAGTACTGTCAACACTCTATACTTCGGACGTGGATCATTGTAACCCATCATCATAATATCCAGGCACAAATCTTCTTCAGACACCATATCTTCAAAATTTTGTGAATAAGGAAGATCAAGAACTGTCCGCAACCTTTTCAGAGTCAGCTTGGCATCAAAATGATCTACTTTCAGAGTAAAGTAGTTGTTATGTGGTACGTATTGGATGTTATGCCATACTTGTTGCAGATAAATCTCCGGAACTTGCTGTGTCTTTTCAAGAGCCGTACGAAGCGGATGACGTTTGAGAATCTCCATGATAAGCTGATAATCCATTCTGACGTGGAAATCTAGAGTGTAGTTGTTTGGCTTTAACTCCTTTTTGTCTCTTGGAAGTATAAGTTCGTCGTCTAGATTTCGAGCGTTCACCAACGGATGTGATGAACGATGCGATGAAATCACCGTATTTTCGTCAGAACAATTACCGTCACCCTGCTCTTGCAAGTGTGCCATGGTCTATGATTGACAAAATTAGACCATCTGGATATGAGTGCTTTTTCGCCAAAAATTTTCACAAAAATCTCCTAAGTGTGGGCTACTGTCGGACAACACACCAAGTCGCATGACACTACTAGTCGGACAAAGCTGTATGACTAAAGGTTGTCGTACAAACTGTGTGCGACAGTTATGAGTTTCAGTTGCGTGCGACAGTTTTGAATATTGAAGAACATAGTGGTGTGCAACAGTTATGAGTGTTCGAACGATGATGAACACTCAAACCCAAAAACTAAGATTTTTCAATGAAATGCTTATCAAACTAGTACCCTATGTGCGCATTTCTATCAGGAATGCTATCCTATTATCTTTTCCTAGCAACTCTAACACACAAATCAGAATATGAAGGGTTTTCTAAAAACCCCTTTTCAACTTTACTAAAAACCAACACAACAGATGATATGATTGATAAAATGCGATACTTATTGAGTAAGAATGATACCTGTATCGATAATGAATCCACATAAATGAAAAAACAACAACAACGAACCAATATCGATAACTATGTATGTGAGAGAATCGGGTGTAACAGAAGTCGTAAAATGAAAAGACATTGAAAAATCGCACTATTTATAGATCTTAGGTTGAGTGACACGTGTCACAAAATGAATGGTCTAAGGTTTGACCGACATGTGTCAGGTAGTCATACGAAGCAATGTACGAGTACCTCATCTTAGTCGTAGGATGAAGGTGCAACTAAGGCAACAATATGAACAATAACTATCGTATGATGCTTGTGCGACTAGGATTGCTAGTCGTACAAAACTTCTACGACTTGACCATATGAACAGTGACTGTCGTACAAAGTATGTACGACTAGGATTGCTAGTCGGACAAGACTTGTGCGAATGTCGTGCGAGAACAGTAACTATCGTAAAAGGCATGTACGACTAGGATTGCTAGTCGTATAATACTTGTGCGACTATTTTCCAGACTTTGTAAAAATTTTCAAAAATTGAACTTTTGAACTTTTCAGATTAAAAACTTTTCAGTGTTCTAATAAAACATTTTGCTCCCCCTACAAAGATGCATAAATCTTGACAAAATTATTTTTCATCAAGTAGGGTTTACCAAAATCATTTGAGATAGAACACTTACCTTTGTTGTTTTGATCAAACACCTCTTCTTTGTTAAATGCTCCCCCCTTGAAACATGCACACAAACATTGATAGCTCCCCCTAAACACCTGAACCACACATAAAACTGCACAAGTAGTATCAATTTAAGTACATACGGTAAAAAAAATGAAATTTACTTTGTAAAATACTGAAAGAAATCTATATTTGAGAAAATCATAATGAATATTCAATATTATGAAAATAAGTATTCTTCACTCAAATTTATCAAAATTTGAATGACTAAGAATTATTATCAAAATGTTGAATAAAAATTATGACTAATCAAACTATCAAATTCAACATGTTTAGCTTTGAGACAAGAAAGTTGAAACGTTTCTCATCCAAAGCCTTGGTAAACAAGTCGGCGAGTTGAAATTCAGTAGAAACAAAATAGAGTACAATTGTACCTTTTTCGACGTGATCTTTAATAAAATGATATCGTACGTCGATGTGCTTGGTTTTCGTGTGTTGAACCGGATTGACAGATATAGCAATTGCGGACTTACTAACACAATAAATTGGGATCTTTTCGTACTTACACGCGAAGTCCATCAGTTGGGTTTTCATCCAGATGACTTGTGAACAACAACTAGCGGCTGCGACATATTCTGCCTCCGTCGTCGAAGTTGACACACAGTTCTGTTTCTTTGACACCCAACTTACCAACTTATCTCCCAAAAATTAGATGTGTCTGGATGTACTTTTCCGGTCCAATATGCTACCACCGTGATCCGCGTTAGAGTAGGTTGTTAGCTCGAATCACGTGCCTTTGGGATACCATAGACCAAGGTAGGAATTTCCTTTGAGATAACGAAAGATGCGTTTGACATCCCCTATATGAGATTCCTTAGGATTCGCCTGAAATCTCTCACAAAGACAAGTAGCGAACATAATATCCGGGCGACTAGCAGTTAAGTACATTAAAGATCCGATCATACCTCGATAGTGTCGTATATCAGTTTTCTTACCGTGAGGATGTGGACCGATCTTTGAATGTGGTGCCATCGGTGTTCCAATGGAAGTACAATTTTCCATTTTGAATTTCTTCAAAATGTCAAATATATACTTTGACTGATTGATGAATATCCCCGTAGAGAACTGTTTGACTTGAAATCCAAGAAAGAAATTGATCTCTCCCATCATGCTCATCTGAAATCTAGTAATCATCAGATCAAAAAAGCATGTACATAAACCAGGGTTAGTGTTGGTCCTGAAGGGTTATATACGTTTGTAGAAGGGGGGGGGGGGGGGGGGGGTTGAATACAAACACACAATTTTTACTTTTCTAAATTGTTTATTGATAAATCAAGACAATTTACAACTTGTTGCGGAACAAGATTAAGGATTAACCTAATCTAAACAAGTTAAGAACACTAAGTTTCTTGCACTAGAAGGAGATAAGGAAATTACGAATAATAACCTGACACATAGATAAAAAGAAGAATAAGAAGATGGCTGAGCGCACTTCATTTCTGAAGTAGGGTTCTTCTTATATACTGCATGCATTTAATGCATGGTAGTATTGCTTTACACGTGGCAGCAGCTGAGTGGTTGCATGACATTGACCTTTCTAGACAACCTTAGTTGCCGCATGGTGCACAATGTAGAATCAGAGTTGTTGTACGATCATAGACAAAAAGGATGTCCGTTCTGACAGTTCGTACGGAGACGTGCAAGGGAGGTAAGACAATAGTACTTTGTAAGGAGACTTCATGATCAGCTTTCGTTGAAACAGTTCTTTATCAGCGAATGATAAAGTTCAGCGATTGCTGAAGTCTTCTACTTGATACTTCACGTTGAGTGGACAAATCTTGGCTTCACTGATATTCGCATCAGTTCATTAGTAGACTTGTCGCTGGTTCTTGAGCTTGATCTTTGACTTCAGCGTAGAACATATGTTGACGTGAAACTTGTCTTCAGGGATCATAAGTAAACAAACTAAATTATCAGCGATAATCTCATAGACTAAACAACCTCAGAGCTACTCGATGAACAGAGTTCGCTGGCTATTTATCTTTAAAAAGTGAGAGTTACTATCAGCGGTACTGAAACAGTCTTAGTACTTATCAGCGATAGTTAAACTCTAATACATATCATTTACTTACAATTTTCACTAAGTGTTAAGAGAGGGTCATTATCAAATCACTGAGGGTTTGGATCAACAATCTCCCCCTATTTGATTATGACATAGCAACAGAGAAAATTGCTAATTAATGAAAACATAAGGATAAAAAGAACTCATAAAATATTTGTCCCTTTTACTGTTTTCTGGGATCTTTTCAGTACTGATGGAGTAAAGTACATTCGCTAAAATTTTTCTTTAAACTTCGTAAAGGTTACAGAGGGAAGTGGAAAAATCACAAGTACAACAAATAAAAGATGTAGACAGATAAACATAGAAAGAATTACAAGGCGATCCTATCCGTCAAAAGGTTCTTCCTTGATGAGAAGTTCATCGAGGGTCTTTGATGTGGGAATCATCTAGTCAGGGACCGTTACACCTTGATCCTTTTTGTTCTTTGCTTATTCAAAGATCAGGGGCTTGAGGTGACGTGCCTGAATGTCGCATCTGACTTCACACCAGTATATTAGGTCTCTGATTTGTTCGATGGGAGTGATTGGAAGCTCAGATATGCGTTGACAGTGTTGTCGTCCATAGCAGTCTAGAAAGAAGATGCCATAGGGTTTCCAGAGATGAAAGTTTCACCAGGAGGCAGGGAGGTGTCAAGTACTGAGAGGTTAGGGTCACGACCAAGTACTTCTTCGCGTGAGAAACCTATACCTGTTTCATTCCATATAGGAGGACCTGAGTCTGAGGTTTTCTTTTTCTTTGCAGAGGCCCTTCTTTGTTGAGGTGGAAAAAAAGTGTAAGGAGGAATATCCACAGCAGAAGAAACCAAGTCGATCTGAGAATTTAAAATTTTCTCGACATGGCTCTTGAACTTTGAGCGAGATCGCTGAATGGCTAATTTCACTTCCAACCATTCAGAGAAACCAAACTTCTCTAATAAAGTAGCGTAGAAGGTTTGATTGGTTTTGTCTTCTCTGAATACGTCAACTTCAACAACAGGAACGTCTACAAACGTTTTTCCTCTGATATTTACCTTGATGATTTTGGATGGTCGAGATCGATAGTTCAGCATTTCTTTACACCATTCCGTAGTCGAATCAGATACCTTAGTCTTTTCTTCAACGATCCTTTGGACATCATCCCATAGCTGACGTTGGACATCAATGGGAGTTCTTTTCAGCGCGGGCTCTTTCACCGATTGTTGGACAAGCTGGATGGCGAGAGCCTTATCTTTTTCTTCAGCTTTCTTCTTTTCGGCGAGTAATCGTTCAGCTCTTAAATGATCCTCGTATTCTTTCCTTGATATCCTGAACTTTGTGGGAACAGGGATTTTGGAGCGAGGAAGAATGATTCACTGATCTTCGAGCTGTTTGATCATTTCATCTCTCTTTTCTTGATCCTCTTCACTTAGCTTTTGAGGAGCCAAGGAAGGTCTGTTTTTTGTGAGAGAGCATCTATTCTTCAGGTTCATCAGTCTCAGTGGTTAAATCCAAGACTAGGATTATTGGTGTAGTTGTAGGAGCTTCAGCGGGATCCTCAAACAGGGGAGAGGACTAGCTGAAACACAACGATCATTTAAGTAAGAAAAGTTAGGAAGAAAGAGAAAAGAATACGGTTAAGTGTATAGAGGTTTTATGGAGAGGAGGGTTCATATTGAGAAGGGATAGAGGAGGGATGCAGTATAAGGGAATAGAAAATATTGTACCTGACAAGCTGGCTTAATCTGAAGGATAGCCAGATTGCCTTCTGCAGCGAGGCCTTTGTTTTTGCCTTGATCAGCTTCAGATGCTGCAGGCTTTGTCTTCTCCCCTGATGGTTCGTTTATCGAAATCCCTTTCTCAGGGACCTTCTTGGGCTCAATTAAGAAGAAGTCATCATCATCATCGTCATCATCATCATCTTTAGGGGATGATGATGGTTCTTCACCATCGATATAGATGGGTTCTTCGTCTTCAACTTCTTCTTCTTTTTCAGACTCGACCTCATCAGCAACGGCTTCTTTGTGTTGCTCTTCGAGTTGCTCCCCCTTAGATACAGAGGGAGGTTTCTCGGTTCCCTCAGGGTTTTCAACTCCCTGAGGTTTTGAAGTAGAAGCAGCAGTTTCATTTTTCTTCTCCCCCTCTTCCACATTATGAGGAGGGGAGGCAAGAGGAATATCAGCAACATCAGCAGCATCAGTAGTATGAGAATCACTGTCTTTTTTACCAGAGAGAGTCCCATACAAAGTTCAACCACTGCTAATCTGTCATCGAGGCCAGATATAGCAGGGGCGAGTTTCCGAAGATCTTCTCTATCGGCCTAAGTAAAGTGAGACTTTGGAGCATCCAGGCGATTGAGTATCTGCTGAAGTAGATCTTTGACCGTCGTAACCTCACCCTTAAGAGTACCAACCTCTGTCTTCCATGATGTGACTTCATTGGACAGAGTGGTGAAGTTTATTGCGAGGGTGGTGTTGGTGAGGTTGAGATTGTTGACGTTTGAGGAAGTTTCAGCAAGGGTGGTAGCAAAAGTTGCAATGCTGCCATCCACCTTCTCCATATCAGCTTTGGAGGCTTTAGTGTCAACAACCTCGGTCAGCTTTTTGAGGTTCTCTCCAGCGTCTGTAACTGCTGAAGAGTTGGTGGAGAGAATGGTGTTGTATGATTCCATCTTTGTTTCCAGAGCCTTCAGGGAGGTGTTGATATCCCCCAAAATAGGACCTGAAGCAGTTATTAACTTATGAACAGAGGAAAGCTCAGAAGTTTGGGGTTGAGAGAAAGAAGTGTTTGGGATAATGTGTATACCTGCAGGCGGGTTGGCGAAGTTGTCGAAGCCTCGTAACCCTGGAAAGTTTCATAGTCGTCTTCAATAGTTCCCTGAGGACTGGAAGTACCTGCAGGTCCTGTGTTTTGTTCTATCATCCTCTGAAGATGTCCAGCAGTAGTGTCGCTGAGGAAGATGTTTGTTGAGGAGAATAGGGGAAGAGATTGAGTGACCAAAGGAGAGGTGGGAGGAATGATGGTTGAGAAAGTGGGTTGGGTGCGGGGTTCAGCGTTGGATTCGCTGAAAATCACTTCAGTCTCTAGAGAGGCTGAAGAAGGTGGGTTCAGTTCCAAGTTTATAACTTCAACGTTTAGAGACGCTGAAGGTGGGATGGAAGGGGTGGCTTGATCAGCTGTGGCAGAGCGTACCACTGAACTATCCATCAGCTCTTCAAGATGAGTTGTGGAGTCTTCAGCATGTGAATGCTGGGGGGGGTTGCTCCTTGGTTTTCTTGATTCTTTTGGAACCAAGTTGGGAAGTAGATTGTTTCCTTTTTCGAGAAGGAGTGGAGGGTGCAGCTTGGGTATCAGCCGCAGAAATAGAAGAAGGAGGATTAAGAATAGATAAAAGAGTAGTAAGACATACCTCGTTTGCCAGCGGCTTGAAGTCGAGCACCTTAGGGCCAACCCGAGAGAGTCTCAGATCACCCTCTTTTGGGTACTTGTCCCCAAGTCCTTGTTGAAAGACGGCGCTGATGAATCTGGGATATGGAACCCATGAAGGTCTATCAGCCATATCTACTCTGAATGCAAGATCGTCATAGATGATCGAGGCCCAGTCAACATGTAGACCTTTCAGCAATGCATAGCCCATTGCTTGCTGAGGTTGAGCAGCTTGATCAGAGGAACCACTCTTCGCTGTCATGCAGCTTATCAGGTGTACGAAGATGAAGTTCATCTCGCTTGGCATTTTGGACTTCTTGATCAGGGTCAGTTTCTTCTCAATCTCCTTGTCCCTCCCTGTGTCCCATGCGTAACCCATTGCATCAAAGAATGCAGTGATGGCTTCCCTATCAGGATGATTTTTGTGGTTTGGCAGAGAGACAAAGGGTTTTTCTTTGGTGGAAGTGGGTAGGCTGAGTGCTCGCCTGATAATGGCAGGGTTGATTTTGGTTGTGCCAAATTTGGTGTCACGGAGAATGACATCAAGGAGTTTCTTAGGGTCCTTGGATGAAGGAACCTGAGTGTGTCTAGCAGTATACCAAAACTTAGATAGAAGAAATTTATGGGCAGGGGGGTACGAAGGTTAAGGCTTTGAATAGGCTGCAGGTTTGGAGAAAATTCACAGCATCATTCAGATGTGTGACTTGCTTCTTTGGAGGAAAATCGAAAAGCGCATAGAGATTGTTGGATTTTGAGAAGTCTACTTTCTCAATCGTGAACTTGACCTGAGAAGCCTTGGGAAGATTCAGTTTCTCCGTAGCAGGAGATTTCTCAGTGGTAGGAGCAGCAGTTGAAGATGCCATTTCTGTTTAACATATCAACCATGAATCATAGAGAAAAAATACAGTCTTAATGTGGAAAGATTTTCCAATAAGATGTTTTCGAATTTTGTCCATTTCATTCAGACATAAATGTCTTAATGAAGATTAGGGTTTTCTTGTTTTGAAAAAGAAATGCAAACCCAGTAAAAGTCTTGTTTTCCATTTTCCTTTAGATAAGGATTCTGGAAAAACGTATGAATAACAAGTTTAATATATTTGATTTAAACTTGAAGAACAACCATGAAAAGGTTGTGTTCATAAAGCCATGAAAGAAATGATTTCATTTAAAAAGTTCTTTTGTTTGATCTTTTGAAAACAAGGATAAGATCAGAAACAAGTTAAAACAGGTAAATAATGAGAATATTAACCTGGTTGTCGAAGAAGAAGATGAACAGTTTTCTGGAAAAAGTCGAGTTCAATAAGCAACAGTAAATCTTTTCTTTCTTGGAGAAGAAGTTTGCGGAAAGGAAAAATATAAACTTGAAATAGTTTATATAGAGAGATTAGAGAGAGAGAAAAACTAAAGCGGGAAAGTTTTTCCTCATGACACGGACACGTGTTTGCATTTGATTGGATGGTAAACGAAACATGCAAACGTGTGTCAGAAAAAGAACGTGCCAGGGTTTATCCGTTGTAATGATGTGACAAACGTCCTTTCATATTTTAGGATGTCTCTGAGGTTTTGAAAGCTCAGGGAATGTTTTGAAAAACATGAAGCACTGAATAGAAATATCAGTGTTAGTTTAAGAAATTTCAAAGTATCGCTGTTAAGGAAGAGATATTCAGCGATGTGATTTGTTTTGAAATCTTGCATTTACATGCGAATGTCAGTGAGTAAAGAGAGAACATACCTTGATATCAGCGAATCAAATTTTGTTCAGAGAGAAGATGATAGAATGGGTTATATAAGTTGGTTTTATCCGATCGCTGATCAAATGTGAACCACTGAAGATTTTACTCTTCAAAGTTCAGCATTCCAAGATCGCTGATGAGAAAGTTGAATCTTGTCTCATCAAGAGGTTTGGTGAACAGATCAGCTAACTAAAAGTCAGTTGGGATAAAATGAAGTTCTATATCACCATTCATCACATGATCTCTGATAAAATGATACCTGATTTCGATATGTTTGGTCTTTGAGGGTAGCACTGGATTGTTGGCTATAGCGATGGCACTTGTGCTGTCGCAATACATTGGAATTTTCGAGAGCTGAAAGTCATAGTCTAGTAGTTGATTTCTCATCCACAAGACCTGAGAACAACAGCTTCCAGCGGCTACATACTCAGTTTCAGCAGTTGAGGTGGACACTGAGTTTTGCTTTTTACTTGTCCAACTCACCAGCTTTCCACCCAGGAGCTGACAGCCTCTTGTGGTTCTTTTCCTATCCAATTTGCAACCTGTAAAATCACTATCTGAATAGGCGATTAGATCAAACCCTGAATCTTTGGGATACTAAAGACCTAGGTTCAAAGTACCCTTAAGGTAACGAAAGATTCGCTTTACAGCGATCATATGAGATTCCTTAGGTTTAGCTTGATATCGTGCACACAAACAAGTTGCATACATAATATCAGGTCGGCTAGCTGTAAGATACAGGAGAGATCTGATCATCCCACGGTACAGTGTGACATTAACAGGTATTCCATTTGAATCCTTGTTTAGTGTCAGTGATGGTGCCATAGGGGTTTTCATAGCTGAACTCTGAGTTAAATCGAATTTCTTCAGCATATCTTTAACATACTTTCCCTGATTTATGAAAGTTCCCTTTTCATTTTGCTTTATCTGAAGACCAAGGAAATATGTTAGCTCACCCATCATACTCATTTTATACTCTGCTTTCATTCTATCAGCGAAACGAGTACAAAGGTCAGGGTTAGTAGAACCAAATATAATGTCATCAACATATATCTGAACAAGAATGATATGACCTTTCACTATTCTGAAAAATAGAGTTTTGTCGATTTTACCTTGCTCAAAATTTTCAATTAGGAGATAAGAGGATAGAGTGTCATACCATGCACGTGGAGCTTGCTTTAAGCCACAAAGTGCCTTATCCAGTTTATAAACATAACCTCGACGCTTAGGATCTGAGAATCCTGGAGGTTATTCCACATAGACTTCTTCATTCAGCTTTCCATTGAGAAATGCTGACTTAACATCCATTTGATATACTTTGAAGTCTTTGTGTACAACATAAGCTAAGAATAGACGAATAGATTATAGTCTTGCTACTGGAGCAAATGTTTCGTCATAGTCTATACCTTCCTCTTGTCTGTATCCCTGAGCAACAAGTCGAGCCTTGTTGCGGGTTACAGTTCCATGTTCGTCCAACTTGTTTCGATAGACCCATTTAGTGCCTATCACTGTCTTGAAAGTTGGTCTTCGAACAAGATTCCAAACTTTGTTTCTTTCAAATTCTGTCAGCTCTTCTTGCATAGCACTGACCAAGTTTGGAGCTCTGAGGGCATCATCTATTTTCTTTGGTTCAATCAGAGAAATAAAGTTAACAAATAAACATATATTACCTGCACTTCGTCGAGTCTGAACACCAGTGTTTGGATCACCAAGAATTTGATCAATATGGTGATTTACAGTCCATCGCTGAGCCGGAGCATGAATCGCTGACTCAAATTGAACTGGAGGAGCTGAATATGAGGCTTCAGCAACTTCTGGAATATCAGCCAAGAGAGGAGTAGGTCTGCATGTCATCATATTCACTGATTGCTGAGAAGTAGATGGAATGTCTGAGACATTTGGTTCACAAGCAGGCATAGTGTTTAGAGGAACAGCTGAGACCCATGACGTTTCAGCTTCACTATTCTGCATGTTTGGGATGATAGTAGGACCATCATCTTCAACGGTATGAGTATGAGGAGTGGGAATATCTTCTGAATCACCCAGATGTGAAAACATCCACTGATTCAGTTCTTCAGTATCGGCAGAAGGTCGAGAATTCACTGAACGGGATTCGTCAAAGGTGACGTGAATAGTTTCTTCAACATTTTGTCTTCTTCGATTGAAGACTCTAAAGGCTTTGGAGACTGAGGAGTATCCAAGAAAGATTCCATCATCAGCCTTAGGATCAAACTTTCCAAGGGCATCTCTGTTGTTCAGTATGAAACACTGACATCCAAAGATGTGAAGAAAGCTAATTGAAGGCTTTCTCCAATGAAAAAGTTCATATGTTGTTTTATTAAATCTTTTGACTATCAGCGACATGTTTTGCGTAAAACAAGCAGTGTTGACAGCTTCTGCCCAAAACTGAGTAGGCAGGTGAGAATCGCTGAGCATTGAACGTGCAGCTTCAATAATAGTTCGATTTCTTCTTTCAACGACTCCATTTTGTTGTGGTGTTCTCACTAAAGAAAAGTTGTGAGAAATACCCTTACTCTCAAAGAAGGAATCAAGAGAACTGTTTTTGAATTCAGTTCCATGATCACTTCTTATTGAGCGAACGGTCAAGTTGTTCAGGACTTCCATTTTCCTGACAAAGGTGATGAGTTCTTCAGGTGTGTCACTCTTAGAACGGAGAAACATTACCCATGTATAGCGAGAGAATTCATCAACTATGACCAGCGTATATTTCTTTCCAGCGATGGATTGTTTGTTAACAGGGCCAAACAAATCCATATGGAGAAGTTGTAGAGGAGATGACACTGAGGAAACTTGGTTTGACTTAAAGCTTGCTTTGGTCTGCTTCCCTTTCTCACACGCTGAACATAAGGACTCTTTGGCGTATGAGTGTTGAGGTAGACCAGTGACCAACTCTTTTGAAGAAAGAGTATTCAGTGTCTTGAAGTTTAGATGAGAGAGCCTCTTATGCCATAACCAGTTGACATCAGATGAGGCTTTTGATAAGAAACATGAGTTCTCAGTGGTTGTTGAGTCCATGTTTATTATATAAACATTTTCCAAACGATAACCACTAAGAGCTATCTTCTCTATTTTGTCAGCGACAAAGCAAGATTCCTTAGTAAAGATTACTTTGTTATCCATGTCGCAAAGCTGACTGATGCTTAGAAGATTATGCTTCAGCCCTTCAACATATGCAACTCTTCTGAAGGTTGTTGTACCATTAGAGAGTACACCAAACCCTCGGGTATGTCCTTTTCCATTTCCACCGAAAGTTACAGAGGGACCCTTCTCTTCTTTGTACCCAGTGAGCAGGTTCTTCTTACCAGTCATGTGTCTAGAGTATCCGCTATCGAGATACCAGATACCCTTCTTAACCTGCATTACAAAGGAAGATTAGTTTGTCTTGGGTATACACTTAACCATGTGTACACACTTGTCAGTGGGGGTAGAAAAGGAGGTCGAAGGTTCAACAGTCTTCGCAGCATTTGAAGATTCAGCTGTGTCTGTCTTCACTTTGGTTAATTTCTTAACCTCAGTGGTCTTCTTTGCCTTGGAGGCAATGATCTTCACCTTAGCTATCTTTTCAGCTTGGGTGGCTGTGGGGCACTTACTAGCAATATGATTGGTAAGTCCACAATGATAACATTTCCTATAACTAAAAGTAGGTCTAGGACCATTTGCATGCTGAGATTTTGATTTTGAATTAGAAGGACCAGTACCAAGTAAACTTTTGGTATTTGAAACAGGAGGAACATTCAGTTCTTCGGATTTCTTACCAATAGTATCCACTTTGATTCTAGGAGTAGATCGCTGAATAGATCCACGCTGAATAAATCCAGGGATCTTATTCTTTGAACCAGAGGGATAAGTCACTGAAGCTTTAGAAGAATTCAGCATTGGTACAAATGTACCCTTCTGAGGATTTTGATTAAAAGCAATTCCTTTACCTTTGTCTTTAAAGACTGATGTAGGTTTTGGATAAACAATTTTCTCTTTACCTTTATAAGTTAAGGTAGAGATTTCCTCAGGAATAGGAGGTTTTGAAGAGGAACGCTGAGAAGATAAAGTGTTAGGGATAGAGGATACGAACATTCCAAACTTAAGCATGGAACGGTCAGTGGTTGGTTCGAGAGTATCAGCTTTGTAACCAAGACCATGCTTATCACGCAGGGGAATCTGAGACTTTATTATCTCAGTGATCTTTGTTGAGGAGTTATACCATCCATCAACAGTAGTTTTTTCAGCTTTTAATGTAGCGATAGCTTCTTCGCGCTCGATTTTGACTAGCTGATTTAAGTGAACTTGATCTTTAAAATCTTCTTCAATTTTAGAAAGATTTTCTATTTGAAGGTGACAGTTTTTAAGCTGTTCAGCGAGATCAAGGTTTTGATTTTCAACAACAGTTTTGCCATTCATGGCTTCATATAAACTTCTAGTCAGGAGATCGATATTTCGAAGACTATCAGCTTCATCAATATTTAAAATATTGGTAAAGAAGGAAGGTGATACCTTAGTAGCAGAGGTTGAAGTAGAGGGAATGTCAGAATTTTCTTCCTCATCTTCAAGTTTGGCCATGAGACATAGATTGGCTTCATCATCATCTTTAGAGGCAGCCCGATCATAGTCAGCCATAAGGGCTTTGCCTTTCTTCTTAAAGGTTTTCAGCTTTGAATACCTTTCTTTCAGTTTTTTGTATTTTTCATCTCTACTCCTGGGAGTAAAGTTTTTCTTGGGAAAAGCTGAGGGTCTAGAGACTTTCTTTGACCTGCACTCGCTAGCAAAATGTCCTATCTTTTCACAGTTAGAGCAAGTAGCAGTAGCCTTATCAACAAGGGTTGATGATCTTGGCTTGTCAGTAATAGCAAGAGGTTTGTTCTTCTTGAAATTACTCTTTCTAGCAAATATGCTGAACTTATTAGCAGGAATGCCTGAGTTTCATCATCATCTGAAGCATAAGAATCTGATGAACGTTTAGAGTTAGTTTCCAACTAAGTGACAGTGATCGTAGATCGCTGAGTGGAAGGTAACTCTGAGAGTAAAGCAACAGGGGTGCTTTTGGAATCTTTTACAGGATTCTTCTTAAGATGACTAGATTGCTCATGATTCAGCATAGTGCCATATAAGATAGAAAGAGTCATAGATCTAAGATCTTTTGACAGCTTGAGACACATTGAATAACTGTCCCAGCTTTCAGGTAAACATTCTAAGAACTTTGTCAGTACTTTAAAGTTAGAATATTCCTTACCAACAGTTTTCAGATCTATTATTAAGCAGTTAAAACGTTGGTGTACTTCAGAGAGAGTTTCATTCTTACCACAAATGAAGCTTTCATACTGTCTTACCAGGTTGACCTTTCGAGAGTCCTAGACTTCAGAAGTACCTTCATATTGAACACAGATTATGTCCCACATAGCTTTTGAGGTTTTCAGGTTCTTGACGGAATGGTAGACTTCGTCAGGAAGAGCCATGGAGAGTATTGATTTGGCTTTGGTGTCGATAGCCACTTTCTTCTTATCTTCATCAGTCCACAAATGAATTTCCTTGGGAATCAGCCTTTCTGGAATAGCAAGTCTATTCTCAGCGGCTGGAACTGCAGGATCAATTCTTATAGGAATATATGGGCCGTTTTCAAGATAGTAAGGCATAGTAGGGTCTACACCTTCTAAGAAGAGAATCATCCTATTTTCCTATAGATTAAAATTATCTCTGGAGAATCTAGGGGGTTTTGCAAGAGAACCATTGTCAATATAGTTAGTGTTTGTGTTGGTGGCCATTTTCAGAAATAGCAAGGAAGAGAAATCTTAGTATAGATCAGATCTTGTTTATGAGTTTAACCAAATCTGCTCTGATACCACTTGTTGGTCCCGAAGGGTTATACAAGTTTGTAGAAGGGGGGGGGGGGGGGTTGAATACAAACGCACGATTTTTACTTTTCTAAATTGTTTATTGATAAATCAAGACAATTTACAACTTGTTGCGGAACAAGATTAAGGATTAACCTAATCTAAACAAGTTAAGAACACTAAGTTTCTTGCACTAGACGTAGATAAGGAAATTACGAATAATAACCTAACACACAGATAGAAAGAAGAATAAGAAAATGGCTGAGCGCACTTCATTTCTGAAGTAGGGTTCTTCTTATATATTGCATGCATTTAATGCATGGAAGTATTGCTTTACACATGGCAGCAGCTGAGTGGTTGCATGTCATTGACCTTTATAGACAACCTTAGTAGCCGCATGGTGCACAATGTAGAATCAGGGTTGTTGTACGATCATAGACAAAAAGGATGTCCATTCTGACAGTTTGTACAGAGACGTGCAAGGGAGGTAAGACAATAGTACTTTGTAAGGAGACTTCAAGATCATCTTTCGTTGAAACAGTTCTTTATCAGTGAATGATAAAGTTCAGCGATTGCTGAAGTCTTCTACTTGATACTTCACGTTGAGTGGACAAATTTTGGCTACGCTGATATCCGCATCAGGTCATTAGTAGACTTTTCGCTGGTTCTTGAGCTTGATCTTCGACTTCAGCGTAGAACATATCTTGACGTGAAACTTGTCTTCAGGGATCATAAGTGTTAATGCCAAAAATCACACCAAAGGGACAACTTAAGGTCGATGTGGACTTAAACAACTAAAGAAAGAATCTTTCGACGAGACGTGCGACGATAAATAAAATAAAGAAACAAGGGATTTGATGACGCAGGAAAAACCTCAATCGAGGAAAAAACCTGCGGACGACAGGGGATGTCGTCGCTGCACTATGGTCGCCAATCAGGGACGATGTCCTTGGATACTGGTGTCGATCGTATAGTGATTACAATACAAGTGTTTGAATGTAAAAATAGGCGTTTGTCGTGTACGAAACAAAGTGTGAACTGCTGGTCGAGGGCTGTTGTCGTGTGTCGAGAGCGATACTTAGAATAATGGTTCTTCACTTCAGGTGTTCTTGAATATTGCTTCGGTTGTTATTCACCGGATCTTCGATGTCTTGAAATGTTGATTGAGCTTGATATTTATAGTTTTCGTGTCCTTAACTTCATCCATGAATGCTCCTTTAATGGCCTTAACGGTTGGAAACGGTCGCCGGAGTAATGATCTTCGTCCGTTACGGTAGCAGGCTGTTTAATGATTGCGTCGGTTATAGTCGTTGCTCCTTAATGACTTTTACTCCTGCATTAAACACTTAATAAACGGTCATGGTTAACGTTAGCTTTGGTCGAAGTCGCACGTCTTTACAAAATAGTCGTGCGGATCGGGCGACGCTATGGTCGAGCGTCGTAAGGAACTCTCGACTTATCTTTTATGATTGACGATGATGGTGTTCTGGGTCTTTGTCGAGACCTTGTCTTAATACAAGATATAGTCCTTAATCATACGTCTTACCTGTGCTGGTCGCAGTCGAGCGACGTGATTTTTTTTGCCCAAACAGTTTGCCCCCAAAATTTGAAAATTGAATGTCAAATTTAAGTTTTAAATTTTGCTTGTCGAACGCTTGGGTTGAGGGACTTACCTTGCTTGAAAAGTTATGACGTCATACTGACGCGCGATGATGCTTACCAGCTGTCGAGGACAGGTGTCGAAGATCCAGGTGGGTATACGAAAGGACGAGAACGTGTGTCGATCATCAAAGAAGGTGACGCAAGTTGTGCCTGCCCTTCGAGGCTGTGAAAGGATAAAGAATACCCCGACAGCTGGGTCGGGAATCTTTGAAGAAGACGAAGTTCTGAAGGAACAGTCTTCGAGGGCTGACATTTCGTCGAGAATTGTCACGCCTAAAGAGGCAAAGGCGTCATCCAGCCGTCCAGGCGCGATGGACGCGATACCAGCAGGTTCGGCGCTTCCGGCGACAGTGACGAAGCTAGTGTCCAAGGTGTTGTCCCCAGCGTCTGCCGACAAGGGGGACGGGTCATCAGCCGATGGTGTCCTAGACGGGACGACGTTGTTTCCTCATCTGGAAAAATATTTTCTCCCGTCTTTCAGGGAACGTTTTCCTATCGAGGAGACAGGGACCCATGTCGCCGGGTTGATGTTCTCGGTCGACGTGGTCCTGTGATCTAGCGTTCACAGCCGATACGGTCGTTAGAGACATATGTTCTGGCGTTCCGAGCTGATATGGTCATTTTAAAGACCTATGGTCTGGCGATCCGAGCCGAAATGGTCGTTAGAGACCTATGTTACGTTGTGTAGGTTTTGCTTTAGCGATGAAAGGTAAAAAAGTTTAGCTTTCTATTGAACCTGTGTATTATTTTGACTCATACATGTCATGGACATATGTAATATCGACTGTAAAAATCCATTAGGTACAAAGAGTCGTGCGACTTGGGCATCCATTGTAATACTACGATTAGAACGTAAGTCATAAGACTTTCATATTTCTATATCGTATAAGCAAGCATAAGCACATGCGATCAAAGCATTCGTTCAGAACATGAAATTTTTCTAAGTTGAAGAACTTAGATTATGGGGTCGTTAGACCTTACGATTGTATGATTTGATCATACGATAAACTTGAATCATGTGTTCCTGCAGGAGAATGATCAAGTCATGGACTTGATTATTTACGTCGTGCGACCATGCGAAATTAAAATCATATAGTAGACTTGGTGATTACTGTCGTGCGATTCTGCGATAAAACAATGTCATGGGTTGGCCAACGACCCATCGATACTTAAGTCAGTAGTCGTTTGTGATAAAAAATCGTGTGGAAGGAATGAAAAATAGCTAGGGAACATACCTTTTCAGATTCTTTTTTTAGTGGGGTATTGTTTGGGTAAAAAATCACACCCTCGACCGACTTGGGAAATCCCCTCGACATGACCCATGGACATTGGTTACCCCCGACCAACAAGAATAATACCCATTATTATCATATCCCCGACATACGTTAATAACCACTATAGTTGGTTATTAGAAGACATCTTGCGTCAATAGTCATCTTACATCTTGTGATCGCACGTCATACATCGCTAGTCACACGTCACTGGTCTTATGTCGCCAGTTACGACTCGTCGGTCTTACGTCGACAGTCTCCTGTCATCGATGTTAAATCACTCTGGTCCTACGATAACGTCGTCCTGACATCCTGGTCTTACGACCTGGTCTTACGATTATACTAACCGTTAAAACAGTCAAACATCTGTTTCTTCTGTTTATCAATGCAGGTCTTGACCATGACCAGAAAAGGTAAGACACTTGTTATGAACCATATCTTGTATTAAGATAAGGTCCCGACGAAGACCCAGAAAACCTCCGTCGTCCCTCCTGAAAGGTAAGTCGAGAGTTCCTCGCGACACTCGACACTCGACCTCGACGTCGCCCGCTCCGCACGACCGCCGCATAAAGACCATGCGACCTCAACCAAGCTAACACATAATATAACTGTTATGTTTGTTAAGTGTTTAATGCAGGAGTCAACGTCATTAATGGACAACGGTCAATAACGGACGAGTCATCAAAGCGCATTAATGACCCGACAGTGGTTACGAAAACCACTCATCAATGACATTAAAGCTCCCCGGCGGTTACAAGACCAAACCATCAAAGCCTTTAATGATGTAGTTAAAGCTCCCGAAGACTATAAAAGATCAACCTCAAGCCTCATTTCGGGGACATCTGCTATTGAATCCAAGAAATCATCTACTGAAAGCTAACATCTGATACTGAATTCAAGAATTCTACAGCGAGCTCAAGAACAACAGAAGAAAAGAAGCTTTCACTCGAAGAATCGCTCTCGACGCACGACATCCGCCCTCGACCAGCAGTTCACACCTTGTTTTCACACACGACAAACACTTGTTTTACATTCCAAACACTTGTACTTTACATTTCGAAGCATTTCCTTCATTTGTATTGTAGTCATCATACAATCGACGCCAGTACCAAGGACATCGCCCCTGATTGGCGACCATAGTGCAGCGACGACATCCCCTGTCGTCCGAAAATCCCTTGTCTCATTTATTTTATTCCTCGTCGCACGTCTCGTCGAAAGATCCTTTCTTTAGTTGATTAAGTCCACATCGACCTTAAGTTGTCCCTTTGGTGCGATTTTTGGCATTAACAGTTTGGCGCCATCCGTGGGACTTCATCTAGAGAAAATCTTCGACGAAAGTGCGTTTTACTAACGGTTTCTTGTAGTTTCCCCTAAGCTCTGTTCCAGGGAAATGGCATATAAAGGAAATCCGGAACCAACCGCTATCCCGGTACATGCGGATCCTGAAAATGTGCAAGATCTCCCAGCAGTAGTCGATGATGATCACTTAGAGGAAATCGTTCTGGATCAGAGCAAGCCTGACCAAAAAATTCTTGTGGGGTCGTCCCTCGATCCTTGCATCAAAGAAAAACTCATACCTTTTTTGCAGGAACAAGCTGATTGTTTCTCCTGGTCGCATTAAGACATGGTCGGGATCGACCCTAGCGTGATTTCCCATAAGCTTAACGTCAATCCATCATTCAAGCCCGTCAAACAAAAGCGACGTATATGGCGAATTATCAAGACCCCCCGATTCAACTCCAATTGGAATTGAATGCGGCTCGAAGCCAGATTCAAGCCCTAATAAAAAGCTGCTCCGTCAAAGTATCACATGTATCGCATCATCCAAAGGACTCGGGGGCTCGGTACACCCTTCGCAAGCTGAAAAAACACCACATTCGATTTCAAAAATCCTCGGAAAAAGGCGCTCATCGATTCCATGGTACGGTAACTGTGACGTCCCACTTAGAACAACTCTCTATATATATACTCTAAGTATATTTTCCTCGTTTAATTATTTTTGACCTAATATATGATCGTTGATTCAAGCATCGAAAGATCATTGGTCAAACCCAACGACCACCCCAGATTTTACATTGCAGGTTCGCAAGATCATAAGAATATAGGTCTTACGATTTACATCGTGAGAGACCAAAGTCTCTACGACTTAAAAAAGCACAGGTCATATGATTTACAGTCTTCAATAAGAGACGACTCGCATTTTTTCATGATCGCCAGTGATGGCAAACGAAGGTTGCAATTTAAAGTCGTCAATAAAAGACGACCCACATTTTTTGTGATCGCTGGTAACGAAAAACACAGGTAAAAATTCTTGGTCGCCCATAGAAGCGGCTCGCATAATCGCTAGTCATGACACATGCCAAAGTGTATTGTCGTCAATAAAGACAACTTGTACATTGAATCTCATAATCACCAGTCATGGTAAGATGCATATCAAAACACAAAAGTCGCCAATAAGAAATCCGAAATAATTGGTCGTACGACATCCGAAATTGTCTGCGACAATGGATCCTAATTCATAAGCAACAGGACTCGACAGTTCTGAGAAGACCGCGACATCGAGCTGACGACCTCGGCACCCAGGGGAAAGCGGTCAAGCGACACTTTAGCAAGAACGTCGAAGCTAAAGTCTTTCAAGAAGGCTACTACGTTCCCCGTCGGGTGTTCCAAAGCACTCAAAAGCTCAATGCAGGTAAACTTTCCACCAAGTGAGAATATCCTTATCGTATCTTAGAAGTCGTAGGTAAAAGTGGCTATCGGCTACAAACCCTCGACGATCAAGATATCCCACGTATATGGAATGCAACGCATCTAAAAAGCCAACGACCAACCTCTGACATTTCTTTATTACAGGATCACACGACATAAGTTACTAAGTCTATCGTACGACTTCAGTAAAATCGCACGGTATAAACAATCAGTTTTATTAGACGACTCGATTGTATAACTACAGGAACACATGATTCAAGTTCATCGTATGATCAAATCACACGATCGTAAGGTCTTACGACCCCACAATCTAAGTTCTTTAACTTAGAAAAATTTCATGTTCAGAATGAATGCTTTGATCGCACGCGCTTACGTTTGCTTATACGATTCAAAAATATGAAAGTCTTATGACTTACGTTCTAGTCGTTGTATTACAATGAATGCCCAAGTCGCACAACTTCTTGTTCATTTTTGTACTTAATGAATTTTTACAGTCGACATTACATCTGTCCATGACGTGTACGAATCAGGTTCAATAGAAAGGTAAACTTTTTACCGACTATCGCTAAAGCGAAACTTACAACTAGCTAAAAATGCTAGACACAACGTATCATATGTCTCTAGCGACCATATCGGCTGTAAACGCCAGATCAAAGGTCTTTAACGACCAAATCGGCTCGAGTGCCAGAACATATGTCTCTAAACGACCGTATCGGTTGTGAATGCCAGACCACAGGACCACGTCGACCGAGAACACCAACCCGGCGACATGGACTCTTGTCTCCTCGATAGGAAAGCGTTCCCTGAAAGATGGGAGCAAATATTTACTCAGATGAGGAAACAACGTCGTCCCGTCTAGGACACCAACAACGTCGTCCCGTCTAGGACACCATTGGCCGATGACCCGTCCCCCTTGTCGGCAGACGTTGGGGACAACACCTTGGACACTAGCTTCGTCACTGTCGCCGGAAGCGCCGAACTTGCTGGTGTCGCGTCCATCGCGCCAGAACGGCTGGCTGACGCCCTCGCCTCCTTAGGCGTGACAACTCTCGACGAAACGTCAGCCTTCAAAGACGGCTCCTTCAGGACTACCGTCCTTGTCTTCTTCAAGATTCCCGACCCAGCTGTCGGGGCATTCTTTCTCCTTTCCCGGCCTCAAATGGCAAGCGCAACTTGCGTCACCTTCTTTGGGTGACCAAGTCAGTTTTCCTCTGATGATCTTAGCAAAAGTAACACGTCTCCGTAGTAACGCATTTTACTTTAGTGCGAGATCTGAAATTCCAATGGCTTTGAAATTCAGATCTCGGGGGGCTAACTGTTTGGGTAAAAAATCACACCCTCGACCGACTTGGGAAATCCCCTCAACATGACCCATGGACATTAGTTACCCCCGACCGACAAGAATAATACACGTTATTATCATATCCCCGACATACGTTAATAACCACGATAGTTGGTTATTAGAAGACATCTTGCGTCAATAGTCATCTTACATCTTGTGATCGCACGTCATACATCGCTAGTCACATGCCACTAGTCTTATGTCGCCAGTTACGACTCGTCGGTCTTACGTCGACAGTCTCCTGTCATCGATGTTAAATCGCTCTGGTCCTACGATAACGTCGTCCTGACATCCTGGTCTTACGACCTGGTCTTATGACCTGGTCTTATGATTATACTAACCGTTAAAACAGTCAAACATCTGTTTCTTTTGTTTATCAATGCATGTCTTGACCACGACCAGAAAAGGTAAGACACTTGTTATGAACCATATCTTGTATTAAGATAAGGTCCCGACGAAGACCTAGAAAACCTCCGTCGTCCCTCCTGAAAGGTAAGTCGAGAGTTCCTCGCGACACTCGACACTCGACCTCGACATCGCCCGCTCCGCACGACCGCCGCATAAAGACCATGCGACCTCAACCAAGCTAACACATAATATAACTGTTATGTTTGTTAAGTGTTTAATGCAGGAGTCAACGTCATTAATGGACAACGGTCAGTAACGGACGAGTCATCAAAGCGCATTAATGACCCGACAGTGGTTACGAAAACCACTCATCAATGACATTAAAGCTCCCCGGCGGTTACAAGGCCAAACCATCAAAGCCTTTAATGATGTAGTTAAAGCTCCCGAAGACTATAAAAGATCAACCTCAAGCCTCATTTCGGGGACCTCTGCTATTGAATCCAAGAAATCATCTACTGAAAGCTAACATCTGATACTGAATTCAAGAATTCTACAACGAGCTCAAGAACAACAGAAGAAAAGAAGCTTTCACTCGAAGAATCGCTCTCGACGCACGACATCCGCCCTCGACCAGCAGTTCACACACGACAAACACTTGTTTTACATTCCAAACACTTGTACTTTACATTTGGAAGCATTTCCTTCATTTGTATTGTAGTCATCGTACAATCGACGCCAGT
Source organism: Saussurea involucrata (assembly GCA_033807775.1). NCBI lineage: Eukaryota > Viridiplantae > Streptophyta > Magnoliopsida > Asterales > Asteraceae > Saussurea > Saussurea involucrata. The sequence goes on from CM066321.1 coordinate 263,403,968, forward strand.
ACCAAGGACATCGCCCCTGATTGGCGACCATAGTGCAGCGACGACATCCCCTGTCGTCCGCAGGTTTTTTCCTCGATTGAGGTTTTTCCTGCGTCATCAAATCCCTTGTCTCATTTATTTTATTCCTCGTCGCACGTCTCGTCGAAAGATCATTTCTTTAGTTGATTAAGTCCACATCGACCTAAAGTTGTCCCTTTGGTACGATTTTTGGCATTAACAGGTATTTGCCCCCTGTCATTTAATATCCCATTTTTCTCGGGAGAAAGTGGGTTTTAAATGACAGATTGACACAAAGATCTTGAAGAATATCGTCCATGTCTGCGTCGACCGTTCTTTCGTGCGACAGGGCAAGATAGGCGACTTGCGGAAAAGATATCAATTTATCTAAGAAGTCAGGGATAGAAGGATGAACCTGTCGAGATTTTGCAGTTATGTCTCTTGTAACTGCTTGACAGTCTATTTTCGCGGCTTCAAGGTGGACTTATGGCATTCACGGGCGACTTTCGGTTCACTCTTGATTTCTTGGATTCCCCATGGCGTTGGGAATTTGATAGTCTGATGGTAGGTCGAGGGGACCGCTTTCATGTCGTGGATCCATGGTCGTCCTATGATGATGTTATAGGCTGACGCACAGTCTATGACACTGAACTTGGTCTGCTTATTGATTCCTGCGGCATAGACAGGCAAGACTATTTCTCCAAAGCTGCTTGTCGCTTCCCCATTGAAACCGACCAAGGTCGTCGAACGTCGTGTGACTTCCGAACGATCGATTCCCATGGCTTTGATGGTGTTTGGGCAAAAAATCACGTCGTACGACCGCGACCAAAATGGGTAAGTCGTACGTCCCTCATGACGCTCGACCATAGTATCGCCCGTCCCGCACGACCATCACGTAAGATCATTATAACCTCAACCTACACTAACGTTAACCATGTCCGTTACGTTTTGTTAAGTGTTTAATGAAGGAGTCGAAGCCATTAAAGAAGCAACAACTATATCCGACGCAAGCCGTTGTCCGACGCAAGCCGTTACCTGATGATAGCCGTAACGGATGAAGGCCATTATGAATGTTCATGCCGGCAGCCGTTACAGACCGTTGCGACCATTATAGTTGTTAATGAAGCAATCAATGAGCTAATCAAAGCTCCCAAAGACTATAAATATCAAGCTTAATCAACATTTCAAGGGACATCTGGCAGCCAACATTCGGAGTTAAATTCAAGAGATCATACACTGAAAGATACCATCTGAGACCAAGTTCAAGAACCCTACAGCGAACTCAAGATCAACAGAAGCAAAAGAACTCTCTCTTGAAGAATCACTTTCGATGCACGACAACAGCCCTCGACCAACAGTTGTTTACACTTTGTATTCACACACGACAAACACCTGTTTTACAATTCAAACACTTGTACTTTACATTTCGAAGCACTTCCTTCATTTGTATTGTAACCATCGTACGACCGACACCAGTACCAAGGACATCGCCCCTGATTGGCGACCATAGTGCAGCGACGACACCCCTTATCGTCCGCAGGTTTTTTTCCTCGCTTTGAGGTTTTTCCTGCATCATCAAATCCCTTGTCTTCTTTATTTTTATCCTCATCGCACGTCTCGTCGAAAGATCCTTTCTTTAGTTGTTTAAGTCCACATCGACCTTAAGTTGTTCCTTTGGTGCGATTTTTGGCATTAACAGATGGTATCAAGGAAAATGACGTTAGCTGAACTGCCCCCATCGACTAAGACTCGTCGGGTTAAACAATTGCCGATCGTGAGTTGAATGATCAGTCCATCGTGATGTTTCTGATACGAATCACCGAGGTCGACTTGGTCGAATACAATTTTCAAATATTCCAGCTCCAAGTCTTCTTTTGGCCTTGATGATCGTGGAATAGGTCGATCGTCAGGCGCTTGACTGGCGTGACGCTTGGCAGCGGAATACGTCAGACCGCACACGTCGGAACCACCAGTAATGCAGTTGACGACCTTTGAATGGTCCGGGCTTGGCGGTCGACGATCGACATCGTCGATGACATCTTTCAGGTTGCCTTTCGGGACGTGATAGGCTAACTCCTTTTTGAGAGCTATACAATCAGCTGTCGCGTGACCATGGTCGACTTGAAAGTTGCACCACTTTGATTTATCTTTCTTGGCATCATCCATATCGGATTTCTTCGGCCACCAGATGGTCGCTTGGGCAGTCTTCTGGGACTCGACCAAGTATTTAGCGGATCCTTTGAATCCGTAGAAGGATATGTTGGGATATTGAGGGAATTTGGTCGCGGTTTTTAGCCTCCGCTTTCGTCTTGAAACGAACATTTGAAATTTGACGCGCTGGCTCTATTTTGGATACAGCTTTCGGCTTGAACTCTGGCTTCTTGACACATAACGACTTCTGGTTGTCAGTGTGCTTGCGACGAAAGGCTGCGTTGTCCTCGACCCTCATATATGCTAAGGTTCGAGCTCGGACGTCTTCGAAAGTCTCTGGGGGATACTTGGTCAGATCGATATATAGACCTGAACTATCGTCTAGACCACGCTTATAAGCTTCGATCGCAGTTTTGATGTCACAATTGCGGATACTGATCATTTTTGCATTGAATCTATTGAAATAACTTCGAATAGACTCTTTGGTCTTCTGCATGACATAGTACAGATCACTAGTCTGCTTTTTCCATCTTACGACTGCTGGGGAATTGTTGGGAGAATTGGTTGACCAATTCGGCGAACGACCCGATAGATTTGGGTTTGAGATTGATCAACCACTGGATAGCTGGACCAGTGAGAGTCGCCCCGAAACTCTTGCACATGCTTATTTCCTGGTACATGTGTGGAGTCGAGATCGTCCATATGAGCTTCTTATACTGCGCGACACGCTCGGTTGGATCGGTCACACCCGAATACTTGGGAGTGAAGGCAGGAACGTTATACTTCTTTGGGACCTCGACGGTGGCGATCTCGTCGATGAAGGGCGACGCCTGTTACTTGGTGAGCAAGGACAGGATGCGCTCATTTTGGTCTTCTAACATCTTCAAACGCTGGGCGACGGGGTCGTTAAGATCAGGATTTGCCCCTGTCGAGGGATTGGTCCCTAGACTAGTGCCATTACCATGCGACGAACCATTGGTGTCCCCGTTGAACGGAACAAAATATGGCTGCGACCCATAGTAGAATTGCCGCGGTCCATTCTGAAACGATTGTGGTCCATGCTGAAATGGCTGCGATCTCTGCTGGAAAGATTGCGATCCTTGCTGGAAAGGTTGCGATCCTTACTGGAAAGGTTGCAGACCACTTTGGAACGGCTGGGAAAACGGCTGGGATTCATTCTGAAATGGCTGGGCGCCACCTTGCAATGGTTGGGATCCATTGTTCAAGGGTGGTGGTCGGATGTGCTGAGGAGGAATCTGCCTAGACTGGGGATTCGGAATGAACGGACCCGGCTGCTGATTCTGCATGAATGGACCTGGATGTTGATTCTGCGCGGACGGGCCTGGTCCCGGACCTGGATTCTGGATGAATGGTCTAGGACCATTCTGGGGTCTAAAAGGATTCCTTAGCCGCGCGATCTCTTCAGCTGCTCTGCGATTCTGCTCTACCATTGCATTGAGTTGATTCCTGGCAACCTCGAGCTCCTGATACATCTGAGCGACGACTTGTTGCGGATTTCCAGGGGCTGCCATTTTCCTGCAACAGAAAATAGAAGAAACTCCAAGAAACTGTTAGTAGAATGAACGTTCGTCGAGGATTTTCTCTAGATGTAGTCCCACAGATGGCGCCAAACTGTTAATGCCAAAAATCGCACCAAAGGGACAACTTAAGGTCGATGTGGACTTAAACAACTAAAGAAAGAATCTTTCAAAGAGACGTGCGACGATAAATAAAATAAAGAAACAAGGGACTTGTTGACGTAGGAAAAACCTCAATCGAGGAAAAAACCTGCGGACGACAGGGGGTGTCGTCGCTGCACTATGGTCGCCAATCAGGGGCGATGTCCTTGGATACTGGTGTCGATCGTACAGTGATTACAATACAAATGAAGGAAATGCTTCGAAATGTAAAGTACAAGTGTTTGAATGTAAAAATAGGTGTTTATCGTGTACGAAACAAAGTGTGAACTGCTGGTCAAGGGCTGTTGTCGTGCGTCGAGAGCGATACTTAGAATAATGGTTCTTCACTTCAGGTGTTCTTGAATATTGCTTCGGTTGTTATTCGCCGGTTCTTCGATGTCTTGAAATGTTTATTGAGCTTGATATTTATAGTCTTCGTGTCCTTAGCTTCATCCATGAATGCTCCTTTAATGGCCTTAACGGTTGGAAACGGTCGCCGGAGTAATGATCTTCGTCCGTTACGGTCGCCGGCTGTTTAATGATTGTGTCGGTTATAGTCGTTGCTCCTTAATGACTTTTACTCCTGCATTAAACGCTTAATAAACGGTCATGGTTAACGTTAGCTTTGGTCGAAGTCGTACGTCCTTACATAATAGTCGTGCGGATCGGGCGACGCTATGGTCGAGCGTCGTAAGGAACTCTCGACTTATCTTTTATGAGAGACGACGATGGTGTTCTGGGTCTTTGTCGAGACCTTATCTTAATACAAGATATAGTCCTTAATCATACGTTTTACCTGTTCTGGTCGCGGTCGAGCGACGTGATATTTTTTGCCCAAACAATAAGTAAACAAACTAAATTATCATCGATCATCTCATAGACTAAACAGGCTCAGAGCTACTCAATGAACAGAGTTCACTGACTATTTATCTTTATAAAGTGAGAGTTACTATCAGCGGTACTGAAACAGTCTTAGTACTTATCAGCGATAGTGAAACTCAAATACATATCATTTACTTACAATTTTCACTAAGTGTTAAGAGAGGGTCATTATCAAATCACTGAGGGTTTGGATCAATAGTTAGATGCGCCAAATATTATATCATCTACATATATTTGTACCATAATCATCTCACCGTCTTCACGCTTGACAAACAAAGTCGTATCAATCTTACCCTTTTCAAAACCCGAGACGAGTAGAAATGGAGATAGAACATCGTACCATGCTCGAGGGGCTTGTTTCAATCCATACAAAGCTTTATCCAAGATATAGACGTGGTTTGGATTTTCTTTGTCGACGAAACCTTCGGGTTGTGAGACATATACCTCATCTTTTAGAATTCCATTAAGAAATGTTGTCTTTACGTCCATCTGATATACCGTAAAGTTCTTGTATGCCGCGTGCGACTGGAGCATAAGTCTCATCATAATCTATCCCCTCTTGCTGTCGATAGCCTTTTGCTACTAGTCTTGCCTTGTTACGAACAATGATGCCATCTTCATCTTTCTTATTCTTGAACGCCCACTTTGTTCCAATAATACTTTTATCAGTCGGTCTTGGAACTAGCCTCCATACTTTCAATGCTTCGAATTGATTTAGCTCTTCTTGCATAGCTAGAATCTAATCCGGATCATTTAATGCTTCTTTGACTGTGAGTGGTTCAATGTTACTTAAAAACATTGAAAATAGGCACTCATTCACGGTAGCATTCGAGCGAGTCTGAACTCGTGAACTTGGGTCACCTATTATTTGATGAATAGGATGAGCCTTCATCCACTTTGTTGTATGAGGGTGAGGAGCGTAGGATTCTTGAACATTTTCAAGAGTAGTATTCGTCTCTTCTTCGGTTGGAGAAACAATTGGTTCAGCACATGGAAATTCTGGAGGAATACTAGAAGATTCCGGTTGTGGCTGAGGAATGGTTGGTTCAGTAACCGAAGAACTAGGATTTTGTGTTGATCCTTCCACAGCAGTTGTAGTCTCTTGTTGTGGAATAACAACTTCTGGTACTTGAATGTTCTAAACAGGAGTGGAAACATCAACCGGTGTTGAAGTAGATGCACCATGTTGAGTTGTTGTCGCAGCGGAAATTGTTGTAGGTGCTTGTACCATCCTGTTAGAATTAGTAGAATTATTGTAAGTACCATAAAATTCATCATCAAATTCATCAAATAGTAAATCAAGATCAGTTAATTGAGATTTTGAGGTAGAAGGTTGATCCTGATTAGAAGTTGAAGCAGGTTCTGAACTGAGATGTCCAGAAGCTAATATTCCAGTTATAACGGGTCCTGAACTGTTTTGGTCAGAAGCCAATTCGTGATGTTCGTCGAATTTGACATTGACACTTTCCATTATATTCCTAGATTGCTTCAGATATATCCTATATGACGTCGATGAGAAAGAGTATCCAACGAAGACACCATCAATCGCCTTTGGACTGAACTTGTTCCGTTGTTCTTTGTCGTTCAAGACATAACACCTACAACCAAAAACACGAAAATGTTTTATGTCAGGTTTCCGGTTATTCATGATTTCATAAGGAGTTTTATTAAACCGGTGGTGTATGACAAAACGATTTTGAGTGTAACATGCGGTTACCACAACCTCGGCCCATAAGAAGAGAGCTTGCTTTGAATATGCCAACATTGTTCTCGCAGACTCGACTAACGTTCTGTTTCGTCGTTCTACAACACCGTTTTGTTCAGGAGTTCTGGCGGCAGAAAAGTGTTGCATAATCCCATTTGATTCATAGAAATCACCTAGGACTCTGTTCATGAATTATGTACCATTATCTGAACGCACGATTTTAACTGAGATCTGCATGTTGTTCTGAGCTGCCTTGATAACACCAATGAGAAGTTCTGAAGTTTCATCTTTTGACCTTAGAAACTTAACCCATGGGTATCTTAAGAAGTCATCGACTATTACCAAGACATATTTCCTCCCATTTATACTTTCCGTTTTCATTGGACCGCACAAATCCACATGTAACAGCTCAAGTATACTCTTCGTTGTCCGTTCCGGCTTAGGCTTGTGAGGAACCCTCTTCATCTTTCCTTTCTCACACGCATCACATATATTTTCAGCATTGAATTTCAAAGTTGGAAGCCCCCGAACTGAATCTCCTAAAACCAGCTTTTGAATGTATCTAAAATTTAGATGAGATAACCGTCGGTGCCATAGCCAACTTTGTTCTTTAGAAGCTTTGGATAAAAGACACACTTCATTGGTCGGTTTGATATTTGACAAGTTGATTGTATATAGATTTGACTTGCGAGTTCCAACCAGAAGTTCTGTTCCTTCCTCGGTTTTGACACAGCATCTTGTCTTCTTGAAATTCACCTCCAAATCCTTATCGCAAAACTGACCTATACTAAACAGATTGTGCTCCAATCCTTCAACATAGTTGACCTTCTTTATCGTAAGATTGTCTTGAATGATATCTCCAAAACCTTTGATAGGAGCAACCTAATTGTTTCCAAACCTTACACGACCAAGATCTTTTTCCACAAAATTGGTTAGCATGTGTCTTTGGCCTGTCATATGCTTCGAACATCCCGAATCTAAATACCTTATTTTTCTGCATCAACCAGATTTAAACATTTTTAGGTACCCATTGAAGATTGGGTCCTTTTTGGTTAGTTTTTGAAGACATAGTTTCAGACTTTTGTGTCTTTTTCTTTTTCCTCGAGTTTGTATTTTTATAATCATTTGGAATAAAATAAGAATTATCCCAACAACAAGAACCAGGCATAGCAAACGCACTTTCATATCCACAAACAAAACAAAAACATTCACTATTTTTAAAATCCAACAACTGGTCTTTTGAGTAATCTTTGTAAGGCTTTACAAAAGAATTTTTATTACTCGCACCAACTTGTTTATTCTTTGAAAAGCTACTATTTTTGTCATTTTGTTTGGATGAATCAGACGTCGTTTGCTTAACCCGCCATTCTTGTGCTTTTTTCTTCAGATTCACAAAATTATCTGAAACAACATAAGGTTTAGAGTTAGAACCTTTAGAACTCTGAACTTGAGGTTTTCTCGACTTCTTACTCTTCTTTCTTTTCTATAAAGATGAATTCTTTGTGTTTGAACATTCACCTTTATAGAAAGTACTTGAAGGTTTTTCTTCAGATATGATAAAATCAGTATGGTCTTGAAGTTTCTTTGATTTTATTTAAAAATTCTGTATTTTGGTCTGAAAGACTTGTCAAAGAAAAATCACTTTCTTTATTCTTTGATTCTAAATCTTTAATTTGCTTGTTCAATTCATATAATCTTGAATCAAGGATTAACTTTTCTGATTCAAATTGATTTTGTTGAACATTGAGATTATCAATTTCAGAACATTTTTATTTTATCTCAAATTCAACATTATCAACCTGTTGTTTCAACTCATTATTCTTCTTTCTTTCATTTTGTAGCCTTTCTTTTAATCCTTCAACACATGGTGTGGATTCTTCAAATTTACTAAATAAACCAGCATACTCTTCTTCAGAACATGCTAATTTATTTAGCGTATCATTCAGTTCATTACGTAGATTTATGACTTATTGACTTTCTGATTCAGGTAAAGGAAAAGAATTTACCTGTGAGGAAGTGTCAGACTTATCCTCATCATCAGAATCGAATTCTGCTTGGCACATAAATGCATGCTCTTCCTTTTCACCCTCGTCATCAGAATAATCAAGAAAATACTCTTCCTCCACCATAAGAGCTTTTCCATTTTCCTTTTATTGTGCAAGAAGCAACTTTTGTTTGTAGTAATCAGTGTTCTTGACTACCTTCTTTCGACAATCTCTTGCATAGTGACCCGGAGTTCCACAATTATAGCACTTTTGATTCTCCAAAGTCTTCTTATCATCAAACTTTTTCTCTACGTTCTCAAACACCTTTTTACCATCAGCTTTTTCAGATCTCTTATCCACCATTTCAAACCTTTGTTCTTGAAACAGTTTCCTCTCATAGCTGTTGTTCTCAAACTTTCTTGAACCAGACGTATACCTCAAATTGTTGTTTGATGACGGAGGTTTGTAAAACTTCTTTTGAAAGTACCTTGTGAGAAGAACCTAAGCTTGATGTAGTTCAACACCATCATCAGAAATATTTCCCCTGAAACCTGTATCAAACATTCCAGAATCATAAGAAGTAAAGCTGTTCGGTTGGACATCGGCTTGTAAAGCAATTGGTTCTTGAGAAAACTCTTTCTTCTTTTTCTTTTTCTTCTCCTCTCTTATCTCTTCTATTTCTTCCTCATCTTGCAGCATAGTCTCATACAGTTAATGTAATGGCATAGTGGAGAGTCTAGGATTTTGTTTCATTTTTCTAGCCACACTCTTCCACTCGGGTTGTAGTGTGCTAAGAAATTTAACATTTAATTCAATCAGGTCCTTTTTACTTTGTTCTTACTAAGCTCATTAAGGAGAATCACGAATCTGTCATATGTCTCGTAAAGTGACTCATCTTTCTTGGCCCTAAACTCTTCATACTTATTGATGCACATTGTAATTTTCATCTGATTTCCAATTTGAGACCCTTGTAACATCTTCTCTAATTGTCTCCACATGTTGTTTGCCGTATCTTTGTAACTGTCTATCTTGTTGAAGACTTCGTTTGGAATTCCCATGATCACATAAGATCTTGCCTTTTTATTTGCCTCATATCTAGCCTTTTGTTCATCATTGTATTCAGATACGGGAACCAACTTAGGAGTTGTGGTGTTTGGATCATTTGGAACTGGGACATCTTTATATACGGGTTGCATTAAACCATTGTGAAGAGAATGTAGCAAGTGAACACCATTTGGTTGTCGTTCAAGAAAATCCTCAAACCTTTCCTTCCATTGCTCATACTCTTTTTCAATCAAAATCAGAGGTCTAGTATCACTTTCCAAAGAGTTCATTATGTCGTTTCTATTCATCTTGAAAATTACTTGTTTTGATCTTTACACAGAAAAATGAATTTGTGAGAAATTGACAAACTGTCGGGCAACAATGTACGACTGTCGTACAGAACGTGTGCGAAAATCCAAGTGACTATTCGAGGGAGAGGATATCGGTTCTTGATTGTCAACTTATTTAGCTCCCTATAATCGATACACATTCGAAACGATCCATCCTTCTTCTTGACGAAGAGAATCGGGGCTCCCCAGGGTGATGAACTTGGTCGAATTAATCCTTTATCCAAAAGTTCTTGAAGTTGATTCGACAACTCTTGCATTTCCGCAGGTGCTAAGCGATACGGGGCCTTAGCTACGGGCGCCGCTCCGGGTATAAGATCAATCTGAAATTCGACTTGTCTAAACGGTGGAAGTCCAGGCAAATCGTTTGGAAATACTTCTGGGTGATCCTTCACCACAGGAATATCTTGAACTCGCTTCTCCTCAGGCTTCTTCTCAATCACTTGCGCCAAGAACGCAACATACTTCTTCCTCAAATACTTATGGACCTTCATACATGATACTATCTTCAGACTCCTTCCAGCTCTATCTCCTTGGACAACTAGGGTTTCTCCGCCTTATAATGGTAACCTAACCGTCTTTTCAAAACAACTAACCTCTGCTCGGTGCTTAGATAACCAATCCATGCCTATTACTACATCGAAACTCCCCAATTCAATTGGAATAAGATCGACACTAAACAGCTTATCAGCTAAGTTCAAGGTACAGCCTAAGATTACATCCTTAGCTTCTAATTCAAATCCATTAGCAACCTCAACAATATAAGCATTCGGCATTTTCTTAGATTCTAGATTGATCAAAGGCCTAAATTCTAAAGAAACAAAACTCTTATCGGCACCAGTGTCGAATAATACGGATGCATAATAATCGTTTAGAAGAAACGTACCTGTCACTACATTGGGGTCTCGACGTGCTTCTTCTGCTCCTAAAACAAATGCCCGTCCTCGAGCTTGTCCTCCTTGGTTTCCCTGATTGGCTTGCCTTGCTTGATACCCAGCGTTGTTATTGTTTGGTCCTCTTCTCAGCCTTGGGCACACATTTCGGAAGTGATCCGGACTTTCGCACTCAAAGCATACCCTTCCTTCTTCCTTCACATTCTTTATCGTCTTACAAAATCGAGCTAAGTGACCCTTTTGCTTACAAATGCTACAGATGAGACAGGCTCCCTCGTGATGTGAACTACATTGGTTACACTTTGGTTGAGGCCTATTGTAACGTCCTACTTCCTTAGCATTCATCCCAAAGTTCCATACTACTTTCTTATTCCTGCTCCCGATAACATTAAGATAAAACTTCATTCCTATTTTTAGATAATGCCGCAAATACCAAAATTTTGAGTTTCATCCTACATCAATACTAAAGTTCTTAGATCTAATACCACCAATCACTTATAATTACCCAAAATACTTAGTTCATAATAACCACAAGAAAATGTTTTCCTTTGAACCCAAAAGTCTTATCAAAAGCTGTCAAACTATCAATCATCCTATTCAAAACCATCCCAAATACACAACTATCAAGATCATCAACACAAGCATAGCTAGCACTACTCCTCTAAATCTTCCACCGTCCACGTCAATATCCGCCCCGATACACTTCAATCGAAACCCACAACACCAATAGCGTCAATAGCATCACTACTACCATGCTCCTTATCTCGGCTCGTAAAGCTACCCTCCGAGCTACTTTAGCTCCATTCACGGCATCGGACGACATGTTGGTTAAAAGGTGACTTAATTCCACTAGCTCGGTCACGACTTGACTCTGGTGACTGACCCTCATTTGACATCCGTGCAAGTCCATTGTCACGGCCCTAAGGCGTTTCTCTTCAGTCCAAGTCATGCCAAGCGCTCGACTAATCGGCACTCCCTCGATCACCCGTGAGGGTTCCGGTGCGTCTCGCTGATCATACCTAAAAGACACTCGTCTAGGTATTGGCACGCTCTTCCTAGCGGTTTGCCTCGTACGTGGACCCCTAGGTGGCATCACTACCGGGATAGGTTGTGGAGGAGCCACAACCGGAGGCATCCTCGGCTCATCATTAGGGTCTCGTTCCTCGTCAGACGTACGCTCACTTGATGGCGTGTAGGAAGGTTCCGAGCTTGATGATGATGACGACATGGTATTGCTGAAGTAAGAGTGTGATGAGGATGTTGACATAGTGATACTGAAGTAAGAGTGTATAACATTACTATCGCGCAATATAAAGGCTAAGCGTACTATACTATTGCATACTATAGGCAATAACTACACTCCTATTAGGCATACAACGTGAAGCATCAAGTGTGAAAACACACATCTTCCTAGTATATCCATTTCCGGTCTCGCATTACTCTTTCTTTAATTAAACATAGGTGATCAGGCTTTGTTTAATTAAAGACAAATGATGCAATACCCGAATTAGTTATACTAGCAACATGTTTAGCAAATTAAATGTTCATTCCCGTTTTTGGTTATAGTTGCAGTTTTCCAAAGGAAAACCGGTATTCTCTATAACCTTTAGCTCTGATACCAAATATGTTACACCCCGCTAAAGCGGAAACACGGAATGTGCAGCTCAAGTTTCATAGCAAAAGTTACAAGATCACAACAACCATCGAAATACATTCAAAGGTTGTTAGATCTGAAGTTTTGTCAATAAACCAAGTGTTGAAGATCTGATAAGAAGACTCAGATGTTCTGAGTAGAGAAGTCAGAGATCTTACTGTGAAAGCTCAGAAGTATTGATAAGAGAAATCAGAAGTCTGGGAAGAAAAGTCAGATGTCTGAGTTAAGGAGTCAGAAGATCTGAGATGCGTTATCCGAAGAATGTTCAGAAGTTCTGAACTACCTGTTCAGAACTTATGACGAGATACTTTACTTAGTATTTTATAAACTAATTAGGACACGTGTTATGTTCTTATTAGTCTTTCTTATTTGTACTGTAGCTTTAAGATGTCCGTTGCAGTATAAATAGTAGTTAGCTCTTCGTTACTAACTGATTGATTTTTCCCGTATAACTTTGTATTCATTCTTTGTAATCTTTGAGATTCTCTCTCTCTTAGATCTGTAATTCTGTTCATCATTGAATACAATTGGGCTTGATCATACAAATTCTCAATTACTGGTTTCTACATTGATTGTAAGATAAGATCCTGAACTTACAATTGGTATCAGAGCTAATCAACAAACAAATTCGTTCAAGATTGTTATCGCGAAGATCGATTGATCAATTTCTTGAAGATTTCTTGATTCATTCAAAATTCGATTCCGCTGCTAGGGCTAGTTCTTGAATTCTTGGCAATTCTTGAATTACCTGTTACATTTCGATCAAGAAACTCGAATTTGTCTTTCTGTTGAATTTTCTTACAATCATGTCTTCTAAAGAATATCTAGCCATGGGATCTGAAACCAAACCGCCTGTTCTTATACCAGAAGAGTATCAGCAATGGAAAATCCGTATGATCCAATTCCTAGACAACATTGATGAAAATCTTATGATCTCTATTCGAGAAGGTCCAATTAAAGTGTACATCGATGTTGCTGCAACTCCTGCTACAGAGACAACTCCAGAAATTCCAGCGACCAGAGTGAAAAAGAGTTATTCCCAATACACAGCTGAACAGAAGAATAGGCATGCTATTGACAAAAGAGCAATTACTTTGATGACTTTGGCTGTCCCAAATGAGGTTCTTAACAGGATTGACAGTGGATCGTCAGCTAAAGAAATGTGGGACGAATTGGAAAGGCAGATGCTAGGAACTGTGAGATCTATTCATGCAAAGTTAAATCAAAGCATAAATGCTTATGAAAGGTTCAAAGCAAAAGAGTCAGAAAGTTTGACACAGACATACAGTAAATTTTGCACTATTCTAAATGACTTGAGAAGAAATGGACTGAAGAAAACGAAGTCAGAAATAAATTACAAATTTCTGAACAGTCTAAATTCAGAATGGTCATCATTTGCCATAAGTCTGCAAATGAACAAGGATATGTGTGAAGAAGACTTAAATGATATGTTCTGTGTTCTTAATCAACATGAAGATTCTGTCAAGTTAGTTGTGGAAGAGAAGAAAAATGTTGCTGATCAGTTAGCATTCTTATCAAAGTCCAAAGCAATCAAAGCACCCAAAAAGACTGCATATCTATTAGAGATACCTAATCTGGAAGAATCTGACAAGGAAGAAGGATCAGAAGATGATGAAGATATCAAGATAATGGCTGAGAAACTAGCTTTGTTGACAAATACTTTCAACAAAAGGTATGGGAAGGGTAGATTTCAAGGAAATTATAAGAGAGTTGGGAGTTCAGATTATAAGAAGAAAGAAGACAGAGAAGAAAATAAGTTTGAAAAGAGAGTCTGAGAAGTGAAGAAAACAAAGAAGAGAAGGATGAGAGAAAAGAAAAGAATCTGTGTTTCAAATGTGGAAAATCTGGCCACTATGCTAAGGATTGCAGAGTTAAAATTGTGAAAGACTATGAGTACTACACCAAGAAGGCTCAGCATGCAAAGAAGAGAGATGATAAAATTGCTTTGTTGGCTGAACAGGAGAATTGGTTGTACTACACTTCTGATGAAGATGATCATATCAACTTTCCACAGATGCAGAGCTATATGGCAAAAATGAGAAATGAGGATGATTCTGATTTTGAAGATGCTGATTCTGAGTTATCTGCTGAGGTACATTCTTCACTTGAATTAGAGTTAATGACACAGATTGGTGAAATGAAAACTGAATTTGCTAATCTAAGAAAACAGATAAAAGGAGAAAGAAATTTGGTTAACAAATTCAGAATTGAAAAAGAAGTAATAAAAGAACAATATGAAGAATCTGAGGCTGAGAAACAGAAAGTTAAAGATGAAAATTCTGAATTGATGAAAAGGCTTTCTGAACTAAAAGTTGAGTTTTCAAAAATAAAGGATGAAAAAGGTGATTTACAAATAAAATTTGATATGTTATTTGAAGAAAGAAAGAATTTATACACCAAAATTAAAGAATTAGAAGATCTGAATTTGAAAAGGGGTCAGACTCAGCAAACACTAAATCTTTTATTAAGCAATGTTAAAGATACAAGATTTTACAACCCAAAGAAGGGATTGGGATTGGAAGAAAATGTCACTTTAAAAAGAGCTCCAATAAACTTGTATGAAAAACTTCAAGTTTCTAAGCCAAAAATCCCAGAAATTGTTGAAGTTTTCATAAGACCTGCTAGTTCTATAACAAGTTCTGACAATTTGCAAAGACCAAACTCTAAAAAGTCAGATGAGAAAATTTCTGAGTCTAAAACAGAAAAGTCAGTTGGTTCAGAAGAAAAGGTTAAGAAAGAAGTTTCTAAACCAACAGATGAGAAGCCAAGATACAATGATACTAAATTCAAGTATGATTCTTTAAATGTCAGCTACAAAAATAAACAACCAAGTTTTTCATATCATGACATTGAGAGCATATTTGACACAAGTAAAAATTCTGAAACAGTCAATCAGAAGTCTGAAACTTCTAGTCAGGATTCTGAACTTTGTAGTCAGAACTCTGAGTCTAAAGATCAGACATCTGAGTCTGTAAATCAGAACTCTGACTTAGGTAGTCAGAAGTCTGATTCAACTGGATTTTCTGAAACAAAATCAGATGAATTTTTGCAACTTGAAAAGAGATTTAATCTTGTGAGTCAAGAACTTGAGGACTTAAGGAAAGCTTATGATGAACTTGAAAATGATTTTGTGAGGTGGATATTAAACTTGAAGAAGCTTTGAAAGAAAAGAATATTTTTATTCAGAAAATAACAGAGCTTGAAAAACTGAAGACTGAGTATGATCTTTTTAAAATTAATTCTTTAAGAGAAAATGATAAATTCTTTAATGAATCAAGTACATATAAAAAAGGTGAATCATCCAATTCTTCTAACAAAAAGAACTTGACTTTTTCAGAAAAAGAAGAAAGCAAAAGGAAAGATGATCTTGCAAAGTTGAATGATCTGAAAAAGGATCTTGAGAAGCTTAGAATGAAATCTACTTCTGAACTCAAAGCTAGAAATTCTTGTAATAAGGGCAATTGTACTCTGAACAGTATCAATAAAAATGATATGACCTATGTTTCAGATTTATTGTCACTTGCAAAGAAAAATCTTGTTTGTGTTAGATGTAAAAATGATTCATTCCAATACTCTCATAAATGTCAAGTCAAAATAACTTCTGTTTCATACATAAGAAAAGATATTCAGAAAGTTTCAGTTCCTCAAAATACAGAAAAGAAGAAAATTTATGTTCCTCAGACTCAGAAGAAAGAAAAGATAAAAGAAAAGAAAGTTGAAAATATAGCAAAACCAAAAGTTACAACTCTCAAAAAGAATTTGAACAAGCTTGTAAGCAGAAAATGTTCTGACTTCATAAAAGTTCAAGGAAAATGGTGTTTGAAGAAAGATTTTGAGTGGAGAGTAAAAGGTACTAATGTTAAATCCAATGACAAAGCTAACAAAGATGGACCCATTCCAAAATGGGTACCTAAACCTAACTGATCCTTTTGCAGGGCTGTCATGTGTGGTTTTTAGATTCAGGAGCTTCAAGACACATGACAGGTCAGAAGTCTTTTCTATCAAACTTCACAGAAAAGGCTGGAGGAGCAGTAAACTTTGGAAATAACAGCAAAGGACAAGTCAAAGGTTATGGGGATTTAACTAAAGGGGATCTGACTATCCAAAAGGTTTTCTATGTTGAAGGATTACAGCATAATCTTTTCAGCATAAGTCAGTTTTTAGACAGTCTTTGTCAAATTAAGTTTCAAATAACAGGTTGCATGATCTTAACTGAAAATGATGTTAAAGTCTTCTGGGCCAAAAGACATATGGACTTATTTGTAGTTAATTTTTCAAAATTGAAAACATTAAATACAGTTTGTCTTTTATCAAAATCAACTGCAAATGAATGCTGGCTTTGGCACAGAAGATGTTCTCATCTGAATTTCAAAGATCTCAATAATCTCGTTGCAAAACATCTGGTTAAAGGCTTACCAAAGCTTAAATTTGAAAAAGAATCATTATGCTCAGCTTCTGAAATGGGCAAGATGAAAAAGAGTTCTCACAAATTAAAAATGGACTCATCTTGCAAAGCACCATTAGAAATGATTCATACTGATCTTTGTGGTCCAATTTCAGTTCAATCTATGGGAGGAAAGAAATATATGCTTGTGATTGTTGATGAATTCTCCAGATACACATGGGTTGAGTTCCTAAGAGCTAAGTCAGAAGCTGCTACTACGTTGATAAATTTTATCAAAAGGATTCAAGTTCTCTTACAACTTCCAGTTCAGAAAATCAGAAGTGATAATGGAACAGAATTCAGAAATGAGACTCTTCAGAATTTTTTAGAAAGTTCTGGGATTTCTCACAATTTTTCTGCTGTCAGAACTCCTCAACAAAATGGTGTTGTTGAAAGGAAGAATAGAACTCTAGTTGAAGCTGCGAGAACAATGCTGGCTTATGCAAATCTTCCTACTTTCCTATGGGCTGAAGCAATTGCAACTGCTTGTTTTACACAGAATAGAACTTTAATCAATAAGAGATTAAATAAGACTGCTTATGAACTGATAAATAAAAGAAAACCATTAATCAAATTCTTTCATGTTTTTGGTTGCAGGTGCTATGTTCTTAGAGACAGAGAAAATCTTGCCAAATTCGATAAAAAGGCAGATGAAGGATACTTTGTGGGTTATTCTTTAACTTCCAAAGCATTCAGAATCTACAATAGAAGAACCAAGAGGATGATGGAGAGCATAAATGTAACTTTTGATGAAGCCAGAATGCGGACTTCTGAACAAGACAGTTCAGAACTCATGCTGAACAAGACAAAAATGACTTCTGATACAAATTCTAATCCTATTTGTTCAGAACTCAATTTACTGTTTAAGGATGCTTTTAGTGAATTAATTCCTGATTCTTATGCAGAATATGAAAACCCAAAGATGGTCAAAGAAATGAAAAATAAGACTACAGAAATAGTTCAATCAACTGTAATTTTTGACAAAGGTCCATCAGAGGAATGTCCAAATCTAATAAATACAAGTGGTGAAAATTCTGAACCTTGTAATCAGAATTCTGATTCCTGTACTCAGAACTCTGAACAAGTCACTCAGAATTCTGACTTCATTAATCAGAACCCAAACTTGGATATAACTCCTATTCATACATCAGAACAAGGGGACAGTTCAGAATTACAAGCAATCATTGATGAAAATGATGCAAACAACAATTATTCAGAGATTGATGTACTCCCTAGTGCTAATAAATGGACTAAAAATCATCCTATTCATCAAGTAATAGGTGATCCATCAGCAGGAGTAAAGACCAGATCAGCTACAGCAAATGAAGCAATGTTTGCTGGTTTCTTGAGTGTGATTGAACCAAAGAAAGCTAATGAAGCCCTAGAGGATCCAGACTGGATTTCAGCAATGCAAGAGGAATTGCTTCAATTTGAAAGAAATAAAGTTTGGAGACTCATTCCAAAGCCTGAAGGTAAATCTATTATTGGAACTAAATGGGTGTTCAGAAACAAAAAGGATGAATCAGGTGTTGTCATCAGAAACAAGGCAAGATTGGTTGCTAAGGGATACTGTCAACAAGAGGGAATTGATTATGATGAGACATTTGCACCAGTGGCAAGAATAGAGGCAATCAGAATATTTTTGGCCTATGCTGCACATAAAAACTTCAAGGTGTATCAAATGGATGTCAAATCAGCCTTTCTAAATGGCAAACTTAATGAAGAGGTGTATGTCCATCAACCTGAAGGTTTTGTTGATCCAGAATTCCCTGATCATGTTTATATTTTAGACAAAGCTTTATATGGTCTAAAACAAGCACCACGAGCCTGGTATGACACTCTTACTAAACACTTGTTAGGTTCAAGATTCAAGAAAGGTAAGATTGACACAACTTTGTTTTTAAAGAAACAGGGTGATGATTTGATAATTTTTCAAAAATCATGTCATCTGAATTTGAAATGAGCATGATGGGTGAGCTGAATTTTTTCCTTGGTCTTCAAGTCAAACAATTACCAAAATGTATTTTTATAAATCAAGGAAAATATGTCAGAGATATTCTGAAAAAGTTCAAAATGTCTGATTGTGCTTCTATGAGAACACCTATGGCAACTAACATAAAGTTAGATGCTGATCTCAAAGGTGTTTCAGCAGATATCAAACTCTATAGAGGCATGATTGGGTCATTACTTTATTTGACTGCAAGTAGACCAGATATCATGTTTTCTACCTGTTTTTGTGCTAGATTTCAATCTAACCCGAAAGAATCACATATGTTGGCTGTCAAAAGGATTTTAAGATATCTCAAAGGAACACCTGATCTAGGTTTATGGTATCCAAAAGAAACTGACTTCAAATTGACTGCTTTCACTGATGCTGATCATGCAGGAAGTAGGTTGGACAGAAAGAGTACATCTGGTGCTTGTCACTTTTTGGGAGATAAAATAGTGAGTTGGGCATCAAAGAAGCAGAATTGTGTGTCCACTTCAACTGCTGAAGCAGAATATGTTGCTGCTGCTGCTTCATGCTCTCAAACATTGTGGATGAGAACACAACTCATGGACTATGGATATCAGCTTAACAAGATTCCCATCTATTGTGACTCAGAAAGTGCAATTGCCATTACTCAGAACCCTGTTCAACATTCGAAGACTAAACATATAGATGTGAGGTATCATTTTATAAAGGACTATGTGGAAAAAGGAACTATAGAGATGCACTTTGTGCATACAAAGTATCAATTGGCTGACTTGTTCACAAAGCCTCTTGATCACAAAAGGTTTTCTTTTCTCATATGTAAAATAGGAATGCTTAATCTGCCTAATTGAAAATATTTTTTTTCTTAAAAATGCTAAATTTTTCTAAGTAAAATTGTCTGAGTAGTGTACTCAGAACTCTGAGTCTTGAGTTCAGAACTTCTGAGTCTTGAGTTCAGAACTTCTGAGTCTTGAGGTCAGAACTTCTGAGTCTTGAGTTCAGAACTTCTGAGTCTTGAGATCAGAACCTCTGAATCTTACGGTCAGAGATTCTAAGTCAATACATCAGCAATCTAGCTTTCAAAAATTTATTTTTGAGAAATTAAAATACTTCAACTGTGTGGATTATGCTTCTTCTATTATCTTTTCATCTCATCTTTATGTATCATTAATAGTCAAATGCATGCTCAAGTCAAGGGGGAGCATCAAAATTCCTTTGGAAATCATTTTGTGATGCTTAAAAGATTTGCTTTCATTTTCTATCTCTGATTATTCTAAGAAGAACAAGCTTTTCATGATAAATTTTGTTGTTATTCAAACTATATCTGAATTAAAAAAAATTCATATTCAGATATAAGATTTTAAATGATTTTTTAATTCATCATAATATGAACAGAATTTTGATGATAAAAAGTGGTTCTATCTGTTCAAACCTCTTCTGAATAATCAAAATGTTTTATATTTGTCAGAAGTTGATTTTAAATGACATTTTGGTTACAAGGTAAAATTCTTCTGAGAAGAACAATCAGATATCTGATAAAGAAAAGTCAAAACATCTGAGCGTGTTATTCAGATCTTTGACTTGAGTCAAAATTCTATCCACTAACACGTGTCAGCTTCATATTTGTTTGATTATGCCACGCATTTCATTTAAATCCTCTGTGGCATTTCAAATGTGTTGACTCCGTTATAACATTGATTTCGCTTTTCCGTTAAACCTTTCAACTTCGCGGATTTTAAATAGGTCTTAAAATCCCTATTTCAAATCTTTTCAAATTCCAGAGCGAAAAGTGAGATACGAATCAAATCCAGAGTTCTTTGAATTTGTTTTCTTCTTAAATCATGTCTAGAATACGAAGGAGTGGTCAAATTTCCCTACACTCTACAAAATCGATAATGGATTCATCTGATTCAGATAATGATGAAGTACAGAATAGAGCTGTAGAAGAAGAAGCAATAAGAAATGATGGAGAAGATGAACAAATGGATGAATCTGAAGGAAATGCGGATGAGGTAAACGTTAATATTGAACATGAACAGAGTGCTGCAGGTTCTATTATGTCAGATAGACCTATTTTAGTGGAAAGAATTGTTCTTGAGAGTGAATGGCTGAAATTATCTGAAAATAACTGTGTTATATTATTTGAGGAAAGTCGGTTTAAACCTGAACACAGAATTATAATGGAGTTATTCAAACACCATCCGTACAGAAAATGGTTTACACGAAGTAAAAATGTGCCTGTTCAGTACATACAACAATGGTGGAAACATCTTAGGTTAGAAGATAATAAGTTTGTGTCTGAAATTGGAGGAGTGACATTTGCCTTATCTATCTCTGCACTAAGAGAAATGCTGAATTTACCAGAGAAAGATGATGTACAAAGAAGGACAGATTTTGAGGACTCACCCTTAACAGAGGAATTAATAGCAGAGTTTATGAAGTTGGGATACAATGAAGGATTGAGGACTCTCAGTTTGTTCAGAAGAAACAAATTACCGCCTATTTGGGCTTGTTTCTTTCATGTGGTAAATAAATGTGTGTCAGGGAAGAATAGTTCTGCTGATCAAGGTTCTAAACAAATTCTTCAGATCTTTCAGGGTTTAGTGAAGAATAGGCATTATGACTATACTTTAATACTTTGGGAAGACATGAAGAATACATTTGAGAAGAATCAGAAAGCAATTCAGAAGAAAACAAAGGATGCTCCACTGACATACATTCCTTATATAAGGTACTGGCAAATTGTTATTTGGTATGCCATGCAGGAAAACAGAACAATCTCAAGAAGAACAAATGAAGAGCATGGTCCTACATTTTATTTGGGTAAGATGACCTCGGTAACAAGACTTGAAAACTATCCCAATCATAAAATGTTGCCAAAATCACTTAGGAATTATATTCCAAGGGAGAGTGAGATTTTAAAAGCTTATTGCACCTCTATGGGAATTGAATTACCTCAAATCCCTACCCAAGAGGACCAACCTGAGAAGAGAGGTGAGGGGTCTAGTCGAATTAGAGAGGGGGAGGATGTTCAGATGGGTGAACATTCTGAGAGACTTGAGAGGGAAAATTCTGAGAGCTTGGTTAGATTTGGTGAGGAAAAACAGAATGAGAGTGATGAGGATGAGAGATTGTCAACAGAGGTTCAAACAGAAAGAGATGCCTCTGAACCAGCTAATCTTGACCAGGTAACCACAAATGCTATTGGTTCACATCTCTTGGTGTCCAATATTGAAACAAACACCATGGACCTAGTGGTGGATCTTGAACAACCCATCCATATCCACTCAGAAGCATTTCAACATGCTACTGTTTCACACAAATCCGGGGAACCATCCCAAACTCATTTGGAGGGAGGTGATAAATCCCAATCTATTTTTCAACACATTGAGTCTGAATATCACAGTCCTATTCATATTGAGCCTGAAATTCCTTCTGACACTTGCACAAATCAGGAATTTCGTATTCCTGAAACAACATTCATAGACATACCTAATGTTGGGTGTCGAGGATTGGATGGAAGTCCTGGTGAGGTGAACATTACAAAAGCCTCATTCAAACGTACATCTGTTGTACAAGATGACTGTGTGTTATCTACAGGCCATGAGCCCTCTGGGCACATGAAAACTGGACCATCTGTTGGTTCAGGTTCACTGTTAGAAACTTCTGAATTTGAAAAGATTCAGAAACAAAACAAGGAGATGGGGGAAAAAGTAGAAAATTTGGAGAAGAAGGTGGAGGATTTGAATGATGAGATGTCAGATTTGAAAGTTGTGTTGGAGAAAAAGTTGATTTCTGTTGAAACCAAAGTAGATGATGTAAAGAAATACTTGGATTCTCACAAAAAGGAGATCATGGATATAATGTCTGGTTTTCAAAAAGATATGTTAAAACAAATGCAAGGTATGCAGGAATCTATACTGAAAGCACTGAGTGTGTCATTGGCTTCTACTTCAAAGCCTCTTGATCCTGTTCCTATTGCAGAAGCTGAACCTGAAGTTACTTTTAATCAGAACTTGAAAAGAAAGTTTTATGATAATGAGCCTCATGATCATCAAAAGGGGGAGAAAAGACAAAGGTTAAGTTCTGATGATGATATTGGCATAGAAGATTTTGAGATGGCAGATATGCAATTAGCTAGTACAAAAAGTTCAGAAGATCAGACACAGGAAAATTTAAAGGCAATAACTCAGATAGTTCACATTGATAGCTCAGATACAGAGGAAATGGAGTTGGAAAGTACAGATGGTGGTGATTCAGATAAAACAGAGGAATTGGACTTAGACATAGAAAAGGAAGGAACCTCAGATGAAACTGAAGTTATTGAGGAATCTGTATTGAGATCAGAAAAGACAGTGGAAAGTGAAGTGGTCAACATGTGTACAGATATTGTGGTGTATAACAAAGAAAATATGACGGATTCTGAATTAGAAGAAAGGAGGTTAAGTGAAGAGTTGATCAGAAGAATGCATAATAATTTAGTCAGAGCTTTGAATGTTCAAAAAGTTCAGCAAGGAATAAAAATGGTAAGACCTATTGATCTAATGGGAGAAGAAGACAGAACTGTGAATTATACTCAGGATTTTGAAGATGATTTTATATTTAACTTTTGTGATGAGTTAAATACAGAAGAAGAGTATGTGAAAGTGAAAGACTTCTTTATGCCTTCTGAGTATGTATTCAGAAAACCAATTGAGATCCCAAAGATTAACTTGCAAAGACTAGAAGAACCTGTATGTGATTTCATTCTAGAGTTAAGTGATGTGCCATTAGCCAGACAATTTCATGATGATATTTTTCCTGAGGAAATATATGATAATCTCTACTACACAGAAGGAGAGTATGAGCCTTTGGAAAGTAACATTGATGGTTTTATGGATGACAGAGCTCAGATGGTCTACTCAGAAGCTTCTAACAGGTTCAGAGTTCCTGACTCAAAACTGCATATTCAGAAAAGAATTGAGAAAGTTCTGATGTTTCAACAAGATGAATTCAATGGTTTAATGTTTGTTAGAATGGAAGTACTGAAAGAAAGAAATACAAAGGTTTCCATGTCTACTTTTGATTTTCACAGATTGACTCTTGATGATCAGATCTTTTTAGTCAAGTTCTTTGCCAGCACTGAAGAAGCCTTAATGGAAATTGAATGCAGAAGACTTCTGGGTATCTATGTCAGAAATATATACTTGTATGACTTCCAATTAGCTATTGAAGAAAGAAAAGAAAAGTGTAATCTGAGTTCTCCCACAAAGAAAACAGAAGTTGGTTTTCATTTGAAGGGATTTGTGAATGAAGGAATGGAGACAGAAGGGTTCACATATACAGTTCACGAAAGGCTTGAATTGTTCAGATTAAAAGAGTTGGTGAAGTACAGTGATGCAACTCTGAATTGGTTATTGATTAAAATGGAAGTAAGTGTGGAAACTGAAAGAGAGAGTTTAAAGAAGAGATGTATAAACTGTGTGAAGAGGAGGTTGGATCTTAGAAGAAAAATCAGAAACAGTAGTGAATGGTTGCTATCTGAGGTGAATCCCAAAAAGATTCTACATAATGATTTTGTGTTTCCTGCTGAGTATGAAGTGAATGAAATTCTGTCAGATGAAGTTGAAGAAGTGCAGAATACAACATCTCAGAATGTGCAGATAACTAGTTTTGATCAAGCTGAACAGTCTGAACCCAAAGAAGATGAAATATCCATTGATCTAAATGGATACTTTCTTGAATTTGATTTGCCTGAGTTCTTCAAACCAAAAGAAGTACAATTCTTGGATGTGTATTATGATAGACCTAAGGAGACTCAGATCTGGTTGGCTGAAAAATCAAGATGTCTTGGCAAAACAAAGCAAGCCGTTTACTCGGATTTTTTAATTACTGGAATCAGAGAATTGAGGGTTAAGAAATTCAGAAAGATGGAGTACTTATCCTTTGAAGTTCTGAGAGAAGATGGCAAGGTTTATTACTTCACTGATGCAGATTTTGAGAAACTATCAGTGGTTGACTTCTACAGATTACACAGCTTTCTATGCTTCAAAGAGTCGAGCAAAGACAGAAATGAAAGGAAGGCAAGAAGTGTGGTAATTGAGGCCATGTTCTACATCTTAAGGTGGCACTGTTATACAGATTTTCAAATAGCTTTGTACTTACAAAAGTCATGTGTTTATCTGGCAAATCCCAACACAGATCATGAACAGAAAAAGGTGTTAAAGACTGGAAGTGTTCACAAATATCCAGATTTGGGAGTATTTTTGAAAAACAAAAGTGGAAAGATCTTCTTCAGAGCAAAGGAAACTGCAAAATACTGTTCTGGAACTTTAAGAATCATAAAGCATAATTTGGAGAAAAAGATGCTGAAAGTGAAGGAAGCAAACATGACTCAAGAAGTAATCAATCAGCAAGTTTAAATTATTCAAGAAATCATTGACAAAATTGATAAGAGGCTTAATCTGAGAAATGTGCTACTTCAGAAAATTGTTCCTGCTCTGAAAGAACTGGATGATGCAAAGTTTAAGTTTATTTGACAAAAAGGGGGAGATTGTTAGATCTGAAGTTTTGTCAATAAACCAAGTGTTGAAGATCTGATAAGAAGACTCAGATGTTCTGAGTAGAGAAGTCAGAGATCTGACTGTGAAAGCTCAGAAGTATTGATAAGAGAAATCAGAAGTCTGGGAAGAAAAGTCAGATGTCTGAGTTAAGGAGTCAGAAGATCTGAGATGCGTTATCCGAAGAATGTTCAGAAGTTCTGAACTACCTGTTCAGAACTTATGAAGAGATACTTTACTTAGTATTTTATAAACTAATTAGGACACGTGTTATGTTCTTATTAGTCTTTCTTATTTGTACTGTAGCTTTAAGATGTCCGTTGCAGTATAAATAGTAGTTAGCTCTTCGTTGCTAACTGATTGATTTTTCCCGTATAACTTTGTATTCATTCTTTGTAATCTTTGAGATTCTCTCTCTCTTAGATCTGTAATTCTGTTCATCATTGAATACAATTGGGCTTGATCATACAAATTCTCAATTACTGGTTTCTACATTGATTGTAAGATAAGATCCTGAACTTACAAAGGTCAAACCTTGTCTTTTACAATTGTTTTTATGGAAGGGAAATGAACATGAAATTTAAAGATAGTAAAGAAAAGCTTCATCACGTGTAGCCTTCCTAAGTTCCAACCTTAAAGACGTTCTCCTGAAAAGCATGTAAATGAGAGTGTCAACTAATGCACTAGTTGGTGAGATCACAGGTTTAATGAGTATAACATTGTTTGCCATCACAAAATAGTTTAAATCCACACATGGAATAAAATAATACGGTTATAAAACCACTTGCTCGAGGTAATCATATGTAAAATGCTAAGTTATTGAGCCCGTTACCCGACCTATACCGACATAATTTGCCCCTACCACAACGGTGGAATCATTCCACATACGCGCATGTTCTATCACCAACATTACGCAATACAACAATAATTATGCACTCAAACAAGCGCTACTTGTGAGTGGGGGTGTCAACCCAAATAACGTTATTCATAATTACCAACGGCTCACACTCGTGAGTTAAACGGGTAACGTATACGTGAACGGAGACTTTATACATGATAGCAAAAGAAACTCAAACTTACAACATTTGCAACAACATAGATACCATAGAGCATAAATAAGCAAGCTTCGTATTTTCAAGAAAACGAAATAATCGGTGTGTAAAATAGTTGTAGTAACCACATGCTTTTCACCCCAAAATATGTAAAACATTGAAAAAGGGGCTGTGAATACTCACTTGATACGTGACAGAATCCAGGAATCTCCCACAAATACTCCGAGATGATCCTACTTCAAACCTATGAACGTAAGGTCACTAGTGAGTTCTCAATCTCGAAGGTTCGGTACTAATTATCCAAATCATCATAAAATGCCTTGTTGTGTTTTAATATTATAACGTAATAAACGTATACATTGTTCTCTTAGATTAAAGTTTCTACAAATTCGTCCCAATAAGTAACGAAAAGGGTTTTAAAGAACATAAACATATATAGTACGTATATATGTATAAACCGAAATTTTATCGTAACGATGATAAAATTAGGGGTCGTAAACGAAATGACAAATATTTAAATGTATAAATATATAGACATAATATATATTTATACTCCAATATTTCATCATAAAATGATGAAATGGGATCAAGAATAAAATGCATAAATATATATATAAATATATTATATATATAAACCTTCCACAATTTCATCATAAAGATGAAAAGGGATAAAGAATAAATAAAATGCATAAATAAAAGACATAAATAAATTGCATAAATAAAAGATATACTTATATACTCCACTATTTCATCATGAAATGATGAAATGAGATTAGAAATAGTCCTTATAATAAATAATAAATTGTCCTTTACTGTCCAGAATTTGATGTCACTTTGTGTTCAACTTTTGGTAACTTCCAGGTATAATTAAATCATGAAATTTTATGTCCATTAAGTTCAATGCGTTAGGAAACTTTTGACACCAGTTTCATAATTTTTGGAGAAGTATAAGCACATGAAATAATACACGACGTAAAATCCGACAGAATACTTTGCTGTTTGCATCCGGATTTTGTGAGGACTGTTTGATAAATGAAATCTTTGAGTTTTTAAATGAAACCACTTGGGTTTGAATCTTAACACACTAAAATGAATTCCAGAAAAAGAATCACTCCATTTGGAGTTAAAATGAGTGAGATATGACTCTTTGAAGTGAGGTGTAATTTCTGGCAGCAAGCTGTCCAATCAACACCTTGTGCATGTGCACCCAACTAGACTTTTAAACCAAAATTCTTATTCCTTTGCATGCAAAATCCGATTTGACTCTCATCCATACAAATATTTTCAGTTCCCAAACATATTTATGATCCATTTAAAATGCATGCCAAAACAACCATCAACTCAAGCTTTGAATACTTTTTGTAAAAGACCCAATATTGAAGATTGTTGATGTTCTTGCCAAGAACATCAACATGCAACCAAAAATTCAGTATTTTGAGCTCATGCATGTGGGTTTAAATGTGTTTTTAGTGGTTTTCAAAGATACATTCATAAGACTCTTGAACAAAAATGATGGATCTTTCAAGATTACTACATGCATGTGTTTAAAATGTTCATCTTTGATCTTAACTTTGGTTTGATTTTGGATTCGCCATCTTTTACTAACAAAAGATGTTATGATGGTAAATCTACAAACATTAAGACCCATAAAGATGATTTTAAAAGATGTGAAGAAAGTGTAACAAAAAGATGAAGATCATACTTTTAAAAATGCAAGAATATGAAAAAGACTTAAAAGAATGTGTGTGGATTTTACCCAACACACTTATGTTTACCTTAGATTGCCTTGGACTCTTGTAGTATAAGAGTTTAGGGGCTGGAGTTGTGATGAAGGTTTGAAGGTTTGAAGATGAAGATATGAGGATTTGAAGGTGGAGAGAGAGAGGGATGATACTTGAGAGAAAATGCTAGTAAAAGAAATGATTCAAAAATGAAATGTAAGGTTTATTTTATAGAAATAGGGAGAGAGGGGGGGTTTATTAATAAAAAAATATAAATACTAAAGATAAATGTTGTATTATTGGTTAGATATAAAAATACTTGTATTCTCCTAAACTTAAAATACCAAGTAATTATAAAACAAAGTACTTTCATATATAATATGATTGAAATATATAATTTATCAATTACATAAATACTTGTAGTATATAAATATTTTAGGTTGGCATTTTATGAGATTTATGGATAATTTCCTAATTCAAGGGTTTCTTAGGCAAAATTTCTCAATTTTTCCTATTGTACCGGGTTTACTGCTACAATTGCACTGTGTAAACTATTCCATAAAAATGAGGTATCCAAAACAGTTCTAACCTGAGATGTGAATTTGACAGTTGTCACAGTCTCCCCCGGTTAGAAGAATTTCGTCCCGAAATTCAAGTGTTACTAGCGTTAACAGGTTTGCTTGCGAAGAGGTGAGGATACTTTTGTAACATGTGATCCTCCCGCTCCCAAGTATATTCAGGCCCACGCCTTGTGTTCCAATGGACTTTTACTATCGGGATTTTGCTCCTCTTAAGACGCTTGACTTCCCTATCGAGTATTTCCATTGGTTCCTCTACGATGTGCAGTTTATTGTTGATTTGGACTTCTTCCAAGGGCACGGTTACTGCTTCGTCAGCTAAACACTTCTTTAGGTTCGACACGTGAAACGTGTTGTGGATAGCACTTAACTCCATTGGCAATTCCAACTTATAAGCTACTGGTCCAATTCTTTCCGTGATCTTGAATGGTCCAACATACCGTGGACTCAACTTTCCTCTTTTCCCAAAACGAACTGTTCCCTTCCAAGGGGATACTTTTAAAAAGACTCTATCACCAATTTGAAATTCTAGAGGCTTTCTTCGATTGTCCGCATAGCTCTTCTGACGATCTTGAGCTGCTTTAAGCCTATCTCTGATAACTGCAATCTTGTCGGTGGTTTCTTGTACGATGTCCGGACTAGATAGTTGTCTATCCCCAATTTCCAACCAACAAAGAGGTGATCGACACTTGCGACCGTATAGAGCCTCATATGGTGCATACTGAATACTAGTATGATAGCTATTGTTGTAGGAAAACTCAACTAATGGCAAATGGTTATCCCAACTTCCTCCAAAATCTATTACACATGCCCGAAGCATGTCCTCCAACGTCTGAATGGTACGTTCACTCTGACCATCCGTTTGAGGATGATAAGCCGTGCTTAAGTTCAACTGAGTACCCAACGCTTTTTGGAGTGATTGCCAATATCGGGATGTAAAGCGACTATCTCTATCCGATATAATGGAAACTGGAACTCCATGTCGCGTAACGATCTCCTTGATGTAGATTTGGGCAAGCCTTTCCATCTTATAATCTTCCCGAATCGGTAGGAAATGTGCGGACTTCGTAAATCGATCTACTATAACCCAAATCGTGTCATGCCCTTTGGCAGTTCTTGGGAGTTTGGTTATGAAATCCATAGTGATTTGCTCCCATTTCCACTAGGGAATTTCCGGTTGTTGCAACAGTCCCGATGGCTTTTGATATACAGCCTTGACCTTTGCACACGTTATGCATTTTCCTACATATATGGCAATATCCTTCTTCATTCCTTGCCACCAATAGTATTCCCTTAAATCCTTATACATCTTGTCCGCTCCTGGGTGAATTGAATACTTCGATTTATGAGCCTCCTCTAAAATCATTTCCCGTAGGTTATCAGCCTTTGGGATCCATACTCTGCCTTTAAAGTAACGTACTCTGTGAAAACCCAAATCTCTAGCAATAAGATATGAATGTAGTGAGAGAGAATCTAGAGAGCAAATATGTCATCCATGTATTGAGCTCAAAAGATTACAAAAGGTTTCTAAAAGATTACAAAGGCTTTCTAAAGTGTTGCTAACAAATGGTCTAGACAGCCTATTTATACCCATGACATACAAGGTATAAAGGCATTCACAATACTGTATAGACTCATACAGTACATTGACTTTACAGTAAATCTTGAATACAACAATGCTCTAACAATCTCCCCCTTTGGATTCAAGATTTAAAAAATTTGACAGCAGTCTTCAGCTCTTTGTAAAGTCAATCTTCTCAAACAGATACTCTATCAAACCATCTTCAAATAGCTTTATCTCCACTAGTTCACGGCGAACTATATGCTTTGACACTCTTTAAGAACTCAGCTTTGAAGAATCTTCAGACAAACATGAAAAGTCATTGTCTTTTTCTTTGAAAAGTCAATCTTCTTCGATAAAATCTTCAACAGATTGTCTTCAAGTCTTGAACATGAAATTCATATCTTTATATAGAACCATCAATTCGGAACAAGATAAATCAGAAACGATTAGAGTTTGGATCAGAAATATGTGAAACCATCCACATTGTTGAACTATTAGGTGTAAGCGCATTCCGAGAACAACTCAGAACTAAGATAACCAAATTCAGTAACATTTGGACTTCACATGATCCTTCTCCCCAATCTTCAGTCTTTGTTCACGAATCTTTGACTTGAAATATCTTTGATTTGAAAATTCTTTGACATGAAATTGAAATTAAACTTTTCTCCCCCTTTTTCGATGATGGTGAGCATCATAATCATCGAAAACCATTTTCAATTTCAGTTGTGTCTTTGAGTATTGCTAACAATCTCCTCCTTACAGAATAACCTTGCTCCCCCTCAAAATAAGAATTCTGGAGCAATTTATTTTCTCCCCCTGAAAGTATGCATATATTTCAATAACGTACAATATTTGAAATTGTAGCACAAATTTTAAAACAAATTTACACAGGGAAAATAACATTCATTGAATTTTATTTTATAACTACAAACATTTGATCATTTGAAAAACTTTACAAAAGAAATTCAACTAAATGAAATTTAACAGATTTTTCAATCAAATGAAATCAAATGCATGTGTTTGGATTCAAGAACAAGTCATCATTGTATATCAAGTTAAAAAATGTTCAGTTTCAACCCCTTTATTAAATCTATTTGGTGTGCTAGCATGGAAAATATGATTAGCTTCAAGCATATGCAATTCTAAAACATATAAGAATATTTTGCTCTACTCACACTATTTGTCCAAAATCAGAATTTTCACAAATTTACGGGTTTATCGCGACTTTGTATTTTCCCAAGTTTCAAGAGATGTGTGCTCATTGGCATCTTTTGATCAAAAAGTTTAGTAAGAATAAGATACACCGTTAAACATGACTTTCTATCTGGTTCTATAGCAGGATTTGGGTCAGCAGATCCCAGACCAGTTGGCCTTAGGTGCTAGGTGTCAAGCACCCCTTAGAACTTAATTTCCCAAACCAGAAAGGCCACATCGATATATCTTAAACCCATTTGTACCAGTAAAACATGGCTTTCTATCTGGTTCTATTGCAGGATTTGGGTCAGCCGATCCCAGACCAGTTGATCTTAGGGACTAGGTGTCGAGCACCCCTTAGGACTTACTCCCAAACCAGAAAGGCCACAGGCACAAACTTTCAAACTAAATGATATTCTATATAAGTTCAAATTTCCATCACAAAATATGAATGATATCTCAATCACTTGGTTCTTAATCATAGTGCTTCCCCCATATTTTCGTTTCCATTCATCATTCTGATAAATAGGCTTTTTGAGCATTATATTCTATATAAGTCCAGATTCACATATCTTTGAGAATTCAGCATAATTTCATTCATGTTTTGCTGACCTTTCGATTTATTTCAGAGGTGAAAGATGAAACAAATATAACTCAGATAAAACAAAAACACTTGTAAAATCATCTTTTAGCACACATTTAATTCATTGAATGAAAATTGAAAATTGCATCTCATTGAATTAAATTTGTAAAGATTCAAGTTTTCAAATCAGTAGAAACAAATATAATCCAATGTTACCTTTTGCCACGTTCCTTGAAACAGAAAGATATAGCAGTTAAGGATATTACCTGAGAAGTGTGAGTTCTAAACTGGTTTGTTTAGAAGTCTTAGTCTTTGAAGTACGGGTCCTGAACTGAATTGTTCAGAAGCCATAGTCGTTGAAACACGGGTTTTGAACTGATATGTTCAAAAGCCAATAATATTTGTCTCCCCCTTAATGGTACAAATATTTTTCAAAAAATACGCCGCTTCTCTTCTGTTTTCAGTCATGTGTGTGGTATGTATCTACAATTCAGTACAACACATGATGAACCTGCAAAACAGATTAAGCAGATTTTGGTACCCAATGGCACTTGGGTCCTAGTGGGTTAGGTGTAGATTTCTTACAAGGAATACTATAAGAACCATACCAATAAGAAGTATAATCTTTATGCACAAAATCATTTGATCCACAGTAAGAACAACAGATTTTCTTATGTGCCAACCTAATCAGATGATTTACAGAATGAATAGGATTAAGTTTAGCAGAAGATTTACCTTTTGGCGCATTGTTCTTCTTGGCATTTGATGTGGATACAGATGATTTTGGCACATCTTTCTTTGGAATTGTTGTGCCTTTGATTCTCCATTCCATCTTCACCCTCTTGAAGACTGGAACTTCTTCAGATTTGGAAGTATTAATTTTAGGCACCTTAAGAATATCATCCGATTTATCAAACAGAGGATTATAGAAAAGATTAGAAGAACGAATCTGACCTTTTGAGAAATCTGTTGATCTTTTAAATTGTTTAGAAGGAATGTTTTTAAAACTTGAACTTGAAGCAGTTTTAAAAGAACATTCAGAATCATTTGAATCAACAAATGGAGTCTGAAAGATAGAATTATGACTAGCCTGCTTTGAGTCATCAAATTTAAAAATGACGTCTTCAAGTTCTTTGACTTTGTTTATTAAAACATTTTTCTCTTTAGAAATTAGATCAAATTTCTTTTGGAGATCAGATTTGATCAACTGATCCTTCATAATATCAGCTGATAAACCAGATAATCTTTTGGTAAGATTAAGAATCACATCTTCAAAATATTCGCGTTCCGATTCAAAATCTTTTTCCAAAAACTTTCTTTTATCAGTAATCTCTTTGAAAATTTCCATATTTTTCTTTTTAAGGGTTTTACTTTCCTTTTCAAAGAGATTTTGCTTTTCCGTGAAATCTTTTCTTTCCTTTTCCAAAAGATTTTCTAATTCAGAGATTTTCACGGAAAGTTCAGAACTTTTAATCTCAAAAAAATTTCGTTCAGTTTCAAATTTAGCTCTTTCTTTTTCGAGCTTGTCTTTTTCTAAAAATAAAACTTTCTCAAAGTCAGAAACTTGTTTTGAAAGTTTTATACAATTAAGTTCAATTATTTCCTTTTCTTTAAGAATCTTCTCTCTCCTGTCTTCAATGCTCTTCAGATCAGCATTTTCCTTTTTAAGAGTTGTTACTTTCTCTTGAAGTTTCTCGATTTGATCGTGCAGACTTGAGTTGTCTTTGTCTTTCTTTGTTTCAAGACCTGCAATATAAACTTCAAGATCAGTTATTCTTTTAGTAAGTTTAGCATTTGAAGAAGAAATGTCTAAAATTTGTCTTTTCAGATTAACATTTTCTTCTTCCAATGCTTTATTTAAAATAGGAGTTGAAGAATTTGAAGCATTATCTTTAACAGGAGTTTCTGATATAGGAGATGGTTCTGATAAAATAACTTGTTGCAAAATTCCATTATTTGCCTTAGCTTTTTCAAGTGGCTTTGGAGGTGTTTTTGTTATTATGACTTGTTGCAACACTTCATTATTTGGTTTAACAGATACATGTGAATTAACAGATGTTTCTGTTATAATGACTTGTTGCAACTTTACATTTGGTTTAACAAAAACTTTTGCAATTGGAGGATTCTCCTTTTTCAGAGTTTGCTTCAAATCTTCACCACTGCTTTTAACAATAACTTGTTGTAAAACCATTTTGAATATTGCTAGAAATTGATCGTTCAGAAGATCAAGCAGACAGTGTATGAAAATACACAAAAAAAATATATAAAAATTTTTCTTGAAAAGCTCTTACAGTGTATGAAATACACTATAGAAAAAATTTCGAGATAAATTTTTTTTTTTTTTTTTTTAAATCAATGAATTCGAATGTATAAGGGTTCGAATTCAATGAATTCGGATGTATAAGGATTCGAATTCAATGAATTCGGATGAAGAAGGATTCGAATTCACTCAATTCGGATGTAACTGGGTTCGAATTCACTCAATTCGAACTTAACTTGGTTCGAATTCACCCAATTCGGACTTAGCTTGGTTCGAATTCACTCAATTCGAATGTACTTAGGTTCGAATTCAACCAATTCGAATCCATAAGGGTTCGAATTCATCCAATTCGAATCCATAAAGGTTCGAATTCATCCAATTCGAATCCACAAGGGTTCGAATTCTCTACAATTCGAATCTAATAGGATTCGAATTCTATGAATTCGAATTCTTCTTGAGTCGAATTCTACACTTATGATGCCAAGAACAATCCGAATTCTCTATGAATGTTCCGAATTCTCTTTGAATGATCCGAATTCACCAAGAATGATCCGAATTCACCACTTCGAACTTCAGAATCACTTAATTTGCCATATCTCTTTCAATTCTTGATCAATTTTGATGAATCTTATATCAAAATGCTCGTAATTCAAATCCGCACACTTTTCATGTTAATCACGATTCACAATTCGGACAATTTAACCAGATTAAGATCCAAACAATGATTTTGAACTTTTTTGAAAAAACTTCAAAAATTGATCAGATCTGTCGATTCTGTGCAGTTTTTGATGTTGATCCAAGAATTAAAGATGATCAGTAATCAATTCCGAGTTCAGTGATGCAAGAAATTGATTCAAAAGATCAAAATTTAAAAAAAATCAGATGAATAGTGATGAACACCCAATCCGAATTCTTCAGCTTTAGTGTAAAAATTCTTCAATTTGGTCTTCGATCTGCTTGAATCTTCTGTTTAGCTCTGATACCAATTGTGAAAACCCAAATCTCTAGCAATAAGATATGAATGTAGTGAGAGAGAATCTAGAGAGCAAATATGTCATCCATGTATTGAGCTCAAAAGATTACAAAAGGTTTCTAAAAGATTACAAAGGCTTTCTAAAGTGTTGCTAACAAATGGTCTAGACAGCCTATTTATACCCATGACATACAAGGTATAAAGGCATTCACAATACTGTATAGACTCATACAGTACATTGACTTTACAGTAAATCTTGAATACAACAATGCTCTAACATACTCCATCAATCTTAGTTTCAAAACTAGACTCTAAACCATGAAGAGTCTCTTCCTTCAGGTTTTCAGATTTCAATGCTTCGATCTGAGCTTCAAAAATTCGGGTTTTCAAACTTGTTTGAACCAGTGCTCCTAACGCTCGGACTCGTGAAGGTTTTACCCTTTCTTTCCTACTCAGGGCATCGGCTACCACGTTGGCCTTACCTGGGTGGTAACGTATCTCGCAATCGTAATCGCTGAGCAGTTCTACCCATCTTCTTTGCCTCATGTTCAGCATCTTTTGATCAAAGATGTGTTGAAGACTTTTATGATCGGTGAAAATAGTACACTTGGTACCATATAGATAATGTCTCCATATTTTCAAAGCGAATACCACAGCTCCGAGTTCCAAATCGTGCGTGGTGTAGTTCTTCTCATGAATTTTTAATTGTCTCGAGGCGTAAGCTATCGCCTTATCATTTTGCATCAATACGCAACCTAATCCTTGATGTGATGCGTCACAATATACTATAAAATTTTCCGTTCCTTCCGGTAAAGCTAAAATCGGTGCATTGCACAACTTTTTCTTCAGAAGTTGAAATACTTCTTCTTGTGGAACTCCCCGGACGAATTCCTTCACCTTTTGAGTTAACGTGGTAAGGGGTTTAGCGATCTTAGAGAACTTCTCGATAAAACGTCGATAATACCCTGCCAAGCCTAGAAATTGGCGAATTTCTGTTGGAGTCCTTGGGGCTTCCCATTTCTTAATGGCTTCCACTTTGGCCGGGTCCACGTGAATCCCTTTCTCTCCGATTACGTGACCTAAGAAATGTACTTCCCGAATCCAAAATTCGCACTTAGAGAATTTGGCATATAACTTATGTTCCTTAAGGAGCTCTAAAATCACTTTTAGATGCTGCTCGTGATCCTTCTTACTCAGAGAATAGATTAATATGTCATCGATGAACACAATCACAAACTTATCAAGGTATGGCCTACATACTCTATTCATTAGATCCATAAACACAGCTGGCGCGTTCGTCAATCCAAATGGCATAACTAAAAACTCGTAGTGTCCATAGCGAGTTCTAAAAGCTGTTTTAGGAATATCTTCCTCTCGAGCTCTCAACTGATGATATCCTGATCGAAGATCAATCTTAGAGAAGTAAGTTGCACCTTGCAACTGGTCGAACAAATCGTCTATTCGAGGGAGAGGATATCGGTTCTTGATTGTCAACTTATTTAGCTCCCTATAATCGATACACATTCGAAACGATCCATCCTTCTTCTTGACGAAGAGAATCGGGGCTCCCCAGGGTGATGAACTTGGTCGAATGAATCCTTTATCCAAAAGTTCTTGAAGTTGATTCGACAACTCTTGCATTTCCGCAGGTGCTAAGCGATACGGGGCCTTAGCTACGGGCGCCGCTCCGGGTATAAGATCAATCTGAAATTCGACTTGTCTAAACGGTGGAAGTCCAGGCAAATCGTTTGGAAATACTTCTGGGTGATCCTTCACCACAGGAATATCTTGAACTCGCTTCTCCTCAGGCTTCTTCTCAATCACTTGCGCCAAGAACGCAACATACTTCTTCCTCAAATACTTATGGACCTTCATACATGATACTATCTTCAGACTCCTTCCAGCTCTATCTCCTTGGACAACTAGGGTTTCTCCGCCTTGTAATGGTAACCTAACCGTCTTTTCAAAACAACTAACCTCTGCTCGGTGCTTAGATAACCAATCCATGCCTATTACTACATCGAAACTCCCCAAATTCAATTGGAATAAGATCGACACTAAACAGCTTATCAGCTAAGTTCAAGGTACAGCCTAAGATTACATCCTTAGCTTCTAATTCAAATCCATTAGCAACCTCAACAATATAAGCATTCGGCATTTTCTTAGATTCTAGATTGATCAAAGGCCTAAATTCTAAAGAAACAAAACTCTTATCGGCACCAGTGTCGAATAATACGGATGCATAATAATCGTTTAGAAGAAACGTACCTGTCACTACATTGGGGTCTCGACGTGCTTCTTCTGCTCCTAAAACAAATGCCCGTCCTCGAGCTTGTCCTCCTTGGTTTCCCTGATTGGCTTGCCTTGCTTGATACCCAGCGTTGTTATTGTTTGGTCCTCTTCTCAGCCTTGGGCACACATTTCGGAAGTGATCCGGACTTCCGCACTCAAAGCATACCCTTCCTTCTTCCTTCACATTCTTTATCGTCTTACAAAATCGAGCTAAGTGACCCTTTTGCTTACAAATGCTACAGATGAGACAGGCTCCCTCGTGATGTGAACTACATTGGTTACACTTTGGTTGAGGCCTATTGTAACGTCCTACTTCCTTAGCATTCATCCCAAAGTTCCATACTACTTTCTTATTCCTGCTCCCGATAACATTAAGATAAAACTTCATTCCTATTTTTAGATAATGCCGCAAATACCAAAATTTTGAGTTTCATCCTACATCAATACTAAAGTTCTTAGATCTAATACCACCAATCACTTATAATTACCCAAAATACTTAGTTCATAATAACCACAAGAAAATGTTTTCCTTTGAACCCAAAAGTCTTATCAAAAGCTGTCAAACTATCAATCATCCTATTCAAAACCATCCCAAATACACAACTATCAAGATCATCAACACAAGCATAGCTAGCACTACTCCTCTAAATCTTCCACCGTCCACGTCAATATCCGCCCCGATACACTTCAATCGAAACCCACAACACCAATAGCGTCAATAGCATCACTACTACCATGCTCCTTATCTCGGCTCGTAAAGCTACCCTCCGAGCTACTTTAGCTCCATTCACGGCATCGGACGACATGTTGGTTAAAAGGTGACTTAATTCCACTAGCTCGGTCACGACTTGACTCTGGTGACTGACCCTCATTTGACATCCGTGCAAGTCCATTGTCACGGCCCTAAGGCGTTTCTCTTCAGTCCAAGTCATGCCAAGCGCTCGACTAATCGGCACTCCCTCGATCACCCGTGAGGGTTCCGGTGCGTCTCGCTGATCAGACCTAAAAGACACTCGTCTAGGTATTGGCACGCTCTTCCTAGCGGTTTGCCTCGTACGTGGACCCCTAGGTGGCATCACTACCGGGATAGGTTGTGGAGGAGCCACAACCGGAGGCATCCTCGGCTCATCATAAGGGTCTCGTTCCTCGTCAGACGTACGCTCACTTGATGGCGTGTAGGAAGGTTCCGAGCTTGATGATGATGACGACATGGTATTGCTGAAGTAAGAGTGTGATGAGGATGTTGACATAGTGATACTGAAGTAAGAGTGTATAACATTACTATCGCGCAATATAAAGGCTAAGCGTACTATACTATTGCATACTATAGGCAATAACTACACTCCTATTAGTCATACAACGTGAAGCATTAAGTGTGAAAACACACATCTTCCTAGTATATCCATTTCCGGTCTCGCATTACTCTTTCTTTAATTAAACATAGGTGATCAGGCTTTGTTTAATTAAAGAATGCAATACCCGAATTAGTTATACTAGCAACATGTTTAGCAAATTAAATGTTCATTCCCGTTTTTGGTTATAGTTGCAGTTTTCCAAAGGAAAACCGGTATTCTCTATAACCTTTAGCTCTGATACCAAATCTGTCACACCCCGCTAAAGCGGAAACACGGAATGTGCAGCTCAAGTTTCATAGCAAAAGTTACAAGATCACAACAACCATCGAAATACATTCAAAGGTCAAACCTTGTCTTTTACAATTGTTTTTATGGAAGGGAAATGAACATGAAATTTAAAGATAGTAAAGAAAAGCTTCATCACGTGTAGCCTTCCTAAGTTCCAACCTTAAAGACGTTCTCCTGAAAAGCATGTAAATGAGAGTGTCAACTAATGCACTAGTTGGTGAGATCACAGGTTTAATGAGTATAACATTGTTTGCCATCACAAAATAGTTTAAATCCACACATGGAATAAAATAATATGGTTATAAAACCACTTGCTCGAGGTAATCATATGTAAAATGCTAAGTTATTGAGCCCGTTACCCGACCTATACCGACATAATTTTCCCCTACCACAACGGTGGAATCATTCCACATACGCGCATGTTCTATCACCAACATTACGCAATACAACAATAATTATGCACTCAAACAAGCGCTACTTGTGAGTGGGGGTGTCAACCCAAATAACGTTATTCATAATTACCAACGGCTCACACTCGTGAGTTAAACGGGTAACGTATACGTGAACGGGGACTTTATACATGATAGCAAAAGAAACTCAAACTTACAACATTTGCAACAACATAGATACCATAGAGCATAAATAAGAAAGCTTCGTATTTTCAAGAAAACGAAATAATCGGTGTGTAAAATAGTTGTAGTAACCACATGCTTTTCACCCCAAAATATGTAAAACATTGAAAAAGGGGCTGTGAATACTCACTTGATACGTGACAGAATCCAGGAATCTCCCACAAATACTCCGAGATGATCCTACTTCAAACCTATGAACGTAAGGTCACTAGTGAGTTCTCAATCTCGAAGGTTCGGTACTAATTATCCAAATTATCATAAAATGCCTTGTTGTGTTTTAATATTATAACGTAATAAACGTATACATTGTTCTCTTAGATTAAAGTTTCTACAAATTCGTCCCAATAAGTAACGAAAAGGGTTTTAAAGAACATAAACATATATAGTACGTATATATGTATAAACCGAAATTTTATCGTAACGATGATAAAATTAGGGATCGTAAACGAAATGACAAATATTTAAATGTATAAATATATAGACATAATATATATTTATACTCCAATATTTCATCATAAAATGATGAAATGGGATCAAGAATAAAATGCATAAATATATATAAATATATTATATATATAAACCTTCCACAATTTCATCATAAAGATGAAAAGGTGTTGGTTCCCGTTTTGCTTTAAACAAGATTATCAGATCTATTAGTTCAGGTTTAAGGTTTGATGCGGAAGAGTATTTAAAGAACTAACAGATAAGTTTGATAGATTTAGAACAAACTATAAATAAACAGTGAACAGAATATTATATCTCAAAGTTTACTGAATATATATCAAGAACAGGTTTATGAACCGTGAGTAAGAAAAAGCTTTAAAACAGATATGACTCTTAAGGTGAATAAGCTTTTGTGTTCTTGATGTTCGATTGAAGTGTTGTGTATTGTGTGTGTGTAAGGAAGAACTCAACATGAGTCTTCCTTATATACTACTCTAAAGGGGACCATAAAGCATATGCTACTATTCAAAAGGTACGTATGAATAGTTGAGAGGATGTCGTGAACAGTTGCAAGGATGGCATGAACAGTCAGACGTGCTGTATTGCATTTAATGCAGCAGACGTCTAATATGTACTAAGCCCTACTGAGTCCAATCAGAGTTTGACACGTCGATGTTGGACAGGGCATGCTACCATGCAAGTTGATGTACGAGTCCTGTAACAGTAGCAAGATATTATAAATATCTTCAAGTCTCAGTGAGGACCACAGAGGCTCTGTAATGAGTTACAGAGGTTCTGCGGTCTGGTCCTCTGTGGAACAGTCTTCGCCGGATTCTAAGTCTTTGGTCTTCTTTGTGCGTATGACAGAGCTTCTGTAGGAAGCCTCTGCTGCTTCTGTAGCTTCTTGACCTTGATTTCTCGGTAATGTCGGCAGAGCCTCTGTAAGAGGCTTTCTTCACTTAGCCTATTTTTCACTACATCTAAATACTTCTATGATTAGGAAGATTGAAGCTAACAATCTCCCCCTAAGTAGTGAAAAATAAAAAATTTGAACTTGAGTTAAGTTTGGCTAAGTTAGATAAGACAGAGGTTAAACAATACCTCGAAATTTCTTTCATTTAGAAATATGCCAGAGGCATTTTACATTTGAGTACAATGAAAGATAAACTTTAACTTTGTTTGAAGAGATTGGAGGTCTGAGAATCAGATTTTGGCATCTTTGAAATCGTTGTAGCTTCTGTTGTCTCTGCCGACTTTTCTGATCTCTTTGTAGAATCTGATGCAGAGTTCTCTTAGGCGGATTGTTGAGTCTATTTCTCTGATGAAAGTATCTGCATCATCTCTATCCATTTTCTCTGTACCTCTGTATTTTACAAGGCTTGCTCTGAATTTGCTCAGAGTACTGGTTGCGTACTTCTGACAATCCATGAGTACAAAAAGTTTAACCTGGTGTTGTGGGTTTTGAAATACTAACCCAAATCTTGGTTCTCTGATGATTGAGTTGGGCACAGCGTCTGGTGGGCAGCGATCTTCTGGTGGTCGTAGATCTAGATGTTTGAGACCAAGATCCTTTCCCAGCTGAAAATCTATCATGCTGTATAGCAGAAGCTTTTCCCTCATCGCTTTTATCAACACTTGATAGGCTCTGGTATTAGGCTCTGTGTTGTAGTTGTCTTTTGTCCATTGCAGAAGGTCAGGTAGATCGTAAGGATTGATGTTTCTTAAGTCAGCATCAGCGAAGGTAGATTCTGAATTGTTCTCTCTTCTGACTTTGTAAAGATTGTACCTGACCCTTGGATAGGTTCTTGTGAAGGAGAATCTGCAGAAGATCACCTTTTTGATTTTGTGAATTGAGAAGACATTTGCTTTGGTTCTTGGCTTTGTTCTTGTGAAGATGTTCTCAAATTCTTCTCTGATCCTTGGATCTGTCACATGATCTACTGGATGATTTGTCTGATAGGATTGTTTGTAGAGGTATTTGTATACCACTTCTTCCATCTCTTCATATGTTGGACCAGGTCGTGGAATTTGTCTTCTGAGACTCTCCATCTGTTGAACAACTTCTGCAGCTCTACCAGTTAGAGGAATTTCTGACAGAGGCTTCAATCCATGTGCCCAGTCAACTTCTTCGGGTTTTGGGGTTTGAAAGGCGTCAAACGCACTCTTCATTAGTTTTTCTGTTGGCTTTGGCAATGTTTTCTTCTTCTTTGGCTCTTCTGTCAGTATCCCTTTGCCCTTATCTTTTGCTATTGTCGTGGCAGAACCTGTTGCTTCTGTGGGTTTTGAGGTTGGCACTTCTGTTGGTTTGATGGAGGTTGCCTCTGTGGATTTTGATGATTGTGATTTAGAGGACTTTTGTGGCGATGGTTCTGTTGGCTTGACTTGCTCTGTAACCTCTGTTGGAGGTTGTTTGATGACTTCTTCTGCGAGCTCAGTTTCTGTTGATGAAGTATTGACATCAAATCTTCTTGCCATTTTGAAAGCTAAAGTGAACATGTTCCTTTCTTCTTCTCTCTGTGCCATTCGATCACTCATTGTTGTGTGCATTCTTTTCAGAACACCAGAAGCAGAGGTCGTTGCTCTTTTTGGTTTGGTGGCAATCGACTTCCTTCTGGGTATGGTTTGGGGTGTTTCCACAGAGGTGGGTGTTTTCTCTGTGGTTTGTTCATCTGTTTCTTCCAAAATGATTACCTCAGGGGCGGTTGTTGCCTCTATGGCTTGCTGATCTGCTTCTGGAGTTTTGGTTTCATCAGGAGATGATTCCACAGAGATGGGTGTTGTCTCTGTGGTCTTTTGGGTTTGTTGTTGGGTTTCTTCTGGAGGGGCTTGGTTGATTGGTTCTGCTGCGATTGGTGGACTTTGTATTCCTCTGCTCGTAGCTTTCTCTCTTAGATTCTCCCCCTCAGGATTATCTGATGGACCAGGTTGGTCATCATCAGAATCATCCTGACTTTTATCAGAAGTACCCTATGCTCTGCAAGAAGTGTTGGGCTTCTTCGGTAATTCAGCTCCTGCTGCCATCAACTTTTCACAGACATCATCGCAGAGGCCAATCAATGTCGCAAGCTCTGCTTCTGTTTTGAAACGCATTCTGCCGACACTCTTTCTGAAATCCTTGACATAGTTGGCATTTGCAGTTGTGAAGGAGACAATGACTTCTGTGACCTGGTTAATGACGTTCTGTCCGAGCTCTGTAAGCTGTGCTCTGGTCATATAGTCTTTTGGTTGCATTATTGTCGAGTTGCGTATTGCCTCTGCTTGTACTTGTGATAGGGCATTCTGTAAGTCTGCAGGAGTGATGCCCTCTGCTCTGTGGGATTGCGTATTCATTTGTTCAAGGAAATCTTTGACAGAGTCCCTGAAAGCAGAAGTTGCAGTTGTTCCGAATTCCTGAGCTGCAGAAGTGGCTGTTGCTTTGGCAGTAGTTTCGGTAGAAGACTTCATCTCTGAGATGGCGGTTTTTACCTCTGTGGACAGATTGTCCATTTTGGTGTTCAGTTTCAGGATAGCCGTAGATGTTGTCACTGTAAAGGATTTGAAAGAGCTTTGCAACTCTTTCAATGTTTGGTTCACAGAGGTGACAAGGGTTTGGAACTCATCCCTTGATACTTGTGTTCCTTGTGTAACCTCTGGAGGAACACATTCGTCTCCAGAGTGAGTCCCTGTTCCTGGGACACCTTCGTTCACCCTTGTTTGTACGATGGGGGTGGAAGGATTTCCTTCTGATCCTCGAGAAGAAACCTGAGTTTCGATCTCTACAGAAGTTCTGTGAAGAACAGTGTCCAAATCCACTCCAGAGGTGGTTATTGGAATGTCCTTCTGTTGACTGGGAGACTTGTCTAGAGTCTCTTCGTCTCTGTGCTCACTACTTCTCTCTGAAAGAAGTTTTGGTCCTAATGTGTGCGTGGCAGAGGA
The DNA here is from genome assembly GCA_033807775.1 of Saussurea involucrata. Lineage (NCBI taxonomy): Eukaryota > Viridiplantae > Streptophyta > Magnoliopsida > Asterales > Asteraceae > Saussurea > Saussurea involucrata. Next base: position 263,448,135 of record CM066321.1, read on the forward strand.
AACGAATTCCTCTGTAGGGTGTTCTAGGGTGATCTGGGGCGACTGATCACGAACAATAGTTGAGTCTCTTTGAGGAGACTCCCTAGGAATGGATTCCCCGGTTTCTGTGGGCACAGAGGTTGAAAGAGTAACCTCTGGCTGGATGGGTTGGGTTAGGATCGAGCTGTGCTGCTCTTTTTCAATAACTCCTTCTGCAGCTAGACCTGCGGAGTTAGAAATGTGGGTTGCACTGGGAGTTGGTTTTGGTTGTGTGCCTCTATTTATCCAGGCATCTTTTCTTGCTTCTTCCTTCATGTTCTCAGAAGCCTCTGTAATTTCACCTCTGTTCCATTCAGCTTCAGTTTGTTTTATTTCTTCTGAAGCTGGGTTTGGACTTCTTCTGTGGACATCCAATCCTTGAATGAAAGGGTTTTGTAAAATAACAGGGGTTTCGGCTGGTTGATTTCTGGGTGTTGTGTCATCTTCTTGCAGATGTGTGTCAATGCTAGAAATGAAGAAATATTGTTCTTCTGGAGAGTGGTGGTCGAGAGGTTGTGCCGTCCACCCTGCTGTATTTAGGGTGTTGGCAATTTCAGGGTTCTGTAAGAAGTCGTTCAGGTCTCCTTGGTGAGCAAATCTATCTGGAGATTGATAGGGTGATTGATACCTTTCTGTAGCCATTTCTTCTTCTGCAACTTCTTCTTCAGCAGTTTCCTCTTCTGCAATGGTTACCAACTTTGCAAGTGATTTACCATGCCTCTTTTTGGTTTTCCTCCTCTTAGGATTTGGTGCCCCTTCTTCTGTTGATTTTGATCTTTTCTTCTTCATTTTTGGGGAGGAGGGAGGAGCAGAGGAGCCAATTTCTTTGGCATGAGGAGGTGAGGGTTGATCTTCTGCAGCGCTTGTTGAGGTGCCTTCTGCAGTTTTCCTCTTCTTAGCTTTTGGAGTAGATGCAGAGGTTCTTGATGAAGACTTCTTTCCCATTAGTTCTGCACGTTTGGCTATAAAGCTGAGTTGAATAGCCATGTGCTTTGCTAACTTCTAATCCTTTTCTTCTTGAGTGGAAAGAGGTTTTGCTATCATTGTTCCTAGGGGGGCACCTAAACGCGGGGGTGTCATAGGACTCGGTTTAGGAGTTCTATGATCGCGTATATACTCTTTCTTAAGGGATTTATTCGATGCGTATTGCAGAAGCTTCTTTGACAGAGGTCTGCAGTGTGAGTAGCCATCAGCATAATCAGTGGGGGTATTCTTGTTCATCGGGAACTGTTTGGGAGTTGGCCCTTCCATTGGCCAATTTTGGATTAGCAGCAGAGGTTCGAACAGTACTCCTAATATTCTTTGGAATTGCAGAGGTGGTAGAAAGTTGGAATCGTTCTCTTTGACCCTTTTCGAGTTGTTCTTTCTGTCGATGGTGTTTATGATCTCTTGCATCATTATGGTCGCATAATCTAGTGGAAGATCATAGTAAACCCCATACATGATGCTCAAGATTTGATGTGAGCTCTGGTCAATACTGCCTATCTTTCCTGTCAGGCATCTGTTAAGAATAGAGAACAAAGTGTTCCACAGAGGTGGTAATCGGCCTCTGCGGAAGTCATTTCTCTTCCGTAGTTGGGTGTTGTACCCAAGCATTTCCACGAATCGACAGAGCTCTTCGTCTGTTGGTTGCTCTGCATAACTCTTCAATCCCAGAAGACCCCTTGTTGGTAGGTTGAATTCAAGTGAGAACATTGTTCTGTTGAACTTGATTTCAAGATGCTCAGATTTATCAGGTCTTGAAATGTACCCTTTGATAAGAGAATCGTCTTTATCAAATCGGCAGCTTTGCCAAAATTGGTTCAAATAACGGACTGGAATTTTGTTTGGGGTTCTTGATAGTAGAGGGAAGAGGACATGATTCTCCATGATGTTCAGAAGTATGGCATGGGCTTCGCCGAAAGTAGTGGGTGAGGGGACCAAATAGCAGTTGTTGGATTTGATAGGAAGAATGGCTTCGAAATGATCCTTTGCTATAAAGTTTTGCAAGTGTGTCGTCGGAGCAAAGTCTGCTGAGTCCCCGGAATCTTGTTGTTCAATATTTCTTGCAAGGCTGGGGTTTTCAGAATGTTTTGAATGTGCAGGGGAGTGTTCCGGTGAGTTCGCCGGAGAGAGTTCAGAGGATGTAGCTCGAGAAGATGAAGCCATTTGATTTTAAGAATAAGATTTTTGCAAGCTTTTTGCAGGGTTTCGCCGGAGAAGAAGATGAGAGTTTGTAAAATGTTTTATGAGAGGGTAAGCTTTGTTTTTATAGGATGGTAAAACGGTAGAATTCGAAAGAGTAAAATATATGGCAATGGATTAAAGTTTGGAATCCGCACTCGAGTTTGAGCGGCGGGTTCAACTTTCCAAATAAAAACGTTCCATGTACGCCCAATGAAAATGGGACACGTAGGCCTTGTCAGAATATGACAGGACGTCGTGCGCGGCCCATTAATGCTAGGCGCGTGAGGTTGAATTTAGCCATATGAGTTTCACTCGCAGTAACAGTAACCGTTATTACCACAGATAACAAAATGGCAGAACTTTTGTGTTTTACAGAAGCTCTGTGATTTTGAAAATCTTGAGTTTTAACCTTTTCTCATATATCTCATTGTTGTTATGACTCTGAAGGTTCTTCTTTGAACGAAAACGTTTGTAAAGACATTGGAGAGGATCAATAGGATTTTGTCAAGAAATTTTACTCACAGAGGTTTTGTAGCTCTGATGGAACTTGCAGAAGCTCTGCGAGAGCCAGCAGAAGCTCTATGAGAGAAAAAATCTTATAACTTGAATTCTATTAACTTTCTGATCATCCAATTTTTAATCTGTGTTAAGAGATGTTTTTCGCACATTTTTGAAGGTTGGTGTCCGAGAAAACTATTTTGATAAACGTTTTGTTCGAGAAGGTCATGGTGTGTGTTGTCGGTTTCCGAGATAACATTCCAAAGATCGACAGAAGGTTAATTTGTGATCACAGAGCATATTTCCTGCAGAAGCTCTGTTGAGCTCAGCAGAAGCTCTATGACCTTAAATTTCTCCTATTTCGAATTTTGTTAAACCTTTTGAACTTTTGATTTTTGAAATGTTATTCATAGTATATTTAGGACATATTTGACAATTCTTGTCCTAGAAAACTGTTTTCTAAAAACCTTTCGTGCGAGAGACATACCTTTTGGTTCTTCTGTTCTCGACAGTTTTGTCTTTCTTCTGTCGATGGAGAATTATCGACATTCTTCTTTGGCTTTCCTTTGAAGGATTTACCTCTGTAGATCATTTCAGGGTCCCTTTTGCTCCCCCTTGATCTAATCGCTTCTGTAGATCAAGAATTTTCCTTTTTCTCCCCCTTGATCTATGCTTGGTTCAAAGAATGGTAAGATTTGTATTGAGCATAGATTATGTTTACCAGAGGTTCTGTAAGGGTTATCAGAAGATCTGAGCGGACCCACAGAGGCTCTGTAAACAATTTATTTTATATATATAAAAAATATAAACTGAAATAAATTTATCAACGCAATAACTTAGTAATAATAGATATTTATACTTATTTACAGAAGATAAAGCTATACTTACAGAGGATTTTCACACCATGTTAATCATTCCTAACTTACCCACCAAGAAGTTGAATCTTTTCTCGTCTAATGCTTTGGTGAATAAGTCAGCGAGTTGATATTATGTGGGCACGAAATGCATTTCGATTGTACCGTATTCAACATGATGTTTCAAGAAATGATACCTTATATCGATATGCTTGGTTTTTGAGTGTTGCACAGGGTTGGCAGAGATAGCAATAGCACTTTTGGAATCACAGAAGATGGGTATTTTGAACAGAATGTGGCCGTAGTCTTTTAGCTGAGTCTTCATCCATAGAACCTGAGAACAACAGCTAGCGGCAGCAACGTATTCAGCTTCTGCAGTGGATGTGGAGACACAATTCTGCTTCTTGGAGGTCCAACTGACTAGTTTACCACCTAGGAATTGACAACTCCCAGAGGTACTCTTTCTGTCGAGCATGCATCCTCCATAGTCTGAATCTGTATAAGCTTTAAGACTAAAACCAGAGTTCTGTGGATACCAGAGACCAAGATTGTTGGTCCCCTTCAGGTATCTAAAGATTCTTTTTACAGCATCATAATGTGATTTCTTTGGATTAGCTTGATAACGTGCACAAAGACATGTGGCATGCATAATGTCAGGTCTGCTTGCTGTTAAGTATAACAGAGATCCAATCATGCCTCTGTAGAGAGTACATTCTACAGAAATACCATTTGGATCTAAGAATAACTTATTTCCAGTGGCCATTGGAGTCTTCATTGCAGAGGTATCAGAGAGATTATATTTTAAAAGTATGTCAGAGACATATTTGGCTTGATTTATAAAAATTCCCTCTGAAGATTGTTTGACTTGAAGTCCGAGGAAGAATGTTAATTCTCCCGTCATACTCATTTCAAACTCACTCTGCATGAGTTTTTCAAAAAATTTGCACTCTTCTGAATTTGTAGACCCAAAAATTATGTCATCTACGTATATTTGTACAAGCATTATCTCACTATTTTTGCGTTTATAGAATAAGGTAGTATCTGTTGTACCTCTGTTGTAGCCATTGACTAGAAGGAAGGTAGAAAGTCGTTCGTACCATGCTCTTGGATCCTGTTTCAGTCCGTATAGAGCCTTTTCAAGGTAGTATACATGCCTTGGAAACTTTGAGCTTTCAAAACCTGGTGGCTGATTTACGTAAACCTCTTCTTGGATTTCACCGTTTAGAAAAGCTGATTTTACGTCCATCTGATAGACTTTAAAACCTCTGTGGGCTGCGAAGGCTAAGAATATTCTTATTGCTTCGAGACGTGCGACAGGGGCAAAAGTCTCATCGTAGTCTATGCCTTCTTCTTGTCTATATCCTTTTGCTACTAATCTTGCTTTGTTTCTGACGACCACTCCATCTTCATCCTTCTTGTTTCTGTAGACCCATTTAGTCCCAATGGCCTGTTTCCCTCTTGGCAGAGGTACTAAAGTCCATACTCTGTTATGCTCAAATTGCAGAAGTTCTTCTTGCATGGTGTCTACCCAGTTTGGGTCATCTAGGGCTTCAGAAATCTTCTTTGGTTCTATAACACTAATAAAATTTGTAAAGAAACAAAAATTAGCAGTGGCAGACCTTGTTTTTACTGAGTCAGAAGGTTCTCCAATTATTTGGCTTGGAGGATGGCTTTTTGTCCACTGAGTTGTGCGTGGAAGATGATCATCAATGTCATCAAAACTTTCTTCAGAGGCTTCTTGTGTTTCTTCTTGTGCAGCCTCTGATGTTCTTCGTGCCTTGGTAGTTGATTCTACCGTTTGTGGAATGATTGGTACGAGTTGTGGTGGAGTTTGTTCCTCTGAGGATGTATAGTCTTGGTCCTCGATCTCCTCTATAATTGGTTCTTCTGTGGTTTGTGCAGCTTCTATGGTCGTTTTTCTTGATGTTTCATCTTCTGCACTTTCTTCTGCTTCGGCAATTGCATCTGTAGTATTTATAGAAGAAGATGCAGCATTATTTGGACCAGTTAGAGTCATACATGTAGGATTTTGTCCGACAGAGGATGGTTCTTCAGAAACTCTGATGGTTCCGACAGAAGGATCAATGTCATTGTGGAACATCTCCAAAAATAGAAGATTCAAATCTTCTTTTGTTCTTGAGATGTCAGAGAATTTCCCTTTAATTCCGAGTTCTGAACTTATTTTCTCAGAAGTCATTTGGAATGAATCATCAAAAGAAACATTGATGCTTTCTACAATCTTGTGAGACTTTGTAAGGAATGTTCTGTAGGCTTTGGAAGTGGCAGAGTATCCAATGAATTTGCCTTCGTCTGCTTTTACATCAAACTTTCCTCTTGAATCTCTGTCGTTTAAGACGAAGCATTTGCATCCGAATACATGGAAAAATTTGATGTTTGGCCGCCGTTTGTTAAGCAATTTGTAAGGCGTCTTGAGGTGTCTTTTCACAATGGTTGATCGATTTTGAGTATAACACGCAGTAGAAATTGCTTCTGCCCAAAAGTTCATTGATAATCCGCATGTTGACATCATAGTTCTTGCGGCTTCCACAAGTGTTCGATTCTTTCTTTCGACAACACCGTTCTGCTGTGGAGTGCGAGCTGCAGAGAAGTTCTGTTAAATTCCTTCTGTTGAAAGATAAGTTTCAATGACACAGTTTTTGAATTATGTGCCGTTGTCACTTCTTAACTTCTGTATTTTGCAGTCATAAAGAACTTGGATTCTTTTCATTAGATTTATCAATATAATTGGAACATCTGATTTCTTTCTGATAAATTCAACCCATGTGAAACGTGAATACTCATCAACTAAGACAAGTATATATTTCTTGCCACCTAGGCTCTGTATTGCAATGGGACCGCAGAGGTCGACATGAAGCATGTACAGAGGCCTGGTGCAAGACACATCTGTTTTTCCTTTGTGGGAAGCTCTTTTGAGTTTTCCCATCTCACAGGCAGAACATAAATGATCCTTATTGAATTTAACATTTGGCAAACCTTTAACTAGATCAAGTTTGACCAGTTTTTCCAATGTGTGAAAATTCAAGTGACGGAACCTGTTGTGCCATAACCAGGCTTCTTCACTTTTGCAGGCAACAAGGCAAACTTTGTCCTTGTTCTTTGAGTTGAAGTTCATTAGATATAGATCACCTATTCTTTCAGCTCGCAGAAGTTCCATACTTGTTTCTTCACTTTGTAGAGAGCAGAAAGTTCTTTTGAACAACACATTGAATCCTGTATCACAAAGTTGACTTACACTGGGTAGGTTGTGCTTAAGGCCATCCACATATGCAACTTTGTATACAGAAACGTCTTCTTTCCTTATGACTCCATAGCCTTTTATGTGTCCTTTCTTGTTGTCTCCAAAAGTCACAGATCCACCATCTTGTGTTTCTTTGTACGTGGATAGTGCACTTCTGTCACCAGTCATGTGCCTTGAGCATCCGGAGTCTAGATACCAGATTGGCACATACTTCTTCTGCAGGACAATCACAGAGATTTAGGTACCCATATCCATATGGGTCCAATATTGTTAGAGTTTTTCAAGTTTGCTTTGGCATTCTTGAAATACATTTTGTTTTCTGCAGAAAAGTCAGATTGTTTCTTTGTGGGATTTGACTTTTGAATTGGCGTAGAGAGTATACAATCTTGATTTGAAAAATGATTATTAAGTTTAGACATAAGATCAAAGCAATGACAGTATTGAATATGAGATGTAGTTTGTTTGAACTTTTCATTGAACTTTTTAAACTCAGCCACAGAGGCATTACATTCTTTCTTTACATTAGATTTCCTATTACTAGAAGATCTATGAATACTCGAATGTTGTTTGCAAAAGCTCTGTTTAGGACCTGCCTTCTGTGGGTTGCTTCTGTGGTGAGCTTCCTTTATCACTGTCACAGAAGAAAAAGATTTATTAACCTTGGGTTTTGAAAATCTAGAACTTATAGGATCAATAGAGGTCTTCTGTAACATTTTAAGCTCAGCAGAGGTTTTGACATGTAGATTCAAATTTAGAAAATCTTGGCAGATTGGAATCTCTGTGAGTTTCTCTTTTGGAGAAATAGTTCTGTGAGGAACTTCAGAGGAGTATTTAACATCCTATGTGTCATAGAGAGTTATCCCAGATGTAACATTTGTCTCTGAATCGTCAGAAGATGAGTCGTCCTCGTATACAGAGGTTGAGTCAATTCTTTCAATAGAGGTTGAATTTTCCGAACATGCATCATACAAGCTTTCTTCCTCTGTAGAATAGTTTTCATAGATTGCAGAGGTTTCTAATAAGATTTCTTCAGTGAGAGATTTATCTATAGAAGATGTACAGAATTTTTCTAAAACGCTTGATTTCCATATTTCCAAAATTTCTTTTTCAATTAAGTTTTTAAAGTTTTCTTCTGAAAAAATGGGTTTAAACTCAGGAGCTTCTGCTGATAACTTCTTTTCAACGTTTATCAAACAGACAAAAGCAACCTGTGTTTGGGTCTCTGGTTTACCAAACTTGAAGATACCTATCTGATCTTGTGTTTTCAGATATTCCTTTGTTTTGATACCTCTATTGACAGAGGTTGAAGATGATGAGTCTGTGTTTTCAAACCACACGTTAATCATCTTCTTATGTTTCTTCAAGTAAGGATCCACAGAGATTTTCGCCCGTTTGCTTACAGAGATTAGATTTGGAAAATCTGGTTTGTTTGTTTTTCCAATCACAAATAACGAGGACAGAGGTTTGTTTCTTTTGCCTTCAACACCTAGGGTGATATCATCATACCCTATACCTCGTCTCCCTATTTGTGAGTTTATTTTTTCATAAACTTTCTGTGCATCTTTATAGTTTTTAAGCAAAACTTCTCTTCTGAGTAAATCTTGCCATAATACCTCTCTTTCTCTTTGAAAGTATTCTTTAAGAGCTCTTATGTCAGTAGTTTCGCTCCTTGAAACTGAAAGTTCTTTTGTTTTATCTTTTAAAGTATTGGTTAATTCAGAAATTTGTTTTTTTAAAGGATCTAGAGTTTTGTTCCATTTCTTTTCTATTCTCTCTTTTTCCTCAAAAATCTTTGCTTTTTCTTGAGTGAGAAGCCGTACTTCTCTCTCATTGAAAGTGGGTCTTTTCTGAATACTTTGATTTATCTCTTTCAGTTCAATTAATTCAATGTTAATTCTAAGTGTATTATCATCTACAGAGGTAATACAAGAGTTGGAATTTGAAGTAGATACCTCAGAGTCAGTGCAGGAGTCGACTTCTACCATGCCACAGAAGAGGGCATTGGCGGTATGTTCATCATCAGAAGTAGAGTCTGATTGGAAGTCTTCTGTGTTCTCCTCAGAATGTCCTTTTGCCATTAAGGATTTTTGAGCATAATATTCGGCTTTCTTTTTGTAGAAAGCAGAGTCCCTCTGTGGGCGATTTGATCTGCTTCTGCATTCATTCGCAAAATGGCCTGGTTTTCCGCAGTTAAAACACCCTTGAGGAGTGTTTCCTGTTCGATCATTGGACTTCTGTAGGTCTCCGCCTTTCTCTGATCTACATTCATTTGCATAGTGACCAGGTTTGCCGCACGTGTAGCATTCTTGCTGCGTGTGGCTTACCGAGTCATCTGACCTCTGTCGGTCATTCCCTCTGTAATTTCTATCGCTTGACCTCTGTCGGCCACTTGATTCTTCTCCTCTTCTGTCATCTCTTCTGTTGTCTCTTCTGTCATCCTGGTTGTCTCTATCATATCTTTCATTTCCGGAACCTCTTCTGTTTCCTCTGAACTCTTTTGTCAATAGAGCTAAAGATTTAGCTAGTGACGCAAGAGTTATTTCCTTTTCTGCTTGCTCTTCTTCTTCACTGTCAATTATCACCATCTTCTTCTTCTCCTTCTTCTTCTCCTCTGTGGCTTTATCATTTCTTGGTCTCTGTGCATCCTCTTTAGTTTTACTAACCAATGCATATGGTGCAATGGTTAGTGTTTTAGCCTGTGCTATCTGAGGTTCTTGTGCGGCTAATGTTCCGTAAAGATCAGAGAGAGTCCAGGTGTCTAGATCCTGATTTGTCTGTAGGGACATAGACAGCTGGAGCCATTCTTCATTTAGACTTTTTAAAAACATGACATTGTTTTCTTCAGAAGTTCTGTCAATGCCTGATTTTCTGCACTTGTTGATTAGAGAGTTGAATCTGTCGTATGTTGTTTGCAGAGATTCTGTTGCAGAGGCTCTGAATGCATGATATTCATTGATGTACTGTGCTCTTCGGTTTTTTTGTGTTTTAGCACCTCCTTCCAACTGTCTTTCCAGTTCTTTCCACAGATCATGCGCTGTTTCACATGAATCCAAGGATTGAAAGAGTTCGTTGGGTATTGCCATAATTAATGTCCTCTTGGTTTTCTGAGCAACTTCATCTTCTGCTTTATCTTCGGTTGACCACTCCCCTTTTGGCTTTGGTTTTTGATGTTCGGGGATTTCGGCAGATTCAGCAGTAGCAGGTACACGAGGTACTACTGTCATGGGAATAGGAGGAGGATTGTACAGATATTGTACTAGATTTCTTTCAGTGCCCTCGAAAAAATGGACCATTCTTATTTTCCACTGAGGATACTCATCTCGAAGGAGAGTAGGAGGTTTAGTGAGAGAACCAGTAGTAAAGAAATTATTTGTATTTGTCATTTTTGAAGATTTTAGAAAGAAAGTATGACTAAAGAGTTACTTCGATGAACTTGAATATTTTCTGGGTTTAAGCAGTTTCCAGACACAATTTTAAATCTCAATAATATCTATCACGAATCTTGATAAGTGGATCACTTGATATTGAAAATCAAGGAAGGCTCTGATACCAATTGTTGGTTCGCGTTTTGCTTTAAACAAGATTATCAGATCTATTAGTTCAGGTTTAAGGTTTGATGCGGAAGCGTATTTAAAGAACTAACAGATAAGTTTGATAGATTTAGAACAAACTATAAATAAACAGTGAACAGAATATTATATCTCAAAGTTTACTGAATATATATCAAGAACAGGTTTATGAACCGTGAGTAAGAAAAAGCTTTAAAACAGATATGACTCTTAAGGTGAATAAGCTTTTGTGTTCTTGATGTTCGATTGAAGTGTTATGTATTGTGTGTGTGTAAGGAAGAACTCAACATGAGTCTTCCTTATATACTACTCTAAAGGGGACCATAAAGCATATGCTACTATTCAAAAGGTACGTATGAATAGTTGAGAGGATGTCGTGAACAGTTGCAAGGATGGCATGAACAGTCAGACGTGCTGTATTGCATTTAATGCAGCAGACGTCTAATATGTACTAAGCCCTACTGAGTCCAATCAGAGTTTGACACGTCGATGTTGGACAGGGCATGCTACCATGCAAGTTGATGTACGAGTCCTGTAACAGTAGCAAGATATTATAAATATCTTCAAGTCTCAGTGAGGACCACAGAGGCTCTGTAATGAGTTACAGAGGTTCTGCGGTCTGGTCCTCTGTGGAGCAGTCTTCGCCGGATTCTGAGTCTTTGGTCTTCTTTGTGCGTATGACAGAGCTTCTGTAGGAAGCCTCTGCTGCTTCTGTAGTTTCTTGACCTTGATTTCTCGGTAATGTCGGCAGAGCCTCTGTAAGAGGCTTTCTTCACTTAGCCTATTTTTCACTACTTCTAAATACTTCTATGATTAGGAAGATTGAAGCTAACAAAAGGGATAAAGAATAAATAAAATGCATAAATAAAAGACATAAATAAATTGCATAAATAAAAGATATACTTATATACTCCACTATTTCATCATGAAATGATGAAATGGGATTAGAAATAGTCCTTATAATAAATAATAAATTGTCCTTTACTGTCCAGAATTTGATGTCACTTTGTGTTCAACTTTTGGTAACTTCCAGGTATAATTAAATCATGAAATTTTATGTCCATTAAGTTCAATGAGTTAGGAAACTTTTGACACCAGTTTCATAATTTTTGGAGAAGTATAAGCACATGAAATAATACACGACGTAAAATCCGACAGAATACTTTGCTGTTTGCATCCGGATTTTGTGAGGACTGATTGATAAATGAAATCTTTGAGTTTTTAAATGAAACCACTTGGGTTTGAATCTTAACACACTAAAATGAATTCCAGAAAAAGAATCACTCCATTTGGAGTTAAAATGAGTGAGATATGACTCTTTGAAGTGAGGTGTAATTTCTGGCAGCAAGCTGTCCAATCAACACCTTGTGCATGTGCACCCAACTAGACTTTTAAACCAAAATTCTTATTCCTTTGCATGCAAAATCCGATTTGACTCTCATCCATACAAATATTTTCAGTTCCCAAACATATTTATGATCCATTTAAAATGCATGCCAAAACAACCATCAACTCAAGCTTTGAATACTTTTTGTAAAAGACCCAATATTGAAGATTGTTGATGTTCTTGCCAAGAACATCAACATGCAACCAAAAATTCAGTATTTTGAGCTCATGCATGTGGGTTTAAATGTGTTTTTAGTGGTTTTCAAAGATACATTCATAAGACTCTTGAACAAAAATGATGGATCTTTCAAGATTACTACATGCATGTGTTTAAAATGTTCATCTTTGATCTTAACTTTGGTTTGATTTTGGATTCGCCATCTTTTACTAACAAAAGATGTTATGATGGTAAATCTACAAACATTAAGACCCATAAAGATGATTTTAAAAGATGTGAAGAAAGTGTAACAAAAAGATGAAGATCATACTTTTAAAAATGCAAGAATATGAAAAAGACTTAAAAGAATGTGTGTGGATTTTACCCAACACACTTATGTTTACCTTAGATTGTCTTGTACTCTTGTAGTATAAGAGTTTAGGGGCTGGAGTTGTGATGAAGGTTTGAAGGTTTGAAGATGAAGATATGAGGATTTGAAGGTGGAGAGAGAGAGGAATGATACTTGAGAGAAAATGCAAGTAAAAGAAATGATTCAAAAATGAAATGTAAGGTTTATTTTATAGAAATAGGGAGAGAGGTGGGGGGTTATTAATAAAAAATATATAAATACTAAAGATAAATGTTGTATTATTGGTTAGATATAAAAATACTTGTATTCTCCTAAACTTAAAATACCAAGTAATTATAAAACAAAGTACTTTCGTATATAATATGATTGAAATATATAATTTATCAATTACATAAATACTTGTGGTATATAAATATTTTAGGTTGGCATTTTATGAGATTTATGGATAATTTCCTAATTCAAGGGTTTCTTAGGCAAAATTTCTCAATTTTTCCTATTGTACCGGGTTTACTGCTACAATTGCACTGTGTAAACTATGCCATAAAAATGAGGTATCCAAAACAGTTCTAACCTGAGATGTGAATTTGACAGTTGTCACATAGAGGGTTGATCCTCTTTTTCTTTGTAAGGAAAGGTAGTCTCAAAGAATTCTGCTTCCGCAGATTCTATGATAGTGTTATTGCTTATATCATTCACACAAGATTTATATACTAAGAATCTATAAGCAGCACTATTAAGAGTTGGTCCAATATATACACAGTCAATGGTTTTAGGTCCAAGTTTTGTCCTTTTCGGTAAAGGGACTTGAACCTTGGCAAGGCAACCCCACACTTTCATCCTTTTGTAAGATGGTAATCTCCCTTTCTATAGTTGATAAGGGGATTTATCACTCTTCTTGTGGGGGATCCTATTTAGGATTGTTAGATCTGATGTTTGTCAAAAAGCCTAAGTGTTGAAATCTGAATAGAAGGCTCAGAGTTCTGAGTAGAAGACTCAGAAGTTCTGAATGAGAAGATGAAAATGTCATGTGTTCAAGTATAGATTCGGAGTATGCCTAATCAGAAGAAGGTTCAGAAGTTCTGAACAAGTGGTTCAGAACTTATGTCTTGGACATTTTCTATTTATTGTAATTCAGTTATTAGCTAGCATATTAGAACACGTGTCTTTGTTCTATTGGTTTGTAATGTAAATATACTGTAGCTTTATCATTTCCGTTACAGTATATATAGATGTTAGCAACTGATGTCTAACTAACTTTTGAATACCTTTCGTATTCACTTTGTAAACTTTGAGAGATTCTCTCTCTAGATCTGTAATCTGTTCTTGAATGAATACAAAGCTTTTGGATACAATTATCTATTATTCTACTATTTGATTGTGTTCTTGATTGATTAATTGATTGTAAGATCGAATCCTGGTTTCTACAATTGGTATCAGAGCCAATCAACAAACAATTTAGGTCAAGATCGTGTTCTTGAAGGTTTTTTATCGTGTTCTTGAAGGTTTCTTGATCAATTCGATAATTGAATTCTGCTGCTACTCGTAATTCTTGAATTCGTTCTGTGTTGATCAAGAGATTCGAATTTGTCTTTCTGTTGAATCGATTCAATTCATCTTACAATCATGTCTTCTAAAGAATTTCTCTCGATGGGGTCTGAGACGAAGCCACCTGTTCTAATTCCTGAAGAATATCAACAATGGAAGATCAGGATTATTCAGTTCTTGGATAATATTGATGAGAGTTTGATCATCTCAATTCGTGAAGGTCCAATTGAAGTTTATGTTGATGTTGCTGCTACACCTGCAACAACTACTACTCCTGAGATTCCTGCTACCAGAGTAAGGAAGAGTTTCTCACAGTATAGTGAAGCACAGAAAAAGAGGCATGCAATCGAAAAGAGGGTTGTTACTTTGTTAACTTTGGCAATTCCTAATGACATCTTCAACAGAATTGATAGTGGAACATCTGCTAAAGAAATGTGGGATGAACTGGAGAAGCAGATGCTTGGCACAATCAAATCAATTCAGGCAAAACTGAATCAGTGCATCAATGCATATGAGAGATTCAAAGCAAAGGAATGTGAGAGTTTGACTCAAACATACAATAAGTTTTGCACAATCTTGAATGATCTTAGAAGGAATGGGCTAAAGAAAACCAAATCAGAGATCAACTACAAATTTCTGAATTGTCTTAATTCAGACTGGTCATCTTTTGCTATAAGTCTTCAAATGAACAAAGATATGTGTGAAGAAGATCTGAATGATTTGTTTTGTGTTTTAAATCAGCATGAAGATTCTGTTAAACAAGTTGTTGAAGAAAAGAAAATGTTTCAGATCAATTAGCTTTGCTTTCTGAAAGAAAATCCAAGATCAACAAGACAACCAAAAGTCTGTGTTTCTTTCTGAAATTCCAACGTTAGAAGAGGAATCTGAAAAGGAAGAAGGATCTGATGAGGATGATGATATCAAGTTAATAGCAGAGAAACTGGCATTGTTAACTAACACCTTCAATAAAAGGTATGGAAATAAGAAATATGAAGGTAAGTTCAGAAGAGGTGGACAGGGGAGTTCAGAAGAGAGATACAAGAAGAAGGATGATGGAGAAGAGAATAAGTATGAGAAGGAAGAAGATAATAGATATGAGAAAAGAGAAGAGAAGGAAGAAAAAAAAGAGAAGGATCTATGTTTCAAATGTGGAAAACCTGGTCACTTTGCAAGAGATTGTAGGGTAAAGGTTGTAAAAGACTATGAGTATTATGCAAAGAAAGCTTAGTTGGCCAAAACCAAAGATAGTGGGATTGCACTACTGGCAGAACAAGAAAATTGGTTATACTATTCATCTGATGAAGAGGACTACATTCACTTTTCACAAATGCAGAGTTACATGGCCAAAATGGGTGATGAAGATGACTCAGACTATGAAGAAGGAGGTTCTGATTCTTCAGCTGAGGTACACTCTAGTCTTGAAATTGATTTAATGATTCAAATTGAAAACATGAAATCTGAGTTTGTTAATCTGAGAAAACAGATTAAAGGTGAAAGGATTCTGGTTAACAAATTCAGATTAGAAAAAGAAATGTTTAAAGTAAGATTTGAAGAAACTGAGGTTGAGAAACAAGAAGTCAGAAAAGAGAATTCTTAACTTTTGAAAAAGATAACTGAGTTACACAATGAACTTTCAGAAGTAAAAGATGAAAAAGGTGATTTGCACATTAAAGTGGATATGTTGCTTGATGAAAGAAAGAATTTATATACAAAAATAAAAGAGTTAGAAGATCTTAATCTGAAAAGAGGTCAAACTCAACAAACTTTAAGTCTTCTCACAAGCAATGTTAAAAACACAAGGTTTTACAATCCAAAGATGGGATTAGGTTTGGAAGAAAATGCTATTTTGAAAAAGGCTCCAATAAATATTTATGATTTTGAGGAACTAAAAGGTCCTAAACCAGAAATCCCAGACCTGGTTGAAGATTTTGTGAGACCTGCAAGCTCTATTACAAGTTCTGATAGCTTACAGAAACCAAATATTGAAAAAGTAAAACCTTCTGAACCAAAAGCTGAAAAGTCATAAAGTTCAGAAGAAGAAGTTAAGAAAGAAATTTCAAAACCTACTGAAGAAAAACCAAGATACAATACTGCTAAATTCAAGTATGATTCTTTGAATGTTAGTTTCAAAGATAAACAACCAAGTTTTTCCTATACTGACATTGAGAACATATTCTTTAATGAAGCATGTAAGGTTTCTGAAAACAAAGAGATTTCTGAAACAGTTAGTCAGAATTCTAAGTCCACTAGTCAGAATTCTGAGTCTGTTAGTCAGAACTCTGAGTCAACTGAAAGTTCTGAGTCAAAATCAGAATGTTTTTCAGAACTTGAGAATAGATTTAAACAGGTTAATCAAGAGCTTGAAGAACTGAGAAAAAGTTTTGATGAACTTGAAAATGACTTTTGTGATGTTGACTTTAAACTTGAGGAAGCTTTAAAAGAAAATAAAAATTATATTTTGAAAATAGAAGTGCTTGAGAAGTTAAAGGCTGAGTATGATCTTTTTAAGATTAAAGCTTTAGAAGAGAATAAGGAATTCTTTAATGAATCAAGTACTTATGAGCATTGTGAATCATCTACATCTACTAATTCTGTAAAGTTAAATGTTTCAGAAAAGGAAGAGTGCAAAAGGAAAGATGACTTGATTGAGAAGATTTTCTTGAATACTACTTCTGAACTCAAAGCAAGTAGTTCTTGTAATAGATGCAAATGTAATCTGAATACTATCAATAAAAATGAAAATTCTTTTCATTCAGATTTATTGTCTCTTGCAAGAAAGAATCTTAAATGTGTTCAATGTGGTAGTCAAGCATTTCAACTTTCCCAGAAAACTCAAAATTCTAAAACATCCTTCAAATCTAAAGCAAAACAGAATTCAGAAAAGAAGAGTGTAAATATTTCTCAATCTCAGTCAAAAGAAAAGAAAACTGAAAATGTTTCTAAATCACAACCTAAAGTTTTCAAAATGAAAAGAAACAATTTTGTAAACAGAAGATTTTCGGATTTCATAAAAATAAAAGGAAAATGGTGCTTAAAAGAGAATTATGAATGGAAAGTTAAAGGTACTTTTGTTAAATCTGTGATTGAATCTAACAAAAATGGACCCATTCTGATATGGGTACCTAAATCTAACTAACTGTTTTTGCAGGGCTGTCATGTGTGGTTTTTAGACTCTGGAGCATCTAGACACATGACAGGTCACAAGTCTTTTCTGACAAATTTAATAGAAAAGGCTGGAGGAGCAGTTAATTTTGGCAATAACAGTAAAGGGCAAGTTAGAGGCTATGGGGATTTAACAAAGGAAGATTTAACCATTCAGAAAGTATTCTACGTGGAAGGTTTACAACATAATCTGTTCAGTATAAGTTAGTTCTTGGATAGTCTTTGTGAGATCAAGTTCAGTATAACAGGGTGTTTAATTCTGAGTGAGAATGGGATAAAGGTGTTCTATGCTAAAAGACACATGGACTTATTTGTGGTTAATTTTTCAAAAATTGAAGCTTTAACTCCAGTATATCTACTGTCAAATACAACTGCAAATGAATGTTGGTTATGGCACAGAAGATGTTCTCACTTGAACTTAAGGAGTTAAACAAGTTAGTTGGCAAACATTTGGTTAAAGGATTACCAGAGATTAAGTTTGAAAAGGAATCATTGTGTTCAGCATGTAAGATGGGCAAGATGAAGAAAAGTTCTCATAAGTTGAAAATGGACTCTTCATGCATGTCACCATTAGAGATGATACACACTGATTTATGTGGTCCAATGGCAGTTCACTCAATGGGTGGGAAGAAGTATATGCTTGTCATTGTTGATGAGTATTCTAGATATACATGGGTTGAATTCTTAAGAGCAAAATCTGAGGCTGCTGAAACATTGATTAACTTCATTAAAAGAATTCAAGTATTATTGCAACTTCAAGTTCAAAAGATAAGGAGTGACAATGGAACAGAATTCAGAAATGAGACTCTTCAGAACTTTTTGCAAAGCACTGGAATTTCTCATAATTTTTCTGCTGTCAAAACTCCTCAACAAAATGGTGTTGTTGAAAGAAAGAACAGAACTTTAGTTGAAGCTGCAAGAACCATGTTGGCTTATTCCAATCTTCCAACCTTTCTATGGGCTGAAGCAATTGCCACTGCTTGTTTTACTCAGAACAGGACCTTGATCAATAGAAGGTTAAATAAAACTGCATATGAACTGATTAATAAAAGAAAGCCACTAATTAATTTTTTTCATATTTTTGGTTGCGGATGCTATGTTCTCAAGGATAGAGAAAATCTTGGTAAATTTGACAAGAAAGCAGATGAAGGATACTTTGTTGGTTATTCACTAACTTCCAAAGCATTCAGAATCTACAATAGAAGAACCAAGAGGATCATGGAAAGCATCAATGTCACATTTGATGACTCAAGATCAAAGACTTCTGAACAAGACAGTTCAGAACTCAATAAGAATAAGACAAAAACAATGACTTCTGAATCAGATTCTAATCCTAATTGTTCAGAACTCAATTTATTGTTTAAGGATGCATTTCTGGAACTAACTTCTGAATCTTATGCAGAGTTTGAAAATCCTAAAATCGTTCTAGAAATGAAAAAGAAAAGTTCAGAGGATCGAACAACAACAGTAATTTCTGATTCTGGTCCATCTGAGTAATGTCCAATTTTGATAAATACAAGTGGTGAACTTTTTGAGTCTGGTACTCAGAATTATGAGCAAGGTACTCAGAATTCTGAACAAGTTATTCAGAACTCTGACTCTACTACTCAGAATCTAGACTTAGAAGCCACACCTCAACAATTCTCAGAACAAAGGGATAGTTCAGAATTACAAGTTGTTATGGATGAGAATGATACAAACAACAATCTTTCAGATATTGATGTGCTTCCAAGTTCAAACAAATGGACAAAAGACCATCCTATTCATCAAGTGATAGGAGATCCATCAGTTGGAGTGCAGACAAGATCAGCAACAGCAAATGAAGCTATGTTTGTAGGATTCCTTAGTATGATTGAACCTAAGAAAGCCACTGAAGCCCTAGAGGATCCAGACTGGATTTTAGCAATGCAAGATGAGTTGCTACAATTTACAAGGAACAAAATCTGGAGACTAATTCCAAGGCCTGAAGGAAAATCAATCATTGGAACAAAATGGGTGTTCAGAAACAAGAAAGATGAGACAGGTGTTGTAGTCAGAAATAAGGCTAGATTGGTTGCAAAGGGATACTCACAACAAGAAGGAATTGATTATGATGATACATTTGCACCAGTTGCAAGAATTGAGGCAATCAGAATATTCTTGGCATATGCTGCACATAAGAACTTCAAAGTGTACCAAATAGATGTCAAATCAGCATTTTTAAATGGTATACGCAATGAAGAAGTCTATGTCTATCAACCAGAAGGATTTGTTGATCCTGAGTTTCTAGATCATGTGTATGTTTTAGATAAAGCATTGTATGGTCTGAAACAAGCACCAAGAGCCTGGTATGACACTCTAACTCAATACTTGTTAGAATCTGGCTTCAAGAAAGGTAAAATTGATATTACCTTATTTTTAAAGAAATAAGGTGAGGATTTAATCTTAATTCAGATATATGTAGATGATATGATATTTGGCTCTACAAATGCAGAATTATGTGAAGAGTTTTCAGACATCATGAAATCCAAATTTGAAATGAGCATGATGGGAGAATTGAATTTCTTCCTTGGTCTTCAAGTGAAACAGTTACCAAATGGGATTTTTATAAATCAAGGAAAATATGTAAAAGATATTTTGAAAAAGTTTAAGATGTCTGATTGTTCTGCTATGAGAACCCCAATGGCTACTAATGTCAAGTTAGATGCTGATCTCTCTGGAGTTTCAGTAGATAACAAGGTTTATAGGGGCATGATAGGTTATTTACTTTATCTGACTGCAAGTAGGCCAGATATAATGTTTGCTACATGCTTTTGTGCTAGATTTCAATCCAATCCCAAGGAATCTCATTTACTTGTTGTTAAAAGAATCTTAAGATATCTCAAAGGTTCACCTGGTATCCAAAAGAAATTGATTTCAAGCTAACTGCCTTTACTGATGCAGATCATGCAAGAAGCAGAATGGACAGGAAAAGTACTTCTGGTGCATGTCACTTTTTGGGAGATAAGATAGTGAGTTGGGCTTCAAAGAAGCAAAATTGTGTATCCACATCAACTGCTGAGGCAGAATATGTAGCTGATGCTGCTTGCTGTTCTCAAACTTTGTGAATGAAAACACAACTCATGGATTATGGCTATCAACTTAACAAGATTCCCATTTACTGTGATTCAGAAAGTGCCATTGCCATCACTCAGAATCCTATTCAACATTCAAAGACCAAACATATTGATGTAAGGTATCACTTTATTAAGGATTTTGTGGAAAAGGGAACCATAGAAATGCATTTTGTGCACACAAAGTATCAATTGGCTGACTTATTCACAAAGCCTCTTGATCACAAAAGGTTCACTTTTCTTATATGCAAAATTGGAATGTTTAACCTGACTAATTGAGTATGTTTGTTACTTTTCAGAAATGAATTTTTTTTCTAAGTAAGTTTTTCTGAGTAGTGTACTCAGAATTCTGACTCTCTTACTCAGATGTTCTGAGTCTTGAGTTCAGAACTTCTGAGTCAATACTTCAGAAATCTGACTTATTTTTTTCTTCTGGTTAGGTTACTCAGATCTTCTGAATGTACCTTTCAGAACTCATTTCTGGAATTTACAAGTGTTTTAATTAGTTGTTAAGTTATTTCTGTTTTATCTTTGTCATATAATTCTTTTATGTCTAATATGTGTTTGAGTATATGCTTGAGTCAAGGGGGAGCATTAATATCTTTCATAAATCATTCTAAGAAGTTTACAAGGTTTGTATTCTTTTCTTATCTCAAATCATTCTAAGGGGAACAAGCTTTTAGTGATAATTTTTTTTTCACTTGTTCAAACTACTTCTGATTCTTAAAAAGATTTACAAGATGAGAAGTTAGATTTTAAATGATTTTCAGAAACCTCATATCATCAAAAGAGGGACAGACTGTTGATGACAAAATAATTTCCAATCTGTTCAAACTACTTCTGTATGCTTAAAAGATTTATTTCATCAGAAGTTGAGTTTTTAAAGGAATTTTTGTAACAAGGAAATTCTTCTGAATTGTGTACTCAGAACTTCTGAATATGCAATCTCAGAATTCTGAACGTGTTATTCAGAACTTTAACTTGAGTTGATTTCTATCAAATAACACGTGTCAGCTTCTTATTCATCTGATAATACCACGTTTCAATTAACATCTTTTGTGGTATTTCATAATGTTTGAAACCGTTATAACTCTGACATAAAGCAGTTTTTTCGCCGTTTAAATTCTTTCAGCTTCGCGGATTTTTAAATAGACCTTAAATTTCCTCTTTCAAATTCATTCAAATCCTAAGATTGCTAGGGAGATACGCAAAACTATTGAGTTCATCGATTATGTTTCTTTCAAAATTCTTGAGCATTAATCATGTCTGTTCCACGAAGAAGTAGAACTATATCCTTACACACCGCAAGAACCTTAATGGAATCTTCTTCAGATTCAGAAAATGAGGTGATGATGCCTGAACGAATAGTTGGTGTAGAGGAAGTGATTAGAGGAAATATTGTAGAGAATCCTATTGTGGAAGAGGAGGGAAATGAGAATCAAATGGCTGAATCAGAGGGTGATGCGGAACAGGGGAACGCAAATATTGTACATCAACAAAGTGCGGTAAGGTCTGCAATGTCATCGAGACATGTTTCATTGGAAAGGTTAGTACCTGAAAATGAGTATGTGGATATTTTGGAGAACAACTGTATTCTAATTTTAAATGAAACAAATTTTAAGGAGGAACATAGGATTATCCCAGAGTTGTTGAAATACCATCCTTTCAAGAAATGGTTCACATTGAAGAAAACAGTACCTGTGCAATATATTCAACAATGGTGGAAGAATCTAGAGTTGCAGGGTAATGAGTTCATATCAAATGTAGGGGGAGTTCCATTAACTCTGACCATGAGTTTTATTAGAATTATGTTAAGATTGCCAGAAAAAGATGATTTGGAGGGAAGGTCTGATTTTGAAGATGAACCTAATTCAACGGAGATGATAGCTGAATTTAAGAGATTGGGATATTGTGATGAGTTGAGGAATCTAAGTTCATTCAGAAGAAATAAATTACTACCAATTTGGGCATGTTTTTTGACAATAGTCAACAAATGTTTGTCTGGAAAGCACAGTTCACCAGATCAGGGTTCAAGACAAATTATGCAAATCTTTCATGGATTGGTGAAGAACAGACATAACAACTATGCTTCTATCTTGTGGGAAGATATGAAGAATACATTTGAAAGACACCAAAAAGCACTGAGGGGAGAAACAAGAGAAAAACCTTTGTCTTACATTCCATATCAGAGGTATTGGCTTATGGTTATTTGGTATGCAATGAGGCAGAATCCTTAAATTTCAAGGAGAGTTGATGAGGAGCATGGGCCAATCTTCTACATGGGTAAAATGACATCTTCCCTTAAACTTGTGAATTTTCCAAATCACAAACCATTGACAAGATCACTTAGGTCTTATATTCCAAGGGAGGGTGAGATTTTAAAAGCATATTGCACCTCTATGGAACTTGAACAACCTCAGGTTCCTACCCATGAGGAAAACCCAGAGAGGAGAAGTGAGGGGTCAAATGCAGAAAGAGAGGGGGAGAATGTTCAGGTGGGAGAACATTCTGAGAGAATTGAGAGGGAAAATGCAGAGAGCTTGGTTAGAAGTGAGAATGAAAAACATATAGAGAGTGGTGAGGATGATAGATTGTCACCAGAGTTAAAAAATAGAGATAAATCTAAACCAACTGATCTAAACCAGGCAACCACATCTGCTATTGGTTCACAACTCTTCGTGACCAATATTGAAAATACCATTGAGCCCATCGTAGAACTTGAAATACCCATCCATACCCACTCAGTAGAAATTCCAGAAACTACTGTTTCATTTAATTCTGGGGAACCATTGCTTACTCATTTGGAGTTTGGCAATCAATCCCAAACTTTTATTCATCACATAGAGTCTGGATTGCACAGTAACATCCTATTGAGCCTGAATTTTCATTGTACACAAGCACATCACAGGGAATTCATTTTCCTGTTACAACTTCCATAGATATACCAAATATTGGGTGTCAAGGATTGGATGGAAGGCTTGGGGAGGTGAACGTCTTAAAAGCCTCTTTACACAGTGCATCGATTGTACATGGTGCCTCTGTGACACCTACAGGCCATATGTTCCTTGAACATATGCAAACTGGTTCATATGTTGTTCCAGGGTTACCACTTTCTCCTTCTGAATTTGAAAAGATTCAGAAAAGTAATCATGATCTGGGATACAAAGTTCAGAACTTAGAAAATGAAGTTATTTTCTTGAAAGATGAAGTAAAGGGACTCAGAACTAAGTTGGAAGAAAAGGCTAAATCTGTGGAACAGAAGGTGGAAAATATTAAAGTATCTGTGGAATCTCATCAAAAGGAGATCACAGATAAATTTTCAAACTTTCAACAGGAAATTCAGAAAGGTATGGATGATCTGAAGACTTCTCTACTTAAGGCTTTCAGTTCACAATTGGCAGTAGTTTCAAAGCCTCTGGAAGTCATGCCTTTGTCTATAGCTGCGACAGAAACCTGCTCAACTCAGTCTTTGAAAAAAAAATGATGATAATGATCCTCATGATCATCAAAAGGGGGATAAAAGGCAGAAGGAAAGCACAGAGTTGATATTTGTGTCAAGTACTAGTTATGGGAGTCAAAGTTCTGAAGATAAAATGGAATCAGAAGAAGTGTTTGTTGAAAATTCCTCTGATATGGTTACTGATAAGGTTCTGCAAATTACTGGTTCTGAAATGGATATGATGGATAGTTCTGAAGTGGATATGGTCACTACTTCTGAAGTGAATATGGCAGAAAGTTCTGAAATGGATAGAATGAATACATGTTCAGATATTGTTCCTTATACTGGAGGTAATCTTATCTCTGAGTTTGAAGAAAGGAGGATGAACAATATCCTGGTAAGGAGAATGCACAGTGTATTGGTGAATGCTCTTAATACTCAGAATGTTCACAGATGTCTCAGAATGGTGAGGCCAATTGATTTGATGGGAGAGTATAATCGCACAGTTAATTATTCAAGGGATTTTGAAAAGGATAATGCATAGCATTATGTTGATGATGTGTCAGAAGAAGAACTTGTAAGAATTGTAGACTTCTTTTTGCCTCCATTCATGTACAGAAACCCAATTGTCATTCCTAGAATTGATTTACCAATCCTAGAAGAACCTATATGTGAGTTCATTGTGAAAATGAAAAATGTTCCTTTGGCAAGAAATTTTCACTCTGATATCTTTCCTGAAGATAATTATCATTCACTATATTGCCAAGATGATGAGTTTGTTGAAGTTGAACAATTCATTGATGGGTACTTGGATCAGAAGCTGCAAATGATTTATCTTGAAGCCTTCAACAGGTTCAGAAAACCAGATGAAAAACTGTTCTTGAAGAAAAAGATTGTCAGTGTTCTGGAATTTCAAACTGAAGATTTTGCTGATCTCAAGTATGTTAGCATTGAGGTTCTGAAGGAAGATAACATCAAAGTCAAATTCATAAGCTTTGATTTTCACAGATTATTCTTGGAGGATCAGATTTTCTTAGTAAAATTCTTTGCAAGTACAGAAGAATCATGGGTTGAACTTGAATGTAGAAAAACCTTGGGAATATATGTCAGAAATCTATATTTGTATGACTTTCAACTGGCAATTGAATCAAGAAAAGAGAAGTGCAATTTGATGTGTCCAATCAGAACTCTAAATGTAGTAAATAGCATTGATGGGTTTGTTAGTGAAGGTGTTGGTAATGAAAGATTTTTTCATGCAGAGTCCAACAAAATCATTCTATTCAGATTGAATGATTTAGTGAAATACAGTGATGCTACTTTGGAGTTGACATTGTCAAAGATGAAAGCATATGTTGAAAATGTTAGAATTTCTGTAAAAGAGAAGTGTATCAGATGTGTGAATGAAAGAATGGAGCTCAGAAACAAAGTCAGAAATTGTCATGATTGGATGCTATCAGAAGAAAATCCTAAGAAGTTACTTCACATTGACTTTGTATTTCCTTCAGAATACCAAGTAAATGGTATTTATTCTGATGAAGTTGAAGAACCTGTTCCAGAAATATTTTCTACTCAAGAAAATACTCAGATGCAGGATGCAGAACAAGTAGAAACTTCTGAAGTCAATACAGAACAAATGTTTGTTGATCTGAATGCATTATTTTTGGAGTATGAGCTGCCAAACTTCTTTGAACCAAGAGATGTTCAATTTATGAGTATCTATCATGATAAGTCATAATTTTCTCAGAAATTTTGTGCTGAATTGATAAGATGTGTGGGAAAACGTAAACAATATGTATATTCTGAATTCTTGATCACTGGAATCAGAGAAATTTGTGTTAAGAGATTCATGAAGAATGAATATTATGGATTTGAGGTTCTGAGAGAAGATGGAAAGGTGTACTATTTTACTGAATCTGATTTTGGAAATATCTCAGTATTTGATATCTATCGTTTGTACTGTCTTCTGGAAAATAAAGAGTCTAGCAAGTATAAGAAGGAAAGAGGAGCACTGGCTACTATAAAGGAAGAAATGTTCTATGCTCTGAGATGGTATGCTTACACAAACTTTCAAGTTGCTTTGTATATGAATAGACCATGTGTTTATCTATCTCGACCAAATAATGATCATGAGCAGCTAAGTGTTTGGAAGAGTGGATACATTTGTACACGGCCAGAATTGGGTATCATACTGAAAAATAATCGAAGTGAAAAGATCTTCTTCAGAGTTAGTGAAGTTGCCAAGTATAGCTCTGGAACTCTCAGATTCATCAAACACAGTTTGCAGAAAAAGCTATCAAGAGGAACTCAAGTTAAAGAGACAGAAGAAATCATTGAAAAGATTGATAGAAGATTAGCTTTGAGGAATGTAATTCTTCTGAAGATTGTATCTGCTTTAAAAGAATTCAATGTTGATCAATACAGGCTTGTTTGACAAAAGGGGGAGATTGTTAGATCTGAAGTTTGTCAAAAAGCCTAAGTGTTGAAATCTGAATAGAAGGCTCAGAGTTCTGAGTAGAAGACTCATAAGTTCTGAATGAGAAGATGAAAATGTCATGTGTTCAAGTATAGATTCTGAGTATGCCTAATCAGAAGAAGGTTCAGAAGTTCTGAACAAGTGGTTCAGAACTTATGTCTTGGACATTTTCTCTTTATTGTAATTAAGTTATTAGCTAGCATATTAGAACACGTGTCTTTGTTCTATTGGTTTGTAATGTAAATATACTGTAGCTTTAGCATTTCCGTTACAGTATATATAGATGTTAGCAACTGATGTCTAACTAACTTTTGAATAGATTTCGTATTCACTTTGTAATCTTTGAGAGATTCTCTCTCTAGATCTGTAATTTGTTCTGGAATGAATACAAAGCTTTTGGATCCAATTCTCTATTATTCTACTGTTTGATTGTGTTCTTGATTGATTAATTGATTGTAAGATCGAATCCTGGTTTTTACAATGATCATATTCGCAGTAAGACACGCTTCACCCCATAAATGGTATGGAGCTCCAGACGTGATCAACATTGAATTTATCATGTTCTTCAATGTTTGGTTCTTCCGCTCGGCCACTCCGTTTTG
The DNA here is from genome assembly GCA_033807775.1 of Saussurea involucrata. Taxonomy (NCBI): domain Eukaryota; kingdom Viridiplantae; phylum Streptophyta; class Magnoliopsida; order Asterales; family Asteraceae; genus Saussurea; species Saussurea involucrata. The sequence goes on from CM066321.1 coordinate 263,474,725, forward strand.
TTGAGGAGTGTATGGAGCGGTAGTTTGATGTACAATGCCATGTGTAGCACAAAAGTCTACAAATTCATGGGATTCGTCTCTCCTCCCCGATCCGATCTTAGAATTTTGATTTTTTGTCGAGTTGATTCTCGACTTCGGCCTTATAAGTTTTGAACATATTTAAGGCCCCATCCTTTGTATGGATTAAATACACATAGTAATACTTACTGCAATCATCTATAAAGGTAATGTAATAATTTTTACCTCCTCGTGAAGGAGTTGCCTTGAAATCACATAAGTCAGTGTGAATCAACCCAAGTACTTCATTTGATTTTTCAACGGACTTGTGTGGATGGTTTGTGAATTTATCTTCTACACAAACCTCACACTTAGTCGATTTCTCAAAGGAACATTTAGGGATCATGTCAAGTTTGATCATTCTTTGAATTGATCTAAAGTTGACATGTCCTAATCTAGAGTGCCAAAGATTAGAAGGAGCAATCATGTACATAGAACTAGCAACGCTAGGGCCTGCCTTATTTTTATTAACAATGGCGGCATCAAAGCTATTTACAACGCTTAACTTGAAGAGCCCCTCGTGGAGGTAGCCCTTTCCAACGTACACACCACCCTTGGTGATGACAACTTTATCAGATTCGAATACAATTTTGAACCCTTTCTTACTTAGAACAGGGCCAGAAATCAAGTTTTTAGTAATGCTAGGTACATGTACAACATCATTCAACACAAGATCTTTACTGGAAGTCAGCTTCAAGTTGATCTTCCCTATTCCTTCTATCTTTGCAGTCGAGGCATTCCCCATGAACATCGGCTCCCCGTCGCTCACCTTATGGTAGGATACAAACAAGCTTTCCGAATTGCAAATATGTCGTGTAGCCCCGGTGTCGATCCACCAATCCATCGTGTTGGTAACCATGTGGGCTTCAATTACACCAACGAACTCGTTCGGGGAGTGGGTGAGATTGGCATGACTTGTAGATGCCCCATTTCCTCCACCACCACTTCCTCCGGCACCACCATGATCACGCTTGAATCGACAATCTTTGGCTCGGTGTCTCGGCTTGCCACATACCCAACAACATGTCATCCTTTTGAATTGTTTCTTTTGTAGGGCCAAAGGGCCTTTTCCGGTGTTGAAAGGCCTCTTGGGTGCAATTCCCTTTCCCTTGAATTTTGGGAAATTCGACTTGGATGAACTACCTTCGATCATGTTGGCATGTGGTTCAATTTGAATGGCATCGACTTTGTCATTGAGTCGGTTGTCCTCCTCAACTCGAATTTTGAGAAGCAACTGTTCAAATGTAATTTCCTCCGTAAGATGCTTCAAGTATAACTTGAAGTTCTTCCATGACGGAGGAGGTTTATCAATGATAGCACCGATCACAAAATTTATATTCAGCCCCATACCTTCAACATCGTGTTCGTGGACAAGAATTTGCAATTATTCTACTTGTTTTACCACGGGCTTTGTGTCAATCATCCGGTAGTGCAAGAATTTTCCCACTGCGAACCTCTTGGAACATGCCACTTCAGTTTTGTATTTGGCATCCAAGGATTCCCAAATTTCTCTTGCCGTTGTACAAGAGGAATAGATGTCGTAGAGGGAATCGTCGAGAGCATTCAATATATAGTTTCTGCAACTATACTCGTTGGATCTCCATGTCTCGACCGATCGTTCATGAGCGGAAACTTGAATTTGTGACGGTGCCGCCCCGTCCGCCCCTACCGGAAGATTTGTCGGTAGCTCTTCCTCAGTGAGTACGTTGGCAACGCGAAGAGTTGTCAAATAAAACAACATCTTTTGTTGCCATCGTCGGAAGTCCGAACCCTTGAATTTCTCGGGTTTCTCCACATGACTTTTCATCAATGATTGATCCATCGCTCCTTAACAAAATTTATGTCTTAGATTGTTAGGAGTAATCAATCACATATATGTATTATGTATATAATTGGACAGAAATTGAAGAGAAGAAGAGAAATTCTTTGATAAAATCTTTGGTTTTACAATAAATTACAAACAATCAAATGATAACAACGATTAAACCTTACTTGATACGAAGATTCCTTGAAGATATTGTAATCGATTGAGGCCTGAGCTTTACGCAGTGTCCTAAGATAGAAATTTTGCCGGTATAGCATCCGTCTAGAGGATACAACAATCGTATTCAAGTTTGTACTTGAATCTATCGAATCATCTTATGTTCGGTGATGAACGAGAAGGAGAGAAACCCAGGGAATATGCAGAAAAATCGTATCCAAAGTATTAAAAACGAATGGAGAAATGTGTGTATTTATAGTTTACTGCCACCAACCGACGGAAACTGCCAGGCCGTCCGTGCGGATGCCGGCGCTGGTGAACCCGCGCGGGGACTCGCGCCGAGTTCTGTTTGCCATGCCTTCCAGTGTCTCGCGCGCCTAGCAGCGCGGCTGAAGTCGCACCGTCGTCCGCGTCGGGCTCTGTTCCAGAGTTCCGCGCGACTGCTCGCGCGCCAAGCACTGTTCCTGCACCATACACATTTCCTCAATTGATGAATCTCGACCCCAAGGTCCAATCTTTGACATTTAAATATGTATATTCATGTCAAAGAGAGCCCACAAGAACACCACATTCCAAGCCAAGAAATTAAATGATTCATTTAATGCTCTCAAGTTTGGGTTTATTAAGTGTTCTAAGGATTGCCTTGGCTCCTATGTGGGACAAGGTTTCTCGCATCTTTACTAAGTTCCAACACGTGCTCCTTAATCAATAACGAATCAAAATCAATGAAAAGATATCGATCATGCACACAAGATTGACGATGGCATGAAGTTAAACAACTCCGGTGACAAATCGTTTTTTCGGCAAAGCTCCGGCGAAAACGTATCTTGCTTATTTCTTCACGAAAATCAATTTGGATTGTTGCTTTCTGTTCCAAATCATTAAACCAACTGATTGGAAGTTGAGTTATCGAGAAACAAACACTTATTCTTCAAGACCCACTAAAAATTAAAAAAAATCTCGTGAGAACTTTCAGATGAAGTAGGATGCGAGAAGTTGATATGGCATGCGAGTTCTTTGACGATAGAAGGATGCGAGTTCTTTAGTTGTAGGAGGATGCGAGTTCTTTAGTTGTAGGAGGATGCGAGAACTTTTGTTTGTAGGAGGATGCGAGAACTTTGTTGATCAAGTGTAGCATGCGAGTTCTGTGATTGTAGGAGGATGCGAGAACTGTTGTTTGTAGGAGGATGCGAGAACTTTGCTGATTTAGGATACGAGTTCTTTCTGATGTATCATGTGAGTTCTTTCTGATGTAGCATGCGAGTTCTTGATACGAGAAGTTCTGTCAAACGAATTCAAACACACACACACACACCTCACATATACATCACGTAAACACACACTGTACATACACTCAATAATCACACACACATTAAAAACACACACACAGTTCATACACACACGTTGCGCACACAGTTCACACACACAGTTAAAAAAAATCCAGTTAACTTTTGATTAAATGAAAGTCAATTCTATTGACTTTTTCTTTCTCTCTTCTTTGTTGTGTATAATCTGCAAAAATCAACAAACTCAAACAAACTTGTTAAGACACATGTATTATGGATTAAAATCAATCACAAACACTTTTTAATAACATTTCATCAATAAACATGGATCAAATTCTCAGATTTAGACTTTTTCACCAAGAACACTTTGAAGATTTCTCAAGAACACCAAGAACACCAAAATTTTAAAACTTAAACTTTTTGATGAAATCATGTCTAAAAACAATTTTTAGAAACCATTTTGCACAAAAATTTCTCAAATCAACAACAAATTGCAAAATCAAACTCTAAAAATTTTCACAGACAAGTTTTCTTCAAGAACACAAAATTTTCAAAAAACTTCAAATTCCTCAATTCTTGATTCGTTTTTGAAAATCTTTTGATGCAAATCATATTTAAAACAATGGAAAAGTACTTTGCAATCAAAATCAAATCAAAAAACAAACTAGAAATGCATAACCCGTTTGTGTTCTTGAAATCTTCAAAAATGGAGAATTTCTTCAAATTTCTTCAATTCTTCATGATTTTTGGACGAATTTGTGCACACTTTAATCTCCCAAAGCTCTGATACCAATTGTTAACACCAGATCTATTAGGTAATCAATTCGTCATCCATTGATCTTGAGAAATTCTAGATATTACCTAAGATTGGAATGCTTTCTCTCTCTAGAATTTCTCTCTAACCTCTCACTAATATATTACAATTAAGATCATTAACCTTGCTTAATACCTAAGCTAAAGCTATTTATACTTCCTAATTACAACACAATAAACTCTAATTACATTGACTTTCTAACTAAACTACTTTGACTTTGACTGCTTTGACTTTTACTTTGACTTTACAATGTTTGACTATTACAAGACTTTACATAAATCTTGAATACAATATAATGCTCTAACATACCATTTTGACTTTTTACCCCTGTGCGTATATGCATTGATACACCCAACGCGTGAAATACATAAGAATTGAAATCAGATTTCTAATTGATTTTAAACCATAGATTTGAAAGACCAATGGATGAGATTGGTTAACACGGTTAGTACCAATGAGGTGGTTAGCAAATGAAGGGGCCCTATATATTGTTTAATGCCTAATGAATAACGTCTTTAAAACACATCCTTAGAGAAATATGAAGAGCATGCTAAGTTGAAGATCACGTATAATCCACGCTACTATATATTCTTAGCAGGACCATTTTGTGTCTTAAGCGTGACTTGATCTCGAGAATTAACAAGCCATACGATCTCGAGTTAATTGCTTAAGTCGTTACAGCCATGCATGTGCACATGTATGCATGCACGTGAGTGCGCACATAGACACACACACACACACACACACACATATATATATATATATATATATATATATATATATATATATATATATATATATATATATATATACATCTGTGTGTACATACTGTAACACCCCAAATTTCTCTCTAGGTGAGTCTCTTGTTTTCCCTAACCAATAGAAACGCTTAGAAAGTGCATCATGCCACGTGTTTGCTTAGGATGCTTCTTTATTTTCCTTGGTTGTTAAATACGTGCAAGTAGTATAATCGTGAGGAAGATGCTTGCAAATAATCCTTGTCTAGTTCGTAAACATTATGTGCGAGTTATTTGTTGGGTTTACAAAGCTATTTGTGTCTTTACGTATAATGCATGCATGAACACACTAATTACGTACACACATGGACTCACCGGGAATTTGATAAGAGAACATGTTCTCATCCCTTGTTGCATAGAATTTTCCATCCGGCATCGCTTCCTTTTATTTCGGTGTTCAAGTCTGCTTGTGAGCGTGCAAAATCGAGCCAAGCAGCGCCTTTTTCCTTCCCGGCGAGAATGCCCGACGATATTGCCCGGGGCACTCTTGCAGTGTCATCATCGCGTGAAAGGCATGGGGTCGCGTTACATTCCTTGCGAGTGTGCCACGCGATTGTTCCTTGGCACTCTCGCGGGTGGCACTATCGCTCGAAAGGGGCCGAGCTCGCGGTACATGAGGCGTGAGAATGCTCGACGATTTTGCCATAGCATTCTCGTCGTGTCACTATCTCCGACGAGCTTCTCCTGCCATTTAAAACCTGATTTTGAGAACCAAAACCTCATTTCTCTTCCCAACCTTTTCTAGCTCGTTTTCTCTCCACCAAGTGGCGATTTCAGCTCCTCCCAACCTCTCTCCTCATTCAATGCAAGGGTTTCTTCATTAATGGTGATAGCAACAACCTTTGGGGGATTTGTCATCATTTATTGAAGCCATCACTTCATCTCAAAGTTCTAACTTCAAGTTAGGGTTTTGATTTCTAGGGTTTTCACCCAACTAAACCCTCAAAGTAAGTCTTGCCTACCCTTAAATAACTCATCTATTTCATTTTTGAACATCTTCTTGAAAGTTCCTCATTTGATTTCTAAGGTTTTGTTGATCCAAACCCTCAGTGATTTGATAATGACTCTCTGAGAAACACTTAGTGAAAATTGTAAGTAGACAATATGTATTAGAATTTCACTATCGCTGATAAGTACTATGTCTCTACAGTACCGCTGATAGGAAACTCATGTTCTTTAAATTACACATTCAGGGATACTGTTCATCAGCAAGCCCTGAGCCTGTTCAGTCTTACTGATGATCGCTGATAGTTTTAGCTGTTTATTTATGATCCCTGAAGACAAGTTTCACGTCAACTATGTTCTACGCTGAAGTCGAAGATCAAGCCAAAGAACCAGCGACAAGTCTACTAATGAACTGATGCGGATATCAGTGAAGCCAAGACCTGTCCACTCAACATGAAGTTTCAAGTAGAAGACTTCAGCGAACGCTGAACTTTATCACTCGCTGATAAAGAACTATTCAGCGAACGCTGATCATGAAGTTTCCTCTACAAGTTACTTTTGTCTTATCCCCTTGCACATCTTCGTACGGTTTGTCAGAACGGACATCCCTTTTGTCCAGATTCGTACAACCAACTCTGATTCTACACTGTTCATCATGCGGCTACTAGGTTGTCTTCCAAAGTCAAAACATGCAACCAATCAGCTACTGTCATGTGTAAAGTGATATTGATATGCATTAAATGCATGCAGTATATAAAGGAAACCCTACTTCAGAATTGAAGTGCTCGGCCATTTCCTTATCTCACTATTCTGTGTGTTAGAATATTATCCTTAATATTCTTATCTTCTTTCTTACTTATTTCTAGTGCAAGAAATCTTAGTGTTTCTCTTAACTTGTTTAGATTAGGTTTATTCCTTAATCTTGTTCCGCAACAAGTTGTAAATTGTTTGATACATATCAATAAACAATTTAGAAAAGTAAAAATTGTGTGTTTGTATTCAACCCCCCCCCCCCCTTCTACAAACTTGTATAACCCTTTCGGGACCAACAAGTGGTATCAGAGCGGATTGTTTAAACTCATAAACAGGATCTTACTTATACTAATCTTTTCTCTTCCTTGCTATTTTCCATAATGGCTAACACCACGAACACAAACTATATTGACAATGGTTCTCTTGCAAAACCCCCTAGATTTTCCAGAGATAACTTTAATATGTGGAAAAATAGGATGATACTCTTCTAAGAAGGTGTAGACCCTACTATGCCCCATTACATCGAGAATGGTCCATATGTCCCTGTTAGAATTGATCCTGAAGTTCCAGGCACTGCTACTAGAGCTACCATTCCTGAAATAATCATTCCCAAGGAAATTCACAATTGGTCTGATGAAGACAAGAAGAAAGTGGCTATCGACACTAAAGCCAAATCTATCATTTCTATGGCTTTTCCTGACGAAGTCTACCATTCCGTCATGAACCTGAAAACCTCCAAATCCATGTGGGACACAATCTGTGTTCAATATGAAGGTACGTCTGAAGTCCAGGACTCAAGAAAGATCAACCTGGTAAGACAGTACGAAAGCTTCATTTGTGGTAAGAATGAAACTCTCTCTGAAGTACATCAGCGGTTTAACTGTTTAATTATTGACCTAAAAATCGTTGGTAAGGAATATTCTAACTTTAAGATCCTGACAAAGTTTCTAGAATGTCTACCTGAAAGCTGGGACAGTTATTCAATGTGTCTCAAGCTATCAAAGGATCTAAAATCTATGACCCTCTCTACCTTATTTGGCACTATGCTCAATCATGAGCAGTCGTGTCATCTTAAGAAGAATCTTGTAAAATATTCCAAAAGCACCCCTGTTGCTTTACTCTCAGAGTTACCTTCCACTCAGCGATCATCTATCACTATCACTGAGTTGGAAACTAACTCTGAATGCTCATCAGATGCTGATTCTTCATATCTTGATGAATCTCTGGCACTTCTAGCTAATAAGTTCAGAAGATTCGCTAGAAAGAGTAACTTCAGAAGGAACAAACCCCTTGCACTCACTAACAAGCCAAAAACATCAACCCCTGTTGATAAGGCTATTGCTACCTGCTTTAACTGTGAGAAAGTAGGACACTTTGCTAGTGAATGCAGGTCAAAGAAAGTCTTTAAACCCTCAGCTTTCTCCAAGAAATCCTCTAACCCCAGGGCTAGAGATGACAAGTATCAAAAGCTGAAAGAAAAGTACGCAAAGCTGAAAAGCTTTAAGAAGAAAGGCAAAGGCCTGATGGCTAACTTTGACTGGGTTGCCTCTGATGAAGAAGAATCATCTGACTCTGAAGATGATGATGAGGCCAATCTATGCCTCATGGCAAAAATAGAAGAAGAGGAAGAAAATTCTGACATTCCCTCTACTTCATCCTCTACCTCTAAGGTATCTACTTCTTTCTTTACTAATATTTAAGATATTAATGAAGCGGATAGTCTTTGGAAAATTGAACTCTTGACTGTAAATTTATATGACGCCATGAATGGCAAGACCATAGTTGAAAATCAAAACCTTGATCTCGTTGAACAGCTTAAAAACTGTCACCTTCAAATAGAAAAGCTTTCTAAAATTGAAGAGGATTTAAAAGATCAGGTCCATATAAATCAACTAGTCAAAATCGAACGTGAAGAAGCTATCGCTGCCTTAAAAGCTGAAAAAGCTACTATTGAAGGATGGTGTAAATCCTCAACAACAATCACTGAGATTATAAGGTCTCAGATTCCCCTGAGCGATAAGAGTGGACTTGGTTATAAAGCTGATACTCTAGAACCTACCACTGATCGTTCCATGCTCAAATTTGGAACGTTCGTATCCTTAGTCCCTGACACCTCCTCATCTCAGTGTTCCTCTTCAAAAACTCCCATCCCTGAGGAAAAACCTACCTTTATCCCTAAAGGTAAAGGAAAAGAAAAGGTTTTCAATCAAAAACATCAGAAGGGTACCTTTGTACCTAAGCTGAATGCTTCTAAAGCTTCAGTGACTTATCCCTCTACTTCTAAGAACAAGATCTCTGGATTTATTCAGCGATCTACTCCTAGAATCAGAGTGGATATCATTGGTAAGAAATCTGAAGAACTGATTGTTCCTCCCATTTCCAATACCAAAGGTATACTTAGTGCTGGCCTTGCTCATTTAAAAATACTGGCTAAACATGTAAATGGTCCAAAAGCTACTTTTAGCTATAGGAAATGTTATCACTGTGGACTTACCGATCACATTGCTAGTAAGTGCCCCACAGCCACCAAAGCTGAAAAGTTAGCTAAGGTGAAGATCACTGTCCCCAAGGCAAAGAAGACCAATCCTGGTGTAAAACAGGTTAAGGTGAATCCTACCACTGAGGTTAAGAAATCAACCAAAGTGAAGACTAGTTCTAAAGCCGAATCTTCAAATGCTGTGAAGATTGTTGAACCTTCCACTTCCTCTACCACCACTGACAAGTGTGGGCCCATGGTAAAATGGGTGCCTAAGTCAAACTAATCTTCCTTTGTTATGCAGGTTAAGATGAGTATCTGGTATCTTGATAGTGGATGCTCTAGACACATGACTGGAAAGAAAAACATGCTCACTGAATACAAGGAAGAGAAGGGTCCCTCAGTGACCTTCGGTGGAAACGGAAAAGGCTATACCCGAGGGTTTGGTGTACTCTCTAATGGTACAACAACCTTCAGAAGAGTCGCATATGTTGAAGGACTGAAGCATAATCTTCTAAGCATCAGTCAGCTGTGTGACAAGGATAACAAAGTGATTTTCACTAAGGAATCCTGCTTTGTCACTGACAAAAAGGAGAAGATAGCTCTCGGCGGATACCGTATGGAAAATATTTACGTTATAAACATGGACTCTACAACCACTGAGAACTCCTGTTTCTTCTCGAAAGCCTCATCTGATGTTAACTGGCTATGGCATAAGAGGCTATCCCATCTAAACTTCAAGACACTAAATACTCTTTCTTCAAAAGAGTTGGTCACTGGTCTACCTCAACACTCATACGCTAAGGAGTCTCTATGTTCAGCGTGTGAGAAAGGAAAACAAACTAAGGCAAGCTTCAAGTCCAAGCAAGTTTCCTCAGTGTCATCTCCTCTACAACTTCTCCATATGGATTTGTTTGGCCCTGTTAATAAACAATCCATCGCTGGAAAGAAATATACATTGGTCATAGTTGATGAATTCTTTCGCTATACCTGGGTAATGTTTCTCCGTTCTAAGAGTGACACCCCTGAAGAACTCATCACTTTTGTCAGGAAAATGAAAGTCCTGAATAATATGACCGTTCACTCAATAAGGAGTGATCATGGGACTGAATTCAAAAATAGTTCCCTTGATTCCTTCTTTGAGAGTAAGGGTATTTCTCACAATTTTTCCTCAGTGAGAACACTGCAGCAAAATGGAGTCGCTGAAAGAAGAAGTCGAACTATCATCGAAGTTGCACGTTCAATGCTCAGCGATTCTCATCTACCTACTCAGTTTTGTGCAGAAGCTGTCAATACTGCTTGTTTTACTTAAAATAGGTCGCTGATTGTCAAAAGATTCAAGAAGACAGTCTATGAACTATTCCATGGGAGAAAGCCTTCAATTAGCTTTCTTCACATCTTTGGTTGTCAGTGTTTCATATTGAACAACAGAGATGCCCTTGGAAAGTTTGATCCTAAGGCTGATGATGGAATCTTTCTTGGATATTCTTCAATCTCCAAAGCCTTCAGAGTCTTCAATCGAAGAAGACAAACTGTAGAAGAAACAATCCACGTCACTTTTGACGAATCCCGTTCAGCGAACTCTAGACCTTCTGCTGATACTGAAGAACTGAATCAATGGATGTTTTCTCATCTTGGTGATTCAGAAGATGTTCCCACTCCTCCATCTCATTCTCATCTCGCTGAAGACGATGATCCTACTATCATCCCAAGCATGTAGACAAGTGAAACTGAATCCTCATGGGTCTTAGTTGTTCCTCTCAACACTATGCTTGCCTCTGAACCTTCTATCTCAGACATACCATCTACTTATTAGCAATCAGTGAAGGAAATGACATCTGAACCTCTTCCTCTCTTGGTTGATATACCAGAAGTTGTTGAAGCCTCATCTTCAGCTCCTCCAGAAGTTCAAAATGAGTCAGCGACCTATGCTCCTGCTCAGCGATGGACTATTAATCACCCCATTGATCAAATTCTTGGTGATCCAAACGCTGGTGTTCAGACTCGACGAAGTGCAGGTAACATTTGTTTATTTGTTAACTTTATTTCTCTGATTGAACCAAAGAAAACAGATGATGCCCTCAGAGATCCAAACTGGGTCAGCGCTATGCAAGAAGAGCTGACAGAATTCGAAAGAAACAAAGTTTGGAAGCTCGTTCCCAGACCATCTGACAAGTCAGAGATAGGCACTAAATGGATCTATCGAAACAAGTTGGATGAACATGGAACTGTAACCCGCAACAAGGCTCGTCTTGTTGCTCAGGGATACAGACAAGAGGAAGGTATAGATTATGACGAAACATTCGCCCCAGTGGCAAGACTAGAAGCCATTCGTCTATTCTTAGTTTACGTTGTACACAAAGACTTCAAAGTTTATCAGATGGATGTTAAATCCGCGTTCCTCAATGGAATGCTGAACGAAGAAGTCTACGTCGAACAACCTCCAGGATTCTCAGATCCTAAGCATCCAGGTTATGTTTATAAACTGGATAAAGGCACTTTACGGCTTAAAGCAAGCTCCTCGTGCATGGTATGACACTCTCTCTACTTATCTCCATATTGAAAAATTTGAGCGAGGTAAAATCGATAAAACTCTATTTTTCAGGAAATAAAAGGTCATATTATTCTTGTTCAAATATATGTCGATGATATTATATTTGGTTCCACTAACCCTGACCTATGTACTCGTTTCGCTGAAAGAATGAAAGATGAATATAAAATGAGTATGATGGGTGAGCTGACATATTTCCTCGGTCTTCAAATCAAACAAAATGAAAAAGGAACTTTCATTCACCAAGGAAAATATGTTAAAGATATGCTGAAAAAGTTTGATTTAACTCAGAGCTTAGCCATGAAAACCCCTATGGCACAGCCGCTGACACTAAACAAGGATCCTTCAGGGAAACCTGTTAATGTCACAGCATACCGTAGGATGATCGGCTCTCTTCTGTATCTTACAGCTAGCCGATCTGATATTATGTACGCAACATGTTTGTGTGCACGATATCAAGCTGAACCTAAAGAATCTCATTTGATCGTTGTAAAGCGAATCTTTCATTACCTTAAGGGTACTCCTAACCTAGGTCTTTGGTATCCCAAAGACTCAGGGTTTGATCTAATCACCAATTCAGATAGTGATTTTGTAGGTTGCAAAATGGATAGGAAATGCACCACAGGAGGCTGTCAGCTCCTGGGTGGAAAGCTGGTGAGTTGGACAAGTAAGAAGTAAAACTCAGTGTCTACCTCAATCGCTGAAGCTGAATACGTAGCCGCTGGAAGCTGTTGTTCTCAGGCCTTGTGGATGAGAAATCAACTACTGGACTATGACCTTCAGCTCTAAAAAATTCCAATCTATTGCGACAGCACAAGTGCCATCGCTATAGCAAATAATCCAGTTCTACACTCAAAGACTAAACACATTGAGATCATGTAACATTTTATCAGAGATCATGTGATGAATGGAGATATAGAACTTCATTTTATTCCAACTGACTTTCAGTTAGCTGATATGTTTACCAAACCTCTTGATGAGACAAGATTCAACTTTCTCATCAGCGAGCTTGGAATGTTGAACTTAGAAGAGTAAAATCTTCAGTTGTTCACATTTGATCAATGATAAAATAATTTTATATAACCCTATTTATCATCTACTCTCTGAACAAAATTGATTCGCTGATATCAAGGCATGTTCTCTCTTACTCGCTGACATTCGTATATAAATGCAAGATTTCAAAACAAATTGCATCGCTGAATATCTCTTCCTTTCAGTGATACTTTGAAATTTCAAAATCTAACACTGATATTTCTAATCAGTGTTTCATGTTTTCAAAATGTCCCTGAGTTTTCAAAATTCTCAGAGACATCCTAAAATATGAAAGGACGTTTGTGACGTCATCACAACGGATAGACCATGGCACGCTTTTCTCTGACACGTTCGCCCGTTTTGTATACCTTCTCCAATCAAATTCAAGGGACGTGTCTGTGTCATCATGAAAAACTTTCCCGCTCATAGTTTTTCTCTCTCTACTCTCACTATATAAACTCTTTGTGTTTATATTTTTACCTTTTACGCGAACTCATCTCTCTCGAGCAAGAACAACTGTTGTATTTGAACTCATTTTCTCCAGAAACTGTTCATCTTCATCTTCTTCAACAATCAAAGGTTAATATTCTTGTTATTTCCCTATACTAACTTGTTTTTGATCTTATTATTGTTCTTAAAAGATCAAACAAAAGAACTTTTTTTCAAAATGAAATCATTTTCTTCATGATTTTATGAACACAATCTTCATGATTGTTCTTCAAGTTTAAAACAAAAATCTTAAACTTGCATCTTCATATGTTTTTCTAGAATCCCTTCTTTAAAAGGAAACTGGAAAACAAGACATTCACTATGTTTTGTATGTTTGTTCAAAACTAGAAAAACCTAATTTCCATTTCTTTCTCCAAATGGCAATTACAAAACCCTAAAAACCCTTATTTTGGAATTTTTATCCATTTTAAGAACTTCTTTTCATATTCTTCATGTTTATACTTTGATAAACAGAAATGGCATCTACTGAAGCTCCCACTGCTCAGTCCCCCACTACATCTGAAAGTATTGAAATCATCAAAGCCCCTCATGTTGAATTCAAGCTAGAAGAAGTTACCTTTCAGGGAAACAATCCCTATGCCCTCTTTGACTTTCCTCCAAAGAAGAAGATCACACATCTGGATGACGTTGTCATTTTCCTCCAGACATGTCCTCTATCGACAGCCCTGACAATCACACCTCCAGCTCACAAACATCTTCTCGCTCAGTTCTGGTATACTGCCAGAAGAGCTCAAGTACCCTCAACCAAAGACCCAAAGAAAATGGTCGATGTCATTCTCTTTGACACCGAGCATGGTACTTCCAATATAACCCCTGGCTCTATCAGGTGTGCCCTGAACCTCCCTTGTAGTCCCAAAGATAAACGCTTTGTCCCTCTACCAAACCCCAAAAACCCTGCTGACAGGGAAGCACTGATTGCATTCTTTGATGCAATGTCGTACGTATGGGAAACAGAGAGAGACAAACTCCCTGAGAAGAAGCTGACCGCCATCAAGAAATCCAAAATTCCCAGCAAGATAAACTGCATCTTCGCTCATCTAATCAGCTGCGTGACAGCTAAGGTTGGGTCAACTGACCAAGCATCCAAACCTCAACAGGCTATGGGGTACGCATTGCTGAAAGGCCTTCACATTGATTGGGCAAATATCATATTCGACGATATGATGCTCATGGTGGATGCAACAGAGAGGCCAACAACTGTTCCATATCCCCGGTTTGTCAACGCTCTCTTCGCACAAGGGCTGAAAAACAAATACCCGAAGGTGGGCGACCTGAAGCTCTCACAGGTTGGCCCTAAAGTTCTCGACTTCAAGCCCCTGCCAAACGAGGTACGTCTTACTACTCTTTTATCTATTCTCAAACCTCCCACTTCTTCTACTTCTGCAGCTACCTCCACGGTAATCCCAACCGCTGGCACCCAGGCTGCAACATCCACTTCCTCTCGAAAGAGAAAACAATCCTCAACTACTCTTGGTGCTCCTAAGGCCAAGAAAACCAAGGAGCAACCCCCCAAGTCTACTCAGGCTGAAGACTCCACGACTCTTTCTTCACAAGAGCCGTTGGAAAGTTTCATGGTACGCTCTGCCACAGTCGCTGAATCCACCCCTTCCATTCCTGCTTCAGTGTCTCTAAACGTTGAGGTTGCTTTGGAACAGAACCTCCCTCCCTCAGTACCTCCAAGTACTGCGGAAGTAATTCTCGGCGATTCCAACGCTGAACCTGCTTCCAAATCCCTATTCTCAACCTTCATTCCTCCTACAATCTCTTTGGTCACTCCACTTGTATTCCCCCCACTCTCTGCAACAAACATCTCTACGATACATCTGCTGAAACTCTACAGAGGATGATGGATCAAAACATAGGACCTGCGGGCACTTCTCAGCGTCAAGGCTCTCTGGAAGACGACATGCAAAAAATTTTAGGTTATCGAAACTTCGATGAATTCGTCAACCATCCCGTAAGGTATACACAAAAACATACACGCTCCTCTCTCAAAATCCCCAACTTCTGAGCTTTCCTTTGTTCATAAGTTTTTAACTGTTGCAGGTCCTAATTTGGGAGATATCGACAACTCTCTCAAGGATATAACTACAAAGGTGGAATCTCTCACCACCACTCTCTCTGCAAACTCTTCAGTGGTTACAAACGCTGGAGAGGCTCTCAAGACACTCACCGATGAGGTGAAAGGCAAAGCCTCCAGTGCTGATCTGGAAAAGGTGGATGGATATCTTTCCAGCATTGCTCAGGCTCTCGCTGACAACTCCACCTCCATCAACACCCTGAACACCACCAACAACACTCTCTCCACCAACTTCGCCACCCTGTCCAATGAAGTCACATCATTGACGGCAGTGGTTGGTAATCTTAAGGGAGAGGTGACCACTTTAAAATCAGAGGTGAGCATTGCGACAACTCTACTGCAGCAAATTCTCGACTACCTGAATGCTCCGACTTGTACTCCCTCAGACTTTACTCAGGTTGATCGAGAGGATCTTCAAAAGATCAGTCCTGCTATTTCTGTCCTAGAAGACAGAATAGCAAGGATTGAAACTTGCGTTGGGATCACTGGCCTAGAAGACATTGACCCAAAGCATACTGATGCTGCTAATGCTGATATTCTTATTTCCTCCCCCATCCATCATGTGGAAGAGGGGGAGAAGAATTGAGAAGATCTTCCCCATAATGTTGAGGGGGAGAAGAAAACTCAAGAAGACCTTCCCCATAACGCTGAGGGGGAGGGTATTATCTCTGCAACTGCTGAAAAACCTCAGGGAGTTGAAAACCCTGAGGGAACCGAGTCCTCCCAACACCACGATGCATCTGAGGGGGAGCAACTCGAAGAGGACGATAATGTTGAAGTCCTAGAACCCTCTGTTGATGACGAGGAAGAAGCTGAAGAAGAAGAAGATGAAGAAGACCTCGATCTTGAGGACGACGAACCTCGACATCACCTGATAATAATGATGATGATGAAGGTGGTTATGACTGTGACTTCTTCTTTTGGCCTAGAAGGGCCCCTGCTTAAAAAGGGGTTATGATAAAAGAATCATCAGGGGAGGGGACTTCGAAAAAGCCTGTAACGACTGAAGCCGATAAGGGCAAAAACAAAGGCATCGCTGCAGAAGACAATCTGACTATTTTGCTTCAAAAGTCAGTTTGTCAGGTACAATAATTTTTCTTCCCTTATACTGCATCCCTCCTCTATCCTTTCTCAACCTCAATCCTCCTCTCTATAAAACCTCTATACACTTAAACCTCATTCTTTTCTCTATCTCTTTTTCCCAAATGATCTTACTTAAACGATCGTTATGTTTCAGCTAGTCATCTCCCCTACTTGAGGATCCAGCTGGAGTTCCTCCAGCTACTTCAATAATAAATCCAACTCCAAGCGCTGAAGAAATAATCCCAGTCTTAGGCTTCGCTCAGACTGATGAACCAGAAGAAGAACTGCTCTCTCACAAAAACAGACCTTCCTTGGCTCCTCAAAAGCTAAGTGAAGAAGAACAGAAAAGGAGAGAAACAATGATGAAACAACTTGAGGATCAACGAATCATCTGTGCTCCTCGATACAAATTATCAAGAAAGGAACTCGCTGAACACTTCAAAGCTAAAAAACAACTCGCCGATCAAAGAAAACCTGAAGAAAGAGATAAAGCTTATGCGATTGAGCTCGTTCAACAATCGGTGAAAGACCCCGCACTGAAGAAGACTCCCATCGATGTTCAACGTCAACTATGAAAGGACGCCAAAAAGATAATTGAGAAGAAGACCAAGGTATCTGACTCTACTTTGGAATGGTGCAAAGAAAGACTGCACTATCGATATAGGCCATCCAGAATCAACAAGGTGAACATCAGGGGAAGGACATCCTTAAAAGTTCCGGTTGTTGATGTCGACCTATTAAGAGAAAATGGTACTAAGGAAACCATCTACGCTTCATCGATCATCAAGTACGGTTTCTCTGAGTGGATGGAGATGCGAATAGCCATTCAGTGATCTCGCTCAGCCTTTAAAGACCATGTCGAGAAAGTTTTAAATAAACAGATCGACTTGGTAACATCTGTTGTGGATATTCCTCCTCCTCCTCTTGCTCCAGTTCAAAGAAGAAGGGTGTTAATGCTATAATATGTTGTAATCAAGGCTTTTTATATATTAGCTTACTTTCCTTTAGTTTGACTTTGTAATGGTCAAGGGTATATAAACCCTTTGTAAGCTTTTGCAACATAACAGTTCTTAATAGAGATGACATACTTTCTCTCACTAGAATTTCTCTCTCTATCTTGAATGATCTTGGTTTAACAATTGGTATCAGAGCAGGATTCGAGATTTAGAGGAGTTTTTCAGTGATCAATCACGAAAATTTTGGTGAATTCTACAAGAAAATTCGATTGATTTTCTGGATTTATCAAGAAAATCTCATTTTCTTGAAATTTGATCAAATTTTTCTGATTTTTGATCGAATTGTTCTGCGATTTGGTTCTTTGGATTCGGCTTTCTGTTTAGTGCATCTTTAATTCAAGAATCGAGAACTAATTCGAAGGATTTCAAGATCAATTTTGCTCTCTTCTGAGTTTTTGGACTGTTCGAAGTTTGCTACTGTTCGATCTTCAAATTTCTGATTCAGAGGTTTTCAGAGGTTTGTAGTTGAAGAAGAAGTGCTTAGTTTTGGATTTCGAACTGATATGCAAAAATTGATTTCAGATATTTTGAGTTTTAAGTGATTTCTGTCATCTTTGGAAGAATCTCGCAAGATCTAAACTTCTCGCAACATTCATCTTACTTTTCGCAAGCTTCATCGATCTGAGTGTTGTTCTTCGTTCAAGTCTACATCTCGCAAAGCTTTTCGCATCCTTAAGACCCGAGTTTTACAGCTTTTCGCAAACCACTGACCCGAATTCTATAACTTTTCGCAAGCTTCTTTTGCGAAAAGTGATCTGTCAGATTTCATACTTTGCCCAAGTCTACTTTTCGCAACCCTTGCTTGCGATTTTCTAAGCTTTTCGCAACCCTTGCTTGCGACTTTCTCAGCTTTTCGCAACCTTTGCTTGCGAGTTTCTTACTTCTCGCTTCTTCCAGTTGCGAGTTTCTGACTTGGTTACTTTCTGACGTTTTCCAGTATTGACTTTATGTTGACCATGGCTAACCAAGAGGGTTTTTACAAGAACGATATAATGATGTCGTTGGGTTCGAATATTCGTCCTCCGGTGCTTATAAATGAAAACGAGTTCTCGCAATGGCAAGATCGTTTCATCAATTTCGTGGAATCGCAAAATAATGGTGTAAACATTATGCGATCATTGATGGAAGGTCCGTTTGTCAAACCGTATGTGAATGTTCCGGCTACCGCAACTACTCCGGCTTCAAGATCTCTTAAGAAACCCGAAGATTATACGCCGGAAGAAAATTTGCGATGTCAAGGAGATAGGGAAGCCAAGTCTTTTCTCATTCAAGCTCTTCCAAACCACATATATAATAGAATTGATTGTTATAAAAATAATATAACAATGATGTGGTCTCAACTTGAGAAAATCATGTTAGGTTCCGCGGTTGCAACTCAACTCCGACAAACGCGATTTATGAACAATTTTGAAGGTTTCAAGGCCAAGGAGAACGAGTCGTTAAAGAGTGTTTTTGATCGTTTTTGGGGGGTGATAAACGATCTTTATAAGATAAAAGTCACCAAGACGGAGTTGGAAGCTAACTTGAGGTTTCTAAATGCTTTACAACCGGAGTGGAACAAATCTTGCCACCGTCTTAGAAACGATGTGAGGATATCTACTATGCAAATTCAAGAATTATATGAAATTCTCATGACGGATGAGGAAATGGTCAAAGCAAAGAAGGAGAAGTTAGACAAGAAGAGTAAAGGGAAAGCCGTTGACCCCATATATTACATGTTGATTTATGTGGACCAATGAAGACGAAGAGTATCGGAAAGAAAATATATGTTTTGGTGGTGGTTGATGATTTTTCAAGATATACTTGGGTGAAGTTTTTGAAATCCAAAGACGAAACTCCAGAAATCTTAATCAACCTCATCAAGATTATTCAAACTAATAAGCAAAAGGCAGTGAAAGTTGTCAGATCCGACAATGGCACGGAATTCAAGAACAGTGTTCTTCAAGCGTTCTATGAAGAAAATGGTATATCTCAACAGTTTTCTGCCGCAAGGACCCCTGAACAGAATGGTATTGTGGAGAGACGAAATAGAACCTTGGTTGAAGCTGCTCGAACCATGCTTGCTTATTCAGGTCTTCCTTTATCTTATTGGGCTGAAGCAGTGTCAACAGCATGTTATACTCAAAACCGATCCATTATTCATCGTCGCTTCAACAAGACTCCCTATGAGCTTATGAACGGAATCAAGCCAAATGTCAAATATTTCCGAGCTTTTGGGTGCAAATGTTTCGTGTTGAATGATCGGGAAAATCTTAACAAGTTTAGTCCGAAAGCAGATGAAGGAATTTTTCTTGGTTATGCTCTAAATTCAGCCGCATATAGAGTGTATCTTACTTCTATAAGAAAGGTGGTGGAAAGTGTCAATGTCAAGTTTGATGAATCTGAAGAGATGGTTTCCGGCCAAACAGGACCAAAACCCGAATTATCAGGAATTTTAGCTTCTAAACAAATCAGTTTAGAACCTGTTTTACAACCGACAAATCAGGATCCAAATTTTATTTCTAATAATCTTTCTGATCTTGATTTATTATTTGAGCATTTTTATAATGATGTGCCTCCTACTAACTCGAATGTTATTTCCAATATGTCAAATCCGGAAACTATGAATGCATCTAATTCTACTTCTGCTGCACTCAACTCTGTTAATGATGATGTTCCAGTTATTCCTGACCATGAGGAAACTGAAGTTCAAACAGTGGTTACTGAATCACCACGAGTAGTTACTGAAGTTGTGGAGCCGGTGACAAATGATCAAATCATTTCACCACAGACTCAAGAAGAAACTGATGTTGTTCAACCTACTGAAGAAGTGATCCAAAATCCGATTGTTGATCATCCGTCAGTTCCAGAATCTGAATCTGAGAGTGTCGTTGAGTTATCTCCACCAACTCCAGAAGTGATACATGTTTCCTCAAACGAAGCAGAAATACCTGAACCTCCTTCTCAAGTTTTGGAAAGTGTTCAAGAGACAATTGATCCTCTCCCTCACACAGCAAAATGGACACAATCACATCCAATTCATCAAATCATTGGTGATCCATCTTCAAGTGTTTCTACAAGATCCAAGTCCGCGACTCCAAATGAATGCTTATTCGCTTGCTTTTTAAGCAATGTTGAACCTTCGAAGGTATCTGAAGCATTGAATGATCCGGATTGGATTATTGCCATGCAGGAAGAGCTAAATCAGTTTGAAGCATTGAAGGTGTGGAGACTTGTTCCAAGGCCGAAAGGAAAAAGCATAATTGGCACTAAGTGGATTTTCAAGAACAAAAAGGATAAAGATGGCATTGTTGTGAGAAATAAAGCTCGTTTGGTAGCGAAGGGCTATCGACAACAAGAAGGTATAGATTACGATGAGACATACGCGCCGGTTGCAAGATTAGAAGCTATCATAATGTTTCTTGCTTTTGCAGCTTATCGAGACTTTACAGTATATCAGATGGATGTCAAGACAGCTTTTCTATATAGGGGACTTAAAGAAGAAGTTTATGTATCTCAACCAGAGGGGTTTATTGATCAAGATAAACCTGATTTTGTGTATCGTCTTGATAAGGCATTGTATGGTCTGAAACAAGCACCGCGCGCGTGGTACGACGAATTGTCAACCTTTTTGCTTGTATCCGGATTTATCAAGGGAGCTATTGACACAACTTTATTCATTTATCGTGAAAATCATGATATCTGCTTAGTACAAATTTATGTAGATGATATTATATTTGGTACTACTAACAAATCTTTGAGTACATGGTTTTCAGATCTCATGACCTCCAGGTTTAAAATGAGCATGATGGGGGAAATTAATTTCTTCCTTGGACTTCAAGTCAAGCAATTACCTGATGGAATCTTTATCAACCAATCAAAGTATGTCTTTGATATTTTGAAGAAATTCAAAATGGATAAGAGCACTACAATTCGCACCCCGATGGCTCATGGTGCAAAGCTTGGTTTAGATCCAGATGGTAAAGAAGTTGATGTTCGAGAATACCGAGGAATGATTGGATCGTTAATGTACTTAACAGCTAGTAGACCAGACATCATGTTTTCTACATGTTTGTGTGCCAGATTTCAAGCAAAACCCAAAGAATCTCATCGGATGGCAGTCAAGCGAATTTTTAGATATCTGAAAGGAACTCCATATTTAGGTTTGTGGTATCCAAAGAGTTCAGATTATAAACTAACTGCTTATTCTGATGCAGATTATGGTGGAAGTCAACTGGATCGGAAAAGTACATCGGGTCATGTACAATTACTAGGAGATAGGCTGATTAGTTGGGCGTCAAAGAAACAGAACTGTGTATCAATTTCAACGGTCGAAGCTGAATACGTGGCCGCCGCCAGTTGATGTTCTCAGGTTCTTTGGATGAAGACACATTTACAAGATTATGGGTTGCTGTACAAGACAATTCCGATATATTGTGATAGCAAATCCGCAATCGCCATCTCAGTAAATCCGGTTCAGCACACAAAGACTAAACACATCGACATGCGATATCATTTCATAAAACATCATGTGGAGAACGGTACAATCGAATTATATTTCGTACCTACTGATTATCAACTTGCCGATATTTTCACTAAGGCATTGGATGAAAAACGCTTCAATTTTCTTTTATCAAAACTCGGCATGTTGAACTTGAAAGTTTGAACCTTCACAAATTTAATTCAATGAAGTGAAAATATTTCTATTTTCATTCAATGAATAAAATGTGTGTCAAGGATGATTTTACAAGTAGTTTTGTGATATCTAAGTTTTATTTGCTTCAACTTTCACTTCTGAAATAAATTGAAAGGTCAGCAAAACATGAATGGAAATTTGATACATGCACAAATCTGTGTAATTCTAGACTTATATAGAATACGATGCTCACAAAGCCTATTTGTCAGGATGGAGAATGGAAATGAAGATATGAGGGAAGCACAAAGTTTTATAACCAAGTGATTGAGATGCTTTAAAAAATAAAAAAAATAAAAAATAAAAAATAAAAAATCATTAAGTTTGAAAGTCTGTGCATGTGGCCTATCTGGTTTGGGAGATTAAGTCCCAAGGGGTACTTGATACCTAGCCCCTAAGATCAACTGGTCTGGGATTGGCTGACCCAAATCCTGCTATAGAATCAGATAGAAAGCCATGTTTTACTGGTACAGATGGGATTAGGATATATCGATGTAGCCTTTCTGGTTTGGGAGAGTAAGTTCCAAGGGGTGCTCGACACCTAGCCCCTAAGGCCAACTGGTCTGGGATTGGCTGACCCAAATCCTACTATAGAACCACATAGAAAGTTACGTTTACGATGTATCTTAGTCTTAATAAATTTTTTGATAAAAAGATGCCAATGTGCACAAAATAAAAGATGCCAATGAGCACACATCTCTTAAATCTTGGGGAAATTACAATGTCGCGATAAACTTATAAATTTGTGGAAATTCTGATTTCAGTCATATAGTGTGAGTAAGAGCAAAGTATTCTTATAAGTTGAAGATGTGCATTTGATTGTTGCTAATCATACTTCACATGCTAGCACACCAAATAGATTTAATAAGTGGTTGAAACTGAACAAATTGTAACTTGATATGCAAGCATGACTTGTTTCTGAATCCGAAAGCATACATTTCATGTCATTTGTTTGAAAAACATGTGTACTTTCACTAAGTTGAATTTTATTTGTTCGGTGTTCAAACATTCTATAGTTAGTAGTTATGTTATATAATTTAATGTATTTCAGTTTCCATCACTGATTTGTTACGTGAAATTTTTCATACTGTGATATGTGGAGTTAATGCTAATTTTGAGGGGGAGTGAGTTCAAAAGCTAACCTAATTTTGAGGGGGAGAGAACTCATTGTTTATCATGTTGAAGGGAAGAATTTCATAGGTTCTCATTTTGAGGGGGAGAAATTTTCTGATGATTGGTACATATCTGACAGTGCACGATTTTCAAATCAGATAACTGGTTCAGGTATGAGTTTCTGAGAAATATTTCTTCAGGTATGTTCTCCAAATGCCGTTTTGAATTGAAAATATCTAGTGCATTTGTGTAGGGGGGTGTAAGGATTTTAAATTTGAGAAAATTCAATTTTTTGAAAAATTCAAAATTTTTACAAGTATACATTGCGCAAAGTACACTTTGCGCAACCTTCAGTTGCGCAATGCTCAATATTAAGTAATTTTGAATTTTAAAAAAAAATAATGAATTTTTAAAGGGTTTAAATGATGTTTGACCTAATTTGACTTCTCTTTTTCATTCTTTTTCCCTCTGAGACTTTTCGTGAACCTTACTTTACGATTTCTTCTTCTGATCTTCGATTCATCAGTGTGAATCAGTGTGTTCTTCGAATCAGGTAAGTTTTCGAACCCTTAATCGTTGATATCATTTAATTTCGGGTTCAATTTCTTGTTCGATTTCTTCCATTACTTTTTAAGATTCGTTTTTGCGATTGTTCTTCTTCATCAGTTTTCGATTTCTAGGTTTAACATGAAATTAGGGATCCATATGTGTTTGTTAATAGTCGATTTATGCTTAAATGTATATAGTATTCAATTTCGACTCTTTTAGATAGATTTTTCTAGGTTAATTTTGAAATTTGATCTGTGTGTGAAACTTTTCGCAAGATTCATAATCAGTACATGTGAGAATCTCGCAACCTTCTTCTGTGAATTTAACACTTTTCGCATCCTCAGGACCCGAAAAGTTCACTTTTCGCAACTGAGGCTTGCGAAATACTCACATCTCGCTTGTGTTGCTTGCGAAATACTCACTTCTCGCTTTAGTTGCTTGCGATTTTTCTCACTTCTCGCTTTAGTTGCTTGCGATTTTCTACACTTAGTGAATTTTCAGTTTTTCAATTTTTTTTTAAAGTTTTGTTTCTTTTGTTTTTTAACCTTCAAGTATAGTTTTATTACTTTGTTTTTCACTGTTTCTTACTGATTATTCTTACTCTACATGAATATTTTACAGAGGAAAATATGGCTTCAGATGATGAGCAAGATCATCAAGTTCAGGAAGGTGAAAATGAGCTTTCAGATCATGCTTCTCGAGATCAACCTCTTCCATCACACAGATCTTCAGGGGCTGATTTATCTGCACGGCGAAGTTCTCCGGAAGATGTATTTCTGCGAGCAACTTATATTCGATATCTTTCGAATAATCATTATGTAGATCTCGACCGAATTCGTATACATCCGATTATTCTATCGATTCTTCGAGGACATCCGCTTCGATATGCTTTATCTGCTAGACATGGAGTTCCAAAAGTGTATCTACAACAGGCGTGGCATACTATTCGGAAGATCAAGAACGTTACACCGCCTAGATTTGTTATAGAGATAGATCAATACGAGACGTTTCTTAATTATAAACGTCTTCGTTTGATTCTACGTCTTCCAGAAGCAGACTCAAGACCGGGATTTACAGAATTTGAAGATTTTCCTCCGGAAGAAGTTGTGTTAGCTGGTATTCGGGAGTTAGGATATGTTGGTAATTTGACGATGGTGAGTGATTTTGAGAAGAATCGTCTTCCACCAGTTTGGTATGCGTTATTCTCGGTTATCATCAGATGTTTGACTGCTAAGCATTCTGGTACAGATAATGCCAGTCTTCATTTCTTACGTCTTTTCTACGCCATCATACATGATCTTCATGTCGATTATGCTCTTGTCTTTTGGACCGAGTTGAGTGAGATTGTACACTCAAAAATTACAAACAAGTATCGAAGCTTCCTGCCTTTTATTCGGTTTCTAGAGCTTATCGTATGGAGTATGTTAAGAAGTAATAAGGAGATTCCACAAAGATCTAACTGGCCTATTGCTCCTGATTTTGCTATGGGATACATTAACAAGTTAAAACGATCGTTTGATCATTTCATGCCTATTCCTCCGGAGCTAATTCAGAAATATGCTGATCCAGAAGATGAAGCGATTATTGACTACTGTGGAGAACATGGCATAGAACTTCAGCCTCAGAATGTTCAGGATGAATATGCACAAGAAGATCAAGAACATCAAAGTGAAGAAGAAGTTGAATCGAGCAGTTCTGAAGATGATGATAGTAATGAAGAAGCAGATGATGAAGATGATGATGATGATAATGATGGAAATGATGGTGGTATGAATTTTGGTGAATCGGTGTTTCGAGAACCTATTGTTGAGGTCGAACATTCTTCTGTAAGAGATTTTTCAAAAGGTAACACGGTTTGTAACGTCCCAAAAATTACAAGGAATTTAAAATTTTAAAAACATGCATTTCATTATAAGACAATCACAATTTAATAATTCGTAACTCAAATGAAGTTAACGTCGTTAACTCGAACAGTCAATAAAGTTTATGCAGCGGAAATTTCATAAAATAAAATCCAAAGGTTTGAAAGTGAAACTTAAACAATTCTTGACACTCCGCGCCTAGTGTGTGTACCGTCAAGCCCGACTGCCGCTCGCACCTGAAATCACAACATATTGGGAAAAGGGTAAGCTAAACGCTTAGTGAATCCTATCACACACGCAGGTAGCAACCCCACGTATATCGCCCCTACTCGCCAGTAGGCAACATCACCATCACCACGGATATAAATCCACATAACAATTAGCGTATAAATACGAACCTCGGTCCCACCGAGCACACCAAAAATATATCGATACAAGCTCAGTCCCACCGAGCCCTCGGTCCCACCGAGTAAAGACATTGATACAAGCTCAGTCCCACCGAGCCCTCGGTCCCACCGAGTAAAGATAATACAATTGTACTAGCTCAGTCCCACCGAGCCCTCGGTCCCACCGAGGTGTACACAAGCATACATAATTCACATACACATTCAACAGATCACAACTAGATATCACATCCCAACTAATTCACGTAAACACGTAATAACACATAATAACACGTAACACAAAATAACGATATGCATGAAATTCCTAACTACGCGGTGAGAGAACTCACCTCAAAGCAAAGCGACGCGATCCCGAGCCGCAACACCAGCACGTCAACCTTCCTCACATTTTCCCACCTAATTACGCACTAAAAACGTCAACGGGAGGTCCCAACTCACGACACTTTTACTAGTTTAACGAAGCTAAAAATTCCAGCTTTTATACTAAAAACGCAGGTCTGTTCGGGACCCGTTTTACCCCTGCTAAACTGATCAAACCAAAAATATAATTCCACATTCAGGAAGTTCAATGTCTTACGGTTCCAGGGACGTATCGCACGCGTCCTAACGATATTCCTAGCACTCTATATGAATTTTACAAAAACACCTCTCAGAGCAGCTAAAACAGGACCTGTCCGTATAAAATGGCAATTTGACACTAGCTATGGCCCGAACTGGTTTTTCCACAAAACATATAAAAGTTACTAGACTCAGAATGGGAACTTTTGGCACCAGCTCCATCCCAATACGACATTCCTAGCAAAAGTTATAACTTTTACAACACAGGGCAGAAACTGTACAATTTACATAAAATGATAACCTTTTGAACTTGAACCCAATGAGACGTCTTAATCCAAACAGACCAGCAAAGCAACATGACTTACTGTTTTAGGGTTGACATGGGCTGAACCACACCATGCACCACCCACTGCCGCCTCCGGCGGTGGTGGTGGTTGGCGGCGACGACGGTGGTTGCGGTCGATAACCTCCGGCGAAACCTCCCAACATCACCCGCAACCCCACACCCGCACACACCCGCACACCCGCAAGCGCACGCACTCTCTGCCGCCATCACGGCGGCATGCAGCGGCGGCCCCACCGCCGACAGCCGTGTCTACGGCGGTGGTGGTGGCGGTTTACATTCTCCGACGAGGAAAAACATCAAATAAAACGAACGGGACACTTACCTTAACGGAATCCCTCTTCCTCCTCCTTTCCGACCACTCCCGACGCTGGTTCCCTCACGCCGGCGATCGCCTCCTTCCTCCTCTCGACCCTTGCTCTCTTTCTCTCTCGGTTTTTCTCTTCCTCCCTCTCTCTTCCGATTCCTCTCTCTCTCTCTTTTCCTTTCTCGGCCGAAACCAACAAGAAGGGGGAGGGGAGATGGCTAAAGGTTCTTGGGGGTTACTAACATGAAACCGAAGGGGAAGGGGAAGGGGTGTCTCTTGGCTGATCCCATGCACAAGTTTGGCCCCCTTGCCACTTTTGGCCCCTCAACTAAACTCTTCTCGCAAACCAACAAAATAGTTGACATATTTAACAATTAGGTCCAAATCGTCTAATCCCGTTAACGGAAACCACGTTAAATAATAGCTTAAAAAAGATTAATAATACAAAAATACATACCGGGATACGGGCTTTACAACTCTCCCCCACTTGGAATTTCCCCCGAAACTCTCTCGCGATTGGCATTTTCCTCCAAAACTGCCACCTCCTGAGCACTACCTATCGACTCGAGAAGAGGTGCAACCACTGTTAACCATTGACACAAGCCCCACAGTGGCTCACCATCCAGATGTCGACTAAGTGCGTCCGTAGCAACATCCGCTTTACCGGGGTGGTAAAGTATCTCACCATCATAATCCTTGACCACGTCAAGCCACCTCCTCTGACGCATGTTGAGGTTTTGCCGGTCATCAAGTACTGGAGGCTTTTATGGTTAGTGTATACACTTGACGCCATACAAATAGTGCCTCCAAATCTTGAGAGCAAACACCACCAATTCTTACATACCCTCCGGCAAAGTCAACATCGGAGCGTCGCATAACACCTGCGTAGCTCCCCAAAGCCCTCTGCTGCTCTTCACCCCAACTAAAAGTCGCAGATTTCTTCGTCGATCGGGTCATCAGTAAAGCAATCTTGGAGAAATCCTGAATGGATCTCCGGAAGTACCCTGCTAACCCAAGAAAACTCCGTACTTCAGTGAGAGTCTTTGGCACTTCCCACCGCATCACAGCCGTAATCTTGGCCGGATCCACCATAATACCATTCTGGTTCACGACATGCCCTCGAAAGTGGACCTCTCGTAACCAGAACTCACACTTAGAGAGCTTAGCATACAGCTTCTCCCGCCTCAAAACTTCCAAAACTTCTCGCAAATGCATCTCATGCTCTTCCTTCGACTTCAGTTACACAAGAATATCGTCGATGAACACGATCACCGATCGATCCCACATAGGGCTACATACCCGGTTCATGAGGTCCATGAACGTTGTGGGTGCATTGGTGAGCCCGAGAGGCATCACCACAAACTTGTAAATGGCCATGACGTGAACGAAAGGCCGTCTACTCCGTATCCTCTCTCCTCACCCGCATCCGATGATACCCCGATCTCAAATCAACCTTAGTGAACACGAGGCTCCCTGAAGCTGATCGAACAAGTCATCGATCCTTGGTGGAGGATAACAATTCTTCACCGTAAGCTTATTCAACTCACGGTAGTCTATACACATCCGTTGGGACCCGTCTTTCTTTTTCACAAACAGAATCGGGGCTCCCCACGGTGGACAACTCGGCTTGATGAACTCCTTTTCGATAAGTTCCTGCAACGAGTGTACAACTCCTTCATTTCCGGTGGAGCCAGACGATAAGGTGCCTTGGCCACCGGAGCAGCATCCGGAATCAAATCAACGTGGAACTCTACCTGTCGCTCGGGAGGTATCCCCGGTAACTCCTCGGGAAAATACGTCAGCAAACTCCCGTACAACTGGCACATCCTCCACAGACTTCTTCTCTCCGTCGACGCGCGTGTCGATCACATACGCCAAAAATCCCTGACCACTGTGCTGCAAGTACCTCCGAGCCCTCACAGCCGAACATATCGCTGAGGTCCGCCTGGGCAAGCCGCCCTGAACTAGCATTTCTCCCCCGCTTGGGGTTCGAACTCGTACTTGTTTGCGACGACAAACAATCTCCGCATCATACGCATCCATCCAATCCATGCCCACAGTCACGCACAACTCCCGCATAGCGATCGGAATCAAATCAATCGGGAACCTCACACCAGAGATCTCCAAAGTGCACCCCCGGTACACGTCAGTAACCGTCAAGGTCCTGTCTTCAGCAACTGCAACCACAAGTGGACAGCCTAACCGTCCTACAACTCGGCCCCAAACACTCACTGACTATGTGAGACACGGAAGGATGAGTAGCCCCGCTATCAATCGTCACCACAGCAAGCACCGAGTTAACCAAGAACGTACATGTCACCACTTTATACGTAGCTTGTGCCTCCTCCACTCCCAGTTGACGAACTCTACCTCAGGCCGCCTCCATCACTACAGCAAGTGAAGCATACTGCGCGGTACTCACGAACTCCCTGATCTTGGTACGTAACATATCCTTGCACCATGTCCTCTTCATGTCCTCAAAAGCAGCATGCTAAGGATAGAATAATGTCATTTCCGTAAACTTTCGGTTCACCTCCTTTATGGCCTCCGCAATCTGATAGAGCTCCAAGAACTCTTTGGCACTCCTCTCCATCTCCAATAGAGGCACATGCTCTACACGAAACATACGACGAACTCCTCCCAGGTCAAGTAGTGCGCCCATTAAGCGTCAAAGCAATAGCACACCAGTCTTTCGCTTCGTCTCGTAACAGATTCACCGCGAAGCGAACCTTCTAGTTCGCAGGACAACCACCGGTAAGGAATGTGCACTCTATAACCGATCCCGACCCTCTTGTTCGGGGCTGCCCACCCGCAGGGGGTGGAATCGCCGCGATGCGCTCCTCCATCGACACTATTACCTCATCACGAATGGCGGTAATAATTTCGGGGATCGCCTCCTCAAAATATGCGTCACCTCGACCGCAAACATCTCACGAATCTGATCAGCAATAATTCCAGCATCAGCATCTGGATCAACATTGTTGTTCCTCCTTAACGAGCTACTAGCACACATTAAAACCTGCTAACTACGCTCACACTCAACTCTTCGGATTCTCCGTGACCTTCCCCGACTCGAGCACGGATCCTGTGCTTCAGATAGTAGGAGCTCTGCTACTACCCTTCACACCTATCCTTACTCGTTTCGAGTCCTGTCCCGGGACGTCCAAGTAGTTGCTTACCACAAACAAACACATATGCCCATTCCGGCATATGCAAACACTTTTCCTAGCTCCCTAGAAAAGTCGTAATACCCCACCACCCTTGCTAGAACGGAACCCCCACTAGCCCTGACGAGTCGCCTCGTAAACGCACAGTCGTATACAGTGAAACCAGATAGACATTCGAATATAAGATTCTATCCTACAACGGTTGGACTCAAACAAGAGCTGCGCAATAGAACTAAATCCAATATTCTAAGGCTATTCGGTTCCTACTGCATACAACCTAAGGTGCATTCACATAACAACCTATCAAGGCTAGCATGAGTTCCTAATAGCAAGTAACAAGTATACAGTACCACAAAATCCACGTAAGCAATCTAGCATACATACTCCTATGTTCTAGAAAGCAATCTAGCATACGTACTCATATGTAAACACTATTCCCAGCTCACTAGGAATTTCATCTCATCCCACTACTCTTGCTACAACGGAATCCCTGTTAGCCATAACGAGTTGCCTCGCGAATACCCAGTCGCACGCAGCGTGAATCAAATAGACATTCGAATACAAGATTTTATCCTAGAACGGTTGGACTCAAACAAGAGCTGCGCAATAGAACTAAATCAAATATTCTAAGGCTATATGATTCTTACTGCATGCAACCTATAGGGCCTTCACTTGACAACCTACTATAACTAGCATTGATTCCTACTAGCAAGCAGTCATCGTACAGTACAGTGTAAACAACCTCGGCAATCTAGCATGCATACCCTATGCCTAGAAAACAATAAATACACTAAGTGATGTACCTTCCCAATTGGCGTCGGCTGACTGTACACACTGCGCCTACGATCACCGTTTCCCAAACGGGCTTTCTCCGTTCATTTATTTTCAAAGATTTTAATAAGAGAGTTTAAAAAAAACTTCATAGCCGCAACTTGAGACCAAACACACCGAGATGTGTTTGATTCACTCAAACTGTGCTCTGATACCAAGTTGTAACGTCCCAAAAATTACAAGGAATTTAAAATTTTAAAAACATGCATTTCATTATAAGACAATCACAATTTAATAATTCGTAACTCAAATGAAGTTAACGTCGTTAACTCGAACAGTCAATAAAGTTTATGCAGCGGAAATTTCATAAAATAAAATCCAAAGGTTTGAAAGTGAAACTTAAACAATTCTTGACACTCCGCGCCTAGTGTGTGTACCGTCAAGCCCGACTGCCGCTCGCACCTGAAATCACAACATATTGGGAAAAGGGTAAGTTAAACGCTTAGTGAATCCTATCACACACGCAGGTAGCAACCCCACGTATATCGCCCCTACTCGCCAGTAGGCAACATCACCATCACCACGGATATAAATCCACATAACAATTAGCGTATAAATACGAACCTCGGTCCCACCGAGCACACCAAAAATATATCGATACAAGCTCAGTCCCACCGAGCCCTCGGTCCCACCGAGTAAAGACATTGATACAAGCTCAGTCCCACCGAGCCCTCGGTCCCACCGAGTAAAGATAATACAATTGTACTAGCTCAGTCCCACCGAGCCCTCGGTCCCACCGAGCCCTCGGTCCCACCGAGGTGTACACAAGCATACATAATTCACATACACATTCAACAGATCACAACTAGATATCACATCCCAACTAATTCACGTAAACACGTAATAACACATAATAACACGTAACACAAAATAACGATATGCATGAAATTCCTAACTACGCGGTGAGAGAACTCACCTCAAAGCAAAGCGACGCGCTCCCGAGCCGCAACACCAGCACGTCAACCTTCCTCACATTTTCCCACCTAATTACGCACTAAAAACGTCAACGGAAGGTCCCAACTCACGACGCTTTTACTAGTTTAACGAAACTAAAAATTCCAGCTTTTATACTAAAAACGCAGGTCTGTTCGGGACCCATTTTACCCCTGCTAAATTGATCAAACCAAAAATCTAATTCCACATTCAGGAAGTTCAATGTCTTACGGTTCCAGGGACGTATCGCACGCGTCCTAACGATATTCCTAGCACTCTATATGAATTTTACAAAAACACCTCTCAGAGCAGCTAAAACAGGACATGTCCGTATAAAATGGCAATTTGACACTAGCTATGGCACGAACTGGTTTTTCCACAAAACATATAAAAGTTACTAGACTCAGAATGGGAACTTTTGGCACCAGCTCCATCCCAATCCGACATTTCTAGAAAAAGTTATAACTTTTACAACACAGGGCAGAAACTGTACAATTTACATAAAATGATAATCTTTTGAACTTGAACCCAAGGAGACGTCTTAATCCAAACAGACCCGCAAAGCAACATGACTTACTGTTTTAGGGTTGAAATGGGCTGAACCACACCATGCACCACCCACTGCCGCCTCCGGCGGTGGTGGTGGTTGGCGGCGACGACGGTGGTTGCGGTCGATAACCTCCGGCGAAACCTCCCAACATCACCCGCAACCCCACACCCGCACACCCGCAAGCGCACGCACTCTCTGCCGCCATCGCGGCGGCGGCCCCACCGCCGGCAGCCGTGGCTATGGCGGTGGTGGTGGCGGTTTACATTCTCCGACGAGGAAAAACATCAAATAAAACGAACGGGACACTTACCATAACGGAATCCCTCTTCCTCCTTTCCGACCACTCCCGACGCTGGTTCCCTCACGCCGGTGATCGCCTCCTTCCTCCTCTCGACCCTTGCTCTCTTTCTCTCTCGGTTTTTCTCTTCCTCCCTCTCTCTTCCGATTCCTCTCTCTCTCTCTCTTTTCCTTTCTCGGCCGAAAACAACAAGAAGGGGGAGGGGAGATGGCTAAAGGTTCTTGGGGGTTACTAACATGAAACCGAAGGGGAAGGGGAAGGGGAAGGGGTGTCTCTTGGCTGATCCCATGCACAAGTTTGGCCCCCTTGCCACTTTTGGCCCCTCAACTAAACTCTTCTCGCAAACCAACAAAATAGTTGACATATTTAACAATTAGGTCCAAATCGTCTAATCCCGTTAACGGAAACCACGTTAAATAATAGGTTAAAAAAGATTAATAATACAAAAATACATACCGGGATACGGGCTTTACACGGTTGATACATCAAATACTATTTCGATTAACCCAAAAGTGGTGAATATTGAAGTAGATGAGCTCGATCTTCAAGCTGCTAGGGCATCAGTTCAAGGAGTTACTACTACAGGTCAAGAAGTCACTGATTCAGTTCAAGAAGTCACTAATTCAGTTCAAGAAGCAACAAATTCAGTTCAAGGAACGTCAGGTATTATGACAGGAAATGAGTTCCTAAGGCAGATGCGAGAACGGATGGATGCTCAAAGAGATGAACTGTTACTTAGAACAAAAGCGATGCTGAAAGGCAAAGGGAAGATGTCAGAAATTCCTGAAATTCCTTTTGAGATTCCTTTAAGAAGACCGACTGGAGTTG
Organism: Saussurea involucrata; assembly: GCA_033807775.1. Taxonomy (NCBI): domain Eukaryota; kingdom Viridiplantae; phylum Streptophyta; class Magnoliopsida; order Asterales; family Asteraceae; genus Saussurea; species Saussurea involucrata. The sequence goes on from CM066321.1 coordinate 263,508,521, forward strand.
TTATTCAGGAACCGTCATCTCAACCGTCGGGTCGTCCAGTTCCTCAACCGCCTATCATTCCTTCTGTTCAAGATCCACCTTCTTCTCATCAAAATCTTGCGGATATTTCGTTGACGGAACTTTCGGATGCTTTCTAAGCACGTTTATTGTCAGTTTCACCTCCGGAGCATCAAGATAGGGACTTGATTTATTTGCTTCGGAATTTCCAACCGAATCAGCCTCGAGTTTCTTCCTTGGCAGAAGAATTTCATTCTTTCAGATCTGAAGTCCATACTAGCTTATCCGATATTAAGACATGTATAAATTTGATGACGGAAGCACTTTATACACTTTCTGATCGTGTAGCAAAGCATGAAGAAACCTGTCAGACTGCCGCTCTTTCGTCTTTTAAGCGAAGACATGACCAAGATGATTCGGACCATCAAGGTCATGAGGGGGAGAATTTAAAGAGACAAAGAGTAGAAGAAATTGTACATGATGAATCTGCTGAAACAGTTGTTGAAGATACGGCAAAAGAGGATAGAGCAAATGAAGAAAGAGCTAAAGAAGCTCATCCAGAAAGCATAGTTGATGAGTTGTTAGATGAAATAGATTTGACGGCAATGGCTTCTGAGATTAATTATGTTGTGCCTGAAATTGTGAATAATCTGCAACTCGTGGTTTATGTAGATCCAGATTCTGCACCGGTGTCTATAGAAAATCAGGAAACTTCTCACGTGCATGAGTATGAAAATTATGATGATATGCGCAACTTCTTCTCCAACTATGTCGAGATAGATTCTGATGATGACGTCCAGAGAAAGTTTGATAAGTTCTGTAAGATAAAAGAAGAAGATCAAGATGATATAATGGTCATCTCAGGTACTGAACTGGATGTAGAAGTTGATGAAAAAGACATTAACATTGTTGATATGCTATATGGAGATCTTTCTGATAATGAAGATGTGAGTCATAAATCTCCTATAGTACAGTCACCAGTTCAAGGTCCCGAAGTTTCTGTTCAACCAATTCCTTCAGTTGTTTCTGACTCTCCAGCTCCGACCACCACTATTCCGAAAGATACTTTTGTTCAGGGTGAGTCGTCTAGAGCAAGTCAAGAGGTTCCTGATCCGTTTCTGAATGTTCCACCTAGCATTCTTCAACCATGTCCAGCTTTGGATAGACAACAACGTTTGCAAAGACTTGAAGAAAAATTTCAAGTCACCAGAATGAGATCTGCTTTTCTTGAAGACTCAGAACGCAACTTCTATGTCAAGAAAAGAAGGAGAGTTAATATTCATGCCATTCTGGGGATTGAGAAAGAACCGGCCTGGTATCAATACGAATATCTGATGTTTATCAAATGTATTCGTAAAGGAAAACTTATGGTGTTCTCAAAGCATGGAATCATAAGGGTACTTAAGGTGGAGATATCTAGTTTTGTCAGAATTTGGTATCCTATATTTTACGTTGAACGTCAAGACTGTCAGAGATATCAGTTTTCTGAAGCAGACTTCAATGATCTTCCTATTGATGACTTTGAGGTAATGTATCATCAATTTTGAGATATGCCTGTTCACACTGATGATATCCTCAGGGCTTTGGAAGCAGTCAAGCGTTTCTTACGAAGACAAGTTAGATTCTATAGATGCTTTGACTTCCAACTTGCTATCGAAAGCTTCCAGCCAGTTGTCAATGTAAGAAGACCTGATAGAGATTTACCAAATATTGACAGCTATCCACTATTCACTATTCTTGAAGATCCTTATGGAGTCGTGTATAGAGATCAATCTGGTGTTAGACGCTTTCTCAGATTTGATGAAATTGGTAAGTATTCAGATGGTACTTTGAAGATTATCCGATTACAACTAAATCAAAGACTGAAGGAAGCTTTGAAGAAGCTTTTGGAGACAAGAAGAAATTTGTACCAGGTTGATAATGCTGAGATCAGACTTTTGAGGAGAGCAATAGAGACGATTGATACAAGATTGAACTTTCGGTTGACTCTAAGACGCTTGGAGATTTTGATTGGCAAGAATCGCCAACACAGAAGATTCGAGCGCCCTTGATTACAAAGGGGGAGATTGTTAGTGCTATAATATGTTGTAATCAAGGCTTTTTATATATTAGCTTACTTTCCTTTAGTTTGACTTTGTAATGGTCAAGGGTATATAAATCCTTTGTAAGCTTTTGCAACATAACAGTTCTTAATAGAGATGACATACTTTCTCTCACTAGAATTTCTCTCTCTATCTTGAATGATCTTGGTTTAACAAAGGGCCTCTGCAAAGAAAAAGATAATACCTTTAGACTCATGCCCTCCTATCAGAAATGAAACCGGAATTGGCTTTTCACGTGCTGAAGTTCATGGTCCTGAACCTGATCTCTCAGCTCTCGACATCTTCCTGCCCCCTGGTGAACGTTTTGTTCTAGGTAAAGTCTTAAGTAATCTTTATGGCATCTTCTTCAGAGACTACGATGGACGAGAATGTTTCCAACGCGTCTCTGAGCTATGCATTGCCCCCATCGAACAGCTCAGGGATCTCGTCTACTGGTGCGGATTTGGAGAAGACCTTCTCGGATACTTCTTCAAGCCCCTGGTCTTTAAAGAAGCAAAGTGAAGAAAGGATCTTGGAGAAACTGTCCCTGACTGGATGATCCCTACCACAAAGTCCCTTGATGAACTTCTCATTAAGGATGAACCTGTATAGCTGATAGGATTCTTGTAATTTTTCTACCTCCCTCTGTAACTTATACGAAGTTTAAAGAAAATTTTCAGCGAATGTACTTTACTCCATCAATACCTAAAAGATCCCCGAAAACAGTAAATGGGACAAATATTTTATGAGTTCTTTTTATCCATATGTTTTCATAATTAGCAATTTTCTCTTGTTGTTATGTTATAATCAAATAGGGGGAGATTGTTGATCCAAACCCTCTGTTATTTGATAATGATTCTCTAAGAAACACTTAGTGAAAATTGTAAGTAGACAATATGTATTAGAGTTTCACTATCGCTGATAAGTACTATGTCTCTATAGTACCGCTAATAGGAAACTCGTGTTCTTTAAATTACACATTCAGCGATACTATTCATCAGCAAGCCCTGAGTGTAACACCCCAATTCCCATATACACAACAAATCACATAATGAAACATAACATCGATATAACAAAAGAGACATCACATTACAAGTACGGTCCCGTAGTCTTTTACAATTAGCAGAAGCCATTCTACTACAAACTATGTACTAACTACATACATAACATTTAACATTGTAATACAACTACTAATCATGCCAAAATCTTGATCATATAATCCTTCACAAAAGCCATCCATCGGTTACTCTAATTACTTGCTCTTACTCGATCCACCACCTGGAATACATATTTTAAAACAAAATGAGGGTTAGACCTAATGGTCTATGTGAGATAAATCCCTGTTAGTTTGAAATCATTTATATAAACCCTATTTATATAAATCACACAGCACAATCAAATATATATCAATTTGAACTCACACATCATATACCTTCCCTTCTCATTCCTTCTGGCCATATTAGTTGGTTGCAAGCCAACTAATAAATTTACAACGCTGTACAACATCTACAGCCAAACAACGCTATACAAATTCTATAGCCAAACACACCGGTCCTAAGCCCGGCCAACGTATTATAACACATTATAATACTCATATAAATATAATACCTCAACATATTACAATTTACATATATCGCACATATCAACACATAATCATCAATTATCACATTCCCAAACCATACGTGTATGTATTCCAGTTTTAAAAACGTCTTCAAAGTAAAACTCACCTGTTTTGATTATTACACACGCTCGCAAGCTCCTTTCACAATTGTCTTATCTTTTACCACGACTCCACAGAATCTGAAACAATTTAAGGTACATACACCGCTTTACTAGCCAAACATATAAAGCCTACCAGTTCTTGTTCTCAACTGTATCACTACACTTATCAACTACCGGACTACACAGAGTACCGGGACTTCTCAGTACCGGGACTCCTTGGTACCGGGAGTCTCGATCATCGGGAGTTAACAATACCGGAAGTTCACTACACCGGGACTCCACACTACCGGGAGACGACCATACCGGGACTCCACCGGGAGTCTACAGTACCGGGACTCCACCGGGAGTCGACAGTACCGGGACTCTACCGGGAGTCGACAGTACCGGGACTCCACCGGGAGTCTAAGAACACAGTCGGTTCAAAAATTCCTAGATTCGATTAAGATTAAAACCAATCGATGAAATCGTGATTTCTAAACCGGCAGATATCTTCTACTCATTATTACAAACACAAAATATAAAGGGACTTACCTCAAAATTGCTTCTAACCCAATCGATTGATGCTCAAACCGTAACTTTCTCTTTCGTTTTCTTCTCCTCCAAAACTCCCGCACACACACACTCTTTCTATTTTAGGTATATGAATACTATCTGATGCTTTAAGAGGTAATATCAACCACAACTTACCAAATGGACCTTGAACTTCTCAAATATAACCCAAACACCCCTAAACTTATAATTTTCCCAAACATATCCTAAACATCTAACTTTAAAGTTAACTTTATTTAACGAAAAAGAGGATTTAACTATCGGACTTACCCGGGGTATTTCATCATCTCCCCCTTAAAAGAATTCCGTCCCGAAATTCAGTTAAGTAAAAAGATGAGGGTATTTGGCTCTCATTTCCGTCTCTGATTCCCACGTAGCATCCTGACCTCTATGATGCCTCCACTGAACTTTCACTTGTCTGATTTCCTTATTCCGCAGCACTTTGACTTTATGATCAACTATGGTCTCCGGTTCCTTCACATAATTCAGTTTTTCGTCGACTCGGATATCTGGTAGAGAGACTGCCTGATCTGGAGTAACCAAACACTTTCAGAAGTTCGATACATGAAACGCATTATGGATCCTGCTCAATTCTGGCGGAAGATCTAATCGGTAAGCTACTTCACCGATCCTTTCTGTAATTGCAAACGGTCCGATATACCTTTGGCTAAGTTTACCTTGTCGTCCAAATCGGATGACACCTTTCCATGACGAAACCTTTAACATTACGTAATCCCCAACTTGAAATTCCAATGGCTTTCAGCGTCGGTCAGCGTAGCTTTTCTGTCTGTCTTGAGCCACTTTCAATCGTTCAAAAATCTGAGTAACCTTATCGGCGGTTAACTGCACTATTTCCGGCCCCGCTAACTGTTTCTCTCCCACTTCGTTCCAACATAGAGGCGTTCGGCATTTCCTACCATACAATACTTCGAACGGTGTCGCTTGTATGCTGGAATGATAACTGTTGTTGTAAGCGAATTCGATCAACGGTAAATGCTTATCCCACGATCCCCCAAAATCAACAATGCAAGCCCAGAGCATATCTTCTAAGGTCTGAATCGTTCGTTCACTCTGACCATCTGTTTGAGGATGATACGCCGTACTTAACTTTATCTGTGTCCCCATTTCCCTTTGAAAACTTCTCCAAAATCTTGAAGTAAAACGACTATCACGATCAGAAATGATCGAGATTGGAACTCCATGTCGAGTTACTATTTCGTCAATGTACAACTTAGCTAATCGCTCCATCGAATCGGTTTCCTTTATCGGTAGAAAGTGTGCAGACTTTGTCAACCTGTCGACGATCACCCAAATAGAATCAAATCCTTTCGGAGTTCTTGGTAGCTTCGTGATGAAGTCTGTGGTAATCTGCTCCCACTTCCACATAGGTATTTCTAGCCGCTGTAGTTGACCAAACGGCTTTTGGTGCTCGATCTTTACTTTCTTACAAGTATCACATCTTTCCACATACTGAGCAATCCCTCTTTTTATCCCCGGCCACCAATAGAATTGCTTTAGGTCTTTATACATCTTGTGTTGTACCTGGGTGAATAGAGAAATGGGATTGGTGAGCTTCTTGTAAAACATGATCACGTAACCCACCCAAACGAGGTACCCACACTCTGTTTCCCAGACACAATAACCCACGATCATCTTTTTCTAGCAATGCTGACATCCCCGCTAACCGTTCTGATTTCAGATGTTCATCCTGATAAGCCTCCACTTGACACTTCTGCAATTCGTCAAATATGCTGGGTAGGAGTTCAGTTCATAGAGAAATAACTTTTATTGTTCCACTCCTTTCTTGACGACTCAATGCATCAGCTACCACATTTGCCTTTCCCGGATGATAAAGGGTTTCACAGTCGTAATCATTCAGCAATTCTAGCCATCTTCTTTGTCTCATATTTAGTTCCTTCTGATCAAAGAGATGTTGGAGACTCTTATGATCGGTATAAATCTGACATTTGGAACCATACGGATAATGTCTCCAAATCTTTAACGCGAAGACGACTGCAACAAGCTCCATGTCGTGCATAGGATATTGTCTTTCATGATCCTTTAATTGACGAGAAGCATAAGCAATAACTTTCCCCCGCTGCATAAGCACACATCCCAATCCCAGTTTAGACGCATCACTATAAACGACAAAGTCTTCAGAACCGTCGGGTAGTGATAAAATCGGCGCGCTACACAGTTTTTCTTTCAATATTCTGAATGCCTCGTCCTGTTCTGCTTTTCATTCGAACTTCAGGTTCTTCCGGGTCAGCTTAGTCAAATGCGTTGCGATACGAGAGAAGTCTTTTATAAACTTCCGGTAGTAGCCGGCAAAACCCAGAAAACTTCGTATTTCCGTTGCTGTCTTCGGCGGTTCCCACTTTTCAACTGCTTCCACTTTCATCGGATCGACTTGTATCCCCTTTTCAGAAACTACATGCCCCAGAAACTGAACTGTTTGTAGCCAGAATTCACATTTCGAAAATTTAGCGTACAACTTTTCCTTCTGTAGTAACTCCAAGATCAAACGAAGGTGTTGTGCATGCTCTTCTTTGAATCGGGAATAGATAAGTATATCATCGATAAATACAATTACAAATTTATCGAGATACGGCTTACATACCCGATTCATTAAATCCATAAAAGCAGCTGGAGCGTTCGTCAGTCCAAACGGCATTACTAAGAATTCGTGATGACCATACCTTGTTCGAAAGGCTGTCTTTAGGACGTCTTCTTCTCTAACTTTCAACTGGTGATAACCGGATCTCAGATCAATCTTGGAGAAATAGCAAGCTCCCACTAACTGATCGAAGAGGTCATCAATTCGGGGTAGCGGATACTTGTTCTTTATCGTGCGCTTATTCAGTTCCCGATAGTCGATGCACATCCTCATCGAACCATCCTTCTTTTTCACAAATAATACTGGTGCTCCCCACGGCGAAGAACTAGGTCTGATGAAGCCTTTATCGGATAGGTCTTGTAGTTGTGCCATCATCTCTTTCATCTCTGGAGGTGCCAGACGATAAGGTGCACGGGCTACAGGAGTGGCTCCAGGAATCAGGTATATACCGAACTCTACTTGTCTAACGGGCGGAAGACTATTCAAGTCTTCGGGGAATACTTCAGGGAATTCACTAACAATAGGAATATCTTCCATCCTATTCTTTTCTGGCTTAATATCTATCACGTAAGCCAAGTAACTCTGACAACCCTTATTAACACACTTACGGGCTTTTATCATAGATATAAGGCTAGACTGATGATTCCTACGATCACCATAAATCACTACTGGTCCCTTATCAGGTAATACCACATTTATTAACTTCTTATCACACACTATGTTAGCCTGGTTCTCGGCTAACCAGTCCATTCCCACTACGACGTCAAACTCTATCAAAGTTATAGGAAACAACTGTATTGGCACTCTACACCCCTCTATATTTATCACACAACCATCAAATACTTCTTTAACCAACACTTGATTATCGTTTGCCGTATCTACTGATAGAGTATGTTCTAGCATTTTAGGTTTCAAACACAGGCAAGCAGCAAATGCAGGAGACACAAATGATCGGTTTGCACCGGAATCAAATAACACCTTAGCACGTGTAGAGTTTATTAAAAATGTACCTGTGACCACATCCGGAATTTCCTCCGCTTCTTTCTCAGTCATTTGAAATGCGCGACCCCTGGTTACTGGCGGTTCTAGTCTTGGTATCACTGGTTTAACAATCGCTGGCCTGCCCGATAACCCACCTTGCTGTATCCTCCCCCGCGGACAGTCCGACTGAAGGTGATCCGGAGAATTGCATAAGAAACATAACCGCGTTACCTTACAATCTTTAATGACGTGTCCGGTCTTCCCACACTTATAACACGCTCGTAAATCACCTTGGCAATTTCCCTGGTGGACACGGTTGCACTTCTGACATGGTCTTTCCGCTGGTCGAAACGGCGGACGGTTATCATATCTCTGAAAACGGGACTTCTTCGGATCGTGTTGTGGTCCTTCCCACTTTCTCTTCCCGATACTTTTATCGCCAGCATCTATTTTAATATCTCGTTCAACATTCTCCGCGGCATTAACTGCAGCTGAGAAGGTATCGGGTCCTTTTGCAGTCACTAGCCTTCTGACTTCTGAGTTCAGCCCAGAGATAAACCTTTCCGTCTTCATCGCCTCCGTAGCAACGTAGTATTCTGCGAACCGAGACTTTTCCAGAAAGCTAGCGGTGTAGTCTCGAACAGATAAGTTTCCTTGTTGTAAGTTCATAAATTCCCCTTCCAGTTGTTTGACGGCTGCTTGGGGACAAAATTGTTCCCTGTAGGCTATCACAAATTCTTCCCAAGAGAGGGTAGAGTAGACATCAGATCCTTTAGAATGAATAAAAGATTCCCACCAATACAAAGCATCCCTCTTTAACATTGCTGCTCCATACAATACTCTATCTTCGTCAGCGCACTTACTCGTCTTGAAAATAGCTTCTATTTCCTTCATCCATCCCATTGCTTTCACTGGATCCCGATCTCCTGAGTATGTAGGAGGCTTGCAACTAAGAAACATCTTGTAATCACATTTTCTCATTACCGGTAAGACCGTAGGGGTGATTGGCAGTTCGACTTCATGTTCCGGATCTGGTCTATCAGCTTCATTATTACGACTTCGTTCAAACATTGTTTGTATGTTAGCCTGCAGTCTTCCCATTTCTGCCATTAGATCATCCCTGGTAACGAACTCTGTACCATGTGGCTGGACTCTGCCTCCGGCTCGACCTCCAGCTCTACCCCCGGTTCTACCCCCGACTCTGCCCCCAGTTCTGCCTCCCCTGTCCCCTGTTCCTATCGGCGGATTAGTACTATTCGGGTTTCCTCCTCCTCGGTTCTTTCGTCTAGTACCACTTGCCATTCTGTAGATTCAAACAAAATTAATGCACGTAAGCACATACCCCATATAATAAGGTATTCCAGTTCAAACATGTACCTGTAAGATCACAATTACACTGGCCAGGTGTAATTTGAAATTACCTTACATGATGTTCCGTTTTCCCTTTTATACTTCCTTATCCCAAGGTTCTATCATGATAGGGACATCCTACTTCACATGCAGTTTAAGTCTAGGTACAGATACAAATACCTAAATCCCTTAAACTAAGGCTCTGATACCATTTGTAACACCCCAATTCCCATATACACAACAAATCACATAATGAAACATAACATCGATATAACAAAAGAGACATCACATTACAAGTACGGTCCCGTAGTCTTTTACAATTAGCAGAAGCCATTCTACTACAAACTATGTACTAACTACATACATAACATTTAACATTGTAATACAACTACTAATCATGCCAAAATATTGATCATATAATCCTTCATAAAAGCCATCCATCGGTTACTCTAATTACTTGCTCTTACTCGATCCACCACCTGGAATACATATTTTAAAACAAAATGAGGGTTAGACCTAATGGTCTATGTGAGATAAATCCCTGTTAGTTTGAAATCATTTATATAAACCCTATTTATATAAATCACACAGCACAATCAAATATATATCAATTTGAACTCACACATCATATACCTTCCCTTCTCATTCCTTCTGGCCATATTAGTTGGTTGCAAGCCAACTAATAAATTTACAACGCTGTACAACATCTACAGCCAAACAACGCTATACAAATTCTATAGCCAAACACACCGGTCCTAACCCCGGCCAACGTATTATAACACATTATAATACTCATGTAAATATAATACCTCAACATATTATAATTTACATATATCGCACATATCAACACGTAATCATCAATTATCACATTCCCAAACCATACGTGTATGTATTCCAGTTTTAAAAACGTTTTCAAAGTAAAACTCATCTGTTTTGATTATTACACACGCTCGCAAACTCCTTTCACAATGGTCTTATCTTTTACCACGACTCCACAGAATCTGAAACAATTTAAGGTACATACACCGCTTTACTAGCCAAACATATAAAGCCTACCAGTTCTTGTTCTCAACTGTATCACTACACTTAACAACTACCGGACTACACAGAGTACCGGGACTCCTTGGTACCGGGAGTCTCGATCACCGGGAGTTAACAATACCGGAAGTTCACTACACCGGGACTCCACACTACCGGGAGACGACCATACCGGGACTCCACCGGGAGTCGACAGTACCGGGACTCTACCGGGAGTCGACAGTACCGGGACTCCACCGGGAGTCTAAGAACACAGTCGGTTCAAAAATTCCTAGATTCGATTAAGATTAAAACCAATCGATGAAATCGTGATTTCTAAACCGGCAGATATCTTCTACTCATTATTACAAACACAAAATATAAAGGGACTTACCTCAAAATTTCTTCTAATCCAATCGATTGATGCTCAAACCGTAACTTTCTCTTTCGCTTTCTTCGCCTCCAAAACTCCCGCACACACACACTCTTTCTATTTTAGGTATATGAATACTATCTGATGCTTTAAGAGGTAATATCAACCACAACTTACCAAATGGACCTTGAACTTCTCAAATATAACCCAAACACCCCTAAACTTATAATTTTCCCAAACATATCCTAAACATCTAACTTTAAAGTTAATGTTGGAACCCAGATACAACAAGTAACAATAATAATAGCAATAATCTTGTATTGATTGATAAAGAGAAGAGTTTACAATATAGGAAATGAAGAACAACTCACTCTTTGAAGCTTTCTCTTTCTCTGCGTATGACTGATGAAAATGAGAGGCTAGGAGAAAAATAGAGGCTTAACCTAAAATTACTCTAAAACATGACTTTATAACCAATACAACAATTGGTTATTTACAATTTTAGCCCTTGACACTCAACAAATACAAATAAGTCTTTGACACTATTCTTTATAAAACATTTATATAAATTAGGGGCTAATAAAGCTAACAATCTCCCCCTAATGTTTTATAAAGAAAGCATCATCTTGTAGTCTCCCCCTTGCTTTCTTTAGAGGCGTTGGAGTGTCAATCTTCAAGTCTTGTGAGAGTCTTCTTTTCCTGATCTTCCACAATGTCAGTTGCTTCAATTTCATCTTTAACTCCCCCTTGATCGTTGCATACTCCCCCTTGAATGTTGCTTTGCTTTTCAGATCCCAGTTATCTCCCATAGATTAAACTCAAACAATCAGAGAACGATTTAAAGTGCAGAAGCTTGTATAACCAGTTTGAGTAATAGTCGTTGGTAGATAAACTGATAAGATGGTTGAGTAGCAAGCATATTCGGCTCATGAGAATCTGCATTAAAGAATAAGTAACCAAGGGTAATCATCTAACATAGAAGCACAATATCAACTATTATCACAACAATTTAAAAAATTGTGTGGCCTATGCTCAGAGTTGGCAATGATGAAGCTCTGACAGGACTTCCAGTTATCATTGAAGTAAATTAAAAAATAAACTTCTCAAACTGTTCTTGGCAATATCACATAGATAAGCATGTGGAATCACAAAGACTCGTGATATTGTGTGGAATAAAATAGAATATTATCTATTAAGCTCAAAAGTGTGTAAACTGTTTGGACATAACAGATTTCCACAGACTCAATGTGCATGAGTGAAGTGTGAAGGTGGGGCAACTTTCCTTCTTTTCAATATCCAACCTTCCAAAGAAAGATCAGATAGCATATGTGCTGCTTCCCCGTGGAAAAGTGAAACAGTTCCTTGTGGAGAAGGAAGTGAGTAGCTGGTGGGGTTAATTCAAGAGTTGGCATGGGCTAATTGCCTGTTTCAATGACAATCACCAAAAATTTGTGATAAATCAGAAATGTGGTTTGCCCGGCTCATAAAAGAGATGGTGCAGAGTTGTATAATTCTTTTGACTCTGTTCTCACACCCTCTTTCTTTTTATCATGTAGCTCACATCTAACCAAACTCTCTTTTTAAATTTTACCTCTTAAGCACAATGAGAAAAACTCATATAGTTATCTCCCCCACTCTTTGATGTAGACCCTTCACCTCTCAAACACTCAAGGTTTACTTCTTGGGTAGGAAACACAGGTTTAAGTGATCCATAGAAGTTCTATAAAACTCACACATTGATCCCGTGAAAATTGTTGTCCTAAAGATTGTATTGTTCCACACACCGACTCTTTGAAATCTCAGAAAAACATTTAAAATCCAAATTTCTATAGCAGATAAAGCATTTTAGCATGTAGAAGTGGTTTGACCATTTGAAAGAGGTTTTATCATTCTAAAGACGGCCTTTCTCAAAAAATGATGAGTTTAAAGGTTTAGAAATTTTACCTCTACACGAACATGGTCAGATCTGATTTGTTTTCTCCCCCTCAAATTGAGTAGTAAAATTTCATTTAAGCTCAATTTGAAATCAGATATCCTATAAGAATCAGAAAGTGTTGGTAATCATCTTTGATGATTCCACATTTGTTAGGAATATCCAGAAGCACAGTTAATTCAAATTAAAAGGAAACATGGTGCTGGGGGTTAGAGATTAGAAATACCAATCAAAGTCTATTCAGTTGAGGTACTGGTCCAACACTGATGTTTGTAGAAACAAAATTCTGATCTAATTATGGCAATGGAGAGAGTGAAGAGATGCTTTCGATCCAGCAAGTATCTACTGAATTTGACAGTGAATTAGGCATGATGATCACTGAATTTGAGAAAACTCAGAACATGAAAGTCGTGCGTCTGTGAATTATCTTTCCAATGCCGCTGGACTCGTGTAATTTGGAGCACCGAGTCAAAAGTTATGTGCATTTTTCTGAAGCAGCGCAAATCTGTCAAACAAACAAAAATCGGGCTCTGAGGTTGAGTCGCAGAGGTTCAATCCACAGAGGCTCTGTTGGATTTCACAGAGGCTCTGTGGTGAACAGTATCACAGAGGTTGGTCGGTAGAGGTTGCTCGGCAGAGGTTGCTCGTAGTGCCGACAGAGCTCTGATGATGACTTGTCAAACACAACTTTCTGTCCAGCAGAAGTATAATGTGTTTACCAGAGGTTCTAACCAGGAAGAACACCGATTCAGACCAATCTCAAAACACGAGAATTGTTCATCTGTGTCTTAGGAATCTAACGCATCCGGATTCATCAAATTTGGAGTTTCGAGGAAGGAGTTCTGTTGAAAATACGACAGGTGCGCAAAGCTGACAGCAAAAACCAAGACGTTGGGCTACGGGCTCTTAGGCTCGGTTGCAGAGGTTCGGTCCACAGAGGCTCTGTTGGGTTTCACAGAGGCTCTGTGGTGAACAGTACCACAGAGGGTGGTCGCAAAAAATCTGAGCCAAAGTATGAGTTGTCGACAGAAGTTGGTCTGAGTGGTCGACAAAAAAATGATTGCGGCTTGACAAACGCTTGACAAAGGTTCTGCAGAGGTTTGGTCGCTGCTCGGCAGAAGTTGGTCGCGTGCGGCAGAGGTTTGGTCGCGTGCGGCAGAGGCTTGGTCGCGTGCGACAGATGCTTGGTCGCGTGCGGCAGAAGCTTGATCGCGTGCGGCAGAAGCTTGACAGAAGTGTTACACTTACTTTGACACTGCTTTAGACCATTTTACCTCTTGAGTTTGAAAAAACTCAAAACATAAAGAGTGTGCATTCGTTTGTTATGTATTCAGAGCAACTAGAATCACCTCTTTTCGATTTCGTACGACAAAGATATGGTTGATTTACTACAGTCGCGCAGATCTGTCCATCAGCTTTCCATCAACACATTGTTGTCTACTTCAACGATGCATATGACCCTTATAAATTTCGAATCTCTGAATTCTCAAAACACAAAAATTGTTCGTATGTGTCTTAGGAATCCAGGGCCTTTTGAATCGCATCAATCGGTGTCTTTATCAGTGAGATATGAACGATTTACTACAACATCGCAAATCTGTCAACATGCTGTCATCGCACTAGATTGTTGTGCACCGAAATCAATTGCTTTTGATGGATGAGTCTTAAACTGAGTGTTTAAGAGTCCATTATTCACTGAAGTGTGAGTCCTTAACAGATGTATTAAGGAGTCCATGTACCTGCAAAACAGATTAAACAATTTTTGGTACCCATTTCCAAATGGGTCCTATTTTGTTAGGATTTGCATGAAGTGCTTTGCTAATCTTGTTATGTTCGGATAAAATAAACTTGTACAATCCATTTCATCATCTTCTCTCTGAATAAATTTGGTTAAACTGATATCAAGGTATGTTTTCTCTCTCTGACAAAACGCATGAAAATGCAAGATTTCAAATTCTTTCATCGCTGAATATCTCTTCCTTAACAGCGATATTTTGAAATTTCTTAAAACCCTCACTGATATTTCTATTCAGTGCTTCATATTTTCCAAAGAGTCCCTGAGTTTTTCTTTCAAAACCTCAGAGACAACGAAAGAATGTGAAAGGACAGTTGTGACGTCATTGCAACGGATAACACCAGGCACGACTTCTTTCTGACACACGTTTGCACGTTTCGTTCAAACTTCCAATCAAATGCAAACACGTGTCCGTGTCATGATGAAAACCTTTTCCCGCTCAAGGTTTTCTCTCTCTAAAACTCCCTATATAAACAATCTCTTGGTTTATATTTGTCTTTTACGCGATCAATCTTCCTCCGCAAGAAAAGAATTACTGTTGCATTTGTGCTCTCAAATCTTCAAAGAACTGTTCATCATCTTCTTCATCAAAACATCAAGGTTAATATGTTCTTATCTATTATCAAATGCGAATAACTTGTTTTCGATCTTATCATTGTTTTACACAAGATCAAACAAAAGAACTCAAAAATAAAATCATTTTCTTTCATGGTTTTATAAACACAACCATTTCATGGTTGTTCTTCAAGTTTTAAATCTAAAATCTTAAACTTGTTCTTCTTTCGTATCCATTTTTTTTAAAACTGGAATACAAGGCTTAGGGGGAGATTGTTATATTCGTTTTTTTTAAAACAAGAAAAACCCTAATCTTCATTAAGACTTTTTTGTCTGAATGAAATGGACAAAATTCGAAAAATCTTAATGGAAATTTTCTTTCCACATTAAGATATTTCTTATTTGTTAACATCTTTGGTTGAACTGATAATACAGTGAAATGGCAACTTCAAAGCTGAATGTTACCGCTGAGTCCATCTCCGCTGATTCTGAGGAACTGGAAATCACCAAAGCTCCTCAGGTTAAGTTTGAGCTGGATCAACTAGACTGGACAAAGGCAAACAACCTCTCAGCGCTTCTCGAGTTTCCTCCTCGGAAGCAGGTATCCCATCTAGACGACGCTGTAAATTTTTTGAAGAATAGCCCCATCTACACAGCACTGACAATCACACCTCCTGCCAGTCAGCGTCTATTATCCCAATTCTGGTACTCTGCCAGACACACCGACCTACCCTCCGCCAAAGATCCATCTAAAACCATCGACTGCATACTCAGCGATACTGAGTATGGCACCATCAAGATAACCCCCGCAATAATCCGCAAAGCTCTGAAATTCCCTAACGCTACCTCAGAAAATCCTTTCATTCCATTTCCTGACCACAAGAAGCACGCTGACAGGGAAGAAATCATTGCTTTCCTTGATGCGATGGGTTACATCTGGGAGACTGGAAGAGACAAGCTACCTGAGAAGAAGCTGACGCTGATAAAGAAATCCAAGATGCCCAGCGAGATGAACTTCATCTTCGCTCACCTGATCAGCTGCATGACAGCGAAATCCGGATCTTCTGATCAAGCCGCTCAACCTCAGCAGGCCATGGGTTACGCACTGCTGAAAGGTCTCAACATTGACTGGGCCTCCATCATCTATGAAGACCTCATACAACGTGTTGATTCTGCCGCTGACCGACCAGCATGGGTTCCTTACCCACGATTCATCAGCGCCATCTTTCAATATGGCCTGAAGGACAGCTATCCTGAAGAGGGTGATCTGAAACTCTCTCAGATTGGCCCTAAAGTTCTCGACTTCAAGCCTGTCGCCAACGAGGTACGTCTCTCTACCCTTCTCACTCTACTTAATTCTCCGCTTTCTGTGGCTCCTTCAGCGACAATACCCCTCGCTGATTCCCAGGCCACAAAATCCATTCCTTCTAAGAAAAGGAAACAATCTCTTACCCCTCTTGATTCCAAAAGGATTAAGAAAACCAAGGAGCAACCCCAGCAACTCCATGTTGAAGACTCCTCAGCTCATTCTGAAGAGCTGAAGGAAAGTTCCGTGGTACGCTCTGCCACACCAATTCAAGCCATCCCTTCTAAACCTACTTCAGCGTCCCTACACGCTGAGGTTAGAACTTTGGAATCTACCCTACCTTCTTCAGTCTCTCAAAAGACTGATGAAGTACTTCTCAGCGAATCCAACGCTGAACTTGCAACCCAACCCCAATTCTTATCCTTCGATCCTCCCTCTACTTCTTTGGACACTCCTCCAGTTAAAGCTGGAGATGCCATCATTCAAGAAGCCGTTGAAGCTTCTCAGCGAATGACGAAGAAAGGACCTGCAGAGATCTCCATCCCTCACGGAACTTTTGAGGGAGATATGGAACACTATGGAGGGACTCGAAACTTTGATGAGTTCGTCAACGCTCCTGCAGGTACAGATCCCACCTTAAACACTGTAACTAAACCTGAAACTTCTGAGCTTTCCTTTGTTCACAAGTACTTATATGTTACAGGTCCTTATTTGGGAGACATCAACCAGTCTCTGAAGTCCATGGAGATGAAACTTACAGATCTCACCACCGGTCTATCAAATAACTCTACAGCTGTAACAAACGCTGGAGAGAATCTGACGAAGCTGACTGCTGTGGTGGAAAAGAAGGCCTCCTCTGATGACATCAAAGACCTTGATAAAACTCTCGCCGACTTTGCCAAAGTGCTCTCCGACATCTACACTGACTACACCAACCTCAAATCGTCAGTTTCCACCGTTTCCAGCGAGGTTACAACGTTGAAGAAATCGGTTGGTACACTCGAAGGTGATATGTCAGTGGTCAAGACCGACTTGGGCTCAGTGAAGACCGACCTTAGTTCTGTCAAGACAATGATCGAGACGCTGGTGAACAAGGCAAACAATCCAGCTCCTGCTCCGGCCCCTGCACCTATTTTGGACTCATTCACCGCAGAGGATCACCAAGAGCTGAAGAAAATCACGCCTGATATTTCTGGCCTAGAAGACAGAATAGCTAAGCTTGAAGGTTGTGTGAAAGTCTCTGGCCCAGAAGACAGAGACAACGCCAATGCTGAATCTACCCATTCCTCCCCCGCCCATCATGAGAAAGAGGGGGAGAAGAGCGCTGAACAGGAGAAGAGCGCTGAAGATCAAAATAAGAGCGCTGAAGACCTTTCCCATGATGAATCTATCAGGGGAGAGGGTAATGAAGATCTAGTTACTGGACCTCAGGGAGATGAAAACCCTGAGGGAACCGAGAACCTCACCTCTGTATCTGAGGGGGAGCAACTCGAAGAATATGCTGAGGAATCCGAAGCAGAAGAAGACGAAGACATCGACATCCCTGAAGCTGAACCATCCTCCTCTCCAAGGAACGATGATGATGATGATGATGAAGATGACGAATTCTTTGTCGTCAAACATGCTCCTCGAAAAGCTCTTAAAGGGATTGTGATAACCGAATCCACAGGGGAGAAGACAAAAACAAAGACAAAGCACTCAGCCTCTGGCGCTGAGAAAAGCAAAGACAAAGGCATCGCTGAAGATGATAATCTGGCGATCCTACTTGCAAAGCCGATTTGTCAGGTACACTAAACTTATTTTTCCTTCCCTGATCATCTATGAACAATCAGTTATCCATTCCACAAACACCATACACATCCACATTTTTTTCTATCTTTTCTACCCAAGTTCTTCTACCCAGTTCTTATTTGTAAGATCGTTGCGTTTCAGCTAGTCCTCTCCCCTGTTTGAGGATATCGCTGAAAGATCTTCTATTGCGACTTCACCAATAATTCCAGCTACCGCTGAAGACATAATCTCAGTCTTAGATTTAATCTCTGAGACTGATGAATCAGAAGAACAACCTCTCTCGCACAAAAACAGACCTTCCTCAGTTTCTCAAAAGCTGAGTGAAGAAGATCAAAAGAGGAGAGAAGAAATGATAAAGCGATTCGAGGATCAGCGAATCATCCTAAAGCGCGATCAACTACCTTCAGTTCCTCCTAAGTTCAGAATTTCAAAAGCTGAATACCAGGATCATCTCAGAGCTGAACGCCTCATCGCTGAAAGGAAGGAAGCTAAAGATAAAGACAGAGAATACGCCATCAAGCTCACTCAAGAATCTGTCAAAGACCCCAAACTGAAGCGTATTCCCATTCAAATCCAACGAAAGCTTTGGGAACAAGCCCAGAAGATCGTGGAAAAGAAAGCTGAAGTTTCTCAGACCACCCTGATCTGGTGTAAAGAGAAAATCCACTTCAGATATCGTCCAGCGAAGATCAACAAGGTATTCATCTCTGGAAGAACCTCCATCGGAGTACCTATTGTTGACATCAAACTGTTCAGAGAAGATGGCTCATCTGAAACCTTTCGTGCTGACACTGTAAAAAGGTATGGTCTCTCTGAATGGCTGGAGATGAGGTTAGCTATCCAACCATCAAAATCTAAGTACAAGGATCATTTCGAAAAGCTGATAAACAGACAGATCGATTTGATATCTTCTTGTGTGGATATTCCTCCTGTTCCTGATCTAAAGCCGAAAAGAAAAAGGGGCTCACCAAAGAAGAAACGTCAAGATTCAAACTCAGGTCCTGTCATACGAAATGAAACTGGAATTGGTTTCTCTCGCGCTGAAGTACTTGGTCCTGATCCTGATCTATCTGCCCTTGACATCTCTTTGCCACCATGTGAACTTTTCGTCCCTGGTAAAGTCATCAGTAATCCTTATGGAATATTCTTTCTTGACTACGACGGACGTAAATGCTTTCAACGGATCGCTGAGCTTCCAATCACTCCAATCGAACAGCTCAGAGATCTCATCTACTGGTGCGACTTCAGAAAAGACATTCAGGCACGACACCTAAAACCCTTGATTTTTGAAGCTGATCTGAAGCTAAAGAATAAAGGAGAAAAGGTTCCTGACTGGATGATTCCAACTGAAAAGACAACCCTTGATGAACTTCTCATTAAGGAAGAACCCTTTGAAGGCTGACAACAATCTCCACTTTCTCTATTGTATCAGTCATCCTTCAGTACTTGTAATTTATTTCGCTTGTACTTGTAATCTTTCTTATTCATATTGTAACCTGATTCAAAGATTTAAAGAAAGATTTCAGCGAATGTACTTTACTCCATCAGTACTGAAAAGATCCCAGAAAACAGTAAAAGGGACAAATATTTTATGAGTTCTTTTTATCCTTATGTTTTCATTAAATAGCAATTTTCTTTGTTGCTATGTCATGATCAAATAGGGGGAGATTGTTGATCCAAACCCTCAGTGATTTGATAATGACCCTATCTTAAATACTTAGTGAAAATTGTAAGTAAACAATATGTATCAGAGTTTCACTATCGCTGATAAGTACTAAGATCTTACAGTACTGCTGATAGGAACTCTCGCATTTTTAGATTAAACATTCAGCGAACACTGTTCACCATATCGCTGAGTCTGTTCAGTCCTTATGGTGATCGCTGATAAGTTAGTTGTTTACTTATGATCCCTGAAGACAAGATTCACGTCAACAAAGGTTCTACGCTGAAGTCGAAGATCAAGCTCAAGAACCAGCGACAAGTCTCCTAATGAACTGATGCGGATCAGCGAAGACTCAGATTTGTCCACTCAACGTGAAGTATCAAGTACAAGACTTCAGCTATCGCTGAACTTTATCATTCGCTGAATAGTAAATGATAATCGCTGAATCAACGAAAGCTGATCATGAAGTCCTCCGTACAAAGTACTTTTGTCTTAACCTCCCTTGCACGCCACCGTACGAAATGTCAGAAAAGAACCTCCGAAAATCTGAAATCGTACAACCACTCTGATACTACACTGTTCATTCATGCGGCTACTAAGGTTGTCAACAAAGGTCAATGACATGCAACCAATCCACTGATGACACGTGTAAAGTGTATACTAAATTGCATTAAATGCATGCAGTATATAAAGAGATGAACTCACTTCATTTGAAGTAACTTGCTAACTCTGGACAAGTTCAAATCTCTCTTAAGATAGGATTTTATTAGTAATCTCCTTATCTTTCTTAGTGCAAGAAAACCTTAGTGTTCCAACTTGTTTAGATTTAGGTTTATCCTTAATCTTGTTTCCGCAACAAGCTGTAAATTGTTAATGATTTATCAATAAACAATTTAGAAAAGTAAAATAGTGTGTTTGTATTCAACCCCCCCTTCTACAAACTTGTTTAGGCCTTTCGGGACCAACACTTTATTTAACGAAAAAGAGGATTTAACTAACGGACTTACCCGAGGTATTACACTGAGCCTGTTCAGTCTTACTGATGATCGCTGATTGTTTTAGTTGTTTACTTATGATCCCTGAAGACAAGTTTCACGTCAACTATGTTCTACGTTGAAGTCGAAGATCAAGCCAAAGAACCAGTGACAAGTCTACTAATGAACTGATGCAGATATCAGCAAAGCCAAGACCTGTCCACACAACGTGAAGTTTCAAGTAGAAGACTTCAGCGAACGTTGAACTTTATCACTCACTGATAAAGAACTATTCAGCGAACGCTGATCATGAAGTTTCCTCTACAAGTTACTTTTGTCTTATCCCCTTGCACGTCTCCGTATGATCTGTCAGAACGGACATCCCTTTTGTCCAGATTCGTACAACCAACTCTGATTCTACACTGTTCATCATGCGGCTACTAGGTTATCTTCCAAAGTCAAAACATGCAACCAATCAGCTGCTGCCACGTGTAAAGTGATACTGATATGCATTAAATGCATGCAGTATATAAAGGAAACCCTACTTCATAATTGAAGTGCTCGGCCATTTCCTTATCTCAATATTCTGTGTGTTAGAATATTATCCTTAATATTCTTATCTTCTTTCTTACTTATTTCTAGTGCAAGAAATCTTAGTGATTCTCTTAACTTGTTTAGATTAGGTTTATTCATTAATCTTGTTTCACAACAAGTTGTAAATTGTTTGATACATATCAATAAACAATTTAGAAAAGTAAAAATCGTGTGTTTGTATTCAACCACTCCTTCTACAAACTTGTATAACCCTTTCGGGACCAACAAGTTTCTCATCTCCAAGTGAAATCCTCATTTCCTTCCAAGATCCAAGTATCCCTTCTCATTTATAGGATTTTCTTGCTAAACCCTCAAGGTGAGTTCTCTTGCAACTTTAACTCCATATAAATGTGTTTATTTACCAAAGAAAGGTAAAAGTGGGTTTGACCTAAAGGATGGAGAATGCTCTTAAACTAGTATTAATGGCTTTGGAAGCTTAATATGTGAGTCGTTGGGTTAAATATTGATATGTGTGCTCTTAATACATGATAAAATGTGTGATGTAGTAAAAAGTATGAACTTGAGACTTCTACATGATTTGATGGAATATATGTTGTGGAAATGTTGCAATAGCTCCTACTAGTTATTCATAGAAATTAATTATACATATATGTGGGAATTGGTGTTTATCTCCTTGTGCACGAGGATTTAAATTATATGGTTTATGTAACTTGCTCCTCGATTAATATGAACTACTAGCGAGTAGGCAACGAGGGACGTTGAGGTCCTTGAGGTGTAACTTTTGTAGATTGGATAGGCAATGTGGTCCCGTAAGTCCTTGAGGTGTAACTCGGCAGAGTAGGCAATAAAGGCAATGAGATATATGGTTTGACGTTGTGATGTCTTGATGGCATGGGAACTAGAACCGATACTTGAGGTGCAATTCAGTAACATTGAGGGTGACCCCACTCACGTGTTCTCGTCACCCCAGTGGTAACGGGTCTCCCTCGTATTTCAAGATATATTTCTTGTGTAATTATGTTTAGGTGGGAACAAAGTTGTTTGTGATAAATTTTATATCATCCAAATCCGGTAACATTGTTCTAAATTTCATTATCGCTACCATTTATAACTTATACATGAACGGAAATCTCTAGACTCTTGGGCTAACACTTGTGGTTTGCGGTTGTGGATTTCAGGTCCCACTAGCGGTGCGTCTATGATGCGTTGATTTGGCCGACCATGCTTAAGATCACATACGTATTATACCCATTTTCCGAAAATTCCCTATTTTTATTGTTTAAATTTTAGGGTGTTACACATACGTATGCATGGGATCCACTCCGATTCAAAAACATTTACTGTGTTCATTAATTTAGTAAACTGGATATTTTATTAGATACTACTAATTATTCCTTTTATCTAACAATATATACTTTCGTTACCGATTTTATTGCACATAATCATGCACAACAATATCAATTCTCTGTGTTTTAAAATCATTACTAAAACATCCAACTTTCAAACTATAAACAAAACCCTTTGCTCCTTAGGATCACCCGTTCAAGATCCTTAAGGGTCATTAAAGTTTTCTCGAACTATTAACTTCAGTGTCATATGGAATTAGTCATGATAAACAGCCACGATTTTCCCAAAAACACTTAAATAAAAGGTTATAAAAACCATTCAATTTCACGATCATATCATATTAGAGGTTCTTATTAATTGAAATTTGGTCGATTGTATTTTGTATACATATTACATACCAGGAGTAGGAGGCTTATTTAATGTTGGGCCAAAAGTCCATCAAGTAATAATACCCTAATAAATTACTTCCCGCTCAATAATATGTTTCAAAATCCCGCCCCTTAATTTTTTCTGAATTTTACACTACATAAAATTAAAGGAAAATTATTCCTTAATTTTATTTATGCAATTATCGTTCAGTTTCACCAAGATCAGGAGGGAGAAAAAACCCATCTTAATTTTTACCCTAGACTGTTTAAAATAGAGTGAGAGGATGCAGAAAAAGTTTATGAGGGTTAGGGTTTTTTTCAGAAATGGGATCCCCTGAAAACCCAAATGAATCCACCAAATTAATCATCGCATCCACCACTTCACCACAATCCGCTGCTTTCCAAGTAAAGACAACAAAATCTTATATCTATGGCGATAATCTGGAATTTATTCGTCATCTCATTTTTTAGTTGCATTTTCCTTGTATATGCGCTATCAATTGTTTGTAAAATAGGTTGAATTGGAAGAGTTTAGACCCTCAAGTTATGATAATCAAATTAGCTTTAGATTCTAGTGATGGTTTGTGGTGTGGATTGGATTTTAAGAGAATTGATTTTGGTGGGTCTTCTGTACAGTTTATATAAACTATTATTTGTATAAAATCGGGTCTGTAAATTGATGAATTATATGTGTAAAGTTAACAGTCCTTTGTCTACTTTATTGGTTTCATGTTTTGTATTATTCTATTTCTATAAATTTGTGAAGGTTTGGTAGTAGGGATTTTGGTGGGCTTGTATTTTTGGTTATGGGTAATAGGGAATTACATAATGTTTGCATCCAATTGCTAGTTAGACAAAATTAGGGTTTTCTAAATTGTTCTAGGGTTTTCTTTATGAACATGGTGACATATTTTTGATTTTATGTTTGATCAAAAAATTAGGTCTCTGTACTCTTGTATTGCTTTAAATTTGGAAGTAAGATTTCCCACTTTCTTTGTTCTGTGATAAGAAGTTGTATGTGTTGCTTTTCAAGTAATTCTTAAACTTCTAAACTCATAATTGGGTTTGTTTATTACTTTTGTTAGACTGGCTTTGCATTAGATTAGAAGTAATTGTGAAATTCACTTTAACCGATACATAGGTATGTAAGGGCTTGTTTGTTAGCAGCTTAATAAGCTTAATGGGACTCACAGCTTGTTCCGTCAGCTATACATGACTGTTTGGTAGTGGCTTTAGTGATATAGAAAGTGGCTTATTCAATAAGCTTATAGGGGAGAGCTTTATGCAGAAAGCCATTTTTTTCCAATCCTGCCCCTCCCAATTAAAAAAACACACTCTGAAAAAACCCCCCGAGACAAAAATGATCCCAATCTATACATACAGATTAATCCACATAGACAACTTTATCTAGACAGGACTTAATGGAAAACCTACCAAACTAGCATGTGGTGCTTAAGTTACTAATGTGGTGAATTTGGGTTTATGTAAATACTTGTTGCACTTATCTTCAAGATCACACTCTGGGTGCTAAATTTAAAGTTTTTTATTAATTTACCGTCGATAGTCCTGAGGTAATTTTGCTCATTCTATTTTGGTTCTGGCTGTTTCAGGATTCTCCTATCTTTAATTACATCAATAATCTCTCTCCTATAAAGCCTGTCAAGGGGACATCAGTTATACAAGTCTTTTCCGGGCTTAATTCTCCTCCCCTCGTATTCACATCACCTCGCATCAATGCACATCAACAGTCTGTTGATTTGAAAAGGTCTAATTTCTTTAATTTCTTTACAGCTTAACGAGCTTAATGGTCTGTGCGGCTTATTCGCTTATATGGAATAAGCCAAGATCCCTCTCACTTGTCTCCATTAAGCCACCCCAAACAAATTAATACCAGAAATGCCCAGAAATAATCTAACTCTCTCTCTTTTACCTCTCTCAAACCCATTGGTCTCCCGTCAATCGGACAGACATTTATCCAGACATATTTACTTTATTTTTACATTAAGCTCTGTATGGGTTAAGTTGTCTGTCTGGATGAATTTGTAGGGGACCAATGGGTTTGAGGGAGGCAAAGAGAGAGGGTTGGATTATTTCTGGTATTTGTTTGTGGTGGCTTAACGGGACAAGTGAGGGGTCCTGCTTTATTCCATATAGCCATTTTAACTTAATGGCTTAACGATAAAGCTGTAAAGAAACACTCATGTATAGCTGGAAGAATAAGCCGCCCAGACCATTAAGCTCATTAAGTTGTAAGTAAACAGCCCCTTAACCCATACAGGGCTTAATGTAAAAAAAGTAAACAGCCCTTTTGTTTGTTTTATCATCTCCAGGTCCCAATGTCATGTATCATCCCATTCAGAATTATCCCGACACGATCATACAGACAATATCAATACTGGTGCAGTTGAACCCGAACGACTCACTTCCCATATGAGCGGTGAGTTGAATCCTTGTAATAGCAAGAGCATGGAAATTACAGTTTTAGACATGATGAAACTTGTAGTGCTTAGAGTGTGTTTGGTACACTAGACAGAACAAAACAAAACTTTTATGTGGAACAGACAGGAAGAGAGTGGAACAAGGTGGAACAGATCTATATTTTACTACTATAACCTAAAAATAAAACATAATTCTCTTCTAAAACATCAAATACACCTTCCTCACATGTTATTCATTCTTTAAATTTTATTTATTTTTTATTATGTTCTTTAAAGTTTAAACTTTCACTTATTGTCCTCAAAATGTTATATTTATACGTTTTTGATATTTTGGTTAATTTATGTAATTTATTAAATATTAATAATAAAAAAATAATATACAAATATATAAAAAATAAAATTTAAAACTACGTAAACTTTTTATTATTTTCATGGCATTTTAATCGTCTTGATGAAAATTTTCTAACGATATATTTTGTTATACAAAATATTTATTTTATTATAATTTAATAAATTAATCAAAAGATATAAACAACTCAATATGTGTAAATCGGTCATTTTATATGTTTTGTCCTGTCCAATTCTATCTTACCAAACACTGAACAACTGTTCTGTCTTGTTCCGTTCTATCTTGTCCATTGTCCTATCTGGATACCAAACACACCCTTAATGATATGTTGATGACTTTTGCAGATCTTACTCCCTTGGCCAATTCAAGTTTGGCAAATTCCGAAAATGGTCTTCCCAAAGTGGCTGATTCAATGAACCCAGAGGGATCTATGGAAACCTATGCCAATGAAGATGGCAAGGGAAGCAATGTGCTGGCAACTAATGCATCACCTACATTAGTTGAGCAAGAAAAACAGAACCATGAAGGAACTTTATTATTCTTTCCCAGGTCTGTTGAAAACGATGGAAAAACCAGTAGTTGTGTGGAATCTAATAGTCACCAAAAAGTTCCGACGAATGTCTCTGTGGACCATACGTCTGCCGAACTATATGATCAACGGGTGGCTCAGGTAGGTTTTAATATATATATATATATATATATATATATATAGAGAGAGAGAGAGAGAGAGAGAGAGAGAGAGGTTCAGGGGAAAACCTCAAAAAAATGGAAAACCGTTCATCTGGACGGCATGCACATGTGCATACAAGTAATTGAAGCTGTTTTTTTATGCACATTTGCATATACACGTGTGCATGTTACAAATTACTTGTATGCACATGTGCATACCGTCCAGATGAAAATGGTCCCCAGGGTGTTTTTCATTTTTGCGGTTTTCCTCAGATTTTCATTTTTGTGGTTTTCCTCTGAACCTGACCCTATATGTATAATTGGTTTCATATCGTAGATCAGTGCTGTCCGTTGCTTTTTTAAGAAAACGTCATACTATGATCATATTTACAACACTTGCATTGTATAAAGGAACTCATGGGCATCTTGCTAATTGGTTTTAGTTTTATCTGGACTGTTGCCTCAGTATACGCAACCTGTTTTCGGGTACGAGGATTGTGGCAAGCAAATAGGATCCGAAATTGCCAAAGAATCTATAGTCACTATGATGGAGCGAGACTCGAAGGTAGAATAGTTTGTGAAAACTCTAATTGTGGCTACACACATAGTTTGGAATCACCTTCTATATATTGCTGTTTTTTCAAGATTGATGTTGGCAAAATAGTGGTGGTAAAATAGCGGTGGAAATTGCGGTTTCGATAATAGTGGTGCAATTTAGCGCTGTTTCACCGATATTTGGGTAAAATAGCGGTCCGCAATACCGATATTCTCAGTTGGGTCTTTCTTTGAATCTAATGCTTACATTTTTGTCCCTTTTTGGGCTTTTATTTTGACTTGGGCTTTTATTTCGATTTGGGCCCTTATTTTATTTTAAATAATGCATATAACATGTCAAGTTATGTATGCACACATATACATGTTATATATATAATTCTAAGAAATATTATATGAACCGCTAGTTTTGGACCGCTGTACCACCGCGATAACCGCTATTTCAAATCTCAGTCCTGACCGCTATTTTGTATTTTGACCGCTGAACAACATAGAGTGAACCCATCTAAAACTTCAATATGTATTTCTTTAAATTATCTCATACCCATCGTGGGATAAGGCATAACCTCATGGATAGCAGAAGAAAGAGGGATAAAGATAATGGTTTGTATAACTCTTAGGCTCATCTTAGGGGTTTTTACTTACAACTTAATGAGCTTAATGGTCTAGGCGATTAAATGTCGTTTATTCGTTCAACCATACCTAAGTGTTTCTTTGTGGCTTAATCGTGATGCCGTTAAGTTAAAATGGCTATATGGAATAAGCCAGGACCCCTCGGTTGTCTCCCATTAAGCCACCCCAACCAAATTAATACCATAAATAATCCAACCATCTCTCTGTGCCTCCCTCGAACCTATTGGTCCCCCACAAATTCATCCAGACAACTTAACCCATAGAGAGATTAATGTAAAAATAAAGTAAACAACCCCTTAGCACTAAATTCATGGGATTGCAACTATTCTAATCTACACATTCTATTATACTCTCATACTTTTTGAAGAGTTTGGCTCATTTATTATATAGTATTTTAGTTATCATTCAAGAGTTTAAATATGAAATATTCACTCTTCAAATGGTTAGTTTATTAGTTATTATGTCTATTTTCTACTTTTACCACCTTATATTATCTTTTTTCATACCCACCGGTCTCTTGTAGTTGTTTCTGTAGTATATTTTCATTTTCTTTTATATTATCCACCCTATATTAGTTTTTTTTGGTTTGGTGTCTATTATTATTTGATAATGTTTATTGCTTAAGTTATGTATATTTTATATTACACACATACATGGAGGATTGCACTTAGATTTTAGTATTTTTGAAATTGTCAAAGTCACACACAATTTTTTTCTTCCTAGGATAGAGAAACCGATAGTTGATATCAATGTTCCCCGTTCTTTATATTACCAGTCAACTTGTGTCTAAAAAGAAAACTTGTCATTCCCCCTCAATAAATATCACTCATTCGACCTTGTAAATCATCTAGATTAAATAACACAAAAAAGTTGCGGTACGAACAGATTGAGGTGTTGTTTGGCGGTTGCTGAATGGTTTGGTGCAGAATGATTAAGAGGCTCTTATGATATAGTGCAAAATGAAATATGGTTGTTTGGTAATTGTTCATAATGAAATTAGGGCACTGAATGGTTAAGGGAGGCTCAAGATACAAAAACATTCAGAGGGTTTTAGGACCATTAAGAGGCAACTTTTTTTGCCAACAAGATTCACCTCTTAGAAATTCAGAGGTTGCCTCTTAATAGAACTATTAAGAGATAAACAAGTAACCCCTTACTCTGATTTAAGGTGTTTTAAATTGGTATGGTTTTTTTGACACTGAATCCTTCAGATATTTTATCATTCTGATGAAATTAATGTGAATGGTGGTGAGTTTGTCAAAATTTGTATAAGTAAAGGATGTAGCAGTAGAATTCTCTTAGGCCTTGTTTGTTTTTAAAAAAAAAGCTCTTATTAGTCTCTTATATCTGATTCGTTAAGAGGTAGGGCCATTCAGACGGTTTGTTTTTTTCCAAATTTTCAGAGTCACTTATCTCTTGTTGTCCTCTTATCTGGTAAGAGGTAAACCAACCTCTTATTTGCATCTTATTGTTTTCAATGAACTAACCTAAATAGTTCTTTTCTCTCAATCGTTTCACTTGGATTATAATAAAACTCAATTTACTATCATTAGGCAACTTTCAAATTTAAATTTATATAATTCAAATATATTATTATCATTAAATGTATTCGTTTAATGAATGCTAATTTTATAGTTTAGATGTAAGTTTCATAATGATGATGCATAAATATGTGAAATTTTAGATACATTATTTAAATTAAACACTATAATATTCTAACGGGTTAAATACATTATTTAAAAAAATTCAAACATTTATCAGTTCACGAAAAGAAACAGTGTTATTGATTCAGATTTCAGACTTTAGCACCACCTCTTATCAATCAGAAGTGAAATAAGATTTCAGACTTCAGCATCTCTTAAAAAACAAACACCACCTTATTCTTGTACATAATAATGACCCAAGTAAAGAACAAACAAACAAACCATGGTTCATTTTATATTTTTCTTCATCTCTTTCATACTATTTTGAGTTTGATCTTAATTAATATCTTATCGTTTGGAATTATCATGATTGCAACACTTACTGTAGGTTGGTCAAAGTCAACTTGGGAAGCGAAGACGCCTTCAATTTGAAACGGCTCAAGAAAAAGTTGTTGAAAATCCAAATTCTGCTGGCAAATCAGAAATTCTGGAATCTTCTCATGCCGATATTTCTTCATCTTCTCACAATATTCAGCCACCGACTGAGAGTAGTACCCAATACACATGTCCCTTATCTTTGTCTCAAAATACTAGGAATGCTAATCTAACGGTTTCCAAGCCGTCGGGTATTGGCTTGCACTTGAACAGCATTGTTAATGCAAGGCCTTTGGCGAATGTAACAGTTAAGCCAACAGACGTGACTTATTTAAGTGGTGGTGGAGGGAAAAAGTCGATATCTATTAGTTCTCGTATGCAAAATGACATGCAATGCCCTTCGTTTTCATCCAATTCGAATTTAGTGGAGAATGTTTCAGCTATAAGTGAAGAATATACACATGAGACTACTCCATCTTATAGTAATGCAAAATCCATGACGATAATCGAAGATGAAGACAAGTTTGATCCGGGGAGTCGGAACTCTGAACAGGCTGGGAGGGTTGATGAGTTGGACCAATCAAATCCCAGAAAGAGAAGGTATTTCTTCATGCTTTTTTACGAGTCTAATATTGCGTGAAACTACATTTCTGGTGTGTATACTAAGGGTGTGTTTGGTTCATGGATTTGGAAGGAATTGGAATGGATAATTCGTTTGACCAAATTCCAAATCTCATGTTATCCAATCCAATCCATTCCATTCCTGCAAACCAAACAGACCCTCGTTTTGGGTTTATGCGAACGGACACCATATATGTTTATTTTTGTGTTGCATCCTTTTATAATCTGTTTTCTTTTTTTTATTGAACATTTTTAACCTTCTCTAACTAGTTTCTGTAAGAGCATCTTCAAGAGCTTCTCCAAAACGGAGAAAATGGAGATTTTTGACAATTTTTTGCTCCAATAGCTTCTCCAAAACTTTCTCCAAAATGGAGAAAATAGTAGAGAGTGTAATTTTCTCCAAATTTGGAGATATCTCCAAAAATGATTACCAAGAGAGAGAAAAGATTTTTTAATTATATCCCACCAAACGAGAAACCTTGAAATGAAATGTTTAGGTGAGAGAAATAATATTTATTAAATATAAATAATATTTTAATAATATAATCAAGACTAAATTACGTTTTTAGTCCCTGTGGTTTGTTGAAAATTTCTAATTTCGTTCTTATGGTTTTAAAATTACAATGCTCATCCCTATGGTTTTTATGATTTATATTTATTGCTTTTTTCATCCCTATGATTTACAATTAATTTCTATTTTAGTCCATACTTAAAAGTAGTGTTTTGGCCTCAGGGACGAAAGTAGAAATGACTTGCAAACCATAGGGACGAAAACAGAAATTTTGAAACCCAAGGGACGAAATCCACAAATTTTAACAAACTGCAGGGATGAAAAACATAATTTACTCCATAATCAATGATTTATCTCCGAAATGGGGAATCTGTTGGGGAAGGATGTAATTTTTTAAAGATTTTGACTTTTGGTTCTCCATTTTAGAGAAATTTTGGGGAATCTGTTGGAGATGCTCTAAGACGCTTCTTGTTGTTTATTTGTTACACTATTTTCTTGTGTGTCGTCTAATTGTTTCAGGAAGAAGACTGAGAGCACTGGTGATGGTTGCAAACACTGCAATTGTAAGAAGAGCAAGTGCTTGAAACTGTAAGTCTATCTAATGTTTTTTTATAATTTGTTTAATTTATTTTTAATTTTAATGTTTAGGTTTAATAATGATGTAATTAATTTTAGGTTTAATAAAATAAATAAAATAATCAAGTATTCTATTAAAATTCAATGATTATCCTAATTATAGTTTAGATTCTTTATACTTAAAATGTGATATTTATGCTGTATTTGATTATTTTATCATTTAGTTATGAATTGAAACATGCAGCTTTAAAAAGTTGTATCCATGCATCATTTACTTGTAAAGTTGAAAATTAAGTAATTTAGCAATAAATAGAAGTACATAATGTGATAATGCTTAAAAAGTTGTTTTTAAGACTTTGAACCAAATGCTTTATATTTAAAATGTGATATTTATCCCTTGCAGTTATTGTGACTGCTTTGCTGCCGGAATCTATTGTGTCGGGCCTTGTTCTTGCCAAGGGTGTTTCAATAGACCCGAATACGAAGATACAGTTCTTGAGACACGCCAACAAATTGAATCGCGAAATCCACTTGCATTTGCTCCTAAGATCATTCATCGCCTTACACAGCCTCCAAGAAGCCAGATTGTGGTATTTATACGATATTTAATCTCAACTTCATTTTCTTTACGATCAATTAAGAGGTGATCATTTGCGTGCCCGGGCCTAAGATAATTCTTTTGTCCAACGGGCCTAATATAGCAAACTCAACCCCGTTTTTGCGGGATTATGGACATGCTCGTACCTAGGGGTGTAATCGAGTCGTGCTTTTAACGAGCTACTTGAGCTCGAGCCTAATAATTATCGAGCTCGAGTCGATCTTGAAAACAAAATAAAGCTCGCCTAACTTAACGAGTCGAGCACCATAACACGAGTCAAGCACCATAACACGAGTCGAGCCGAGTCGAGCCATTTGAGCATATACTTTTTCGAGCCAAACATATTTTTATGTTTACAAATTATATACTCAAAATATTAAAATCATGGAGCTTGAGTACATAAACGAGTTAATCGATCTCCAATTCGAGCTCAAACATTGAAAAAAATATTGGAGCTCGAGCACGACTTTTTGAAAAAGTTAATCGAGCTCGAGCCTGGTATTATTTTTTCAAGCTGAGCTCAAATAACCTGCTACCAGTGGCGTAGCTAGTAGGGGGGCTGGCTGGTGCTGAGCCCCCCCTAACTGCCAAACTTCCTTTAATATATACTTTATAAAAATAGAACAAATATATTTGGTTGTCTGGGTGGTTAAAGCACTCTTAGTTATAGCATCAGACTCGAGATCGAATCTGTGCGGCTAGCCATCTTTTTAAAGTTCAGTCACTTTTATTTATTTATTTGTTCGTCGTTTTTATTTATTTATTTGATAGTGTTTTTATTTGAAAGCTTTAGTATTAATGTTTTTCTATCAGACCCAACATCCAATCTTTGTAGCCATTTTTTGTTTCTCATTTTTATTTAGTTATTTGATAGTCTTTTTATTTAAAAGTTTTTAGTATTAATGTTTTTACTATCAAAAACAATTTTATTGTATTTACATTTACAAATGTTTTATAAAGTATTATTACATCTATGTTTTTATTTTCCAAATCATTCATATTGTAGTTACATTTACAAACATATAAAGCATTATTACATCTATGTTTTTATTATCAAATAACATTTTTATTGTATTTATATTTACAAACGTTTTACATCAAAAGTCAAAATGAACTAATTCTATATTAATATCCTTGTGAGTTGTGAGATCTATTTTTTTATACATGATACAATATTGATATTTATATTGATGAGATTTTTGGTATAGTTATAAATTAGTGAAAATAATGGTTAGTTTGATAATAAAAATATATTTGGAGCTTCGATTAAAATTATAAATTTTTAATCCCACTTTGGTTTTCTTATCTACGTACACATTCATCACACAAAAAAATCCTTTGAGTCTTGTGAGACTTGTGAGTCATGACGATATCTCATATTAACATTTTGTTTGAATGTCTTAAATCGACAAGTTAAATTGATTTTGTTTATCATCTTCTAAGTTCTAACCCCCCCTATAATAGAATCCTGGCTCCGCCCCCATACCCACCTTATAAACGGGCAGGGATGCCCACGGGCTAGCTGGCTTATTTACCTTTTTTATTTTCACATTTGAAAAACAAAACTTATATAAAATTATAAGTTACGTAAAATCATTTAAGTTACGTAAGT
This sequence comes from Saussurea involucrata, assembly GCA_033807775.1. Classification (NCBI taxonomy): domain Eukaryota; kingdom Viridiplantae; phylum Streptophyta; class Magnoliopsida; order Asterales; family Asteraceae; genus Saussurea; species Saussurea involucrata. The sequence continues at coordinate 263,542,072 of CM066321.1, forward strand.
TCTTTCGAGCATAAAACAAGACAGAAAAGATATCAATGCATATAGCGTATGAAAAAAGTAGTTTCACAATATATGGAGCCTGTACATTCTCTCTAATGATTATCAAATTTCAAAGTCCGGGTTTTTTCAATAACAAAACATTTATCCACCTAATATTTAAAGATCGAGATTTGAGACATACTCTATAACATAACACATTATATATTTGGGTGACGGTTGGTACTTAGTAGAGAGAATCGAATCCAAAACCACTTCTATATCTTTTTAATAAAAATCAATGAATCATTATATATATATAAAATTTAATCAACTATAATAATATAACGGGCCGGGCGGGCTTGTCCGAATTCTTTTTTTCATTGCCCAAGCTCGCCCATTAATTTTAGTGGTCCAAACCGAGCCCCCCATCTTTCGAGAATGGTTGTCAAGGCCTGCTTTTCTAACGGGCCGGACGGACCGGGTTTAGCGGGTCGTATCGCCCGTGAGCAGCTCTACGATCAATTATATATTAGTAGTTGTCATTATTATTGTCCACAGGAAGACGGAGATCAACTGACACCACTTGCCGGAAGACACAAAAGGGGTTGCAACTGCAAGAAGTCAATGTGCCTGAAAAAGTATTGTGAGTGCTATCAGGTGTGTTTTTCTTGTTAATATCGCTCGGTTTATGTCAAATTATTTAAAAAGAATGACTTAAATGTTCTTTATTTCTTTTTTGAAAACCTTATTCTTCTCTGATTCTTCTGAGCCCTATCTGCTACTCGTCCATTGTCATTCGTGAGTTCCAGTTTTCTCCCGTATTCTTTGCATTTTCTTCTTCGGTTCACAGAAGTATTATGTATATGTATCTATTGGATACACTTCTTTTATGTTTAGTCTCTACGTGTGAGGGTCACAGTCACACTTCTACTCACACTTTGTTGATATTTAATATTTTTTTCTTTATGGGATGCGAGCATAGTAATATATACAAATTCATACATATATATATGTATGTTATGAATAGATCAATAATATTTTTCTTTGTTAGTACATGTACATCTATACTTCGTGATTGAAAAAAGTATGTGTAATTTTTTTAAGTAATTTAGTATGATATATGTATTTTGTGTCTAGTACTTAAGTGACAAGTGTGTGTATACGTGTATTGCATATATTTCTTGAGCAGAAGCCGTAGAATGCAGATTGGTGTATATATATAGAGAGAGAGATAGAGAGAGAGAGGGAGATAGAGAGAGAGAGGGAGGTTCAGGGAAAACCCAAATAAATGAAAAACTGAGGAACACCCTGGTGATCGTTCATCCGGATGGTATGCACATGTGCATACAAGTGATTGAAGCTGTTTTTTTGGTTTTTATGCACGAGTGCATGATGCACATCTGCATATGCACGTGTGCATGCTACAAATTACTTGTATTCACATGTGCATATCGTCTAGATGAATGGTTACCAGAGTGTTTCTCATTTTCATTTTTTTGTGGTTTTCCATATTTGCGTGTAGTGTATATATTTCTACTTTCGGGGCTTACGCCTCGTCTCATTGAGGCACGATTTCGCTTTTTAAAACCTTGCTCAGATGCTCCTCTTTTGTCTCATTTCAATCATGTTTTATTGTCTCATAGGCTAATGTTGGATGCTCTGATGGATGTCGGTGTGAAGATTGTCAAAATATTTTTGGCAAGAAAGGAGGTAACAAATATTTATTTATGACAAAAAAGGGAGGTATCAAAGATTATGCAAATTTCTGAATTGAAATTAATTTCGTTATAAACGTGTGATTCTTTTCTCGATTATCTATCAGTCTCTAACTAATGACATGCATAGCAGTAAGCAGCATGATTAGAGAAATGGGCATGGAAGCCATTAACGAGAAATTAAATGATTCGTTCGACGACAAGTTCAAAGTGGGTCCCATTAGGCCGAGATCCTCTCTTCCTGAATTCCAAAAACCTCACAATTTGACTCCCCAGACACCTTCGTTTCAATGTTCAAAGTAAGATGTTAAATCAAGAATTCTTTAGTTGACTTCTTAACGCTTTGCTCTCGAGTTTTGGAAGGAAAGAAAAGAAAAGAAAGGGAAGGAAAAGAAAAGAAAAGAAAGGGATGGAAAGACATATTTGGATTTGTGTTCTTTAAATTGAAAGAAAGTAAATGTTCATGTTCTTGAGTAAGAGAGAAGGGAAAGGAAAGGAAAGGAAAGGAAAGATGTCACTTTTACCCATATACCCTTATTTATGTCATAGAGAAATGTAATTAATGGATGTGTAATTTAATAAAAAAATTATTCTTTTTAAATTCATTTCTTTCTTTTCCCTCCCTTTTCTCCCACATTTGGGAGGAAGGTTTTGGGAGGAAAATCTACAATATTTTCCCTTCCATCCTTAAAAAAATTCGAGAACACAATATTTTTTCTTTCCCTTCTACTTTCCTTCCTTTTACCTTACTTTCTTTCGTAAAAACACTTGAGAACACAGCGTAAGGCATATTTTTAATTAGAGTAAATTACGTTTTTCGTCCCTTTCGTTTGTTAAAAACTGCGGATTTTGTCCCAGTGGTTTCAAATTTTCCATTTTCGTCCCTATGGTTTGCAATTCATTTCTGTTTTCGTCTCTAAGGCCAAAACACTACTTTTATGTATGAATGACTAAAATAGAAATCAATTGTAAACCATAGGGATGAAAAACCAATAAAATCTAAATCATAAGGATGAAAAAGGTAATGAATTATAAACACCATAGGGATGAAAATCGTAATTTCAAAACCATAATGACAAAATTAGAAATTTTCGACAAACCATTGAGACTAAAAACGTAATTTACTCGTTTAATTATGAAATCTTACTTGCTCTCACTTTCTTGTTTTAGCCATGGAAACGATGCATCAAAAGCGCGAGTTTTACCCGGAAGATACCATCCATCGCCGGAATCTGAAACCACTTTTTACTCTTCGTATGTGAGCACCCCGAGATCTCCTAAAGATTCCTCTACATTTGACATGAATAGCGAAATGGGTCCATTTGGTCAAGAATTATATCCCAACGTTGAATTTATGGATGAATTCTCTCCGGGATGTACTAACAGTGGTATGAACTTTTCTTCCCTTTGTTTTCGTGGCTCTTCGGTCACCCCGATGACTTTGTTTGGTGGGTCCCACTCTCGACAAAAATGGGTCGATATCTATGATGATGAGACACCCAATATACTAAAAGACTCGTGTATGCAACCGAATAAAGTGAAAGTGACATCACCAAATAAGAAGCGGATTTCTCCGCCAAGAATCCGGTTGCATGAGCTTGGTTCAAACTCTCTGAAAAGTGGTCGGAAGTTTATATTGAAGGCGGTTCCTTCGTTCCCTCCGCTCACTCCATGCATTGATTCCAAAGACAACACGGGTCGGACTTCTCCACCGGATAACACCCTTTAAATGGATTTTTAAGGTCAGTCGTCGCAATATTTTAGATGTTTAATTACAATAGTTACACTAAGGCCTTGTTTTTTTCCGTCCCTGTGGTTTGTTAAAAAATGCGGATTTCGTCCCTGTGGTTTTGAAAATTCGGTTTTTATCCCTATGGTTTGCAATTCATTTAAATATTCGTGCTTGAGGCCAAAACACTACTTTTAAATATGGACTAAAATAGAAATGAATTGTAAACCGTAAGGATGAAAAAAACAATAAAAATTAAATCATAAGGGCGAAAAAGGTAATGAATTACAAATCATAGGGATCAAAATCGTAATTTCAAAACCATAAGGACTAAAATAAAAAAATTCAGCAAACCACAGGGACTAAAAACGTAATTTACTTGTTTTTTTTAAATAAGCTTCTATTAGCCTTCTATGTCTGATTGGTTAAAAGGTAGACTTTTTTTTTCCAAATTTTCAGAGCCACTTGTATCTTATCATGGATTAACCTTAATAGATCCTTTCTGTCAATCAATCTACTTATTATAATAAAACTCAATTTACAATAATTAGGCGACTTTCTAATTTAAATTTATATAATTTAAATATATTACTCCTCTGTCCCAAAATAAGTGTCCACTTTCAAAAGTAAAAGTCTACTTTCCCATTGTAAGTTTTTTCTCTATAGTTAGGGGTAAAATTGTCCTTCTGTTCACTAAAAAGTATAATAGTTACACATTCTAAAACAGTGTGCATTTTTCATTGTGGACATTTATTTTGGGACGGAGGGTGTATTTATCCCTCAATCAATTAACTTTATTCATTTAAATATATGCTAACTTTATAATTTAGATGTAAATTTCATAATGATAATGAGTAAATATGTGAAATTGTATAAATTTATATATAAAATCAACACTATAATATTCTAATGGGTAAAATAGACAATCTAAAACACTATCAGTTTACAAAAACGAAGTTTTATTGATTCAGATCTCAGCACCCCCTCTTATCAATCAGAAGGAAATAAGACTTTAGAGTTCAACACCTTTTATAAAACAAACACCATCTAACTAAGTTGGCGTAAAGGCTTGATATCATCTTACTTATGTTACTTTTTTCCCTTCTAAATGGTTTTGTAGGTTGGAGGGTTTATCTTTCATGGCACAAAATCAGCATCCAAACTTGTCTCAATTGTAAGCAAAAAAATCTCTGCTTGCTTTGAACATGATTTGCGGAGGTGAGAAATTGTGTATAACACACAATGGTGGTGCAACCACACAAGACTAGTCTCTACTCTAGTGAGTCTTCTTCTTGACCCTTGGCTCTGCCATTTTGTTTTTCGTAGTTCTGGGAACGATATGTTTGTTTTTTCATCATCTTTTTATACTAGTCAAAGTGAGACAGTTTGGATTGGTTGCCAAATCCTGGTGTTCTTTTTATAGGTTTCTAAATGAGCAAAAAACTAGATAGTTTACCTGAATAGAAATGTTTCCAGTTTGGTGAATTTATATTGGGGGAGTTTGGGTATTAATGATCCATTTTTGACTTGTTGAATCCTATCCTGCAATTTAAGCCTATCATGTTGTAGACTTAAGGGGCTGTTTGTTTTTTAAAAAAACCTCTTAATACCTCTGAAGTCTGAATCGGTCGGACGTTTTTACATTCAGACCGTTTGTTTTTTTTCCAGATTTCAGAGGCTCTTAAGTCTGAAATACGTCTGAAATTAGAAGAGGTAACCTAATGTCTTATAACCTCTTAAAGCACCACCTCTTATTAATCAGAAGTGTAATAAGACTTCAGACCTTTTAAAAAACAAACGCCATCCCTCTCTTTCCTTTTTTCGCCCCCATGTCGCCACACAGAGGGCATGGGGACGTAAACAAGGGGATCCAGGGTACTCAAGCGTTTTGGATTCAAATCATTCAAAATTTCTTTTTTGATATTGAAATCTAAAAAAATTTGGAAAAATTTGCATCCAATAGGATTGAATCCTATACCAAAGGTTTAGAAGACCTCTTTGGTAAGTTCTGATTTGGCTTGTGAAACTCGAGGGGTTGTTTGACAGTGGCTGAATGGTTTTTAGTGTAGAATGATTAAGAGACTTTTATGATAGTGTAAAATGAAATATGGTTGTTTGATAATTATTTAGAATGAAATTAGGACGCTGAATGGTTAAAGGAGGCCTTTGGAGGGTTTTTAAACTATTAAAAGACAACATTCTTTTTCTGTCAAACAAGATTCACCTATTAGTGATTGAGATCGTCTTTTAACAGAAACACACGAGGTCATTGGTTTAGTATGGTCTATGGGTTTGAGTTCTGATCTAAAAGGGACTGCAAATTATTTATTTTTACTATAGCTATAATAATAAACAAGTGTATATGTTATTTTTAAAAATCTAAATGTAACAAGTTTGCCTTAGTTTTTCTTTATTTAATGATTTTTTTTTAAATTTCCAATTTTATACACATTTTATTATGTAATTGGTGGTTGTAGCTATTGACGACGTAACGTGATATTGTCATATCAAAAATCAAATGATTTCATGTTGATTGAATACTCATTTGTTATATAAAATAAGTACAAATTGGAAGAATATAAATTTTGTTAACATTAATTGATAAAATAAAATTATTATCAAGCTTAAATGAGAGTTGAAACAATTGTATAACAATTTATATATTTTAACTACACTTTGAGTAAGTTTTTTTTTTGTTAATTGCTCAAGAAATTTAGGAGTTAGGGATTTTGGTTTGGGGTAGAGATGGTCAAATCAAATGGGCTCGGTCCGGAATAGGCGGAGGACCGGGACCGATTGGAATTGATATGGGATTGTCGGTTAAGAAGCGGTTACGAATTTTCATCAAAAAGAAGACCCGGCCTGGGACCAGTCTGGGAACAACCCAATTTTTTATTTATAAATTTATTTGTAAGTATGCTTTTTAAGTTTATTTTTAAATGTATTTGATTGAAAACCAAATTGTATTTTTAAGTGTATTTTATTGTCTTATAATACAAACATTTTTTAATGTATTCGGTTGATCCAATTAAATATTTTATAAAAAAGACGTATTTTTGTGTATTTGATTGATCAAATTATAGAAAAATCGTAATTGTTAGTGTATTTGATTGACCAGAAAGTTCAAAAAAAATATTTTTCTATATGTTAAAAATCAATTTAAAAAAATAAAAAATTTAACTGAGACCAATTTAGGCCTGACCGGCCGGGACCAAGAACGGTTCTCATACATCTTAACTGGGCCTTCATATTTGGTCGGGGGACCTGGAACCGGGACCGATTATTGAGATCACTATTTGAGATGAAAACCGATTTAAGCCCGACTCGGAACCGGTTTTTGGCCACCTCAAGTTGAGGATACTATTCGTGAGAAATGAGAATGCATAATGGTGTTAAACTTAATATAATATCGAGTGATTAATTATTAGTAGGCAATCATCCATACCCTAGTAAATTTGGAGGTGAGTGTGGGGGATTGGGTGACTTCATTTATGAACGTTATCATTTCTTAATTAACCGGTGAAGTAAGTACACGCCTTGTGGAGTCTTAGGGGCCGTTTACATAATTACTTACCCGAGTAAGTGCTTACCGGTAAAATTCAACAATATCACTTACTTCTCGGGTAAGATTTTAGTCCACCAAAATGACATCGTATGCAACAATTTAGTCGGTAAGCGCTAACCGTGGTAAGAGTCGTCACATCCACTTACCGGGTAAGACTCTCGGTCCTTGTTTACGTTAATTGGCTATTTTAATTATGTTAATTAAATATAGGCCAAATTGCTTTTATTTTATTTTTAGTATAATATTAGATAGTATACGGTTTACCCCGAAAGACCCGTGGTTGATTTTATTTTTGTTTGGAAAATTAAAATGTATACATTGCATGGGATGTAATTTTGTTTTAAATTTCTTAGATAGGTTTAATTGCAAAATAGAATAGGTCATGTTGTATTTCTATTTTAAATTGTAAATCAAACCCGAAGACGGAGATTCAAGAAGTCGAGACGGAGTTCCAGTCACCAAGATGGCGAGGCCAGTGGGAGCTTGAAGACGTCCTTAGAAAGACTGTGGTTGTTCTGTTGGCTCACAACACCACATTAGGGGCAAAACCGTATATTATCTGTTTGTTGTGGTTGTTTATTTTGTGTTTGCATTTTATTTATTTTATTGCTTTATTATTGTTATAATAGTTGCAAGCGTTTTAAAATAAAATCAAACACAAAATAAGTTTTGAATCGGTAAATAAAATATGATATTTTAAAATTGATATGTTTATCAAAATCAATCGATTTAATTGGATGAACTTTTAAAACAAGATTTTAAGAACTAGGTTTTAAAACCAAAACGTTTTAAAAGTAATTAGAATGTTTTCTAAAATTAAACCTTTTGCAAAATGTAAACTAAACGCCACCCATTTAAGGTACTTGTCGAGCTTACAAGATTTCGGTGTGGTAAGTGCCTAGCCAATCATATCAGATGATTGTAGTGTGAGACAAAGTGCCAAGATAACGAGATTTAAGTGGACAGTCGCCTAGCCATTCACTTAAATAATCGTAATTTGGATAACTGATCCCAATAAACCCTAAGTTGAGATTTTAGGTGAGATCATGATACCTTAGTATGGTTAGTTTACTTGGAAATATCATAGAAAGTGCCTAGCCATCTATGAGTATTTTCAAGGCGTTAAAGTGGGATTAAACGTGCCAAATTCAATATATGATATATTGAATAGAATCCCATGACATCTAAGAGTTATGTTGAACATAATTGGATGATGCCTACCTAAATAGCCCAATCCCATAGAAAGAGCTTAGCCATTTATGGAAGTAGGTGAAATATGGATCTTAGCTCAAATCAAATGATTTTTAAAGGTTAATTCATGTATTTGAGATATTAAAGTTACTAAAATTATTTTGTTGATGTCTGCTAACACCTCCAACCAAATTACAAACACAAACGATTTATCTCAATTTACGTTACGGTCAATCCTTTATAAGGATAAACTGAACGGTACGAACTTTGTCGATTGGTTTCGTTTCTTGAGGGTTGTCCTTAAACACGAAAAGAAGTTGTACGTTCTAGAAAAAACCCTTCCAAACGCTCCTGACATAAATGTTTCAGCTGAGGACATAGTTGCTTATGATAAGCATCTCAATGACTCACTGGATGTTAGCTGTTTGATGCTTGCATCCATGACTCACGAGCTTCTAAGGGAACATGAAGACATGTCTGCATGGGATATGATATCCTCTTTGAAACCTGTTAGCCCCAAGTATGACTTTGTTAAAGTATTGAAAATATCAAAAGTCAGAAGGACACCAGAGATCAAGTGAAGACTTAGCAGAAGAACAAGCAGAAGACCATCAGAGATCGTCAGAGCTCTGGCAGAAGACCTCTGATAGTACATCAGAGAACAACACTGCCAGAAGACCTCCAGAGCTCTGGTAGAAGACCTCTGGTGAAAGAAGACCTCTGTGAAGCTGAAGTCTCGTAGAAATCTCTAAGTGATAGACAAGTGTCCGCACTTTCCACGTCAGCCCTAAAAGGACGAAGACATGCTTTCCACGTGTCATCATAGGGTTTGATAGTACACTGTTTATTACTTTATAAGGCTATAAATAGAACGTTAGTGGAAACACAAATTGTAGAGAATTGTAAGGATCATTTGCTAGAATAGTGAGAACATTATTACTACACAATTCCATTCCACTACTAGTGTACGATCTGTAGCCTGAGAGATTTCAGAATACACACACAAGAAAGTGTTCTTGGTGTTATTCATATATTCAATATACGAGCAGTTTATTATTTATCATTGTTATCTATTAATGTTCATCTTATTGTTTATTCTCTCATGTTTTATGCTACTCACAATCACTCATACATAAACAGCTTTATAATGCTTCCGCTATCTTTGATCTTGCTGTTTATATGAGACAAAGTGAATCTGGGAACCTACAAAATCTATGTTTCTATTACAGGCAAGACAAGAGAGGTTTGATACAGTCAGTCATGCCTGTATGATGACTGAGGGTTCATCTGTCAGTACCAACGTTTTGAAAATGAAAGGGTACATTGACCGAGTAACCCGTCTTGGATACCCACTAGATCAAGAATTAGGAATCGATATGGTTCTTAATTCTTTATCAAATTCATATGAACAATTCGTTATGAACTGTAATATGAATGGTTTGGAGAAAACTCTCACAGAGCTTCACGGCATGCTTAAAACTGCTAAGAGAAATATGAAATCCAAATTGGATTCATCGAAACCAGAACAGGTCTGGATGATCAAGCCTAAAAGAGGGATAATCAAGTAGAATGGGGGAGTTACCAAGGGTAAAATAAATGTTGGAAGCTCCAACAAGAAAGAGGGCAAAGGAAAGATTCTTGTAGATGCAGTTTGCTTCAATTGCAACCAGAAGGGACACTGGAAGAGAAACTGTCCTGCCCTATTGGCATAAACGAGGAAGAAGAAGGATAAATATAGCCGATACTTCAGGTATGTTTACCATTGATTTGTTCACTTCTGACTAGGTATTAAGTATTGAGTATGATACTCATATTAATACTACTTTTCAGAAAGTAAGAAGTGAAGAGAAGATGAAACCAGACTGGATGGAGCTAAGTTAGCTAAGGTTGCTCGAAAGGACATATGATGTGAACTTTTAATGGTCTTACATTAACACTTAGCAAGTGTATTGATGTACCTAGTATTACTAGCATTTTTAGTTTCATTTTCTCAAATTACAACAAAACGAATTTGTTTTTATGTTTTCAAGAATAGATTTTATCTCAATAAATGTTTTTTCTGAAATAATAGTTGTAATTATAAATCAACATATGGAATTAAGCGGGGCTTAAATCAGACCTATTTGTGACACTTAAGAAACACATAACCAAACTCCAGACGGACGGAGAGTTGGAATCATGTGATGATTCACATGATAAATGTGTGTTTTGTTAGTCAAGATGACAAAGAATGTTTTAAAGGAAAACCCCTAGGGGTCACAAGATCTAATATGAGTTATCCATACTGATGTATGTGAGCCTTAAAGTTCAGCCACAAGACACGGTCATCACTACTTCGTAACACTCTACTAAGTCTAGTAGATATGGGTATGTTTACCAAAAGAAAGAAAATGTGAAAGCTTTGATTCTTCAAAAGTTTCAAAAGAAGTAGTGAATATACTTGGAAAACATAAAAATGCTTCAGTCAGATTGAAGTTATAAATATCTAAGCCACAAGATCATTCTAGAGATTGGGATTGTATCCCAAATGACTTCTCCCGAAACACCGCATCTTAATGGTGTGTCAAAAGGAGAAATAGAATCCTGTTGGACATGATTCACTCTATGACGAGTCTCACGAATCTGCCTAAAAGAGTTTTCTGAGGATGTTTCCTAGAAACAAATACCAATACTAAATTATGCATCAACCAACAAGGACCAATAAAACCTATTCTCAAAATATGAATTGGGAAGATCCCAAAGTTGTCATATATGAGAATATGGGGTAGTAATGCTTAAGATAAGCATGAAGCTTCTGGGAAGCTTGAGTAAAAGGTCTGAAATGTACATCTTTATAAAATATCCAATCGGATATCATTTATACAAGATCCAAGCGATAACAAAAGTTTGGTGCGCACCATAATGAGTTCTTAGAAAATGATTTTCTGACAAGAATTAAAATGGGGAGACACAACAGATCTTGAAGAAATTCAAGAACTATAAAGATGGTACAATGGTTGACAACTTGACACTGACAAACAACAAGATGTTGAGCTTCAACAAGTTGTTGAAAATAATGAACGAGATGCAAAAAACAATCCGAAGATCGGATTACTTATGAATGGCAAGATGCCATGAAGATTGATGTTAAGACCACATTCCTCAAAAGGGAATTTTTTAGTGAGGACGTATACAAGGCTTAAAACATCAAACCTGAAATTGCAAGTTGCAAAAATCCAGTTATGGATTAAGACAATCATCTCATAATCTTGTATATACAAGAAGGTCAGTGGGAGCATGATAGTACTCTAGATCATCAGAAATGACATCCTAGTGCTTGAAGGTGTAAAAACCGGACTAAGGAAGTATTTCATGATAAAGGATCTAAGAGACAATTCCTTGGTGTAAAGGTCTATTGTTATAGATCAAAGTACTTAACTAGATTAAGCCAAAAGTACATACATTGACAAAATCTTAAAACACTTCAAGATGAAGGGTTATAAGAAAGGAGGTTTGTCAATAGTACATGAACCGATTAAAGGGTGTTCCCATGCTTCGGCCGTTGGTTCAAACATGTACGCCATGTTTATGTACTAAGAGACCGGACATCTCGTATGCCTTAAGCATGACGAGTAGATATTAGACAGACCCAAGTGATGCTCACTGTATAACAGTGAAGAATAATCTGAAGTATCTGAGAAGAACTAAAGATATGTTCTTACTGTACAATGGTTAAGAAAGAGATCCGCGTGTCTTAGGATACACAGATGCTAGTTTCAAACCAACCATGATGACTAAAATCGTAGTAAGAGAAATATATATAGAATTGAGGTGATGTAAGCTGTGAGAGCTTAAATGCAGATCTACCTATAAATCCTATGTGTTAGAACAATCATGATGTTCATGGTAGTTCTATAGTATTGAAGTTTTTCCAATTAAGAATTTTAGTAAACTTTAAATTTTGGAACATTGAACAGTTATGTTTTACCATGTGATATGGAATACTAGGTATGAGTATATACATTAAACATTACTATGTTCTTTATTAGCATGTTTAAGTATCCATAAACAAATGTGATGTTCATATTGTTTAGAATCGTCCTTGATCGATTATTACTAGGGGACTGGTAATAAATCAAGATCATTGTGAAGTCTGGTCATAATCCAAGTTGGAAGTGCACTGGGTGCAACCAGAGTCACATGCGTTTGTCGGTGCACAAAGCGTTGGACAAGACCCATGGTCAGGATCACCTCATAGATCAGCGTCATAAGGTGAGTCCTGAGATAGTAAAACACTCTTTTATCCTCAGGCCTGAGATGTGCATTGGGACCTAATGCACAACGAGTGTTATGCTTTGATCTAGTCTAACGTTACCTTTAACTGGGTATCCATAAGGGCTATGTTGGGTATAACACGAATTGTGAAGTTAGTCGTGTACATGCAACATGGGATTTGCTCCTCTCAAGATGAGAGAGATATTTATGGGCCCCTCGATGACATAGTTTGATTTACATGCATGAACAAGTGGATTAGTTGGACTGATGGCACTTTTATAATCAAATATGTTGGGATCGAGAAACATAATCTTTGAACTATAAAGGATGAGATAGATATATGCCTTAAGTTCAAAACAAATATCGTGAGTCAAAAGGATAATGAATGATTCTACTATATGAATGATTGAATCAATCAATATTGCTCGAAGATAAAAGCACATTTACATAGGCTTGGGGGCAGTGACGTGTTGCTAGACGTTTACCACCGTCTGTGTTACTGTGAGGCAAAAGGATAATGAATGATTCTACTATATGAATGATTGAATCAATCAATATTGCTCGAAGATAAAAGCACATTTACATAGGCTTGGGGGCAGTGATGTGTTGCTAGACGTTTACCACCGTCTGTGTTACTGTGTATCGTGTGCAAGTGGGAGATTGTAGGTTATTATATGCCCACGACACGTGTCACACAAAAATGCTTCCAATGAGTATGTAAACCTAAAGGGTCGCACACAAAACAATACGTTTGCTTCCATTAGAAAGAAACCCGTTAAAGTCATGTTTGATAGTTAATTAGTTATTCTTGAAAGAATAATTAAATAATATGTGTAAAATGTAATTATGATAATTACAGGGTTATCTGTATATATGAATAATTATTAGTTGTTTAGATAAATATAATTATTCAGATAATTATTCAAATTCGGATAATTACTCAAATTCAAATGATTTGAATTCAAATAATTACAGATAAAATAAATCCTATTTAATGTCAATATAAATAGAATGTCAGGTCAATTGTTTTCAGCCGACTGATTCGACTCTCTGAATCTGAATTATACACTTACACATATTAGAGTTAGGGGTTCTTTTGGGCTAGCACTCGGTGGAATTCGCGTGTTCGTGTGTGGATACCGTTAGAGGAAACATGCGTTGGTTTCTTAGTGCCCCGATCGTTCAACCACAACAGACCCCAAAAGGTACAATTCTAATCACCCTATGGTGTGGTTAAATTTAATTAAATGCATCACTGGATCCGATTGGGTTTTTTATTTTAGAAAAGTTTTCTAAATATTTTCCAACCGTTTTATTTATTTTTCCGTTGCGTTTTAACGGTTACGAATCGCATCAAATCCCAACATAAATAAACGAGTTAATCGATCTCGAATTCGAGCTCATAAACGAGTATCGAGCTCAAACATTAAAAAAATATTCGAGCTCGAGCCTACTATTAATTTGTCGGGCGGCTAAGGCCAAGGCGGAGGCTCTCTCCGTTCAAGTGGACGATCTCAAGAGTCTCCTGGAGACGTCGTTACTGGAGAAGGCGGAGCTCCAAAATCGTCTCAAGGAGACGTTGGAAAGGGCCTCTGCTTATGAAGTAGAGGTGACGTCGATCAAGGCATCCCTCGCCGTGCGCGAAAAACAAGTAGGGGAGCTTAGGTCGTCGGTTAAGGCCTCTGAGGCCAAGACGGGGGCCTTAGAGGAGAAGCTCCTCTCGTTTGAGGCGCTAACCCGTCTGAAGGCCAGGGCGGCGATTTTGCGCCGTCACCTGCAGGGAAAAATCCCTTAGCTGGCGCTGAGGTCGAGGTCGCGTCCTATCTGGAGCACGTCGGAACCGATGAGGATCTCGACCAAGAAGATAGGATCGACAATACTGATTCCGCAGATACCAAGACGGGTGGTGCGGAAGGAGAGGGCGAAGTAGATCAGGGCCCTCAATAGATTTTGTAGTTTTGTCTTTCAGGGCGACCGTTGGTGGTCGTGCCTTTTCTTGTATTAACTTTGGATCTAATACAAGCATATTTTTCTTTATACCGTGTGTTTTACTTTGTTGTAAATAAACAAAATAAACTAGTATAAGAAGTAGTAAAGCAAACGTAGAATCGTATGATACAGGTACATATAACATTAGGAGTAGTCGGGCGACTGGGCCGCAAATACTTTAAGTATGGGACTCAAGTCATAAGACTTCGGTTCCGACACTTAACTTAAAGAACACTTGTGAAGATCACAAGACTCGTGTAATGAAACATAAGATTCCTTTTTGTGACATGCAAGTCTTGGAGACTGGCTTCTCACTGTAGAACCTGTGATGATCATCAAATCTGTGTTCTGATTTATAGGATTCAGTTCTTGTCATATGAGTCATGAGTTATAGGTCATGACTTTATCTTCTCACGATATAGATCGTAAGACTGACGTTCGTGCGATCCTGCGAACCTGTCATATAAGATCCAGGGGTGGTCGTTGGTTTGACCAACGACCCTTCGATGTTTAAGTCAGTAATCATTTATAGAAATAAATCGAAATAATTCAAAAGAAGTACTTTTTTAGATGTACTACATTCCAGCTTCGTGGGATGTCTTGGTCGTCGAGGGTTTGTAGCCTGTAAGCACCCTTCCCGACGACCTCAGATATTCGATAAGGTCGTTCCCACTTAGTGGATAACTTAACTGCATTGGGTTCCTTAGTGTTCTGGAACACTCGTCGTAAGACGTAATCGCCTACCTGAAAGATTTTGGCCTTAACATTCTTATTGAAATGTCGCTCGACGACTTGTCGTTGAGATGCCATCCTGACCAAAGCAGACTCTCTTAACTCTTCAAGAGCGTCGAGGTCGTAGCTTAGGTCTACCAAGTTATGATCGACAGATGTATGTATGTCTTGATGTCGGGAGCTGAATTTCAATGGGTAGGACAGCTTCACAACAGTAGACCAACGAGAACGGTGTTTGTCCTGTCGATGTTCTGGGCGTCGTATGATTGGCCCATAGGACCGATGAGAGTTCTTCGACCCATTTCCCTTTTGCGGCCTTAAGTCTTTTCTTGATCGAATTGATGACGACTTTATTGCTTGATTCTGCAAGACCGTTAGATTGGGGATAACATGGGGTCGAGGTCGTAAGTTTGATATTACGATCCTCACAAAATCGTAGTGTACGATCGCTTACGAATTATGACCCATTGTCGCCACGATCTCGAAAGGGATTCCGAACCTGCACAGGATGTTAGTCTAGATAAAAGAAATAACTTCTTTGTCCCGGATCTGGGAGTAAGCGGATGCTTCTATCCATTTAGAAAAATAATCTGTAAGGACTAACAGGAAGACCTTTTGCCCTGGGGCAGGAGGTTTGCCAACGATGTCCATTCCCCACCCCATGAAAGGCCATGGAATTAAGGACGTATGTAAAGGTTTGGAGGGTTGGTGAGTCATACCTGAATTGTAACACCCTCAAAATTGGAATGAGCAACTAACTTTAATTTCAATAAATTAAACTAAAAGATGATAAAATTACTTCTACATATCATCCTTAAAAATACCTCAAAGTTTAAACCTCACGAATTAAACAACTAACAACTCAAGGCGGGTGTTACTTAACCCAAATACAAGTTGCTAATCCCAACAAGTGCGGAAGACTTCGCTAAGCATCTCACTCCTCGTGCACTCTACTAGCACTCATCACTTCACAGTGTAGCTAAAGCTATTCCCAACCTGAACCTGTTACACACGCCGACAAAGAAAAAAAAGGTTAGGCTAACGCCTAGTGAGTTCAAGAGTTTACATCATGAGCAAATCATTTAATGGACCAAAAGATTCAACTTGATTTATGATTCTCAAAACGGGTTTGTATAAAAGACATCGACAACCCAATTTCCAAACGCACACAATTCCTATGAGGAAAGCCTCCAATGAAATCATTTCTCTGCAATAAACTCAAATCCAAAACTCGCATCAAGAGTTAATTAAATAATAATTTCTCAATTAATCACCAATGCAAATGATACTCAAATAGTTAAAACATCCAAACAAGGATGAAACATAAGACTCGTCCATCAATCATGGAAAACAACCCATACGCGTATAATATGACATCAATAACGCGGATAAACAAAATACTCGAAATCAACACCCTTCGGTGACGGGGGAGACCCGATTTCATCGAATGTGGCAAACACATAAATTAAACCGCAATTAATAAATGCAAGTAAGCTTCTTGGATGTGGAAAACAGATGACATCAACCATACTAGGTCTTTAGTCAATCCTCGACATCAATCATACTAGATCTTTAGCCCATCTTAGACATCAACCATAGTAGGTCTTTAGTCCATCTTCGGCATCAACCATACTAGGTCTTTAGCCGTTCTTAGACATCAACGATACTAGGTCTTTAGTCCATCTTCGGCATCAACCATACTAAGTCTTTAGCCCTTCTTAGACATCAACCATACTAGGTCTTTAGTCCATCTTCGGCATCAACCATACTAGGTCTTTAGCCCTTCTTAGACATCAACCATACTAGGTCTTTAGTCCAAGCCATCAAGTTCAATCCTACTGGATCTTTACCTTGGGAAAACCCACCATCCGAAACAAGCTTACTCGACTTAAATATAAATACATGACTCCAAAAGAATAACTAATGCATTCAAATCATGTAAATCTCAATATAATGCAACTCATGCAATGCAAACCCCAAGCCCACGTCGGGCTTATTAAAACCGGGCGAATGCCATCAAGACTCAACCGAGTCTAAAACCGAGCCCTCTGCTCAAAAGATCTAATGATCATTTATCAACATCAACTCATGCAAATGAAAATGCATCTAGCCCACCAAATGCAAACACAAGCTCTGAGGCATGATAGTCTCACAACACCTTCATTGCCACCTTCCCAATGAAGTCAAATCATATATGCATCTATATTTATACGTATGTGCATCTCTTTCATAACTCAACAATGCATATAATTCACCGAGGTTCATTAGTCCCAAAGGTACTAAGAATACGAAAACATCAAACGGTCTTCACACATAAGACCAACACTCAAACCGACACATATTCAAATAAAATTCACTTAAGCATATAACACATCCAAGACTCCACCTCGAGTCTCTAAAACCGACAAACACTCAAAAGACTCATTTGAGTATAACTCAAGCCTTTAAGGCCAAAATAAACGTTTGGTTAAATGCGTGTCACTCTCACGGTTACGTAAATCAAAATGCGTCGTTACCCAAAATCTTTACCTTTTAATTCCTCAATTGGCCATCAACCCCAAAATAAATGTTTACAACTCTCAAAAGATTCACATGGTCGGATTTACCCAAATCCCCAACCCACACATTCACACTTTAAAATACGCCACAACATAGTTATCACATAATCACAAAAACACTAAAAGTTTATTTTGACCAAATCCTCTTTACTTATGCAATAAATTAACAAAACCTCTTTTACTCGTGATTTATTCATCAATCACTGAAAAATCCCCAATTGTGGCTGTTTTACAAGATATGTAAAGTTCAACACTTTGATTAAATCAAACCCACCAAATAACTCAACAAGATATAATTTCACATAAAGCACACAAATACTTTAAAACACACATTTTGGCATGTACAACGTTTTCACAAATCAACTTGAACTCACCTCGCTAGATTAAGCTAAATCTAGATTTTCCTATACGTATGTTCCTTTGAAGAAGTCCGTATCTTCAAGTCGAAATCTTCCAAAACCTAAATTCATAAGTTTCCAACCATAAATATTTATATTCAACCATTTTAAAACCATTGCCCAAACATCTTATGTCAAAATCTCCATTTTGACCAAAATCCCAATATTAACCTAACTTCTCCAAAATCATCCAAACCGAATTTGGACAAACAAAACACTAGGAGATCATCAATGGAACATTTATAACTAATATTAAAGTATAGAAGCTAGGAGGATGAACTCACCACTTAGGTTTTGATGAAAACCTAGAAAACCCAAAAATCCTCTAGTGTTGTGGATGAAACTTGCTCTTGCATCAATGAATGAAATCACTAGCATAAAGTGGATAAGGAACACATTAATCTCCAAGAAAAGCCCCAAAATCGGTTAGGGTTTATGAGGGAGGAAGGGAAAACGATTTGGGAGAGGAAGGGAAGAGATTTGAGAGACTTACCACCACTAAACACCCTTGAATCTTCCAATGAACTTCAAAACTAACACTTTATCCTTGAAAAGCTCTAAAAACCGAAACCATGGCACTTTGAATCGTCAAAAACGGAGGTGAAATTAGAGAGATATGAAGAAATGAAGTTTGGGGTGTGAATTTCGTGTTTTAAGCTGATCCAGTGCTCCGCGCGGGTTCATTGGCGCCGAGATCGGCGCGGGCCACTGTTCGTTCGGTTTCTTCTTAAACACTGTTTTGGCCATAACTTCTTCGTTATAGCTCCGTTTTCGCTCCGGAAAGAACCGTTGGACTCGTATTCGAATTCCCCATCCAACAAGACCATAAAATCTAAGATTTAAACCAAAATTCTATTTTTCATATTTTTCTTAAAAGGTCGGTTCCACACCGATTCGAAATTGTACTTATCCGAAAATTACGGGTGTTACAATCCTCCCAACCTTAGGATGATTTCATCCTCGAAATCTACATCCTTTACAACCCAAGGCTAACCAACTCAACGCCGACTATAATTTATCAGTTCCTAACTGGAATCTAAATTTCCCCCACACAGTCTATAAAGACAATTCCTCGAACAATTTCTTACCAACAAAACCCCTTCAAGTACACTGTACTTATGTCTGGAAGAACACTCTAACCACTGGAATAACTCCTAGTTACACGACTCCGGTTGTCTCCCAACCTTATATGTTCCATACCTACCCAATCATGCCACATTTACATGTTCTTAAATTTTTCTCTCCAAACCAACTCAACGTTTAATCACTACCAACATCAACCAAAACTTCAGAATCCCCAAATAATCCCGTTAATGGACTAGTATTTACTCTCAGCGGATTCCACCCATTTTAACACAAACGGTCATCACTGACCCATCAGTTGCACTACTCCCAATACTCGTCTAACTCCGATCATCTAGTCGACAGATTCTTTTACCACAAACAGAAAGTCATCCCGCTACACTATTCGTTACAATCGAACTTAAGCTCATCATACCCGATACCACCATTTATTAAAATTGGGCTACACCCTCCAATCACACTAGTGGTCCTTGGCCTCAAACTCTAAAAGTCGACACTTAGTCACGTCACTAAAATTCGGCTCATCACATAGCTCCACACACGAGCTTCATTCCTCAAATCGTCCCACCAATCCATGGTCATCCCTAAGGTCTAAAGGGTTCCACGCGACCCTCACGCAATACCGACAACCCAAAACAAGGTTGCCGAAGTGAACGGCTACCACAACACTAATAAGGGACACCGCAAGTCCCACCTTTTAGTTGCCCACAAGAAATGATTCATCCCCGCAAACGACATCATACGGTTCACGACAATCACATGCGTTAGAAACCCGATCTCTCATCGAAAGGTTCTACACGCCCTCACCCCTAACTGAGGTTGCTCAACCTCACCAAGCCTAAAGAGTTCAAGGTTTTCAAGTGACAAACTCAATAAATATGCCAATAAAGTTTTCACTAGATTTTTCAACACAAAAGTTTTTATACTAACATCATATACGTACAAAAACTTACCACTACTCAGCTAGTGGATGTACAAACATGGAAACACTCGTCCCACGTGTGAAAATCATTTGAAAACCTTTTCATCACAATTTAGTTTACTACCGAAACATAAAATGTATTCAACAACTTTTAAAATGAACCGATTGGGTCCCATCGCGGATTTACTTGTGCTAGACACGCAAAGTAATTTCCCGTATTATAATAGCGTTCGACAACCTGTGTGTACAAACTTGAAAAGAAGGATTTACACGACATCAATTCCCAAAATTCTCTTTTTAACCATAAAACGACATGAACTGAAATTCATTAACAATTTCGCATGTGTCAGTTTTATTCACAGAGAAACGAAGCAAATCATTTACACACTTTGGCTAAAACACGGCATAGTCTGGGCCATCTCCCAGTCTTTAAATCAAATAACATGATATTTTCATCATTTGGATATATCGGTTTAAACATCGAAAAGAAATCTCAAATTAAAATTTTGCATGCCGATCTGCAGCACTTTCTTAGCAGTCACTCAGAAATGGTATAACATATACCGGATAGTCATTGCAAATTTTCGAAGTGGAAATTCATTAACTCAAATTTCAAAACTTCTCATTCAATCGCAAAAGGAAAAATAAATAAAATCCTTTGACCAGGCTCACACACCTCAATTTGTTTTTCTCAAAACTTCAGAAAACCATACGTGCACAAAATTTGATTGACACATAAAATAATTCAAGTCAACTTCAAACCTCAAACCGTACAAGCGATGCACACTAATGTCTCAGAATAGTGGCTACAAAACTACTCCTGTCAATCGATCAATATAGTGCATGTACGCGAAAGAACATTAACAATGCCACAAATAAGAGTACATAAACAGAACATTGGAGATGTACCATCATGTTGCTCCTATATGCATTACTCATGCCACGTATAAATTAATTTGCACATTCAACAAATTGCAACAAATATACTACCACAACCCTCCAAAGAGGTCGTGCGGTATTAAAACTCCAAGACTACTCTTTTGGTGCATTACGACATAAACACATTTTTCAACAAAATTCGAATGAGGCGCAATACTCGCTCAAACCCATGTATTAACGCACACAAGCATCCCAGTTATGCATGTAATAAAGTGTCACCTATGCACCGCAAAACATCGTAAAATGAAACTCGGTCATACTTCACAAAACTTCCATAAAACTCAATGGAACTCAACCGCATCAAACCAATTAAATGGCGTCAAAGTTTTCGTTTTCAATAAATAACTCGCATAAAACAACGTTATGATCAAATCATAAAACCTCCCTTTTGTTGCACGTAAAATAAAACGACACCCTTTCGTCAAGGTTCGCAAAAATCGAAATTCCCATTAAAGATCAATACCGAAACAAGGGAATGTAACTCTCTGTCCAGACCTTAACATATGTGGAGGAGATCCAAAGTTAAGGTCATAAGTCGCGGTTACTTATCCAAAACCATAAACGACATTAAAAAAACATGGATATCACAATATCCGAAAGTGGTAATGGACGACTACAAGGAATAAAATAAGTCCCGACCAGGTTCACAACCACCTGTCGTAAAGTAATTTCATGCATGTTCCAAAATCATGATTTAAAAATCTTGCGTATGTCAAACTTTTCCAATATTTAGCAATACCGTCCATTCGACGATTTGAAACATAGGAAATACTCAATGCAATTTATTTTTAAAAGCAAATAAATTTTGTGCATGCATTTTGTCGGCACTCAACGTCCATGTTACCTTCCTCCAGTTACTCCGATCACACTATTGTCATCCGGATACTCACACATCTTAACGCAAGGTGGAAAGTCACGTCGACTAACCCCACATTTCTCCTCGAATCAAGGTCAATTCAATAAGCCTACGGCTCCAATCTGACCATCAATTTCGACTAGAACGGTCCACTTAATACAATCAACATGCTTACCACTACTCCAAATGGTAGATGCTAAAGTCACCAATCTCTTCTAACGACTACTCACTTAGAACTCCTTCACTACCCCAACGACCATCACGCTAGAGTCATTCAAGTACTCTCATGTAACCGGTAGGTTCACTATCACACTGGCCAAGTGCAATTCTGAACGTACCGTACATGATCATCCTTGCTACTCTTGACGTGACTTCTTGTTTCTAGTAACTCCAACAACCTTCAAACATCCTATCTTAGAGTGCCTAATGGTGCAATCTCGCTCTCATCTACTTAAAACAACGCTAGTTTGAGTCTAGGTATTCAAAAATCAACACCTAATTCTCTCAAACTTATGCTCTGATACCAACTTGTAACACCCTCAAAATTGGAATGAGCAACTAACTTTAATTTCAATAAATTAAACTAAAAGATGATAAAATTACTTCTACATATCATCCTTAAAAATACCTCAAAGTTTAAACCTCACGAATTAAACAACTAACAACTCAAGACGGGTGTTACTTAACCCAAATACAAGTTGCTAATCCCAACAAGTGCGGAAGACTTCGCTAAGCATCTCACTCCTCGTGCACTCTACTAGCACTCATCACTTCACAGTGTAGCTAAAGCTATTCCCAACCTGAACCTGTTGCACATGCCGACAAAAAAAAAGGTTAGGCTAACGCCTAGTGTAAAGCCCGTATCCCGGTATATAATTTATTAGTATTAATTATTTTCTTTTAAGTTCGATTATTGTGGTTTCCGTAAGCGGGGTTAGTCGAGTTGGGTCAAATCGTTAAGTATCGGAATTCTTGGTTAGGGGTGAGAGGCTTACAAGTTGAAGGGCCATTTGTGGCAAAGGCCAAAAACCCATGTTGGGTTTCGGCCCATGCAGTTTTTTGTAGAAAATCCTTTTTATTTTGTTTGTTGTGTGTTGGTGCCGTGTACTGGAAACAAAAGAAAGAACTAAGAAACCCTTAGCCAACCTTTCTCAATTTCGTTTTCTGGTTCATGCCGCACGCAAGGAAGGACGAAGGGCATCAGCCTTCTTTTCTGTTTTCCTTCTGCCGCCGTGAACCACCAGCACCACCACCGGTGCCGCCGCTGAGTTTCGCCGGAGAGAGAGTGCAGCGAGAAAGAGAGGGGGTGCGAGAGAAAGAGAAAGATCAAGCCGGTGACCGGGATCCCGTCGAGACGCTGCTGGGTTTTATTGTCGCGAGGTGAGTTTTCTCTCTTTTTGTTTCTTTTCGTTGCCATCGCGCCATCACGAAACCACCACCATGGCTGCCGCCGCAGCCAAGGCTGCCGCCAGTTGCCGCCAGTTGCCGCCAGTTGCCGCCGCCGTGCGTCACCAGCCGGGGGCTATGATGGTGGGCTGTTTGAGGGTGGGTCGGACGTGTGTAAAGGGGGTGGACGTGATAGGATTAGTTGGTTTGTTCGTTTTCTCGTTATCGCCAAAGTTTCGTAAGCCACCGCCGCCGCCGTCGCCGGCGACCACCACTGCCGGAGGTGGCAGTGGGTGGTGCGAGGTTGACCCAGCCCTTATAACCTAAAATCCTAATCGCGTGAATCTTAGTTGCAAACCCGAATCGCGTAAACCGTCGTTTTTATAATCATCAATTCATGTGAAAAATGGTGCAGCCACTGTTTTTACGACGGCTATAACCTTTCCGTCGTAACTCCGTTTGAGCCGAAACTGGCTCCCACGGTTCAAGTTCGGGGTCGGGCACGTTTTCCATGTTTTAGCGAAAAACTGGTTCGGTCTCTAACTGGGCGAAAAAGTGGTCGCAAGTTCGGTGTTTCGTCATTTCATGTGAAAATTTCTGGAATCTGCCTTAATCTTGCGAAAACCATAACGTTCTGTTCGTAACTCGGTTTGGGGTGAAACCGGTGTCAAAAGTTCCCTTTTTGAGTCTAGAAACTTTTCTGTGTTTTGTGCAAAACCCAGTTCGGGACGTAGCTTGGGTCGATTTGTCGTTTTATACTGAAAGGTGCTGAATTCCGCTGTTCCGGAAACTGTTTTTGTAAAATCCGTAGTAAATTGTAGAAAAATCGTTAGGAGGCGTATAATATGTCCTTGGAACCCTAAGTCAGAGGACTTTCTGGTCATGAAATAATATTGGGATTTCTCTGGGTTTAAAGGGGTCGAAACGGGTCCCGAACAGACCTGTTTTGTGAGAACGGAAATTAGTTTTAGTGACGGTTTAAGCGTGTGTCGTGTCATAGGGTCCGGGTCTCGTATTGACACGTTTTAACATGCGTTTAGGTGCTGGAAAGTGACCGTAATTGTGAAGCTTGATTCGTGTTGATTAAGCTAGGCGCGCATTTGAGGTGAGTTCTCTCACTGTGTAGTTAGGAGTTGTATGCATGTCATAATAGTTTGCATGTACTACTGTCTTTGTGGTGTGAACTAGTTGTGGTGGTGTGTAATATTTGATTGGTTTGAATGCTTGGTATAAATGTGTTACCTTACAATTCGGTGGGACCGAGGCCTCGATGGTACTGAGGTGTTGGTTACATTACAATTCGGTGGGACCGAGGCCTCGATGGTACTGAGGTGTTGGTTACGTTACAATTCGGTGGGACCGAGGCCTCGATGGTACTGAGGTGTTGGTTACGTTACAATTCGGTGGGACCGAGGCCTCGATGGTACTGAGGTGTTGGTTACATTACAATTCGGTGGGACCGAGGCCTCGATGGTACTGAGGTGTTGGTTACATTACAATTCGGTGGGACCGAGGCCTCGATGGTACTGAGGTGGTTGGATACATAATTACCTGTAGATGTTTACTCGTTTTATGTATCTGTGATGTTGTTGCTTATGTGCGGGTAGGGGTGATGTGTATATAATTCCTATCTGCGCATGTGTTTGAATTCACTAAGCTTCGTGCTTACCCTTTCCCAATAAACTGTGGTTGCAGGTCGGAGCGGCTCCAAGGCGTGATGAGTACACACTGGCGCGCGAGGAAGTTGGTTGACTTATGGTTTTTGTAATTAAACATTGTTTCCGCTGGTAGTAAATTATACAGATATTAATTATGTGTTTGCAAACGAAGCGTTGGGATCATTTATGATTTTGCAATTAATATGTTGGGATTATTTAATGAGTTTTTATATATAAAGCGTTTAATTAAAATTTTAAATTTCCTTGAAATTTTGGGATGTTACAACTTGGTATCAGAGCACAACTTGAGTGAATCAAACGCACCTCGGTGTGTTTGGTCTCAAGTTGCGGCTGGGAAATTTTCAAATTCTTTATTAAATCTTTTTGGAAATAAAAGAAAAAGTAAAGACCCGTTCGAGGAACGGTGATCGGAGGCGCAGTGTGTACAGTCAGCCGGAGCCAAAGGGGAAAGGTACAGCACTTAGTGTTTTATTGCTTTCTAGATCATAGAGTATGCATGCTAGATTGCCTGTTGTGGACACTATGCTGTATGTTGAACTACTTGCTATTAGGAATTTATGCTAAATATGATAGGTTACTAAGTGAATGCCCTCTAGGTTGTATGTAGTAAGAGACTTATAGCCTTAGAATATTCGATTTAGTTCTATTGCGCAGCTCTTGTTTGAGTCCAACCGTTCTAGGATAGAATCTTGTATTCGACTGTCTATTTGTTTCGCACTGCATATAATCGGGTATTCGCGAGGTCACCCGTTATAATTAGTAGGGATTCGGTAGTAGCAAGGGTAGTGGGATAAGAGGAAGTTCCTAGAGAGCTGGGAAGGGTGTTTATGTATGAGTACGTGTGCTAGATTGCTTTCTAGAACATAGGAGTATGTATGCTAAATTGCTTGATGCTTGTTACACTGTATTGCATGTCTGCTGCTTGCTATTAGGGATTCGGTAATAGCAAGGGTAGTGGTTGGAATGGAATTCCTAGGGAGCTAGGAAGAGTGAATATATATATGCTGGTGCGGGCATATGGTTATTTATATATTTAATTGTTGTTGTATGATCGGGGTGACCGATGGCTTTATATATACAGTAATTGTATGAGTTTGCCTGTTTAGGATATGTTCTAGAACTGGCATGTGTGGATTAATTGTATTATGTGTAGTTATCGGCGAGAAACTACTTGGACCCATCGGATGGGACTCGGAGCGGACAGTGATAGGTGTAGATGGTAGTAGTAGAGCTCCTACTACCGGAAGCACAGGATCAATGTTCGAGTCGGGGAAAGTCGCGAGAAATCCAAGGAGTCGAGCGTGAGCGTAGTAGGGTGAGTTATTAGGTACTAATAACTCGTGGTAACATCTGCCCTGAATAGCCATCACAAGGAGGAACAACTATAGTAAACCTACTAGTACAAGTGTGTACTTGTTTTGCTTGAGGTGATGATCGTTGGGGTAGTGATGAAGGTTCTAAACTGGTAGTCGTTGGGATAGAAGGACATGTCTAGTGTCAATCACTTGGAGTGACGATAAGGATGTGGTTTGTTTTAAGCAGACCATTTCGGGTCAAAAATTGGCAATTGTGCTAGAATCATAGGCTTTTGAGCCGACTTTGATTTGAGGAAAACCCGTAAGATGATTTGATGTGATTTCCCAGCTTGCCTTAAGAGATTTAAATGTCCGGATGGCGATTGTGGATCGGGAGTTTTGGAGGGATATGAGTCGAGACATCGAATGCCGACTGAGTCATGCACAAAGTCTATTTTGAAAATAGGGTTGCATTAACTAATTTTCGTGTTTCCAATCCTTATATGGATTGTGTTTTGGAATTTTGGGAAATGTGTAGCACACACACAAGATGTCGAATTATGGTTTTGAAAGTGCATGAAACCTTTTTATAACGAGAGTTACAAACTTTGTTGGTGATTTGTTTAAAATGAGTTTGGAATTCTAGTGTCGCTTAACTTTTCTTTCGAGAGTTTGTGTTACTAAGTATCTTATTGCAAATAGTTCAGTGTGTGGATTGATTCATGCGTGACATAAGTGGTGCATGGAGGAATTTTGGTAGCATTTCATAATGAGTTGTTTAGTGCGCTTTTCAGTCAGCTAAAAGTTTTATGAAAATGCGATTTATCGACTTAGGGGTATGCATACTAGGGTAACCTTTGTTCTCGACATTTTGATAAACGAGTCGTGCATGAAAAGGTTTTAGTTCCTTTTTGTCGAAATGAAAGACCATTTGATCCAAGGAGTGTTTTAATGTTGTGAACATCATGCATACGATACAATGGGTTATATTTTGGAAATATATATGCGTAGATTTTTGACATTCGGTTAATTTAGAATTACCGATCATTTTTTTTTGGGAAATTAAAAACTTTTGCTTTGGAGGAAACGAGTATTTTGAGCATTTTCGATAAATACATTTTTTAAACTATAATGTTTTGACGTTATAAGTCCCAAGTACGAAACTTGAGGAAGTGTTACAAGCTTGCATGCCTGCCCCCAGTTTGAGAGTTTATGAGGTTTTAGTCGATATTTCCAAATAATAGAGCGGACTGGTTTCTGTCTTCAAGTTTGAAACTTACACGAGACAGTTGTGTTTTAACAAAAATATATTTGTAAACCGTGTCATCGTTCTGTGTGATTAGCTGACGCGCGAAAAATTTGTGGCGAACCCTGTGCCACGTCCTTTTATGATCAAAAAGAAGAATTTTTGAATCAATTGTCGTGAAACTTATTTTTAATTATGTGCACACCTTTGTCGGACGCTGTTTAAGGTCAAGTGGTTACTTTA
Organism: Saussurea involucrata; assembly: GCA_033807775.1. Lineage (NCBI taxonomy): Eukaryota > Viridiplantae > Streptophyta > Magnoliopsida > Asterales > Asteraceae > Saussurea > Saussurea involucrata. The sequence continues at coordinate 263,569,831 of CM066321.1, forward strand.
AGTGCACGTCATGAGTCAATCCATACTGGAATCGAGGCGGTTCATTTTAAAGAAATTACTTTTTAACGCTTGCTTTTGTGTGAGTAAACTGAACTGCAATGGAACGATTTTCAACATGATTTTCCTATGTGGGACGAGCGTGTCCAGTTTTGCGTAACTATCGATCAGGTAATAGTAGTTTTATTACATACGATCTTTTGAGATGAAAATCCTGATGTTGAAAATATTTTGTAAATGATTTTGTAAACCATTTGGGGAAATGTGCTTTTAAGTGTCATGTGTCATTTCGAGAATTTTTTTTAGGGTGTGAATCCTTTTGGAAAACTCTTTTGTTTAACCCGTGTTGAGTCTGAGACTAAGGTTGATTTCAGAGTATTGCTTGCTTAAACTTTGTTTAAACGCATTTTCCGACCTATGGGTCTAGCAAGCGTGGAGCATTTTGCTCGGTTTTGACTTGGAGTTAGTCATGGGCCAATTGCCCGGTTTTAATGGCTCAATGTGGAGTCTAGTTGATGAGTTGTTTTTGTCGCACCGTTTGGCTTTCTTTGCACGTTGAGTGTTTACATGTTTGGGTGAGTGAGTCAATCCAGAATAGGCATGTTGTTGGTAGGCTGTTTGCTTTGGATCCTTAGACACGTTAGTCAGTCGTTGGTAATGGTCGGTTGGGTATCTCGGGGTGGGACCCCGGTATTCATGTGTTTATCCTAGACTTTCCAGTAGGTACTAGGAGGATATAGTTGTGGGCACTTACCTGGGAGGTAGTTCCGGTGTGCTGGGTCTTGAGGCGTTACCTGGGAGGTAGACGTCAAGGTGTATCCTCGATACGGTGACTTGGCTTCGTAGAGCAAGTGTGGATGATACGTCGACGGTGGAAGGTAGGTATTCCACGCGCGTTAGTACTGTAGGCCGAATAGTATCAGTTAAGGGATTGATGCCCTTTGTTATTAAGAGAATAAATGCGCAACAACCATTTTGAGGTAGGTGGTATATTTAGGTGTCGACTTTTGGGCTTGAGGCCAAACACCTTTAGTATAATCGGAGAGTTGTAGCCGATGTTAAGATAATCATGGTGATGGTAGTAGTAACCCTGAAATGATCACTTGTGATGAATGGTTGTGGTGGCCGATGTTTGTTATTGTAATCGGTTGGACCGATGTTCGGCGGGTGGCCGATGTTTGTAATTGTAATCGGTTGGACCGATGTTCGGCAGGGGGTCGATGTTTTGTTAATATAATTTATTGAGAATCTTTGGAGCCTACTAGAATTCGTGGAAGTTAATCGACAGTTAAGGGTAGGAATGATCGTAATCGAGTATCCTGTAGGGTGTACTGTGAGCAACTTTAGAATGGTTAGAGTTTGAAATTTGAATCGGGAGGTATGGATCACCTAAGGTTGGGAGACAACCGAAGTCGTTTAACTAGGAATGATTCCGATTGTTGGAGTGTTCTTCCCATAGCGTTTTCAGTGTTCTTGAATGAGTGTTGTTAGTAAGGAAGTATTCGAGAGATTCTTAGACGGTGTGAGAAATTTAGATCCCAGTTAGTGAAAGTCCAGTGGCAACACCGAAAGGGGGTCCGAGTGGACTGGGGAACCCGAGAATGATATGCGGGAGAACTATCCGGAGCTATTCGTAGGCAGAGACTTCGAGGACAAAGTCTAATCCAAGTGGGGGGAGTTGTAAAGCCCGTATCCCGGTATATAATTTATTAGTATTAATTATTTTCTTTTAAGTTCGATTATTGTGGTTTCCGTAAGCGGGGTTAGTCGAGTTGGGTCAAATCGTTAAGTATCGGAATTCTTGGTTAGGGGTGAGAGGCTTACAAGTTGAAGGGCCATTTGTGGCAAAGGCCAAAAACCCATGTTGGGTTTCGGCCCATGCAGTTTTTTGTAGAAAATCCTTTTTATTTTGTTTGTTGTGTGTTGGTGCCGTGTACTGGAAACAAAAGAAAGAACTAAGAAACCCTTAGCCAACCTTTCTCAATTTCGTTTTCTGGTTCATGCCGCACGCAAGGAAGGACGAAGGGCATCAGCCTTCTTTTCTGTTTTCCTTCTGCCGCCGTGAACCACCAGCACCACCACCGGTGCCGCCGCTGAGTTTCGCCGGAGAGAGAGTGCAGCGAGAAAGAGAGGGGGTGCGAGAGAAAGAGAAAGATCGAGCCGGTGACCGGGATCCCGTCGAGACGCTGCTGGGTTTTATTGTCGCGAGGTGAGTTTTCTCTCTTTTTGTTTCTTTTCGTTGCCATCGCGCCATCACGAAACCACCACCATGGCTGCCGCCGCAGCCAAGGCTGCCGCCAGTTGCCGCCGCCGTGCGTCACCAGCCGGGGGCTGTGATGGTGGGCTGTTTGAGGGTGGGTCGGACGTGTGTAAAGGGGGTGGACGTGATAGGATTAGTTGGTTTGTTCGTTTTCTCGTTATCGCCAAAGTTTCGTAAGCCACCGCCGCCGCCGTCGCCGGCGACCACCACTGCCGGAGGTGGCATTGGGTGGTGCGAGGTTGACCCAGCCCTTATAACCTAAAATCCTAATCGCGTGAATCTTAGTTGCAAACCCGAATCGCGTAAACCGTCGTTTTTATAATCATCAATTCATGTGAAAAATGGTGCAGCCACTGTTTTTACGACGGCTATAACTTTTCCGTCGTAACTCTGTTTGAGCCGAAACTGGCGCCCACGGTTCAAGTTCGGGGTCGGGCACGTTTTCCATGTTTTAGCGAAAAACTGGTTCGATCTCTAACTGGGCGAAAAAGTGGTCGCAAGTTCGGTGTTTCGTCATTTCATGTGAAAATTTCTGGAATCTGCCTTAATCTTGCGAAAACCATAACGTTCTGCTAGTAACTCGGTTTGGGGTGAAACCGGTGTCAAAAGTTCCCTTTTTGAGTCTAGAAACTTTTCTGTGTTTTGTGCAAAACCCAGTTCGGGACGTAGCTTGGGTCGATTTGTCGTTTTATACTGAAAGGTGCTGAATTCCGCTGTTCCGGAAACTGTTTTTGTAAAATCCGTAGTAAATTGTAGAAAAATCGTTAGGAGGCGTATAATATGTCCTTGGAACCCTAAGTCAGAGGACTTTCTGGTCATGAAATAATATTGGGATTTCTCTGGGTTTAAAGGGGTCGAAACGGGTCCCGAACAGACCTGTTTTGTGAGAACGGAAATTAGTTTTAGTGACGGTTTAAGCGTGTGTCGTGTCATAGGGTCCGGGTCTCGTATTGACACGTTTTAACATGCGTTTAGGTGCTGGAAAGTGACCGTAATTGTGAAGCTTGATTCGTGTTGATTAAGCTAGGCGCGCATTTGAGGTGAGTTCTCTCACTGTGTAGTTAGGGGTTGTATGCATGTCATAATAGTTTGCATGTACTACTGTCTTTGTGGTGTGAACTAGTTGTGGTGGTGTGTAATATTTGATTGGTTTGAATGCTTGGTATAAATGTGTTACCTTACAATTCGGTGGGACCGAGGCCTCGATGGTACTGAGGTGTTGGTTACATTACAATTCGGTGGGACCGAGGCCTCGATGGTACTGAGGTGTTGGTTACATTACAATTCGGTGGGACCGAGGCCTCGATGGTACTGAGGTGTTGGTTACGTTACAATTCGGTGGGACCGAGGCCTCGATGGTACTGAGGTGTTGGTTACATTACAATTCGGTGGGACCGAGGCCTCGATGGTACTGAGGTGTTGGTTACATTACAATTCGGTGGGACCGAGGCCTCGATGGTACTGAGGTGGTTGGATACATAATTACCTGTAGATGTTTACTCGTTTTATGTATCTGTGATGTTGTTGCTTATGTGCGGGTAGGGGTGATGTGTATATAATTCCTATCTGCGCATGTGTTTGAATTCACTAAGCTTCGTGCTTACCCTTTCCCAATAAACTGTGGTTGCAGGTCCGAGCGGCTCCAAGGCGTGATGAGTACACACTGGCGCGCGAGGAAGTTGGTTGACTTATGGTTTTTGTAATTAAACATTGTTTCCGCTGGTAGTAAATTATACAGATATTAATTATGTGTTTGCAAACGAAGCGTTGGGATCATTTATGATTTTGCAATTAATATGTTGGGATTATTTAATGAGTTTTTATATATAAAGCGTTTAATTAAAATTTTAAATTTCCTTGAAATTTTGGGATGTTACACCTAGTGAGTTCAAGAGTTTACATCATGAGCAAATCATTTAATGGACCAAAAGATTCAACTTGATTTATGATTCTCAAAACGGGTTTGTATAAAAGACATCGACAACCCAATTTCCAAACGCACACAATTCCTGTGAGGAAAGCCTCCAATGAAATCATTTCTCTGCAATAAACTCAAATCCAAAACTCACATCAAGAGTTAATTAAATAATAATTTCTCAATTAATCACCAATGCAAATGATACTCAAATAGTTAAAACATCCAAACAAGGATGAAACATAAGACTCGTCCATCAATCATGGAAAACAACCCATACGCGTATAATATGACATCAATAACGCATATAAACAAAATACTCGAAATCAACACCCTTCGGTGACGGGGGAGACCCGATTTCATCGAATGTGGCAGACACATAAATTAAACCGAACTTAATAAATGCAAGTAAGCTTCTTGGATGTGGAAAACAGATGACATCAACCATACTAGGTCTTTAGTCAATCCTCGACATCAATCATACTAGATCTTTAGCCCATCTTAGACATCAACCATAGTAGGTCTTTATTCCATCTTCGGCATCAACCATACTAGGTCTTTAGCCGTTCTTAGACATCAACCATACTAGGTCTTTAGTCCATCTTCGGCATCAACCATACTAAGTCTTTAGCCCTTCTTAGACATCAACCATACTAGGTCTTTAGTCCATCTTCGGCATCAACCATACTAGGTCTTTAACCCTTCTTAGACATTAACCATACTAGGTCTTTAGTCCAAGCCATCAAGTTCAATCCTACTGGATCTTTACCTTGGGAAAACCCACCATCCGAAACAAGCTTACTCGACTTAAATATAAATACATGACTCCAAAAGAATAACGAATGCATTCAAATCATGTAAATCTCAATATAATGCAACTCATGCAATGCAAACCCCAAGCCCACGTCGGGCTTATTAAAACCGGGCGAATGCCATCAAGACTCAACCGAGTCCAAAACCGAGCCCTCTGCTCAAAAGATCTAATGATCATTTATCAACATCAACTCATGCAAATGAAAATGCATCTAGCCCACCAAATGCAAACACAAGCTCCGAGGCATGATAGTCTCACAACCCCTTCATTGCCACCTTCCCAATGAAGTCAAATCATATATGCATCTATATGTATACGTATGTGCATCTTTCATAACTCAACAATGCATACAATTCACTGAGGTTCATTAGTCCCAAAGGTACTAAGAAAATGAAAACATCAAACAGTCTTCACACATAAGACCAACACTCAAACCGGCACATATTCAAATAAAATGCACTTAAGCATATAACACATCCAAGACTCCACCTCGAGTCTCTAAAACCGGCAAACACTCAAAAGACTCATTTGAGTATAAGTCAAGCCTTTAAGGCCAAGATAAACGTTTGGTTAAATGCGTTTCACCAACACGGTTACGTAAACCACAATGCGTCGTTACCCAAAATCTTTACCTTTTAATTCCTCAATTGGCCATCAGCCCCAAAATAAATGTTTACAACTCTCAAAAGATTCACATGGTCGGATTTACCCAAATCCCCAACCCACACATTCACACTTTAAAATACACCACAACATAGTTATCACATAATCACAAAAACACTAAAAGTGTATTTTGACCAAATCCTCTTTACTTATGCAATAAATTAACAAAACCTCTTTTACTCGTGATTTATTCATCAATCACTCAAAATCCCCAATTGTGGCTGTTTTACAAGATATGTAAAGTTCAACACTTTGATTAAATCAAACCCACCAAATAACTCAACAAGATATAATTTCACATAAAGCACACAAATACTTTAAAACACACATTTTGGCATGTACAACGTTTTCACAAATCAACTTGAACTCACCTCGCTAGATTAAGCTAAATCTAGATTTTCCTATACGTATGCTCCTTTGAAGAAGTCTGTATCTTCAAGTCCAAATCTTCCAAAACCTAAATCCATAAGTTTCCAACCATAAATATTTATATTCAACCATTTTAAAACCATTCCCAAACATCTTATGTCAAAATCTCCATTTTGACCAAAATCCCAATATTAACCTAACTTCTCCAAAATCATCCAAATCGAAGTTGGACAAACAAAACACTAGGAGATCATCAATGGAACATTTATAACTTATATGAAAGTATAGAAGCTAGGAGGATGAACTCACCACTTAGGTTTTGATGAAAACCTAGAAAACCCCAAAAATCTCTAGTGTTGTGGATGAAACTTGCTCTTGCATCAATGAATGAAATCACTAGCATAAAGTGGATAAGGAACACATTAATCTCCAAGAAAAGCCCCAAAATCGGTTAGGGTTTGTGAGGGAGGAAGGGAAAATGATTTGGGAGAGGAAGGGAAGAGATTTGAGAGACTTACCACCACTAAACACCCTTGAATCTTCCAATGAACTTCAAAACTAACACTTTATCCTTGAAAAGCTCTAAAAACCGAAACCATGGCACTTTGAATCGTTAAAAACGGAGGTGAAATGAGAGAGATATGAAGAAATGAAGTTTGGGGTGTGAATTTCGTGTTTTAAGCTGATCCAGTGCTCCGTGCAGATCTCCGCGCGGGTTCATCGGCGCCGAGATCGGCGTGGGCCACTGTTCGTTCGGTTTCTTCTTAAACACTGTTTTGGCCATAACTTCTTCGTTATAGCTCCGTTTCGCTCTGAAAAGAACCATTGGACTCGTATTCGAATTTCACATCCAACAAGACCATAAAATCTAAGATTTAAACCAAAATTCTATTTTTCATATTTTTCTTAAAAGGTCGGTTCCACACCGATTCGAAATTGTACTTATTCGAAAATTACGGGTGTTACAATCAATGCCGGTGACATGCGTCACAGCCTTGGACGTACATGGTGGCATCTTGCCTTAATGTCGGCCAATAATAGCCTTGTCGTGAGATATGATTTGCAAGACTGCGACCACCCGAGTGGTTGCCACATTCGCCATCGTGCATCTCCCTTAGGATACTTTGCACCTGTTCGGGATTATCGATGCATCTTAGGTTTAAACCCGTCGACGAGCGTCGATAGAGTCTATCGCCAATGATTGTATATTTCCATGCTTTGAATCGAATCTTGCGAGCTTCCATTCGATCCTCAGGTAGTTGGTTGTGCATAAGATAATTTTTGATGTCAGTCGACCAACTGTCTTCCGTGCTAAGAGCACCGATTTCTTGAGAGTCTTTAATAGATGAGGTCGCTAGATGGATCATGGGAATAGCGTTGAATGACGACTTATTTAGCGCTGATCCAAGGTTAGCTAGTGCGTCCGCCTGAGTGTTTTGATCTCTGGGAATTTGCTCGATTGAGAATGGATCAAACATCTTGGCTTTATCTTTGGCTACCTTGAGGTAGGCCATCATTTTGGAATCTTTGGCTGAAAATTCCCCGCTCATTTGGTTTACGACCAATAGAGAATCGCTTCTGACGTGGAGCGCGACTGCCCCCAAGTCGTGAGCCATATTCATGCCCACGATCAGGGCTTCGTACTCCGCCTCGTTGTTAGTAGCTTTGAAACTGCATCGTATGGAGTACACCATCTTGCCCCCTTATGGGGACTTTAAGACGACACCAAGGCCTGCTCCTCTAGAGTTTGAGGAATCGTCGACATGGAGTACCCAGGTCGTGTCGCTTATAGTCGCCGCAGTACAAATTTCGGTCTGCGCTTCTTTTTCCAGTTCAGGACTGAAGTCGGCGACGAAATCAGCCAAGACCTACGATTTATTGCTGTACGAGGCTTAAAGTCGATGTCGTAGCTAATGAGGTATATACTCCATTTCGCTAGTCGTCCTGATAGCTCTGGTTTTCTCAGGATCGACTTAAGAGGAAAGCTTGTCACGACGGTTATGGGATGGGATTCAATGTAGTGTCGTAACTTCTTTCCCGCTGTCACTAGTGACAAAAGTAATTTCTCCATGGACGTATATCGGGTTTCTGCGTCCAATAAAGATTTACTAATGTAGTAAATCGGCAGTTGCTGCCTGTCGACCTCTCTAGTTAAGACGACACTTACAGAGTGAGGACTTACGGCGAGGTACATTTGTAAGACCTCGTGTTCTTCTGGTTTTGAAAGTAATGGCGGAATGGCCATATATTCTTTCAACCGTTGCAACGCTTGCTCGTGATCGTCCGTCCAGTCGAAGCCCTTGTTTTTTCTTAAGACGTTATAGAACAGGCGGCATTTGTCTGACGATCGTGAGATGAAGCGATTCAGGGCAGCCATACGTCCCGTGAGTTGTTGGACCTCCTTAAAGTTTCTGGGCGACTTGATATTCATCAAGGCCTTGATTTGATCCGGGTTGGCCTCTATGCCGCGTCGCGTGACCATATAGCCCAGGAATTTCCCTGCGCTTACCCCGAAGGAGCATTTCGTAGGATTCAATTTCATCTGGTATTTTTGCAGGATGTCAAAGGATTCCTTCAGATGAGTGATATGATCGGTCGCCTACTTGGACTTGACAAGCATGTCGTCAATGTAGACCTCCATGGTGTTGCCAAGATGTTATTTGAATATCCTGTTGACCAATCGTTGATAGGTCAACCCTGCATTCTTCAGACCGAAAGGCATGACTTTGTAACAATAGATGCCTTTGTCTATCATGAAAGCAGTATTCTCTTGGTCTTCGCTATGCATCAAAATTTGATTATACCCAGAATAGGCATCCATAAACGTCAGGAGTTCATGCCCTGCGGTCGCCTCGACCATAGCGTCGATGTGGGGTAATGGGAACGGATCTTTAGGACATGCCTTATTAAGGTCTGTGAAGTCGACGCAGACTCGCCATTTTCCATTCTTCTTTTGCACGAACACGACATTGGCTAACCAATCGGGGTATTTTACCTCCCTGATCTTCGCGGTCTTAAGCAAGTTGTCGACCTCATCGTTGATCACTTTGTTCCGCTCATGAGCGAACTTGCGACGCTTTTGCTTTACTGGTTTAAAAGATGGGTCGACGTTCAGCTTGTGAGATATGACACTGGGGTCTATACCCACCATGTCCTCATGTGTCCAAGCGAAACAGTCAGCATATTCGTGCAAAAAGGAGATTAGTTGACTTCTTATGGCAGGATCTAATGATGCCCCCATGAAGACAATCTGATCAGGCTTGCTCTGGTCCAGGATGACTTCTTCCAGATTATAGTCGTTCGAAGATTCAGGGGTGTCCAGGATCTGAAATTGCTGCGCCGCAGGATCTGATTGGGCTGCCATTATCCTGGAATCAACAAAAACTTCACAAAATCGTTAGAGTGATATATGTGTTGGCTTGAGATTTTCTCTAGATGGGGTCCCACGGATGGCGCCAAACTGTTAATGCCAAAAATCGCACAAAAGCACAACTTAAGGTTGATGTGGACTTTTAACAACTAAAGAAACGTATCTCAAGGCCAAACAACACAATCACGGGAAAAAGTAAATAAGACGAGAGATTTGGTGATGCGGAAAACCCCAGAACAAGGGAAAAAACCGCGGTCGACCTGTAAGGGTCGACGGTGCACTATGATCGCCAAACAGGGGCAAAAGTCCTTTTGTAATAGGTGATTTGTACACAACAGATTACAAGTAAATGTAAATATAAACTTAGTCGTGTGTAAAAGTCGTGTGTCGTGTGTTAAACGTGTGAAAAAGCCTGTTGTCGTGCGGTTCAAATTGCGGTCGTGTGAAGAAGCTTCAGCGATATTCGTTCGAATGCCTCGCGAATTACTGCGTTTCTGGTGTAGAATTGCTTGGAAAGTAGATGGAGTAGAACGAGATAGTTTGGAGTAGATTTCCAGAACATATATCCATTTCGGTTGTAGCACAGGCCTTTAAATAGCTTCCGCTGGTCATTAAAGGTGTCATTATGGTGCACTTTGTAACCGCTGTCGGGCTTTGAATGCCATTGATGACCTGATCGTTACTGACCGTTCGCACCATGAATGCTTGTAGACCTGCATTAATGAACAAAAGAAACGGGTTTGACTGTTAACGGTTAGTGTAATCGTACGACCGTCTCAAGTCCCATACATCGGTCGTACGGAACGTACGAGCAGCATAAAAACGTACGACCAAGCATACGTCTGCAAACGTCTTGTAAGACCTTATCTTAATACAAGAGTGGTCTTGTGGAAATGTTAATTGAGTTTTTTAGCGTTGGTCGTGAGGTGTGATTTTTTACCCAAACAACGATCAATAATTAGTGCTTCACCATCTTTTCAGCCAATATTCAATGTTTGTTGACCTTCACTGGATGATCATATCATAGTTTTACTTAAATAGTTGCCTTAATTGATAGTTCACCTACACTTATTTTTCTTGGCTTCAACTTTACTTTGTTAGGCTTCAGTAAGACGTCTCAATGTCTAGGGCACAAAGTCTTTGTGTTTGATTGTGGCAGTATGCTCTATTGTAAATAAAAAGATTATACAACTTCTTCAAGTGAACCAACTACAGGAAAATGTGGAGATAAAGAGATGAAGAACATATTGTTGCAAAGTAAATAAATACTAATACTATGAATGATTTTTCAAATTAGCTAAGCCCATTCACAATATATAATTTAGTAGACTCTCACAAGCTTTGAGCTGCAAGTTCTCAACTTTTTGTAAGTTTAGATCTCTCATATAAATATGTAAATGAGAATCTGGGTATATATAAGGAATAAAAGATATAAGAGGTAAACCCAGATTTGAAGGAAAAATTAAAGGTTCTTCAACTGTCACACCCCGCTAAAGCGGAAACACGAGGTATGACAGCGTAGGGTTTCATTCAAAAGGTAACAGACAACACCAACCACAAGTTTAATACAGTAGTACAAAATATTACATTACAATGTCTTTAACCCAAAAAGTTCCAAAAGGAAAGACGACAAATACAAAAATTAACAATATAAGTTTTAAGAGTCTTGATGTTGATGTCATCAAACAAAATGCACCCTACGTGCCTTCACTTACTTCTTATTCCCTGAAAAGCATGTTTAAAACGAAAAGGTCAACTACAAAGAGTTGGTGAGTTCACAGGTTTTTCATATCCAAACAGTTTTCAACCAAAGATTATTTTCGTGAGTCTTTTGTCACGACAAGCTTTAAATTTAAAATCTTATGAGTACACCTTACAATAAATGACTTTCGCAAGATATATGATTGTTGAGCCAGTACTAAGCCTCCGACAACTTACGCCCTGCGGACTACCTCAGAGGTGGTATGATGGCCACATGAGTAGAACATTATTATCAGATAAAGTGCACCCCTACTCGTCAGTTTAAGGTGGGTTTGTCAAACCAAATAGCTCTATCCACAAATATCATCGGCTCGTTATGAGTTAATAAGTAGTGTACCTATTGGGGACTTAACATTTTTATTATCACTCAACATATCTTTGTCACTTATGTAAATTTGTACATTCATTTGTACTCATTTCTTAAATCATAAATATCCACAATTTTACTATCATGAATCATTTAGCATTTTAAATTCATAACATGCTTTTCACCCCAAACATTTAAACAAGTAAAACGGGGCTGTGAAAACTCACCTTTTAGCGTAGATGCGCAAGTAGTGAAAGCTTGTTCACTTAATCCTCTTTACGGGCTCCCTATAAGGTCAAACAATCTCTATGAGTCCTTCATAGCTAACCCCAAAGTTAAACTTACCTAACTTAATCCACGTCTTGTGAAATGCCTTATCTTTAGTAATTAAGTTGAAATGCACAAATTAGCATTGTTCAAGTGTTTTTAATCATCAATATGAATGGTTATAAGAAAGACTCAGCAGTTTCCAAAATACTCAAGCTGACAGAAACTTCATACTACAACAGTGACTATTTTACAACACTTTCCAGGATGAAAAATTTACCCATTTTTTTATATGTGGTACTATACTGTGTTAAGGAAGTTTTGACCAAATTTCGTAATATTTGGAGGTGTTTAAGGGGTTCAAATAATTATTATAAAACAGTGCAACACAGTACCTAAGACAGTTTGCACCCTTCTGTGGAAACAGGATTTTGGAGGGTCAAAACATAATCTTTTTCAGAGGTTTTACATGTTTTGAAAACCTAACACATAAAGGTATCTTATGGAAAAGGATTCACGAAATTTTGATGAGTTTTGAGTGAGTTATGGTCGAATTAAGTTGCATGTACCAATCTGCCAATTCTGGACAGCTTGACACACTTGGCTTGCATAAAATATTTGAGTGACCAAAACTCCATATTTTTGAATGAAACCAATTGCATGTAGATCCTAACTCAACTAAGGAACTTCCAGAAGAAAAATGAGAAACTTTTATTCATTTTACAGAGAGTTATAAGCAAAACCAAGTGACACAACAATCTGACAGACCATCTGCTGCACATCAAATTTGTTCTAAGGAGTTGAAGGCTCAAAACTCAATATTTTCGTATGAGACCAGTGGAGTTTGAACCCCAACTCATTAAACTTTACTCCAGAAGAAAAATCAAGGAATTTGGACATGAATTGACCAAGATATGGTCGTCCAAGGCACATGCAACAATTCTGCCAGATTCTTAACTCAACCATTCTTAAGAAAACTTCATTTTTAAGCATCCCATCATTCATAGATGTGGATTCCTTTGTTAGGGATTCAATCCCCACATCATATAACATGATATTTAAAAGAAAATACTTTAAACTTATAAAGAAAATGTGCATGCAAAGTCCAAAAATCCAGATTCTTATACAAGAACAAAACCCACATTTTTGATGATTTTGCTCATTTTTCTCAAGTTCATGATGGAAGTTCATAGATTTTCACCACATTATGGACATTTCTCATGTCCTTGGTGTTTTATCTCCCTTCTAGAACAAGAAAAAGAGTTCATCCATTTGGATGAAATAAAAGTGTAGAACAAAGTAGGAAAAATGGCATAAAAAGGTGACAAAAAGTATGAAATATCACAAGTTTGGAGTTCTTACCTTAGGAGGATAATGCAAGTACTTCAAGTTCTTTAGGATTTCGTTTTTGGATGCTTGTAAGGGCTGAAAGTTTCTGGAGTTTGAAGGTTAAAATGATGAAGGTGATGGAGAGGACAAGTAACCTTCAAGAGAGAGAGGGAGAAAGAAGATGGATGGTCTTTTTTTTTGAGAGTTTGAAATGAATCAAAACTAAAACAATGAGGGGGGGTTTAAGGGAGGGGGTGGCCGGCCACACTTGGGCCCCCAACCCTTTGCAACATATTTTTTTTTAAAAGAATAAGCCCAAAATCATTTTCTTGTAAAAATCACTTTTAACTAGCACTTTAATTGCAAAACAAGCTTCTAAAATACCTTCTTGTTTTATTTTTAAATCTTATAAAAAGAAAAGTTTAAGTATAAAGTAAAACCCTATATTTTATATAGGTTATATGTTATTTAAGGTATTTTGGCATTTCACAAGGTGTTCCGGTTAATCTTGGGTCAAAATCGGGTCTTTTAGGCAACTACCGGGAATTCTAGCGATCTTTCGCTTTAATATATTCTGAATGGGTCCTATTAGGGTATATTTCCTCTACTAACATTAGTGAGGGTTTAACAGCTGCTAACCTGGAAGTTTAGATTTTTGCCGAATGTTACAGTTTTCCCCTGTTAGAGAAATTTCGTCCCGAAATTTAATGACTGGCATTCTCAGTTGGTTCCTTGTCGAACAGCTGAGGATATTTACTCCTCATAAATTCCTCTCGTTCCCAAGTGTATTCAGGTCCGTGCCTTGCATCCCAACGAACTTTTACGATCGGGATCTTGCTACGTCTTAACCGCTTAACATCTCGGTCAAGTATTTCCACGGGTTCCTCTACGAAACGTAACTGCTCGCTTACTTGTATGTCTTTCAACGGTAGGACCAACGATTCATCCGATAAGCATTTCTTCAAGTTCGACACGTGGAATGTGTCGTGAATGACGCTTAACTCTTGTGGTAGCTTGAGTCTATATGCGACCGGTCCAATCCTTTCCAGTATCTCAAATGGACCGATGTATCTTGGACTTAACTTGCCTCTCTTCCCAAATCGTACCAAACCTTTCCATGGCGATACTTTGAGTAGTACCCTATCGCCCACCTGAAATTCCAATGGCTTCCTGCGATTATCTGCATAACTCTTCTGACGAGTCCTGGCTACTTTAAGTTTTTCTTGTATGGTTACGATCTTGTCCGTAGTCTCCTGAATTATGTCGGGTCTTATCAGTTGTCTGTCTCCGACCTCCAACCAACTGAGTGGGGATCTACACTTGCGTCCATACAAGGCTTCGTACGGCGCGCACTTCAAGCTGGTATGGTAGCTATTGTTGTAGGAGAATTCGACTAGCGGTAAATGAGTATCCCAACTTCCACCAAAATCCATCACACAGGCCCGCAACATGTCTTCTAGTGTTTGAATAGTTCTTTCTGTCTGACCGTCCGTCTGCGGGTGGTAGGCAGTGCTCAAATCCAAACGCGTGCCCAACGCTTTCTGGACTAATCGCCAAAGGCGTGACGTAAAACGGCTATCTCTGTCCGAGATAATGGAAGTAGGTACTCCATGACGCATCACAATCTCGTTGATGTATATCTGAGCAAGCTTTTCCGTCTTGAAGTCCTCTCGGATAGGCAGAAAATGTGCAGATTTCGTAAGCCGATCCACTATAACCCAGATTGAATCATGTCCTTTCCTTGTCCTGGGTAACTTAGTTATGAAATCCATACTTATTTGTTCCCATTTCCACTCTGGAATCTCAGGTTGCTGAAGAAGACCTGATGGTTTCTGATGTTCAGCCTTAACCAGTGCACAGGTTTGGCACTTGCTTACATAACAAGCAACATATTTCTTCATCCTTGGCCACCAGTAGTATTCCTTCAGATCCTTGTACATTTTATCGGCCCCGGGGTGAATTGAATATCTTGATTTATGCGCTTCATCCAAGATTACTGCTCGCAGATTTACGACCTTAGGTACCCAAACTTTATTTCGGAAGTAACGCACCCCGTCTGGTTGTGTTTCAAATTCCTCTTCCAGATGATGTAGGGTTTCGTTTTTCAAATTCTCCTCTTTTAATGTTTCTTCTTGAGCTTCGAGAATTTGGTCCTTAAGACTCGTCCGGACCATCGTTCCCATGGCTCTTGCCCTCGATGGCTTCACTCTTTCTTTTCGGCTTAACGCATCGGCTACTACATTAGCCTTGCCTGGGTGGTACTTTATCTCGCAATCGTAATCGCTAAGCAGTTCAACCCATCTCCGTTGTCTCATATTCAGCATTTTCTGATCAAAAATGTGTTGTAGGCTCTTGTGGTCGGTAAAGACGGTACATTTAGTGCCGTAGAGGTAATGTCTCCAAATCTTGAGTGCGAACACTACGGCTCCTAATTCCAAATCATGGGTGGTATAATTCTTTTCGTGAACTTTAAGTTGTCTTGATGCGTAGGCAATAACCTTGTCTTTTTGCATTAGCACACACCCCAACCCTTGGTGTGAGGCATCGCAGTAAACAACAAAATTGTCTGCACCCTCTGGTAAAGCTAAGATCGGTGCATTGCAAAGCTTATGCTTAAGCGTCTGAAAAGCTTCTTCTTGTTTTTCTCCCCAATCGAACTTCTTATCCTTCTGGGTTAATGCCGTTAATGGTTGTGCAATTTTGGAGAAATTTGCAATGAAACGCCGATAGTAACCAGCTAAACCGAGAAACGAACGAATTTCAGTCGGAGTCTTTGGGGCCTCCCACTTCTTGATGGCTTCTATCTTGGCCGGATCGACATGAATTCCATCTTTATTAACTACATGCCCAAGAAATTGCACTTCACGAATCCAAAATTCGCATTTGGAAAGTTTAGCATACAGTTTCTGGTCTTTGAGCAGTTCTAGTATTTGCTTTAAATGTTGCTCATGTTCCTTCTTGCTTTGCGAATAAATTAATATATCATCTATGAACACAATTACGAATTTGTCCAAGTACGGTCGACATACTCTGTTCATTAGGTCCATAAAGACTGCTGGAGCGTTTGTCAGTCCAAAAGGCATGACTAGGAACTCATAATGTCCATATCGAGTCCTAAACGCTGTCTTAGGAATGTCCTCCTCACGAACTCTCATTTGATGGTATCCGGACCGAAGATCGATCTTTGAAAAGTAAGTAGCGCCTTGAAGTTGGTCGAACAGGTCATCGATTCGAGGAAGAGGATATCGGTTCTTGATGGTCAGCTTGTTGAGTTCTCTGTAGTCGATACACATTCGAAAAGAACCATCTTTCTTTTTTACGAATAAAACTGGAGCTCCCCAGGGTGAGCAGCTGGGTCTGATGAATCCTTTATCGAGTAGCTCCTGAAGTTGGCCTGACAACTCCTGCATTTCTGAAGGTGCTAACCGGTAAGGTGATTTCGC
The DNA here is from genome assembly GCA_033807775.1 of Saussurea involucrata. Classification (NCBI taxonomy): domain Eukaryota; kingdom Viridiplantae; phylum Streptophyta; class Magnoliopsida; order Asterales; family Asteraceae; genus Saussurea; species Saussurea involucrata. The sequence goes on from CM066321.1 coordinate 263,586,326, forward strand.
CACTGGTGCCGCTCCCGGAATTAAGTCAATATGAAATTCCACTTGTCTAGGTGGGGGTAATCCAGGTAATTCATCTGGGAATACTTCGGGAAAATCTCGTACTATTGGAAAGTCTTGAATATTCTTCTCCTTGATCTCCTTATCCACCACGTGTGTCAGAAACGCAACACAATCTTTCCGCAAATACTTTCGCATCTTCATACTCGACACCATTTTGAATTTTCTCCCGGAGTTTTCTCCCTGTATTTCAAGTACTCTTCCTTCCGGTTGTGGTATTCGGACGATCTTTTCGGAGCAAACGATTTCAGCGCGATTTTTCGATAACCAATCCATACCTACTACTATATCGAAGCTTCCTAGTTTGATTGGGATTAAATCTATGCTAAAATCTTTTCCCGCCAGTTTTAGGGTACAATTATTAATTACATCTCTGGCCCTAACTTCCTGCCCATTAGCAAATTCAATAACATATATCTCTTCCAACTTTCGGGTTCTCGAGTTTAATTTCAACCTAAAGTCTAACGATACAAAACTTTTATCTGCTCCAGAATCAAATAACACAGATGCACGATGGTTGTTCAAGAGAAACGTACCTGTGACTACATCCGGGTTCCGTCTTGCTTCATCGGCTCCAATCTCAAATACTCGACCCCGTGCCTGACCTCCTTGATTCCCTTGATTGACTGGTCACGCTTGATTTGTATTAGGCCGTCGGTTCAGTCTCGGACATGCGCTCCGAAAGTGATCTGGACTACCACACTCGTGGCAGGTTCGTTTTCCTCCACTCTTGCAATCCCTGGCGACATGGCCTCCTTTGTTACACTTGAGGCAAATGATGCATCTTCCAAGGTGACGATTATTGCACTTGCTGCATCTTGGGCATGGCCCTTTTTCTTTCTCCTCGGCCTGTGCTTGAATTCCAAAATTTCCTGTTACTCTCTGACCCTTGTTTGATCTTCCCCCAAATTGCCTTCTCGCAGGCTCCTCTATCTTTCTTTTCCCTGCGGCTTTGTCATTCCCAGTTGTTCTCGAACGATTTGCGTTGTTGGTGAGTCTCGTTGCTACATTCACTGCTTCTTGAAGAGTCTTCGGGTCAGCTGAAGTCACATCTCCTCTGATTTCTTCAGATAAACCCCACACATATCTATCCACTCGGTTTTCCTCGGGCGTCACCAAGTGTGGCACCAGCTTTGCCAGCTCATGGAAACGGGCAGTGTAAGAATCTATGTCGTTTCCTTTCATTTCATGGTTCCACAGTTCTGCTTCCAGCTTCTGGATCTCACTCCTTGGGCAGTACTCCTCTTTGAGCATCTTTTTGAACTCATCCCATGTCAGTCTATTGGCCACATCCCGGCCTCGGGTTTGTACTTGAGTGTTCCACCATGTTAATGCCCGTCCTTGCAGAAGGCAAGCGGCATATTCCACCTTGTTTCCTTCAGTACATTTACTGATATTGAGAACAGACTCCATACCTTCTACCCAAGCCAATAATCCAACGGCTCCCTCAGTTCCGTGGAATTCCTTAGGGTTGCAGCCCCTGAAAGTCTTGTATGTGCATTCCCGATTTCCGGCCGTTCCCGCATTGTTTGGATTAGCATTCAGTCCAGCTGCTACTTGGCTGACAATGTTCGGAAGTGCAGCCATAATTTGCTCAGCCACTAGCCGTGCGACTTCAGGATCCTCCCTTCTTGGAGGCATAGTCCTACAGTTATGGTTTTAGTTAAGGATTTAGTCGTATGGTCACTAATCCGGTTATTTGATTAAACTTCCTACTTGTTATGTGATTCTAAGTTATGGTACTATTTCAGGCATACTATCATTATTATCTACACGTATTGTCATAACAACATACCACAATTTCATAATCATGCATTAGAAGTACTTGAGATATATACACATTAACCAAGCATTTCATTCATAAGCCGTACATATTCAATTCCCCAAAAGAAACAGTTAACAAAACATGCAATGTTTGAAATTTAAACGGCTAAATGCCCCAAAAATATGAGTTTAAGTTTAAATAAATCCCAAAAGTTCCACAATCAATGGTCTTCTAGTGCATCATCATCCAAATCAGCACCCCTATCATCAACATCAGTGCTCCTATCACCCACATCCAACACATATACAGGGTCCTCATCTCCCTCCTAGTGGCATCAACTACCTCCATGGTTCTATCGGAGACCTCATCATGTGCATTTAAGACCCCCATTATTGCATTCAGGTGTTCATGCTGTATGTCCAACCTCTCCTTATGAAGTTGCACATCTCGTGACATCAGTAGAACCCACTGACTCTCCCGAGCAGTCATACCGGGAGGATGAGCCACAGGAACCCCGGTTACCACTTGGGTGGCTCCGGATTGCGCCCCCTGCCGGGACGACTCTCCTATGTCTCTTGATGGGTTTGTGAATCTCACACATCTAGGTAATGGTACGCTCTTCCTTGCCGTGGTTATTACTCTTGGACCATGCAACGTAGTCGGATGGGGTCGAATGAGTGATGCATAGTTTATTTCAAGGTCGACATCGTACGGGTCTCTTTCCACTTCAGCAGGTCTACGGTCCCTAGGTCGGCTAGTGACGTAGCCGGATGGGTCGGCCGAATACGAGTGCCCTGAGGGAGTGTGCTCCGATGGGTCGTGTTCGGATGGGTCGTGTTCGGATGACATAGTGAGCTGCGATAATAGTAGACTTTGTTATTATGTGTATTATTGTAAGTGCCTAAAATATGCAATGTTTATGCAGACACACACAAAATCATGTTTTCCCATTTCAAGTAAAAATTTATTTTAAGCATACTTCCATTATGACCAACCCGAGTCTCTCATTATATTTACCCGAATTAAACATAGGTGATCGGGCTTTGTTTAATTGAGGTATAATAATGTGACATTCGACTTGGTTATATTAGCAATATACTCCAGATTTTAGACAATCCTTTCGAAAACCGTTTTGAAAATAGTTTGCGTTATGGTTGGGTTATAGTTTGTGGTTCCCATAAGAAAACCAGCATTCTCTATAACCTTAGGCTCTGATACCAAATCTGTCACACCCCGCTAAAGCGGAAACACGAGGTATGACAGCGTAGGGTTTCATTCAAAAGGTAACAGACAACACCAACCACAAGTTTAATACAGTAGTACAAAATATTACATTACAATGTCTTTAACCCAAAAAGTTCCAAAAGGAAAGACGACAAATACAAAAATTAACAATATAAGTTTTAAGAGTCTTGATGTTGATGTCATCAAACAAAATGCACCCTACATGCCTTCACTTACTTCTTATTCCCTGAAAAGCATGTTTAAAACGAAAAGGTCAACTACAAAGAGTTGGTGAGTTCACAGGTTTTTCATATCCAAACAGTTTTCAACCAAAGATTATTTTCGTGAGTCTTTTGTCACGACAAGCTTTAAATTTAAAATCTTATGAGTACACCTTACAATAAATGACTTTCGCAAGATATATGATTGTTGAGCCACTACTAAGCCTCCGACAACTTACGCCCCGCGGACTACCTCAGAGGTGGTATGATGGCCACATGAGTAGAACATTATTATCAGATAAAGTGCACCCCTACTCGTCAGTTTAAGGTGGGTTTGTCAAACCAAATAGCGCTATCCACAAATATCACCGGCTCGTTATGAGTTAATAAGTAGTGTACCTATTGGGGACTTAACATTTTTATTATCACTCAACATATCTTTGTCACTTATGTAAATTTGTACATTCATTTGTACTCATTTCTTAAATCATAAATATCCACAATTTTACTATCATGAATCATTTAGCATTTTAAATTCATAACATGCTTTTCACCCCAAACATTTAAACAAGTAAAACGGGGCTGTGAAAACTCACCTTTTAGCGTAGATGCGCAAGTAGTGAAAGCTTGTTCACTTAATCCTCTTTACGGGCTCCCTATAAGGTCAAACAATCTCTATGAGTCCTTCATAGCTAACCCCAAAGTTAAGCTTACCTAACTTAATCCACGTCTTGTGAAATGCCTTATCTTTAGTAATTAAGTTGAAATGCACAAATTAGCATTGTTCAAGTGTTTTTAATCATCAATATGAATGGTTATAAGAAAGACTCAGCAGTTTCCAAAATACTCAAGCTGACAGAAACTTCATACTACAACAGTGACTATTTTACAACACTTTCCAGGATGAAAAATTTACCCATTTTTTTATATGTGGTACTATACTGTGTTAAGGAAGTTTTGACCAAATTTCGTAATATTTGGAGGTGTTTAAGGGGTTCAAATAATTTTTATAAAACAGTGCAACACAGTACCTAAGACAGTTTGCACCCTTCTGTGGAAACAGGCTTTTGGAGGGTCAAAACATAATCTTTTTCAGAGTTTTTACATGTTTTGAAAACCTAACACATAAAGGTATCTTATGGAAAAAGATTCACGAATGTTTGATGAGTTTTGAGTGAGTTATGGTCGAATGAAGTTGCATGTACCAATCTGCCAATTCTGGACAGCTTGACACACTTGGCTTGCATAAAATATTTGAGTGACCAAAACTCCATATGTTTGAATGAAACCAATTGCATGTAGATCCTAACTCAACTAAGGAACTTCCAGAAGAAAAATGAGAAACTTTTATTCATTTTACAGAGAGTTATAAGCAAAACCAAGTGACACAACAATCTGACAGACCATCTGCTGCACATCAAATTTGTTCTAAGGAGTTGAAGGCTCAAAACTCAATATTTTCGTATGAGACCAGTGGGGTTTGAACCCCAACGCATTAGCATTTACTCCAGAAGAAAAATCAAGGAATTTGGACATGAATTGACCAAGACATGGTCGTCCAAGGCACATGCAACAATTCTGCCAGATTCTTAACTCAACCATTCTTAAGAAAACTTCATTTTTAAGCATCCCATCATTCATAGATGTGGATTCCTTTGTTAGGGATTCAATCCCCACATCATATAACATGATATTTAAAAGAAAATACTTTAAACTTATAAAGAAAATGTGCATGCAAAGTCCAAAAATCCAGATTCTTATACAAGAACAAAACCCACATTTTTGATGATTTTGCTCATTTTTCTCAAGTTCATGATGGAAGTTCATAGATTTTCACCACATTATGGACATTTCTCATGTCCTTGGTGTTTTATCTCCCTTCTAGAACAAGAAAAAGAGTTCATCCATTTGGATGAAATAAAAGTGTAGAACAAAGTAGGAAAAATGGCATAAAAAGGTGCCAAAAAGTATGAAATATCACAAGTTTGGAGTTCTTACCTTAGGAGGATAATGCAAGTACTTCAAGTTCTTTAGGATTTCGTTTTTGGATGCTTGTAAGGGCTGAAAGTTTCTGGAGTTTGAAGGTTAAAATGATGAAGGTGATGGAGAGGACAAGTAACCTTCAAGAGAGAGAGGGAGAAAGAAGATGGATGGTCTTTTTTTTTAGAGTTTGAAATGAATCAAAACTAAAACAATGAGGGGGGGTTTAAGGGAGGGGGTGGCCGGCCACACTTGGGCCCCCAACCCTTTGCAACATATTTTTTTTTTAAAGAATAAGCCCAAAATCATTTTCTTGTAAAAATCACTTTTAACTAGCACTTTAATTGCAAAACAAACTTCTAAAATACCTTCTTGTTTTATTTTTAAATCTTATAAAAAGAAAAGTTTAAGTATAAAGTAAAACCCTATATTTTATATAGGTTATATGTTATTTAAGGTATTTTGGCATTTCACAAGGTGTTCCGGTTAATCTTGGGTCAAAACCGGGTCTTTTAGGCAACTACCGGGAATTCTAGCGATCTTTCGCTTTAATATATTCTGAATGGGTCCTATTAGGGTATATTCCCTCTACTAACATTAGTGAGGGTTTAACAGCTGCTAACCTGGAAGTTTAGATTTTTGCCGAATGTTACATCAACTGATGTGAAGAAATTTTTGCGTACTAACAAGAAAGGACCCATAACATTATAACCTAAGGTGCGTTAATTGACTTTTCAGGACTGTCATGTGTGGGTCATAGATTCTGGTGCATCTAGACACATGACATGTTACAAGCACCTACTGCATGATTATATTGTACATCCTGGAGGGTCAGTTGGTTTTGGTAATAAAACAAAGAGACATGTCAGAGGATACAAAGTTCTAGCCAATGGAACGATCTCAATTGAAAAGGTTCTATATGTTGAAGGATTGGGTCACAATTTGTTTAGTATTAGCCATTTCTGCGATAAGAAATGCAAGGTTCGTTTTGATGAAGACTACTGCTATATTGCTGATCCATTTGGTGTTAATATTTTCAAAGTTGATCGATATGGTGATCTGTACGTGGATAACTTTCCAACACTATCGGCGTCTAAGCCAAGTTGCTTAGTCTCAAAGGCTTCAATTGAGGAATGTTGGTTATGGCACAGAAGATTATCTCATCAAAATTTTTGGGATATCAACAAGCTACAGAGCGAGGGATTAGTTCTAGGTCTACCGGAGCTGAGAATAGAAAAAGTTTTGTTATGCCCGGCGTGTGAAATAGGTAAAATGAAACGAAGTGCTCACAAGTCAAAGACACAATCTAATTGTAAAGATTCGTTGGAATTAATCCAATGATCTCTGTGGCTCGATGCAGACTCAATCTATGAGTGAGAAAAAGTATAATATGGTTATGATAGATGAGTTCTCGCGATATACGTGGTTGGAGTTTTTAAGACAAAAGTCGGATGCGCCTGAATTGATTATCAAATTCATCAAAAAGATTCATGTTCTTCTACAACGTCCTGTTAGAAACTGCGAAGTGACAACAACATGGAGTTCAAGAATGATATGCTTCAGTCTTATCTTCAATCCGTTGGAATCTCATAATTTTTTTTGGAGACTCGTCAACAAAATGGGGTTGTTGAATGCAAAAACAGAACTTTGGTAGAAGCAACTCGAACAATGTTGGCATATTCTGGCTTACCTCCAAGTTTATGGGCAGAAGTAGTCGCGACGACGTGTTTTACTAAAACAGGACAATTATTAATAAATGCCTAATTAAAACTGCATATGAGATTATTAATAATCGTAAACCTAACGTCAAATTTTTACGTGTCTTTGGATGCAGATGTTTTGTACTTAAAGATCGAGAAAATCTTGCAAAGTTTCAAACAAAGGCAGACGAAGGAGTATTCATTGGCTATTCGCTGACGTCCAAGGCATATAGAATCTACAACAAACGTACAAGATCGGCCGTGGAAAGCATCAATGTATCCTTTGATGAAAATGTCTTATTGACTTCTGGACAATCCAGTTCAGGACTCAGACTTCAATTTGAAGCTTCTACTCAATCGGGAGTGGAACCTACACCTAAACAGACTAAGACTTCTGAATCAAATAAAAATTAGATTAATTCAGAACTCGATTTATTATTTTTTGATGCATTTATAGATATATGTACAGATATGGAAACTCCTACAATATGCAACAATGCTAACACACCGGAGACTAGTGCTGAATTGTCAGATCCTTCTGAAGAAATTAGTGCAACATCAAAGAGCGCAACTGCTGTAAATCATGAATCTTCTACTCTTGAAGATGTATCTAAACCGGTTATTCCTCAGACTGAACTAGTTTCAGAAGATACTACATCTGGAGATTCTACATCAGATTTATATCACCCTGAGGTTGAGCAACCAACGAGTGTAATTGAATTTAAGAAGAATCAGTTGTAGATATACCTGCAATAACTGATGAGAATGATGAGTCGAACACTCAAATGGAAATTCAAATCTTCCGAGAACTCATAAGTGGACTAGAGCACATCCTCCTGCAAACATAATAGGTGATGCCAAAGACGGTGTGAAGATACGATCTGCAACAACCGATGAATGCTTCCATGTAAATTTTCTGAGCTGCATTGAGCCCAAGCCCAAGAAAACTTCCGAACCGTTGAAAGATCCAGACTGGATAAATGCGATGCAAGACGAGCTTCTTGAGTTCAAGCGGAATGAGGTGTGACGATTAGTGAAGAAACCCAAGGATAAAACTATTATCGGAACCAAATGGGTTTTTAGAAATAAGAAAGATGAGGCTGGGATTATAGTTAGTAACAAAGCAAGACTGGTGGCGAAGGGTTATAACCAACAAGAAGGAATTGATTACGATGAGACATACACACCGGTAGCTCGGATTGAAGCGATTCGTATCTTCTTGGCTTACGCGACTCATAAGAATTTGAAGGTATTCCAAATGGACATCAAGTCAGCGTTTCTTAACGGGGTACTACATGAAAAGATTTATGTAAGTCAACCGGAAGGTTTCGTTGATCTAAAGCATCCTGATCATGTTTATGTCCTGGACAAGGCTCTTTACGGCTTAAAGCAAGCACCCAGGGCATGGTACAAAACTCTAACTACATATCTCACTGAGTCTGGCTTCACTAAAGGTACTATGGACACAACTTTTTTTCTCAAGAAACAAAGTGAAGATTTAATTCTAGTACAAATCTATGTTGACGATATTATATTTGGGTCTACAAATCCAAAAATGTATGTCGATTTTGAAAATACAATGAAAAGTCGATTTCAAATGAGCATGATGGGAGAACTAATTTTTTTTCTCGGTTTACAGGTTAAACAATCTTCGGAAGGAATTTTTATAAATCAATATAAATATATTACTGACATGTTGAAAAAGTTTGATTTAACAACAACCTCCATCATGAAAACACCAATGAATGACAACTGGTAGACTTTTGGATGCTGATTTACCCGGTAAATCGGTGGATCAAAAGACCTATCGTAGTATGATTGGTTCTTTACTATATTTGACTGCGATCAGACTTGATATAATGTTTGCAACATCATTTTGTTCTAGATTTCAAGCTAATTCGAAAGAATCTCACCTTATAGCTATTAAGAGAATCCTTCGGTATCTCAAAGGCACAAAGAGTTTGGGCCTTTGGTATCCAAAGGATTATGGTTTTGAGCTAATTTCTTTCACAATTGCAGATCATGCCGGAAACAGACTTGATTGGAAAAGCACTTCAGAAGCATGTCAATTCCTAGGGTACAAGCTCGTAAGTTGGTCTTCAAAGAAACAAAATTGCGTATCAACTTCTACTGCCGAGGTGGAATACGTCGTTGCAGCTAGTTGTTGCTCTCAAGTCATTTGGATGAAGACACAACTTCACGACTATGGCTACACAATGAATAAAATCCCAATTCATTGCGACTCCAAAAGTGCAATTGCCATTACGGCAAACCCGGTTCAACATTCTAAAACAAAGCACATCGACGTCAGGTACCACTTTATTAAGGATCATGTGGAAAAGGGAACTATTGAAATGCATTTTGTACCAACAGAGTTCGAGCTTGCAGATCTTTTTACAAAACCTTTAGATGAGAAAAGATTTAATTTTCTAATCAGCAAGCTTGGCAAGTTGATTACTTCTGCATAACAATAATTCTCTTTATCACATTGAGGGGGAGTATGTGTATGTCTATTTATATTGTATTTTTAAGTGGGAGTTAATAATACTTTTTTCCAAAAGACTGATGTCTAACAATTCAGGATGTGTGATTTTCCGTGATAGAAGTTTTTTCAAAAAAGTTGAATTTTTTTCTGGAAATTGGCTTAGTTTTCGCAACCCATTGGTTACGGAAAGCTTGGTTTTCGCAACATGTTGCTTGCGAAAACTACGGTTTTCGTATCTCTTTGCTTGCGAAAAGTGTCCATCATCTTTCAATCGCTTGTGAAAAGTTTTTCAACTTGGTGCTTTTCGCAACTCCTTTCTTGCGAAAAGTAAGATGAACAATGCTTGTCTTTTTCACGACAAGTCTTTTTCTGGTTTGCGAAAAGTGGGAGGTCCAATCGACTCGTGCCACATGTCATTTTCTTTGACATTAAGTCAAAAAAATTTCAAAAGTTTTCTTTCCCACTTTCTTTTGCAAAAACCACACGACTTTGCTACTGTTCATCTTCTTTCTACTCAAGAGCCAGTTTTGAATTTCTACACATCGATTTTCTTCATCAGGTAACATTTCGATCCAAAGTTTGCATCTTTAAATTCGTTTTTGAATTTTCAATTGTTATATCCGATTAGTTTTCTTGATTTCATGTTTCTTTGTACTCAATTTAATCTGAATATGTGTTTGCTACTGTTCATATACGAGTTTATTAATCTTGTTGATATAAGGTCTGTTCATTGAAATTTTGTTAAAAAATTTGTTGGGGTTTAATTTTCGAACATCTCTAAGTAAGTTTCATGCATCAAAAATTGATTTTGATCCATTTTAACTTTTGACCAGTATGAACTTGCGAAAAGCCCATAATCGTATGTTTACATTGTTTGCGAAAAGTTTTGAATTTCTTGAAAATTTGTCTAAGTCTCGTTTTCGTAACCCTCTGTTTGCGAAAAGTAATTTTTTTCATTGAGTTGCGAAAAGTTCTGGTTTTCGCAACCCATTGTTTGCAAAAACTAGCTTTTCTGTTTCTGTGGTTTGCACAAAGTTGGTGTCTCTGTCTCACTTCTTTGGCTTGCGAAAACCACACTTAGAAGACTTTTCAATTTTTTTTTCAAAAAGTGAAAATTTTCAAATCTGATTTTTGAGAACTGGTCTTTCACAAAAGCAGTTCCAATGGCTTCCAATCATCAAGAAGAGCAACAACACTTGGTTCAAGGCTTTGGTGAGCACATTCCACATGCCACCATTGACATTCCATTTCCATCCGCCAGATCAGTCAATCCATCTGTTACTGAAGATGGAAACCCAGATCATGCCTTCATTCATCCAAGAGATTACATAGAGATCAAGCCTAACAATCACCATGTGGACTTTGACACTATTGATAATTTATCCGGTGGTCAAAGAAATTCTTAAAGGTCATCCACTATGTTATGCCTTGACACAGACTGTGACAGTTTTTATGTTGTATGTGCAACAAGCCTTGAAGACCATCTCATTTGTTTATGAAAACTACCGTACCAGATTTGACATCCAAATTGATGACTACATCACTTTCTTGGACTCCACCGTCTAAGACTTGTACCGAGGTTACCTGAACAAAATTCCAGAGTTGGCAGAGATTCATTTGATCCATTTCCATCAGAGGAAGAAGTATTAGCTGGTATTCGAGACTTGGGCTATGTTGGTGAACTCAATCAAGTCAGTCAGTTCTACAAAAGCAATCTTCCTCATGTCTGGTATACATTGTTCTCTGATGTGTTTTCAATTTAAAACCGCAAGCGTACGAGAAGTGTAGCATACGTGTCGATCAACAGGGAGGCGATGGACTAAACACGGACTCGTTATAGACTATGGCCTAGCTACGGGAAATCATCAGTATTTTGATTTTTTAATAAAACATACTAAAAAGAAAGAAGAGACTATAAAAAAGGAGCTAACGGATATCACGTAATGTCAACTTTAGATTTTTGGTAACGGTGAGGATTTGTTATGCAAAATTACTTCAACCCTCTTTCGAGATGGAGAAGCTTTTCTAAACCAAGACTCACACTTACTTTCGTAGTATGTGTACGTTGGATTAAAACATTATAATTAAAACAAATATTTTTCCTCAAACTACGTCCCTAACTATTTTCATGTTAGGACAGTAGTCACTGGATCAATTTTGTCTTAAGTTATGATCACGCTATCGTTCGTATCAAAACGTACAAAATTAACTAAGGACATTTTATAAAAATCGGTTCATCAAACATTAAATTTTGTTATATGAAAAATCAACCAATTAAAACTCAAATTTTATTATGAAAACAATTGATTAATACCACAACGTCAATCCAAAGTGACCATTACCAATAAACGAAATCTAAATCACTAAACGAAACATAAATCTAAACAAAACAATAAAATTTAATCTATGAAAGCTATACAGATCGATCCAAAGAGTGTCACTCTCCAAGAATCGTTTTTAACCTAAGAAGTAAAATAAATTTAAGGACATTGCAAGAAATTAAATAAACGCAATAAATAAATATAAAGAGAAAAACATTAACAATAAATATGAAATTTAACTAAACAATACATTAAAATATAAAAATAAGGTATGGAGAAATAATGGAACGTTACAACGGATGTAAAATGTCGGATGAGAATCTGTCACAATCCATCTTTGTCTTTGATCCATCAAAAAGGTTGCATCTTCTTCACATCTTCAACGACTCAATAAACGAAGAAAAACTATAAACAATAACTACTAAACAAGACCTAAACCTAGATTACAAAAGAAAAGAAAAACTAAAACTAAAAGAAAAAGAAAAGAAACAAAATGAAACATGAGGAAGAAAACGGCTTTAGCCGTCGTGGGGACAAAGAAGAGAAGAGTAAAAAAAAACTAGAATCAAAGTTGTATTAATATAAAGAATTTGTCAATTCAGCCCCTGCAGTATTTTTAAAAACGCCCCTTTAGGCTTCATTTATTTCAAAAGTTTTCTCATGAAACTTTTTTTTTCAAAAGTGCTCCAACTTTGTGTCATCATTCTTTATTGGTCCACCGCATATAGATTGGTCAAATGTTCATCATCATCCATCTCTATATTTCAACGTAACAACCTGTCAAAACCCGACAAAACCACAAGAATACCAAAATAAAACCCCCAATGAGGATTAAACGAAATTAACTAAAAATTAAATAAATACTACGTGCAAACAATTAAACTAAACACAAAATGCAATTATAAACTAATATGAATGCATGCATAAAATGCATTTAACAGAACACCCACAAGCTAAACCTTTCTTGTCCCCAAGAAAGAGATTAGAAACTATTACGGAATGGATGAAAAGAAGAAAAAGAAAAGCAAGCAACGATCTCCACAATTATTAAAGCAAGTTGATACACGACATCACTAGACACAATCTAATGTTAGGCTTCCTCATGTACAAATGCAACTTGTTACCACATGTTCAAATTGCAAATATTAGTAGAAACACATATTTCACCGAAGAGTCAAACCGACACAGCACCAAAGCAAACATATTACAAAAAATGCATCTTATCGGATTTTACAAACATTACCATAGCCGTTAAGGGAAGGGAAAGATGATCTGCATGGATGGAAGCTCACGGTTTCGCTCAATTCTCTCAAGTGTGTTTAGGGATGTGTATACGCTCAACGCCTACCCAATCGAGAAATATGAAATGCATTCTTGACGCGTTTGAAACAATTCTCAAGTCTAAAGAAATTCCATAAAGTTGCATAAATCGAGGACTATCGGGTAAGGTTAAGGGTTAAGGTAGGGATTGAGTTTGGTTATCGTGGTTTGAAGATTTATTCGGTTTCAAGCAATTATTTTTGTGCACATAATACTTCCTTCCTACAATTTCCAACGGATCTCAACTTATTCATTGCAAAACTAACTATATAAAAGCATATTATTTTTTTCTTGCATTTTCCTTTTTTTGACTTTTTTATGCTTTTTCTTTTGAATTTTTTTTGATTTTCTTTTACGAACCCACAAGCTATGCTTGTTTATGAAGTTCTACCAACCCACAAGCTATGCTTGTTTATACTACTCAAACTAAATGCTTCAATCCATTTTTCATCTTTCGGAAAGAACACCTATATGTGCATTTTGGTTGGTTTAGGTATGTATGGTGTTCAAGAAAATGATAAGTGTTTAGGCTCAAAGTGGTTGCAAAAGGGAAAATATTTTTGTAATTTTGTGAATAATGATCATTTATGAGAAAAGAAGGCTTTTATGCAAATATTATAAAAAATTTAGATGAGAAATGAATCAAAAACCTAGAAATACACCTCGATGGGAGGTAAACACATAAGAAATTAGAAAATGGGTTTAATTATTAATGTGTCAATCCAATACGTCCCAAATTCTCACAAGGTAAAGTCCATCCAAGTAGTCGTAAGTGTAATGTAGGGGGACTACGATAACAAAGTTAATCCTAAAAGATTGCATGGAACAATATGCAAAGTGGTGTGTGTAAGCGACTAGCTAACCGTGTTTCTAAAAATAATCTTTACATCAAGGTTAATATAATCACAAAATACTTTAGTACACCTAATCAAAATATTTGATGCAAAGTGAGAGCTGATTACTAAGAGCTCTAAAATCATGGAGAAATGCCAAAAATCTTTTTTGAATTTTTGTTTATACAATGCATATGCATGAATTCAAAAAAAAAATGCAATAAAAAAGGGAAACTATGCATGATCTTTCACTAAATGCAAAAAAATGATCAAATAAAGAGAAAAGAACTAAACAAAAAAATGGATACTCCACCCACAAGCTAAAATGAGCATTGTCCTCGATGCTTGAATACGGGTAAAAGTAAAAGAATCAACAAGAGGGAAATGACTTGACATCGTGTGTGTGTGTGTACCATGGATGAATTTCGATGCAAAGTGATCAAATCCTATAGTTTTCCCGGTGGTGGCAACCCAACTAAATAATTAAGCACAAGACCATAGTATTTTCAATGACAACTTACAAGGAAGCAACCCACAAGCTATTTTTAATCATATCAAAGCATAACAATCGTCTAAATTGAATTAAAACGTGGAAAGAATGTACCCAATGATGAATTGCATGCTTCTTGTATCTAGAACGACTTTCACGATGAAAGTGTGGATGTTCCTTAAAGCTTGAAGCTCTTGAAATCAATTAGAATTGGAACCTGTACAAACATGAATAAAAAATAGAAGTAATCCTATAAACTAAAGAAAAAGGGGATTATACTATTCCTAAAATAAATAAATTTTGGTTTTTTCTAAAAAATTGGAATAAAAACTGAAATATATAAAATAAAATAAAATAAAAACGTAAAGAAAAAGAGAGAAATAAACTTTATGGACCAACTTCACGGCCGGGGAGAGTTTTTCACGGTCGGGGACTCTCATCAGAATTTGACTTGAATATTTCACGCCCGGGGAGAATCTTTCACGGCCGGGGACTTTGGTCAGAGTTTTAAACAAAAGGTAAAAACAAAAGAAAATATTTACAAGTGTTAGGGAACACTTTTGGGGACGGTCTTCAAGCATTTGAACCCGAAAAACTGAAAAATTTGCGGTAGCACAAAGAGGGAAAAACGGAGACTCGTTTTAAGTCACGAGTTTGACTTTGGATTAAGAGTTAAAGATAAGGGGGAGAATGACTCGTTTACCGTCGCGAGCTTGACGAATATTAAACAAAAAGAGAGAAGAGAGGGAATGGCTCATTTAGCGTCATTAGCTTGACGAAGTATTAAATGATAGAGACAAAATGTATGAATCGGTGTAAGTCAAAGGATAGACTTAAGTGGTCACCAATTCATATGGGTTGCGTAATCACATAAAAGTCACACCGTATAATCGGCGTGTTTTCATTATAAAACAAGTTACACAACCTATAGCCGAGAATTAAATAAGAGTAAAGAAAGAAGGATCAGTGATGTCCGACGTGACACATAAAAAAAACCGAATCCTAGTAAAATTAAAAATAACGCGTGAGACGTATTAAACAAGATTGAGTAAGCATCACACATCACCTCTAATGGTGATAACTATCTCTATCATAGCAAAATACACGTCTCAACGGTCCGCATCTGACACTATTAAGTGTGAATAATTAAACACTGCAAAAAGAGGTGGATTAGCGGAGGAAAATAAAAATAAAAAACGCTACATAGTGAATGGGGACGAAAAGAAAATGGAAAAATAGAAATCGGACAAAGACATAGACTAGTACGTCCAAAATAAAGTCCATATTAGCCTGATTGCGGTTATAAATTTAATACACATCATGTTTTTGGTGCCGTTGCAGGGGACAAAGAAGAGAAGAGGAGAAAAAAAAACCTAGAATCAAAGTTGTATTTATTTAAAGAATTTGTTAATTCAGCCCCCTCAACGTTGCAACATTTTTAAAAACGCCCCTTTAGGCTTTATTTATTTCAAAAGTTTTCTCATGAAACTTTTTTTTTCAAAAGTGCTCCAACTTTGTGTCATCATTCTTTATTGGTCCACCGCATATAGATTGGTCAAATGTTCCAAAAATCCATCATCATCCATCTCTATTTTTCAACGCAACAACCTATCAAAACCCAACAAAACCACAAAAATACCAAAATAAAATCCCCAATGATGATTAAACGAAATTAACTAAAAATCAAATAAATACTACGTGCAAACGATTAAACTAAACACAAAATGCAATTATAAA
The DNA here is from genome assembly GCA_033807775.1 of Saussurea involucrata. Classification (NCBI taxonomy): domain Eukaryota; kingdom Viridiplantae; phylum Streptophyta; class Magnoliopsida; order Asterales; family Asteraceae; genus Saussurea; species Saussurea involucrata. Next base: position 263,602,459 of record CM066321.1, read on the forward strand.
CTAATATGAATGCATGCATAAAATGCACTTAACATTCTCAGTGATCAACAAATGTCTAACTTCTAAGCATTCTAGGATGGACAATGCTAGTTCAGCCATTCATAAGTTTTTTCATGATGTGGTGTACGACTTGCATGTTGACTATTCAATCATCTTCTAGAATGAGTTACAAGAAAGAGTTGAGGCAAAAGCAAATAGCAAGGCAAAGACTTTTCTTCTATATTAGAGATTTCTTCAACTTATTGTGCACAACATGTTAAGATCAAACAAGGATATTCCAAGGCGACTCTGACATCCTTATGTTCCAGAGAAAGCAATGAGATATCTTCAAAAACAGAAGAAACAGTTCCAGTTTGAAGTGCCTATTCTGTAAACTCTTATCAGGTATGTTGATCCGAACGATGAGTGTGTTAGGGAATACCGAGAGTCCATGGTCTAGCCAGAGCCGGAGGGACCTACCCAGAACTCAATCCCTAGAAGAGAGTAGTCAGTGAGGATTCATGAAGCACGGGCTACAGAACGAGGAGAGTAGAGGGAAAATTCTGAGAGGGGGCTGGTGGGGGTCATAATTTAAAACCTGAAGACATAGAATCATCGTCTTTGGACACACATTTAGATGATCCTATGGTTCAAGCCGACAAAGCATTGATTCCACAACATAGTGGAACTACTTTATCTGCCGAAGCACTTGAACTTTCTGATGATGGTTCTGAATCTGACACTGCGTCGGAATCAGCTACTGACATGCACATAGATGATGTCAATGATGAAGATAATGATAATGATGATGATGTGGGTAATGACAATCAAGGTGGTGCATCTGTTTTCTTTGATGTTTCTGAATTTTCTGAGTTTATAACTGCTGAATTAGATACCGTTGTATCTAATAATGTGGGAAATATAAGGAAAACCGAGGGTGAATTAGTTGAAAATATAAGTGAGTTTGCGTGTGATGGGAGAGATAAAAATGATGCAAGTATGAGTGCTCCCTTAACCTACTACTCCAGAAGGGCAACCATATCCACATCGACATCCACTTCCAGATCTCATCCGTTGGGATTAGGTATTGAAAAAGACGTTAGTAGCCCAATAACGCACTTGCACACCCAAGCCATTCACTCAATTTCCTCTCAATAGGAAGTCGTTTCATTTTCTCATGGGGATGTAGCACATGATCTACCTTTTTCTCACTCGGAGAGTTTAGATATTGAATTAGAAAGACATTTGCCCCAGTTTTTAATTTCTTTCACTACACAATCGAGTCTAGATCTTATTACAAACTTATTACATTCTTTGACTAGAACACTAACGGTTCTTTCTGCTAATGTCGGAAGTCTAACTCGACCGGAACACTCCGAGTAGATCCTACTTCTGGACTACAAGGACAGAGTGGAAGTCCTACCAACGTTAACGATATTCCAGCATTGAACGTAGGCCACACGGTTGTTCATTCAACTGTTGTATCAACAGGTGCTCTAAGTGACCTTGGTGTTACTTTACCAGACTTCGTGTCAAAGGAATTTGTCAACGGCGCCTTAAAGGCTGTTGAGGATCGGATGATAAAGCAGTTGGATGGTATCAAAAGATTGTTGAAGGAAAAAGATCCGATAGTTGAAAGAGAACCTGAGAAAACACCAACACCGCCACCTGTACAACCACCTGTTCAACCACCTGTTCAACCTTGAGCTGAAGGACATGCTCTTTGCCAAACTTTTATCTATCTCACCTAATGATCCTCAAAACCAAACACTGATTTCCCTACTACAAAACTTTCAACCCAAACCAGCTGTTCAACCTCAACCATCAACCTCAACATCAGTCAGTTCTTCTGAGTTTTCTGAATTCAATTCAGAATTCCTTTCAAGTCTTGCAGCCATGAAAAGTTCAATTGACAGTCTTTCTGAAAGAGTTGGTGCATTAGAGTCTACTTGTAAGGCTCAAGCTCATGGGGTAAAAAGAAAGCATGATCATGAGGGGGAGATGAGTAAGAGACAAAAGGTTTCTGAAGCTGAAGCTGAAAATTTAGGGAATGCACTAAGTACTGATGATGTAGTGCAGATGTATGAATCTGGTGCCTAAGGTGAAGAAAGTAGGAGACAAACTGTTTTGTATGTTGATCCTAATGCTGAACCGACGATTGAAAAGCCTGAGATAAATTTGGAGGAGATAAGGGAGATTGATGACTTATATGTGGAGATAGTGGTTGTCAGTTCAGATGATGAGGATGAAAATGAAAATGAGTATGAAAAGTTTTGGAAGATTAAAGAAGAATTTGATGAACTGTTAACTGTTAACCGTTACCGCTGATGAAGTTTCTGCCAATCAAAGTCAGCCTGAATTCAATGAAAAAGAGGCAGAATTCTTACAATAGTTCTATGGCCGGTAACTCCTGAAGAAATTGTTGTTAGCCCAATTTGCACTCCTGAGTTTACTGTAAGTACTGTAAGTGTTGCTTCTATGGCTTAAACTATTCCTGTATCAGATATTCCTGTAAGTCAAGCTACTCCTGTACAACCTGAAGTCTCTTAGCCTGAATTACCTGAATTTGTTGATGTTAAACCTGGAGAACCGGTAATTCCACCTGTTGTTCCTATTTCACATTCTGATCAAGCAGATCATTCTAACCCTTCCAGTTCACAACCTGGTCCTTCTACTTCAAGACAACCTCAATCTGACCTAGCTGAAGAAAAACTCCGTCTTCTGAAGCTGAGAACACCATTTCTTGAAGATTCTGAAAGAAGACTGTTTGTTCATTATATCAGAAGGTTAAATCCTTATGCAGTATTGGGAGTGAATGATCAATCTGATGCATTCAAGTTTGAATACTTCTAATTAATGAAATCCAAGTGTCAACCTATTCATTATGTCATATCAAAGAGGTTGATTGTCTCAATCAAAGAAGTGTCTCCAAAGAAATTTTACAAGATATGGTATTCAGTTTTGAGGCAAGATTGAAGAAATTATACATTCTCTGAAGCGAATTTCTGTCATTTACTAATTGAAGATTTTGAGTTCATGTATCACTACTTCAGAGATATGACAATCAGAAGGGAAGCTATCACTCTTGCTCTGAATGCCATCAAAAGGTTTCTTAATATGCATATTCTCTATGTCCACTGCTATGACTTTCAGCTTGGTCTTGAAAGTGATCAACTGATTATCAATATGATAAGGCCTAACCAAAGGATACCAGATATGGAGAACTTTCCATTATTCTTGATCTTAGAAGAACCAGAATTTGGAGTTATTTACTATAATGAAGAGAATGAGAAGATATTTTCGAGGTTCAGTGAAATTGCTAAGTATTCCGATGGTACATTGAAAGTTATAAGGCTTCAGTTGGATAACAAGCTTCAGATTAATGATCGGAATCGTACGGAGAATAGAATGCCTACCATTGAAAGGAGTTTGTTGGTCAGGGCATTAAATGAGCATTAGGAAAGAATTAACTTCAAAAGAGCCATAAGAAGAATTGAAACTTATCTGGAGTAAATAAGAATATCATCTATGAAAATGAAAATGAACTTATCCAGGTATGGTTTACATACCCTATTCATAAGATCCATAAATATCGGTGCATTTGTCAATCCAAATGGCATGGCTAAGAACTCATAGTGTCCACATCTTGTTTGAAATGTTGTTTTAGAAACATCCTCTACTTGTACCTTTAATTGATGATAACCTGAGCGTAGGTCTTTTTTTAGAAGTAACTTTCCCCTTGTAACTGATTAAACAAGTCATCAATCTGTGGTAAAGGATATCTATTCTTATTGGTAACCTTATTTATTCTCGGTAATCAATACACATTCTCATCGTTCCATCCTTCTTTTTAACAAACAATAATGGTGCTCTCCAAGGTGACGAACTTGGGCGAATAAAGCCTTTATCAAGAAGTTCTTGTAATTGACTCATAAGTTCTCTCATTTTTGAGGGTGCAAGTCTATATGGGGTTCAGGCTATTGGTTTAGCTTCTTGTACCAAATCAATATGAAACTGTACTTATCTATCTGGGAGCAATCTAGGTAAATCATCAGGAAAAACTTCAGGATAATCACATACAATGGGTATTTCTTCTGTCGGTTTCTTTTCTTTTACAACAACAATTACATATGCTAAGTATACCTTGCATCCCTTTTGAATGCATTTCCTTGTCTTCAGGACATAAATTAAGTTAGGAGAATGTCTATCGTGGCCACCATAAATGGTAAGCTTCTTACCCTCCCTGTTTATAATTCTTACCATTTTCTTATTGCATACTATATGAGCTTGATTTTCAAATAACCAATCCATACCTATCACAATATCAAATTTACTAATACTTATAGGTAAAAGTCGGATAGGGAAGTAATAATTATCTATTTCGATTGTGTTGTCTTTATATACCTCGTCTATTAGTGTAGTACTACCATCTACTATTTCTACCTTAATCTTCTAATCTAGTTTCCTAGATGAACTTTTTAGTTAACCACTAAATTTTGTAGATACAAATGAGTTATTGGCTCCAAAATCAAATAACACTTTTGCAGGATTTTCATCAATAAGGAAAGTACCTGATACCACGTCTTTGGTATTTCTTTGGTTTCTTCTGTGGTAAGTTGAAATACCCTCCCTTTGGCTTTTTAGCTTCTATTTTACTTCCACTAGTACTCGCGATTGCTCTCCTTGGCTGTACATATTTCGGATTTGGACAATTGTACAATAGATATTCCGTTGAACCACAATTGTAAAAACTTTTCTTATTAGTATAATTGCTAGCCATGTGACCCGGTCGACCACAACTATAACACAAATTTCTTCCCATGGTACATTCCCCATTGTGTCTTTTATGGCAGTTGGGACAAAGGGGTTTATCGAAGGGTCGCCTATCCTCGATTCTAGGTCTCTTAAATTGGTTGCTAAAATTTCTTCTTTCAAACTTCCTTTTTCCGAAATTTCTGATATTTGGCACGTAACAGTCTTTTTCAGCCAACATTGCTAATTCTACAACTTCTTAAAAGCTTTGAGGTCTAGACATATTCACAAACCTTCGTAAATCTTTTCTTAGTCCGATTAAAAAGCGATTTATTTGTTTCAGTAGCTACTAGATAAGTTGTGAAATGATACTTTTCTGTGAAAGCTTCTACATAGTCTTCCACCCATTTGTTTCTTTGTTCTACTCTTAGGAATTCTTCTTCCATCATTTTTATTCGAATATCTGGACAATACCTTCCATAAACTAGTTCCTTAAACTCTTCCCAGGGCATGGTTGCTATCATTGCCATGCTTCTGGTGGATTGAATAGACTTCCACCAATGTAGAGCATTAATTTTTAACTTGGTGGAGGAAAACCTAACTTGTTGGTAGGGAGCTCATTCACCGATTGAAAACAACTTTCCATATCATCTAGCCAATTCATTGCAACTATAAGCCCTCCCTTTCCATCAAAGATTGACGAATTAGTATTAGTAAGGGATATGTAGTTGCTTTCATGAGTATGACCGTTGTCATGTTCTTGTCTATTTTGATTTTTAATTTTTCTCCCTGGTGTTGAGTTTTGGTGCATGACAGCTTGAACCTGGGCTATTATCGTTGGTAAGCTTTCTTGTATGCCTCTAGAAATATCAGTTGCTATGTCAACTCCTCCAGTTGATTCCTCCTGATTTGTTCTACGTTGATTATGTCCTTGGTCAATTCTTGGTGGTGAAGAACTTTCTGTGCCACATCTAACTGTTCTTTGAGTATTCATTCTAAAGAAAAAGAATTTAGACATATAAATATACAATTACATTTTTATTATACATATGCTTCATACAAAAATTGGGAAGGTACAAAATTTAAGAAATATTTTCCCTTTATCTACATCCCTTGTTATGATATATCAGATAACTATCTATCTATTATACAAAAACTTTTCTAACTACATATCAATACCCTCATACTCTATATCTAACTTCATCTAATAACTAAAATTTTCACAGGGGTATCGCTACTTTAGCCATGCTTTATAGGATAGTGACTTGATGTCATCTTCTTTGTTATATACCATTCCTATGTCATCCCATTCGATGCCAACTTGAGTTCCCACACATCCTTTGAAAACTTGTTTAACTTGAGCAATTAAGAAGAGACATTTGTGTAACACCTCGAAATTTCCATTATTGTTGTATATTTTGGGAGAACGTTTAAATAATGAGAAGGCGTTATTTTAGACAAAATGTATGATTTATATGTTGAAGGGTCAAAGTGTAATTGACCAAAGTGTTAAGCGATTCGGAAACTTATGAATTTTGAGGGTTAGTTTCGGTTATTTGGTTATATTTTTGGGTTTAATGGTAAATTGATGGTATAAGAGTTTATAAGGGGGAGGTCGGCTGAAACATTGAGAAAAGATCTCAATTTTGGTTCTTTAAGTCGGTTCCCAAGCAGAACAGAGAGTTAGTCAATCAGTAAGCAATCCTACCATCTTTTCCAAAATCTTTTCCTTTTGGATTGATACTTATAAGCCAAATTAACTTCTGATTCAGCTATCGAGTTGTTGAAGAGGCAAGCTTGAATCAAAGCTTCTAATTTGGGTCTAAGTTTTATCCAGGTGAGTTAATCTAACTTTTGATATTATTGCAATTAAAATTGAATAGTTTCTATGAAATTAAACGGTATAAATGTGTTAGAAATATTGGAGTATATGTATGTGTTTGAGAATTTGATTTTAAAGGAAGTCAGTGGTGAAAATCAAGTGCATGTCGATAGTTACCAGATAAAAGAGTAGTATCCGGTAAACTCTCATTCGGGGGTGTCCGGAAGATATAGGTGTCCGGTAAAAAGGTTGAAAGTATCCGGTAAGTAATTTAGTTTTCGGATAGTTAATTTACCGGATGGCATCCGGATTACTTTGGTTTCCGGATGTCACCGGATTGTGTATACTTTCCGGATATCAATTTTGAACTAGTTCCGGATTCTGATAGTTTCCGGATAGGGGTTCCGGAGACATAATCCGGATAGCTTTCCGGTAGTGTCCGGTAACTAATGGGTGTCCGGTAAGTAATGATGTTCCGATAACTTTTGAGTTTCCGGTAACTAGTGTGTTCCGATAACTCTTGAAAGGGAACAATTATATCTACTTGAAATTCAATCGTGGCAATATGAATATACTTATAACTCGATTTTAAGTATGATATGATTTGACGTATGATTTGGTTGATACAAACTTATGTTAGGAAGTGTAATGGATCCATAGGCACTAGTATTATGTAACACGTGGAATAGGCGTGGACTAATCGTAATTCCCGTGTAATTGATCAACGTGGAATAGGCGTGGATTAATCGTAATTCCCGTTGAATGGAAATGAGGAATAGGCGTGGGCTAATCGTAAATCCCATTTTGTAACAAGATGTGAATTCGTGGGATAGGCGTGGACTAATCGTAATTCCCAATTTCTATAGGAAGGAAAGAGATAAGCATGGCTTAATTGTAATCTCTACTTCCTCTCCAAGAAATAGGCATGGACTAATTGTAATTTCTTGGATATGAGCAATGATCTAGAATCCATGGAGATTCGTAGTGGGCTCTTGAACATGATGATTATGACTTGCACAGTGTTTGTTATACTCATGGAATCGAGTATGATTCTCGTCATCGAAAGATGCTATGTGTACGGTAAGAAAGTTGAGAACAGGTTTGTTTATACGCTTTGTTTACAATTTTGGTTTTCCAAGCTTATAAAAGTTTTAATTTTGAAAATTTGATGTTCTCACTAGGCGTAAGCCTAATCTTTTTAAATTAAAATTTTCTTACCAGGTACTAGCTCAGGGAAGAATAAGCAGGGATGAGTGTGGAGAAGTTCCAGAGTTTTACTTTTGGGAGCTATGTTTGGAGAAGTTAGTAGAACATCGATTTTTGGAGATATTATAGAGAACCCGCATAATCTAATGTTATTGGTTATAATTTAGATTAGTTGGTTGTTTATGACATGTCAATTGTAATTAGACCTTGTCACTAATTCTCCGTTTATGAATGAAACTTTTGGAAGGATGTTGTAAATTATTATGATAATTTAAGGTTTAAATTTACTGTGGTTTTTAGGGTGTTTCAGCTTGGTACCAGAGCCTTAGTTTAAGTGAACTAGGTATGATCGTGAGATACCTAGACTTAACCTGAGATGAATTAAGTTATGATCTGTGAGATTTGGGTAGAAGAACTGTGATGATGGTAACGAGGATTCTTATGTATAGTGTGTTCATAATTTCAATTAGCTACTGTTATTATGAATATATTGTTACGCAAGCATACTTGTTTTAAATTGTTATAGTGATTAATGAACGTTAAAGTATGTTTCTTGTGTTTGGGTGCATGTAACCATTTCTTATGGTTATCTTCTTGTGCTTCTTCAGAATACAATGGTGAATACACCAAGTAGATGTCCTAATTCCTCAGAAAAAAGGGTAGTAAATGATTGGGCGGTAGAGAAGCAACCCGAAAGGGTTGGAACTTATGAGAGTCCACCAAGGCCACCTATATTGGGAGAAGGAGGAAGTCACGCGCAACAAACGAATGCCGGTACCTCTAACCCGGTGACGACATAATCAACTATGGAATCTTGCATGATGGAGAACATGATGCGAGTCATGAATAACGCACTGACTCAGCAACAAGAGATGTTTATGAAAATGTTTAATGACCGAAGTGTTGAGTCACGAAGATTGGGTATTGGTACGGTAACTCCACCAGTTATCCCGGTACAGAATGTGAATAGAAGGATGGAGAAAGTTTGTTCGTATAAAACGTTTTTGAGCTGCAAACCCCCTGAGTTCGCTGGGTCAGACAATCTATATGCTTATATGAATTAGATAAGAGAGATGGAATAGGCTTTTAGAGCTTGTGAGTTGTGATGATGAATCGAAGGTTAGAATTGGATCCCAGATGTTACGCGGAAACGCTCTGACCTGGTGGAACATTGTGACATCGACAGTAACGGCTCCAGTGTTGGCCGCCATGACGTGGGAGTCGTTTAAACGAAAGATTTTAGAAGAATATTGCAATGAAAATGAAATGGACCGAATCGAAGAAGAGTTTCGAACTCTTAAAAAGGTACTTTATCTGTACGGGAATACACTCGTATATTCCTAGAGAAGCTGAACTTGGTGGGGCATGTGGCCCCAACTGAAAAGGAGAAGATTAAAGCCTACCTGAAGGGCTTACAGGCTGACATGATGTCGCGAGTTCGAAATTCAAAAGCTCTAACACTGAGAGAAACGATAGAGCAAGCTAAGATCATAGAGGAGGTCTACACCAGAGACAAAGAGTGATAAACCCAGAATCTAGCAATGTAATATAGAGAGAGAATCTAGAGAGCAATAGTCATCCATATATTGATCAATGAGTACAAATGACAAATTGCTATAAGTGTTCTAGATTGTTGTAGATTGTTATCTAACTATTGAACTAGACATGCCTATTTATACCCATAACATACAAGGTATAAATGCATTATGAACTAATACAGTACATTGACTTTACAGTAAATCTTGAATACAATAATGCTCTAACAATCTCCCCCTTTGGATTCAAGATTTAAAAAATATGACAGCACTCTTCAGCTCTTTGTAAAGTCAATCTTCTCCAACAGACACTCTATCAAACCATCTTCAAGTCTTGTACATGAAAACAGATCTTTGTAGCATTATCAGTCTTTAACAAACAGTAACTTCTCGTATCCTTCTTGATGCAAGAACCTTAGTTCTCATATTAACTTTAAGGATTCGAAACCATCAGATCTCGGACCAAGAAGGATGCGAAATCATAGAATTCGGATGCAAGAGGGTGCGAAACCATCCATTTCGTATTAAGTTGGATACGAAACCATGGAATCCGGATGTAGAAGGGTTCAAAACCACGTGATTCGAATCAATAAGAGTTCGAAACCATGGGATTCGAATCATGTAGAGTGCGAAATCAAGGAATCCGGATCAAGGCAAGTACGAAACCAACGGAAGTCGAATCAAGTTGGGTCCGAAACCATGGAAGTCGTATCAATAAGGATACGAAACCATGAGGATTCGTACCAAGGCAAGTGCGAAACGATGAGAATTTGAATCAGAAGGATAGAAGGATGCGAAATCATCTATATTATTGAACTTTTAGGTGTAAGCACATTCCGAAACGCTCAGAACTAAGATAACCAAATTCAGCAACATTTCAGACTTCACATGATCCGAAACCAATATTTCTTGTATTTTGAATGATTTCTTGAACTTAGTATCTTCATCTCTTTGATCTTGAATTGTCTTCGACATAAAATTGAATTAAACATTTCTCCCCCTTTTTTGATGAAAGTGAGCATCATGATCATCAAAAACCTTTTTCAATTTCAGTCGCGTCTCTGAGTATTACTAACAATCTCCTCCTTAATGAATAACCTTGATCCCCCTCAAAATAAGAATTCTGGAGCAATTTGTTTTCTCCCCTGAAAGTATGCATATATTTCATTAAAAATATTCATTTCAAATACAGTGCATTAATGAAAACATTTATACAAGGAATATAAAATTCATTGAACCACATTTTATAACTACTAACATTTGATCATTTGAAAACATTACAAAAGAAATTCAACTTAATGAAATTTAACAGATTTTTCAATCAAATGAAATCAAATGCATGTGTTTGGATTCAAATACAAGACATCATTGCATATCAAGTTAACAATGTTCAGTTTCAACCCCTTTATTAAATCTATTTGGTGTGCTAGCATGCGAAATATGATTAGCATCAAGCATATGCCATTCTAAAACATATAAGAATACTTTGCTCTACTCACACTATTTGTCCAAAATCAGGATTTTCACAAATTTACAAGTTTATCGCGACTTTGTATTTTCCCTAAGTTTCAAGAGATGTGTGCTCATTGGCATCTTTTGATTTTGTGCACATTGGCATCTTTTAATTTTGTGCTCATTGGCATCTTTTGATTTTGTGCTCATTGGCATCTTTTAATCTGTGCACATTGGCATCTTTTAATCAAAAAGTTTAGTAAGAATAAGATACACCGTTAAACATGACTTTCTATCTGGTTCTATAGCAGGATTTGGGTTAGCAAATCCCAGACCAGTTGGCCTTAGGTGCTAGGTGTCGAGCACCCCTTAGAACTTAATTTCCCAAACCAGAAAGGCCACATCGATATATCTTAAACCCATTTGTACCAGTAGAACATGGCTTTCTATCTGGTTCTATAGCAGGATTTGGGTCAGCCGATCCCATACCAGTTGATCTTAGGGACTAGGTGTCGAGCACCCCTTAGGACTTACTCTCCCAAACCAGAAAGGCCACAGGTACAAACTTTCAAACTAAATGATTTTTTATTTGTTTATTTGATGCATCGCAATCACTTGGTTCTAAAAACATAATGCTTCCCCCATATTTTTGTTTCCATCCATCACTCAGACATTTAGGCTTTTTGAGCATTATATTCTATATAAGTCCAGATTCACATAACTTTGAGCATTCAGCATAATTTCATTCATGTTTTGCTGACCTTTCAATTTATTTTAGAAGTGAAAGATGAAACAAATATAGCTCAGATAATACAAAAATACTTGTAAAATCACCTTTGACACACATTTCATTCATTGAATGAAAATTGAAAAAATTTCACTTCATTGAATTAAATTGTGAAGGTTCAAACATTCAAAGCAGTAGAAATAAAACATAATGCAATGTTACCTTTCACCACTTGTTCCTTGAAACAGAAAGATGTGACAGTTAAGGATATCACCTGATAAGTATGAGTTCTAAACTGATTTGTTTAGAATTCTTAGTCTTTGAAGTACGGGTCCTGAACTGAATTGTTTAGAAGCCATAGTCGTTGAAGCACGGGTTTTGAACTGATATGTTCAAAAGCCAAAAACGTTGAAGCACGGGTCCTGAAATGATGTATTCAGAAACCAATATCTTTGCTCTCCCTTAATGGTACATGTACTCATAAAAAATTCACCGCTTCTCTTATGTTTTCAGTCATGTGTGTGGTATATATGTAACATTCAACACAACACATGATGAACCTGCAAAACAGATTAAGCAGATTTTGGTACCCAACGGCACTTGGGTCCTAGTGTGTTAGGTGTAGATTTATTAAAAGGAATACTGTAAGTACCGTACCAATAAGAAGTATAATCTTTATGCACAAAGTCATTTGAACCACAGTAGGAACAACAAATTTTCTTATGTGCCAACCTAATTAGATGATTTGTGGAATAAACAAGATTAGGTGGAACAAAAGATTTACCTTTCGGAGCATTGTTCCTCTTTGCTTTTGGTGTGGATACATATGATTTTGGCACATCTTTTTTTGGAACTGTTGTGCCTTTGACTCTCCATTCCATCTTCACCTTCTTGAAGACTGGAACTTCTTCAGGTTTGGAAGTATTAACTTTAGGCACTTTTGAATCCTTATCCGATTTATCAAGCAAATGATTATAGAAGAGATTTGTTGAACGAATCTGATCTTTTGAGAAATCAGTTGATCTATTAAATTGTTTAGAAGGAATGTTTTTAAAACTTGAACTTGAAGCAGTTTTAAAAGAGCATTCAGAATCATTTGAAATAACAAATGGAGTCTGAAAGATAGTATCAGGATTGACTTGATTTGAGACATCAAATTTAAAAATGATATCTTCAAGTTCTTTGACTTTGTTTATCAAAACATTTTTCTCATTAAAAATTAGATCAAATTTCTTTTGGAGATCAGATTTGATCAATTGATCCTTCATAATATCAGCTGATAAACCAGATAATCTTTTGGTAAGATTAAGAATCGCATCTTCAAAATATTCGCGTTCCGATTCAAAATCTTTTTCCAAAAACTTTTATTTTATCAGTAATCTCTTTGAAAATTTCCATAATTTTCTTTTTAAGGGTTTTACTTTCCTTTTCAAAGAGATTTTTCTTTTCCGCAAAATCTTTTCTTTCTTTTTCCAAAAGATTTTCTAAATCAGAGATTTTCAGGGAAAGTTCAGAACTTTTAATCTCAAAAGATTTTCGTTCATTTTCAAATTTAGCTCTTTCTTTTTCGAGCTTGTCTTTTTCTAAAAATAAAACTTTCTCAAAGTCAGAAACTTGTTTTGAAAGTTTTATACATTTCAGCTCAGTTAGTTCCTTTTCTTTAAGAACTTTCTTTGAAGAAAGAGACTCTCTTTCACGTTCAGAAAGCTTTTTCTTCAAATCAACATTTTCATCTTCCAATGTTATTCTTTTCTCTTGAACTTCTTTTAATTGAGCATGTAACTTTAAGTTCCACTTCACTCTCTTTTCTTCCCTACTCTTCATATTAGCATTTTCTCTTTGAAGAGTTGTTACTTTCTCTTGAAGATTCTCGATTTGATCGTGCAGACTTGAGTTGTCTTTCTTTGTTTCAAGATCTGCAATATAAACATCAAGATCAGTAACTTTTTTAATAAGTTTATCATTTGAAGAAGAAATGTCTAAAATTTGTCTCTTCAGATTAGCATTTTCTTCCTCCAATGCTTTTATACTTCCTTGAAGCTCCTTCATGTCATCTTGACGAGTTGAAGGATTTGAAGTATTAGTTTTAACAAAATTTTGCTTCAAACCTTCACCACTGGATTTAACAATAGTTTGCTTCAAACTTTCATTATTAGATTTAACAAAAGTTTGTGGTGTTGAAGGTATTTCTGTTATAAGAACTTGTTGCAAAATTTCATTATTTGGTTTAACAAAAACTTGTGTAGTTGGAGGTATTTCAGTTATAAGAACTTGTTGCAATCTTAAAACCCCATCTTTTGTATAAGTAGACATCTTGAAGAAAACCTGAAAAGAAACACAAACAAAATTAGATGAAAAATATCAAAAATAATACTACCTAATAGAGTGATCGTCAAGAGAAACTTCGCTTAGAAGTTAGAATTATGTGCACACTCTTAAACTATAGAAAAACACAATTAAAGTCAGAAAGATTTTCAAAAATAAAATTTGAAAAACAAATTTTAAATTTGTCTTCCAAAAATTAAATCCGAAAAATTTACGCGGATATGTTGGACTTTAATCGTCAAACCAGCAAAATACAAGAAAAATTTATCAGTTATGAGTAAAAACAGGTAAAAAAATTCGACACCAAAATTGTAAACACTAAAATGACTAAGAATATAAAAAAAATACAAAATATAGGGACTAAAGTAAAAAAATACTAAAACTCAACAAAAAACAAGGACTAAAATTGACAAAAAAATGAAACTAATACGAAAAATAAGGACTAAAAATGAAAAATATTAAGACTTAACAAAACCAAGGACAAACAATGACAAAAACTAAAAAATAATACTCAAAGGACTAAAACTGTAAAAATCTAAAACTAAAAAGTTTAGGGACTAAAAATGTAAAAAATCAAAAAGATTAACTACAGGGACTAACTTTGACATTTTATAAACTATCTAAATGACTCTAACGAACACTTAACAGAAAGGACTAAAAATGTAACAAATTTAACGGAAACATTAACTAAAACGTTAACTAACTTGACTTAACAAAAACTAACGAATTCTAACTAAAAAAAACTAAAATTGAAACAAAAATTAACAAACTAACTAGATCTAACCAAACTAATGGAGAAATGGACCAAAAATGTCAGACAATTAACGGAACAAACGGCGTTCCGTTAGTTACTGTTCACATCTTCAACATGAAACGGGTTTTCAATCTGAAGATTTCAAGTTGCGATATCTCCTTCGTTACTCAACCAAGATCGATGAAATTTATTTCATTGCGATCCTTGAACGAAACCCAATCAAATCCAACCAAAGAAACTCGATCATGCAACAATTTTTCCGGTGACCCACGATTTTCCGGTCAAAAACGTTTTTCCGGCGAGGTGATTTCAGACAACGATATCTTCTCCGTTTCTCAATCAAATTTGATAATTATTGTTGCGATGTGATCCTAAAACAAATACCAATCGATTCCAAGCAACAAAACTCGATCAAACACTGATTTTCGAAGACCCACTTGTTTTCCAGCGACGTTTTTCCAACGAGTCTGTTTTCCGGCGAAAAAAAAACAAGACTGATCCGAAACCTTGTAGCTCGAAGGATCCGAAACCAATATACAGGAAGGATCCGAAACCTGAGGATTTCGGATTGAATGTGATCCGAAACCCTTTTCCTTTGTGATCCGAAACCCTTTTTCCTTTGTGATCCGAAACCTTCAAGTAAGCACACACACTGCACAAAATTAATAACACACGCACACACAGTACAAACACACTCACACACAACTCAAACATACAAACACAGCTCAAAAAAAATATGGTTTCGTAT
This sequence comes from Saussurea involucrata, assembly GCA_033807775.1. Classification (NCBI taxonomy): domain Eukaryota; kingdom Viridiplantae; phylum Streptophyta; class Magnoliopsida; order Asterales; family Asteraceae; genus Saussurea; species Saussurea involucrata. The sequence goes on from CM066321.1 coordinate 263,617,759, forward strand.
GCTGTATGATCCGAAACCATCTAATAAGCACACATACACACAGCTGAATCACACACACACACACACACACTCAGCACACATTTACTATGTGTGATCCGAAACCAATTTTTGAGTGTAACACACAACTTCTTTCTTCTTTTCTTGTCTGTTGACAATATGAAAATTTCAAACACTCAAAACAAATTGTTAGACCAAGAATTTAGGATTAAAAACCATCACAAACACATTTTAATAACAACTCATTAACAGAAATGGATCCAAACTCAGATCTGAGTCATTTTTATCAAGAACATCAAGAACATCTTCAATCAAAATTTTCAAAAATTGAAATTTATGCATCAAATCTCGAAATTTATGATTGAAACATGTCTAAAAACACTTTTTGTAAACGATTTTGGACAAAAATGGATCAAAACATCAACAATTTGCAAAATCAATCTCCAAAAATTTTCACAGCCTCCATTTTCTCAAGAACACCAAAAATTTCAAAATCTTCAAATTGATCAATTCTTGATGTTTTTTTGTAAATCTTTTGATGCAAAACTGATTTATATCAATGGAGAAACACTTTGCAATCAAAATCAAAACAAAAAACAAACAAGAAATGCATAACCCATTTGTGTTCTTCAAGTTCTTCAAAAATGGATATTTTCTTCAAAAATCTTCAAATCTTCATGAATTTGGACGAATTTTGCACATAATTCGATCTCCCAAAGCTCTGATACCAATTGATAAACCCAGAATCTAGCAATGTAATATAGAGAGAGAATCTAGAGAGCAATAGTCATCCATATATTGACCAGTGAGTACAAATGACAAAATGCTACAAGTGTTCTAGATTGTTGTAGATTGTTATCTAACTATTGAACTAGACATGCCTATTTATACCCATAACATACAAGGTATAAAGGCATTATGAACTAATACAATACATTGACTTTACAGTAAATCTTGAATACAATAATGCTCTAACAAAGAGGAAAAGACATAAGTGGGGGAGAAACGAAAATGGGAAGGTCGGTCAGAATCTTCTCAAAGATCCAAGTCGTATGTCAAGAATACTTGTTTCGATCCTCGACAGGAACCGAACTGGTGTCAGAAATGTAGAAATAAACATTTTGGTCCATGTCGGGTGACCACACCGGAATGTTACAAGTGTAGTAAAAGTGGATATACTTTGAGTAACTGTCCTATCCAAGGGCCAACATGCTTTGAATGTAAGCAACCGGGTCATTACCGAAGGGACTGCCCAAAGTTAAAGAAAAGTGGAAATCAGGATAAAAAACCGAATACTCCAAAGCCAACTGGCAGGGCATTTCATATGACGGCTGACGAAGCCAAAGAATCGAAAGATGTGGTTTCTGGTACATTTCTTGTTAATTCTATTCCTGCACGAGTATTATTTGATTGTGGTGCCAATATGTCTTTCGTGTCGCAATCTTTTTATCAAAAGTTAGCTATGCTTGCCAATACCTTGGAAGATGCCTTAGTAGTTGAAATAGCTAACGGGGGTCAAGTCTTAGTTCGTGAGAAACTTGAAGGTTGTACCCTTACGGTAGAAGGGAAAGAATTCCTGATTGATTTGATTTTGATGGAGATTGGGGTGTTTGATATAGTAGTTGGTATGGATTGGTTGGTGAGCAACCATGCAGAAATTCTTTGTGCCAAGAAATTAATTCGAATCCCTATGCTCGAAAATGATGCTGTATTCATCTATGGGGAAAGGCGGAAAGGGGAGGTTCCGTGATTTCTATTGCCAAAGCGTGTAGTGTTTAATGAAAGGATGTCCATCCTATCTAGCATACGTTTTGGATGCTAAAGGAGAAAAGAAGCTAGTGGAAGACATAAAAATAGTAAGTGAATTTCCAGATGTGTTCCCTGATGATCTTCCAGGCTTACCGCCAGAATGACAGGTAGAATTCAGAATTGATCTTGTTCCCGGAGTGGCATCGATAGCACGTACACTGTACCGTTTAGCACCGACTGAAATGAAATAGATGATGTCCCAACTACAAGAACTTCTCGACAAGGGATTTGTTAGGCCAAGTTCTTCACCATAGGGAGCTCCGATGTTATTTGTTAAAAAGAAGGACGACACTATGAGAATGTGCATCGATTACAGGGAATTGTATAAAGTGACTATTAAAAACAAGTATCCGCTTCCAAGGATTGATGATTTATTTGATCAACTCCAAGGCGCGTGTAATACCCCGAGTAAGTTCGTTAGTTAAATTCTAGTTCAGTTAAATTGATTTAACTCTATAATTGATGTTTAGAGTGAGTTTGGGTAAATTTATAAGTTTAGGGGTGTTTGGGTCTTTATTGAATAGTGCAAGGTCTAAAATGGTAAAGTTGGTTTGATATTACCCCTTTAAGCTTCAGATATTTTCATAAACAGAAAATATCCATATTAGAGAGTGTGTGTGTGTGTTTTGGGAAGAAAGGAAGAAGAATTGGAAGTGAAATTGAGGTATGTTTCTTTGCAATTTATGTGTGTAATTGTTAGTAGTAAATTCCTATCGGATTAGAATCATCAAATCTGGACTGATGTTGATTTCAGTCGATTTCCGGACAGTGGTTTCCGGACACAATATGAATGTGTCCGATAGTCTTTTGATAGTGTCCGATAGTTTCTGCTTGCTGGTGTCCGGACGAGTCAAGTACCCGGTAAGTTCCTCTTTTCTATAGTTTCCGGATGAATAAGATACCGGATGACATCCGGATTACCTTGGTGTCCGGATGATGTCCAGATTGTGAATGCTGTTCGGGAAGTTGGGTTGTCCGGATTACTTGTGTTGTCCGGGCAGTTTTGTAGTATCCGGAAACTTTAGCTGTTTAGTCACTTTTGAGATTCTGATACTTCTGAATATCCTGTAACTTTGGATTTTTATCGATGTGTTATTCTGATACTTTTGAATGTGTTATTTGATGCTTGTTTGGGAGTTCGGGTCGTTACAGCGTGGGATGCTTTTCAAAGATTTATCTGAGGTCGAGTTATCATCAAGTAAGAGATGAAGATATAACCAAGACGACGTTCAGAACAAGGTACGGGCAATATGAATTCCTCGTGATGCCTTTTGGGTTGACAAATGCCCCAGCTGTGTTCATGGATTTAATGAACAGTGTATGTCGACCATTTTTAGACAAGTCTGTCATTGTGTTCATTGATGACATACTTGTTTATTCAAAGAATGAAGCCGATCATGAATGTCACCTTTGTGAAGTCTTAAATGTTCTAAGAAAAGAGAAATTGTACGCGAAGTTCTCTAAGTGTGAATTTTAGTTAAAAGAGGTACAATTTCTTAGTCATGTGATTACTTCTGAAGGGGTCAAAGTAGATCCGTCAAAGATAGAAGCAATGACGAACTAGGAAACACCCAAGAACACATCAGAGATACGGAGTTTCTTGGGTCTGGTAGGCTATTATCGGAGATTTATAAAAGATTTCTCAAAGACCGCTTCTGCCTTGACCATTCTGACTATGGAAGAATATGAAGTTTGTATGGACTGAAAAGCAAGAGTCAGCTTTCAGGATATTACAAAAGAAGCTATGTGAAGCTCCTGTTCTTGCGCTACCAGAAGGAATAGAAGACCTAGTGGTGTATAGTGATGCGTCAAAGATGGGGTTGGGGTGTGTATTGATGCAACGTGGCAGAGTGATTGCTTACGCATCCAGACAACTCAAAGAGCATGAAAAGAATTACCCTACCCATGATTTGGAACTGGCAGCAGTGGTGTTTGCTTTGAAATTGTGGCCACATTACCTATATGGAACGAAGTGCACTCTGTTCACTGATCATAAGAGTCTTAAACATGTCTTTGATCGGAATGAGTTAAATATGAGGCAAAGGCGTTGGTTAGAACTGCTTAAGGATTATGATTGTGAATTGCATTACCATCCCGGTAAAGCAAATGTTGTGGCTGATGCCTTAAGTAGAAAGGAATATAGTGGATGCTTGAAAACGACTAACGCCAGGATTGATGTGACGTCGAGTCTGATTGAAAGAATCAAAGTGGCACAAGTAGAAGCTCTATTAGAAGAAAATCTAAAAGAAGAAGTCATGATTAAGCAACATCTCCAACTAACTGAAGATAGTCGCGGAGTCAAACTGTTCCAAGGCCGCGTTTGGGTGCCAAAGGTGGGAGGAAACCGGTAGTTAATTCTTGAAGACGCCTACAAATCTAAGTATTCCATACATCCTGGTAGTACTAAGATGTATAGGGATTTGAAGCTACACTATTGGTGGCCAGCTATGAAGTTAGATGTGGCACAATGTGTAGATAAGTGTGTGACGTGTTCGTTGGTAAAGGTTGAACATCAACGACCTTACGAGAGTTTACAATCGTTAGAAATTCCTGAATGGAAGTAGGATAAAATTTCCCTGGATTTTGTAACTAAGTTACCAAGGACGTTGAAGGGTAACGATACTATTTGGGTAATCGTGGATCGGTTAAACAAAAGTGCTCACTTCTTGGCAATGAAAGAAGCATCACCAATTGATAAGCTGGCCAAGATTTGTATCGATGAAGTGGTGTCGAGACACGGTATACCTGTGTCTATAGTTTCTGATCGTGACATCCGTTTTACTTCAAGGTTTTGGCAATCACTACAAGAAGAATTGGGCACAAGAGTAAAATTGAGCACTGCTTATCATCCACAGATAGACAGGCAAAGTGAAAGAACTATTCAGACTTTGGAAGACATGCTCAGGTCATGGGTGATTGATTTTGGAGGTAATTGGGATACGCATTTACCCTTAGTGGAGTTTGCACACAATAATAGTTATCATTCCAGTATTGGAAGAGCTCCTTTCGAAGCCTTATATGGACGAAAATGTAGAACTCCAGTGTGTTGGTTGGAAGCTGGAGAAAAACATGTTGCTGGTTCCGAAATTGTACAACAAACGGCTGATAAAGTGAAAGAGATTCGGCAACACATGAAGGCGGCTCAAGATCGACAGAAGAGTTACGCCTACCCTAAAAGAAGACAAAAAGAATTCCAAGTTGGGGAGCGAGTGATGCTAAAGGAATCTCCATGGAAGGGTATTATAAGGTTTGGAAAGCGTGGAAAGTTAAGTCCTCGTTTTCTAGGACCTTTTACTATAACTAAGAGAGTTGGAATTCAAGCTTACTAGTTGGATCTTCCACCAGAATTGGAAGTAATCCATAGTACCTTGCATACCTGTTATCTTCTGAAATGTTTGGCCGAAGAGGAAGATTTTATACCACTTTCTGAAATAAGAGTGGATGAGAAGAGTCGTTGCGTGGAGGAACCGGAAGAAATTTTAGAAAGAACGACCAAGAAGCTACGACATAAGGAAGTGATCATGGTTAAAGTGCAATGGAAACATCATAAAGGTGCAAATGTGACGTAGGAAGCTGAATAGGATATGAAGAATAGATATCCTCGTCTATTTACCTAACTTTGATTTCGGGGAAGAAATCATTTTCAAGTTGGAGAGATTTGTAACACCTCGAAATTTCCGTTATTGTTGTATATTTTGGGAGAACGTTTAAATAATGAGAAGGCGTTATTTTAGACAAAATGTACGATTTATATGTTGAAGGGTCAAAATGTAATTGACCAAAGTGTTAAGCCATTTGGGAACTTATGAATTTTGAGGGTTAGTTTCGGTAATTTGGTTATAATGGTAAACTGATGGTATAAGAGTTTATAAGGGGGAGGTCGGCTGAAACATTGAGAACAGATCTCAATTTTGGTTCTTTAAGTCGGTTCCCAAGCAGAACAGAGAGTTAGTCAATCAGTAAGCAATCCTACCATCTTTTCCAAAATCCTTTGCTTTTGGATTGATACCTATTAGCCAAATTAAATTCTAATTCAGCTATCGAGTTGTTGAAGAGGCAAGCGTGAATCAAAGCTTCTAATTTGGGTCGAAGTTTTGTACAAGTGAGTTAATCTCACTTTTGATATTATTGCAATTAAAATTGAATAGTTTCTATGAAATTAAACGGTATAAATGTGTTAGAAATATTGGAGTATATGTATGTGTTTGAGAATTTGATTTTAGAGGAAGTCAGTGGTGAAAATCAAGTGCAGGTCGATAGTTACCGGATAAAAGAGTAGTATCCGGTAAACTCTCATTCGGTGGTGTCCGAAAGATATAGGTGTCCGATAAAAAGGTTGAAAGTATTCGGTAAGTAATTTAGTTTCCGGATAGTTAATTTACCGGATGGCATCCGGATTAGTTTGGTTTACGGATGTCACCGGATTGTTTATACTTTCCGGCTATCAATTTCGAATTAGTTCCGAATTCCAATAGTTTCCGGATAGGGGTTCCGGAGACATAATCCGGATAGCTTTCCGGTAGTTTCTGGTAACTAATGGGTTTCCGGTAAGTAATGATGTTCCGGTAACGTTTGAGTTTTCGGTAACTAGTGTGTTCCGATAACCCTTCACAGGGAACAATTATATCTACTTGAAATTCAATCCTAGCAATATGAATATACTTATAACTCGATTTTAAGTATGATATGATTTGACGTATGATTTGGTTGATACAAACTTATGTTAGGAAGTGTAATGGATCCATAGGCACTAGTATTATGTAACACGTGGAATAGGCATGGACTAATCGTAATTCCCGTGCAATTGATCAACGTGGAATAGGTGTGGATTAATCGTAATTCCTGTTGAATGGAAATGAGGAATAGGCCTGGGCTAATCATAATTCCCATTTTGTAACAAGATGTGAAATCGTGGGATAGGCGTGGACTAATCGTAATTCCCAATTTCTATAGGAAGGAAAGAGATAGGCATGGCTTAATTGTAATCTCTACTTCCTCTCCAAGAAATAGGCATGGACTAATTGTAATTTCTTGGATATGAGCAATGATCTAGAATACGTGGAGATTCGTAGTGGGCTCTTGAACATGAAGATTATGACTTACTCAGTATTTGTCATACTCATGGAATCGGGTATGATTCCCGTCACGAAAGATGCTATGTGTACGGTAAGAAAGTTGAGAACATGTTTGTTTGTACGCTTTGTTTACAATTTTGGTTTTCAAAGCTTATAAAAGTTTTAATTTTAAAAATTTGATGTTCTCAGTAGGCGTAAGCCTAATCTTTTCAAATTAAATTTTCATTACCAGGTACTAGCTCAGGGAAGAATAAGCAGGGATGAGTGTGGAAAAGTTCCAGAGTTTTACTTTTGGGAGCTATGTTTGGAGAAGTTAGTAGAACATCGATTTTTAGAGATATTATAGAGAACCCGCATAATCTAATGTTATTGGTTATAATTTAGATTAGTTGGTTGTTTATGATATGTCAGTTGTAATTAGACCTTGTCACTAATTCTCCGTTTATGAATGAAACTTTTGGAAGGATGTTGTAAATTATTATGATAATTTAAGGTTTAAATTTACTGTGGTTTTTAGGGTGTTTCAGTTTGGTATCAGAGCCTTAGTTTAAGTGAACTAGGTATGATCGTGAGATACCTAGACTTAAGCTGAGATGAATTAAGTTTTGATCTATGAGATTTGGGTAGAAGTACTAAGACGAGATAGTCTTAGAGTCGACAAAATACGTGAATTAAGAATTGTGATGATGGTAACGAGGATTCTTATGTATAGTGTGTTCATAATTTCAATTAGCTACTGTTACTATGAATATATTGTTACGCAAGCATACTTGTTTTAAATTGTTACAGTGATTAATGAACGTTAAAGTATGTTTCTTGTGTTTGGGTGCAGGTAACCATTTCTTATGGTTATCTTCTTGTGCTTCTTCAGAATACAATGGTGAATACACAAAGCAGATCTCCTAATTCCTCAGAATAACGGGTAGTAAATGATTGGGCGGTGGAGAAGCAACCCGATAGGGTTGGAACTTATGAGAGTCCACCAAGGCCACCTATATTGGGAGGAGGAGGAAGTCACGTACAACAAACGAATGCCGATACCTCTAACCCGGTAACGACAGAATCAACTATGGAATCTCGCATGATGGAGAACATGATGCGAGTCATGAATAACGCACTGACTCAGCAACAAGAGATGTTTATGAAAATGTTTAATGACCGAAGTGTTGAGTCGCGAAGAGTGGGTACTGGTACAGTAACTCCACCTGTTATCCCGATACAGAATGTGAATAGAAGGACAGAGAGTGTTTGTTCGTATAAAACGTTTTTGAGCTGCAAACCCCCTGAGTTCGCTGGGTCTGACAATCCAATTGCTTGTATGAATTGGATAAGAGAGATGGAACAGGCTTTTAGACCTTGTGAGTGCGATGAAGAATCGAAGGTCAAATTTGGATCCCAGATGTTACGCGGAAACGCTCTGACCTGGTGGAACATTGTGACGTCGACAGTAACGGCTCCAGTGTTGGCCGCCATGACGTGGGAGTCGTTTAAACAAAAGATTCTAGAAAAATATTGCAATGAAAATGAAATAGACCGAATCGAAGAAGAATTTCAAACTCTTAAGAAGGGTACTTTATCTGTACGGGAATACACTCGTATATTCCTAAAGAAGCTGAACTTGGTGGGGCATGTGGCCCCAACTGAAAAAGAGAAGATTAAAGCCTACCTGAAGGGCTTATCGGCTGACATGATGTCGCGAGTTCAAAATTCAAAAGCTCTAACACTGAGGGAAACGATATAGGAAGCTAAGATCATATAGGATGTGTTAGGGTATTCTATGTAGTTATCAAGACATGTTGTCTTTGTCATTCATATTTAACTTTCTAGTAGAGGCATGGAGTTGTCAACTTGTCATGACCCTACTATATAAGGAAAGTCTCTTTTGTTATTTTGTAACCTTTTAGTCATTTTTACTTTACACTTTGAGATATATGAATGACATACTTTCTCTCTCTAGATTTACTTCTATACTTTGATTACATTTTCTAGATTTGAGGGAACAACTTTTGGTATCAGAGCTTTGGGAGATCAAATTGTGTGCACAATTCATCCAAAATTCGTCCAATTTGATGAAGATTTGAAGATTTTTGAAGAAAATCACAATTTTTGAAGATTTCAAGAACACAAATGGGTTATGCATTTCCAGTTTGTTTTCTGTTTTGATTTTGATTGCAAAGTGCTTCTCCATTATTTTTAATCAGTTTTGCATCAAAAGATTTACAAAAACACATCAAGATTTGATTAATTTTGTGTTCTTGAGAAAAAGTGAGCTGTGAAATTTTTTGAAGATTGATTTTGCAAAATTGTGATGTTTTGATCTATTTTTATGCAAAATTCTTTCTAAAAAATGTTTTGTTGGTTCCTGTTTTGCTTAACAATGATGATTCTATCTAATAGTTCAAACAAGATATAATGCGGAAGCGTTTTTAACGAACTAAAAGATATAATAAGGTAGGAGAACACACAATATCAAATACGTGAAATGTAAATAACACAGATAAATAACTCAATGATTCACTGTATTTGATATAAATAAGAACACCAAGAACACCGATGATATAACAAGAATTCTGTTCTAATGGTGTGTGTGTCGTGCAAAGCTTAATAGAAGAACTCAACATGAGTCTTCTATTTATACTACTTCTAAAGGGGATAAGTTCTGGACAACAAGTACTGAAGGTACAAAGACACTATTCAGGTACTGTTGCAGGTACAACGTTAATTAAATGCGCCGGCTTCTACTAAGGCTAAGACCCATCAGAGTTTGACACGTGGAGTTGTCAGGTCACGCCTTGTACGAATGATCTTCAGGATCTTCGTACAACAGAAATCGTGAGAAGCACGATTGTCCTTGTATAGAGCTCTAGTCTTTTATACCACAGAGGCTCTGTCAAGTATGACAGAGGCTCTGTGGCCTTGTCCGCATTGAAGAGTCTTCTGGTGATTCTTTACTTCGGTCTTCTCGGTTACTCGGCAGAGCCTCTGTCGAAGACTTCTATGCTTCGGTCTTCTCGGTGAGTCGGCAGAGCCTCTGTCGAAGACTTCTATACTTAGCCTATTTTTCAATACTTCTATAAACAGAAGGATTGAAGCTAACAATCTCCCCCTAAGTATTGAAAAATAAAAAATTGAAAAATTCAAGGTTTTCTAGGCTAAGTGCATGATAAGAGGTGTAACAATGTACCTCAAAAGTTTTTACTTTTCTTTCATACAAAATTATGCCAGAGGCACTTACACTTGATTACATTATGAAAGGAAAGATTTGCAGAGGTTGGTAGAGGATATCAGACGTTGGCGTCTTTGAAGTCGTTGAAACTTCTGTTGTCGAATCCTAATTCTCTAAGCTCTTGATAGAAACTAATGCAGAGGGTTCTGAAGTTGATTACTTGGTCGATGATCTCTATCAGTCTATCTACGAGAGCTTGATTCATGAGCTCCGTTCCTCTATGCTCCACGAGGCTTGCTCTGAATTCTGTCAAAGTACTTGTTGCATACTTCTGACAGTCCATCTCTACGAACAGTCTTGACTTCCCAGCAGGATCCTGATAAACTAACCCGACTCTTGGAGATGTAATGATCGAGTTTGGTATGGCAGAGGATGGGCAGTCATTTTCTGGTGGTCGGAGATTTAGGTTTCTTACTCCGAGATCTCGTCCTAATTGGAAATCGACAAGGCTATATAGCAGAAGTTTCTCTCGCATGGCTTTCCTGATCACCCTGTATTCCCTTCGAATTGCATCTGTAGTGAAGTTCTCTTTTGTCCATTTAAGAAGGTCGGGTAGGTCGTAGGGACTTAGATTTCTCATATCAGCATCTGAGAATTGGGTCACGGTTCTGTCCTCCCTTTTGACTTTATAGATGTTATAGGAAACCTTAGGTGTGGTTCTGGTTTGAGAAAACTTACAGTATATGACCTTGTCGATTTTGGACTCTGAGAAGACTTGGTGTTTTGGCTTGGGTGTTGTTCTTGTGAAGATGTTCTCGAGGTCAACATGGAAGACGAGATCTTGAATGGTTGGTGGCAGAAGATCTCTGGCACTTCTGTTGTATAGATATCTGTACACCACCTCTTCCATCCGTGGTGGAGGTGCACCGGGTGGAGGCATGGGCCTGCGCAGAGCATCCATTTTATTCTTGATTTGGGCCACTCGATCCTCTATGACTTTTGCCTTCAGATCTAGAATTGGTATGTTTGACAGAGGAGTAGCACCGAAAGCCCAGTCTTCTTCTTCTGGCTTTGGTGTCACATATGCATCAAAAGAGCTCTTCATCAATTTTTCAGCTGGTTGATGCTTTGGCTTCTTCTTCTTGGGTTCCTCTGTCATTATCCCCTTGCCTTTATCTTTTGCCTTTGGCTGTAGATCTTCTTGTAGATATTGGGGTGCTTCTGTTGGTTTTGTATTTTGGGGTTCTGAGGGCTTTGACGGAGGTACTTCTGTAGGTTTTGTGGGGGTTGCCTCTGTTGGTTTTGTCACTTGTGCTTCTGAGGGCTTGGTTGGTGATGTGGGTTTTGTAGGTGAGGCTTCTGTGGTTTTGCTCAGATGTTTTCTTTTGTGAGCAATGGTTTTGGTTCTGGTTTTGGGTGTGGGAGATGGGGGTTTTGTATTTTCGGCTTCTGGTGATTTTGGTTTTGGTGATTGGGATGGTTGATCTTCTTCGGAGGATGACAAGATTTGAAATTGTTCACGGGTTGGCACATCTTCTCCGAATACAGAGGTTGTTTCCACATAGGTGGGTGTTGCCTCTGTGGTCTTCTGTTGTTGATCTTGATTGGTTTTAGGTACTTGGGTTGTGATAGGGGTTTCTTCAGAGGGTATTTCCACAGAGGTGGTTGTTGCCTCTGTGGTTTGTTGTTGGTTTCCTCCTTGGGTTTGAGTTGGGGGAACTTGGTTTAGTGGTTTTGCTGATACCGGTGGAGATGGTAGACCTATGCTTGCAGCTTTCTCCCTTTGTTTCTCCCCCTCAGGATGATCTGATGAATCATTAGAGTCATCATCAGAGTCATCCTGACCCTTAGCTTTTGTACCTTCTGCTCTGCACGAAGCTTCTGGCTTTTTGGGCGGTGTGGCACCTACAGCGATCATCTTTGCGCATAGGTCGTCATAGAGGCCAAGTAGGGTAGGGACCTCTGCCTCTGTGTTGAAGCGCATTTTGCCGAAGCTTCTCTGAAAGTCTTTGACGTAATTAGCGTTGGCAACAGTGAAGGCTCTGATAAACTCGGTGACCTGATCAAGTATCCCTTGCCCAAGTTCTGTGAGCTGTGCTCTGGTCATGTAATCGGAGGGCTGCATGGCCAGAGTTTGTCTAGTTGTTTGTTCTTGAACAAACTCAAGGGCCTTCTTTAAATCTTCAGGAGTAATACCCGTAAAAGTTGGCGTTTGAGCTGTCTTCAGTTGTTCAAGTAGGGCTTTCACAGAGCTTTGGAAAGCAGAGGTAGTAGCTTTCTCGAAGTTAGCAGCAGCAGAGGTGGCAGAGGTTGTAGCATTTGATTTCATCTGGGCTAAGGCATTTTGCACCTCTGTGGACAGATTGTCCATTTTGGTGTTCAGATCAGTAATGGCCCTGGAAGTTGTATCTGCAAAAGAATCAAAAGAGCTTTTCAACTCTTTCAATGTGGTGTCCACAGAGGTGAAAAGGGTTTGGAACTCATCCCTTGATACATGTGGACTTGGTGTAACCTCTGGGGGAACACATTCTTCCCCAGAGTGAGTCCCTGTTCCTTGGACACCTTCTTTCGTCCCTGTGTTGACGTTGAGGACGGAAGGATTTCCCTCTAATCCTCAAGCAGAGGCTTTATCAGCCTCAGACTCTATAGAGGTTCTGTTAAGGACATTGTCTTGATCCACTCCAGAGGTGGGTACAAGAGTATCCTTATGTTGACTCGGAGACTTGTCTAGAGTCTCTCCGTCTTTGTGCACTCTAAGCTCCTCTGAAGAGCCTGTTGGACCTATAAGTGTGTGCGTGTCATAGGAAACGAATTCCTCCGTAGGGATTTCTGTTGTGATCAGGGGCAATGGATCACGAACTAAGGGTAAGTCCTTTTGAGAGGACTCCCCTGGAATGGTTTCCCAGGCTATTAGTGGCACAGAGGTGGAAGGAATTTCCTCTGCCCGGTCAGTTTGGGGTGGGTTCGAGCTATGCGGCTCTTGTTCAATATTACCTTCTGCCACTAGACTGACGGTAATAGAAATGTGGGTTGCATTGGGAGTTGGCTGGGGTTGCGTGCCTCTATTATTCCAGGCATCTGTTTTGGATTCTTGCTCTGTTGGGCATCCTAACACTACTTCACCATCTATTGTCTCAGCCTCTCTTTCTATCCTATGGCCCGCTGCTTCTACCCTAACTTCTGTTGCAGCTTCTGCCCCAGAGACTAAGGAGTCGTATATTGGATGAGAGCCAATTAATTGACGTACATGGGGATGCAGAGGTCCTTCGTTTACCTGAGTATCTTCTTCTTCATCAGAATCTACCTCTGAGACTAAGACTGGTGGGGTTTTGGTGGTAGTTTTAGCCAGATCTTCTGGGCTTGCTCTTAGCACATCAAAACCAGGTTGTGTGAAGGGGTTCTGTAGTACTTCTGGAGTCGCAGACTGAATATTCTGTGGGGTTTGGTCATCTTCATCTAAGTCAGAAGAGATTATGAAGTCTGGAGCTTCTGTTGAATGATGAGATAGAGCTTCTGCGGTCCATCCAGAAGGGTCTAAATAGTGTGCAATCCCGAGTTGTTGGAGGAAGACAGAAAAATCAGCCTGATCTTCTGCATAATTGATGGGTGAAGGTGATTGCAGAGGTTGGTCTTGGGTTTCTTCGACCATTTCTGCTTCCTCTGCGATGGATTGCAGAGGAGTGTGGGGTTTCTTGGATTTCTTCTTGCTCCTTCTTTTCTTTGGTTTGGGGGCACCCTCCTTAGAAGACTTGTGTTTTCTCTTCTTTTTGTCTTTTGGAGGAGGGGGAGGTGCAGAGGATCCAACTTCTGTTGCATGAGGAGGGGACTGTTGGGTTTGAACAGCACTGGTAGAGGTTCCCTCTGTCGTTTTCCTTTTCTTGTGAGCTTTCTTCTTCTTCTTGGCAGAGGATTTGCTCTTGGAAGTAGGGGAGAGAATTGTATCTCTCAGAGCATGAAAGTTCTCTTGTACTTGTTGATGCTTAGCCAAGGCCACTGCCCATTCCTCATCTGCCATTCGCTTAACTACCTGATCTCCTATAGAGGCTCCTAGACGCGGGGGTGTCACAGGACTCGGTTCTGGAGTCCTATGATCGCGTATGTAATCTAGCTTAAGGGTCTCGTCTGTAGCATATCCCAGAAGTTTGGTTGGCAGAGGTCTGCAGAAAGGGTATTTGTCTTCGTGCTCTGTTGGAGAGTTCTTTGTCATAGAATACATTCTAGCCGTTGGTCCCTCCATTGGCCATTTTTGTAGAAGGAGCAGAGGTTCTAGAAGTACACCCAAAATACGCTGATATTGCAGAGGAGGTAGAGCTTCTGCAGAGCGTCCTTTGGCCTTTTGGGAGGATATTCTGCGGTCGATGGTGTTAACCATTTCTTGCATCATGAGGGTGGCGTAGTCCAGAGGAAGATCGTAGTACACTCCGTACATAATGGCCAAGATTTGATGAGAAGTCTGGTCTGGACTACCCACTTTTCCCGTTAGGCATATGTTGAGAATGGAGAAGAGGGTATTCCATAGAGGGGGACGTCGATTTCTTCTGAAATCATTCCTTTTTCTTAGGGTTGTGTTGTACCCTAACATCTCAACAAACCTGCAGAGCTCTGTGTCTGTGGGTTCCTCTGCGTATGCCTTTATCCCTAGAAGACCTCTTGTTGGTAGACTGAACTCAAGTGAGTACATGGTTCTGTTGAACTGGAGTTCAAGGTGCTCAGATTTGTCTGGTTTGGATATGTAGCCCTTTATCTGTCTATCTTCTGGGTCAAATCTGCTGCTTTGCCAGAATTGATTGAGATATCTGGCAGGGATTTTGTGGACTGTTTTGGTTAGGAGGGGGTAAAGATAATGATTTTCCAGAATGTGAAGAAGGATGGCATGTGCTTCCCCAAAAGCGGTTTTGGAGGGAACCAGGTATTGGTTATTGGGTTTTAAGGGGAGAACACGTTCAAGGTGTTCATGTGCGATGAAGTTTTGAAGATGGGTGGTCGGAGCAAAATCTGCTGTGTCGCCGGAGTTATCCTGTTCTAGGTTTCTTGCTATTTCAGGATTCTGAGAATGCTCAGAATGGGATGGGGAGTTCACTGGAGCGTTGGAGGTGGAAGCCATTGATATAAACTTGAAGAAAGAGAGTAGAAAATGGAAGTTGCAGGTTATTGCAAGGTTCGCCGGAGAAGATGAAGAGAGTAAGTTCGTAAAAGGTTTAAGAGAGAATGGGAACGGGGTTATATAGTGAGAGTAGAAACGGATAGAATTCCACGGTAAAAGTGAATTCAATAAACATTTAGGGTCCGCACTTGAGTTTTACAGTGGGGCACAAGTTTCAGAAGAAACGTGTGGTATGCACGTCCAATGAAAATCTGCCACGTCACATGTGTCAGAGCACGATTAGACGTCGTGCGCAGCCCATTAATGCTTGGTGAGTGGGTATTTCTTCTGTTTGGGGTCTGTCACTCGCGGTAAATAACTCCCTTTTACAGAGTTTCCATAAAGAGTAAAGTGTCAGAATCAACAGAGGCTCTGTAGTGGAGTGAGTTCTGTGATTCTGAAACCTACCTTTAATGTCTCCTCTGTACTTGCACCTTTACAAAAAATGTTTGAAAATTCATTGGAGAGGATCGAAAGTCTTTAGCACAAAATTTTCATCCACAGAGGTTTTGGGGCTCTGTCAAAGCCAGCAGAGGCTCTATGAGTGAAAATTTCTCATAACTAAAAATTTAGAAAACTTTTTTGTTGGTCCCGAAGGCCTATACAAGTTTGTAGAAGGGGGGGGGGGGGGGTTGAATACAAACACACAAATTTTACTTTTCTAAATTGTTTATTGATAAATCATTAACAATTTACAGCTTGTTGCGGAAACAAGATTAAGGATAAACCTAAATCTAAACAAGTTTGAACACTAAGGTTTCTTGCACTAAGAGAGATAAGCAAATTACTAATAATAACCTATCTTGAGATAAGAGATTGAACTTGTCCAGAGTTAGCAAGTTACTTCAAATGAAGTGGGTTCATCTCTTTATATACTGCATGCATTTAATGCAAGTCAGTATACACTTTACACGTGTCATCAGCTGGTTGGTTGCATGTCATTGACCTTTGTTGACAACCTTAGTAGCCGCATGTATGAACAGTGTAGTATCAGAGTGGTTGTACGATTTCAGACAGTCGAAGGTTCTTTTCTGACATTTCGTACGGAGTCGTGCAAGGGTGGTTAAGACAAAAGTACTTTGTACGGAGGACTTCATGATCAGCTTTCGTTGATTCAGAGTATCATCATTTACTATTCAGCGAATGATAAAGTTCAGCGATAGCTGAAGTCTTGTACTTGATACTTCACGTTGAGTGGACAAATCTGAGTCTTCGCTGATCCGCATCAGTTCATTAGGAGACTTGTCGCTGGTTCTTGAGCTTGATCTTCGACTTCAGCGTAGAACCTATGTTGACGTGAAACTTGTCTTCAGGGATCATAAGTAAACAATTAACTTATCAGCGATCATCATAACGACTGAACAGACTCAGAGCATTAATGATGAACAGTGTTCGCTGAATGTTTAATTTAAAGAGCGAGAGTTCCTATCAGCGGTACTGTAAGATCTTAGTACTTATCAGCGATAGTGAAACTCTGATACATATTGTTTACTTACAATTTTCACTAAGTATTTAGAGAGGGTCATTATCAAATCACTGAGGGTTTGGATCAACAATCTCCCCCTATTTGATTATGACATAGCAACAAAGAAAATTGCTATTTAATGAAAACATAAGGATAAAAAGAACTCATAAAATATTTGTCCCTTTTACTGTTTTCTGGGATCTTTTCAGTACTGATGGAGTAAAGTACATTCGCTGAAATCTTTCTTTAAAACTTTGAATCAGGTTACAAAGAGAAATGGAAAGATTACAAGTACAAGCGAAATAAATTACAAGTACCGAAGTTGTAGACAGATAAGGATAGAAAGAATTACAAGGCGATCCTATCCGTCAAAAGGTTCTTCCTTAATGAGAAGTTCATCAAGGGTCTTTGATGTGGGAATCATCCAGTCAGGGACATCTTCTCCTTGATTCTTTTTCTTCAGAGCTGCTTCAAAAATCAAGGGCTTCAGGTGTCTAGCTTTGATGTCGCGTCTGACTTCACACCAGTATACGAGATCTCTGAGTTGTTCGATGGGAGCGATGTTGAGCTCAGAGATACGTTGAAAGTGATGATTTCCATAGTAGTCTAAAAAGAATATACCATAGGGATCACTTACAACTGTGCCAGGAATGAATGTTTCTCCAGGTGGTAGGGAGGTGTCAAGCGCTGAGAGATCGGCATCAGGGCCAAGAACTTCAGCACGAGAGAAACCAATACCCGTTTCATTCCGAATAGGAGGACCTGAACCAGAGACTTTCTTTTTATTAGCAGAGAATTTCTTTGGTTGAGGAAGAGTAGGAGGAATACCTACAGCAGATGAAAGCAGGTCGATCTGTTTGTTTAAGATCTTCTCGACATGACTTTTGAACTTTGAGCGCGATCCCTGAATAGCTAATTTTGTTTCTAACCATTCAGAGAGACCAAACTTTTCTAAGGTAGCAGCATAGAAGGTTTGCTTGGTTTTTTCATCTCTGTAGACATCCACTTCAACAACAGGAACTTCAGCGTACAGTCTTCCTCTGATGTTTGCCTTGATTATTTTGGATGGTCTAGATCGATAGGTCAGCATTTGTTTAGCCCATTCCAAAGTCGTATCAGAGACCTTAGTCTTTTCTCTAACGATCTCTTGAGCATCATCCCATAGCTGACGTTGAACATCAATGGGAACTCTTTTCAGCTTGGGGTCTTTTATTGATCGTTGAGTAAGCTTGATGGCGTATTCTCTGTCTTTTTCTTCAACTTCCTTTCTTTCAGCGATGAGACGTTCAGCTCTGAGGTGTTCCTTGTATTCAGCTTTGGAAATTTTGAATTTTGGAGGAACTGAAGGAAGTTGATCATGCTTCAGAATGATTCGCTGATCCTCGAATCGCTTTATTATTTCTTCTCTTCTTTTCTGATCCTCTTCACTTAGCTTTTGAGGAGCTAAGGAAGGTCTGAATTTGTACGAGAGTAGCTGTTCTTCTGGTTCATCAGTCTCAGAGATCAAATCTAAGACTGGGATTATTTCTTCAGCAGCAGCTGGTATTATTGGTGAAGTCGCAGTTGTGGAACCTTCAACGATATCCTCAAACAGGGGAGAGGACTAGATGAAACACAGCGATCTTACAAGTAAGAACTTGGGTAGAAGAACTTGGGTAGAAACAGAGAGAGAAAATTTGTTCAGGTGTATAGGCTAGGGTAGTAGAACTGATAGAGGAGGGATGGAGTAAGAGATGTTTAGTGTACCTGACAAACCGGCTTTTCAAGCAAGATCGTCAGATTTTCATCTTCAGCGACGCTTTTGCCTTTGCTTTTCTCAGCTCCAGAGGCTGAGGGCTTTGTCTTTGTCCGCTCCCCTGAAGGTTCATGTATCGAGATTCCCTTGACAGCTTTGATCCTTGGAGCAGGTTTGACGATGAAGAAGTCATCGTCATCTTTGTCATCATCATCAACATTCTTTGGAGAAGAGGATGGTTCATCATCAGGGACGTCGACGGCTTCATCATCTTCTACTTCGGATTCAGTTTTATCAGCTTCTTCTTCGAGTTGCTCCCCCTCAGATACAGAGGCGAGCTTCTCGGTTTCCTTAGGCTTCATCTTCGAGTTGCTCCCACATGGCTTCATCATCTTGGTTTTTTCAGCATCTTTCTTTTGTCCCCTGATAGATTCATTATGGGAAAGGTCTTCAGCGCTCTTGGAGAGATCTTCAGCGCTCTTCTCCCCCTCCTTTTCATGATGAGTTGGGGAGGAATGGGACGACTCAGCAGGTTTGGTAGGTTCTCTGTCTTCTTGGCCAGATAAACCTATACAGCCTTCAATCTTTGCTCTTCTGTCTTCAAGGACAGAAATAGCAGGATTGATCTTCTTCAGCTCAGTGCGATCCGCCGTTGTGAAATGTTCAGTTGCAGGGACAGGGGCAAGGGCAGGAGCAGGAGTATTCGCCTTGTTCAGTAGCTGCTCGATCATCGTCTTCATCGAACCAACATCGGTCTTTACATAGCGTAAGTCAGTCTTTACGGTAGACATATCTCCCTCTAGTTGTCCAACCGATGTCTTCAGCGTTGTTACCTCGCTGGACATGGATGAAACTGAATTTTTGAGAGAGGTGTAGTCTGTGTAGATGTCAGCGAGCACCTTGGCGAAGTCGCTGAGAGTTTTATCAACTTGCTTCAAGTCATCTGTGGAAGCCTTCTTCTCCACAACCGTTGTCAGCTTTGTAAGATTCTCTCCAGCGTTTGTTACAGCGGTAGAGTTATTTGAAAGAGTAGTGGTGAGACCTGTCAGCTTTGTCTCCATGGACTTTAGAGAGGCGTTGATGTCTCCCAAATTAGGACCTGTAACATATAAAAACTTGTGAACAGAGGAAAGCTCAGAAGTTTGGGGTTTAGTAACAATGTATTTGGGTTGGTGTGTACCTGCAGGAGGATTGGTGAATTCATCAAAATCACGGGTTCCTGAGTAAAGCTCCATATCGTCAACTAAAGTACGTTGACGTATGGTCACCTCTGCAGGTCCTGTGCCTATCACTCCTGGAAGAGTATTTTCTTTAATTTCTGGAGGAATGACAGGTGCTTCAGCGATAATTGGAATTGAGTCCAAATGAGTGGAGGGAGGAGCGAAGGATAAGAATGGAGGCTGGGTTCTGAGTTTAGCGTTGGAATCGCTGAAAATTACTTCATCAGTCTTTTGAGAGACTGAAGGAGGTTGGGTAGGTTCCAAGTTTGTAACCTCAGCGTTTAGAGACGCTGAAGTCGGGATGGAATGGATGGGTTGTTCAGGTGTGGCAGAGCGTACCACTGAACGTTCCTTCAGCTCTGCAGAAAGAGCTGAGGAGTCTTCAGCATGAGATTGCTGGGGTTGCTCCTTGGTTTTCTTGATCCTTTTAGAACCAAGTGGGGTAGATGAGTGTTTCCTTTTCTTAGAAGGAGAGGATTTTGTGGCCTGGGTATCAGCGATGGGTATTGTCGCTGAAGGAGCCACAGAAGTAGAAGAAGAAGGGTTGAGAAGAGTTAAAAGGGTAGAAAGACGTACCTCATTTTCAACTGGTTTGAAGTCGAGTACCTTAGGGCCAATCTAAGAGAGTTTCAGGTCGCCCTCTTGCGGGTAGCTGTCCTTCAGGCCATATTGGAAGATGGCGCTGATGAATCGGTGGTAAGGAACCCATGGAGGTTTGTCAGCGGCAGAGTCTACTCTTTGCAGCAAGTCATCATAGATGAGAGATGCCCAGTCAATGTGTAGACCTTTCAGCAGAGCGTATCCCATTGCTTGCTGAGGTCGAGCGGCTTGATCAGAGGAGCCGGTCTTTGCAGTGATGCAGCTGATAAGGTGAGCCAAGATGAAGTTCATCTCGCTGGGCATTTTTGATTTCTTCAGCAGGGTCAGTTTCTTCTCAGGCTTCTTGTCTCTGCCAATTTCCCATACATAGCCCATTGCATCGAAAAATGCAATAAGAGCTTCTTTGTCAGCGAGTTTCTTATGGTCAGGGAAAGCGACAAAAGGCTTTTCTTTTGTAGCGATGGGAAAGTTCTGAGCTTTGCGAATGATGGCAGGTGTGATCTTTATGGTGCCATACTCAGTATCGCTGAGGATACAATCAACTGTTTTGGAGGGATCTTTGGCGGATGGTAGCTGAGAGTGTCTGGCAGAGTACCAGAACTGGGATAGTAGTAGCTGACTTGCAGGAGGTGAAATGGTCAGGGCTGTTGAAATGCAGCAATTCTTCAGGAAATTCACAGCATCTTTCAGATGTGTGACTTGCTTTCGAGGAGGAAACTCGAGAAGCGCAGAAAGGTTGTTTATCTTGGTCCAGTCTAGTTGATCCAGAGTGAACTTAACCTGAGGTGCCTTGATGATTTCCACTTCCTCAGAGTCAGTGGAGATGTTCTCAGCGGTAGTAGGAATGTTAGACGATGCCATTTCTCTGTATTATCAGTTCAACCAAAGATGTTAATAAATAAGAATTATCTTAATGTGGAAAGATTTTCCATTAAGATGGTTCGAATTTTATCCATTTCATTCAGACACAAAAGTCTTAATGAAGATTAGGGTTTTTCTTGATTTTTGAAACGAAATGTAAAACCCATTTATTCTTGTTATCCAGTTTTCTATGAAGGATAGATTCTGGAAACGAATGAAGAACAAGTTTAAGATTTTTGCATTTAAACTTGAAGAACAACCATGAAATGGTTGTGTTCATAAAACCATGAAAGAAATGATTTCATTTTTAAGAAGTTCTTTTGTTTGATCTTGTTAAAACAATGAGAAGATCGGAAACAAGTTATACGCATTCGGTAATAGATAAGAACATATTAACCTTGAAGTTTGATGAAGAAGATGATGAACAGTTCTTGAGGTTTTTGAAAGCACAAATGCAACAGTGAATTCTTTCTTGCGGAGGAAGATTGTTCGCGTAAAAGAAAATATAAACCAAGAGATTGTTTATATAGAGAGATTAGAGAGAGAAAATATTGAGCGGGAAAAGATTTCATCATGACACGGACACGTGTTTGCATTTGATTGGAAATTTGAACGAGACGTGCAAACGTGTGTCAGAAAGAAGAACGTGCGGAGGTTTATCCGTTGCAATGACGTCACAACTGTCCTTTCATATTCTTTTAGGATGTCTCTGAGGTTTTGAAAGCTCAGGGACTCTTTTAAAAACATGAAGCACTGAAAGGAAATATCAGTGATGGTTTTAAGAATTTTCAAAACATCGCTGTTAAGGAAGAGATATTCAGCGATGCATTCTGTTTTGAAATCTTGCATTTTCATGCGATTTGTCAGAGAGAGAAAACATACCTTGATATCAGCTTAACCAAGTTTATTCAGAGAGAAGATGATTGAATAGGTTATATGAGTTGATTTTATCCTATCGCTGATCAATGTGAATCGCTGAAGATTTTATCCTTCAAAGTTCAGCATTCCAAGCTCGCTGATGAGAAAGTTGAATCTTGTCTCATCAAGAGGTTTGGTGAATAAATCAGCTAACTGATAATCAGTTGGGATAAAATGAAGTTCTATATCACCATTCATCACATGATCTCTGATAAAATGATATCTGATTTCGATGTGTTTGGTCTTTGAATGTAGTACTGGATTGTTTGCTATAGCGATGGCACTTGTGCTGTCGCAATAGATTGGAATTTTGGAGAGCTGAAGATCATAGTCTAGTAGCTGATTTCTCACCCACAATACTTGAGAACAACAACTTCCAGCAGCTACATATTCAGCTTCAGCTGTGGAAGTGGACACTGAATTTTGCTTTTTACTTGTCCAACTTACCAGCTTTCCACCCAGGAGCTGACATCCTCCTGTGGTGCTTTTTCTATCCAATTTGCAACCTGCAAAATCACTATCTGAATAGGCGGTTAAATCGAATCCTGAATCTTTGGGATACGAAAGACCTAGGTTCGCTGTACCCTTAAGGTATCGAAAGATTCGCTTTACAGCTTTCATATGAGATAGCATAGGTTCAGCTTGATATCGTGCACACAAACATGTTGCATACATAATATCTGGTCGGCTAGCTGTAAGATACAAGAGAGAGCCGATCATCCCACGGTACAGCGTGACATTAACAGGTATTCCATTTGAATCCTTGTCAAGTGTCAGCGGTGGTGCCATAGGGGTTTTCATAGCTGAACTATGAGTTAAATCAAATTTATTCAGCATATCTTTAACATACTTTCCCTGATTAATAAAAGTTCCTTTTTCAGTTTGCTTAATCTGAAGACCAAGGAAATATGTTAGTTCACCCATCATGCTCATTTTATACTCATCTTTCATTCTATCAGCGAAACGAGTACAAATCTCAGGGTTAGTAGAACCAAATATAATGTCATCAACATATATTTGAACTAGAATGATATGACCTTTCACTTTTCTAAAAAATAGAGTTTTGTCAATCTTACCTCGCTCAAATTTTTCAATATGGAGATAAGTGGAAAGAGTGTCATACCATGCACGAGGAGCTTTGGAGCATCATCCCATAGCTTAGTCTTTTCACTTAGTCTTTTCTCTAACGATCTCTTGAGCATCATCCCATAGCTGACGTTGAACATCAATGGGAACTCTTTTCAGCTTGGGGTCTTTTATTGATCGTTGAGTAAGCTTGATGGCGTATTCTCTGTCTTTTTCTTCAACTTCCTTTCTTTCAGCGATGAGACGTTCAGCTCTGAGGTGTTCCTTGTATTCAGCTTTGGAAATTTTGAATTTTGGAGGAACTGAAGGAAGTTGATCATGCTTCAGAATGATTCGCTGATCCTCGAATCGCTTTATTATTTCTTCTCTTCTTTTCTGATCCTCTTCACTTAGCTTTTGAGGAGCTAAGGAAGGTCTGAATTTGTACGAGAGTAGCTGTTCTTCTGGTTCATCAGTCTCAGAGATCAAATCTAAGACTGGGATTATTTCTTCAGCAGCAGCTGGTATTATTGGTGAAGTCGCAGTTGTGGAACCTTCAACAATATCCTCAAACAGGGGAGAGGACTAGCTGAAACACAGCGATCTTACAAGTAAGAACTTGGGTAGAAGAACTTGGGTAGAAACAGAGAGAGAAAATCTGTTCAGGTGTATAGGCTAGGGTAGTAGAACTGATAGAGGAGGGATGGAGTAAGAGATGTTTAGTGTACCTGAGAAACCGGCTTTTCAAGCAAGATCGTCAGATTTTCATCTTCAGCGACGCTTTTGCCTTTGCCTTTCTCAGCTCCAGAGGCTGAGGGCTTTGTCTTTGTCCGCTCCCCTGAAGGTTCATGTATCGAGATTCCCTTGATAGCTTTGATCCTTGGAGCAGGTTTGACGATGAAGAAGTCATCGTCATCTTCGTCATCATCATCATCATTCTTTGGAGAAGAGGATGGTTCATCATCAGGGATGTCGACGACTTCATCATCTTCTGCTTCGGATTCAGTTTTATCAGCTTCTTCTTCGAGTTGCTCCCCCTCAGATACAGAGGCGAGCTTCTCGGTTTCCTCAGGGTTTTCAACTCCCTGAGGTCCAGCGTTGGTTTCTTCAGCATCCTTCTTCTCTCCCCTGATAGATTCATCATGGGAAAGGTCTTCAGCGCTCTTGGAGAGGTCTTCAGCGCTCTTGGAGAGATCTTCAGCGCTCTTCTCCCCCTCTTTTTCATGATGAGTTGGGGAGGAATGGGATGACTCAGCAGGTTGGTTGGTTCTCTGTCTTCTTGGCCAGAGAAACCTATACAGCCTTCAATCTTTGCTATTCTGTCTTCAAGGCCAGAAATAGCAGGATTGATCTTCTTCAGCTCAGTGCGATCCGCCGCTGTGAAATGTTCAGTTGCAGGGACAGGGGCAGGGGCAGGAGCAGGAGTATTCGCCTTGTTCAGTAGCTGCTCGATCATCGTCTTCATCGAACCAACATCGGTCTTTACAGAGCCTAAGTCAGTCTTTACGGTAGACATATCTCCCTCTAGTTGTCCAACCGATGTCTTCAGCGTTGTTACCTCGCTGGACATGGATGAAACTGAATTTTTGAGAGAGGTGTAGTCTGTGTAGATGTCAGCGAGCACCTTGGCGAAGTCGCTGAGAGTTTTATCAACTTGCTTCAAGTCATCTGTGGAAGCCTTCTTCTCCACCACCGTTGTCAGCTTTGTAAGATTCTCTCCAGCGTTTGTTACAGCTGTAGAGTTATTTGAAAGAGTAGTGGTGAGACCTGTCAGCTTTGTCTCCACTGACTTCAGAGAGGCGTTGATGTCTCCCAAATTAGGACCTGTAACATATAAAAACTTGTGAACAGAGGAAAGCTCAGAAGTTTGGGGTTTAGTAACAGTGTATTTGGGTTGGTGTGTACCTGCAGGAGGATTGGTGAATTCATCAAAATCACGGGTTCCTGAGTAAAGCTCCATATCGTCAGCTAAAGTACGTTGACGTATGGTCATCTCTGCAGGTCCTGTGCCTATCACTCCTTAAAGAGTATTTTCTTTAACTTCTGGAGGAATGACAAGTGCTTCAGCGATAATTGGAATAGAGTCCAAATGAGTGGATGGAGGAGCGAAGGATAAGAATGGAGGTTGGGTTCTGAGTTCAGCGTTGGAATCGTTGAAAATCACTTCATCAGTCTTTTGAGAGACTGAAGGAGGTTGGGTAGGTTCCAAGTTTATAACCTCAGCATTTAGAGATGCTGAAGTCGGGATGGAATGGATGGGTTGTTCAGGTGTGGCAGAGCGTACCACTGAACGTTCCTTCAGCTCTGCAGAAAGAGCTGAGGAGTCTTCAGCATGAGATTGCTGGGGTTGCTCCTTGGTTTTCTTGATCCTTTTAGAACCAAGTGGGGTAGATGAGTGTTTCCTTTTCTTAGAAGGAGAGGATTTTGTGGCCTGGGTATCAGCGATGGGTATTGTCGCTGAAGGAGCCACAAAAGTAGAAGAAGAAGGGTTGAGAAGAGTTAAAAGGGTAGAAAGACGTACCTCATTTTCAACTGGTTTGAAGTCGAGTACCTTAGGGCCAATCTGAGAGAGTTTCAGGTCGCCCTCTTGCGGGTAGCTATCCTTCAGGCCATATTGAAAGATGGCGCTGATGAATCGGGGGTAAGGAACCCATGGAGGTCTGTTAGCGGCAGAGTCTACTCTTTGCAGCAAGTCATCATAGATGAGAGATGTCCAGTCAATGTGTAGACCTTTCAGCAGAGCGTATCCCATTGCTTGCTGAGGTCGAGCGGCTTGATCAGAGGAGCCGGTCTTTGCAGTCATGCAGCTGATAAGGTGAGCGAAGATGAAGTTCATCTCGAGGGGCATTTTTGATTTCTTCAGCAGGGTCAGTTTCTTCTCAGGCTTCTTGTCTCAGCCAATTTCCCATACAGAGCCCATTGCATCGAAAAATGCAATAAGAGCTTCTTTGTCAGCGAGTTTCTTATGGTCAGGGAAAGGGACAAAAGGCTTTTCTTTTGTAGCGATGGGAAAGTTCAGAGCTTTGCGAATGATGGCAGGTGTGATCTTTATGGTGCCATACTCAGTATCGCTGAGGATACACTCAACTGTTTTGGAGGGATCTTTGGCAGATGGTAGCTGAGAGTGTCTGGCAGAGTACCCGAACTGGGATAGTAGTAGCTGACTTGCAGGAGGTGAAATGGTCAGGGCTGTTGAAATGCAGCAATTCTTCAGGAAATTCACAGCATCTTTCAGATGTGTGACTTGCTTTCGAGGAGGAAACTCGAGAAGCGCAGAAAGGTTGTTTATCTTGGTCCAGTCTAGTTGATCCAGAATGAACTTAACCTGAGGAGCCTTGATGATTTCCACTTCCTCAGGGTCAGTGGAGATGTTCTCAGCGGTAGTAGGAATGTTAGACGATGCCATTTCTCTGTATTATCAGTTCAACCAAAGATGTTAATAAATAAGAATTATCTTAATGTGGAAAGATTTTCCATTAAGATGGTTCGAATTTTATCCATTTCATTCAGACACAAAAGTCTTAATGAAGATTAGGGTTTTTCTTGATTTTTGAAACGAAATGTAAAACCCATTTATTCTTGTTATCCAGTTTTCTATGAAGGATAGATTCTGGAAACGAATGAAGAACAAGTTTAAGATTTTTTCATTAAAACTTGAAGAACAACCATGAAATGGTTGTGTTCATAAAACCATGAAAGAAATGATTTCATTTTTAAGAAGTTCTTTTGTTTGATCTTGTTAAAACAATGAGAAGATCGGAAACAAGTTATACGCATTCGGTAATAGATAAGAACATATTAACCTTGATGTTTGATGAAGAAGATGATGAACAGTTCTTGAGGTTTTTGAAAGCACAAATGCAACAGTGAATTCTTTCTTGCGGAGGAAGATTGTTCGCGTAAAAGAAAATATAAACCAAGAGATTGTTTATATAGAGAGATTAGAGAGAGAAAATATTGAGCGGGAAAAGATTTCATCATGACACGGACACGTGTTTGCATTTGATTGGAAATTTGAACGAGACGTGCAAACGTGTGTCAGAAAGAAGAACGTGCCGAGGTTTATCCGTTGCAATGACGTCACAACTGTCCTTTCATATTCTTTTAGGATGTCTCTGAGGTTTTGAAAGATCAGGGACTCTTTTAAAAACATGAAGCACTGAATGGAAATATCAGTGATGGTTTTAAGAATTTTCAAAACATCGCTGTTAAGGAAGAGATATTCAGCGATGCATTCTGTTTTGAAATCTTGCATTTTCATGCGATTTGTTAGAGAGAGAAAACATACCTTGATATCAGCTTAACCAAGTTTATTCAGAGAGAAGATGATTGAATAGGTTATATGAGTTGATTTTATCCTATTGCTGATCAATGTGAATCGCTGAAGATTTTATCCTTCAAAGTTCAACATTCCAAGCTCGCTGATGAGAAAGTTGAATCTTGTCTCATCAAGAGGTTTGGTGAATAAATCATCTAACTGATAATCAGTTGGGATAAAATGAAGTTCTATATCACCATTCATCACATGATCTCTGATAAAATGATATCTGATTTCGATGTGTTTGGTCTTTGAATGTAGTACTGGATTGTTTGCTATAGCGATGGCACTTGTGCTATCGCAATAGATTGGAATTTTGGAGAGCTGAAGATCATAGTCTAGTAGCTGATTTCTCATCCACAATACTTGAGAACAACAACTTCTAGCAGCTACATATTCAGCTTCAGCTGTGGAAGTGGACACTGAATTTTGCTTTTTACTTGTCCAACTTACCAGCTTTCCACCCAGGAGCTGACATCCTCCTGTGGTGCTTTTTCTATCCAATTTGCAACCTGCAAAATCACTATCTGAATAGGCGGTTAAATCGAATCCTGAATCTTTGGGATACCAAAGACCTAGGTTCGCTGTACCCTTAAGGTATCGAAAGATTCGCTTTACAGCTTTCATATGAGATAGCATAGGTTCAGCTTGATATCGTGCACACAAACATGTTGCATACATAATATCGGGTCGGCTAGCTGTAAGATACAAGAGAGAGCCGATCATCCCACGGTACAGCGTGACATTAACAGGTATTCCATTTGAATCCTTGTCAAGTGTCAGCGGTGGTGCCATAGGGGTTTTCATAGCTGAACTACGAGTTAAATCAAATTTCTTCAGCATATCTTTAACATACTTTCCCTGATTAATAAAAGTTCCTTCGTTTACCTGGGTATCTTCTACTTCATCAGAATCTACCTCTGAGACTAAGACTGGTGGGGTTTTGGTGGTAGTTTTAGCCAGATCTTCTGGGCTTGCTCTTAGCACATCAAAACCAGGTTGTGTGAAGGGGTTCTGTAGTACTTCTGGAGTCGCAGACTGAATATTCTGTGGGGTTTGGTCATCTTCATCTAAGTCAGAAGAGATTATGAAGTCTGGAGCTTCTGTTGAATGATGAGATAGAGCTTATGCGGTCCATCCAGAAGGGTCTAAAGAGTGTGCAATCCTTAGTTTGTTGGAGGAAGACAGAAAAATCAGCCTGATCTTCTGCATAATTGATGGGTGAAGGTGATTGCAGAGGTTGGTCTTGGGTTTCTTCGACCATTTCTGCTTCCTCTGCGATGGATTGCAGAGGAGTGTGGGGTTTCTTGGATTTCTTCTTGCTCCTTCTTTTCTTTGGTTTGGGGGCACCATCCTTAGAAGACTTGTGTTTTCTCTTCTTTTTGTCTTTTGGAGGAGGGGGAGGTGCAGAGGATCCAACTTCTGTTGCATGAGGAGGGGACTGTTGGGTTTGAACAGCACTGGTAGAGGTTCCCTCTGTCGTTTTCCTTTTCTTGTGAGCTTTCTTCTTCTTCTTGGTAGAGGATTTGCTCTTGGAAGTAGGGGAGAGAATTATATCTCTCAGAGCATGAAAGTTCTCTTGTACTTGTTGATGCTTAGCCAAGGCCACTGCCCATTCCTCATCTGCCATTCGCTCAACTACCTGATCTCCTATAGAGGCTCCTAGACGCGGGGGTGTCACAGGACTCGGTTCTGGAGTCCTATGATCGCGTATGTAATCTAGCTTAAGGGTCTCGTCTGTAGCGTATCCCAGAAGTTTGGTTGGCAGAGGTCTGCAGAAAGGGTATTTGTCTTCGTGCTCTATTGGAGAGTTCAAAGTGTTCATGTGCGATGAAGTTTTGAAGATGGGTGGTCGGAGCAAAATCTGATGTGTCACCGGAGTTATCCTGTTATAGGTTTCTTGCTATTTCAGGATTCTGAGAATGCTCAGAATGGGATGGGGAGTTCACTGGAGCGTTGGAGGTGGAAGCCATTGATATAAACTTGAAGAAAGAGAGTAGAAAATGGAAGTTGCAGGTTATTGCAAGGTTCGTCGGAGAAGATGAAGAGAGTAAGTTCGTAAAAGGTTTAAGAGAGAATGGGAACGGGGTTATATAGTGAGAGTAGAAACGGATAGAATTCCATGGTAAAAGTGAATTCAATAAACATTTGGGGTCCGCACTTGAGTTTTACAGTGGGGCACAAGTTTCAGAAGAAACGTGTGGTACGCACGTCCAATGAAAATCTGCCACGTCACATGTGTCAGAGCACGATTAGACGTCGTGCGCAACCCATTAATGCTTGGTGAGTGGGTATTTCTTCTGTTTGGGGTCTATCACTCACGGTAAATAACTCCCTTTTACAGAGTTTCCATAAAGAGTAAAGTGTCAGAATCAACAGAGGCTCTGTAGTGGAGTGAGTTCTGTGATTCTGAAACCTACCTTTAATGTCTCCTCTGTACTTGCACCTTTACCAAAAATGTTTGAAAATTCATTGGAGAGGATCGAAAGTCTTTAGTACAAAATTTTCATCCACAGAGGTTTTGGGGCTCTGTCAAAGCCAGCAGAGGCTCTATGAGTGAAAATTTCTCATAACTAAAAATTTAGAAAACTTTTTGATCATCCAACGTTTTACTTGTTTTAAACATTGTTTTTAGGACATATTTGGAAATTAGTGTCCGAGAAAAACTATTTGGAAAGAGGTTTTGTGCGAGTAGCCTTTGAATACCTGGATTAGTCAACATAAGTTCTATGGTGGAGTGAACTCTATGACTAGAAACCTTCTTTAAGATATTGAAGTTGATTGATAAAGGTTCCGTATTAAATTTGCGGTTTATAGAGGGTTCGGCTTACAAAAGCTCTGTTGAGCTCAGCAGAGGCTCTATGACCTCAAATTTCTCATAACGGAAGGCTCAAAAATCTTTTTGATCATTACTTGTTTGGAATGTCTTAAACAGTGTTTCTAGGACGTATTTGGAAATTGATGTCCTAGAAAATTGTTTTTCAGAAAGGATTTGTACGAGATACTTACCTTTTGGCTCTTCCTTGTTCGGCAAAGACCTTTACTTCTGTGAATTTGATTGATGACATCTCTTCTTTAGATCAGTTCGAGGTCTCCTTTTGCTCCCCCTTGACCTATGCTTGGATCAAATGAGATAAGTAGTGCACAGGACATAGGTCAGTCTCATCAGAGGTTATGTGGAGATTGTCAGAGGCTCAGAGCAATTCCACAGAAGCTATGTTGGTAACAGAACTTTTGATGATTAAGAATGTACATACAGAAGAGTTTTAAAAATATACATATTTACAAGAGAATCAAGTTTTACTTACAGAGGTTTTCAACTCATGTTTATCATACCCAACTTACTTACCAAGAAGAGGAATATTTTCTCATCGAGTTCTTTGGTAAATAAGTCTGCAAGCTGACATTCAGTGCCCACGAAGTACATCTCAATTGTTCCATATTCAACATGATGCTTCAGAAAGTGGTAACGGATATCGATATGCTTTGTTTTTGAGTGCTGCACTGGATTGGCAGAGATGGCTATGGCGCTTTTTGAGTCACAGAGGATGGGTATTTTGTAGATAGTGTGACCGTAGTCCTTTAGCTGAGTTTTCATCCACAGAACCTGGGAGCAACAGCTAGCAGCAGCAACATACTCAGCTTCTGCTGTAGATGTCGACACACAGTTCTGCTTCTCTGAAGTCCAGCTTACTAGTTTACCACCTAGGAATTGACAACTCCCAAAGGTGCTCTTTCGGTCTAGCTTGCATCCTCCATAATCTGAATATGTGTATTCCTTAAGATCAAAGCCAGAGTTCTTCGGATACTAGAGCCTAAGATTTTTGGTCCCTTTAAGGTATCTGAAGATCCTCTTTACAGCAATATAGTGGGATTCCTTTGGGTTAGCTTGATATCTTGCACAAAGGCATGTGACATACATTATATCAGGCCTACTTGCGGTTAAGTATAACAGAGACCCAATCATACCCTTGTAGAGCTTGCACTCGACAGATGTGCCATTTGGATCTGAGAATAATTTATTTCCAGTGGCCATTGGGGTGTTCATTACAGAGGCATCAGAGAGACTGAATTTTGAATGTATGTCAAAGACATATTTAGCTTGATTTATAAAATTCCCTCTGATGATTGTTTTACTTGGAGTCCGAGGAAGAAGTTTAATTCTCCCATCATACTCATTTCAAACTCACTCTGCATGAGTTTTTCAAAATCTTTGCACTGTTGTGCATTTGTAGACCCAAAAATAATGTCATCCACATAAATCTGTACAAGCAGAATCTCATCACCTTTTCGTTTGTAAAACAAAGTAGTATCGGTTGTACCTCTGTCGAATTCATTATTGAGAAGAAAGGTTGAAAGTCTTTCGTACCATGCTCTTAGAGCTTGTTTCAGTCCATACAGAGCATTGTCGAGGAAGTACACGTATTTTGGGTACTTAGAACTTTCAAACCCTGGTGGCTGCTGGACATATACTTCTTCTTGGATTTCACCATTCAGAAAAGCAGATTTTACATCCATTTGAAAAACTTTGAAGCCTCGGTGGGCTGCGAAGGCTAAGAAGACTCTTATTGCTTCGAGCCGTGCGACAGGGGCAAAAGTTTCATCGTAATCAATGCCTTCTTCTTGGCGATATCCCTTGGCCACCAATCTCGCTTTGTTTCTAATGACCACCCCATCCTCGTCCTTTTTGTTTCTGAAGACCCATTTTGTCCCTATTGCTTGTTTTCCTCGTGGCAGAGGTACTAGGGTCCATACTTTATTTCTCTCAAACTGTAGAAGCTCTTCTTGCATAGCATCTACCCAGTTTGGATCATCTAGGGCTTCATAGATTCTTTTTGGCTCGATCACACTGATGAAATTTGTAAAGAAACAAAAATTAGCAGTGGCTGATCTTGTCTTGACCTTTTTAGAAGGGTCGCCGATTATAAGGCTTGGAGGATGGCTTTTCGTCCATTATGTTGTTCTTGGAAGATGGTCATTTGAGTCATCAAGATGAACCTCTGTAGTTGCACACTGTGGTTCTGGTGCAACCTCTGTTGAAGTTGGTACTTATGTGCTTGTGCTTGGTTCTTCAGCTTATGGGAGGATTGGAATAAGAGTTGGAATTTGTAGCTCTGAGGAAGTAGAGATTGAGTCTTTGTTTTCCTCTGGTATTGATTCCTCTGTAGTCGCTGGAGTAGGTATTTCAGGAGCCTCTGTGGTTGAGTCCTTGGTTGTATTATCTTCAGCTTCTGTTCGCTCCCCCTCAGTATGTGCATCTGTATGTTTCATCGAAGAGGATGAAGTATTTAATGGACCAGTTAGAGATATACCTGACTCAGTCTGGTTTGCAGAAGATGTTTCTCCAGAGGCTCTGACGGCTCCAGCAGAGGGATCAATATCATCATGGAACATCTCTTCAAATAGAAGATTTAAGTCTTCTTTTCTTATCTTTGAGATGCCAGAGGATTCCTTCTTTAGTCCGAGTTCTGAACTGATTTGTTCAGAAGTCTTTTGAAAGGAATCGTCAAAAGACTCATTGATGCTTTCTACAATGGTTCGTGACCGCAGAAGATAAACTCTGTAGGCCTTAGAGGTGGTAGAGTATCCAATGAACTTGCCTTCATCTGCTTTCACCTCAAACTTTCCTCTTGCTTCTCTATCATTTAAGACAAAGCACTTGCATCCAAATACATGAAAGAACTTGATGTTTGGTCGCCTTTTGTTGATCAAATGATATGGTGTTTTGATGTGCCTCTTTACAATGGTTGATCGATTTTGGGTGTAGCAAGCGGTTGATACTGCTTCTGCCCAAAAAGACATTGGTAATCCAGATGCTGTCAGCATAGTTCTTGCAGCCTCCACAAGCGTGCGGTTCTTTCGTTCAACCATGCCATTCTGTTGTGGGGTGCGTGCAGCAGAGGAGTTATGTGATATGCCTTCTTCTGTAAGATAGGCTTCAATGACAGAGTTTTTGAATTATGTGCCATTGTCGCTTCTTACTTTCTGAATCCTGCACTCATACAGAACTTGGATTCTTTTCATTAAATTTATCAGAATGTTTGGAACATCTGATTTCTTTCTGACAAATTAAACCCATGTAAATCTTGAATATTCATCGATCAAAACAAGTATATATTTCTTGCCACCTAGGCTTTGTGTAGCGATTGGACAGCAGAGGTCAACATGAAGCATGTACAGAGGCCTAGGGCAATATCCATCAGTCTTGCCTTTATGGGAAGCTCTTTTGAGTTTTCCCATTTTGCAAGCAGAGCACAAATGATCTTTATTAAATTTAACATTTGGCAGACCTTTGACTAGATCAAGTTTAACAAGCTTATCTAGAGTATGAAAGTTTAGGTGGCAGAACCTGTTATGCCATAAACAGGCTTCTTCGCTTTTACTGGCAACAAGGCAGAGCTTGTCTTCCTTGTTTTTGGCACAAAAGTTCATGAGGTAAAGATTGCCTCTTCGTTCGGCTCGCAGAAATTCGACTCCTGTGTCCTCACCTTGTAGAGAGCAGAAGGTTCTTTTGAACATTACGTCGAAACCCGTATCGCAGAGTTGGCTAACACTGAGAAGATTGTTCTTAAGGCCATCCACATATGCAACTTTGCATACGGTTATGTTTTCCTTCTTGATGACTCCGTAGCTATTTATATACCCCTTCTTGTTGTCACCAAAGGTCACAGATCCTCCATCGAGTTTATCTTTGTAGGAGGATAGTATACCTCTGTCGCCAGTCATGTGCCGCGAGCATCCGGAGTCAAGATACCAGATTGGCACATACTGCTTCTGCAAGACAATCAGAGAGTTTTAGGTACCCATATCCAAATGGGTCCAGCTTTGTTAGGGGTCTTCAAGTTTGCCTTAGCATTCTTGGGTTTGGTTTTAGCTTCTTTTGAAGAACCATTTTGTTTCTTCTTACCCTTGAATTTAGTATTTCTTTTTGGGTGCAGAGAGGAAACAGTGTGGACTTGAGAAGTGTTGGCTTAATTGATGCATGAGATCAAAGCAATGACAATAATGAATGTGCGAAGAGATTTGCTTGAACTTTTCATTGAAAACATTAAATGGGGGCACAGAGGCATTACATTCTATCCTAACATTTGACTTCCTATTACAAGAAGACCTATGTAGGGTAGATTGTTGTTTGCAAAATCCTTTGTTGAGAGTAGCCTTCTGTGGACCCCTTCTGTGGTGAACTTCTGCAGGTTTCACTGTCACAGAAGAAAAAGATTTGTTATTTTCAGCCCATTTACCCTTCTGTTGCCATGTTAGTTTTTCTTTAATAGGCCTAAAGGGTTTTGAGGTCTTTAAACTTGTTGAATTTTGAGAGGACGTTTTCTTTTGTTGTTTGATTTTCTCAAGCTCAAGAGAGGTTTTGGGTTGTATACACATGTCCAAAAAATCTGGACAGATAGGAACTCTTGTGATTTTCTCCTTGGGAGGAATAGTTCTGTTAAGAACTCCAGAGGGTAGTTTAAAATCCTCTGAGTCACAAGGTACTATCTCTGACTTAGAGTCAGTCTCAGATTCGTCAGAGGATGAATCGTCCTCATATACAGAGGTTGAGTCACTTAGTTCTCCTTTGACAGAGGCTGGACTTTTAGAGCATGTGCCATACTCGCTTTCTTCCTTTCTTTCAGGGATATCTTCTAAGTCAACAGAAGTTTTCGTCGAGGTTTCCTCAGAGAGATTTTGGTCATTATTGAAAGTACTGGGGCATTCATAAAAGTTGTTTTCACCGATTTCCAATAATTCCTCTTTAGAAATATGAGTCAGTTTTTCTTCTGTTGAAGCAGGCAAGAACTCAGGTGCCTCTGCCGATAGTTTCTTCTCAGAATCTATAGTGCAGACAAAGGCAACCTGGGATTGAGTCTCGGGTTCACCAAACTTAAAGATTCCTATCTGATCTTGTGTTTTCAGATATTTCTTAGGTTTGGATGCTCTTTTGACTGAGGCTGATGATGGTAGATCTGTGTTTTAAAACCACACATTTACCATCTTCAGAGGTTTCCTTCTGTGAGGTTCACCAGAGACTTTTCGCCTTTTGCTTACAGAGAGTAAATTTGGAAAACCGGGTGTATGGATCTATATCACAGAAGCCAATTCCCCATCTCCCTATTTGTGTATTAATTTTCTCGTACACCTTATGTGCATCTTGATATTTCTTAATTAACAAATCTCTTATGAGTAAATCTTGACAGAGGACTTCTCTTTCCTTTTGAAAATAATTTTTAAGAGCTAGAACATTCATTCTGTCGCTCTCAGCGTCCATAAGTTCTTTAGATTTTGCTTTTAAGGCAGAGTTAAGTTCATAAATCTTTTCTTTCAAAGGATTTAGGTGTTTGTTCCAGTTTGTTTCAATTTCTTCCTTTTCTTGAAAGATTTTAGCCTTTTCTTGAGTGAGAAGTTTAGCTTCTCTCTCAAAGAAGGTAAGCTTCTTCTGAACACTTTTGCAGGTCTTTTAAGTTATGTGTATTCAATGTTAAGTTTAAGCAAATCAGCTTCTGCTTGATTAGTGTAAGAGTCAGAAGTGGATACCTCACTATCGGAGTTGGAGCTGACCTCTGCCATGCCACATAACAGGGCGTTCTTCTTTTCTCCTTCGTCAGAGGATGTATCTGACTGCCAGTTTTCTTGATTCACCATGAGTGACTTCTGAGCATAATATTTTGCTTTCTTTTTGTAGAAAGCAGAATCCCTCTGAGGGCGGTTTGATTTGCTCCTGTATTCATTGGCGTAGTGGACTGGCTTACCGCAATTGTAACATGCTTGGTTCTGTGGAGCGTTGCCAGCTTTGTCATTTGACCTCTGTCGGTCACCACCTCTGTCATTCCTGTCATTCGACCTCTGTTGGTCGACACCTCTGTCGTTCTTGTCATTTGACCCTTCTCTTCTACGATCATCTCTTCCGTGGCGTTCATTACCAGACTTCTTTTGATATCCTCTGCTGAATTCTCTTGTCAAAAGAGCTAACGATTTAGCTATAGAGGCCATAGTTGCCTCCTCTTCTTCCACCACCTCCTCCTCTTCACTATCAAGGATCAAGATCTTCTTCTTCTTCTTCTTCTCCTTCTTTTTCTTCCACAACTTTCTCCTTCTTTGGCTTCTCTTTAGCTTCTGTAGCCTTACCAATCAGCGCAAGAGGTGCACTGATTTGAGCTTTTGCTTGTGCAATCTGAGCCTCTTGGGCTGCCAACGTTCCATAGAGTTCTGACAGAGTCCAGGAGTCTAAGTCTTGATTTGTTTGCAGAGATATAGACAACTGGAGCCATTCTTCATTGAGACTCTTTAGGAACACGACATTGTTCTCCTCAGAAGTTCTGTGGATTCTGAACTTCTTGCACTTGTTGATTAGAGAGTTGAACCGATCATATGTTGACTGAAGAGATTCTGTCGGCAGAGCTTTGAATGCGTAGTACTCGTTGATGCATTGGGCTCTGTGATTCTTCTGAGTTTTGGCCCCACCCTCCAGTTGTTTTTCCAGTTCTTTCCACATATCGTTTGCAGATTCACACGCATCTAGGGATTGGAAAAGGTCATTGGGTATGGCCATGATCAGAAGTCTCTTAGTCTTTTGAGCAACTTCATATTTTGCCCAATCAGGATCTGACCACTTGTCCTTGGTCTTTGGTTTCTCGTGCTCATGGATTTCTGGAGTGTCGTCTGTGGCAGGTACACGGGGTACTGTGATCATTGGTACGAAAGGAGGATTGTTGATATAGTAGACGAGTTCTTTGTCAGTACCCTCAAAGATGTGAATCATTCGTATCTTCCACTGAGGGTACTCATCTCTGAGTAGTGTAGGTGGCTTGGTTAAGGAACCAGCGGTGAAGAAGTTGTTTGTGTTTGTCATTTTGAAAGAGGATGAGAAATCCAGAAAATAGAGTATGAACAGTAAGCTTTCAGAAGATGAAGTGGATGTTTCGAATGGTGTTTATAAACTTAAAACCTTTTGAACAATGCACTAAAATGGAGATTTAACCGAAGTAACAGACTGTAAGTTTACCAAAGTCGAACAGGTCGATAATGGCAAAAAAACATAGGCTGTTTTGAAATAAGTGAAGAACATGTTAAAATTACTCTAGGTTTCTACCAAAAATCATTGTAAGTGAGGATCTCTTGATATGGAAAATCAAGAACTGCTCTGATACCAATTGTTGGTTCCTGTTTTGCTTAACAATGATGATTCTATCTAATAGTTCAAACAAGATATAATGCGGAAGCGTTTTTAACGAACTAAAAGATATAATAAGGTAGAAGAACACACAATATCAAATACGTGAAATGTAAATAACACAGATAAATAACTCAATGATTCACTGTATTTGATATAAATAAGAACACCAAGAACACCGATGATATAACAAGAATTCTGTTCTAATGGTGTGTGTGTCGTGCAAAGCTTAATAGAAGAACTCAACATGAGTCTTCTATTTATACTACTTCTAAAGAGGACAAGTTCTGGACAACAAGTACTGAAGGTACAAAGACACTATTCAGGTACTGTTGCGGGTACAACGTTAATTATATGCGCCGGCTTCTACTAAGGCTAAGACCCATCAGAGTTTGACACGTGGAGTTGTCAGGTCGCGCCTTGTACGAATGATCTTCAGGATCTTCGTACAACAGAAATCGTGAGAAGCACGATTGTCCTTGTATAGAGCTCTAGTCTTTTATACCACAGAGGCTCTGTCAAGTATGACAGAGGCTCTGTGGCCTTGTCCGCATTGAAGAGTCTTCTGGTGATTCTTTACTTCGGTCTTCTCGGTTACTCGGCAGAGCCTCTGTCGAAGACTTCTATGCTTCGGTCTTCTCGGTGAGTCGGCAGAGCCTCTGTCGAAGACTTCTATACTTAGCCTATTTTTCAATACTTCTATAAACAGAAGGATTGGAGCTAACAATCTCCCCCTAAGTATTGAAAAATAAAAAATTGAAAAATTCAAGGTTTTCTAGGCTAAGTGCATGATAAGAGGTGTAACAATGTACCTCAAAAGTTTTTACTTTTCTTTCATACAAAATTATGCCAGAGGCACTTACACTTGATTACATTATGAAAGGAAAGATTTGCAGAGGTTGGTAGAGGATATCAGACGTTGGCGTCTTTGAAGTCGTTGAAACTTCTGTTGTCGAATCCTAATTCTCTAAGCTCTTGATAGAAACTAATGCTGAGGGTTCTGAAGTTGATTACTTGGTTGATGACCTCTATCAGTCTATCTGCGAGAGCTTGATTCATGAGCTCCGTTCCTCTATGCTCCACGAGGCTTGCTCTGAATTCTGTCAAAGTACCTGTTGCATACTTCTGACAGTCCATCTCTACGAACAGTCTTGACTTCCCAGCAGGATCCTGATAAACTAACCCGACTCTTGGAGATGTAATGATCGAGTTTGGTATGGCAGAGGATGGGCAGTCATTTTCTGGTGGTCGGAGATTTAGGTTTCTTACTCCGAGATCTCGTCCTAATTGGAAACCGACAAGGCTATATAGCAGAAGTTTCTCTCGCATGGCTTTCCTGATCACCCTGTATGCCCTTCGAATTGCATCTGTAGTGAAGTTCTCTTTTGTCCATTTGAGAAGGTCGGGTAGGTCATAGGGACTTAGATTTCTCAGATCAGCATCTGAGAATTGGGTCACGGTTCTGTCCTCCCTTTTGAATTTATAGATGTTATAGGAAACCTTAGGTGTGGTTCTGGTTTGAGAAAACTTACAGTATATGACCTTGTCGATTTTGGACTCTGAGAAGACTTGGTGTTTTGGCTTGGGTGTTGTTTTTGTGAAGATGTTCTTGAGGTCAGCATGGAAGACGAGATCTTGAATGGTTGGTGGCAGAAGATCTCTGGCACTTATGTTGTACAGATATCTGTACACCACCTCTTCCATCTGTGGTGGAGGTGCACCAGGTGGAGGCATGGGCCTGCGCAGAGCATCCATTTTATTCTTGATTTGGGCCACTCGATCCTCTGTGACTTTTGCCTTCGGATCTAGAATTGGTATGTTTGACAGAGGAGTTGCACCGAAAGCCCAGTCTTCTTCTTCTGGCTTTGGTGTCACATATGCATCAAAAGAGCTCTTCATCAATTTTTCTGCCGGTTGATGCTTTGGCTTCTTCTTCTTGGGTTCCTCTATAATTATCCCCTTGCCTTTATCTTTTGCCTTCGCCTGTAGAGATTGGGTTGCTTCTGTGGGTTTTGTCTTTTGGGGTTCTGAGGGCTTTGACGGAGGTACTTCAGGATCTTTGTACAGCAGAAATCGTGAGAAGCACGATTGTCCTTGTATAGAGCTCTAGTCTTTTATACCACAGAGGCTCTGTCAAGTATGACAGAGGCTCTGTGGCCTTG
Source organism: Saussurea involucrata (assembly GCA_033807775.1). Lineage (NCBI taxonomy): Eukaryota > Viridiplantae > Streptophyta > Magnoliopsida > Asterales > Asteraceae > Saussurea > Saussurea involucrata. The sequence goes on from CM066321.1 coordinate 263,657,455, forward strand.
TCCGCATTGAAGAGTCTTCTGGTGATTCTTTACTTCGGTCTTCTCGGTTACTCGGCAGAGCCTCTGTCGAAGACTTTTATGCTTCGGTCTTTGCGGTGACTCGGCAGAGCCTCTATCGAAGACTTCTATACTTAGCCTATTTTTCAATACTTCTATAAACAGAAGGATTGGAGCTAACATGTTTTAAAACATGTTTCAATCAAAGATTTCAAGTTTTAAACTCTAAAATTCATTTTTGAAATTTTTGATTGGAAGTGTTCTTGAGATGTTCTTAATGTTCTTGAACAAAATTGTTTAGATCTGAGTTTTTTAATCCAAAATTGTTTGTTGAGTTTTCAAAAACATGTTTGTGGTTGTTATTGATCGATAAATCAAGATTTAACATTTGTTTTGTGGGTTTTTGATTCGCAAGAAATGAAGAAAAGATGGTCAACTCATAAAAGTTTTCCGTCAAATGCGTTGAAGTGTATTTGAATTTGTTGTCAACATAGTTACTTTTTGGTCAAATTTTGTTTGCTGGAAATTTTACAATTCAGACGTGGTTAATTTGTTTTTGAGAGAAAAGTGGGATTATTTGAGATCAAACGACAAAGAAACCGTGTATTGCATTGAAAGTCATAAGCTAAGTCATTAGAAGAGTTCTTAATTGTAATATCTTAGAGAGAGATTCTATAGAGAGAAAGTGTTTCATTCACATGTAAACTCTAGATTCTTACAAGATCAATGAATATGATGATGATTACCTAAACAGAGGATTTCAAGCAGATTATCGAGATTTTTGAAGATTTCTTGGTTGTTCTTGAAGATTTTCGGATACTGTTCTATTGAGGATTTCGAATTTTCTGTGATTTTGACTCTTTGGATTGGAATTTAGGATCATTATATTCGATTTCTACTCCTGAACATCTTTGATTCAGGACTCATCATCAAATTCTTCCTAGATTTCAAGAATTTTGAGATTCTTGAAGTTTTTGTAAAAAAGTTTGAGTTTACTGTATTTGGATCGAAATTGGATATTTTTGGATGAATTAGAAGACTGTAATAACAAGAAAACTGTGTGGACTCAAATTTCCAAACTATCTGAACAAGAATCATCAAATTTGGTTAACAATTGAAAAAGTTATGGCATAATTTGTGATTTTTGGTGAAGTTTTCGGATGTTCTTGAAGTTTTCGGATCATTCATAGAGTTCTCAGATCGTTCATAAGTTCTCGGATCACTCATAAGGTATTCGTATCCTTCATCAGAGGTTTTCGGATTACGTGTAATTTGACAAGTAAAGAATTCATATTGCTTTTGATCCGAAAAGCTGTGTGTTCGCATTGGTTTGATCCGTGAAGTGTAGAATTCGGACTGCTTTAGATCCGAAAAGTGAGAGATTTCGGATCCCCGAAAAGTGAGAGATTTCGTATTCCCTTGATTCGAAAAGTTGGGAATTCGTATTAAGCTAATCCGAAAAGTTCAGATTTCTGTTTTTCTTTGATTCAAGAAGTTAAGTTCTCGGATTATATTTGTTCCGAGAAGTTCTGTTTCCTGAATAAGTTTGTACCGAAAAGTTGGGGATTCGGATCCTTTAATTCCGAAAAGTTCAGAATTCGGATCAACTTATACCGAGAAGTCGAGGTTTACGGATTGTGAATAATCAGAAAAGTTTTGTTTTCGGATCCTTTTATTCCGAAAAGTCTAGAATTCGCATCTAGTTGAGTCCGAAAAGTTTCATCCGAAAAGTTTGATTGGATACAGTTGGATCCGAAAGGTTTTCAGAAAGCAAGAAATTTTCTGTAACATCCCAGTAATTCACAAAAATTTTAAACCTTATATTTATCAGAGTTTAGCTGTTGTTCCAAACCCTCAGTGATTTGATAATGACCCTCTCTTATATACTTAGTGAAAATTGTAAGTAAACAATATGTATCAGAGTTTCACTATCACTGATAAGTACTAAGATCTTACAGTACCGCTGATAGGAACTCTCGTTCTTTAGATTAAACATTCAGCGAACACTGTTCACCATAATGCTTTGAGTCTGTTCAGTCCTTATGGTGATCGCTGATAAGTTAATTGTTTACTTATGATCTCTAAAGACAAGTTTCACGTCAACATAGGTTCTACGCTGAAGTCGAAGATCAAGCTCAAGAACCAGCGACAAGTCTCCTAATGAACTGATGCGGATCAGCAAAGATTCAGATTTGTCCACTCAACGTGAAGTATCAAGTACAAGACTTCAGCTATCGCTGAACTTTATCATTCGCTGATAAACAATGGTAAAGCGCTGAATCAACGAAAAGCTGATCATGAAGTCCTTCGTACAAAGTACTTTTGTCTTAACCACCCTTGCACGACTCCGTATGATATGTCAGAAAAGAACCTCCTTATTGTCTGAAATCGTACAACCACTCTGATACTACACTGTTCAAACATGCGGCTACTAAGGTTGTCTAGAAAGGTCAATGACATACAACCAATGAGCTGCTGCCACGTGTAAAGTGTAAACTGCCATGCATTAAATGCATGCAGTATATAAGAAGGACTCCAGCTTCATTTTTGAAGTACTTGCTAACTCTGGACAAGTCATATTTCTTATCTTGAGATAGGTTATTATTAGTAATTTCCTTCTCTTTCTTAGTGCAAGAAACTTAGTGTTCCAACTTGTTTAGATTTAGGTTTATCCTTAATCTTGTTCCGCGACAAGCTGTAAATTGTTAATGATTTATCAATAAACAATTTAGAAAAGTAAAATATGTGTGTTTGTATTCAACCCCCCCCCTTCTACAAACTTGTATAGCCCTTCGGGACCAACATTAGCACTATAAATCAAACTTTCATTTACATCGAAGAATTCACGACGAGTTTCAAACCTATACAATTTTATCATATTCATCAACTAGTCTAAATTCCCGATCAAAACACAAATCCAAAAGCGTAACTCTTGCACTTCTCGACACTCATCCCTGCTTATCTCGTCCTGAGCTAGTACCTGGTAAAAAATTTAATTTTGAACGATTAGGCTTACGCCTAGTGAGAACATCAAATTTTCAATTCAAAATCTTTATAAGCTTTGAAAAGCAAAACCGTAAACAAAGCGTATAAAGTAACCTGATCCCAAATTTCTTACCGAACTCATAACCTTTTTCAATCACGGGAATCATACATGATTCCATGAGTATGACAACACTAAATATGTCACATTATCATATTCGCGGGCACCATTACGAATCACCACGGATTCTAGTTTATAGATCATGTCCAAGAACTTACAAATAATCGCCATGCCTTTTTCTTGGAATGGAAGCAGAAATAGCAATTATATATTGCCTATTTCTAATTCACCGAAAGCAAACGGAACACAACAATTATACTTTGTCTATTTCACGTTTCCACGTTGTCTATTCAATCATTTCAACATGAATAGCAATTCTACCTTGTCTATTCAATCATTTCAACATTAATAGCAATTCTACCTTGTCTATTCAATCATTTCAACATGAATAGCAATTCTATCTTGCATATTCAATCATTTCAACATGAATAGCAATTCTACCTTGACTATTCAATCATTTCAACATGAATAGCAATTCTATCTTGCTTATTCAATCATTTCAACATGAATAGCAATTCTACCTTGCCTATTCAATCATTTCAATATCATGATAAAGGGAATAACAATTATACCTTGTCTATTCCTCATTCTTAAATAAAAACGAGAATAGCAATTATATCTTGCCTATTCTAAGTTATCAATTAATACTAGTGTCTATAGATCCATTACACTTCTTAGCATACGTGCATATTTACGCGAACGCACTAACATTTCATATCATATTCTCAAAGCTAAGAATCCCAAAAATCTATCATACCCTTATTCTCATTTGTCCCTCTTCGGCGACTTATTCGGCTAACACATCAGAAAAGGTATTCCGGACTCAAAGTCCGAAACCATCCGGAATCCATTCCCATGTTCAGAACTATCAATAACCGGAACTCAAATTGAAACCAGATCCTAAATCGGATCTCATCGAAACCGGATACCGGGACTCACCGATTCCAGATCCCATACTGGATCTCACTAATTCCGGATCGCATACCAGATCTCACCAAATCCGGATCCCATACCGGAACTTCGATAACTGGACTTCGATTAACACGTCGATTTTACTCTAAAAACCCATCTAAGTTCAATTTCTTGGTCGATTTCATTTCAATACTTGTTTATCAAGTCATTTAGATAGTTTGCTACCAAATATCTCATTCAATTTCACATAAAATCGTTTAGAAACAGATGAACTCACCTGGGAGATCGATAGAAGCAATACAGACACAAAATCAATTTTCTTCACCACACGAATCAACAACCTACTCAAAATCAGACTATCTTAAGATTATAACATCTTAAGAACTTGAAATCGAGAAAAAGAGTAATCGAATTTCCTACCGGTAAATCTAGACTTCGGTCTTTCGTTCTCCTTTTTCCTTTAAACCGAGTCCTCAGGGGATGGAAATTAAGATCCTCTCAATTTCCACCGCCTTCTACTTAAATGGATACCAAAATCACTAATTGACACAATTAACCCTCAAAGTTTCAAATTTCTCAATTTTACTTAAACTTTGAATCAATTGAAATTTCAACCCTTTGAGTTTTACATTTGCAAAATAGCCTAAATCTTAGGCTAAATTACAATTCGACCCCATTCATATTAAATATAATATAATGGAAATTCGAGATGTTACATTTTCTCTAAGTGTATTTCATACACTTTTTGTTTGAATCTCTGAAAGATCACATATTTAGCAATTTGTGAAGATGTCTAGAGATCTATTGAGTATGGGATCGAAATCGAAGCCTCCAATTCTCCAGACCGGCGAATATCCTCAATGGAAGAAGAGGATGATTCAGTTTTTAAACAATCAGAACAGAGATCTTATGAAGTCAATCACCGATGGACCTCATAGACCATATATCATGACTGATGCTGTTGCAACTACAGCCACAACTCCTTATATTGCACCAAGGATAATCTACAAAGAGTATCGATACTTCAACGAACAAGACAAGGAGTTAATGGCTATTAATGAACAAGCTTTGACATATCTGACTATGGCAATTCAAAATGATATCTACAACCGTGTGGATAGTCGAGATTCCGCCAAAGAAATATGGGATGAACTGGAAAGACAATTGGAAGGATCTCAAAATTCTTTGAGGACCAAAAGGAATCAAAGTATCAATGCCTATGAAGGTTTCAAAGCTAGAGAGGGTGAATCATTAAGAGAATCTTACAATAGATTCAACATCATATTAAATGATATAAGGAGGAATGGTGTTGACATATCAAAGTCAGAAATCAACTACAAATTTGTAAAGAATCTTCTTCCTAAGTGGGACTCTTATTCGGTACAACTGCAGATGTCACGTGATATGGATGATGAAAAGCTAAGTGACATACTTAGCATCCTCAGTCAGCACGAGGACAAAGTGAAAGAGTTGAAGGAGAAGAACAAGAAGGTGGAAGAATCCCTAGCTATGTTGAGTGAACACAAAAGGAGTGGGGGGATAAAAGCAAAAGCACTGATTTCTGATTTGGGTAAAGTTGTTAAGAGTTCTGATGATGATGGAGATGAAAGTTCTGGGGATGAGATTTCTGATTTTGCGGAGAAGTTAGCCTTGCTCACCAACAGATTTCAGAAAAGGTTTAGTAGAAAGAAATTTTACTCAAAGAGCAAACCGGAGTTTTACAAGGCTGACAAATATAAGAAGTTTGAGAAAAGGAAGGAAGAGAAGAGGATGAAAAGGAAGAGAGAAAAGAGAAAGAAGAGAAGAAAGAAATAAAGGAAAAGACATGTTATAAATGTGGAAAGCCTGGTCACTTTGCTAGAGAGTGCAAGCATAAAAAGGTGAAGAGCTTTGAATACTATCAGAGAAAAGTACATCTAGCAAAAGCAAAGGAAGGTGGAAAACCCATTCTAGCAGAAGAAGAGATTTGGCTAGAAGATTCCTCAGACGAAGAAGAAGCTCAATTTACAGAAGTAAAGTATAGCTTGATGGCTAATATTGATGAGGAAGAACAGGATTCCGAGGTACAATCTCTTAACTCTTCTGATGATTCTGATATTGATGCTCAAACTGAATATTCTGAAAATGAAGAAATGCTGAACTTGATATCTGAACTGAACAAAATGAAAAAGGAATTTGACAAAGTTTAAAAGAATTTCAATATTAAAAAAGTTCATTATTAAGATATCAAGACGAAGCACTTCTTTATAAATGTCTGGCAGAAGATAGAGAAAAAGAAAAAGAAGGTATTAAGCTTAAAAATCAAGAACTTGAATCAAAAAATTATGAGTTGAAAAAGGAGATGACAATTACAAGTGATGAAAACTTGGACTTAAAATTTAAACTTAAAGTTATTTCTGATGAAAGAACTGAAGCTTATGCTAAGATCAACCAATTAGAAGATTAGAATTTTAAAAGGGGTCAAACTGAGCAAACTCTGAAATTATTAACTAGCAACCCAAAAGATACAAGATTTTATAATCCAAAAATGGGGCTAGGTATGTCTGATATTGAGGTATTAAAAAAAGCACCTGAAAATCTTTATACAATTGAAAATTTGGGTGAAGGTTTAAAGGAAACTATTTCAAAAGAAATACCTCCAATATCAGAAATTTTCACAAAATCTGAATGTTTAACTCCAATTTTTGATAAAGAGAAAGATAAGAAAGAGAAAGATTCTGATGAAAAGCCTAGATTCAACACAACAAATTTTAAATATGATGAATTGAATTCTAGTTATAAAACCAAAAAGGTTGAATTAACTGAGTTCAATTTATTATTTTCAAAAGAATCTGAGGTTAACATTTCAAATGTTAAAAATGAAGAACCTATCTCGGACAAATCTGAATCTTTTGATGAAAAGAAGTCTGAAATAAAAGATGATTTTGTTAAAAAGGAGTTTGTTCAAGAGACTACTGAATTTCCTGATCTTAATTATGCATTGATTAAAATTGTTGACTAAGAAAATCATATTTCCAAGTAAAAATTGCAATTTGAAAAATTAAAGGATGATAAAGAAAATATTGGGATGGATTTGGATCATAGTCTAAAAGTCAATCTGGATCTTTGGATTGAGATTCGACGTCTTGAATCCCAAATATTTGAATTGTCAAAATCTAAGGATTCAAATGCAAAAGAAAATTCTTCAAATCAATGTAAATGCAAAGATCAGAATAAATCTTCAAGTTCGGTTGATGATAAAGTAAAAAGTTCTTTCAAAGAAATCAACTTTAAAACAAAAGATCCAGTTTTAAACGATAAATCATCATTTGTGTGTTTTGAAAACTCATTATTTGAATCTAGTTCAGACACAAATGAAAAAGAGCACAATATTTTTGAAAAAGGAGAGTCTTCAGGTACTAAATTTGATTTTTGCTCAAATGAATCTCCTAATCCCACATGCTCTAACACTTCTTCTTCATTCTCAGAAGTGGATGATGAAAAGCTCATGGATCTGAAGAAGCAGAGTGATTCTGGCAAAAATAGTAGTTTTAATTATGAGAAATGTACTTCGTTTAATAAAGCCAATTGTATGCATTCTTGTAATGTCTACAAAGTGGGTGTCAATAAAAATTCCGAAATTTCAGATTTTAAATTGTTGACACAAACAAAACGACGAATACATTGTGCTCATTGTTGGGACAACTATATCTTGCTAAATCGCAAAGTTTCTAAGGATAAAAAGTTTAAAAATGTGTTGATCCAAACCCTCAGTGATTTGATAATGACCCTGAGAAACACTTAGTGAAAATTGTAAGTAGACAATATGTAATAGAGTTTCACTATCAAAGATATATACTAAGTCTGTTTAGTATCGCTGATAGGAAACTTATGTTCTTTAGATGTACACTTCAGCGAACACTGTACACCAGTGAGCCCTGAGCCTGCTCAGTCTCGCTGATGATCGCTGATAACTTATGTTGTTTACTTATGATCCATGAAGACAAGATTCACGTCAACCATGTTCTACACTGAAGTCGAAGATCAAGCCAAAGAACCAGCGACTAAGTCTACTAGTAACCTAATGTAGATATCAACGAAGCCAAGACTTGTCCACTCAACGTGAAGTTTCAAGTAGAAGACTTCAGCGAATGCTGAACTTTATCAATCGCTGATAAAGGTTCATTCAGCGAACACTGATCATGAAGCCTCCTCTACAAGTAACTTTTGTCTTATCCCCTTGCACGCCTCCGTACGATTTTTGTTAGAATGGACATCCCTTTTGTCTAGAATCATACAACCAACTCTGCTACTACACTGTTCATCATGCGGCCACTAGGTTGTCTACTGAAGTCAAAACATGCAACCAATCAGAGGCTGCCACGTGTAAACGTATACTGACATGCATTAAATGCATGCAGTATATAAAGAAAACTCCTCTTCATTTCTTGAAGATCGGCCATTTTCCTTTCTCGCTGAACTTACTGTGTGAAAGAATACTCTCCTTAGTATTCTTGTTTTCTTAATCTCTATTTCTAGTGCAAGAAATTCTTAGTGTTCTCATAGTTTGTTTAGATTAGGTTTATTCCTTAATCTTGTTCCGCAACAAACTGTAAATTGTTTGATTATATCACTATGAGAATCACTAAGATTTCTCAATCCTGAATAAACCTAATCTAAACAAGCTATGAGAATCACTAAGATTTCTTGCACTAGAAATAAGATAGGGAGAAAAATAAGAATACTAAGGATAATATTCTAACACACAGATTTAGCAAAGAAAAGGAAATGGCCGATCACTTCAAAATGAAGTAGGGTTTCCTTTATATACTGCATGCATTTATTGCATGTCAGTACAACTTTACACATGGTAGCCTCTGGTTGGTTGGATGGTTTGACTTCAATAGACAACCTAGTGGCCGCATGATGAACAATGTAGAATCAGAGTTGGTTGTACGATTCTGGACAAAAGGGATGTCCGTTCTGACATTATCGTACGGAGACGTGCAAGGGGGTAAGACAATAGTTGCTTTTAGAGGAGGCTTCATGATCAGTGTTCGCTGAATGATTCTTTATCAGCGAATGATAATGTTCAGCGTTCGCTGAAGTCTTCTACTTGAAACTTCACGTTGAGTGGACAAGTCTTGGCTTTGCTGATATACGCATCAGTTCATTAGTAGACTTGTCGCTGGTTCTTCGGCTTGATGTTTGACTTCAGCGTAGAACATAGTTGACGTGAATCTTGTCTTCAGGGATCATAAGTAAACAACATAAAGTATCAGCGATCATCAGTAAGGCTGAACATGCTCAGGGCTTGCTGATAAACAGTTTTCGTTGAATGTGTAAATTAAAGAACGTGAGTTCCTATCAGCGGTACTAAACAGACTTAGTATTTATCAGCGATAGTGAAACTCTAATACATATTGTCTACTTACAATTTTCACTAAGTGTTTCTCAGAGTCATTATCAAATCACTAGGGTTTGGATCAAAAATCTCCCCCTATTTGATGATGATATAACAATAAATGAAAATTGCTAAGTAAGAAAACATAAGGATAAAAAGGACTCATAAAGTAATGATGGAGTAAAGTACATTCGCTGAAATTTTTCACTAAACTTCGTATCAGTTACAAAGGGAAGTGGAAAAATTATAAGTACAGCAAATAATTGTTGATCCAAACCCTCAGTGATTTGATAATGACCCTCTCTTAAAACACTTAGTGAAAATTATAAGTAAACAATATGTATTAGTTTTTTCTATCGCTGATAAGTACTAAGACTTTACAATACCGCTGATAGGAACTCTCGCTCTTTAAGTTTAAAGTTCAGCGAACACTATTCATCCAGTAGTTCTGAGCCTGTTCAGTCTCTGTGATAATCGCTGATAAGTTAGTTGTTTACTTATGATCTCTGAAGACAAGTTTCACGTCAACATATGTTCTACGCTGAAGTCGAAGATCAAGCTCAAGAACAGCGACAAGTCTAATAATGAACTGATGCGGATATCAGCGAAGCCAAGATTTGTCCACTCAATGTGAAGTTACAAGTAGAAGACTTCAGTAATTGTTGAGCTTTATCATTCGCTGATAAAGTACTGATTCAACGAAAGCTGATCATGAAGTCTTCCTCTACAAGTTACTTTTGTCTTTCCCCCCTTGCACGTCTCCGTACGAAATATCAAAACGGACATCCCTTCTGTCTAGAATCGTACAACAAACTCTGATTCTACACTGTGCACCATGCGGCTACTAAGGTTGTCTATAAAGGTCAATGACATGCAACCACTCAGCTGCTGCCATGTGTAAAGCAATACTGCCATGCATTAAATGCATGCAGTATATAAGAAGAACCCTACTTCAGAAATGAAGTGTGCTAAGCCATCTTCTTATTCTTCCATACTACTGTGTGTTAGGTTATTACTCGTACTTTCCTTATCTCTTTTCTATCTTATTCTAGTGCAAGAAACTTAGTGTTCTTAACTTGTTTAGATTAGGATTAGTCCTTAATCTTGTTCCGCAACAAGTTGTAAATTGTCTTGATTTATCAATAAACAATTTAGAAAAGTAAAAATCACGTGTTTGTATTCAACCCCCCTTCTACAAACTTGTATAACCCTTCGTGACGAACAAGTGGTATCAGAGCAGATTTGTTTAATCTCATAAACAAGATCTTATCTATACTAATCTCTTCTTCCTTGCTATTTCTTAAAATGGCTACCAACACAAACATAAACTATATTGACAACGGTTCTCTTGCAAAACCCCCTAGATTCTCCAGAGATAACTTTAATCTGTGGAAAAATAGAATGATTCTCATCTTAGAAGGTGTAGACCCAACTATACCTTATTACATCGAAAATGGTCCATATATTCCTATAAGAATTGATCCTGAAGTTCTAGCCGCTGAGAATAAAGCTGCTATTCCAGAAAGGTTGGTTCCCAAGGAAATTCATATGTGGACTGATGAAGACAAGAAGAAAGTGGCTCTCGACACCAAAGCCAGATCCATACTTTCCATTGCTCTTCCTGACGAAGTCTACCATTCCGTCATGAATCTGAAAACCTCCAAAGCCATGTGGGACATAATCTGTGTTCAGTATGAAGGTACTTCTGAAGTCCAGGACTCACGTAAGATCAACCTGGTAAGACAGTACGAAAGCTTCATTTATGTTAAAAATGAAACTCTCTCTGAAGTACACCAACGTTTTAACTGCTTAATAATAGATCTAAAAACCGTTGGTAAGGAATATTCTAACTTTGAAGTACTGACAAAGTTCTTAGAATGTTTACCTGAAACTGGGACAGTTATTCAATGTGTCTTAAGCTGTCAAAAGATCTAAGATCTATGACTCTTTCAACCTTATATGGCACGATGCTTAATCATGAGCAACCTAGTCATCTTAAGAAGAATCTTGTAAAAGATTCCAAAAGCACCCCTGTTGCTTTACTCTCAGAGTTACCTTCCACTCAGCGATCTACTATCACTGTCACTGAGTTGGAGACTAACTCTGAACGTTCATCAGATTCTGACGCTTCAGATGATGATGAAACTCTGGCATTCCTGGCTAATAAGTTCAGAAGATTTGCTAGAAAGAGTAATTTCAGAAAGAACAAACCTCTTGCTATTACTGACAAGCCAAGATCATCAACCCCTGTTGATAAGGCTACTGCTACTTGCTATAACTGTGAAAAGATAGGGCATTTTGCTAGCGAGTGCAAGTCAAAGAAAGTCTCTAGATCCTCAGCTTTTCCCAAGAAAAACTTTACTCCCAGGACTAGAGATGAAAAATACAAAAAGCTGAAAGAAAGGTATTCAAAGCTGAAAACCTTTAAGAAGAAAGGCAAAGGCCTGATGGCTGACTATGATTGGGCTGCCTCCGACGAAGAAGAATCATCTGACTCTGAAGATGATGATGAAGCCAATCTATGTCTCATGGCCAAACTTGAAGATGAGGAAGAAAATTCTGACATTCCCTCTACTTCAACCTCTGCTACTAAGGTATCACCTTCCTTCTTTACCAATATTTTAAATATTGATGAAGCTGATAGTCTTCAAAAGATCGATCTCTTGACTAGAAATTTATATGAAGCCATGAATGGCAAAACTGTTATTGAAAATCAAAACCTTGATCTCGCTGAACAGCTTAAAAACTGTCACCTTCAAATAGAAAAGCTTTCTAAAATTGAAGAAGATTTTAAAGATCAAGTTCATTTAAATCAGCTAGGCAAAATCGAGCGCGAAGAAGCTATCGCTGCATTAAAAGCTGAAAAAGCTACTGTTGATGGATGGTATAACTCCTCAACAAAGATCAGTGAGATAATTAAGTCTCAGATTCCCCTGAGTGATAAACGTGGTATTGGTTACAAAGCTGATACTCTAGAACAAACCACTGACCGTTCCATGCTTAAGTTTGGAATGTTCGTATCCTCAATACCTGACACTTTCTCATCTCAGTGTTCCTCTTCAAAACCTCATATCCCTAAGGAAGTCTCTACCTTAACCTCTAAAGGTAAAGAGAAAATTGTTTATCCAAAACCGACCTCAGTCTTTAAAAATAAAGGTAAAGGAATTGCTTTTAACCAAAATCCTCAGAAGGGTACCTTTGTACCTAAGCTGAATGCTTCTAAAGCTTCAGTGACTTATCCCTCTGGTTCAAAGAATAAGATTCCTGGATTTATTCAGCGTGGATCTATTCAGCGATCTACTCCTAGAATCAAAGTGGATACCATTGGTAAGAAATCCGAAGAACTGAATGTTCCTCCTATTTCAAATACCAAAAGTTTACTTGGTGCTGGTCCTTCTAATTCAAAATCAAAAGCTCAGCATGCAAATGGTCCTAGAACAACTTTTAGTTATAGGAAATGTTATCACTGTGGACTTACCAATCATATTGCTAGTAAGTGCCCCACAGCCACCCAAGCTGAAAAGATAGATAAGGTGAAGATCATTGCCCCCAAGGCAAAGAAGACCACTGAGGTTAAGAAATTAAGCAAAGTGAAGACTGACAAAGCTGAATCTTCAAATGCTGCGAAGACTGCTGAACCTTCCACCTCCTCTTCTAAACCCACTGACAAGTGTGTACACATGGTTAAGTGGGTACCCAAGACAAACTACTCTTCTTTTATAATGCAGGTTAAGAAGGGTATCTGGTATCTTGATAGCGGATGCTCTAGACACATGACTGGTAAGAAGAACCTGCTCACTGAGTACAAGGAAGAGAAGGGTCCCTCTGTAACTTTCGGTGGAAACGGAAAATGACATACCCGAGGGTTTGGTGTACTCTCTAATGGTACAACAACCTTCAGAAGAGTCGCATATGTTGAAGGGCTGAAGCATAATCTTCTAAGCATCAGTCAGCTTTGCGACATGGATAACAAAGTAATCTTTACTAAGGAATCCTGCTTTGTCGCTGACAAAAAGGAGAAGATATCTCTCAGCGGTTATCATTTGGAAAATGTATACGTAATAAACATGGACTCAACAACCACTGAGAACTCTTGTTTCTTCTCTAAAGCCTCATCTGATGTCACCTGGCTATGGCATAAGAGGCTCTCTCATCTAACCTTCAAGACACTGAACACTCTTTCTTCTAAAGAGTTAGTCACTGGTCTACCTCAACACTCATACGCCAAAGAGTCCTTATGTTCAGCGTGTGAGAAAGGGAAGCAGACCAAAGCAAGCTTTAAGTCTAAGCAAGTTTCCTCAGTGTCATCTCCTCAACAACTTCTCCATATGGATTTTTTGGCCCTGTTAACAAACAATCCATCGATGGAAAGAAATATACGCTGGTCATAGTTGATGAATTCTCTCGCTATACATGGGTAATGTTTCTCCATTCTAAGAGTGACACACCTAAAGAACTCATCACCTTTGTCAGGAAAATGGAAGTACTGAACAACTTGACCGTTCGCTCAATAAGGAGTGATCATGGGACAGAATTTAAAAACAGTTCTCTTGATTCCTTCTTTGAGAGTAAGGGTATTTCTCACAACTTTTCTTCAGTGAGAACACCGCAACAAAATGGAGTCGCTGAAAGAAGAAATAGAACTATTATTGAAGCTGCACGTTCAATGCTCAGCGATTCTCACCTGCCTACTCAGTTTTGGTCAGAAGTTGTCAACACTGCTTGTTTTACGCAAAACAGGTCGCTGATAGTCAAAAGATTCAATAAAACAGCCTATGAACTTTTTCATGGGAGAAAGCCTTCAATTAGCTTTCTTCACATCTTTGGATGTTAGTGTTTCATACTGAACAACAGAGATGCCCTTGGAAATTTTGATCCTAAGGCTGATGATGGAATCTTTCTTGGATATTCTTCAATCTCCAAAGCTTTCAGAGTCTTCAATCGAAGAAGACAAACTATTGAAGAAACTATTCACGTCACCTTTGACGAATCCCGTTCAGCGAATTCTCGACCTTCTGCTGATACTGAAGAACTGAATCAATGGATATTTTCTCATCTTGGTGATTCAGAAGATATTCCCACTCCTCATACTCATACCGTTGAAGATGATGGTCCTACTATCATCCCAAACATGCAGACTAGTGAAGCTGAAACTTCATGGGTCTCAGCTGTTCCTCTAAACAGTATGCCTGCTTCTGAACAAAATGTCTCAGACGTTCCATCTACTTCTCAGCAATCAGTAAATATAATGACATCTGCACCTACTCCTCTCTTGGCTGATATTCCAGAAGTTGCTGAAGCCTCATCTTCAGCCCCTTCAGTTCAGGTTGAGTCAGCGATTCATGCTCCGGCTCAGCGATGGACTATCAATCACCCTATTGATCAAATTCTTGGTGATCCAAATGCTGGTGTTCAGACTCGACGAAGTGCAGGTAATATTTGTTTATTTGTTAACTTTTTTCTCTGATTGAACCAAAGAAAATAGATGATTCCCTCAGAGATCCAAACTGGGTCAGCGCTATGCAAGAAGAGCTGACAGAATTTGAAAGAAACAAAGTTTGGAATCTTGTTCGAAGACCAACTGACAAGACAATGATAGGCACTAAATGGGTCTATCGAAACAAGTTGGACGAACATGGAACTGTAACCCGCAACAAGGCTCGTCTTGTTGCTCAGGGATACAGACAAGAGCAAGGTATAGACTATGACGAAACATTTGCTCCAGTAGCAAGACTAGAATCTATTCGTCTATTCTTAGCCTACGCTATACACAAAGACTTCAAAGTTTATCAAATGGATGTTAAGTCAGCGTTTCTCAATGGAAAGCTGAATGAAGAAGTCTATGTGGAACAACCTCCAGGATTCTCAGATCCTAAGCATCCAGGTTATGTTTATAAACTGGATAAGGCACTTTACGGCTTAAAGCAAGCTCCTCGTGCATGGTATGACACTCTCTCTACTTATCTCCATATTGAAAAGTTTGAGCGTGGTAAATCGATAAGACTCTATTCTTCAGAAAAGTAAAAGGTCATATTATTCTCGTTCAGATATATGTTGATGACATTATATTTGGTTCTACTAACCCTGACCTATGTACTCGTTTCGCTGATAGAATGAAAGCAGAGTATAAAATGAGTATGATGGGTGAGCTAACATATTTCCTTGGTCTTCAGATAAAGCAAAATGAAAAAGGAACTTTCATGAATCAGGGAAAGTATGTTAAAGATATGCTGAAGAAATTTGATTTAACTCAGAGTTCAGCTATGAAAACCCTTATGGCACCACCGTTGACACTAAACAAGGATTCTTCTGGAATACTGTTAATGTCACGACATACGTGGGATGATCGGCTCTCTTTTGTATCTTACAGCTAGCCGACCTGATATTATGTATGAAACTTGTTTGTGTGCACGATATCAAGCTGAACCTAAGGAATCTCATATGATCGCTGTAAAGCGAATCTTTCATTACCTTAAGGGTACTCCCAACCTAGGTCTTTGGTATCCCAAAGATTCAGGGTTTGATCTAATCACCTATTCAAATAGTGATTTTGGAGGTTGCAAATTGGATAGGAAAAGCACCACAGGAGGCTGTCAGCTCTTGGGTGGAAAGATGGTGAGTTGGACAAGTAAAAAGCAAAACTCAGTGTCCACCTCCACCGCTGAAGCTGAGTATGTAGCTGCTGGAAGCTGTTGTTCTCAGGTCTTGTGGATGAGAAATCAACTACTGGACTATGACCTTAAGTTCTCGAAAATTCCAATCTATTGCGACAGCACAAGTGCCATCGCTATAGCCAACAATCCAGTACTACACTCAAAGACCAAACATATCGAAATCAGGTATCATTTTATCAGAGATAATGTGATAAACTGTGATATAGAACTTCATTTTATCCCAACTGATTTTCAGTTAGCTGATCTTTATACCAAACCTCTTGATGAGACAAGATTCAACTTTCTCATCAGCGAGCTTGGAATGCTGAACTTTGAAGAGTAAAATCTTCAGTGGTTCACATTTGATTAGCGACCGGATAAAACCAACTTATATAACCCATTCTATCATCTTCTCTCTGAACAAAGTTGATTCGCTGATATCAAGGTATGTCTCTATTTACTCGCTGACGTTCGCAAATGAATGCAAGATTTCAAAACAAATTGCATCGCTGAATATCTCTTCCTTAACAGCGATACTTTGAAATTTCTAAAAATAACACTGATATTTCTATTCAGTGCTTCATGTTTCAAAATGTCCCTGAGCTTTCAAAACCTCAGAGACATCCAAAAATATGAAAAGACGTTTGTGACATCATCACAACGGATAAACCCTGGCATGTTCTTTTTTTGACACACGTTTGCACGTTTCGTTTACCATCTAATCAAATGGAAACACGTGTCCGTGTCATGATGAAAAACTTTCCCGCTCATAGTTTTTCTCTCTCTATTCTGTCTATATAAACCATTTCGAGTTTATATTTTTCCTTTACGCGAACTTCTTCTCCATGCAAGAAAAACTACTGTTGCATTTTGAACTCAAGTTTTCCAGAAAACTGTTCATCTTCTTCAACGTCTGTAAGGTTAATATTCTTATTATTTACCTACTTTACCTTGTTTATGATCTTATTATTGTTTCTACAAGATCAAACAAATGAACTTTAAAAATGAAATCATTTCTTTCATGGTTTTATAAACACAATCTTTTCATGGTTGTTCTTCAAGTTTAAAACCAAATCTTAAACTTGTTCTTCATATGTTTTTCCAGAATCCTTCTCTCTAAAGGAAACTGGGAAACAAGGCATTTACTGTTTTGTATTTCTTATTCAAAACAAAGAAAACCCTAATCTTCATTAAGACATCTTTGTCTGAATGAAATGGACAAAATTCGACAACATCTTATTGGAAATTCTTTCCACATTAAGACATTGTTCTTCATCTCTTCTTCATGTTTATATATGTTAAACAGAAATGGCATTTCAGCTGCTGCTGCTGCTCCTACCGCTGAGAAAAATCCTGCAACGGAGAAACTGACTCTACCAAAGGCTCCTCAAGTAAAGTTTACGCTTGAGAAAGTAGACTTTTCGAAATCAAACAACCTCTATGCGCTTTTCGATTTTCCTCCTCGAAAGCAAGTCACGCATCTGAATGAAGCTGTGAATTTTCTCCAAACCTGCTGCTTATTCAAAGCCTTAACCTTCGTACCCCCTGCCCATAAATTCCTTCTATCTCAGTTCTGGTATACTGCCAGACACACCCAGGTTCCTTCATCCAAAGACCCTAAGAAACTCCTTGATGTCATTCTCTGTGACACCAAATTTGGCACAAGCAAAATCAACCCTGCCATTATCATGCGAGCACTCAGCCTACCCACTGCCACCAAAGAAAAACCCTTTGTCTCTCTCCCAAACCACAAAAACCATGCTGATAGGGAAGCCATCACTGTATTCTTTGATGCAATGGGTTACGCATGGGACACAGGGAGGGACAAGGAGATTGAGAAGAAACTGACCCTGATCAAGAAGTCCAAAATGCCAAGCGAGATGAACTTCATCTTCGCAAACCTGATAAGCTGCTCAACCTCAGCAAGCAATGGGCTATGCATTGCTGAAAGGTCTACATGTTGATTGGGCCTCGATCATCTATGACGACCTTGCATTCAGAGTAGATAAGGCTGATAGACCTTCATGGGTTCCATATCCCAGATTCATCAGTGCCGTCTTTCAACAGGGACTTGGGGACAAGTACCCAAAAGAGGGTGATCTGAGACTCTCTCAGGTTGGCCCTAAGGTGCTCGACTTCAAGACGCTGGCAAATGAGGTACGTCTTACTACACTTTTATCTCTTCTTAATCCTCCTTCTTCTACTTCTGCGGCTCATTCAGTGGAAATCCCCACCACTGATACCCAAGATGCACCCTCCACTCCTTCTCGAAAAAGGAAACAATCTACTTCTCAACTTGGTTCCAAAAGGATCAACAAAACCAAGGAGCAACCCCCCAGCATCCACATGCTGAAGACTCCACAGCTCATCTTGAAGAGCTGATGGATAGTTCAGTGCCACAACTGATCAAGCCACCCCTTCCATCCCAGCTTCAGCGTCTCTAAACGCTGAAGTTATAAACTTGGAACAGAACCCACCTCCTTCAGTCCCTCTAGTGACTGAAGTGATTGACAACGGATCCAACGCTGAACCCCGCACCCAACCCACTTTCTCAACCATCATTCCTCCCACCTCTCCTTTGGTCACTCAAACTCTTCCCCTATTCTCCTCAACAAACATCTTCCTCAGCGACACTACTGCTGAACATCTTCAGAGGATGATAGGACAAAACACAGGACCTGCAGGTACTTCCAGTCGTCAGGGAACTATTGAAGACGACTATGAAACTTTCTCAGGGTTACGAGGCTTCGACAACTTCGCCAACCCTCCTGCAGGTATACACATTATCCCAAACACTTCTCTCTCTCAACCACAAACTTCTGAGCTTTCCTCTGTTCATAAGTTAATAACTGTTTTAGGTCCTAATTTGGGGGATATCAACACCTCCCTGAAGGCCCTGGAAACAAAGGTGGAATCTTACAACACCACTCTCTCCACAAACTCTTCAGCGGTTACAGACGCTGGAAAGAACCTCAAAAAGCTGACCGAGGTTGTTGAAAATAAAGCCTCCAAAGCTGATATGGAGAAGGTGGATGGCAGTATAGGAACTTTTGCTACCACCCTCGCTGAAACCTCCACCAACGTCAACAATCTCAACCTCACCAACACCACCCTCGCAACAAACTTCACCACTCTGTCCAATGAAGTCACATAATTGAAGACAGAGGTTGGTACTCTTAAGGGTGAGGTCACCACGGTCAAAGATCTCCTTCAACAGATACTCAATCGCCTGGACGCCCCAAAGTCTCACTTTACTCAGGCCGATAGAGAGGATCTTCAGAAACTCGCCCCTGCTATATCTGGCCTCGACGACAGATTAGAAGTGGTTGAACTTTATATGGGACTCACTAGCCAAGAAGATAGTGATTCTCATACTACTGATGCTGCTGATGTTGCTGATATTCCTCTTGCCTCCCCTCCTCATCAAGTGGAAGAGCGGAGAAGAGAGATGAAGACCTTCCCCATAATGATGAGGGGGAGAAGAAAAATGAAACTGCTGCTTCTACTTCAAAACCTTAGGGAGTTGAAAACCTTGAGGGAACCGAGAAACCTCCATCTGTATCTGAGGGGGAGCAACTCGAAGAGCAACACAAAGAAGCCGTTGCTGATGTGACCAAACCTTATGCTGATGAGGTCGAGTATGAAGAAGACGAAGAACCCATCGATATTGATGATGAAGAACCATCATCATACCCTAAAGATGATGATGATGACGATGATGATGATGATGACTTCTTCTTCGTTGAGCCCAAGAAGGCGCTGAGAAAGGGATTTCGATAAATGAACCTTCAGGGGAGACGACTAAGAAAAAGACTGCAACGTCTGAAGCTGACTAAGGCAAAAATAAAGGACTCGCTGCAGAAGGCAACCTGGCTATCCTTCAGATTAAGCCAGCTTGTCAGGTACAATATCTTCTCTTCCCTTATACTGTATCCCTCCTCTATCCCTTCTCAATCTCAATCCTTCTATCCATAAAACCTCTATACACTTAAACCCCATTCTTTTCTATCTCTTTCTTCCCGTGTTCTTACTTAAACAATCGTTGTGTTTCAGCTAGTCCTCTCCCCTGTTTGAGGATCCCGCTGAAGCTCCTACAACTACACCAAAAATAATCCCAGCCACAAGAGCTGAAGAAATAATCCCAGTCTTGGATTTAACCACTGAGACTGATGAACCTGAAGAACAACTGTTCTCTCACAAAAACAGACCTTCCTTGGCTCCTCAAAAGCTAAGTGAAGAGGATCAAGAAAAGAGAGATGAAATGATCAAACAGCTTGAAGATCAGCGAATCATTCTTCCTCGTGACAAAATTCATGTTCCTACAATGTTCAGACTTACGAAGAAAGAATTCACTGATCACCTCAGAGCTGTAAGATTACTCGTCGAAAGGATGGAAGCTGAAGAAAAAGATAAGGCTCTTGCCATACAGCTTGCCCAACAATCGGTGAAAGACCCAGCGCTGAAAAGAACTCCCATCGAAGTCCAACGTCAATTATGGGAAGACATCCAGAGGATCGTTGAAGAAAAGACCAAGGTATATGATTCTACTTTGGTATGGTGCAACGAAAGACTGAACTATCGATCTCGACCATCCAGAATCAACAAGGTAAATATCAGAGGAAAAACGTTCGTAGACGTTCCTGTTGTTGAAGTTGACGTATTCAGAGAAGACGAGACCAAGCAAACCTTTTACGCTACTTCATTAGAGAAGTTTGGTTTCTCTGAATGGTTGGAGATACGAATAGCCATTCAGCGATCTCACTCAAACTTCAAGAGCCATGTCAAGAAGATTGTAAATTCTCAGATCGACTTGGTTTCTTCTGCTGTTGATATTCCTCCTCCATCTCCTCTTCCAACTCAACAAAGAAGGGCCTCTGCAAAGAAAAATATGAAACCTTCAGGCTCAGGTCCTCCTATACGGAATGAAACAGGTATTGGTTTCTCTCTTGCTGAAGTACTTGGTCCTGACCCTGACCTCTCAGCGCTTGACACCTCTCTGCCTCCTGGTGAAACTTTCATCCCTGGAAAAGTCTTAAGCGAACCCTATGGTATCTTCTTTTTAGACTATGATGGAAGACAACACTTTCAACGCATCTCTGAGCTTCCCATCACTCCCATCGAACAGCTCAAAGACCTCATCTACTGGTGTGAATTCAGACGCGACATTCAGGCTCGATACCTTAAGCCCTTGATTTTTGAAGAAGCAAAGAACAAAAAGGATCAAGGAGTAACGGTCCCAGACTGGATGATTCCCACATCAAAGACCCTTGATGAACTTCTCATTAAGGAAGAACCCATTGACGGATAGGATCTCTCTTATAATTCTTCTATCCTTATCTGTCTATATCTTCTGTACTTGTAATTTTTCCACTTCCCTTTGTAATCTTTACGAAGTTTAAAGAAAAATTTCAGCGAATGTACTTTACTCCATCAGTACTGAAAAGATCCCAGAAAATAGTAAAAAGGGACAAATATTTTATGAGTTCTTTTTATCCTTATGTTTTCATACATGGCAATTTTTTTTGTTGCTATGTCATAATCAAATAGGGGGAGATTGTTGATCCAACCCCTCAGTGATTTGATAATGACCCTCTCTTAAAACACTTAGTGAAAATTATAAGTAAACAATATGTATTAGTTTTTTCTATCGCTGATAAGTACTAAGACTTTACAGTACCACTGATAGGAACTCTCGCTCTTTAAGTTTAAAGTTCAGCGAACACTATTCATCCAGTAGTTCTGAGCCTGTTCAGTCTCTGTGATAATCGCTGATAAGTTAGTTGTTTACTTATGATCTCTAAAGACAAGTTTCACGTCAACATATGTTCTACACTGAAGTCGAAGATCAAGCTCAAGAACAACGACAAGTCTAATAATGAACTGATGCGGATATCAGCGAAGCCAAGATTTGTCCACTCAACGTGAAGTTACAAGTAGAAGACTTCAGCAATCGCTGAGCTTTATCATTCGCTGATAAAGTACTGATTCAACGAAAGCTGATCATGAAGTCTTCCTCTACAAGTTACTTTTGTCTTTCCCCCCTTGCACGTCTCCGTACGAAATGTCAGAACGGACATCCCTTCTGTCTAGAATCGTACAACAAACTCTAATTTTGCACTGTGCACCATGCGGCTACTAAGGTTGTCTACAAAGGTCAATGACATGCAACCACTCAGCTGCTGCCACGTGTAAAGCAATACTGCCATGCATTAAATGCATGCAGTATATAAGAAGAACCCTACTTCAGAAATGAAGTGTGCTCAGCCATCTTCTTATTCTTCCTTACTACTGTGTGTTAGGTTATTACTCGTAATTTCCTTATCTCCTTTCTATCTTATTCTAGTGCAAGAAACTTAGTGTTCTTAACTTGTTTAGATTAGGATTAGTCCTTAATCTTGTTCCGCAACAAGTTGTAAATTGTCTTGATTTATCAATAAACAATTTAGAAAAGTAAAAATCGTGTGTTTGTATTCAACCCCCCTTCTACAAACTTGTATAACCTTTCGGGACCAACAATAATAATTACAAGTACAAAAAGTTTACAAGCTGATAAAAGATAGAAGAATTACAGGGAATCCTATCAGCTAATCAGGTTCATCCTTAATGAGAAGTTCATCAAGGGTATTTGTGATAGGGATCATCCAATCAAGGACTTTTTCTCCAAGATCCCTTCTTCGCTGTGCCTCTTTAAAGATCAGGGGCTTCATGAAGTGTCTGAGAAGATCATATCTAAAACCGCACTAGTAGACAAGATCTTTGAGCTGTTCGATAGGGACAATGCATATCTCAGAGACGCGTTGAAAGCATTTTCGTCCAATGCAGTCATTAAAGAAAATACCATGAGGATCACTTAAGACTTTTCCAGAGATAAAGCGTTCACTAGGGGGCAGGGAGACGTCGAGTACTAAGAGATCAGGGTCAGGACCAAGGACTTCTTCTCATGAAAAACCAATTCCGGTTTCATTTCTGATAGGATGACCTGAAGCTGAAGATGTTATCTTTTTCTTTGCAGCAGGCCTTCTTTGTCGAACTGGAGGAGGAGGAGGGATATCAACGGCTGATGTAACCAAGTCGATCTTCTTGTTCAGAGCTTTTTCGACAAAGGTTTTGAAGTTTGAACGTGATCGCTGAATGGCTATCCGCATCTCTAACCATTCAGATAAACCGTACTTGGAAATCGACGATGGGTAGATGGTTTCCTTTTGACCATTCTCTCTGAAGATGTCGATGTCAACGACTGGAACGTTTATGGTTTTCTTTCCCCTGATGTTCACCTTGTTGATTCTGGACACATGACATCGAAAGTGAAGTCTTTCTTTGCACCATGCCAGAGTGGAGTCAGAGACCTTGGTTTTCTTCTCGATGATCTTTTTGGCGTCCTTCCACAATTGTCGTTGAACAGAGATAGGAGTCTTCTTTAATTCAGGATCTTTCACCGAACGTTGGACGAGCTCAATAGCATATTCTTTATCTTTTTGTTCAGCTCTCTTTCATTCGGCGAGGAGTTTCTCAGCTTTGAGGTGTTCAGCGATTTCCCCTTTTGATATGCGAAATCGAGGCGAACGAATGATTTGCTGATCCTCAAGCTGTTTAATCATAATTGCTATCTTTTTCAGCTCTTCTTCACTTGGTTGTTGAGGAACCAAGGAAGGTCTATTCTTGTGAGAGAGAAGTTCTTCTTCTTGTTCATCAGTCTCAGCGAAGTCTAAGACCAGGATTATTTTATCAGCACTCGGGGCTGGGATTATTGGAGTTGTAGCAGTAAGAGCTTCAGCTTGACCCTCAAGCAGGGGAGAGGACTAGCTGAAACACAACGATCATATAGATTAGATCATTTAGGAGGAATGGGCTGAAGAAGACTAAGTCTGAGATAAATTACAAGTTTCTAAATAGTCTTAATTCAGAGTGGTCGTCTTTTGCAATTAGTCTTCAGATGAACAAGGATATGTGTGAGGAAGATCTAAATGATCTATTTTGTGTTCTGAATCAACATGAGGATTCTGTTAAGCAAGTGGTTGAGGAAAAGAAAAGTGTTTCTGATCAATTAGCTTTGCTTTCAAAATCCAAAGTCACCAAATCATCCAAATCATCCAAGAAATCTGGGTTTTTGTCTGAAATTCCAAAGATAGAGGAAGAGTCTGCTGAGGAAGAGGAATCTGATGAAGATGCTGATATCAAGCTGATTGCTGAGAAACTGGCCTTATTGACTAATACTTTCAATAAGAGATATGGAAAGAATAAGTTTCAGGGCAAGTACAGAAGAGAACAGGGAAGTTCAGAAGAGAAATACAAGAAGAAGGAGGATAGAGAAGAAAGTTAGAATGAGAAGAAAGAGAAGAAGGAAGAAAGAAAAGAAAAAGATCTTTGTTTTAAGTGTGGAAAATCTGGTCATTATGCAAGGGACTGTAGAGTGAAAGTAGTAAAGGACTATGAATACTATACAAAGAAGGCTCAGCTAGCCAAAACCAAAGACAGTGGTATTGCAATGCTTGCAGAACAAGAAAATTGGTTATACTATACTTCTGATGAAGAGGACTGCATTCATTTTTCTCAGATGCAAAGCTATATGGCGAAGATGAAGAATGAAGATGATTCTGACTATGAGGATGCAGGTTCTGAATCTTCAACTGAGGTACATTCTGCACTTGAAATTGATTTAATGACTCAGATTGGTAATATGAATGCTAAATTTGTTAAACTCAGAAAACAGATAAAAGGTGAAAGGATTATGGTTAACAAATTCAGAACAGAAAAAGAAATAATCAAAGAACAGTTTGAAGAATCTGAGGTTGAGAAACAAAAAGTCAGAAATGAGAATTCTGATCTTTTGAAAAAGATTTTTGAATTGAAAAGTGAACTTACAGAAGTTAAAGATGGAAAGGGTGATTTACAAATTAAGTTTGATATGTTATTTAAGGAAAGAAACAAATTGTACACAAAAATCAAAGAGTTGGAAGACCTTAATTTGAAAAGAGGTCAAACTCAACAAACCTTGAATCTTCTCACAAGCAATGTTAAAGACACAAGATTTTATAATCCAAAAATGGGATTAGGTTTGGAGGAAAATGTGGTTTTGAAAAGAGCACCAACAAATCTTTATGATTTTGCTAAACTACAAGTTCCTAAACCATAAATCCCAGAAATTGTTGAAGTTTTTGTGAGACCTGCAAGTTCTATAACAAGTTCAGATAGTTTGCAAAAATCAAGTCCTGTAAAAGAAAAGAAAACAATTTCTGAATCAAAAACTGAGAAGTCAGAAGTTTCAGATGACAAGGTTAAGAAAGAAATTTCTAAACCAACAGAAGAGAAACCAAAATATAATGATGCTAAATTCAAATATGACTCTCTGAATGTCAGTTACAAACATAAACAACCAAGTTTTCATATTCTGACATTGAAAGTATATTTGATACAAGTAAGGTTTCTGAAACAGTCAGTCAGAAGTCTGAGTCTTCTAGTCAGAATTCTGACTCCATTAGTCAGAATTCTGAGTCTGAAGGTCAGAATTCTGAGTCAACTGAAAATTCTCAATTCACTTCAGAAAGTTTTTCAGAACTTGAAAAGATTTTTAAACTTGTTAGTCTAGAACTTGATGACTTAAGGAAAACTTTTGATGAGCCTGAAAATGATTACTGTGATGTAGATTTTAAACTGGACCAAGTTTTAAAGGAAAACAACACTTATGTTCTGAAAATAACAGAGCTTGAGAAGTTAAAGGCTGAGTATGATCTTTTCAAGATTAATGCTTTAAAAGAAAATAAGAAATTCTTTAATGAATCAAGTACATTTGAGAATGGTGAATCATCCAAATCATCTACTAATTCTGAGAAGTTGAATGTTTCAGAAAAAGAGGAAAGCAAACGGAAAGATGATCTGAAAAGAGTTTCTGAGGAGATTGAGATGAATACTACTGTTGAACCTAAAGTCAATAGTTCTTGTATTAAATGCAATTGTAATCTGAATACCAGCAATAAAAGTGAAAAGACTTATGTTTCAGATTTATTGTCTCTTGCAAGAAAGAATCTCAAATGTGTTCAATGTGGCAGTCATTCATTTCAATCATCACAGAAAAGTCAAATTATAATAACATTTGTTTCTTATATAAACAAAGCAACTCAGAATTCAAAAAGAAAGATTATTTATGTTCCTCAAACTCAGAGTAAAGGGAAGAAGATTGAAAACATTTCTCAATCTAAAGAAAAAGGAAACAAGAATGAAAACATGTTTCAAACTAAAGAAAAGAAGACTGAAAATGTCTCTCAGTCTCAACCTAAAGTTTTCAAGAAGAAAAGAAACAACTTTGTGAACAGAAAATGTTCTGATTTCATAAAAGTTCAAGGAAAGTGGTGTTTAAAAGAAGATTTTGAATGCAAAGTTAAAGGATCATTTGTTAAATCAGATATCAAAGCTAACAAAGAAGGACCCATTCCAATATGGGTACCTAAATCTAACTAATTGATTTTGCAGGGCTGTCATGTGTGGTTTTTAGATTCTGGAGCATCAAGACACATGACAGGTCATAAGTCTTCTCTGTCAAATTTCACAGAAAAGGCTGGAGGAGCAGTAAACTTTGGTAACAACAGTAAAGGACATGTTAGAGGTTATGGGGATTTAACAAAGGGAGATCTGACTATTCAGAAGGTTTTCTATGTGGAAGGCTTACAACATAATTTGTTCAGCATAAGTCAGTTTTTGGACAGTTTTTGCCAAATCAAGTTCAGTATAACAGGTTGTTTAATTCTAACTGAGAAAGATATAAAGGTGTTTTGGGCCAAAAGACATATGGACTTATTTGTGGTTAACTTTTCAAAGATTCAAGCTTTAACTCCAGTATGTCTATTGTCAAATGCTGTGGCAAATGAATGTTGGCTCTGGCACAGAAGATGTTCTCATTTAAATTTTAAGGATCTGAACAATCTGGTTAGCAAACATCTAGTTAAAGGGTTACCAAAGATCAAGTTTGAGAAGGAATCATTATGTTCAGCATGTGAAATGGGCAAAATGAAGAAGAGTTCTCATAAGATGAAAATGGATTCTTCATGCTTGTCACCATTAGAAATGATTCACACAGATCTATGTGGTCCAATTTTAGTTCAATCAATGGGAGGAAAGAAGTATATGCTTGTCATTATGGATGAATATTCAAGATACACATGGGTTGAATTCTTAAGAGCAAAGTCAGAAGTTGCTATAACACTGATTAATTTCATTAAAAGAATTCAAGTATTCTTACAACTTCCAGTCTAGAAAATCAGAAGGGACAATGGAACAGAGTTCAGAAATGAGACTCTTCAGAACTTTTTACAAAGCTCTGGGATTTCTCATAATTTTTCTGCTGTCAGAACTCCTCAACAAAATGGTGTTGTTTAAAGGAAGAACATAACTCTGGTTGAAGCTGCAAGAACCATGTTGGCTTATTTAAATCTTCCAACCTTCCTATGGGCTGAAGCAATTGCTACTGCTTGTTTTACACAGAACAGAACTTTAATAAATAAGAGATTGAATAAAATTGCTTATGAACTGATTAACAAAAGAAAACCACTGATTAAATTTTTTCATGTTTTTGGTTGCAGATGCTATGTTCTCAAAGACAGAGAAAATCTTGGTAAATTTGATAAAAAGGCATATGAAGGATACTTTGTTGGTTACTCACTAACTTCCAAAGCATTCAGACTCTACAACAGAAGAACCAAGAGGATAATGGAAAGCATTAATGTGACATTTGATGAGACAAGAATGAAGACTTCTGAACAGCACAGTTCAGAACTCAAATAGGATAAGACAAAAATGACTTCTGAAACAGCTTCTAATCCTAACTGTTCAGAACTCAATTTTATTGTTTAAGGATGCATTTCTAGAACTAACTTCTGAATCTTATGCAGATTTTGAGGATCCTAAAATGATTCAAGAAATTAAGAAGGGAACTTCAGAAGTGGTTCAAACAACTGTAATTTCTGATACTGGTCCATCTGAGGAATGTCCAACTTTGATCAATACAAGTGATGAAACCTCTGATCCTAGTACTCAGAATTCTGGACAAGGAACTCAGAATTCTGAACAAATCAATCAGAATTCTGAACAAGGTAATCAGACTTATGGTCCAGAGACTCAGAACTCTGAGCAAGTCAATCAGAATTCTGACTCTACTACTCAGAATCCAAACTTGGATGTTTCACCTAAACAAGTACTAGAACAAGTGGACAGTTCAGAATTACAAGCTATTATTGATGAGAATGATACAAACAACAACTTTTCAGAGATTGATGTGCTTCCTAGTTCAAACAAATGGACAAAAGACCATCCTATTCATCAAGTGACAGGAGATCCATCAGTGGGAGTGCAGACTAGATCAGCAACAGCAAATGAAGCAAGGTTTGCAGGATTTTTAAGTGTGATTGAACCTAAGAAAACCAATGAAGCCCTAGAGGATCCAGATTGGATTTTAGCAATGCAAGATGAATTGCTACAGTTTGAAAGAAAAAAAGTCTGGAGACTTGTTCCAAAACCTGAAGGAAAATATGTTATTGGAACAAAATGGGTATTCAGAAACAAGAAAGATGAGTCAGGTGTTGTAGTCAGAAATAAGGCTAGATTGGTTGCAAAGGGATATTCTCAACAAGAAGGAATAGATTATGATTAGACATTTGCACCTGTGGCAGGAATAGAAGCAATCAGAATATTCTTGGCATATGCTGCACACAAGAACTTCAAAGTGTACCAAATGGATGTCAAATCAGCTTTTCTGAATGGTATTCTTAATGAAGAAGTTTATGTCTATCAACCAGAAGGTTTTGTTGATCCTGAGTTTCCAGTTCATGTTTATATTTTAGATAAAGCCTTGTATGGTCTGAAACAAGCACCAAGAGCCTGGTATGACACTCTAACTCAACATTTATTAAAATATGGCTTCAAGAAAGGTAAAATTGACACTACTCTATTTCTAAAGAAAACAGGTGATGATTTGATTTTGATTCAGATATATGTAGATGATATCATATTTGGTTCTACAAGTGCAGAGTTGTGTAATGAATTCTCAAAAGTCATGGAATCAGAATTTGAAATGAGCATGATGGGAGAATTAAACTTTTTCCTTGGTCTTCAAGTAAAACAATTGCCAAATGGGATTTTCATTAATCAAGGAAAATATGTTAAAGATATTTTGAAAAAGTTTAAGATGTCTGATTGTGCTGCTATGAGAACACCAATGGCAACAAATGTCAAGTTAGATGCTGATCTCTCTGGAGTTTCATCAGATAACAGGTTTATAGGGGCATGATTGGTTCTTTGCTTTATCTGACTGCAAGTAGGCCAGATATCATGTTTGCTACATGTTTTTGTGCTAGATTTCATTCTTAATCCAAAAGAATCCCATTTGCTTGCTGTTAAAAGGATCTTAAGATATCTTAAAGGTTCACCTGATTTGGGCCTTTGGTATCCAAAAGAAACTGACTGCTTTTACTGATGCTGATCATGCAGGAAGTAGATTGGACAGAAAGAGTACTTCTGGTGCTTGTCAGTTTTTGGGAGACAAAATAGTGAGTTGGGCTTCAAAGAAGCAAAATTGTGTATCCACATCCACTGCTGAAGCAGAGTATGTAGCTGCTGCTGCCTGCTGTTCTCAAACTTTGTGGATGAGAACACAACTCATGGATTATGGATATCAACTCAACAAAATTCCCATATATTGTGATTCAAAAAGTGCTATTGCAATTACTCAGAATCCTGTTCAGCACTCAAAGACCAAACATATTGACGTAAGGTATCATTTTATTAAAGATTATGTGGAAAAGGGAACAATAGAAATGCACTTTGTGCATACAAAGTATCAATTGGCTTACTTGTTCACAAAGCCTCTTGATCACAAAATGTTCACTTTTCTCATATGTAAAATAGGAATGCTTAATCTAACTAATTGAGTATATTTGTCATTTTTTAGAAATGAATATTTTTCTAAGTACGATTTTCTGAGTAGTGTACTCAGAACTCTGACTCTCTTGTTCAGAACTCTAACTCTTGAGTTCAGAAGTTATGAGTTTTGAGTTCAGAACTTCTGAGTCAATACTTCAGAAATCTGTCTTAAAATTCTTTACTTCTGAATTGGTTAATCAGAACTTCTGACTACCTTTCAGAACACATTTATGAGAATTACAAATGTTTCAATATGTTGTTAAGTTCTTTCTGTTTTAATTTTTTTATTCCTTATGTCTAACATGTGTTTGAGTATATGCTAAAGTCAAGGGGGAGCATTGAAATCTTTCAGATATCATTCTGAGGTGCTTATAAGGTTTGTATATTCCTTTCTTATCACTAATCATTCTAAGAGGAACAAGCTTTCAATGATAAACCTTTTTCACTTGTTCAAACTACCTCTGATTCCTTAAAAAGTTTCTCAAGGTCAGATGTTATATTTTAATTTTTTTTCCAGAAATTTCAAAACATCAAAAGAGGGACAGAATTTTGATGGTAAAATAATTTTCTATCTGTTCAAACTACTTCTGGGTGA
Source organism: Saussurea involucrata (assembly GCA_033807775.1). NCBI lineage: Eukaryota > Viridiplantae > Streptophyta > Magnoliopsida > Asterales > Asteraceae > Saussurea > Saussurea involucrata. The sequence continues at coordinate 263,688,006 of CM066321.1, forward strand.
TTAAATGCTTAATATTAATTAGAAGTTGATTTTAAATGAATTTTGATTCCAAGGGAATTTCTTCTGAACTGTATACTCAGAACTTCTGAGTATGCATTCTCAGACTTCTGAGCGTGTTATTCAGAACTTTTAACTTGTGTTAATTTCTATCAAATAACACGTGTCAGCTTCTTATTCAATTGATGATGCCACGTTTCATTTAATATCTTTTGTGGTACTTCACAGTGTTCGAATCCGTTAAAACTCTGACAAAAATTAACTTTTCACCGTTTGAAACCTTTCAGCTTCGCGGATTTTAAATAGACCTTAAAATCCCTCTTTCAAATTCATTTGAATTCCAAGAGCGAAAAGTGAGATACGCATAAATCCAGAGTTCTTTGATTCTGTTTTCTTTCAATATTCCACATTACAATCATGTCTGGTTCGAGAAGAAGTAAACCTATTTCATTACACTCTGCAAAATCATTGATGGAATCCTCGTCAGATTCAGAGGATGATGAAGTACAGAGGCCTGAGAATAGAGTCGTAGAAGAAGGGGTAATAGGAGAGAACATTGTGCTAGGAAATGTTGAAGAAGAAGCAGGGGATGAACATATGGTTGAATCTGAAGGAGATGTTGATGGGGGAAATGAAAACATTCAACATGAACAACGTGCAGTTAGGTCAGTAATGTCTGGAAGATCTAATTCTGGTGAAAGGATTGTTCCTAAGAGTGAGTATTTGGAGTTGATTTAAAATAACTGTGTGTTACTACTTGATGAAACTAGATTCAAGAAAGAACATAGGATAATCATAGAATTGCTGAAGTACCATCCTTTTAAGAAATGGTTTACAATGAAGAAATTGGTTCCTGTTCAGTATATTCAGCAGTGGTGGAAGCATTTGGAGTTACAAGGTAACAATTTTGTATCTGAAATAGGGGGAGTCAATGTAACTTTGAATATACAGTTTATGAGAACAATGCTGAGGCTACCAGAAAAGGATGATTTACAGGGGAGATCAGATTTTGAAGATTCTCCATTAACAGAGGAATTAATAGCTGAAGTTAGAAGATTAGGATATAATGAAGAATTGAAGACTCTAAGCTTATTCAGAAGAAACAAATTGCCACCAATCTGGGCATGTTTCTTCAATATAATCAACAAGTGTCTATCTGGGAAGAACAGTTCACTAGATCAAGGCTCAAGGCAAATCTTGCAGATCTTTCATGGGTTAGTGAAGAATAGGCATTATGATTATGCTTCTTTTTTGTGGGAAGACATAAAGAATACCTTTGAGAGGAATCAGAAGGCAAAAGAAGGGAGAACAAAGGATATGATACTTACTTATATACCTTATCAGAGGTATTGGCAGTTGGTAATTTGGCATGCAATGGACCAAGATAGAAACATTCCAAGAAGATCAAATGAGGAACATGGGCCAATCTTCTACAAGGGTAAAATGATTTCTGCTCTTAAACTTGAAAATTTTCCAAATCACAGACCTCTTTCAAGGTCACTTAGGCAACACATTCCAAGGGAGAGCGAGATATTAAAAGCATATTGCACCTCAATGGGACTTGATCAACCTCAAGCCCCTACCCATGAGGAACAACCTGAGATGAGAGGTGAGGGGTCTAATCAAAATAAAGAGGGGGAGAATGTTCAGGTGGGAGAACATTCTGAGAGAAATGAGAGGGAAAATTCAGAGAGATTGGTTTGCATGGAAAGTGAAAAACAGAAACCGAGAGGTGAGGATGAGAGAATGTTAACAGATTTAGAAACAGAAAGAGATAATTCTGATCCAGCCATATTAATCCGAGAAACCACAACTACTGATGGTTTTCAACCCTTGGTGACCAACATTGAAGAAAACACCATGGAGCCCGTGGTGGAACTTGAACAACCCGTCTCTAGCCACTCAGAAGCATTTCAACATGCTACTGTTTCAAAACAAACAGGGGAACCATCCCAAACTCATTTGGAGGGAGGTGATAAATCCCAAGATTTTATTCAACACATAGAGTCTGAATTGCACAGTAAAATTCAATTTGAGCCTGAAAATCCTTTCAACACTAGCACATCACAGGAGTTTCGTATTCCTGTAACAACATCCATAGAAACTCCTAATATTGGTTGTCAAGGATTGGATGGAAGTCCTGGGGAGGTGAACATCCTAAAAGCCTCCTTACACAGTGCATTTGTTGTACATGATGTCTTTGTGGCATCTACAGGCCATGAGCTCCCTGAGCACATGAAAACTGGACCATCTGTTATTCCAGGTTCACTGTTAGACAATTCTGAATTTGAAAAGATTCAGAAACAAAATCATTTGTTGGGGGAGAAAGTTGAAAAATTGGAGAGTACTATTGATTCTTTGAAAAATGAAGTGAAGGAACTCAAGATTATGTTGGAAGGGAAAGCAAATTCAGTTGAGACAAAAGTGGATAAAATGAAAGAATCCTTGGATGCTCACAAAAAGGAGATCAAGGATGAAATGTCAGAATTTCAAAGGGAACTTTTCAAGAATATGGAGGATTTGAAATCTTCATTGTTACAAGCTGTCAGTTCAACTTTGGCAAGTGTTTCAAAGCCATTAGCCATTATGCATGTATCTGTAGCTGAACCTGAATCAGAATCAACTCAGCACTTAAAAAGAAAGTTTGATGATAATGATCCTCATGATCATCAAAAGGGGGAGAAAAGGCAAAAGCAAAGTACTGAGGTTGATAAACAAAGCACTGATGAGTTAGAAAATGTTGAAAAGTCAGCAGATATTGGGTTAGCAGATTTTGAGTTAGCAGATATGCAGTTAGCAGATGCAGAGGTTTAGAATTCAGAGAATGTTCAGAATTCACAAGTTATTGAAAAGATGGTTGATGAATTAGCAGATGTTGAAAAGTCAGTGGAGGTTCATGAAATAAGTTCAGATACTGAAAATGCTATGGAAACTGAGAATGTGGGAAATGAAAACTCTTCTGGTAATGCTACTGATAAAACAGAGGAATTGGTGTTAAATACTGAGTTGGAGGTGAATTCAGATGAAACTGAAGTAATAGTAGCAGATGAAAACATTGTGACAGATGATGTAATCATGACAGATCAGAATATTGAGGCTGAAAAGGAAAAGAGCATTTTTGGATCAGATGAGGTTATAATGACAAATCAGAATGTTATTGCAGAAGAAGTGATGTCAGACTCTTCTGAAGATAGTATTGAAGTAAACTTGAAAGATTCTCTTGAAGAAAGCTTGATTGAAAGTTCTGAAGTGAATACTTGTAAATAAATTGTTTCTTATACCAGAGTCGAGCTTCTTAACTCTGAGATGGAAGAAAGAAGGTTTAATGAGGTCTTAATAAGGAGAATGCACAGTGAAATGATTAGAGCTCTTAATGTTCAGAAAGTTCAAAAGATTATCAGAACAGTGAGACCAATAGATTTGTTGGGAGAAGAAGATCATTCTGTTGATTACTCACAAAAGATTCAGAATCAATTTCAACTTCATTTTAGTGAGGAATTGGGAGAAAATAAAAGGGAGTTTGACAGACTTGAGGATTATTTCATGCCTGAGGAGTATGTGTTCAGAAAGCCCATTGTGATTCCTAAAATTGAGCTGCCAGTTGTGAAAGAACCCTTGTGTGATTTCATTCTTGATATGAGTGACACTCCACTTATCAAGCATTTTTTTAAAGATGTATTTCCAGAAGAAACATATAAGTATCTTTACTGCACAGGAGATAATTATGTGATTATTGAGAACTTTATTGATGGGTTTTTGGATGAAAGAGTTCTGATGATTTATGTGGAAGCTGCAAATAGACTCAGAAAACCTGATGAAAGACTACATGTTCACAAAGCAATTGTGAAAGTACTAGAGTTTCAGACTGATGAATTTGATGGGCTGAAATATGTGAGTTTAACAGTGCAAAAGGAAGGAAATCTAAAGGTTAGTATGACCAGCTTTGACTTCCACAGATTGTTTCTGAATGATCAAGTGTTTCTGGTGAAATTCTTTGCTTGTACTGAAGAATCGTGGATATAACTTGAATGCAGAAGGCTTTTAGGAATATATGTGAGAAATATGTACCTCTATGATTTTCAGTTGGCAATTGAAGAAGGGAAAGAGAAATGTAACTTGAGCTGTCCAACCAAAAAGCCTATTCATGAAATTGGAGGTCGTGGATTTGTTGCTGAAGGAGTTGAAAATGAAGGTTTTGTGTATATAGTTTGTGGAATAAGAAAGTTTTTCAGATTAAATGATTTAGTGAAGTACAGTGATGCTACTTTACAATACTTGTTGCAAGATATGGCAGTACATGCTGAGGGTGAGAAAGCAGTTCTGAAAGAAAGATGTAAACGGCATATAAATGAGAGATTGGATCTCAGAACAAGAGTCAAAGATTGTAGTGAGTGGATGCTCTCAGAAGAAAATTCAAAGAAGTTGTTACACAAAGACTTTGTATTTCCTGCTGAATATGAAGTAAATTGAGTTTATTCAGAGGAGGTTGAAGAAGATATTCCTAATCTGTCTTCACAAGATGTTGAATTGAAAGATACAGATCAACCAGAAAAGTCTGAGGCTAATGAAGGAGAAATACCTATTGATGTTAATGGTTATTTTCTGGAGTATGATCTACCAAACTTCATTCAACCAAGAGAAGTCAACTTTTTGAGTGTGTATCATGACAGGCCAGAAGTCTCTCAAATGTTTCGTGGTGAATTGTCAAGATGCATAGCAAAACCAAAAGAAGAAGTATACTCAGATTTCTTAATCACTGGAATAAGAGATCTGATGGTCAAGAAGTTCAGGAAGAATGAGTATTATGCTTTTGAGGCTCTGAGAGAAGATGGAAAAGTCTACTATTTCACTGAGGCTGATTTTGACAAGATCTCACTAACAAATTTCTACAGGCTATACAGTCTTTTGTCAAATAAAGACTGTAGCAAGCATAAAAAGGAGAGAGGAGCATTGGCTGCAGTAAGAAGTGCTATGTTTTATATTCTGAAATGGTATGGATATACAGATTTTCAAATTGCTCTGTATTTATAAAGACCATGTGTATATCTCTCAAAGCCAAACAATGATCATGAAAAATTGAATCTTCCGAAGAATGGAAATATTGTAAGATATCCAGAGTTGGGAGTTTTCCTGAGGAACAACAAAAAAGAAAAGATTTTCTTCAGACCAAATGAAGTGGTTAAATATTGTTCTAGAACCTTGAGGTTCATCAAACATAGTCTAGAGAAAAGGATATCCAGAGGAAAACAAGTTGAAGAGATGCAAGAAATCATAGAAAAGATTGACAGAAGGCTTACTCTGAGAAATGTACTTCTTCTGAAAATTGTTCTTGCTTTAAAAGAATATGATGATGCAAAGTACCAGTTTATTTGACAAAAAGGGGGAGATTGTTAGATCTGAAGTTTTGTCAATAAACATAAGTGTTAGATCTAGATAGAAGACTCAGAGTTCTGAGTAACAAGACTCAGAAGCTCTGACTAGAGAATCTCAGAAAGATTACTAAGTGTGAAAGTCTGAACAGAAGGGTCAGAGTCCTGAGTAGGAGACTCAGAACTTCTGAAGACAAAGTTGAAAATGTCCAAGTGCTGAAGTATATGTTCTGAGAAGCTTTATCAGAAGAATGTTCAGAAGTTCTGAACAACATGTTCATAACTTATGACAGGATATTTTCTTTATATTCTGTTATCTTATTAGGACACATGTAATTGTTCTATTAGTCTTTCATATATTTGTACTATAGTTTTAGTGTTTCCTTTGCAGTATATATAGTAGTTAGCACTGTTTGGCTAAAAAAAACTTTCCCGTATAACTTTGTATTCACTTTTGTAATCTTAGAGAGATTCTCTCTCTAGATCTGTAATTTGTTCCTGATTGAATACAAGTTTGTTTGATCCAATTCTCTATCATTTACTGCTTAATTGTTCATATTTGATTGTAAGATTGAATCCTGGACTTACAGGTTTTATGGAGAGTAGAACTGAGGTTGAGAAGGGATAGAGGAGGGATGCAGTGAAAGGGAATAATAAATAAGTTACCCAACAAACTGGCTTTCTGATAAGGATAGTCAGATTGTCTTCTGCAACGATGCCTTTGTTTGTGCCTTTGTCGGCTTCAGTCGCTGCAGGATTTTTGGTGGTCCCCTCCCCTGATTCTTTTATAACTACCCCTTTTTGAGCAGGGGTCCTTCTGGGTTTGAAGGAGAAGCCGATATCATCATCATCGTCATCATCATCATCATCTTTAGGTGATGCTGATGGTTCGTCATCATGAAGTTCGAGATCTTCTTAGTCTTCTTCTTCTTCCTCATCTTCGTCTTTAGAAGGGATAATAGCATCAACTTCCAGTTCTTCATCGAGTTGCTCCCCCTCAGAATGAGAGGGACTCTTCTCGGTTTCCTCAGGGTTTTCATCTCCCTGAGGTTTATCAGCAGCTTCAGAGATAATACCGTCCCCCTCAGAGTTATGGGGAAGGTCTTCTAGATTCTTCTCCCCCTCTTCCACATGACGGATGAGAGAGGTAGTAGTTTCAGCAGCAGCATCCTTTGGGTCACTGTCTTCGAGTCCAGTGATCCCAACAGCAGTTTCTACCGCTGCCATTCTGTCTTCCAGGCCAGAAATAGCAGGGTTGATCTTTTCCAGAGTTTCCCCATCGACCTGAGTAAAATGTGAAGGAGGACATGTAGGAGCGTTCAGGCGATCCAGGATTTGCTACAGGAGATTTGTAGCATTACCCACTGATTGGGTTAGGGTGCCCATATCTGTCTTCAAAGACGTAACCTCTCCATGAAGATTGCCCACCACTGTCTTCAACGATGTGACTTCGTTGGACAGTGTGGTGAAGTTAGTGGAGAGGTTGCCGTTGGAGGTGTTGAAAGTGTTGATGGAGGTGGAGTTGTCAGCGAGAGCTTGAGCAACAGGAGAGAGACTACCTTCCACCTTTTGGAGACCAGCGCTTGAGGCCTTATCTTTCACCTCGGTGGTGAGTTTCTTTAGAGCGTCCCCAGCGTTTGTAACCGCTGAGGAGTTGGAGGAGAGAGTAGTGGTGAGAGATTCCACCTTTGTAGACAAATCCTTGAGGGCGTTGTCGATGTCGCCCAAATTAGGACCTGTAAAAGATGAAAACTTATGAACAAAGGAAAACTTAGAATTTGGGGGTTCAAAGAGAGGAGTGTTTGGAGTTTTATGTATACCTGCGGGTTGGTTGACGAAGTCATCGAAATTCCGATGACCTGAATAGTGCTCGTAGTCGTCTTCCAAAGTTGGTTGACGCTGAGAGGTGCCCGCAGGTCCTTTATTTTGATCCATCATTCGCTGTAGATCTTCAGCCGATGTGTCACTCAAATGAATGACATTTGTTGTAGAGAAGGGGAATAGAGGTGGAGTGACCAAAGATGATGAAGGAGGAACAAGAGTTGAAAAGAGAGATTGGGTTTTGAATTTAGCGTTGGATCCGTCGAGGAATACTTCTACAGTACTTAGAGGTACTGAAGGAGGGGGGGGTTCTATTCCAAGACAACTTCAGCGTCAAGAGGCGCTGAAGTGGGTATAGAAGGGGTTGGTTCAGCAGATGTGGCAGAGCGTGCCACAGAACTTTCCAGCGTGTTCTTTGGAGAGACAGACGTGGAGTCTTCAGCCTGGGAAGGCTTGGGGGGTTGCTCCTTGGAAATCTTCTTGGTCTTATGGGTGCCAAGTGGGGTTTCAGATTGTTTCCTTTTACAAGAAGGAGTGGATGGTGCGGCCTGGGTACCAGCGTTTGGGATTACCGCTGCCGAAGTGGTAGCCGCATAAGTAGAAGTAGGAGATCTGAGAAGAGGTTAGAGAGTAGAGAGACGTACCTCATTTTCCACTGGCTTGAAGTCAAGGATCTTAGGGTCAACCTGGGACAATCTCAGGCCTCCCACCTTCGGGTACTTATCCCCAAGTGCTTGTCTAAAGAGAGCACTGAGGAAACGGGGATAAGGGACAGTTGTTGGGCGCTTGGCTTCTTCGACCTTTAGCATCATGTCATCGAAGATGATCTTAGCCCAGTCGATGTGGAGTCCCTCCATCAGCGCATACCCCATATCCTATTGGGGATGTTAGGCCTGATCAGTTGACCCAACCATTGTTGTCATACAGCTGATGAGGTGTGCGAAGATGAAGTTCATTTCGCTTGGCATCTTGCTCTTGAGGATGGAGGTGAGCTTCTTCTCTGGGAGTTTATCTCTCCCTGTGTTCCATGTATACTTCATTGCATCCAGAAATGCAATGATTTTAGCTTGTCCGGCCTTAGTTTTGACATCAGGTAAGGAAACAAAACGTCTATCTTTGGAGCTGCCAGGGAGGTTGAGGGCAGACATGATTGCCCCTGGATGAATCTTTGCCTCCCCATGTTCAGTTTCGAAGAGGATGACATCCACCTTATTTTCAGGGTTTATGGGAGTGGCAATCTGAGATTTTCTTGCAGTGTACCAGAATTGGGCGAGTAAGTTCTTGTGAGCTAGAGGTTTGATGGTCAGTACTGTCGCCAGAGGACGGGACTTGAGGAAGTTTACAGCTTCATCCAGATGAGTGATGTTTTTCTTAGGAGGAAAATCGAACAGGGCATAGGGGTTGTTTCCTTGGAATGTTACTTGTTCCATTTTGAAGTTGGCATTTGGGGCTTTGACAAGTTCAATCCTTTCAGAAGATGTAGTAAGAGACTGGGGGTTGGTAGCTTCAGTGGTTGCCATTTCTGTTCATAATATATAAACATGAAGAAGATGAAGCACAGTTCTTAAAATGGAAAAAATTCCAAAATAAGGGTTTTTAGGGTTTATAATTTCCATTTAGAGAAAGAAGTGGAAATTAGGGTTTTCTAGTTTTGAAAAGAAGTATAAAACATAGTGAAAGTTCTTGTTTTCCAGTTTCCTTTTATGGAAAGGATTCTGGAAAAACATATGAAAATGTCAAGTTTAAGATTTTGATTTTAAACTCGAAGAACAATCTGTTTCCAAATTGTGGGTATAAAACCATGAAGAAAATGATTTTATTTTGTGAAAGTTCTTTTGTTTGATCTTGTAAAAACAATAATAAGATCAAAAACAGTTTATAGATGGATAATAAGAGACATATTAACCTTTTGCGATGAATAAGATGAAGATGAACTAGTTCTTGAGAAATAAGTTCAAATGCAACAGTTGATTCTTGCTTGAGAGATTAAGTTCGCGTAAAATATAAAAATATAAACTCAAAGGGTTTATATAGTGAGAGTAGATAGAGAAAAACTATGAGCGGGAAAAGTTTTTCATGATGACACGGACACGTCCCTTGAATCGGATTGGACAAGAAAACAAAATGGGCGAACGTGTCAGACAAAAAGGCGTGCCATTATCTATCCGTTGTGATGACGTCACAAACGTCCTTTCACATTTTAAGGTGTCTTTGAGGGTTTTGAAAACTCAGAGACATTTTTAAAACATGAAGCACTGATTAGAAATATCAGTGAGAGTTTTAGAATTTCAAAAGAACCACTGAAAGGAAGAGATATTCAGCGATGTAATTTGTTTTGAAATCTTGCATTCTTAGGCGAACGTCAGCGAGTAAGAGAGAACATACCTTGATATCAGCGAATCAATTTGTTCAGAGATAGGGTTACACAAATTCATTTTATCACTGATCAAATGTGAACCACTAAAGATTTTACTCTTCCAAGCTCGCTGATGAGAAAGTTGAATCTTGTCTCATCAAGAGGTTTGGTGAAAAGATCAGCTAACTGATACTCAGTTAGGATAAAATGAAGTTCTATATCACCATTCATCACATGATCTCTGATAAAATGATACTTGATTTCGATGTGTTTGGTCTTTGAGTGTAGCACTGGATTGTTTGCTATGGCGATGGCACTAGTGCTGTCGCAATAGATTGGAATTTTGGAGAGCTGAAGGTCATAGTCGAGTAGTTGATTTCTCATCCACAAGACCTGAGAACAATAGCTTCCAGCGGCTACGTACTCAGCTTCAGCGGTTGAGGTGGACACTGAGTTTTACTTTTTTACTTGTCCAACTCACCAGCTTTCCACCCAGTAGCTGACAGCCTCCTGTGGTGCTTTTCCTATCCAATTTGCATCCTGCAAAATCACTATCTGAATAGGCGATTAGATCAAACCCTGAGTCTTTGGGATACCAAAGACCTAGGTTAGGAGTACCCTTAAGGTATCGAAAAATACGTTTTACAGCGATCAAATGAGATTCCTTAGGTTCAGCTTGATATCGTGCACACAAATAGGTTGCATACATAATATCAGGTCGGCTAGCTATAAGATACAGAAGAGAGCCGATCATCCTATGGTACGATGTGACATTAACAGGCTTCCCTGAAGGATCTTTGTTAAGTGTCAGTGGCGGTGCCATTGAGGTTTTCATAGCTGAGCTTTGAGTTAAATCAAACTTTTTTAGCATATCTTTAACATACTTACCTTGGTGAATGAAAGTACCTTTTTCACTCTGGTTGATTTGAAGACCAAGGATATATGTCAGTTCACCCATCATACTCATTTTCTATTCAACTTTCATTCTTTCAGCGAAACGAGTACCTAAGTCAGGGTTAGTGGAACCAAATATAATATCATCGACATATATTTGAACAAGAATGATATGACATTTTACTTTCCTGAAAAATAGAGTTTTATCAATTTTACCACGCTCAAATTTTTCAATATGGAGATAATTAGAGAGAGTGTCATACCATGCACGAGGAGCTTGCTTTAAGCCATAAAGTGCCTTATCCAGCTTATATACATAACCTGGATACTTAGGATCAGTGAATCCTGGAGGTTGTTCCACGTAGACTTCTTCATTCAGCCTTCCATTTAGAAATGCTGATTTCACATCCATCTGATATACTTTGAAGTCTTTGTGAACAGTGTAAGCTAAGAATTGACGAATAGCTTCGATTCTTGCCACGGGGGTAAATGTTTCGTCGTAGTCTATGCCTTCCTCTTGTCTGTATCCCTGAGCAACAAGACGAGCCTTGTTGTGGGTTACAGTTCCATGTTCATCCAACTTGTATCGATAGACCCATTTAGTGCCTATCGCTGACTTGTCAGATGGTCTTGGAATGAGCTTCCAAACTTTGTTTCGATCATCCCATCATCTATTTTCTTTGGTTCAATCAGAGAAATAAAGTTAACAAATAAACAAATATTACCTGTACTTCGTCGAGTCTGGACACCATCGTTTGGATCACCAAGAATTTGATCGATGGGATGATTTATAGTCCATCGCTGAGCCGGAGCATAATTTCCTGACTCGAGGAGCTGAAGAAGAGGCTTCAGCAACTTCAGGTATTTTAGGTAGCAGTGGTAGAGGTTGAGATGTCATTTCATTCACTAATTGTTGAGATGTCGATGGCATATCTGAAGTAGATGGTTCAGAAGCAGGCATGGTGTTGAGAGGAACAACTGAAACCCATAAAGATTCAGCTTCACTTGTCTGCATGCTGGGATGATAGTAGGATCATCATCTTCAACGGTAGGAGGAATAACTTGAGGAATAGGAGAATCTTCTGAATCACCAAGATGAGAAAACATCCATTGATTCAGTTCTTCAGTATCTGTAGAAGGTCTTGAGTTCGTTGGGCGGGATTCGTCAAACGTGACGTGGATTGTTTCTTCTACAATTTGTCTTCTTCGATTGAAGACTCTGTAGGCTTTAGAGATAGAAGAGTATCCAAGAAAAATTCCATCATCAGCCTTGGGATCAAACTTTCCTAGGGCATCCCTGTTGTTCAGTATGAAACACTGACATCCAAAGATGTTTTGGATGTGAAGATAGCTAATTGAAGGCTTTCTCCCATGGAAAAGTTCATAGGTTGTCTTCTTGAATCTTTTGACCATCAGCGACATGTTTTGAGTGAAACAAGCAGTGTTGACAGCTTCTGCCCAGAACTGAGTAGGTAGATGTGAATCGCTGAGCGTATGAGTGTTAAGGTAGACCAGTGACCAACTCTTTTGAAGAAAGAGTATTCAGTGTCTTGAAGTTGAGATGAGAGAGCCTCTTATGCCATAGCCAGTTGACATCAGATGAGGCTTTTGAGAAGAAACAGGAGCTCTCGGTGGTTGTCGAGTCCATGTTTATAACATAAACATTTTCTAAACGGTATCCGCTGAGAGCTATCTTCTCCTTTTTGTCAGTGACAAAGCAGGATTCCTTAGTGAAACACACCTTGTAGTCCTTGTCACATAGCTGACTGATGCTCAGAAGATTGTGCTTCAGTCCTTCAACGTATGCGACTCTTCTGAAGGTAGTTGTACCATTAGAAAGTACACCATACCCTCGGGTATAGCCTTTTCCGTCTCCACCGAAGGACACAGAGGGACCCTTCTCTTCCTTATATTCAGTGAACAATTTCTTTTTACCAATCATATGTCTAGAGCATCCGCTATCGAGATACCAGATACCCTTCAGGGCCTGCACACAAAGGAAGATTAGTTTGACTTAGGAACCCATATTACTATGGGCCCACATTTGTCAGTGGTGGTAGAGGAAGTGGAAGGTTCAGCAATATTCGCAGCATTTGAAGATTCAGCTTTAGTGTCAGTCTTCACTTTGGTTAATTTCTTAACCTCAATGGTTGGTTTCACCTTAACCTGATTTGCAGCAGGATTGGTCTTCTTTCCCTTGAGGGCATTGATCTTCACCTTAGCTAACTTTTCAGCTTTGGTGGCTGTGGGGCACTTACTAGCAATATGATCGGTAAGTCCACAATGATAACATTTCCTATAACTAAAAATAACTTTAGGACCATTTGCATGCTTAGCCGAAATTTTTAAATGAGCAGGGCCAGCACCAAGTATACCTTTGGCATTGGAAATTGGAGGAACTATCAGTTCTTCGGATTTCTTACCAATTACATCCACTCTGATTCTAGGAGTAGATCGCTGAATAAATCCAAGGATCTTGTTCTTAGAAGTAGAGGGATGATTCACCGAAGGTTTAGAAACATCCAGCTTAGGTACAAAGGTGTTTTCTGAGGTTTTTGATTGAAAACGTTTTCCTTACCCTTACCTTTAGAAACTAAGGTAGGTTTTTCCTCAGGAGTGGGAGTTTTAGAAGAAGAGCACTGAGATGAAGAAGTGTCAGGGATTGAGGATATGAACATTCCAAACTTAAGCATGGAACGATCATTGGCTGGTTCTTGAGTATCACCTTTATAACCAAGACCACTTTTATCACTCAAGGGAATTTGAGCATGAAGTATCTCAGTGATCGTTGTTGAGGATTTACACCATCCTTCAACAGTAGCCTTTTCATCCTTTAATGACGAGACAACATCTTCTCGTTCGATACGAATGATTTGATTTATACAGACCTGATCTTTTAAGTTTTCTTCTATTTTATAAAGCTTTTGAATTTCTAAGTGACAATTCTTAAGCTGTTCAGCGAGATCAATATTTAGTTTTTCACCTTTGGTCTTGCCATTCATGGCATCATATAAATCAATAGTCAAAAGATCGACAGTCCGACGTCTTTCGATGTCACTAAGGGCTGAAGTTTGAGTATCAGTGAGATAGTTTGATACCTGAGAGGTGGAGGTAGAAGTAGAGGGAATTTCAGTTTGTTCTTCCTCTTCTTCTATTTTGGCCATGAGGCAGAGATTGGCCTCATCATCATCTTCAGAGTCAAATGATTCTTCGTCAGAAAGAGCCCAATCATGATCTTCAGCGATCATGCCTTTGCCTTTCTTCTTAAAGCTTTTCAGCTTCGCATACTTTTCTTTCAGCTTCTTGTATTTGTCATCTTTAGCCCTGGGGTTAAAGGATTTCTTGGAAGAAGATGAGGGTTTAAAGACTTTCTTTGACCTGCACTCACTAGCAAAGTGACCTATCTTTTCACAGTTATAGCAAGTGGAAGTTGCCTTATCAACAGGGGTTGAAGATTTTGACTTGTCAATGAGGGAAAGAGGTTTATTTCTTCTGAAGTTACTCTTTCTGGTGAATCTCCTGAAAGAATTAGTCAGGAAGGCCAGTGACTCATCAATTTTTGAAGGATCAGCTTCTGATGAGTCATCAGAGTTAGACTCCAACTCAGTGATAGTGATTGTAGATCGCTGAGCAGGCACCAACTCTGAAGAGAGGAAAACAACAGGTGTGTTTTTGGAACCTTTTACAAGATTCTTTTTAGGATGACACGACTGCTCATGATTGAGCATAGTGCCATATAAGGTAGAAAGGGTCATAGATTTCAGATCATTTGAGAGTTTAAAACACATAGAATAACTGTCCCAACTTTCAGGAAGACATTCCAGAAACGTTGTCAGGATCTCAAAGTTAGAATATTCCTTACCAACAGTTTTTATGTCAATGATTAAACAATTAAAACGTTGGTGAACTTCAGAGAGAGTTTCATTCTTACCACAAATGAAGCTTTCGTACTGTCTTACCAGGTTAATCTTTCTTGAGTCTTGGACTTCAGATGTACCTTCATATTGAACACAGATTGTGTCCCACATGGCTTTAGAGGTTTTCAGGTTCATGACGAAGTGGTAGGCTTCATCAGAAAGAGCCATAGAGAAGATGCATCTGGCCTTAGTGTCGATGGACACCTTCTTCTTGTCTTCATCAGTCCAAGTGTTGACAGACCTGGGAATGATTCTTTCAGGAATGTCAGCTCTAGTAGCAATGCCTGGAACTTCAGGGTCAATCATCACAGGAACATATAGACCATTTTCGATGTAGTAAGGCATAGTAGGATCTACACCTTCCAAGAAGAGCATCATCCTAATTTTTCATAGATTGAAGTTATCTCTGGAAAATCTAGGTGGTTTTGCATGAGAACCATTATCGATATAGTTTGTGTTTGTGGTGTTAGCCATTTTAGAAAATAGCACAGAAGAGAAAAGAGATTAGTATAAGCAAGATCTTGTTTATCATATTAAACAAACTGCTCTGATACTACTTGTTGGTCCCAAAGGGGTTATACAAGTTTGTAGAAGGGGGGGGGGGGGGGGGTTGAATACAAACACACTATTTTTACTTTTCTAAATTGTTTATTGATATGTATCAAACAATTTACAACTTGTTGCGGAACAAGATTAAGGAATAAACCTAATCTAAACAAGCTATGAGAATCACTAAGATTTCTTGCACTAGAAATAAGATAGAGAGAAAAATAAGAATACTAAGGATAATATTCTAACACACAGATTTAGCAAAGAGAAGGAAATAGTTGATCACTTAAAAAAGAAGTAGGGTTTCCTTTATATACTGCATGCATTTAATGCATACCAGTACAACATTACACGTGGCAGCCTCTGGTTGGTTGCATGGTTTGACTTCAGTAGACAACCTAGTGGCCGCATGATGAACAATGTAGAATCAGAGTTGGTTGTACGATTTTCGACAAAAGGGATGTCCGTTCTGACATTATCGTACAGAGACGTGCAAGGGGGTAAGACAATAGTTGCTTGTAAAGGAGGCTTCATGATCAGCGTTCGCTGAATGATTCTTTATCAGCGAATGATAAAGTTCAGCGTTTGCTGAAGTCTTCTAGTTGAAACTTCACGTTGAGTGGACAGGTCTTGGCTTCGCTGATATCCGCATCAGTTCATTAGTAGACTTGTCGCTGGTTCTTCGGTTTGATCTTCGATTTCAGCATAGAACATAGTTGACGTGAATCTTGTCTTCAGGGATCATAAGTAAACAACATAAACTATCAGCGATCATCAGTAAGGCTGAACATGCTCAGGACTTGCTGATGAACAGTGTTCGCTGAATGTGTAAATTAAAGAACGAGAGTTCCAATCAGTGGTACTAAACAGACTTAGTATTTATCAGCGATAGTGAAACTCTAATACATATTGTCTACTTACAATTTTCACTAAGTGTTTCTCAGAGTCATTATCAAATCACTGAGGGTTTGGATCAACATGAGCATGCTCAGCGATCAATGCCTAGGATTAGGATTAATTTCTTAGCTAAGAATCTTGATGAACCGAAGATTCCTCCAAGATCTGATGTTAAAGGTATTCTTCGTACAGGCCCTGCCCATTTGAAAATTTCAAATAAAAATGCCTATGGTCCTAAAGCTACCTTCAGCTATAGGAAATGTTATCACTGTGGACTTACCGATCATATTGCTAGTAAGTGCCCCACAACTACCAAGGCTGAGAATTTAGCCAAGGTAAAGAAGGTTGCCCCCAAGGCAAAGAAGACTAATCTCGGTGGAAATCAGGTGAAGGTGAAAACAACCACTGAAGTGAAGAAATTAACCAAAGTGAAGACTAGTCTTGAAGCTGAATCTTCAAATGCTGCTAAGATTGCTGAACCTTCCACTTCCTCTACCACCACTGAAAAATGTGGACCCATAGTAAAATGGGTGCCCAAGTCACTAATCTTCCTTTGTTTGCAGGTCTTGAAGGGTATCTGGTATCTCGATAGCGGATGCTCTAGACATATGACTTGCAAAAAGAACCTGCTCGCTGAATATAAGGAAGAGAAAGGTCCCTCAGTGACCTTTGGTGGAAATGAAAAAGGCTATACCCGAGGGTTTGGTGTACTTTCTAATGGTACAACTACCTTCATAAGAGTCGCATATGTTGAAGGACTAAAGCACAATCTTCTGAGCATCAGTCAGCTATGTGACAAGGACTACAAAGTGTGTTTCACTAAGAAATCCTGCTTTGTCACTGACAAAAAGGAGAAAGTCGCTCTCAGCGGATACCGCTTGGAAAATGTTTATGTTATAAACATGGACTCGACAACCACTGAGAATTCTTGTTTCTTCTCAAAACCCTCATCTGATGTCAACTGGCTATGGCATAAGAGGCTCTCTCATCTCAACTTCAAGACACTGAAAACTCTTTCTTCAAAAGAGTTGGTCACTGGTCGTCCTCAACATTCATACGCTAAGGAATCTCTATGTTAAGCGTGTGAAAAAGGGAAACAAACCAAAGCAAGCTTCAAGTCTAAGCTAGTTTCCTCAGTGTCATCTCCTCTTCAACTACTTCACATGGATTTGTTTGGCCCTGTCAACAAACAATCCATCGCTGGAAAGAAATATACACTAGTCATTGTTGATGAATTCTCTCGCTACACCTGGGTTATGTTTCTCCGTTCTAAGAGTGACACCCCTGAAGAACTCATCACTTTCGTCAGGAAAATGGAAGTCCTGAGTAATATGACCGTTCACTCAATAAGGAGTGATCATGGGACTGAATTCAAAAACAGTTCCCTTGAAAACTTCTTTGAAAGCAAGGGTATTTCTCACAACTTCTCTTCAGTGAGAACACCGTAACAAAATGGAGTCGCTGAAAGAAGAAATCGAACGATCATCGAAGTTGCACGTTCAATGCTCAGTGATTCTCATCTACCTACTCAGTTCTAGACAGAAGCTATCAACACGGCTTGTTTTACTCAAAATAAGTCGCTGATTGTCAAAAGATTCAAGAAAACAACCTACGAACTTTTCCATGGGAGAAAGTCTTCAGTTAGCTATCTTCACATCGTTGGATGTCAGTGTTTCAAACTGAACAACATATACGCCCTTGGAAAGTTTGATCCTAAAGCTGATGATGGAATTTTTCTTGGATATTCTTCTATCTCAAAAGCCTTCAGAGTCTTCAATCGAAGAAGACAAACTGTAGAAGAAACAATCCACGTCATTTTTGACGAATCCCGTTCAGCGAACTCCAGACCCTCTGCTGATACTGAAGAACTGAATCAATGGATGTTTTCTCATTTTGGTGATTCAGAAGCTGCTCCTATCCTCAAGTTAATACTCCTGCCGCTGATGATGATCTTACTATCATCCCAAGTAGGCTTGTAAACGAACTGAACGTTCACCGAACCGTTCGTGAACCGTTCGACGGGAAGTTCGTTTATGTTCGTTTATTTAATAAATGAACGAAAATGAACATGTTTTTTTGTTCGTTTAGTTAAACGAACGAACATGAACAAATGTCTCGTTCGTTCATTTACGTTCGCGAACGTTCGTTCATTTACGTTCGTGAACGTTCGTTCATTTATGTTCGTTTATTTATGTTCGTTTATGTTCGTTTATATTTTATATTATAACATTTATATATAAATATTCATATGTGTAATTAAAATAAAACAAATGTATATTAGATGTTGGGCCTTCTTAACTTAATTTGGGAATTATATTTTGGGCCTTCATTACTTAAATTAAGACTTATATGTGGGCATTTTTAACCTAGTTTACATCCCTAGCATTACCATGTACCAATTACCAAATATCCAAGTAATGATGGTTGCTTTTGTATTTTTGTTCGTTCGTTTATGTTTGTTCGTTTAAGGTTGTTCATTTATGTTCGTCTGTTCGTTTATGTGCGTTTACGTTCGTTTAGCACTTAAACGAACGAACACAAACGAACACGAACACACCTATTTCTTAAACAAACGAACACGAACACCTAAGATTTTGTTCGCTTACCATTCGTGTTCGTTCATTTGTTCGGCTAAGTTAAACGAACGAACACGAACAAGCCTCTGTTCGTGTTCGTTCGGGTCGTTTACAAGCCTAATCCCAAGCATGTAGACAAGTGAAGCTAAATCTTCATGGGTTTCAGCTGTTCCTCTCACCACTATGACTGCTTTTGAACCATCTACCTCAGATATACCATCTACTTCTCAGCAATCAGTGAATGAGATGCTATCTGAACATCTTCCTCTCTTGTCTGAAATACCTGAAGTTGCTGAAGCCTCTTCTTCAGCTCCTCCAGAAGTTCAAATTGAGTCAACAAATCATGCTCCGGAACTGTAACCAGCAAATCGTTCCAAGACCATCTGACAAGTCAGTGAAAGGAACTAAATAGGTTTATCGAAACAAGTTGGATGAACATGGAACTGTAACCAGCAACAAGGCTCGTCTTGTTGCTCAGGGATACAGACAAGAGGAAGGCATAGACTACGACGAAACATTTGCCCCAGAGGCAAGACTCGAAGCTATTCGTCTATTCTTAGCATACGCTGTTCACAAAGACTTCAAGGTATATCAAATGGATGTGAAATCAACATTCCTTAACGGAAGGATGAATGAAGAAGTCTATGTTGAACAACCTCCAGGATTCACTGATCCTAAGCATTCAGGTTATGTATATAAGTTGGATAATGCACTTTATGGCTTAAAGCAAGCTCCTCGTGCATGGTATGACACTCTCTCAACCTATCTCCACATTGAAATATTTGAGCGTGGCAAAATCGATAAAACTCTATTTTTCAGGAAAGGAAAAGGTCATATCATTCTTGTTCAAATATATGTCGATGATATTATATTTGGTTCTACTAACCCTGATTTATGTACTTGTTTCGCTGAAAGAATGAAAGTTGAATATAAAATGAGTATGATGGGTGAACTGACATATTTCCTTGGTCTTCAAATCAAGCAGAATGACAAAGGCACTTTTATTCACCAAGGTAAGTATGTCAAAGATATGTTGAAAACCCCTAATGGCACCGCCGCTGACACTTAACAAAGATCCTTCAGGAAACCTGTTAATGTCACAGCGTACTGTGGGATGATCGGCTCTCTTCTGTATCTTACAGCTAGCCATCCTGATATTATGTATGCAACTAGTTTATGTGCACGATATCAATCTGAACCTAAGGAATCTCATTTGATTGTTGTAAAGCGTATTTTTCGATACCTTAAGGGTACTCCTAACCTAGGTCTTTGGTATCCCAAAGACTCAGGGTTTGATCTAATCGCCTATTCAGATAGTGATTTTGCAGGATGAAATTTGGATAGGAAAAGCACCACATAAGGCTGTCAGCTCCTGGGTGGAAAGATGGTGAGTTGGACAAGTAAAAAGCAAAATTCAGTGTCCACCTCAACCGCTGAAGCTGAGTATGTAGCCGCTGGAAGTTATTGTTCTCAAGTCTTATGGATGAGAAATCAACTATTGGCTATGACCTTCAGCTCTCCAAAATTCCAATCTATTGCGACAATACTAGTGCCATCGCCATAGCAAACAATCCAGTGCTACACTCAAAGACCAAACACATCGAGATCAGGTATCATTTTATCAGAGATCATGTGATGAATGACGATATAGAACTTCATTTTATTCCCACTGATTTTCAGTTAGCTGATCTTTTCACCAAACCTCTTGATGAGACAAGATTCAACTTTCTCATCAGTGAGCTTGGAATGTTGAACCTAGAAGAGTAAAATATTCAGTGGTTAGCAATAGATCAGTGATAAAAATGAACTCTTATACCCCTATTAATCATCTAATCTCTGAACAAAATTGATTCGCTGATATCAAGGTACGTTGTATCTCTTAAACGCTAAAGTTCGCTTCAGCATGCAGAATTTCAAAATAATTTACATCGCTGAATATCTCTTCCTTTCAGTGATTCTTTTGAAACTCTAAATATCTCACTGATATTTCTAATTAGTGCTTCTCTAGTTTTAAAATATCCCTGAGCTTTTCTAAAACTCTAAGAGACACCTTAAAATTTGAAAGGACGTTTGTGACGTCATACTACGGATAAACCATGGCATGACTTTTCGTCTGACACGTTCGCCCATTTCGTTTCCTTGTCCAATAAGATTCAAGGGACGTGTCACGTGTCAACATGAGAAACTTTTCCCGCTCTTAGTTTCTCTCTCTCTACTCTCACTATATAAACCTTTCGAGTTTATATTTGTAACAACCCAATTTCCCAAAATCATATTTCAATTAACATATATTTCATAACATAATTACATTCATAAAAGAAAATACACAATACATCACAAACGGTCTCTTCGGTCTCGAAACCATAAAAATACATAAAAGTCTCCTAATCAATGTCCATCAAAAGCTTCCTATTCTTATCCCATTCTTTCACCGATCCTCAACCTGGAAAACATATTTTTGAAAACAAAATGAGAGTTAGACCAAACGGGTCTAGTGAGTTAGTTCCGGTCCTTTAAAAAATCATTATAAGGCCTTTCAAGTAAATCCTTTGTATCCCAAAACCATTTATGTAAACTCAAGTATTACACGTATATAAATACCAATTCAAACTCGTACCTCACGTACCTTTCATCCACCTTATTACTCCACAATGGCCATAATATTGGTTGCGAGCCAATTAACACACCGGTCCAAAGCCTGGCCACGTATTATATTGCCATATAATACTTCACGTAATTATAATATCTTAACATATTATAATCACACCCGTATGACATATTCATACAAATCATCAATTGATTATTATTCACATAATATTTTCCAGTAAAATATACTTTAAAGTAAAACTCACCTCGTGCGTTTATCACAAAAACTCTTTCAAGACAATTCACGTATGTTGCTCCTTCACAGAATCTGAAATCAGATAAAATACCAAATATTTCTTTTAACACTTAAACTTATAAAATTCTAAACTCAAATCGCAATGAACAGTACCCAAATCGCAATCTCCTATTGCGATTTCATCTTGAAGTCGCAACCCTCTATTGCGATTCCACCCTGGAGTCGCAACCCACTATTGCGATTCCACCCTGGAATCGCAACCCACTATTGCGATTCCAAACTCGGATCGCAATCAACTGCTGCGATTCAAACCCAAGTCACAAACGACCATTGCGACTTCATACCCAAGTCGCAACCAACTATTGCGACTCCGATGAATGTCGCAGTCGTCCATTGCGACTTCGATGAATATTAGCCCACTGTTCATTCTAAAACCCAGAATTTGTAGATTTATACTATGCATGATACTGTAAAAGTGCAGATATGTTTAATACCATAAACATAACCTATCCATAAACTTAGATTTTCCAAAACATCCATTTTAATCAAAACCCACCTAAAAACTTAACTTTTAAACTCAAGAACACTTTGAGGAATTAAAAACACATAGAAGGATGAATTGTTTACCTGGATTACTTCAGTTTAATCCTTAATTCACTGCAACCCCCTTTTGATTTCTTCTTTCTTCTTTCCTTCAATCTCTCTTTCGAACTCTCTCTCTCTCTAACCGAATATCCTTACACACACACACTTTTGGATACTCCCTTCTAAATGAAACATTGACACCTATCTCATGACTAAGAGGAAGTCGGTTATGGCAAGGAGGAGGTGGAAATTAGTTACCCAATACTCCTTAAATTTGTTTCACTTGACAAAATACACCGATAACTTCTATTATAAAATTAAAACCTACCCCTTAACTTCTAACTCCATAAAATACTAAAATAAAGACTTATAAAATTCCAAATTTAATTTAGATAAAATACCTGGTTATTACAACATCTCCCCCTTAAAAGAATTCCGTCCCGGAATTCGATCAAGCTTAAAAGGTAAAAATACTTATGACTACTACTTCGAACTTCATCAAAACTATAGAAACTTAACTGAATAGACACTCCGCCTCTATCTATACCTCTAACACAAATAAGTAACGAAAGCACGAAAATACCAAGAACCACTTCGTACCGAAGTCATATAACACTTTAGCACGTATAGAGTTTATAGAAATATACATGTAACCTTATCAGGACTTTCTTCCACCTCTTGTTCCGTCATCTGAAAAACACGGCCTTGAACTCTCGGTGCTTCAGACCCTTGTACCTTTCCCGATTCAACTTCCGTTAATCTCGCTGTTGTACTACCCTGACGTGCTTTCCACTGTGGACATTCTGACTGAATATGATCAGGGGAGTTGCAAACAAAACAGAATTGATTTGCGCGACAATTCTTAGCGATGTGTCCCGTCCTTCCACACTTATAACAACTTCTAGGATCAACATAACAATTTCCTTGATGTACGCGGTTGCATTTTGGACATAGTTTTTCATTTTCTCTAAAAGGTATGCGACTATCAAACCTTTGAATTTCGTATTCTGTTGAATCATGCGTCATTTCTTCCGATTTTCTTTTCCCAGCACTCTTATCACTAGTATCTCTCCTAATATCCTGTTCTATATTTTCCGCGGCATTTACTGCGGCCGAGAAGGTATCGGGTCCTGTTGCAATCACTAACTTTCTAATTTCAGAATTTAACCCAAAAATAAACCTTTCCATCTTCAGCGCCTCTGTGGCAACATAGTACTCCGCAAAGCGAGACTTCTCGAGAAAGAGGGCGGTGTAATCCCTAACCGATAAACTTCTCTGGTGTAGATTCATGAATTCCTCTTCCAGTTGTCTAACAGCTGCTTGGGGACAGAAATGGGTTGTGAAAGCTGTTGGTTCCCGTTTTGCTTTAAACAAGATTATCAGATCTATTAGTTCAGGTTTAAGGTTTGATGCGGAAGCGTATTTAAAGAACTAACAGATAAGTTTGATAGATTTAGAACAAACTATAAATAAACAGTGAACAGAATATTATATCTCAAAGTTTACTGAATATATATCAAGAACAGGTTTATGAACCGTGAGTAAGAAAAAACTTTAAAACAGATATGACTCTTAAGGTGAATAAGCTTTTGTGTTCTTGATATTAGATTGAAGTGTTGTGTATTGTGTGTTTTGTAAGGAAGAACTCAACATGAGTCTTCCTTATATACTACTCTAAAGGGGACCATAAAGCATATGCTACTATTCAGAAGGTACGTATGAATAGTTGAGAGGATGTTGTGAACAGTTGCAAGGATGGCATGAACAGTCAGACGTGCTGTATTGCATTTAATGCAGCAGACGTCTAATATGTACTAAGCCCTACTGAGTCCAATCAGAGTTTGACACGTCGATGTTGGACAGGGCATGCTACCATGCAAGTTGATGTACGAGTCCTGTAACAGTAGCAAGATATTATACATATCTTCAAGTCTCAGTGAGGACCACAGAGGATCTGTAAAAAGTTACAGAGGTTCTGCGGTCTGGTCCTCTGTGGAGCAGTCTTCGCCGGATTCTGAGTCTTTGGTCTTCTTTGTGCGTATGACAGAGCTTCTGTAGGAAGCCTCTGCTGCTTCTGTAGCTTCTTGACCTTGATTTCTCGGTAATGTCGATAGAGCCTCTGTAAGAGGCTTTCTTTACTTAGCCTATTTTTCACTACTTCTAAATACTTCTATGATTAGGAAGATTGAAGCTAACAATCTCCCCCTAAGTAGTGAAAAATAAAAAATTTGAACTTGAGTTAAGTTTGGCTAAGTTAGATAAGACAGAGGTTAAACAATACCTCGAAATTTCTTTCATTTAGAAATATGCCAGAGGCATTTTACATTTGAGTACAATGAAAGATAAACTTTAACTTTGTTTGCAGAGATTCGAGGTCTGAGAATCAGATTTTGGCATCTTTGAAATCGTTGTAGCTTCTGTTGTCTCTGCCGACTTTTCTGATCTCTTTGTAGAATCTGATGCAGAGTTCTCTTAGGCGGATTGTTGAGTCTATTTCTCTGATGAAAGTATCTGCATCATCTCTATCCATTTTCTCTGTACCTCTGTATTTTACAAGGCTTGCTCTGAATTTGCTCAGAGTACTGGTTGCGTACTTCTGACAATCCATGAGTACAAAAGGTTTAACCTGGTGTTGTGGGTTTTGAAATACTAACCCAAATCTTGGTTCTCTGATGATTGAGTTGGGCACAGCGTCTGGTGGGCATCGATCTTCTGGTGGTCGTAGATCTAGATGTTTGAGACCAAGATCCTTTCCCAGCTGAAAATCTATCATGCTGTATAGCAGAAGCTTTTCCCTCATCGCTTTTCTCAACACTTGATAGGCTCTGGTATTAGGCTCTGTGTTGTAGTTGTCTTTTGTCCATTGCAGAAGGTCAGGTAGATCGTAAGGATTGATGTTTCTTAAGTCAGCATCAGCGAAGGTAGATTCTGAATTGTTCTCTCTTCTGACTTTGTAAAGATTGTACCTGACCCTTGGATAGGTTCTTGTGAAGGAGAATCTGCAGAAGATCACCTTTTTGATTTTGTGAATTGAGAAGACATCTGCTTTGGTTCTTGGCTTTGTTCTTGTGAAGATGTTCTCAAATTCTTCTCTGATCCTTGGATCTGTCACATGATCTACTGGATGATTTGTCTGATAGGATTGTTTGTAGAGGTATTTGTATACCACTTCTTCCATCTCTTCATGTGTTGGACCATGTAACACCCCGCTTACCACGACACAATATTGTCCGCTTTGCCCCACTGGCTCACGGCTTTGTTCTTGGCGACCTGGCAAGGACTTCCTAGGGGGTCACCCATCCTGGTACTACTCCCACCCAAGCACGCTTAACCACAGAGTTCCCAAGGAACCCCCATGCTTGTGGCCCCAAAACGCGTTGTGTCTGGTAAGGCCAAGGTTTACTAATATACCCAGCATCTCTCCTGTCCACGGCCGATGTGGGATATGCCTAAGGTGTTACACACACCCCCCCTTAGGGACTCATCGTCCTCGATGAGGTTTGGCCCACCATCCCGAACTTGTCTTCTGAGACTCTCCATCTGTTGAACAACTTCTGCAGCTCTACCAGTTAGAGGAATTTCTGACAGAGGCTTCAATCCATGTGCCCAGTCAACTTCTTCGGGTTTTGGGGAAAGAGGTTTTTGCTATCATTGTTCCTAGGGGGACACCTAAACGCGGGGGTGTCATAGGACTCGGTTTAGGAGTTCTATGATCGCGTATATACTCTTTCTTAAGGGATTTATTCGATGCGTATTGCAGAAGCTTCTTTGACAGAGGTCTACAGTGTGAGTAGCCATCAGCATGATCAGTGGGGGTATTCTTGTTCATCGGGAACTGTTTGGGAGTTGGCCCTTCCATTGGCCAATTTTGGATTAGCAGCAGAGGTTCGAACAGTACTCCTAATATTCTTTGGAATTGCAGAGGTGGTAGAAAGTTGGGATCGTTCTCTTTGACCCTTTTCGAGTTGTTCTTTCTGTCGATGGTGTTTATGATCTCTTGCATCATTATGGTCGCATAATCTAGTGGAAGATCATAGTAAACCCCATACATGATGCTCAAGATTTGATGTGAGCTCTGGTCAATACTGCCTATCTTTCCTGTCAGGCATCTGTTAAGAATAGAGAACAAAGTGTTCCACAGAGGTGGTAATCGGCCTCTGCGGAAGTCATTTCTCTTCCGTAGTTGGGTGTTGTACCCAAGCATTTCCGAGAATCGACAGAGCTCTTCGTCTGTTGGTTGCTCTGCATAACTCTTCAATCCCAGAAAACCCCTTGTTGGTAGGTTGAATTCAAGTGAGAACATTGTTCTGTTGAACTTGATTTCAAGATGCTCAGATTTATCAGGTCTTGAAATGTACCCTTTGATAAGAGAATCGTCTTTATCAAATCGGCAGCTTTGCCAAAATTGGTTCAAATAACGGACTGGAATTTTGTTCGGGGTTCTTGATAGTAGAGGGAAGAGGACATGATGTTCAGAAGTATGGCATGGGCTTCGCCAAAAGTAGTGGGTGAGGGGACCAAATAGCAGTTATTGGATTTGATTGAAAGAATGGCTTCGAAATGATCCTTTGCTATAAACTTTTGCAAGTGTGTCGTCGGAGCAAAGTCTGCTAATTCCCCGGAATCTTGTTGTTCAATATTTCTTGCAAGGCTGGGGTTTTCAGAATGTTCTGAATGTGCAGGGGAGTGTTCCGGTGAGTTCTCCGGAGAGAGTTCAGAGGATGTAGCTCGAGAAGATGAAGCCATTTGATTTTAAGAATAAGATTTTTGCAAGCTTTTTGCAGGGTTTCGCCGGAGAAGAAGATGAGAGTTTGTAAAATGTTTTATGAGAGGGTAAGCTTTGTTTTTATAAGATGGTAAAACGGTAGAATTCGAAAGAGTAAAATATATGGCAATGGATTAAAGTTTGGAATCCGCACTCGAGTTTGAGCGGCGGGTTCAACTTTCCAAATAAAAACATTCCATGTACGCCCAATGAAAATGGGACACGTAGGCCTTGTCAGAATATGACAGGACGTCGTGCGCGGCCCATTAATGTTAGGCGCGTGAGGTTGATTTTAGCCATATGAGTTTCACTCGCAGTAACAGTAACCGTTATTACCACAGATAACAAAATGGCAGAACTTTTGTGTTTTACAGAAGCTCTGTGATTTTGAAAATCTTGAGTTTTAACCTTTTCTCATATATCTCATTGTTGTCATGACTCTGAAGGTTCTTCTTTGAACGAAAACGTTTGTAAAGACATTGGAGAGGATCAATAGGATTTTTTCAAGAAATTTTACTCACAGAGGTTTTGTAGCTCTGATGGAACTTGCAGAAGCTCTGCGAGAGCCAGCAGAAGCTCTATGAAAGAAAAAATCTTATAACTTGAATTCTATTAACTTTCTGATCATCCAATTTTTGATCTGTGTTAAGAGATGTTTTTCGCACATTTTTGAAGGTTGGTGTCCGAGAAAACTATTTTGATAAACGTTTTGTTCGAGAAGGTCATGGTGTGTGTTGTCGGTTTCCGAGATAACATTCCAAAAGATCGACAGAAGGTTAATTTGTGATCACAGAGCATATTTCCTGCAGAAGCTCTGTTGAGCTCAGCAGAAGCTCTATGACCTTAAATTTCTCCTATTTCGAATTTTGTTAAACCTTTTGAACTTTTGATTTTTGAAATGTTATTTATAGTATATTTAGGACATATTTGACAATTCTTGTCCTAGAAAACTGTTTCCTAAAAACCTTTCGTGCGAGAGACATACCTTTTGGTTCTTCTGTTCTCGGCAGTTTTGTCTTTCTTCTGTCGATGGAGAATTATCGACATTCTTCTTTGGCTTTCCTTTGAAGGATTTACCTCTGTAGATCATTTCAGGGTCCCTTTTGCTCCCCCTTGATCTAATCGCTTCTGTAGATCAAGAATTTTCCTTTTTCTCCCCCTTGATCTATGCTTGGTTCATAAGAATGGTAAGATTTGTATTGAGCATAGATTATGTTTACCAGAGGTTCTGTAAGGGTTATCAGAAGATCTGAGCGGACCCACAGAGGCTCTGTAAACAATTTTTTTTATATATATAAAAAATATAAACTGAAATAACTTTATCAACGCAATAACTTAGTAATAATAGATATTTATACTTATTTACAGAAGATAAAGCTATACTTACAGAGGATTTTCACACCATGTTAATCATTCCTAACTTACCCACCAAGAAGTTGAATCTTTTCTCGTCTAATGCTTTGGTGAATAAGTCAGCGAGTTGATATTCTGTGGGCACGAAATGCATTTCGATTGTACCGTATTCAACATGATGTTTCAAGAAATGATACCTTATATCGATATGCTTGGTTTTTGAGTGTTGCACAGGGTTGGCAGAGATAGCAATAGCACTTTTGGAATCACAGAAGATGGGTATTTTGAACAGAATGTGGCCGTAGTCTTTTAGCTGAGTCTTCATCCATAGAACCTGAGAACAACAGCTAGCGGCAGCAACGTATTCAGCTTCTGCAGTGGATGTGGAGACACAATTCTGCTTCTTGGAGGTCCAACTGACTAGTTTACCACCTAGGAATTGACAACTCCCAGAGGTACTCTTTCTGTCGAGCATGCATCCTCCATAGTCTGAATCTGTATAAGCTTTAAGACTAAAACCAGAGTTCTGTGGATACCAGAGACCAAGATTGTTGGTCCCCTTCAGGTATCTAAAGATTCTTTTTACAGCATCATAATGTGATTTCTTTGGATTAGCTTGATAACGTGCACAAAGACATGTGGCATGCATAATGTCAGGTCTGCTTGCTGTTAAGTACAACAGAGATCCAATCATGCCTCTGTAGAGAGTACATTCTACAGAAATACCATTTGGATCTAAGAATAACTTATTTCCAGTGGCCATTGGAGTCTTCATTGCAGAGGTATCAGAGAGATTATATTTTAAAAGTATGTCAGAGACATATTTGGCTTGATTTATAAAAATTCCCTCTGAAGATTGTTTGACTTGAAGTCCGAGGAAGAATGTTAATTCTCCCATCATACTCATTTCAAACTCACTCTGCATGAGTTTTTCAAAAATTTTGCACTCTTCTGAATTTGTAGACCCAAAAATTATGTCATCTACGTATATTTGTACAAGCATTATCTCACTATTTTTGCGTTTATAGAATAAGGTAGTATCTG
Organism: Saussurea involucrata; assembly: GCA_033807775.1. Lineage (NCBI taxonomy): Eukaryota > Viridiplantae > Streptophyta > Magnoliopsida > Asterales > Asteraceae > Saussurea > Saussurea involucrata. The sequence continues at coordinate 263,716,971 of CM066321.1, forward strand.
TTGTACCTCTGTTGTAGCCATTGACTAGAAGGAAGGTAGAAAGTCGTTCGTACCATGCTCTTGGAGCCTGTTTCAGTCCGTATAGAGCCTTTTCAAGGTAGTATACATGCCTTGGAAACTTTGAGCTTTCAAAACCTGGTGGCTGATTTACGTAAACCTCTTCTTGGATTTCACCGTTTAGAAAAGCTGATTTTACGTCCATCTGATAGACTTTAAAACCTCTGTGAGCTGCGAAGGCTAAGAATATTCTTATTGCTTCGAGACGTGCGACAGGGGCAAAAGTCTCATCGTAGTCTATGCCTTCTTCTTGTCTATATCCTTTTGCTACTAATCTTGCTTTGTTTCTGACGACCACTCCATCTTCATCCTTCTTGTTTCTGTAGACCCATTTAGTCCCAATGGCATGTTTCCCTCTTGGCAGAGGTACTAAAGTCCATACTCTGTTACGCTCAAATTGCAGAAGTTCTTCTTGCATGGCGTCTACCCAGTTTGGGTCCTCTAGGGCTTCAGAAATCTTCTTTGGTTCTATAACACTAATAAAATTTGTAAAGAAACAAAAATTAGCAGTGGCAGACCTTGTTTTTACTGAGTCAGAAGGTTCTCCAATTATTTGGCTTGGAGGATGGCTTTTTGTCCACTGAGTTGTGCGTGTAAGATGATCATCAATGTCATCAAAACTTTCTTCAGAGGCTTCTTGTGTTTCTTCTTGTGCAGCCTCTGATGTTCTTCGTGCCTTGGTAGTTGATTCTACCGTTTGTGGAATGATTGGTACGAGTGGTGGTGGAGTTTGTTCCTCTGAGGATGTATAGTCTTGGTCCTCGATCTCCTTTGTAATTGGTTCTTCTGTGGTTTGTGCAGCTTCTGTGGTCGTTTTTCTTGATGTTTCATCTTCTGCACTTTCTTCTGCTTCGGCAATTGCATCTGTAGCATTTATAGAAGAAGATGAAGCATTATTTGGACCCGTTAGAGTCATACCTGTAGGATTTTGTCCGACAGAGGATGGTTCTTCAGAAACTCTGATGGTTCCGACAGAAGGATCAATGTCATTGTGGAACATCTCCAAAAATAGAAGATTCAAATCTTCTTTTGTTCTTGAGATGTCAGAGAATTTCCCTTTAATTCCGAGTTCTGAACTTATTTGCTCAGAAGTCATTTGGAATGAATCATCAAAAGAAACATTGATGCTTTCTACAATCTTGTGAGACTTTGTAAGGAATGTTCTGTAGGCTTTGGAAGTGGCAGAGTATCCAATGAATTTGCCTTCATCTGCTTTTACATCAAACTTTCCTCTTGAATCTCTGTCGTTTAAGACGAAGCATTTGCATCCGAATACATGGAAAAATTTGATGTTTGGCCGCCGTTTGTTAAGCAATTCGTAAGGCGTCTTGAGGTGTCTTTTCACAATGGTTGATCGATTTTGAGTATAACACGCAGTAGAAATTGCTTCTGCCCAAAAGTTCATTGATAATCCGCATGCTGACATCATAGTTCTTGCGGCTTCCACAAGTGTTCGATTCTTTCTTTCGACAACACCGTTCTGTTGTGGAGTGCGAGCTGCAGAGAAGTTCTGTGAAATTCCTTCTGTTGAAAGATAAGTTTCAATGACACAGTTTTTGAATTCGGTGCCGTTGTCACTTCTTAACTTCTGTATTTTGCAGTCATAAAGAACTTGGATTCTTTTCATTAGATTTATCAAAATAATTGGAACATCTGATTTCTTTCTGATAAATTCAACCCATGTGAAACGTGAATACTCATCAACTAAGACAAGTATATATTTATTGCCACCTAGGCTCTGTATTGCAATGGGACCGCAGAGGTCGACATGAAGCATGTACAGAGGCCTGGTGCAAGACACATCTGTTTTGCCTTTGTGGGAAGCTCTTTTGAGTTTTCCCATCTCACAGGCAGAACATAAATGATCCTTATTGAATTTAACATTTGGCAAACCTTTAACTAGATCAAGTTTGACCAGTTTTTCCAATGTGTGAAAATTCAAGTGACAGAACCTGTTGTGCCATAACCAGGCTTCTTCACTTTTGCAGGCAACAAGGCAAACTTTGTCCTTGTTCTTTGAGTTGAAGTTCATTAGATATAGATCACCTATTCTTTCAGCTCGCAGAAGTTCCATACTTGTTTCTTCACTTTGTAGAGAGCAGAAAGTTCTTTTGAACAACACATTGAATCCTGTATCACAAAGTTGACTTACACTGAGTAGGTTGTGCTTAAGGCCATCCACATATGCAACTTTGTATACAGAAACGTCTTCTTTCCTTATGACTCCATAGCCTTTTATGTGTCCTTTCTTGTTGTCTCCAAAAGTCACAGATCCACCATCTTGTGTTTCTTTGTACGTGGATAGTGCACTTCTGTCACCAGTCATGTGCCTTGAGCATCCGGAGTCTAGATACCAGATTGGCACATACTTCTTCTGCAGGACAATCACAGAGATTTAGGTACCCATATCCATATGGGTCCAATATTGTTAGAGTTTTTCAAGTTTGCTTTGGCATTCTTGAAATACATTTTGTTTTCTGCAGAAAAGTCAGATTGTTTCTTTGTGGGATTTGACTTTTGAATTGGCGTAGAGAGTAGACAATCTTGATTTGAAAAATGATTATTAAGTTTAGACATAAGATCAAAGCAATGACAGTATTGAATATGAGATTTAGTTTGTTTGAACTTTTCATTGAACTTTTTAAACTCATCCACAGAGGCATTACATTCTTTCTTTACATTAGATTTCCTATTACTAGAAGATCTATGAATACTCGAATGTTGTTTGCAAAAGCTCTGTTTAGGACCTGCCTTCTGTGGGTTGCTTCTGTGGTGAGCTTCCTTTATCACTGTCACAGAAGAAAAAGATTTATTAACCTTGGGTTTTGAAAATCTAGAACTTATAGGATCAATAGAGGTCTTCTGTAACATTTTAAGCTCAGCAGAGGTTTTGACATGTAGATTCAAATTTAGAAAATCTTGGCAGATTGGAATCTCTGTGAGTTTCTCTTTTGGAGAAATAGTTCTGTGAGGAACTTCAGAGGAGTATTTAACATCCTCTGTGTCATAGAGAGTTATCCCAGATGTAACATCTGTCTCTGAATCGTCAGAAGATGAGTCGTCCTCGTATACAGAGGTTGAGTCAATTCTTTCAATAGAGGTTGAATTTTCCGAACATGCATCATACAAGCTTTCTTCCTCTGTAGAATAGTTTTCATAGATTGCAGAGGTTTCTAATAAGATTTCTTCATTGAGAGATTTATCTATAGAAGATGTACAGAATTTTTCTAAAACGCTTGATTTCCATATTTCCAAAATTTCTTTTTCAATTAAGTTTTTAAAGTTTTCTTCTGAAAAAATGGGTTTAAACTCAGGAGCTTCTGCTGATAACTTCTTTTCAACGTTTATCAAACAGACAAAAGCAACCTGTGTTTGGGTCTCTGGTTTACCAAACTTGAAGATACCTATCTGATCTTTTGTTTTCAGATATTTCTTTGTTTTGATACCTCTATTGACAGAGGTTGAAGATGATGAGTCTGTGTTTTCAAACAACACGTTAATCATTTTCTTATGTTTCTTCAAGTAAGGATCCACAGAGATTTTCGCCCGTTTGCTTACAGAGATTAGATTTGGAAAATCTGGTTTGTTTGTTTTTCCAATCACAAATAACGAGGACAGAGGTTTGTTTCTTTTGCCTTCAACACCTAGGGTGATATCATCATACCCTATACCTCGTCTCCCTATTTGTGAGTTTATTTTTTCATAAACTTTCTGTGCATCTTTATAATTTTTAAGCAAAACTTCTCTTCTGAGTAAATCTTGCCATAATACCTCTCTTTCTCTTTGAAAGTATTCTTTAAGAGCTCTTATGTCAGTAGTTTCGCTCCTTGAAACTGAAAGTTCTTTTGTTTTATCTTTTAAAGTATTGGTTAATTCAGAAATTTGTTTTTTTAAAGGATCTAGAGTTTTGTTCCATTTCTTTTCTATTCTCTCTTTTTCCTCAAAAATCTTTGCTTTTTCTTGAGTGAGAAGCCGTACTTCTCTCTCATTGAAAGTGAGTCTTTTCTGAATACTTTGATTTATCTCTTTCAGTTCAATTAATTCAATGTTAATTCTAAGTGTATTATCATCTACAGAGGTAATACAAGAGTTGGAATTTGAAGTAGATACCTCAGAGTCAGTGCAGGAGTCGACTTCTGCCATGCCACAGAAGAGGGCATTGGCGGTATGTTCATCGTCAGAAGTAGAGTCTGATTGGAAGTCTTATGTGTTCTCCTCAGAATGTCCTTTTGCCATTAAGGATTTTTGAGCATAATATTCGGCTTTCTTTTTGTAGAAAGCAGAGTCCCTCTGTGGGCGATTTGATCTGCTTCTGCATTCATTCGCAAAATGGCCTGGTTTTCCGCAGTTAAAACACCCTTGAGGAGTGTTTCCTGTTCGATCATTGGACTTCTGTAGGTCTCCGCCTTTCTCTGATCTACATTCATTTGCATAGTGACCAGGTTTGCCGCACTTGTAGCATTCTTGCTGCGTGTGGCTTACCGAGTCATCTGACCTCTGTCGGTCATTCCCTCTGTAATTTCTATCGCTTGACCTCTGTCGGCCACTTGATTCTTCTCCTCTTCTGTCATCCTGGTTGTCTCTATCATATCTTTCATTTCCGGAACCTCTTCTGTTTCCTCTGAACTCTTTTGTCAATAGAGCTAAAGATTTAGCTAGTGACGCAAGAGTTATTTCCTTTTCTGCTTGCTCTTCTTCTTCACTGTCAATTATCACCATCTTCTTCTTCTCCTTCTTCTTCTCCTCTGTGGCTTTATCATTTCTTGGTCTCTGTGCATCCTCTTTAGTTTTACTAACCAATGCATATGGTGCAATGGTTAGTGTTTTAGCCTGTGCTATCTGAGGTTCTTGTGCGGCTAATGTTCCGTAAAGATCAGAGAGAGTCCAGGTGTCTAGATCCTGATTTGTCTGTAGGGACATAGACAGCTGGAGCCATTCTTCATTTAGACTTTTTAAAAACATGACATTGTTTTCTTCAGAAGTTCTGTCAATGCCTGATTTTCTGCACTTGTTGATTAGAGAGTTGAATCTGTCGTATGTTGTTTGCAGAGATTCTGTTGCAGAGGCTCTGAATGCATGATATTCATTGATGTACTGTGCTCTTCGGTTTTTTTGTGTTTTAGCACCTCCTTCCAACTGTCTTTCCAGTTCTTTCCACAGATCATGCGCTGTTTCACATGAATCTAAGGATTGAAAGAGTTCGTTGGGTATTGCCATAATTAATGTCCTCTTGGTTTTCTGAGCAACTTCATCTTCTGCTTTATCTTCGGTTGACCACTCCCCTTTTGGCTTTGGTTTTTGATGTTCGGGGATTTCGGCAGATTCAGCAGTAGCAGGTACACGAGGTACTACTGTCATGGGAATAGGAGGAGGATTGTACAGATATTGTACTAGATTTCTTTCAGTGCCCTCGAAAAAATGGACCATTCTTATTTTCCACTGAGGATACTCATCTCGAAGGAGAGTAGGAGGTTTAGTGAGAGAACCAGTAGTAAAGAAATTATTTGTATTTGTCATTTTTGAAGATTTTAGAAAGAAAGTATGACTAAAGAGTTACTTCGATGAACTTGAAGATTTTCTGGGTTTAAGCAGTTTCCAGACACAATTTTAAATCTCAATAATATCTATCACGAATCTTGATAAGTGGATCACTTGATATTGAAAATCAAGGAAGGCTCTGATACCAATTGTTGGTTCCCGTTTTGCTTTAAACAAGATTATCAGATCTATTAGTTCAGGTTTAAGGTTTGATGCGGAAGCGTATTTAAAGAACTAACAGATAAGTTTGATAGATTTAGAACAAACTATAAATAAACAATGAACAGAATATTATATCTCAAAGTTTACTAAATATATATCAAGAACAGGTTTATGAACCGTGAGTAAGAAAAAGCTTTAAAACAGATATGACTCTTAAGGTGAATAAGCTTTTGTGTTCTTGATGTTCGATTGAAGTGTTGTGTATTGTGTGTTTTGTAAGGAAGAACTCAACATGAGTCTTCCTTATATACTACTCTAAAGGGGACCATAAAGCATATGCTACTATTCAGAAGGTACGTATGAATAGTTGAGAGGATGTCGTGAACAGTTGCAAGGATGGCATGAACAGTCAGACGTGCTGTATTGCATTTAATGCAGCAGACGTCTAATATGTACTAAGCCCTACTGAGTCCAATCAGAGTTTGACACGTCGATGTTGGACAGGGCATGCTACCATGCAAGTTGATGTACGAGTCCTGTAACAGTAGCAAGATATTATACATATCTTCAAGTCTCAGTGAGGACCACAGAGGCTCTGTAAAGAGTTACAGAGGTTCTGCGGTCTGGTCCTCTGTGGAGCAGTCTTCGCCGGATTCTGAGTCTTTGGTCTTCTTTGTGCGTATGACAGAGCTTCTGTAGGAAGCCTCTGCTGCTTCTGTAGCTTCTTGACCTTGATTTCTCGGTAATGTCGGCAGAGCCTCTGTAAGAGGCTTTCTTTACTTAGCCTATTTTTCACTACTTCTAAATACTTCTATGATTAGGAAGATTGAAGCTAACAAAAGCTAACACAAATTCCTCCCATGCAAAAGTAGTATAAACATCCGTTTCTCTTGATTCTATATGAGCATCCCACCAATACAGAGCATCACCTTTCAACATCGCAGCTCCATAAAGTACTTTGTCTTCTTCAGCACATTTACAAGTCTTGAAGATGGCTTCTATTTCTTTTAGCCATCTCATTGCTTTGACCGGGTCCCGATCTCCGGAATATGTAGGGGGCTTGCAACTAAGGAACATTTTATAGTCGCACCTTTTTATCACCGGTAAGACAGTAGAGGTAAGTGGTATCTCCATTTCATGTCCTGGATTTAGTCTTTCAGTTTCATTTTGACGATTATGTTCGAACATAGCCTGAATATTATTCTGCAATCTTCTCATTTCAGCCATCAGATCATCCCGCGTAACAAACTCTGTACCCTGCGGTTGTGTTCTACCTCTAGTTCGACCCCCAGTTCCCCTACCGGTTCTGCCTCTACCTCGATCTCCTCCTCTTCCTCCTCTTCCTATTGGTGGATTCTCTCCACCTGAATTTCTTCCTCCTCTCTGATTCCTTTGTCTAGTGCCACTCGCCATTCTGTGGATTCAAATAAAGTTAATATACATATAAGCACATACCCCATATAACAAGGTATTCCAGTTCATACATGCACCTGTAAGATCATAATTACACTGGCCTGGTGTAATTTGAAATTACCTTACATGATGTTCCTTCTACCTTTTTATACTTAACATCCCCAGGTTCTAAAATAATAGGGACATCCTACTTCACATACAGTTTAAGTCTAGGTACAGATACTAATACCTAAATCCCTTAAACTAGGGCTCTGATACCATTTGTAACAACCCAATTTCCCAAAATCATATTTCAATTAACATATATTTCATAACATAATTACATTCATAAAAGAAAATACACAATACATCACAAACGGTCTCTTCGGTCTCGAAACCACAAAAATACATAAAAGTCTCCTAATCAATGTCCATCAAAAGCTTCCTATTCTTATCCCATTCTTTCACCGATCCTCAACCTGGAAAACATATTTTTGAAAACAAAATGAGAGTTAGACCAAACGGGTCTAGTGAGTTAGTTCCGGTCCTTTAAAAAATCATTATAAGGCCTTTCAAGTAAATCCTTTGTATCCCAAAACCATTTATGTAAACTCAAGTATTACACGTATATAAATACCAATTCAAACTCGTACCTCACGTACCTTTCATCCACCTTATTACTCCACAATGGCCATAATATTGGTTGCGAGCCAATTAACACACCGGTCCAAAGCCCGGCCACGTATTATATTCCCATATAATACTTCACGTAATTATAATATCTTAACATATTATAATCACACCCGTATGACATATTCATACAAATCATCAATTGATTATTATTCACATAATATTTTCCAGTAAAATATACTTTAAAGTAAAACTCACCTCGTGCGTTTATCACAAAAACTCTTTCAAGACAATTCACGTATGTTGCTCCTTCACAGAATCTGAAATCAGATAAAATACCAAATATTTCTTTTAACACTTCAACTTATAAAATTCTAAACTCAAATCGCAATGAACAGTACCCAAATCGCAATCTCCTATTGCGATTTCATCTTGAAGTCGCAACCCTCTATTGCGATTCCACCCTGGAGTCGCAACCCACTATTGTGATTCCACCCTGGAATCGCAACCCACTATTGCGATTCCAAACTCGGATCGCAATCAACTGCTGCGATTCAAACCCAAGTCACAAACGACCATTGCGACTTCATACCCAAGTCGCAACCAACTATTGAGACTCCGATGAATGTCGCAGTCGTCCATTGCGACTTCGATGAATATCAGCCCACTGCGACTTCGATGAATGTCTCAGCCCACTGTTCATTCTAAAACCCAGAATTTGTAGATTTATACTATGCATGATACTGTAAAAGTGCAGATATGTTTAAGACCATAAACATAACCTATCCATAAACTTAGATTTCCCAAAACATCCATTTTAATCAAAACCCACCTAAAAACTTAACTTTTAAACTCAAGAACACTTTGAGGAATTAAAAACACATAGAAGGATGAATTGTTTACCGGGATTACTTCAGTTTAATCCTTAATTCACTGCAACCCCCTTTTGATTTCTTCTTTCTTCTTTCCTTCAATCTCTCTTTCGAACTCTCTCTCTCTCTAACCGAATATCCTTACACACACACACTTTTGGATACTCCCTTCTAAATGAAACATTGACACCTATCTCATGACTAAGAGGAAGTCGGTTATGGCAAGGAGGAGGTGGAAATTAGTTACCCAATACTCCTTAAATTTGTTTCACTTGACAAAATACACCCCTAACTTCTATTATAAAATTAAAACCTACCCCTTAACTTCTAACTCCATAAAATACTAAAATAAAGACTTATAAAATTCCAAATTTAATTTAGATAAAATACCTGGTTATTACAATATTTTTACTTTTTACGCGATCATACTCTCCTAAAGTAAAAGAACTCACTTAACTCTCTTGCATTCGGATTATTTTCTCAAGAACCTGTTTATCATCTTCTACTTCACGAAACAAGTTAACATTTCTCTTATTTTCTCCATCTTAAAAACTTGTTTTTGATCTTATTATTGTTTTAAAAAGATCAAACAAATGAACTTTCTAACAATGAAATCATTTTATTCATGGTTTTATGAACACAATCTGTTTACATGTTGTTCTTCAAGTTTTTTATAAAAGGAAACATTTCATACGTTTTTTCAGAATCCTTTTCTTAAAAGGAAACTGGTAAAACAAGAATTTTTTTCTAGTTTTTGTACTTCTTTTCAAAACTAGAAACCTTAGTTTACCATTTATTTCTCCAAATGGAAACTGCAAAAACTTTCTAAACTCTTATTTTGGAAACCTTTCCATTTTAAGAAATATTCTTCAATCTTCTTCATCTTTGTGTGTACTGAACAGAAATGGCAACCAACGACAACATCAACTCTGCATCACCGGCATCTAACACCTCAAGTGCTGAACTTCCCAAGGCCCCAATGATGAAACACTCACTAGACCAGATCTAGTTCCATTCGAACAACCCCTATGTTCTCTTGGAATTCCCTAAGAAGAAGAATATTACCCATCTTGATGATGTTGTCCAATTCATCAAGACATGTCCTCTGGCGATACCCCTGACCATCAAACCCCCTGCCCACAAGAAACTACTTGCTCAGTTCTGGTACACTACACACCGTACCCAAACCACCTCCACAAAAAATCCGAACAAAAAGTTTGATGTCATTGCCTTTGAAGCCGAGCTTGGTGAAGCCCAAATCACCTCATCAGCTATAAAGGGAGCCCTGAACCTCCCTACCAGCTCTAAGGACAACAAGTTCATCCCATTCCCTGACGTTAACTCTGCTGAAGGAAAGGCAGAGATCATCTCTTTCCTTGATGCCATGAAGTACAACTGGAACACCGGGCGTGACAAGCAGCCTGAGAAGAAGATCACGACAGTGCTGAAAAGAAAGATGCCGAGTGAGCTGAACTTCATCTTTGCTCACATCATCAGCTGTATGCCAGCGAAGACGGGGTCCACTGATCAGGCCTCAAAACCCCAAACCGCTATGGGATACGCACTGCTGAAGGGTTTGCACGTAGACTGGGCTTGCCTCATTTTTCAAGATCTCATGGAAAGGGTTGAACTCCCTAATAGGCCAGCGAACGTTCCATACCCGCGATTCCTCAGTGCCCTCTTCATGCATGGGCTGAAAGAACAATACCCAACTGAGGGCGACCTAAAGTTGTCCCAGGTCGGCCCAAAGGTACTCGACTACAAGTCGATCCCAAATGAGGTACATCTCTCTACTCTCTTACCTCTTCTTCGCTCCTCTACTTCTTCTATTTCTGCGGCTACCAACTTGGCAGCAGTCGTCCCAACCGCTGGTACCCAGGCCGCAACCACCACTCCATCTCGAAAGAGAAAACCCTCTGCTTCCCCACTTTGCATCCATAAGACCAAGAAGACTTCAAAGGAGCACCCCAAGCCTTCCTAGGATGAAGACTCCACATCGGTACCTCTAACGACGATGATGGAAAGTTCCGTGGTACACTCCGCCACATCCGCTGAAGCCACCCCTTCCTCAATCGTTCCAGTGAATCCATTCGCTGAAACAATAATGGATCAGGACCCCCCACTCTCAGTACCTCCAAGTACTAAAGAGATTTTTCTCAACGGATCCAACGCTGAATCTGCTACCCACACCCTCTTCACAACCTTCGATCCTTCTCATTCTTTGGTCTCTTCTACATTCATTTTCTCCTCTGCATCACCTTCACATGTCATCGATCTGGATGACAGCTCTGCTGAAGAACTACAGCGCTTGATGCACCAAAATCAAGGACCTGATGGTGCTTCCCATCGTCGAACGCTGGAAGATGACATGGAACACCTATCAGGCTACCGTGACATCAACACCTTTTCAAACCCGCCTCTAGGTAACCTAAACACTCTTCTCTCTGAACCCCCAACTTCTGAGCTTTCCTTTGTTCACAAGTTATTTTCTGTTACAGGTCCTAATCTGGGGACTATTAGCAACTCCCTCACGGAGCTCGCTAATAAGGTGGAAACTCCCACCACCAACATCACCAACAACTCCTCAACGGTTACAAACGCTGGGGAGACGCTGAAGAAATTGGCCGAAGCTATCACCGACAAGGCTACAACCGCTGACGTCTCCAAGATCGCAAGCGGTTTATCCAGTGTCGCCGAGGACATCACCGACAACTCCTCCACATTCAGCATCGTCAACAACACCAACACTGACCTCTCCTCCAACTTCAAATCCTTGTCCAGTGAAGTCACAAAGCTGAAGACATATGTTTCTAATCTTCAGGGAGAGGTGGGTTCTTTGAAAACTCCAATGAACGATCTCGGTCACAAGGTTGGCTCCTCCACCGATCTACTACAACAGATTCTTGATCGTCTCAATGCTCCCATGTAATAACCCAAATTCGAATAGTGGGTTTTTAAGGAAAAGTTAAGGGGGCAAATTTGTTTATTATGAAATGGTTTGAGGGTAGATTATGTAAGTTGGGAAACAAATTCTTTTTCTCTTTAGGGATGCGCCGCTTTTGGCTGAAATCAGGGAACAGAAACATTTTTTTTTCATAATAGGGTTTAGGTGTATGTGTGTGTTTGGTGAGCCTGCATCTTTGAGAGAGAGCCAGCAATAAAGTGAGAAAGATGAAATGAGTCAACATGTGTGTGTCATGTGGGTGCAGCCGAAGAGAGAGCGAGAGAGAGAGACGCCGGGAGAGAGACAATCGGAGAGAGAGAGAGAGATACAGCCGGCGAGAAGCGGAGAGAAAGACGCCGGCGAGAAGAGGAGAGAGAGAGAGACGACAAGAAGAAGAGAGAGAGTCGTCGAGAAGAGAAAGACGCCGGAGAGAGAGAGAGAGAGATACAGCCGGAGAGAGAGAGAGCAGCGAGAGGGAGAGAGAGACGTGTGAGAGAGAGAGCATCGAGAGAGAGATGGAGGCTGCGAGAGAGAGATAAACGATGAGAGAGAGAAGGTGGCGGGGTCACCGGCGCCGGAGAAGATGGCCGGAGTGGCGGCTGTTGAGCGCCGGCAGTCGGCTGCCGGCGGTGGTTGTCGGCGGCGGCATGGCTGGTCCGTAACTTTCCGTCTCGTGAAGTTTTTCGTGGGTAAGAAACCGTTCCCTTGCGTTTTCTCTTTAACAAGTAATGTTAGATTGGTAAATTCCTATTGTGCTCGGTTTTGGAAAGGGAGAAAACAAGTAAAAGTGTTAATAGAGTTTTTCCCAATTCATATTGTCAAGTTAAGCAATGTTATGCGAATTCTTGGTTAGGGAGTCGTGTATCGGTTAATTAATAAAAGAAGAGGTTGTCGCCAAATTTTGGGTAGAATTAGAATAATGATGAAGAATGTGGGTTTTTGTTTTGAACCGTGTGTATCGGAAGTCGGTATGTTCCGGGAGTTTGGCCGTAACTCAAGTTTGGGCCGAATTGGTTTATTGGGCCGAATTGGGTATTGGGCCGAGTTGGGTATTGGGCCGAATTGAGTGTTGGGCCGAGAGAATTACTAAGTCCTTTTGGGCTTAGTTAATTATTAAAGTCTATAATTATATAATAAGGGTGTGATAGGCTAATTATTAATTTGGGCCATATTATTATTAATGGATCCGGTATAGTATGTCAATTGGATGGGTAAGCAAAGACCATTAATTATGATTTTTTGGACTAGAAGGTAATCTACCAATTTAGATAAGTTAGGGTTGAGTTCGGGATTTAACTCGAGTAATAATTGAACGGATTATGACGAACGCTATTAATATAATAGGTGTTCCGCCTAGAGATCGGAAGTGTAAGTGAGGAGCTTTGGAGCAAGCTAGCCAGGTGAGTTTTTCTAACTAAAATACTTGATTTTACGTGTTTCCAAAGGAAAATGATTATATGAAAGTGCCTCGTTAATTTACATGAATTTTACGTAAATGAAAGCTTTATGTTTTACTGATCAGGGTACGTTTATGAGCATGATTTATCTACAAGCTTTTACGAATGTTTTCCATGAAAAGTATTATTTTGCTAATAAAGGAGGGTTGCCCTCAAGTACGTGAAATCGCATGTTTTTATTGAACTATCATTTGTGGAGTTGGGTTGCACTGTGGGGAGGGCTACTTGGTTTGCCGTGCCCGGCTTTGTAGGGCGTTGCCGTACCCGGCTTTGTAGGGTGTTGCTGTACCCGGCTTTGTAGGGTGTTGCCGTACCCGGCTTTGTAGGGTGTTGCCGTACCCGGCTTTGTAGGGTGTCGCCGTACCCGGCTTTGTAGGGTGTTTGCCATGGTCTTCTCTGCTGTGCATACCATTGTTGAGTACATGATTTGATACGTTACTGTTTTGAAATGAACGTTTTTCTTTAAATGATTTGTGAACATGTTTTAGGGGGAACTCACTAGACCTCATGGTCTAACCCTCGCTTTTCAAAACCAAAACCCTTTTTCAGGTAAGCGCTATATTGGAGGCTCAGATGAATGAGTAAGTAGCAAGATAGAGTACGGAAGCAGCTAGTGATAGTGCAGGTGCCTCTAATAGGAGTTAGGTTATTCTCAGTTGTGTATAGGTTGTTTCCGCCAACCTTAGTTTATGTATGATGTAACAGAATTTTTGGGACCCAGTTTTGTAAATTTATGCTTAAATGCTATGTTTGTTCTATTGTATTTTTAGGTTGTTACAAATGGTATCAGAGCCATAGTTTAAGGGATTTAGGTGACCGGACGGGCCTAAACTTAAACTTGGGAGTAGAAATCACAACTGAGAATCAGGAATGCGTTAGGAGGACACTATTATAGAGATAAGACTAATAGGGTACTGAGGACTGTCATGTAAGGTAAGTTTGAAATTCCACCTGGCCAGTGTAATTGCGAACTTACAGGTACATGTATGTGCTTAATCTACCTTATTACTCTGAAATTGTAGTCAGAAGCTAGTGTTTATGTCGTGTGCCAGTCCTTTAGAATGTCAGCAAGATTCCCGAGGGGTAGACTGAGACCCTGGTTGGGGGAGTTTCATGAGAAGTTACTTATGATGTGGTGTATGAATATATAATAGAGAAGAAATGTTGTAGAGAATGTTATGAATTATCTAGAAGTAACTCTTCGTAGATTCGGAGAGGATAAATGATTGACTTTGGGTAACACTCTTGATTCTAGAAAGTCGTAATTCTAGAATTCGTGGGATAAGACCAGTTAGTATGGTAAGGAATAACAGTGTTGAAATCTTCAGTGTACCAATAGAACCCTGACTTCTTAGTCGAGCTCTTCAAAGGCAGTGTAAATGAAATAAGATACTTATTGTGAAATGAAAGCATGTAGAAGTAGAAAATGAGATAGTGATTAAAACGAAATAGTATGAAAGGGATTGAGTAAGTGAGACGTGGAAAGTGTGTTCAGCAAGTTGTTGTGTGACCGAGAGGGCGACCGTTGGTCGTAGGTAGAATGTCAAGGATACGCTAAGCGAGTAAAGCAGTTGACCTTGTTAGAGTGAGTAGCCTTCAAATGCAAGTAGAGTCTCATGCATGGTGTCCTTTTTTTGGGGTAACATGAAATTTTTACGATTTAAGTTAAGTATGTAAAGATAAATTTTGATTGAAAATGAGTCAGAATGTGCACGCGTACGTTTAAAGAAAAAGGTGATTTCATTCACATGGCACCATGAAGTTTCGAGTTTTATGATTTGTATAGTATTTCGCTCTTTTCGTGACGAGTTAAATTATTGCAAAAGTCAAGAAAACGATTAAATGAAAACTTTTATAACCAAAGTGAGCAATGACATATTGGAGTTATTTATGAGTACGAAAACCGACTGGTTTACTTTGTGTCGGAAATTTCTTTCAAGAAGGGGTCGTATGAAAAGATTTTTCACTTAATATAATTCCGTCGTAACGACATAATTTGGTGGAGGGAGATTAAATTTATGGAAAGTTGCATGCGAACGATTCTCGAGATCGTTGTGCAGGGCGTTGAATTTATAAGAGTGATGGAGGCATGTGTACCCAAGATGTTTTCCAGTGTTGTTTATTTAAAACGATAAAGTGTGCGAAATGATTTATTTAATGCGTTGTCATGCATGAAGGCTATGAACTCACTAGGTCATAGAGTATTACATTTTGAGTCGAGGAAGAACTCCGAGAGTGAAGAGATATTGCTCAAATCAGGAAAGAATGATATAACTTTAGTAAGAGTGCCCAAGAGGAAGGGTGGACAGTGATAGAGTCAGTAGTGGATTTCAGTATCGGTCGAATGAAGGTTTGCACCCTTGTTCGGTAGCTGGATGTGCTGTTGTCAACAGACAGTTGTGTCCGGAAGGAGGGAGGCAGATCATGAAGATGATTCAATATGATTGGTAGGAGTAAGTTTCGTAAGGGATCCATGTTTAAGATTAAGGTAAGAAAGTAGTTACATGTTAAAAGTTGATAGAACACCTTGTAGGGGTGTTAAGAGGTCGAGAAGTTTTCTTTTTGAATGAGCGTACTATTTGCGAGGTATGGAGGGATATGTAGAATGATGAGGTATGTAGCACAAACGAAGCGAGTGTGTAGATTTTATCAGGCAGTAAGGAATGTGTCGTGCCTATGTAAGGGCTCGGATCGTAAAGAGTTAGCTAGAGTGGTATGTTTGAATTAATTGAGAACTCGTGAGTTATAGTTCAACAATTTGGGAAAGGACTACTTAGCGAGATAGACTTGCTTGTGTTTACGGGAGGATATGAAGACAGGTTTGAAGTGTGTACGAATAACCATGAGAGATTTGGTCTGCAGGGTGAGGTTATGGATGAGGAATGCACAGTTATGTAATGGCATTAATTGCCAAGGTAAACGTACCAGCTAGTGTCATAGCGATGTGATGATAGAGAGAAAGAAAGCATCAGATAGAGGCCTTTTGGGGATTTTGTATGAGATACGCGATCTATTAACCAGATTGTTGGAGCACTTAGTGTGTAAGTTGACTGTATGGTGTGATTATGGTCGGGATAGAAGGACGGAGTAGTGATGTGAGACTACCCAAAGGAGAAACTAAGTGTTTTGGTTGTAAGAGTCGCTAAGAAGGTATATGTTGGGATCATTGAAAGTTTAAAGAGGATGAAGAGTGTGTAGTCAAATTGTGTTATAGTAGAGGCTAAATCTCTAAAGGGCATGAATTGTTTCTTAGGCGTGAGGGTATGATCCTAAAAGGAGACAGTTGGAAATTTGGGTATGTGTAAAGAATGCCATGATGATGCTTATGAGTCGGAGTGGTAGTATGATCTCTAGTTGAGACGAAACGTCATGATAGATATATAAGCCTTGGATTGGTTGATTAAGATATTATGGATTTGACTAGTAGGGGCAATTGTTTGTTATTGAAGGATGTGTTACAATTCTACCGAGATTCTTACTAAGAATTGATAAGAAAGAATCGATATGCTAAAGTAAGAAGTTGTTGATAGCATGATGGGATATGAAATTTTCAAATTATTTTGAAAATTGTGAATTGTTAGGTTACTCGGTGGGAGTTGGTAGTTAAGAAATCAGTTTAGACTGAGGAATCTTGTGATTTCCATATATCGAGATATTGATATTAAGTTATTAAATATGATAAATTATGGTTAGTATAAAGAAATGAACTGAGTTTCATTTAGAGTTTATCGTTTGAAGCAAGTTGATAATTACAATTGGAATGAGTTGGTCAAGTTAATGTTGCTAGTGATAAAGAGAAGGAACTGTTTTGTTTTGCACTAGCCAAGAAAGGCAGTCGAGTCCTAGAACTGTTATAGTGGTCATGAAGCAGATAAGGTAATTAAGGAGGGGTAAGCATTGAGACGTTTGTAACCTTCGTTCGCATGTTACGATTTATAAGATGGATTACGAGAATTATGGGGGGAAGTTTCATTGAGATTAACACACCGATCGTTAAGGAACTAATTAAGGTAAATCTAAGTAAGAAAGTCGGGAGGATTTTTATAGCTACCTGATTTTTATGGTCATTGTGGTTAACCGATATTGTTTTAGAACCCGAGTTTCATGGTTTTCCTGAAGTAATAGATCCGATTTGGAAGATGAAGAGTGGGATGATTGTGTGTGTCAATTATAAGCAAAGATTGTGAGTTTATTCAGGATTGCGCAGCTAGGGCGTGAAAGTATGTTGTTATTTGTTTTGTTATTAGAAAGATTTATTTCGAGGGTTGAAATTAAGTTTTGTTGATCAATTGCACTAGTTAATATTAGAGTGAATTCCGGGACGGAATTCCGTTAAGGAGGGGAGATTGTAATAACCCAAATTCGAATAGTGGGTTTTTAAGGAAAAGTTAAGGGGGCAAATTTGTTTATTATGAAATGGTTTGAGGGTAGATTATGTAAGTTGGGAAACAAATTCTTTTTCTCTTTAGGGATGCGCCGCTTTTGGCTGAAATCAGGGAAAAGAAACATTTTTTTTTCATAATAGGGTTTAGGTGTATGTGTGTGTTTGGTGAGCCTGCATCTTTGAGAGAGAGACGGCAATAAAGAGAGAAAGATGAAATGAGTCAACATGTGTGTGTCATGTGGGTGCAGCCGGAGAGAGAGCGAGAGAGAGAGACGCCGGGAGAGAGACAACCGGAGAGAGAGAGAGAGATACAGCCGGCGAGAAGCGGAGAGAAAGACGCCGGCGAGAAGAGGAGAGAGAGAGAGACGACGAGAAGAAGAGAGATAGTCGTCGAGAAGAGAAAGACGCCGGAGAGAGAGAGAGAGATACAGCCGGAGAGAGAGGGAGAGAGCAGCGAGAGGGAGAGAGAGACGTGTGAGAGAGAGAGCATCGAGAGAGAGAGATGGAGGCTGCGAGAGAGAGAGATAAACGATGAGAGAGAGAAGGTGGCGGGGTCGCCGGCGCCGGAGAAGATGGCCGGAGTGGCGGCTGTTGAGCGCCGACAGTCGGCTGCTGGTGGTGGTCGTCGGCGGCGGCATGGCTGGTCCGTAACTTTCCGTCTCGTGAAGTTTTTCGTGGGTAAGAAACCGTTCCCTTGCGTTTTCTCTTTAACAAGTAATGTTAGATTGGTAAATTCCTATTGTGCTCGGTTTTGGAAAGGGAGAAAACAAGTAAAAGTGTTAATAGAGTTTTTCCCAATTCATATTGTCAAGTTAAGCAATGTTATGCGAATTCTTGGTTAGGGAGTCGTGTATCGGTTAATTAATAAAAGAAGAGGTTGTCGCCAAATTTTGGGTAGAATTAGAATAATTATGAATAATGTGGGTTTTTGTTTTGAACCGTGTGTATCGGAAGTCGGTATGTTCCGGGAGTTGGGCCGTAACTCAAGTTTGGGCCGAATTGGTTTATTGGGCCGAATTGGGTATTGGGCCGAGTTGGGTATTGGGCCGAATTGAGTGTTGGGCCGAGAGAATTACTAAGTCCTTTTGGGCTTAGTTAATTATTAAAGTCTATAATTATATAATAAGGGTGTGATAGGCTAATTATTAATTTGGGCCATATTATTATTAATGGATCCGGTATAGTATGTCAATTGGATGGGTAAGCAAAGACCATTAATTATGATTTTTTGGACTAGAAGGTAATCTACCAATTTAGATAAGTTAGGGTTGAGTTCGGGATTTAACTCGAGTAATAATTGAACTGATTATGACGAACGCTATTAATATAATAGGTGTTCCGCCTAGAGATCGGAAGTGTAAGTGAGGAGCTTTGGAGCAAGCTAGCCAGGTGAGTTTTTCTAACTAAAATACTTGATTTTACGTGTTTCCAAAGGAAAATGATTATATGAAAGTGCCTCGTTAATTTACATGAATTTTACGTAAATGAAAGCTTTATGTTTTACTGATCAGGGTACGTTTATGAGCATGATTTATCTACAAGCTTTTACGAATGTTTTCCATGAAAAGTATTATTTTGCTAATAAAGGAGGGTTGCCCTCAAGTACGTGAAATCGCATGTTTTTATTGAACTATCATTTGTGGAGTTGGGTTGCACTATGGGGAGGGCTACTTGGTTTGCCGTGCCCGGCTTTGTAGGGCGTTGCCATACCCGGCTTTGTAGGGTGTTGCCGTACCCGGCTTTGTAGGGTGTTGCCGTACCCGGCTTTGTAGGGTGTTGCCGTACCCGGCTTTGTAGGGTGTCGCCGTACCCGGCTTTGTAGGGTGTTTGCCATGGTCTTCTCTGCTGTGCATACCATTGTTGAGTACATGATTTGATACGTTACTGTTTTGAAATGAACGTTTTTCTTTAAATGATTTGTGAACATGTTTTAGGGGGAACTCACTAGACCTCATGGTCTAACCCTCGCTTTTCAAAACCAAAACCCTTTTTCAGGTAAGCGCTATATTGGAGGCTCAGATGAATGAGTAAGTAGCAAGATAGAGTACGGAAGCAGCTAGTGATAGTGCAGGTGCCTCTAATAGGAGTTAGATTATTCTCAGTTGTGTATAGGTTGTTTCCGCCAACCTTAGTTTATGTATGATGTAACAGAATTTTTGGGACCCAGTTTTGTAAATTTATGCTTAAATGCTATGTTTGTTCTATTATATTTTTAGGTTGTTACATCCCACTGTCCCTCTATCCCACTTTTCTCAAAATGACAGGGAAAAGATGGAGCTGACAGTGGACTTCATCGTCCAAGGCACCCCTGCTATTTCTGGCATGGAAGACAGAATATCAGTGGTGGAAACACAACTTGGGATCCTTGGCCAAGAAGACAGGGACCCTAAGACCACAGATGCTGTTGCTACTGCTGTTACCTCCCCCATCCAACATCTGGAAAAGGGGGAGAAGGACAAAGAAGAAGGCCTTCCCTATGTTTCTGAGGGGGAGGGTGGTACTGCTGAAAAACCTCAGGGAGATGAAAACCCTGAGGGAACCGAGAAAAATCCCTCTCATTCTGAGGGGGAGCAACTCGAAGAATAGGCCGACTCACCAATGCTTGTTGAATCCTCGGATGATGAGGAAGAAGAAGATGACCTGGACATCCAGGATGACGAACCTTCATCATCACCCAAGGATGATGATGACGATGATGATGATGATGAAGATGAAGGCTTTGTATTTTAGCAGAAGCCAAAACGAGCCCCTGCTCTAAAAGGGGTCGTCATTACTGAACAAGGGGAGGGGACCAAAATCAAGCCTCCAGCGACTACAGCCGATAAAAGCAAAAACAAAGGCCTCGCTGATGACAACCTGACTATTCTTCTCAGAAAGCTAGTTTGTCAGGTAATATATATTCTTTTCCCATACACTGCATCCCTCCTCTATCCCTTCTCAACCTAACTTCTACTCTCCATCAAACCTCTAAACGCTTAAACCCATCTTTTCTCTATCTTTTTTTTCCATATGATCTAATCCATTGATCATTTTGTTTCCGTTAGTCCTCTCCCCTGCTTGAGGGTCAAGCTGAAGCTCTTCCATCACCAATAATCCCAGCCCCGAGTGCTGATGAATTACAAATAATCCCAGTCTCCTTCGCTGACACTGATGAAGCTAATGAAGAAGAAGAAGAACTGCTCTCGCACAATAAAAGACCTTCCTTGGTTCCTCAAAAGCCAAGTGAAGAAGAACTGAAAAAGAGAGTAGCCATGATTCAAAAGCTTGAGGCTCAGCTCATCGTTCCTCCTCATCTCAACATCCTATCTACAAAGGAAATCACTGAAGCTTTCAAGGCTGAGAAACTCCTTGCTGAACGAAAAAGAGCTGAAGAAAAAGACAAAGAATATGCTATCGAACTCGTTCAGCGTTCAGTAAAGGATCCAGACCTGAGGAAGGTACCTATCTCTGTTCAACGAAAGCTCTAGAAGGACGCCAAGAAGATCAGAGAAGAGAAAGCCAAGGTCTCTGAATCCACAATAACATGGAGTAAAGAAAGACTTCGCTATCGACACCATGCGTCCAGAATCAAACAAGTCAACATCAAGGGTCATGCAACAAACAGTGTTCCTATCGTTGACATTATATTGTCAGAGAGAATGGTCACAAGGAAACCATCTTCACTTCGTGGCTTGACAAGCATGGTTTCCCTGAATGGTTGGAGATGCGGATAGCCATTCAGCGCTCACGATCAACTTACAAAAGTTATGTCGAGAAAGCTATTAACAGACTGATCGACTTGGTAACATCAGCCATTGATATCCATCCTCCTCCAGTTCAACATAGAAGACCTGGTACAAAGAAAAAGAAGGAATTCGCAGCTTCAGGTCCTCCTATCAGAAATGAAACCGGCATCGGATTTTCACGAGAAGAAGTCCTTGGTCCTGACCCTGACCTCTCAGTGTTGGATGTTTCCCTGCTCCCTGGTGAACGATTTATCCCTGGAAATGTCATAAGTGAACCTTATGGTATTTTCTTTCTTGACTGCCATGGACGAAAATGCTTCCAACGCATCTTTGAGCTATGCATTGCTCCTATCGAACAGCTCAGAGATCTCATTTACTGGTGTGAATTCAGAGAAGACCTGCTCGGATATTTCATGAAGCCCTTAATCTTCAAAGAAGCACAGAGAAGAAAGGCACTAAGAGAAAAGGTCCCTGATTGGATACATCCGAGCACAAACACTCTTGATGAACTTCTCGTCAAGAATAAGCCTGAATAGCTGATGGGATTTATTTTGTAACTCTTCTATCTTTATCAACTTGTAACTTTTTGTACTTGTAATTATTATTCGATGTACTTGTAATTTTTCCACTTCCCTCTGTAATCTATACGAAGTTAATGAAAATTTTCAGTGAATGTACTTTACTCCATCAGTACTTAAAAAAATCCCTGAAAATAGTAAATGAGACAAATATTTTATGAGTCCTTTTTATCTTTATGTTTTTATACTTAGCAATTTTCCTTTATTGCTATGTCATCATCAATTAGGGGGAGATTGTTGATCCAAACCCTCAGTGATTTGATAATGACCCTGAGAAACATTAATGAAAATTGTAAGTGGACAATATATATTGGAGTTCCACTATCAAAGATATATACTAAGTCTGTTTAGTATCGTTGATAGGAAACTTATGTTCTTTAGATGTACACTTCAGCAAACACTGTACATCCGTGAGCCCTGAGCCTGTTCAGTCTCACTGATGATCGCTGATAAATTATGTTGTTTACTTATGATCCCTGAAGACAAGATTCACGTAAACCATGTTCTACGTTGAAGTCGAAGATCAAGCCAAAGAACCAGCGACTAAGGAAACTCCTCTACAAGTAACTTTTGTCTTATCCCCTTGCACGCCTACGTACGATTTTTGTCTGAATGGATATCCCTTTTGTCCAGAATCGTACAACCAACTCTGCTACTACATTGTTCATCATGCGGCCACTAGGTTGTCTACTGAAGTCAAAACATGCAACCAATCAGAGGCTGCCACGTGTAAAGGTATACTGACATTCTTTAAATGCATGCAGTATATAAAGGAAACTCCTCTTCATTTCTTGAGATCGGCCATTTTCCTCTCTCACTGAATTTACTGTGTGAAAGAATACTCTCCTTGGTATTCTTGTTTTCTTAATCTCTATTTCTAGTGCAAGAAATTCTTAGTGTTCTCATAGTTTGTTTAGATTAGGTTTATTCCTTAATCTTGTTCCGCAACAAACTGTAAATTGTTTGATTATATCAATAAACAACTTAGAAAGATAAAAATTGTGTGTTTGTATTCAACCCCCCCCCCCCTTCTACAAACTTGTATAACCCTTTTGTGACCAACAAAATGTTAATACTTCGAATTCTTCTTCAAAATCTTCAGCTAATCATTCAGCCAGAATGTTTGGTTTTGGGCTCAATAAGAAAAATAAGAAGAAAGAAATAAAATCAGTTGAGCTGAATATGGTTTGGAAATGGGTTCCTAAAGATCAAATAAACAAACCAATTTCAAAAAAAGAACTAAATTTTAAAGGAAAAATCCAAGGTTCTTCAACTGAGATTAATAAACTGATTTGTACTAACAAGAAAGGACCCATACTGATATGGGTACCTAAGATGAAGTAATCTGTATTTTCAGGACTGTCATGTGTGGGTCATAGATTCAGGAGCTTCTAGACACATGACTCGGTACAAGCACTTACTGCACGATTTTACGGTACATCCTAGCGGATCAGTTGGTTTCGGTAATAATTCAAAAGGATATGTTAGAGGTCACGGAACTTTAAAGAATGACTCGATTTCAGTGGAAAAGGTCTTGTATGTGGAGGGTGTAGGATACAACCTATTCAGTATTAGTTAGTTTTACGACAAGGATTGTAATGTGATCTTCAATAAACGATTTTGTCGTGTTGTGAATGAAAAAGGCTCAGAAATCTTCAAGGCAAAAAGATGCGGAGATCTCTACATAACCG
This sequence comes from Saussurea involucrata, assembly GCA_033807775.1. Classification (NCBI taxonomy): domain Eukaryota; kingdom Viridiplantae; phylum Streptophyta; class Magnoliopsida; order Asterales; family Asteraceae; genus Saussurea; species Saussurea involucrata. The sequence continues at coordinate 263,740,401 of CM066321.1, forward strand.
ACTTTGCGACTTTAGTTGCTTCGAAACAAGCCTGTCTCGTTTCAAAAGCATCTTTAGAAGAATGTTGGTTGTGGCATAGAATATTATCTCAACAGAATTTCAGAAGCATCAACAAACTGAGGATTGATGGACTGGTTTTAGGACTACCAGATTTGAAGATCGACAAAGTATCGGTTTGTCCGACTTGTGAAATGGGGAAAATGAAGCATGTATCTCATAAGTCTAAAACTCAGTCCAACTGCAATAACGTTCTGGAGCTAATTCACATGGATCTTTGTGGCCCAATGAGAACTCAATCAATGGGTGGAAAGAAATATATTTTGGTAATGATTGATGAGTCCTCGCGGTACACTTGGCTGGAGTTTCTAAGTCTCAAATCTGAAGCGCCAGAGCTGATCATAAGATTCATCAAGAAGATTCAAATTCTTATGCAACGTTTTGTACAAAAGATAAGGAGCGACAACGGCACAGAATTCAAGAATGCAACCTTATAGTCATTTCTTGATTCAGTCAGGATTTCGCATAACTTTTCTGCACCAATGACTCCTCAACAATATGGAGTTGTGGAAAGAAAGAACAGAACACTCGTAGAAACAGCTCGCACTATGTTGGCATATTCAGGACTACCACCAAGCTTGTAGGCCGAAGCAGTTTCAACAGCTTGTTTCACACAAAACAGGACCATTATAAACAAGCGTTTAAATAAAACTGCATATGAGATTATTAACAATCGCAAACCTAATATACAATTTTTCGTGTATTTGGTTGCAGATGTTTTTTGCTCGAAGACAGACAAACTTTAACAAAGTTTCAAGTTAAAGCTGACGAAGGAGTCTTCATTGGTTACTCCTTGACATCCAAAGTATACAGGATCTACAATAAATGGACGAAGTCGGTAATTGAAAGCATTAATGTGATGTTTGATGAGAATGTTATTTTGACTTCTGGAAAACACAGTTCAGGACTCGGACTACAACCGGAAGCTTCTACTCAACAAGGAGTAGAACCTGTGCTACAACAGTCATATAATTCTGTTTTAGACAATAATAATAATTCTGATTTAGATTTACTATTCTTTGATGCGTTTATGGATATTTCTACAGATATGGAACCACCTTCTGTTTCCATAAATGCAAACATACCACAGACGAGTGTTGATATCTCTGGTCCTTCTTAAGAGAACGGTGCCACTACATCCAGTGCTACAGACGTACATCCGACTGAGTCTACTCCAGCTACAGTTTCTGAACCAGATATTCCAAATGAAGATCCGGTTTCTGAAAACACAACATCAGATGTTTCTACACCTGAATCACTAGCACCTGAACTTGAACTGCCGGTACCGACTCCAATTTCTTCAGCTGAATCAACAGAAGATATACATGTAGTCATAGATGAGAATAATGCTTCTAACACTCGTACTGATATTCCGACTCTCCCAAGCACACTCAAATGGACAAAGGAAGATCCTCCTGCTAATATCATTGGTGACATCAAGGATGGTGTAAAAACAAGGTCTGCTACATCAAACAAATGTTTGTATGTAAACTTTCTGAGCTCAGTTGAACCCAAGAAAGCATCCAAAGCATTAGAAGATCCAGACTGGATTAATGCGATGCAAGAAGAGTTGAATGAATTCAAGCGCAACGAGGTATGGCGTTTGGTGAAGCATCCTAAGGATAAGACCATTATCGGTACAAAATGGGTCTTTAGGAACAAGAAGGATGAAGCGGGAATAATTGTTAGAAATAAAGCCAGACTGGTCGCAAAAGGTTAGAATCAGCAAGAAGGCATAGATTATGATGAAACCTACGCACCGGTGGCAAGGATTGAAGTTATTAGGATTTTTCTCGCATATGCCGCTCACAAAAACATGAAGGTCTTCCAGATAGATCTAAAGTCCGCATTACTAAACGGGGTCCTTCATGAAGAAGTGCATGTGAGTCAGCCCGAAGGCTTTGTAGATCGAAAGTTCCCAAACCATGTCTATGTCTTGAACAAAGCTCTCTACGGACTTAAACAAGCTCCAAGGGCATGGTATGAAACTCTAACAATTCACTTGCTTGATTCCGGCTTCACTAAAGGTACAATCGATACAACTCGTTTTCTCAAAAGGAAGATGATGATCTGATTCTAGTGCAAATATATGTTGATGATATTATATTTGGGTATATGAATCCTAAGATGTGTATTGATTTTGAAAACGTCATAAAAATCCGTTTTCAAATGAGCATGATGGGGGAATTAAATTGTTTCCTTGGTTTACAAGTAAAACAATCAAACGAGAGCATTTTTATAAATCAATCTAAATATATAAATGACATGCTCAAGAAGTTTGATTTAAACTCTACCTCCGTCATGAAAACACCAATGGCTACTGGTCGGCTTTTGGACGCTGATTTATCTGGTAAATCACCTGATCAAAAGTTATACCGTATCATGATTGGATCTTTACTATATCTTACGGCGAGTAGACCGGATATAATGTTTGCAACATCATTTTGTGCTAGATTCCAAGCTAATCCTAAGGAATCACATCTTATTGCTGTTACACAGATCCTTTGGTATCTCAAAGGCACAAGAAATTTGGGCCTTTGGTAGCCAAAGGATTCGGGGTTTGAGCTAATTATTTTCACAGATGCAGATCATGCAGGAAACAGGTTGGACAGGAAAAGCACATCTGGTGCATGCCAATTTTTAGGGGATAAACTTGTGAGTTGGTCTTCCAAGAAGCAGAATCGCGTGTCACATCTACTGCGGAAGCAGAATATGTTGCTGCAGCTAGTTGTTGCTCCCAAGTTCTATGGACGAAGACTCAGCTGAAAGACTATGGATACGTCATCAACAAGATCCCAATCTATTACGACCCCAAGAATGCAATAGCAATAACGGCAAATCCTGTTCAACACTCCAAAACAAAGCACATTGATGTCAGGTAACATTTTATAAAAGATCATGTGGAAAAAGGAACCATTGAAATGCATTTTGTGCCTACTGAACTAATACTTGCTGATTTATTCACAAAACCTTTAGATGAAAAAAGGTTTAATTTCTTAATCAGCAAACTAGGAATGTTAAACACTTAGGCATTTTTCTGATTTCTTTAACACAATGAGGGGGAGCATGTGTGTTTGTTTATTTAATTATATTCTATTTTTAAGGGGGTGTGGATTTCTAACAAGTGATACACCTAACAATTCTGGACTCATGTTCAATGAGTACCAAGGTTTTTCATCTGTACTTGCAGATTTATCTGAAGTTGAGACAACTGGATATGCATCTTTCAAAGGGGAGTAAGATGGCACAAGTCTGTAAGTATGTTCTATCCACAAAAAAAAGACTTTTGAGAGAGGGGATATTTTTCAAAGGAAAAGAGCTTAAAAGTTTAAACTGATGAGATATTTTTGAGAGTTTGAGTTTTTTCTGAAAAAGTTGAATTTTTTTATGAAAAACACCTAAGTTTTCGCATCCTCAAGGATACGAAAAGTGAGGTTTTCGCATCCTAAGGATAAGAGAAGTTCACTTCTCGGATCCTTAAGGATACGAAAAGTTCACTTCTTGGATCCTTAAGGATACGAGAAGTCTACTTTTCGGATCCTTAAGGATACGAAAAATTCACTTCTCGGATCCTTAAGGATACGAGAAGTCTACTTTTCGGACCCTTAAGGATACGAAAAGTACATTTTTCGGATCCTATTGGATACGAAAAGTTTTTCATAGACTTCAGTTTGATCCGATTTTTTTTTCAAATTTGGGACTTTTCGCATCCTTGTTCATGTGAAAAGTTTGATGAACAGTGCAAAAGTGTGTGTCCTCTACCAAGTGTCAAATTTTTCAAAGGGGTATAAATACGTTTGTGAGTTCCAGATTAGTGCATACAATCAATGAAATCAATAGAATAGAAACAATCAGAATGATTTCAACTAGTCATCCATATCACTTTGATTAATATTCAGAGCGTTACAATATGAATGATAATGAATGATTAAGACGATTGACTGATTAACCTATTTTCTAAACAAAATAAGCTATTTATACCAAGGGCCTAATCTATCAAGCCCATGGCCCATTTAACAATTAATAAGCCCAAAATAGCAATTTACAATATAAACCCTTTAACTTCTATTCAACAAGATTTGTCCCTAACAATCTCCCCCTTTGAATTGAAGTTCAAGTTCTTTTGCTAGTTCTGAACGTATCTCTTCCGGAGCACGAAGTGAATCTCGAAGCTTCGAATGGCTTTGCGGTAGTCGATGCGATCTTCAACTATTTCCAAGGCTTCTCGGGCGTTTGATTCATTTTGGTTGGCTGTAAACGCTTTCCGAAGATCTTTTTTCTTGGTGACGATATCTCTGAGTGCGTCTCTGACCTTTAGTAACGTACCGTCGCAGAATCCGTCGACTAGGCTGAATCGGAGAAACTTCTTTTCTTTTAGCTCGTTGAGATACACAATTCCAAATTCTGGTTCAAGAAGTAGTGAATGTTCGGGGTACATCTTCAACTCGGGTGCATTCTGATTCGGTTTCAGCAGGTTTATCTTCTTAGTGCAGTGTTCGACTCCCATTTGAAAATCTGTGATGTACGATATCATGACTTTGTGGAGCAGGAATCGTCTGACCGCCTCAAGCGCTTTGGTGACATGTATCGGTCGGATAGTTCTGGTTTGAAGGTCTTTCAGAAGAGCGTGGAAGTCATTCAGTCTAAGGTTCTTAAAGTCTGCTTCGGAGAATCTCCATTCATTTCCGTCTTCGCGTCGGACGGTGAATACAGGAAACATGACTCTAAGAATTCGGCCGGTTTGAATGTTGAGCACTTCGGTGATTTTGTGCTTTGTTTGGACTTGGCTGACTGGTAAACATCTCTTCATTACCTTTATGTATTGACTCTGGTAGTCTTTGTCGAACTTCGATATCCCAAGGCAGAAAGTTGCCTCGATCGAGCGTAACATGTGAACGAATAACCTCTTCAGGGAGTCCTCAAGGTAAGGAATGAGGATGATAATCTTCTCCCATCTGATAGGTTGTTGTTGTGGTGGAGGTTGATCAGAAGCAGTTGGTTGTTGAGGATATGTCGGATGTAGCGATGTAGAAGTTTCGGGAATCTGTGAAGTGTGGTCTGGTGTGCTGTACAGATTTTGCAGCAGGAACTGGTCGTAGTCGATTTCATCGTCGGCATCGGTGGGAAAGATCAGATTAACCTCGAAGTTCATTGCACTGGCGGCTTTTTGATACCATGCGTCTTCAGTCTCCGGGTCGATTTCTGTATCTGGATCTATCAGGTCGAGAACATCCCTTTCCGGTGCAGTATATACGATCAGCGCCTGTGAAACTCCCTCAGGCTTTTCAACCGTTGGGTCTTCGTCGTCTGAGATATCCATGTTGATTTCCATCTCAGCTAAGCTCAACTGGGCTTCAGGTTGGTCTTCGGTTTCGGTTTGTGCCACAGTTGATGGTTCCGGTTGAACCGTTATTGTTGTTTCGGTGAGGATTGGTACTCCGATAGATGTTCTTCCAGAGATGAATACCTTGTTGATCTTCGCTGGATGATATCTGAAGTGAATTTTCTCTTTACACCAGATCAAGGTGGTCTGAGAAACTTCAGTTTTCTTTTCCACGATCTTCTGGGCTTCTTCCCACAGCTTTCGTTGGATTTGAATGGGAACACGCTTCAGCTTGGGGTCTTTGACAGATTCTTGAGTGAGCTTGATGGCGTATTCTCTGTCTTTCTCTTCAGCTTCCTTTCTTTCAGCAATGAGGCGTTCAGCTCTAAGGTGGTCCTGATATTCAGCTTTTGAAATTCTGAACTTAGGAGGAACTGAAGGCAGTTGATCACGCCTTAGAATGATTCGCTGATCCTCGAATCGCTTTATTATTTATTCTCTTCTCTTTTGATCTTCTTCACTCAGCCTTTGAGGAACTGAGGAAGGTCTCTTATTGTGCAAGAGAGGTTGTTCTTCTGGTTCATCAGCCTCAGAGATTAAATCCAAGACTGGGATTATTTCATCAGCAGCAGCTGGCTTTATTTGTGAAGTCGCAACAGTAGAACCTTCAGCGACATCCTCAAACAGGGGAGAGGACTAGCTGAAAAGCAGCGATCTTACAGATAAGAATTGGGTAGAAGAACTTGGGTAGAAAAGATAGAAAAAATAATGTGGATGTGTATATAGGTTTGGAGAACTTAGTGAGTTGATGAGAAGTTCAGGGAAGGAAAAAGTAAAGATTTAGTTTACCTGACAAACCGGATTTTCAAAGAGAATCGCTAGATTTTCATCTTCAGCGAGGCCTTTGTCTTTGCTTTTCTCAGCGCCAGAGGCTGAGGGCTTTGTCTTTGTCTTCTCCCCTGATGGTTCTTTTATTGAGAATCCTTTAAGAGCTTTGATCCTTGGGGCAGGTTTGACGATAAAGAAATCATCGTCATCTTCATCATCATCATCATCCTTTCTTGGAGAGAAGGATGGTTTGTCGTCAGGGATGTCGATGTCTTCATCTTCTTCTGCTTCGGAATTCTCAGCATCTTCTTCGAGTTGCTCCCCCTCAGATACAGAGGCGAGCTTCTCGGTTCCCTCAGGGTTTTCATCTCCCTGAGGTCCAGCGGTCAGATATTTATTCCTCTCTCCCCTGATAGATTCATCATGGGAAAGGTCTTCAGCGCTTTTGTTGTTCAGATCTTCAGCGTTTTTCTCAAGATCTTCAGCGCTCTTCTCCTTGGAATGTTCAGCGCTCTTCTCCCCCTCTTTTTCATGATGACTGGGGGAGGAATGGGCAGACTCAGCATTGGTGTTATCTCTGTCTTCTGGGCCAGAGATTTTCACACAACCTTCAAGCTTTGCTATTCTGTCTACTAGGCCAGAAATAGCAGGCGTGATTTTCCTCAGCTCTGTGCAATCCTCCTCTGTGAAAGATTCCAGAATAGGGACAGGGGCAGGAGCAGGAGCTGGACTATTTGCCTTGTTTACCAGCGTCTCGATCATCGTCTTCATATAGCTAACGTCGGTCTTTACAGAGCCTAAGTCAGTCTTGACCTCTGACATATCACCCTCGAGTTTTTCAACCGATGTCTTCAGCGTTGTTACTTCGCTGGACATGTTCGAAACTGATGTTTTGAGGCTTGTGTAGTCAGTGTAGATGTCACAGAGCACCTTGGCAAAATCGCTGAGCGTCTTATCAAGACTCTTGATGTCTTCAGTGGAAGCTTTCTTCTCCACCACCGTTGTCAGCTTTGTCAAGTTCTCTCCAGCGTTTGTTACAGATGTTGAGTTGTTGGAGAGTGTGGTGGTGAGACTGGACAGCTTTGTTTCCACGGACTTCAGCGAGGCGTTGATGTCTCCCAAATTAGGACCTGTAACATATAAGTACTTGTGAACAAAGGAAAGCTCAGAAGTTTCAGGTTTAGTTACAGTGTTTAAGGTAGGATTAGTACATGCAGGAGGATTGATGAACTCGTCGAAGTTGCAGGTTCCTGAGTAGTGTTCCATATCCTCTTCGAACGTACGGTGAGGTATGGTGAACTCTGCAGGTCCTTTCTTCATCATTAGTTGAGAAGCATCAGCGGCGGCTTCTGGAATGATGGCATCTCTAGTGTTCGCTGGAGGAGTGTCCAAGTGAGTGGAGGGAGAAGCGAAGGTTAAGATTGGGGTTCGGGTTCTGAGTTCAGCGTTGGAATCGCTGACAATCACTTCATCAGTCTTTTGAGAGACTGAGGGAGGTTGGGTAGTTTCCAAGTTTCTAACCTCAGCGTTTAGAGACGCTGAAGTCTGGATTGGAGGGATGGCTTGCACGGGTGTGGCAGAGCGTACCACGGAACCTTCCTTCAGCTCTTCAGAATGAGCTGAGGAGTCTTCAGCATGGAATTGTTGGGGTTGCTCCTTGGTTTTCTTGATCCTTTTGGAATCAAGTTGGGTGTGAGAGGGTTTCCTTTTCTTATAAGGAGAGGATGTTGTGGCCGGGGTATCAACGATTGGTATAGTCGCTGAAGGAGCCACAGAAAGCAGAGAATTTAGAAGAGTGAGAAGAGTAGAGAGACGTACCTCATTGGCGACAGGCTTGAAGTCGAGAACCTTAGGGCCAATCTGAGAAAGTTTCAGATCACCCTCTTCAGGATAGCTGTCCATCAGGCCATATTGAAAGATGGGGCTGATGAATCGTGGGTAAGGAACCCATGCTGGTCTGTCAGCGGCAGAATCGACACGTTGAATCAGGTCTTCATAAATAATGGAGGCCCAGTCAATATTTAGACCTTTCAGCAGTGCGTATCCCATGGACTACTGAGGTTGGGCGGCTTGATCAGAAGATCCGGATTTCGCTGTCATGCAGCTGATCAGGTGAGCGAAGATGAAATTCATCTCGCTGGGCATCTTGGATTTCTCTATCAGCGTCAGATTCTTCTCAGGCTTCTTGTCCCTTCCAATATCCCAGATATAACCCATTGCGTCAAGGAAAGCAATGATTGCTTCTCTATCAGCATGCTTTTTGTGGTCAGGGAATGGAATGAAGGGTTTTTCTTTGGAGGCATTTGGGAAGTTTAGGGCTTTGCGGATAATTGCGGGTGTGATCTTGATGGTGCCATACTCAGTATCGCTGAGTATGCAGTCTATTGTTTTGGATGGATCTTTGGCAGAGGGTAGCTCAGTGTGTCTGGCAGAGTACCAGAACTGGGATAAGAGCCGCTGACTGGCAGGAGGTGTTATGGCCAGGGCTGTGTAGATAGGGCTGTTCTTCAGAAAATTTACAGCATCGTCCAGATGTGATACTTGCTTCCGAGGAGGAAACTCGAGAAGAGCTGAGAGGTTGTTGGCCTTAGTCCAATCGAGTTGATCCAGCTCGAACTTCACCTGGGGGGCTTTGAAGATTTCCATTTCCTCAGAGTCAGTGGAGATGGATTCAGCGGTAACATTCAGCTTTGAAGATGCCATATCACTGTATTATCAGTTCAACCAAAGATGTTAACAGATAAGAATTATCTTAATGTGGAAAGAAATTTCCGTTAAGATTTTTCGAATCTTGTCCATTTCATTCAGACAAAAAAAATGTCTTAATGAAGATTAGGGTTTTTCTTGATTTTAAAAGAAAAGTAAAACCCATAAAATCTTGTATTCCAGTTTCTAAAAGAAAAATGGATACGAATGAAGAACAAGTTTAAGATTTAGATTTAAAACTTGAAGAACAACCATAAAATGGTTGTGTTCATAAAACCATGAAAGAAATGATTTTATTTTAAAAAGTTCTTTTGTTCGATCTTGTTAAAACAAAGAGAAGATCGAAAACAAGTTATACGCATTTGATAAAAAATAAGAACATATTAACCTTGAAGTTGAATACCAAGATGATGAACAGTTCTTGAGGTTTTTGAGAGCACAAATGCAACAGAGAATTCTTTTCTTGCGGAGAAAGATTGTTCGCGTAAAAGACAAATATAAACCAAGAGTTGTTTATATAGGGATTTTTAGAGAGAGAAAACCTTGAGCGGGAAAAGGTTTTCATCATGACACGGACACGTGTTTGCATTTGATTGGAAGTTTGAACAAAACGTGCAAACGTGTGTCAGAAAGAAATCGTGCCGAGTGTTATCCGTTGCAATGACGTCACAACTGTCCTTTCACATTCTTTTAGGATGTCTCTGAGGTTTTAAAAAAAACTCAGGGACTCTTTAAAAAACATGAAGCACTGGATAGAAATATCAGTGAAGGTTTAAGGAAATTTCAAAATATCGTTGTTAAGGAAGAGATATTCAGCGATGCAATTTATTTTGAAATCTTGCATTTACATGCGATTGTCAGGGAGAGAAAAAAAATATACCTGAATATCAGTTTAACCAAATTTATTCAGAGAGAAGATGATGAAATGGATTATAAAAGTTGATTTTATCCCGAAGCCTATACAAGAATGTATAAACGTATCGCTGATTAAATGTGAACCGCTGAAGATTTTATCCTTCAAAGTTCAGCATTCCAAGCTCGCTGATGAGAAAGTTGAATCTTGTCTCATCAAGAGGTTTGGTAAACAAATCAGCTAACTGATAATCAGTTGGGATAAAATGAAGTTCTATATCACCATTCATCACATGATCTATGATAAAATGATATCTGATTTCTATGTGTTTTGTCTTTGAGTGTAGCACTGGATTGTTTGCTATAGCGATGACACTTGTGCTGTCGCAATAGATTGGAATTTTGGAGAGCTGAAGATCATAGTCTAGTAGTTGATTTCTCATCCACAAGACTTGAGAACAGCAGCTTCCAGCGGCTACATACTCAGCTTCAGCTGTGGAAGTGGACACTGAGTTTTGCTTCTTACTTGTCCAACTTACCAGCTTTCCACCCAGGAGCTGACATCCTCCTGTGGTGCTTTTCCTATCCATTTTGCAACCTGCAAAATCACTGTCTGAATAGGCGGTTAGATCGAATCCTGAGTCTTTGGGATACCAAAGACCTAGATTCGCTGTACCCTTAAGATATCGAAAGATTCGCTTTACATCTTTCATATGGGATATCTTAGGTTCAGCTTGATATCGTGCGCATAGACATGTTGCAAACATAATATCGGGTCGGCTAGCTGTAAGATACAGTAGTGAGTCGATCATCCCACGGTACAGCGTGACATTGACAGGAACACCCTTTGTGTCCTTATCAAGTATCAGCGGTGGTGCCATAGGGGTTTTCATAGCTGAACTTTCAGTTAAGTCGAATTTCTTCAGCATATCTTTAACATACTTTCCCTGGATTATAAAAGTTCCTTTTTCAGTTTGCTTAATCTGAAGACCAAGGAAATATGTTAGTTCACCCATCATACTCATTTTATACTCATCTTTCATTCTATCAGTGAAACGAGTACAAAGCTCAGGGTTAGTAGAACCAAATATAATGTCATCAACATATATTTGAACTAAAATGATATGACCTTTTACTTTTCTAAAAAACAAGGTTTTGTCAATCTTACCTCGCTCAAATTTTTCAATATGGAGATAAGTAGAGAGAGTATCATACCATGCACGTGGAGCTTGCTTTAAGCCATAAAGTGCCTTGTCCAGTTTATAAACATAACCTGGACGCTTAGGATCTGAGAATCCTGGAGGTTGTTCCACATATACTTCTTCATTTAGCTTTCCATTTAGAAACGCTGACTTAACATCCATCTGATGTACAGTGAAGTTTTTGTGTACAGCAAATGCTAAGAAAAGACGAATAGATTCAAGTCTTGCTACTGGAGAAAAAGTTTCGTCATAATCTATGCCTTCCTCTTGTCTGTATCACTAAGCAACAAGACGAGCTTTGTTGCGAGTTACAGTACCATGTTCGTCCAACTTGTTTCGATAGACCCATTTAGTGCCTATCACCGTTTTGTCAGTTGGTCTACGAACAAGTTTCCAAACTTTGTTTCTTTCGAATTCAGTCAGCTCTTCTTGCATAGCGCTGACCCAGTTTGGATCTCTGAGGGCATCATCTATTTTCTTTGGTTCAGTTAGAGAAATAAAGTTGACAAATAAACAAATATTACCTGCACTTCTACGAGTCTGAATACCAGCGTTGGGATCACCAAGAATTTGATCGATTGGGTGATTTACAGTCCATCGCTGAGCCGGAGCATGCGTCGCTGACTCAGTCTGAACTGGAGAAACTGAAGATGAGGCTTCAGCTACTTCTGGATTATCAGCTAAGAGAGGAATGTTTGCATTTGCCACTTCATTTACTGATTGCTGAGAAATAGATGGAATTTCTGAGACATTTGGATCAACTGCAGGTATAGTGTTTATAGGAACAGCTGAGACCCAAGATGTTTCAGCTTCACTATTTTGCATATTTGGAATGATAGAAGGACCATCATTTTCTACTGTGTGAGCATGAGGAGTGGGAACATCTTCTGAATCACCAAGATGAGAAAACATCCATTGATTCAGTTCTTCTGTATCAGCGTTCGGTTTAGAGTTCGCTGAACGGGATTCGTCAAACGTGACGTGAATAGTTTCTTCTACAGTTTGCCTTCTTCGGTTGAAGACTCTGAAGGCTTTGGAAACTGAGGAGTATCCAAGAAAGATTCCATCATCAGCCTTAGGATCAAACTTTCCAAGGGCATCTCTGTTGTTCAGTATGAAACACTGACATCCAAAGATGTGAAGAAAGCTGATTGAAGGCTTTCTCCCATGAAAGAGTTCATAGGCTGTCTTTTTGAATCTTTTAACTATCAGCGACCTGTTTTGCGTAAAACAAGCAGTGTTGACAGCTTCTGCCCAAAACTGAGTAGGCAGGTGAGAATCGCTGAGCATTGAACGTGCAGCTTCAATAATTGTTCTATTTCTTCTTTCAGCGACTCCGTTTTGTTGTGGTGTTCTCACTGACGAAAAGTTGTGAGAAATACCCTTGCTCTCAAGGAAGGAATCAAGAGAACTGTTTTTGAATTCAGTTCCATGATCACTCCTTATTGAGCGAACAGTCATATTGTTCAGAGTTTCCATCTTCCGAACAAAGGTGATGAGTTCTTCAGGGGTGTCACTCTTAGAACGGAGAAACATTACCCATGTGTAACGAGAGAATTCATCAACTATGACCAGCGTATATTTCTTTCCAGCGATGGATTGTTTGTTAACGGGGCCAAACAAATCCATATGGAGTAGTTGAAGAGGAGATGACACTGAGGAAACTTGCTTTGACTTAAAGCTTGCCTTGGTCTGCTTCCCTTTTTCACACGCTGAACATAAGGACTCTTTGGCGTATGAATGTTGAGGTAGACCAGTGACTAACTCTTTGGAAGAAAGAGTATTCAGTGTCTTGAAGTTGAGATGTGAGAGCCTTTTGTGCCATAGCCAGTTAACATCAGAAGATGCTTTTGAGAAGAAACAGAAGTTCTCAGTGGTTGTTGAGTCCATGTTTATAACGTAAACATTTTCCAAACGATAACCGCTGAGAGCTATCTTCTCCTTTTTGTCAGAGACAAAGCAGGATTCCTTAGTGAAAATCACTTTGTTATCCATGTCGCAAAGCTGACTGATGCTTAGAAGATTATGCTTCAACCCTTCAACATATGCGACTCTTCTGAAGGATGTTGTACCATTTGAAAGTACACCATACCCTCGGGTGTGTCCTTTTCCATTTCCACCGAAAGTCACAGAGGGACCCTTCTCTTCCTTGTATTCAGCGAGCAGGCTTTTCTTTCCATTCATGTGTCTAGAGCATCCGCTATCGAGATACCAGATACCCTTCTTAACCTGAAATACAAAGGAAGATTAGTTTTGCTTGGGTACCCACTTCACCGTGTATACGCGTTTGTCAGTGGAAGTAGTTGGAATGGGTTCAGCAGTCTTCGCAGCATTTGAAGATTCAGCTTTGTCTTTCTTCACTTTGGTCAATTTCTTGACCTCAGCGGTAGGAGTCACCTTGACCTGAATTGCAACTGGTTTGGTCTTCTTGGGTGCTATCTTCACCTTAGCTATCTTATCAGCTTTGGTGGCTGTGGGACACTTACTTGCAATATGATCGGTAAGTCCACAGTGATAACATTTCCTATAACTAAAATTAGTTCTAGGACCACTTGAGTGCTGAGCTTTTAATTTGGAATTAGAAGTGCCAGCACCAAGTACACTATTGGTTTTTGAAATAGGACGAACATTCAGTTCTTCAGATTTCTTACCAAGGACATCTACTCTGAGTCTAGGAGTAGGTCGCTGAACTGATCCAGAGGTCTGATTTCTAGAACCAGATGAATGAATCACTAAGGCTTTGGAAGCATTCAGCTTAGGTACTAAGGTACCCTTCTGAGGATTTTGATAAATAACAATTCCTTTACCTTTGTCTTTAGAGACAGAGGTAGGTTTTGAATAAACCATTTTCTCCTTACCTTTTGAGGAGGTAGGAGTTTCCTCAGGGATTGGTGTAATCGACGAGGAGTACTGGGATGAAGAAGTGTCAGCTACTGAGGATACGAACGTTCCAAATTTAAGCATTGAACGTTCAGTGGTTGGTTTTGGAGTATCATATTTATAACCCAGACCACGTTTATCACTCAGAGGAATCTGAGCCTTAATTATCTCAGTGATCTTTGTTGAAGAATTACACCATCCTTCAACAGTAGCTTGTTCAGTTTTTAATGCAGCGATAGCTTCCGCTCGTTCGATTTTGACTAGCTGATTTAAATGGACTTGATCTTTAAAATCTTCTTCAAATTTAGAAAGCTTTTCTATTTGAAGGTGGCAGTTTTTAAGCTTTTCCGCGAGATCAAGATTTTGGTTTTCAACCACAGCTTTGCCGTTCATGGCTTCGTATAAACTTCTAGTCAGCAGTTCGATTTTACGGAGACTATCAGCTTCATCAATATTTGCAATATTGGTAAAGAAGGAAGGTGATACCTGAATGGCAGATGTTGAAGTGGAGGGAATGTCTGAACTTTCTTCCTCTTCTTCAATCTTGGCCATGAGACATTGATTTGCTTCATCATCTTCAGAATCAGATGATGAGACTTCTTCATCAGAAGCAGCCCAATCATAGTCAGCCATCAGGCCTTTTCCTTTCTTCTTAAAGCTTTTCAGCTTTGCATACTTCTCCTTCAGCTTTGAGTATTTGTCTTCTTTATTCCTTGGAACAAAGGATTTCTTTGTAAAAGCTGAAGGTCTCATGATTTTCTTTGACCTGCACTCGTTAGCGAAATGACATGTCTTTTCGCAGTTGAAACAAGTAGCAGTAGCCTTATCAACAAAAGATGATGACTTAGGCTTGTCAGCTATAGAAAGAGTTTTGTTCTTTCTAAACATTTTCTTCTTAGCGAATCTCCTGAACTTTTTAGTTAGGAGAGCCAAGGATTCATCATCATCTGAAGAATCAGAATCTGATGACCTTTCAGAGTTACTTTCTAACTCAGTGATAGTGACCACGGGTCGCTGAGTAGAAGGTTCCTCTGAGATTAAAGCAACAGGGGTGCTTTTGGAATCTTTTACAAGATTCTTCTTAAGATGGCTAGATTGCTCATGATTCAGCAATGTGCCATATAAGGTAGCAAGTGTCATTGATCTTAGATCTTTTGACAGCTTGAGACACATGGAATAATTGTCCCAGCTTTCAGATAAACATTCTAAAAACTTTGTCAGCACTTCAAAGTTAGAATATTCCTTACCAACCGTTTTTAGATCTATAATTAAGCAATTAAAACGTTGATGAACTTCAGAGAGAGTTTCATTCTTACCAGAAATGAAGCTTTCGTATTGTCTTACCAGGTTGATCTTTCTTGAATCCTGGACTTCAGACGTTCCTTCATACTGAACACATATTGTGTCCCACATGGCTTTTGAGGATTTCAGGTTCATGACGGAATGGTAGACTTCGTCAGGAAGGGCCATGGATAGTATGGATCTGGCTTTTGTATCTATAGCCACTTTCTTCTTATCTTCGTCGGTCCACTGATGGATTTCTTTAGGAATCAGCCTTTCTGGAATAGCAGCTCTAGTTGCAGTGGCTGGAACTAAAGGATCAATTGTTACAGGGATGTGTGGGCCGTTCTCAAGATAGTAAGGTATAGTAGGGTCTACACCTTCTAAGAAGAGTGTCATCCTATTTTTCCACAAGTTGAAGTTGTCTCTGGAAAATCTAGGGGGTTTTGCAAGAGAACCATTATCTATATAATTTGTGTTTGTGTGGGAGGCCATTTTCAGATAATAGCAAGGAAGAGAAATATCTTAGATTAGATCTTGTTTATGAGATTAAACAAATCTGCTCTGATACCACTTGTTGGTCCCGAAAGGCCTATACAAGTTTGTAGAAGGGGGGGGGGGGGGGGTTGAATACAAACACGCTATTTTACTTTTCTAAATTGTTTATTGATAAATCATTAACAATTTACAGCTTGTTGCGGAAACAAGATTAAGGATAAACCTAAATCTAAACAAGTTGGAACACTAAGGTTTCTTGCACTAAGAAAGATATGGAGATTACTTAATAAAATCCTATCTTGAGAGAGATTTGAACTTGTCCAGAGTTAGCAAGTTACTTCAAATGAAGTGAGTTCATCTCTTTATATACTGCATGCATTTAATGCAATTCAGTATACACTTTACACGTGTCATCAGCGGATTGGTTGCATGTCATTGACCTTTGTTGACAACCTTAGTAGCCGCATGAATGAACAGTGTAGTATCAGAGTGGTTGTACGATCTCAGATTTTCGGAGGTTCTTTTCTGACATTTCGTACGGTGGCGTGCAAGGGAGCTTAAGACAAAAGTACTTTGTACGGAGGACTTCATGATCAGCTTTCGTTGATTCAGCGATTATCATTTACTATTCAGCGAATGATAAAGTTCAGCGATAGCTGAAGTCTTGTACTTGATACTTCACGTTGAGTGGAAAAATCTGAGTCTTCGCTGATCCGCATCAGTTCATTAGTAGACTTGTCGCTGGTTCTTGAGCTTGATCTTCGACTTCAGCGTAGAACCTTTGTTGACGTGAAACTTGTCTTCAGGGATTATAAGTAAACAACTAACTTATCAGCGATCACCATAAGGACTGAACAGACTCAGCGCATTATGGTGAACAGTGTTCGCTGAATGTTTATTTTAAAGAGCGAGAGTTCCTATCAGCGGTACTGTAAGATCTTAGTACTTATCAGCGATAGTGAAACTCTGATACATATTGTTTACATACAATTTTCACTAAGTATTTAAGAGAGGGTCATTATCAAATCACTGAGGGTTTGGATCAACACCTCATGTAGGGAAGTCGATGGTTCGGTGTCAGTCGTAGTGTGGGTGGTGTGTATGCTAGGTTGTTGGCTAGTTCCAGGTCGGCTAGATTGGGTAGTACTGGCATGCGTATCCAATGCACCGCCCGCGCCTGTTCCCCTCCCATGATGTACTCTTAACACACCCCGTCCGGGAGCCCCATCTACCCGGACTCTACCTCCACGAGACCTTGGACCCTCACACCTCTAAGGTCTAATTCCCTGGGGAGGTCCCTCCGGTTCTGGCTGGACCACAGGAGCACCTAACGCTCGTCTATAGTCTATCACACCCGG
This sequence comes from Saussurea involucrata, assembly GCA_033807775.1. NCBI lineage: Eukaryota > Viridiplantae > Streptophyta > Magnoliopsida > Asterales > Asteraceae > Saussurea > Saussurea involucrata. Next base: position 263,757,386 of record CM066321.1, read on the forward strand.
TGCATTGGGGTCCGTATGTGCCAGTAGGGCTTCAGGTAAAGGCATGGGTTGGGTAGTGGACGGGTTTCGAATCACTAGATAACATAAGTGAAAAGGAGGACATACCGGGTGGTTCATTCGCCGTGGTATGTTGAGATTCGCGTCCATGTGCTAACGGACGGCCAACGAAAGGAATCGTGGGTACAGAAGGAATTTCTTCTGCTTTGTTCCGCCGATTTGCCGGATTGCCTGAACAAGTTTGCGCCAGATGATCATCGCGTAGTCGATGTGGCGGTTGTAGCAGACGGCATGAAAGAGTCACAGAAAGTCGTCGGTGCACTGATCTATTCCCTTCCATCTGGATGAAAAACACCTGTTCAGAATTGTGAACAACGTGTACCAGATGGGCGCCAGGTACTTTTGATTGAAGGCTGATGGACGGTCGAGTGCGTGGTTGTAGCCGAGTGCGCGGATGTCGGTGCAGAGGGTGGTGTCGTTGACCGCGAGGTCGTAAGCTGCATGGCCGCCGACAGTGGCTTCAGGCAACGATAGAAGACGGCGGAAAGAGTCAGGTGAGAGTGTGAACGAGTGATTATCGATCCTTGCCGTGACAACTTGAGCCGAAAGCCAGACTTGATAGACATAGTGAACTGGGACGTCGGTTGTGGTAGTGAGTGCCTCTCGAAGAGGGTGTCCCATGAGAAAGTCCACGACCACACGATATTGTGATCGGAACTTGGTAGTGTCTAAGTGATGATTTTTGGCCTCGATTTCAATGCCATGGTCTGCTGGTACCAAGGCATTGTCTGCTTCTTCGTCGATGAATTCCTCTTGAGGAGGAATATTCTCTTGTGGAGGTTGTTGTTGATCTGCCATTAGAATACCTGAAAGAAACGATGTTAGAGTCTTGGCGAGATCAAATTACAGTTGATGCGTACCTTTGCAAAATATCGGCTCAATCGAAGTTGGATTGAGGACAGGCAGTTACAGACAGGTACTGAAACTGTTGGCAGTGTGGCCGGACAATAGTTATCTAGGAAACACAAACTTACCGGACAAAAGGAGTTATCCGAACAAACAGGGTATCCGGACAAAACATAGGTTACCGCACAAAATGTATCCGGACAAGTAGGGTTTCCGGACAAGGCATAGTTACCGGATACTAAAAGATACCGGACAAAAATCACACCCGAATAGTTGAACTTACCGGAAACCACGAGGGTTTCCGGACAACTAGGGATATCGGGTGAATGAACTGACCGGACAACCATGAACACCCAGATAGTTGAACTTACCAGAAACCCGAAAGTTTCCGGACAACATAGGTTACCGGTTGACATGACTTACCGGATGTGAAGGTTACCGGATAAAATATCTAAAATCTATGGTGGTTTCCAGGTAACGATGAATGTGTCCGGATAGTATGATACATTCTGGACGACATTCTGTTTCCTTAAATCGGCCTAGAAACAACCCTAATCATATATCGATGTATGCTATCAGATTCTAATCGATGTAATATGCAAAACAATACCAACATTAGCGTCTAAACATGCATTGAAGAGGTCGAAACTAAGTCGACGCAAAAACGGGGTTCGGAAACCCTTAAACGACTTGACAGAGGGTCGATTTGTGTAACTCAGTGTGCAAGTGAGGCATGATCGAGATCGAAACAAAAGTAAGAAACGTACCTGAGAAGTGGAGTTCGAAATCGATGAAAATGAACGATATCCGAGGGTTTCCGAGTGAGATGGAAATCGAGAGGGTTTTTGAGATTTTAGATCCGGAAAAAACAAATAAGGGGGTCTGGATGGTTTATATACGCGGTCACTTACCGGGTGGGTTTACCCGGATACCTACCCGGTCCGGATAGGTGTCCGGTCCGAAAATCTATCCGGGTAGGTGGGTATTCGGGAACCTATCCGGACACTTAGGGAATTTTGGCAAAAATTGCCCCTGGACTTTCCAATCTTTAAAAAAATCTTTTTAGCTTTGAAAGAAAAAATTTCCCGCTCCCCCTCGAACTTAGCATGGGGATTTCTCTGCTCCCCTCGGATCGTGCATGTGAGTGAATTTTAAGGAACGACCACACAAAAAACTTTTGTCACTTTAAAGAAAAGCTGTGTGTCGCTCCCCCTCAACTGATGAACAAGTAGAGACTTGCTCCCCCTCGGATTGTGCAAGCAGTGATATGAAGAACACATGGGAATGTCCACACACAAAAACTTTTGGAAGTTAAAAAAACAATTTGTGTGACACTCCCCCTCAAAGATAGAACAAACTTACCTGATATGCTTATGTGCTCCCCCTAAACACATGAGCAAGTTGTGAAAGCACAAATAAAGCCAGTAAAAAAATAGACGACAGTAAATGAACATAAATGGAAACACACGTGAAAAGAAAGCAACAGACGAAATCTACCTAATTAATATAGAGATTTAACTGAAAAGTGTATACGATACAAGTAGAATATAGATGCGAGAAAGTGCGTACTCAATCATCTGGAGTTTAGACAACAGATGATGAATAGACAGTTTCTCGTAGGTGTATGGAACTTGTATCGGGCGCACTATATGATCAAATCTTCAGATTTAGCATACCTAGCCTGGACAAAAGATAATTAAAGCGTTTTCGTCCAGGAGTTTTGTAAACAGGTCTGCTAAATGATGTTATGTATTAACAAAATAGAGTTCGACTATACCTCTTTCGACGTGATCCTTGATAAAGTGGTACTGAACGTCTATGTGCTTTGTCTTTATGAGCTGGACCGGATTGCTTGAGATGGCAATGGCGCTCTTTGAGTCGCAGTAGATAGGAAATTTGGAGTATATGAAGCCGTAGTCTTTGAGTTGTGTGCGCATCTAGATGACTTGCGAACAGCAGCTCGCGGCGGCGACGTGTTCCGCCTCAGCAGTCGATATAGAAACGCACTGCTACTTCTTGGATGCCCAACTCACTAAGTTGTCGCCCAAGAACTGCTCATGTCCCGATGTGCTCTTCCGATCCATCATGCTACCCGCATATCGGCATCCGAATACGCTGAGAGTTCAAAACCTGTCTCTTTCGGGTACCAGAAGCCAAGATCAGCAGTACCTCTCAAATAACGAAAGATTCGTGAAACAACAATTAAATGAGACTCTTTGGGTTTTGACTGAAAACGTGCGCAAAGAAAAGTCGAAAACATAATGTCTGGTCTACTCGCAGTTAAGTACATTAAATAAAAAATCGTTCTCCGGTACGTTTTGGTGTCCACATCCATTCCGTTAGGATCAGCGTGCAATTTTGTACCGGGTGCCATGGGAGTTTTCATTGGTGAGGACAGTTCCATCTGGTACCTCCGAAGAATGTCTCGGATGTACTTAGCCTGATTTATGAATATCTCGGTCGACAGTTGTTTAACTTGAAGACCGAGGAAAAAAATCATCTCACACAACATACTCATTTGAAAATTTTGTCCCATTAATTTGGCAAAGTTCTTACAGTACTGTGGGTTAGTGGAATCGAAATTTATGTCATCAACATACACTTGAACTAAAACAATATGACCATCTTCATTTTTAATAAACAGGGTTGTATCGATTTTACCTTTTGAAAATCATGATTTTATTAAAAACTTAGACAGAGCATCATACCAGGCCCGTGGAGCTTGCTCCAAACCGTATAAAGCCTTGTCTAGGATGTAGACGTGAGTAGGCTTCATGTCGTCCATGAACCCGTCGGGTTGTGATACATACACCTCTTCCTTGATCTCGCTGTTGAGAAATGCGGTCTTCACATCCATTTGGAAGACCGTGAAGTTCTTGTACACGGCGTATGCAAGGAACATATGTATGGCTTCGATTCTGGCAACCGGAGCGTATGTCTCGTCGTAGTCAATCCCTTCTTGTTGGCGGTATCCTTTGGCCACGAGACGCGCCTTGTTCCGAACAACGATGCCATTTTCGTCTTTCTTATTCTTGAAGATCCACTTTGTGCCGATGACCGTCTTGTGAGATGGACGTGGGACAAGTCTTCATACTTTGAGGGCCTCAAATTGATTGAGTTCCTTTTGCATGGCCATGACCCAGTTCGGATCGTCGAGTGCCTAGGAGACGGTTGTTGGCTCGATCTTGCTGAGAAATCTGGAGAATAGGCAGAAGTTGGCCGATGCGCCTCGCGTTCGAACAGGAGTAGAAGGATCGTCGATTATTTGGTGTAGAGGATGATCCTTGGTCCATTTGGTGGTGTGTGGAAGCGGCTGTTGAGTAGAGTGTAAGGTGTCTTGATCCACATATCCACCGGTTGGAAGGTCTTGAACAACTTCAAGTGTTGCTGGTTCATTTCTCAGAGGAGACTAGGCAGGATTCGTCGACGGTTGAGCAACTTCTGGTTCCGAGGAATTTAGAGGTTGGTCAATGAGTGTAGTGGAGGACGAATCTTCAGGAGTGATCTCCAGGTTTTGCACAGGTTCCTCCGGGGAAATAGTCGTATCAGTCGTTGATGTGTCTTTTGAGATCTGAGGGGACTCCAGAGTGATTGTTGGAGTGCGTGTTGAAGGCGGCGGACCGGAAAGATTCGCCGAGGTCTCAATTTGAGCAGCATCAACTCTGGATTGCACAACTACTTGAGGGTTAGGCACATTTAAAAATTCATCATAAAAATGTTGAAACATTAAATCTAAATCAGAAAGATGAGCATTTGACGTAGATGCATGATTTGGATTTACTGTGTTTTGCGTAGATCCCGAACATGAAAATTCGGAAGCTAACACGCCAGTTAAACCAGGTTTTGAACTAAGTTGTTCAGAAGCCAAATCTGCGGCTTCGTCAAATACCACGTTTACACTCTCGATAACGGATTTGGTTCAATTGTTGTAAACGCGATACGCCTTAGCCTGCATGGAGTATCCTATGAAGACTCCTTCATCTGCCTTCGGACTGAATTTCTTGAGATCATCCTTGTCGTTTAAGACGTAGCATGTGCATCCGAACGCGTGGAAGTACTTGATGTTCGTAATGCGGTTGTTGATGATCTCGTACGGCGTCTTGTTGAACCGCTTGTTGATGATGGAGCGGTTTTGCGTGTGGCAAGCAGTTGACATCGCTTCAGCCCAGAGAAATAGTGGCAGATTTGATTGTGACAACATCGTGCGAGCGGCTTCGACAAGGGTACAGTTGCGTCTTTCCACCACTCCGTTTTGCTGAGGAGTGCGTGCGTCAGAAAAGGTTTGCGAGATACCGACGGATGTCAGGTAATCATTCACCGTTTGATTCTTAAACTCCGTCCTGTTGTCTGTCCTGATGATCTGAACTTACTATCGGAGGTTCAGTTGGATGGTCTTCAGATGGTTGATTATTAGTTCCGGGGTTTCGTCCTTCGAGCACAGGAACTTCACACAGGTGTATAGAGAGAAGTCATCAACCATCACCAGGACAAACTTTCTTTTGTTGATGCTTTGAACACGCATCGGTCCACACAAATCCATATGGATGAGTTAGAGGGACCGGGACGTGCTCGGAGCGGCTTTCGGCTTGTGTGTCGCTCACTTCATTTTCCCTATCTCGCATGCCCCGCAGAGTTTGTCCTTCACGAATTGGAGCTTGGGCATGCCTTTCACTTGTCCGCCTAGCACTAGCTTGTTGATATGCTTGAAGTTGAGGTGCGAGAGACGTCGGTGCCAAGTCCACGCTTGCTGTGACTTGGCCTTGGACATCAAGCAAACTAAATCATCGGTCATCAGGGCAGAGAGGTCGATGGTGTAGAGGTTGGTCTTTCGCGTTCCAACCAGTAGCTCCGTTCCGTCGTCAGTGCGGACGCTACACCGTTTAGCTTTGAATCTGACCTCTAGATCTTTATCGCAGAATTGGCCAATGCTGAACAGATTTTGTCCCAATCCCAAGACGTATGATACCTTCTTTATGGTGATCTTGTCTTGGACAATGTCTCCGTAGCCCAAAATAGGCGCCTTGTCGTCATTCCTAAATCTCACGTCTCCGCAGCATTTCTCGGTGTAGTTCGTGAGCAGCTCCCTCATCCCGGTCATGTGCTTGGAGCATCCTGAGTCTAAGTACCACACATGACCATCCTGCAAAAACGAGATTAACGGATTTTAGGTACCCATTTGAAAATGGGTCCTGGAGGGTTAGGTTTAACACCTGCCTGAGGAACCTGTTTTGAAGCAGGTTTCCTCTTGGGTGTAGGTTTAACCTCTGATTGGGGAACCCGTTTTGAAATGGGTTTCCTTTCGTGTTTAGGTTTAACCTATGATTGGGGAACCCGTTTTAAAATGGGCTTCTTTTTGTTTTTACGGGATTTTCGATTAGGTTTAGAATGATAAACATGATAAGAACCAAACCAATCATTTGTTTTTCTAATATCGTCAAAGTCATTCAATCCACAATTAGAACAACATAAACAATCGGAAAATTGAATCAATTGCTGAATTGAATAAAGTTTAATCGGAAAATTAACACTTTGTTCAACAACGTCATTCTTGTGATTCAAAGCACAATCATTAATGTTCATCCTAGGATAAAAAACAGTATTAAATGACTTCAACGCCGACTTGTTCTTGAAAGATTCCTTAGCTACCCACTTTGGTTTGTCTTGTTTAGCCCGACCATTTTTATCTAAAACAGCATTAGCGGCATGGTCAACAGAGTTTGAGTAGACAGGATTTTTATCAGTTGATCGACCGGTCTTTTGCCGCGGCTGTGATTGATTTTGTGAACGAGAATCGGTTTTAAAAACCTTGTTTACCGCCGGGGTCTTAGGTTTTGAAGAACATTCACCTTTTTGAAAATTGACCGGGCAATTTACCGCTTGGGAAAGAAAGTCGGTGTGACTCGGAAGAGGTTTGTCAAATGGAAACGATTCAAACTCTTCATCTGAACTACCCTCGGAATTCATGAATTTAGAAAAGTCAACATCAGGAATTGATGGACTTGGATTGGTCGAGGGAGGTGAGGAACACTTTGTGTCTGTGTGATTAGGAGAATCTGGTGCGGAAGCTAAGAAAAAATCAGAGTTTAGATTCTTTAAAACACACTCATCTTGAGACTCTTTACCATTTAGAGAAGATGTTTTGTGTAACACCCTCAAATTTGGAAAGAGCAACTAAATAAAATTTCGATAAAAATAATCACTTAAGGAATAAAATTCCTTCTACAAACCATTCTCGGAATTTCCTCAAGATTAAACATAACAATTCCTACAATTAACGACTCAAATCATACTATGAGACCACATAATGTCGGATGTTACTTAACACGAGTACAAGTTTCTATTCCTAAATATTAACGCGGAAGACTTCACTCAAGCAATTCACCTCTCGAGCACCCTACTAGCACTCGACCTTTCGCAGTGTCACTAGAACTACTCCCGACCTGAACCTGTTGCACATGCCGACAAATAAAAAGGTTAGGCTAACGCCTAGTGAGTTCAAGAGTTTATAACATGATTTATATGATTTGTTGAATGAAAGTTTGCAACATAAATCATGATTTCCAAAAGAGTTTATGAAAGGATGTAAACGACTCATTTTCCAACGCACACGAAATCTATGAGAAAAGTTCCCAAAATGTACAAAGCGTTTTCCAAAATGAATTCCAATCCCAACTCACTCTAAACGTGCTTTGACGTTAAATATCCCAAGTAATTATAAACGTAGATAAAACTCTAATATTCAAAACATCCAATAAGGATGAGGCATAGTACCCGCCAATAAACCATGAAAGATATTTCGTATAAATAAAATGCGTCACCGAAAGTATGGATAAAAACATATACCCAAAAACAACACCTTTCGGTGACGGGGGAGACCCGATTCCATCGAAAGTGACGGACACACAAAGATAGGTCACTTATGATGTTACTGGATTACACCTCAAGTCCCAGTCCTAGTTCCCATGGCATAAAGACATCACAACCTCAAACCATAAATAAATTGCCTTTATTGCATACCCCGTAGAGTTACACCTCAAGGACTTACAGGGACCACATTGCATATCCAGTCTAGACGAGTTACACCTCAAGGACTCCAATGTCCCCCATTGCCTACTCGCTAGTGGCCCCACGGCCTAACGCATATAACCATGCGTCCTCATAGTCCACTCCTCGTGCACAAAGAGATAGACCATCAAATAAAAACCGACTTACGTGCCTATGGATCCATTGCATTACAGTCTAAATTTACATGACCCCAAACGAACGACAACGCACTCAAAGCATGTAACATTTCGAATAGATATGTCATAGTCACATATAACTCCAAAAACCCGGCATAAAGTAAATTTAAATCGGACAAATGTCCCCCAAGACTCATCTGAATCAAAGTCGAGCCAATACCTCAACAACACCATTGACTATAAAATAAAAGTCATCATACGATAAAATGTATTTAACCAACGTTTATGCAATTATATGCTTCAAAGTATGATTAACTAAAAAAAGCGTCATGGGTTGACATGTATCATTTTCCAAATAAAATTATACCATTTAAAATCTCAAAATGTTTTATAACTCAATAATATACATTTTTCACACAGTTTATAAACCAATTACACTAACAATACCTTTACGTCAAATGACCTCGATTTATATAATAAACCATCAAAAGAACATATTAGTATGATTTCCTTTTCATTATGTCCCAAAAACCCAAATATGGCATTTTACAATATTTATAAAATCAAATGTATCAAAAATGTAAATTTCATCAAACAAGTAGCACATTTGATAAACACCAAGTAAAACACCTTAATACTTTAAAATGGACATTTTTGGCATGTATAAAGTTTTTACAAAGCAACTTGAACTCACTTTGCTAGGTTATGTTAAACCTAGTTTTTATCCAACTTGCGCAAACTTCTCGCCACCTAGATAAATCATGTGTAATCACCATATCAATAAAATAACTCTAAATAAAATATTTAGACAACCTTTTGAACTTTCCAACTCATTAAGAATCACCCCTAATGGATTAAAACCCAATTTTATACGAATACTTGAAGATGATTTACTTAATCCCGTCATGAAACGGTGCTGTCCTATTAAATCTGATTTTTGACCTATTTACATTACGAATCAGCTCTTCCTTAAAACATACAGTTTGTTAGCGACATTTCAACGGTTCCAAGGATATATTACACGCCTCAAACCGATCTACGAGCGATTTATTACGATTTTTACAAGATCAGGACAGCCCCTAAAATCAACCGTATCAACATAAAATCATTTAAAACCATTTAATCTATACTACCCATAGATTAATTCATCAAAACTCATCTAAAGCTATAAAATATAAACTTTCAAATTTGAATTCTTTAAACTCCAAATAAACTTATCAAATAAGTAAATATCTCATTCTAATTTGTTTGTAAAATACCAACAAACACACTATTTCTTCCAACAACTAACTTTAATAACATTAAAATCATAATATTTCAAGAACTCTATATTTTATATAAATAACTAAAGAAACCTTAAATTAAAGGGTTAGAGAGTTTATACCTTTCATAAAAACACTTAATATTCTCCAATCTTCCTAGTTTTGTATCTCCATAAAAATCCGTAGCTTTGATCTTCAATACATTGAGGAGTACATTTCCTTTTTTTCTTTTCTTAAAACAAAATAAAAAGAAGGAGAAGATGAAACAACTTTGTTGGTGGCGGAGCTTTCCCTCTCTCTCTCTCTCTCATATTTTGGTGCCCTATAATATTAATATATGGAAATGGGTCCTAAGAAAAATTTAGGTTAGGCTCACATGCCTGGTGTACTTGGGCCGATCCAACAGCTATCTCAGTAAAAAAAATTGGAAGAAGAAAATCCCCTACAGGATTCGATAACGGGACCACGCTTACCAAGCTGCCACAGCTTCCTTTTGCTTATAAAAGCTACTTTAATTCTTTTATTCTTCTATTTACCAGAATCATCATTTCTCCCAACTTTGGCATCAATTTTGGATCTAAAACGGTCCGTATTTGCAATAACTAAAAACACGAAGATCGAAGTTATGTGTGTTAAATTTCCATAGGAACTTGAATTACTTAAATCGGGGCTAAGTCGAGTGAGATAAGATTCTTCTTTTGCTATATATATATATTCCGAACTAAAATAAAATTCCGGGTGTTACAATCCTCCCAACCTTAAAAGAGATTTCGTCCTCGAAATCTAATTCCTCGACAAAACATTTTTTTTTCCTATTCATTCGATGAAATTCTTAATGAGTATACCGGTCGGGTTCAACACAATTCGAATATGCACTCCAAACCGTAAGAATTCCCAAAAATTCCTTGAACAAACCATCATTGACATTGATCTAATGTTCTATCCTGGAACGTACCAATAAACTATGAAGAGTCGATTTACCCCAAACTTATAGATTACACTACTCTTATAATACATTCAAGTATCGTTCATCCAATCGATAAAATATTTACCAATCAAGAAAATGTTTTATCATAAATACCTATTTATCAACATCTAATCTCCTTAAAGTTGCCACTTATATTGCATATTTTTCTTACATCTCAAAAAAATACTCACAACTACACCAATGGTCATTGACCTCCTAATCAAAAGTGGACACCTAAGTTCGTAAAATGACAGTGCCACAAAATATGAGTATGCCCAGAAGTAGTTCATTCTAGATTTTCCACTGCTTCAACTATCAATGTCGGTTTTTTTTACACCTAATATGAGAACTTGAATCTCATAACTGCATCACTCTTGCACTTGATTTCGCAATTTTTCTCTAATCCCAAAGATTCACCAAACTAGTGTACCACCCATAATCAACATGACGCTAAACAAACAACTAATCAAATAATTGTTCAAACCTCCAACTCAAGGATTGTCGAAACGGACGACTCGCTACCAACGTTGTCGGAAGATCCTATGATTCTAATACTCCAGTTATCTAAAAGTATATCGACCTGACAACTAAAGCGCCTAAATTACGACACTACCACAAGTTGGACCATCCAACACTTCCACTCTCAAGGCTCTCTAAGTCCTCACGCTTCATCAAAGGTTTAATTCCACGCCTCTAATGAGTTCAAGGTTTTTCAAGTGTGGGACTCAACAGATACGCAATTCACAACTTTATAAGACTTTTTTAACACAAAATCTTTATAGCAATTGTAGGTACATGTAAAATTTACTACCACTTACTAGGAAGTCGTGCAAAGTGGCCACACTTGCCACACATATTAAAATCATTTTGAAAGCTACTTGATCATTATTCAAACTAATAATGGAAACACGAAAGTATGCTCAATAAACTTTTCGAATGAACCGTTATGGTCCTAGCATGTATCTATTTACACCATGTATGTAAATTAATTTCCCGCATTAAAATAGTGTGCAACAAAATGTTTATACGAAACTTCGAAAAAGAAATTTAAACGACATCAAGCGATGAAAATTCTCTCTTTTAACCATAAAACGACATGGAATAAAATTCACCAACAATATTTACATGTGTCGGTTTGTTTCGCAAAAATGATGTAACTATATATATATATATATACCTTGGTTAAAATGTGAAATGACTTGTACCGGTTTCAAGTTTAAAGCAAAATAATAACATGCTTTCATCCTTTGAAAATATCGACTAAAACATCGGGAAGAAGTCTCAAATCAGAATATGTATGCAACTTGTAACACTCTCTTAATAGTTTTCCTGAAATAAAATAACATGCGACAGATGGTCCATGTGAAATTTTCAAAAGAGGGGGTTCATTATATCAAATTTCGAAATTTCCTCGTCCAGTCATATAATGACATGAAAGTAAAATCTTCTGACAAGAGCCACGCATATTATTGTATATTTTTTATTCCAGAACTTAGGAGAACGATAAGTGCATGAAATTTGGTTGACACGTAAATAATTTAAATCGACTTCGAATTTGAAGTTGTACAAACGATGCGCATTAACGTTCCAAATATATATATATATATATATATATATATATATATATATATAATGCATTTGCGTGAAATGATAACAAAAGAACCAATTAATCGAAAGTGCATAAAGCAAAACATTTAGATAAACTATCATGATGCTCTTATATGCATTACTCACGCCCCGTATAAATCAATTCGTACGTAAACAATGTGCAACTAAACATGCTAGCATAAATCTCAAAAGAGAAAACCAAGCGACACCAAAATTCCAAAAGTATCCTTTTTTGTTACCTTACGACATAAAATAACATTTCTCAACAAAACTAGCATGAGACGAAATGCCCAATAAAACCCATCCATTAACACACATAAATATTGAAGTTCGCACATTTTAAAGTTGTACCCACGCGACATAAAATATCGTAAAACAAAACTCCATAAAACTCAATGGAGCTCAATGGCCTCAAATCAACCAAATGGTGCCAAAATTTTCGTTTTCCAGTAATTAAATTGCATAAGGCAAAGTTATGACTAAAATGTCATGATTCCAAAAATTTCCTCTTGTCGTAGCACAATATAAGGCAACATCTTTTCTACAACACTCGCATTAAGTAAAATTCCAAATAAATGTCAACACTCAAAATAGTAGAAGGTAACTCTCCGTTCAAACCTTAACATATGTGGAGGAGATCCAATGTTAAAGTCATAAGTCGTCGTTACTTATCCAAAATCTTAAACACCATAAAATATGGATAACATGGTATCTGAAAATAACGTCAGACAACAATAAAAATAAAGCAAGTCCCGACAAAGTTTGCAATCACCTGCAATAAAATATATTTATGCGTGTTCAAAATCACGGTTTAAAATCTTGTGTATGCTAAACGTTTTTCCAATATTTCGTAACATAACCTACAGGATGATTTGGGAACACAATAATTTTTTTTTAAATAAATAAATAAATAAATTTTGTGCATGAATTTAGTCGGCACTCAACGTCTCAAGCCACACTCCTCCAAATTCCTCCGGTCACCCTATCGTCATCCGGATGCTCAAACATCTTAAGGCAAAATTGAAAGTTACATCGATTAACATTACGATTTCCCTTCGAAATAAGGTTGATTCTATAAGCCCATGGTTCTAATCCAACCATTAACTTCGACCTGAAATGGTCCACTTAATGCCATTATCATGCTTATTGTCACTCCAAGTGCCTAATGCTAAATCATCCATCTATTCCAACGACTACTCGCGTAGAAACTTTTCACTACCCCAACGATCATCACATTAAAGTAATTCAAGTATGCACATGTAACTAGTAGGTTCACCATCACACTGGCCAGGTGTAATTATGAACGCACCGTACATGATTATCCTTGCTACCCTCGACGTGATTCTCATTTCTAGTAACTCCATCAACCTAAAAATAGCATATCTTAAAGTGCCTAAAGGTGCAATTTCACTCTTATTCACTTAAATGAACGCTAGCTTGAGTCTAGGTATCTAAAAATCAACACCTAAATCTCTCAAGCTTATGCTCTGATACCAACTTGTAACACCCTCAAATTTGGAAAGAACAATTAAATAAAATTTTGATAAAAATAATCACTTAAGGAATAAAATTCCTTCTACAAACCATTCTCGGAATTTCCTCAAGATTAAACATAACAATTCCTACAATTAACGACTCAAATCATACTATGAGACCACATAATGTCGGATGTTACTTAACACGAGTACAAGTTGCTATTCTTAAATATTAATGCGGAAGACTTCACTCAATCAATTCACCTCTCGAGCACCCTACTAGCACTCGACCTTTCGCAGTGTCACTAGAACTACTCCCAACCTGAACCTGTTGCACATGCCGACAAATAAAAAGGTTAGGCTAACGCCTAGTGAGTTCAAGAGTTTATAACATGATTTATATGATTTGTTGAATGAAAGTTTGCAACATAAATCATGATTTCCAAAAGAGTTTATGAAAGGATGTAAACGACTCATTTTCCAACGCACACGAAATCTATGAGAAAAGTTCCCAAAATGTACAAAGCGTTTTCCAAAATGAATTCCAATCCCATCTCACTCAAAACGTGCTTTGACGTTAAATATCCCAAGTAATTATAAACGTAGATAAAACTCTAATATTCAAAACATCCAATAAGGATGAGGCATAGTACCCACCAATAAACCATGAAAGACATTTCGTATAAATAAAATGCGTCACTGAAAATATGGATAAAAACATATACCCAAAAACAACACCTTTCGGTGACGGGGGAGACCCGATTCCATCGAAAGTGACGGGCACACAAAGTTAGGTCACTTATGATGTTACTGGATTACACCTCAAGTCCCGATCCTAGTTCCCATGCCATAAAGACATCACAACCTCAAACCATAAATAAATTGTCTTTATTGCATACCCCGTAGAGTTACACCTCAAGGACTTACAGGGACCACATTGCATATCCAGTCTAGACGAGTTACACCTCAAGGACTCCAATGTCCCCCATTGCCTACTCGCTAGTGGCCCCACGGCCTAACGCATATAACCATGCGTCCTCATAGTCCACTCCTCGTGCACAAAGAGATAGACCATCAAATAAAAACCGACTTACGTGCCTATGGATCCATTGCATTACAGTCTAAATTTACGTGACCCCAAACGAACGACAACGCACTCAAAGCATGTAACATTTCGAATAGATATGTCATAGTCACATATAACTCCAAAAACCCGGCATAAAGTAAATTTAAATCGGACAAATGTCCCCCAAGACTCATCTGAATCAAAGTCGAGCCAATACCTCAACAACACCATTGACTATAAAATAAAAGTCATCATAAACGATAAAATGTATTTAACCAACGTTTATGCAATTATATGCTTCAAAGTATGATTAACTAAAAAAAAGCGTCATGGGTTGACATGTATCATTTTCCAAATAAAATTATACCATTTAAAATCTCAAAATGTTTTATAACTCAATAATATACATTTTTCACACAGTTTATAAACCAATTACACTAACAATACATTTACGTCAAATGACCTCGATTTATATAATAAACCATCAAAAGGACATATTAGTATGATTTCCTTTTCATTATGTCCCAAAAACCCAAATATGGCATTTTACAATATTTATAAAATCAAATGTATCAAAAATGTAAATTTCATCAAACAAGTAGCACATTTGATAAACACCAAGTAAAACACCTTAATACTTTAAAATGGACATTTTTGGCATGTACAAAGTTTTCACAAAGCAACTTGAACTCACCTTGCCAGGTTATGTTAAACCTAGTTTTTATCCAACTTGCGCAAACTTCTCGCCACCTAGATAAATCATGTGTAATCACCACATCAATAAAATAACTCTAAATAAAATATTTAGACAACCTTTTGAACTTTCCAACTCATTAAGAATCACCCCTAATGGATTAAAACCCAGTTTTATACGAATACTTGAAGATGATTTACTTAATCCCATCATGAAACGGTGCTGTCCTATTAAATCTGATTTTTGACCTATTTACATTACGAATCAGCTCTTCCTTAAAACATACAGTTTGTTAGGGACATTTCAACGGTTCCAAGGATATATTACACGCCTTAAACCGATCTACGAGCGATTTATTACGATTTTTACAAGATCAGGACAGCCCTTAAAATCAACCGTATCAACATAAAATCATTTAAAACCATTTAATCTATACTACCCATAGATTAATTCATCAAAACTCATCTAAAGCTATAAAATATAAACTTTCAAATTTGAATTCTTTAAACCCCAAATAAACTTATCGAATAAGTAAATATCCCATTCTAATTTGTTTGTAAAATACCAACAAACACACTATTTCTTCCAACAACTAACTTTAATAACATTAAAATCATAATATTTCAAGAACTCTATATTTTATATAAATAACTAAAGAAACCTTAAATTAAAGGGTTAGAGAGTTTATACCTTTCATAAAAACACTTAATATTCTCCAATCTTCCTAGTTTTGTATCTCCATAAAAATTCGTAGCTTTGATCTTCAATACATTGAGGAGTACATTTCCTTTTTTTTCTTTTCTTAAAACAAAATAAAAAGGAGAAGATGAAACAACTTTGTTGGTGGCGGAGCTTTCCCTCTCTCTCTCTCTCATATTTTGGTGCCCTATAATATTAATATATGGAAATGGGTCCTAAGAAAAATTTAGGTTAGGCTCACATTGAATAAGCTGGGCCTGGTGTACTTGGGCCGATCCAACAGCTATCTCAGTAAAAAAATAAATTAGAAGAAGAAAATCCCCTACAGGATTCGATCACGGGACCAACAACATACAGAAGCACACGCTTACCAAGCTGCCACATCTTCCTTTTGCTTATAAAAGCTACTTTAATTCTTTTATTCTTCTATTTACCAGAATCATCATTTCTCCCAACTTCGGCATCAATTTTGGATCTAAAACGGTCCGTATTTGCAATAACTAAAAACACGAAGATCGAAGTTATGTGTGTTAAATTTTCATAGGAACTTGAATCACTTAAATCGGGGCTAAATCGAGTGAGATAAGATTCTTCTTTTGCTATGTATATATATATATATATATATATTTCGCTCAAAAGTGTTCCGAACTAAAATAAAATTCCGGGTGTTACATTTTGCCAATGAAAGCTTTGCACGAAGATGCGTCAGACGAGTCTGAGGAAGGTTCGGGTGAAATCGTCTTTTCGTTTTGGAGTAGCTCAAGATGCTCTTGGAGTTGACCATTTCTCACGTGCTCCTTCATCGCTTCTGTTGCCAAAGCAGACAGTTTTGATGTGAGCCTATTGATTTCATCCCGAAGGATTTCTTGTCCCTCATCCGACACAAATTCGGTTTTTACGGATTTGAGATTCTCAAGTTCTGTTTTAAGCACTTGTTTTTCCTTTTGAAACCTGTTTCTTTCCGTCTCGAGTGTCTCCTCTAATTCGACTATTTTTTATTCCAAAACAAGAGGAGGGACATAGAGTTTAAACTCGTCCATCTCAGTTTTGGGTTCAGGTGCTTGGGCCTCATCCTTTTTGGAGGAATCCTTGGGCAAAGCAACCTTATAGCCATCAAAGTAGTCATTCGAGAGGTATTTCTTTGGGTTTTTCTTGTACATGTAGTTCATTGGTTCGTAGCAAAAAGGAAGTTGCATTGTTAGACCCAGATTTAACAGGTAACAACGATTCAATGAGGAATAACAATAACAGATAATTATTTCAAGTTGTCATCCCTCTCATATTCAATAATCAAGATAGTTACAAAGGTTTGAATGAAAATCAAAACTATCTCTCTCTAAACAATTTAGCTCTCGATGAATATGTGAATCGATTAACCTAAAACTAAAGGTTAACATAACCTTAAATACCTAGGCCTTTAAACAACAAGGCCCAAGCCCATTAAACAAACTAAGCCCAATTAACAATAATTAACGCTTTTACAATAATTAACCTCTATAATTAAACTAATTATGCACTATATAATTATTTATATATCTTTCAAATATGAAGGACATTTATTGTCCTAACAATCTCCCCCTAAAGATATATAAATAAAAATCGGTCTTGAAACCTTCAGGTCTTGATCTTCTCTTCCTTCTTGAATCTTTGAAAATGCAATGATGTTGCTTGTCTTCATGTCTTTCGACGCTCCCCCTTGAATATAGCTCTTATCTTCAACGAATCTTTCTTTGAATTGTGATTTGAATTTGCTTTCAGCTTCAGCTTTAAGAACTTGTAGAACCAATATGCTCGATGGAGAAAATAATTCGAAGCGAACACCACTTGATAAACGATGAGAAGAGTGGAATTTGGAACTTGGCCGTTACTCCCCCTTGGCTTTTGCATGGGGTCTTCTTTACTCCCCCTCGGCTTTTGCTAACTCCCCCTCAACTTGATAATCCGTGTCTTTGAATTTGTACCCTTTCTCCCCCTCATGATGAGTAGGAGCAACCGGAGCATCATGCACGTTCAAAGACAATTGTGACGAGTAGCAAAAAATCCAGATAAAACAGTAAGTAACCAGAACGGGGTAAAAAGCTAACACAGAAACACGTTAGTAACTGTTATCACAACAATTTTAAAAAATTGTGTGGCCTATGTTCAGAGTTGGCAAAGGGGTATCTCTGATAGGACTTCCAGTTATCACTGAAAAATCATAAAGATTACTTCTCAAACTGTTCCGGCAATATTACGAAGATATGCAATGGGGAATCACAAAGACTCGTGCATGTGTGAAAGAAATAAATTATATCAATTAGGCTCAAAAATTGATTTAACCTGGGACGCAAGTTAAAATCAATAGACACAGTGAATAGATTATGAAGTTCGGAGACCGGAGCGGGTGTCTTCCTGTTTCAATATCTAAGACCTCCGAGTGAGGAATAGATAGATTATGTGCTAAGCCTCCGTGAATATATGAAACAAGCATATGTTGTGAGATACTTGAGTGGCTGGGTGGGGTGACACGAGTTATCGACACTGGGTCCATGTCTGTTTCAATATTCATCTCCAAGGAACGAGAATGAATAGATTGTGTGGTTACCCGGATAACTGACTCGGTTTGGTAAGGACCAATAATTCTTTTAAGTCCTGTCACGGCCTCACCATATTCTTTTCTCTCCAAACTCATCTATCATCTAGACCCCTCACTGTTGTCTATAAAGGATGTGTTTCTTGGGTAGGTCCTTCCGGTTCTGGCTTGACCATAGAAACAATGTAAGACCTAACACTCCTTTCATGCATCGAGTATAACATTTTAGTAAAACAGTTGAAGTAAGAGTTCTAAACTGAAGTGTTTAGAAGTCACGACATTTAAGTACGAGTCCTGATCTGAGTTGATCAGAAGTCATAACTTTTAAAAACGAGTTCTGAACTGAATTATTCAGAAGTCATAACTTTTAAAAACGAGTTCTGAACTGAATTATTCAGAAGTCATAGTTGAATTACCAGAATTTCAAGAAACAGATTCAAGCGCAAAACAGAATGACTCAGTAAGCACAGTATGTTCAAAAATCAACCAATGATTAGAAAGTTTAATTGTGAAGAACAAGTCACAAATATTATATCAGATAAGAATGAATCATTAGTATGAAATGATGAACTGTGAACACAAAGTGGAATTCAAAACGAGTGTATTTCCATCGAAAAATCGACAAACATTTGAGACATGGAAATAACAAAATCAAGAAAGCTTTGATCATGACAATCATGGAAGTTAAACTTAGAGAATAACAAACGCAAGTAAGTTATTCAGAATGAATTGCCATGGTTTTTGAATTCAGTTAGAGTTCACATACCTTGCATAAGATAGTACTCCCCCTCAAAATTGGCATAACCTTTGAATGATGTCATGTGAAAAATTGTTCATAACTGAGCACACATGACATACCTGCAAAACAGGTTAGACAGATTTTGGTATCCATCCATTGATGGATCCTTGACGGTTAGATGCCCTATTATAGTGAGGACCGGGGATACTATAAGTGCCATACCAATACATAGCATGGTCTTTCTTCACAAAGTCATTTGTTCCACAGTAAGAACAACACAACTTCTGTGCAGATAAGCTAATCAGTTTATTAACAGAATAAACACGATCAGTTTTCACAAAAGATTTAGCACGGAAAGTTGTGTTATTCTTGGCATTTTTTACAGGGACGGATGACTTTGGAGCAGGAGTGGTTCCTTTAACTCTCCACTCCATTTTTACTTTCTTGAAAGATGGATTATCTTTATTATCAACACGAGAATTGTAGAAAAAAATTGGAAGGTTGAATCTGATCTTTTGAAAAATTATTTGATTTGACAAAAATCTTTGAATCAGATTTAACCTTTTGTTTCTTCAAAGACTCGGTAGTTAATTCAGATAATCTCTTTGTAAGCTTAGAAATCTCAGTCTGAAAGGTCTTTCTTTCTTTTGCAAAATCATATTTCAAACATTTAGTTCTAAAGCCTTCAACCTTCATTTTCTCATTCTCTTTGCTTAGAATGTCTAATTCTTTCTCCAGATCGGATATTTTCAAAGAAAGTTCTCCATTCCTTTTAGAAAAAGATTTGCGTTCAGTTTCAAACTTTTCTCTTTCAAAAAACAAAACTTTTTCAAAGTCAGAGATTTGTGTTGAAAGTTTTAGACATCTAAGCTCAAGACTTTTCTTCTCTTCAAGAGATTTGGTTGAAAACCCAGATTGCTTTTGAAGAAGCAATTCTTTCTCCTTTTCAAAAACCTTTTCAAAATTAGTTAGTTTATTTTTAAGCTCAAGGTTTTCAAGGTACAGGAGTTTACCTTTCTCTTCTTCTTCAGCAAGCTTCTCAGAGCTCTTCCAGATTTCAGATTTCAGATTTGAGATTTGAGCTCCTTCAGTTCTTTTATGTATTTGCTGCACAAATCATCTGCTTGCTTGATATTCTTTTCACATAGACTCGCTTGCCCTTTCTCAGTCTTCTTGATATCACCTCGTGATGATAAATTAGACAACTTCCTTTTCAGCTCAGAGTTTTCAGACTCTAATGTTGTTGCCTTTTCTTCAGACTTGGCAAGCTTCTCAGAATATTCGGAAATTTGCAGTTTATGTTTTTCGTTTAACTTGCTGCATAATTCCTCTTGTTGCTTGATATTCTTTTTATAATGTTCTTCACTTTCACTACAATTCGGATTGTAGCAGTACAATGCTCTTGACATTGTTACCTGAAAAATTATGATCGTTAATCGGTGTTGATTTTGAAGAATAAAAAAATGCGGAAGAAAATCAAAAATTAAATTTGAAAAACAAATTTATAAAATAAATTCGTTTCCAAGAATTAAGATCTGATTATTATCAAATTTGAGCGAAATTACTCTTCGAGAATGAAACCTGTAAGAAAACAAACCAAGTTAGATCAAACACGACGAAAAATAAATCACAAAAATGATAAGCGTCGCGAGTAAGATCAAATCGTCGCAAAAGTTCTCAAGCGTCACAAAAATTGCAAATTGATCGCAACTTTCGTTAAAAAAAACTTATCAATCACGAGACGTGCGGTAACTCGGGTACCGTCGAGAACTTACCAACCCAACTTACCGGGTGATTGAGTGCACTTACCGGAAAAAATAAAATCAAGTGAACTTACCGGATAAGAAGAGATTACCGGATAATGTACTTTTCAAACAAAACTTACCGGGTGGCAAAAATTAGGACTTTCCAGACGAATGACTTTCCGCACAAACGAACACTTATCGGATAAAACGAAATCAACAAATCATGCAATCTATATATATATATATATATATATATGTGTGAAAGTCTATATATATATATATATGTAAGAGATATGTAACTGTGAGGCAAAAAAAAGTTCATCACGTATGCATGAGATGTGAATTGTGGTTGCATAAGTCAAATAAGCAAAACCAAGATCACAAATAAAACGAATGATCAACTTGGTCAACAATATAATCACCTCGGTCAACAAGTACGGCTAAAATTTAAATCATCCGGAAAGTTGACCGGAAAGTGAGTTTTTGACCGGACAGCTGACCGGAAAGTTGATTTTTGACCGGACACTTATGTTTGACCGGAAAGTGAGATTTTGTCCGGAAAATTGATTCAACAAAAATTCATCCGGACACTTATTTCATCCGGACTCTTCTGGTAAATTGAGATAGTAGGAAACTTACCCGGACACTTGATGTTTTATCCGGACACTGTGGCTGGTGTTGCGATTCGGATCTGAGATCGATAGGGTTGCTTGAGTTCACTCCTGTAAGGTTAGATTTTGACAAATAACACAAAAACAAACACACCCAAATCGATTTCTAAGCAAAATGTAACCTTTTTTTCAATAATCACTAAACAACTTGAAGAACACCAAAAAATTCAAGATTTGATTTTTTTAACTTTGAGCAATTAAAAACTTTGAAAGTTGATATGAATGCAGATAAACAGCAGATAAATAACGATAAACAATCGAGATCAAACAAAATAATTATTTAATCGACGAAAAGCTTTACCAACCCGATTGTTGATTGTTTTACCCACAAACTTACTGCAGTCTGTCGAAAATTATTTGGATGCCTTCTGGACCTCAAACGACTAATCCAACCGGTCAGAATGTGAAACAAGATGTCCCGAAGCTACAGTCCGAAAATCGCGACGATCCGACGGTTCAATCTCCGGGAATAGGCAAAACGGCTGGCTGTGATTTTCCAGAAAATTTTCTGCGAATTTTCTTGCCTTTTCTCGCTTTCGTTCGATTTCTTTCGTATCTTCAAATCACCGATTCTGCTCTGATACCAATTGTTAGACCCAGATTTAACAGGTAACAACGATTCAATGAGGAATAACAATAACAGATAATTATTTCAAGTTGTCATCCCTCTCATATTCAATAATCAAGATAGTTACAAAGGTTTGAATGAAAATCAAAACTATCTCTCTCTAAACAATTTAGCTCTCGATGAATATGTGAATCGATTAACCTAAAACTAAAGGTTAACATAACCTTAAATACCTAGGCCTTTAAACAACAAGGCCCAAGCCCATTAAACAAACTAAGCCCAATTAACAATAATTAATGCTTTTACAATAATTAACCTCTATAATTAAACTAATTATGCACTATATAATTATTTATATATCTTTCAAATATGAAGGACATTTATTGTCCTAACATGCATTTTTGTGGTGTGTGCACGCTTATATTCCTCAGTTTCCTCTTCTTTCTCTGGTTCAAGAGGACCAGTCCATTTGATATTATATTCAGGATACTTTTTGTCCAGACCGAGAAAACCAAAGTGATAAAGAGTCGGTCTTTTGGTCAAAATCGTTTTCAAGTATTGTGGATTATCGTATCCGATTCCCCATTCCTTGTTGAAGTATGTGAATTCTTTGGGTTTGTTCATGTGAATGGTCTGATCAGTTTGACCTCTTTTGTGAAGTTTGGTTTCAAGATCTGTTATTTTAGAAACAAACTCCTTGTGTTTGATTTGGAGAGAGGAGCATTGATAGACAATCTCTGCTTTCTCATTCTCACACTGATCAAGATTAACGGTTAATTCAGATATCTTGGCCCTTAAGTCCTTAGGTGCTATTGAAAGATTTGTACATTTTTCTTTTAAATTAGCATTTTCAGACTTGTATTTTTCAGTTATGCGCTTTTGAACATCTAGCTTTTCTTTTAACGAGTTAATCTCAAGCAGTTGTTCATTGGTGGTGGCCTTATAAGAATCTATTCGTTCAACAAGTGGTTGCATTCGTTCGATTAATCTTTGATGAATAGGTTCACATACATGACACAACTTTGTCTTTCTTCTATAGGAGAATGGTAGCCCATGAAAGCATCAGCATCTTCAGAATCGCTTTCACTATCAGAACGAGCCAGCCAGTGGTCATCTTCAACGAATAGAGCTTCTCCTGCCTCTTTCTGTTCTGCTAGAAGCATTTTGGTTGTGTAGTAGTATGCGTTTTTCACGACAGGCTTTCTACAATCCTTGGCGAAGTGACCCAATTTCCCGCAGTTGTAGCAAGTGACGGGTTCGTCCTTCTTCTTTGTCTCGGGCTTACGATCATCTTTCTCATTCTTCTCCTTCTTATCAGGTTGCTTGTTCTCATCTTCCTTCTTTTTTCCTTCATATTTATCCTGATAATCATGGCGCTTGTTGGAAGAAGTGGAGTAGCGCTGATTATTGGATGAAGGTTTCTTGAAGAACTTCTTTTGCTGGAAAGATCTGGAGAGTAGGGCCATTGCTTTCTTTATCGCAGTCAATTCTGGATCAAAATCACTTTCTTCCTCTTCTTCGGATTCTGGTTCGGATTCACTCGGATCTTGGGCTCGTTTGGATTGACGGCTGGAGGATTTTCCTCGTTTTGAAGAAACAAGAGCGAGTGGATCAACATTGGACTTGGAAGCAGACTTCTTGTTGCTCAGTGTTAATGCTGAAATTATATGTTGTATCCAAGTAAGGGACTAATATTGTAAATATCTAGTCTAAGTATAAATAGCTTAGATTAGTTCATTTTGACATAACTTTGCATCTTACTACTTCAAGGCATTCCAAGTTTCTCTCTATATTGTGTATTCAAGATCTTCAAGAATTAATGAGAGATGACATGATTACAGCTTGAATCTTGTTGTGTTTACTTGTTTCTGGGATCACAAGTGGTATCAGAGCAAGCAGATTCAGCAAATTTGAAGAATTGTTTTGAAGAAATTGGGCATTTTTAGGTATTTTCGAATTTGGATCGAATTGATGATTTTAGGATGTTTTGATCGAGGATTTTGATACAGATCTGTTCGGTTTTAGTTTCTGGACAAATTCGTGCAAGAAATCAGATCTAAAAATCATGATTTGAGTGATTTTTAGTGAGTTTTAGGAGTTTTGAAAAAGTTACTATTTTGGATCGAAATTGGTATTTCCAGTGTGTTCTTGATGTTTTGATCTGAACAAAAAGTGTTCAGAATGTGTTCGTGAAGGTATCTGCAAAGTTTCAGATCAAATGGTTAAGATTTGAGTGATTTTGGAGACTAAGAAAGATTTTGGGTTCGACATTCATAACCGTCGTACACTTCAGATCTGCAAATCTTCATAACTGTCGTACGATACACACCTTCAAAAGTTCATAACTGTCGTACACAACTAACATTCAAAGTTGTCGTACGAAATTTGTCCGACTACGATTCTAGTCGTATAAGATTTGTATGAGTACAACTGTTCATTGGTTCTAGTCGTATAAGTCTTTTTCGATTACGACTATTCACTGAATATAGTCGTATAAGATTTGTCCGACTGTTACTGTTCATTCTTCTTAGTCGTACAAGAACCATCCGACTTCTACTGTTCATTCAACCAAGTCGTACAAAAGTCATCCGACTACCACTGTTCACTAGAGCTTGTCGTACAACCCTTGTCCGACAACTCACTTGATTTGTTCCATTACATAA
Source organism: Saussurea involucrata (assembly GCA_033807775.1). Taxonomy (NCBI): domain Eukaryota; kingdom Viridiplantae; phylum Streptophyta; class Magnoliopsida; order Asterales; family Asteraceae; genus Saussurea; species Saussurea involucrata. Next base: position 263,782,199 of record CM066321.1, read on the forward strand.
CCTGTTCGACAACTTGATATTTGTTCAAATTTGCTTATTTGTTTAAAGATCAGTACAAGTAAACTTGACAAAATGCCAAAAAGTGATGTTATGTTGTCTTTGGGAACCGACACACGCCCTCCTATTTTGGTCGAAAGTGAATATGAACAATGGAAAGAAAGGTTTGAGGATTTTTTGGAAAGACAACAAAACGGAGCTAATCTAGTAGATTCGTTAAGGAATGGTCCAATGACACCTTTAAAACATACAGTTACTGATCCAGTTTCAGAAGAAAGAAAAGAAGTAAATAAGCCTTTAACTGAATACACTATTGAAGAAAAACCAAGGTACGATGCGGATAAGAAAGCAAGGTCATTTGTGATAATGGCAATTCCGAATGAGGTGTTCAACAAGATCGATAGTTTCAAAGACACCGCACAAAAGATGTGGAAGCAAATGGAAAGAATGTTGCAAGGCTTGCAGATTGGAAACCAAATGAAGACAACTTTGTGTATTAATCGGTATGAAGAATTTAAAGCCAAAGAGGATGAGAGTCTAAGCAAAACATATGACAGATTCATCACATTACTGAATGAACTCAGTAAGAATAAAATAACCAAGCAGGATATAAATGTTAATGTGAAGTTTCTGAGTGTGTTACAATCGGAATGGAAAAATGTTTCAAGACGCATGAAATAAAATCCTAGACTTTCTGAGATGCAGTTACATGAATTGTTCGAGACTATTCATCAAAATGAAGAGGAAATAATAGAGAAGAAAGAGAAGAGAAATAAGAAGAAGGTGAAAGAAGTTGTTCCTGAACCAATTGCTCTCAAAGCAGATATGCACACCGGTGGTTACTTGACTGATAATTCAAACGTGTTTGAAATGGGTTATAATGGAAATATTGATGATAATGGAGCTGAGTTGGAGCAAGCGATGATCTTACTCACAAGGCACTATCAGAAGAGGTTTTACAAACCAACGTCGTCAAACAACAATCTGAGGTATACTTCTGGTTCACGAAAGTTTGAGAACAACAACTTCGAGAGGAAACCATTTGAAGAGAAACAGTTTGAAAATGTTGAGAAGAGGGTTGAGAGGACTGAAGGTAAAAAGACATTTGTTGATAAGAAACCTGTTGAGGCTCTGAAGTGTTATATGTGAGGCACGCCTGGTCACTACGCCAAAGATTGTAGAAAGAAAGTGGTGCGAAATTCCGACTATTATAAGAACAAAATGTTGCTAGCCAAGCAAAAGGAAGAAGGAATTGCATTGCTTGTTGAAGAAGAATACTGGCTAGACCAAACTGATGATGAGGCAGAGAACGAGGAACAGGCGAATATGTGCCAAGCTGAATTTAATTCAGATGATGATGAGGATACTTTGGCTCAGGTAAATTCTTTTCCCTTACCTTCTTCTGATAATCATGATATAAATGCTTTGATTAATGAATTAAATGAGACACGTAATAAATTAGCCTATTCAGAAAATGAAAAGGATAGTTTATTACGTCAAATACAAAATATGACACCGATTGTTCAAGACTTAAAAGCCAAACTTGAAAAAGAGGGGAAATTAAACGAAGCTTTAAATCAAAATATTCAAGTTGACAAATTTGAAAAAGAAAAGAAAGATGAGGAGATTAAAACTCTCAAAGGTCAACTTTAAAAGTTTGAAAAAGAAAAGATACTCTTTGATTCTCATACTTCTGATTTAACAAAGAAAATCAACGAGTTAAAGGAAAGAATAATCAAAGTGAGGTTTCTTTGAATGATTTTTCAAAACAAAATTCTGAATTTTTAAACAAGATCAAAGACTTGAATGAAAAGAATAATGAGTGTGAACTTTCATTGACAAATGTCTCCACTCAAAATACAGAGTTTTTGAATAAAATTGAAGTTTTGGAAAAGAAGTTGTATTTGCGAGGTCAAACAGATCAAACAATACATTTGAATAAACCAAGACTTGTGAGTGATATTTGTTAGGGCAGTTAATTGGTTGATTAGAAGTTCAAGGGTCTATTTGTATTTGTTTAAACATGGTCTAGTTAGTGAACGGGTCGTGGGCTTGTTAAACACGGGCCCGCATATATACTGTAATCTAGCTTCAGAAAAACAAGCTAGTTGTCTCATTTGCTTTCATTCATTCGTATTGTAATTCTCTCATATTGAAAGCATAATACAGGGATGACCAGTTGAAATCATTACTCATATTGTTTATCTATTCGATTTCATAATTGTTGCATGGATCTGGAACTAACAATTGGTATCAGAGCAGACGGACTACATCGATTCAAAGTGCAAAATTCGATTTCTGGTCAGTTTCTTGAAAAATACGGCTGTGTTCTTACTTGAATATCAAAATCTTGATTCTGATTAAATTGATCGATTTCGCTTATTGGGTATTGTTAACATCTTTACTATTAGCGATTCTGCAAATTTTCACATCTTAATTCGATCATTTGAGTGGTTTCTAAGCAAATTAAAAGTCAAAAGTTTTGGTTGTGTTCTTCACTAAAAATCGAATTTTTATCATCAAAACGTGTTCTTTTTGCTTCAAAATCGATTTGGGTAGTGTTATTTTTGTGTTTGGTAGTGTTTCTAATCTTTCAGGAACATTTTTGAGCAACCCTAGTCGATTCCCAATCGATTGGAAACCCACAACCGCAGTTTCCAGACACAGCAGCCGCGGTTTCCGGATAACTCCCAAGTTTCCGGATAATTGCGTATTCTTTTCGGACACGATCCAACTTTCCGGGTAAGTTCTCTAATTCCAATCTTCCCGAGTAAATTGTTCCGGAAACCTAAAGTTTCCGGTAAAAATATTTTATCCGGACAACTCGAAGTTTCCGGTCAATCCGATTCTTTCCGGACCAGTTCATCCGGAAAGCCTATCATCCGGAAAGCATTTTCATCCGGAAACTCCAATCATCCAGTAAGTATTGTGTTTACTTTTATCATTCGGTAACTATTGTCTTCCGGATACTCTTTGTTATACGGATACTGTAGTTTGTCCGGACACCCTCATTATCTGGACTCTAACATCCGGATTCCTGTTTTTCCGGATTCTCTATCCGGAAACCACCCGGATCACATATCCGGGAGCTTTTCGAACACTAGTTTTTTAATTTTTTTCTCGGGGCGCTGCCCCCGACCCACAAGTGCGTTGCCCCTTGACCCCACCCGCTAACCGGGTAGTGGGACCCCCGTGCTAAGTCGCAGGAGGGGGACATTTAAGTATCCTTGATACTGTTTCACTTTGAATCGAACCATCGTCCGACGATCACTCTAGTGCAACTGAAGATGTCTCCAGCTGACGAAGAAAAGGCAACGACAAGCCAGGTATGTGATTCTATCCAACAAGATTTCATGAATCAAATGCAATCACTTACTGATCAGGCAGATTCCTTTAAGGCCACCACTAAAGAACAAAAGCTTGAGATTAGATCACTAACCGAAAAGCTAGATGTTCAAATGCGAATAACAGAAAAATACAAGTCTGAAAATGCTATTTTAAAGGAGAAATGCAAAAATCTTTCAATAGCACCTAAAGACTTAAGGGCCAAATTATCTGATCTTCAGTCTCAGTTTGATCAGTGCATGAATGAGAAAGAAGAAATTGTTTATCAATGTTCCTCTCTTCAGATTCAGCACAAGGAGTTTGTTGCTAAAATTCTTGATCTTGAAACCAAACTCCACAAAAGGGGTCAAACTGATCAAACCATCTTTCTGAATAAACCTAAAGAGTTCACGTACTTTAACAAAGAATGGGGTATCGGATATGATAACCCACATTATTTGAAAAAGGGAAGATGGTATACACCAACTTTGTATGATTTTGCTTGTCTTGGTTTAGATAAAAAGTATCCGGAATATGCCATTCAATGGACTGATCATCTTGAAACCGAAAAGGAAGAGGAAACCGAGGAATATAAACGCGCACACAAACGAGGAATACAACTTCCGTTTTGTTATGAACCTTTAATTTATTCCTATAAAAAGAACAAAAAGTATCTCTCAAATGACTACTTCGACCCATACAAGGTTGCTACGCCCAAGAATTCCTCCAAAAAGGATGAGGTCCAAGTAACCGCAACCAAGACTGAGACGGATGAGTTTAAACTCTATGTTCCCCCTCTCATCTTGGAAGCAAAGATTGTCGAGTTGGAGGAGTCGTTTGAGAAAGAAAGGTCTGTTTTTCAAAACGAAAAGAAAACGCTAATCTCTGAGATTGAGAAACTCAATTCTGAGAAACTTGAGAATCCACAACCGGTCAAAACCGAAACTGTGTCGGATGAGGGACAGGAGATCCTTCGGTTTGAATTCAATCGACTCACGTCACAACTGTCCGCTTTGGGAACAGAAGTGATGCAAGAGAAAGTGAGTAAAGGTCAACTCCAAGAGCAGTTTGACCAACTCCTATCTGAAAAGAAGATTTCACCCGAACTTTCCTCTAGCTCATCGGACACGTCTTCGTGTAAAGCTTTCTTAGGAAAAACCTTTTCAACACAAGACGATCAAGATTCTCAAGATGAGAGTGTTTTAAGGAATTTGAACTCTGATTTTTTATTAGCTTCCGCACCAAATTCCCCAAAACACACAAGCACAAGGTGTTCCTCGCCTTCCTCGACCGATCCAAGTCCTGTAATTCCGGAAGTCGATTTTTCAGAATATATGAACTCTGAAGGTAATTCTGAGGGAGAGTTTGAGTCATTCCCTTTCGATAAACCTCTTCCGAGCCATACTGATTTTCTCTCCCCCGTAGTCAATCGACCGGTTAACTTTGAAAAGGGTACTTGTTCTAACACCAAGGCCCCAGCTGTGATTGCGGTTCCCAAACCTAAGCCTGTCTCTCAAAAACAATCACAGCCGAGGCAAAAGAACAAGCGATTGCCTGCCAAAAATCATGTTCCTTCAAAAGTCACTGACCGCACTGTCCCTGTTGTTTCGGGTAAAACCGGTCGCGCTAAACAAGAAAAACCAAAGTGGCTAAAGAAGGAACCTGTCGAGGGTGCTGCATCAAAGTCGTTCAATACTGTCTTTTACCCGAGACTGAACAAAAACGATTGTGCTTGGAATCATAGGAATAATTTTGTTAAAAGAGATATTAATTTTCCGATGAAAATTTACTCCATTCAGCAATTGATTCAATTATCGCACGATCGTTTGTGTTGTTCTAGATGTGGTTGGAATGATTTTGATGAAATTAATTTAAATGATTGGTTTGGGTCATATCACATGTACAATCATAAACCCAAAAATAAACCCCGTAATAATAAACAAAAATACTATAAACAACGGGGTTTCCAATCTGAGGTTAAACCACAGCGGGAGACCAAATCCACTCCTAGATGGGTTGCTCCTACTGAGGTTAAACCGGCACCAAAGAGGCAACCTGCTAAAAATCCTGTTCCTCCACAAGGTGTAAAATCTACACCAAGGAAGCAACCTGTGCCAAAACCAGTTTCCGCAAACGGTGTACAACCTACACCTAAGGGGAAAGCTGTGTCAAAGCAAGTTCCTCCGAGAGGTGCCAAATCTAACCCTCCGGGACCCAGGCAAATCTGGGTACCCAAGGTCCGCTAAACTTGTTTTGCAGGACGGTCATGTGTGACTCTTAGACACTGGATGCTCCACACACATGACCAGAAGGAGGGAGCTGCTCACGATCTACAAGGAAACACATTAAGAAGACGTGAGATTTGTCTATACTTGTAATTTCACGACTGCTCATGTGTTTAGGGGGAGCATGATCAGCCATCAGGTAAGTATACTCTACTATTGAGGGGGAGCGTCACACATAATTTTTTAAATGCTGAAAAGTTTTTTTTTGTGTGTGTGCACTCCTGTGTGAATTCTATATCATGGTCTTCATCTGAGGGGGAGCGGCACAATTTTTTCTTTAAAAGTCTAAAAGTTTTTTAGTGTGTCGGACCCCTCCACTGCACTCTACTACACTATCCGAGGGGGAGCAATATCATCCCCATGCTCAGTTTGAAGGGGAGCGAGAGAATGTCCTCTCACAGTTCCAATTACTGCAAAATTCCCAGGAACAGGACAGTTTTTGAGGTATCCGGACAGTATCCAGAAACCCCAAGGTATCCGGACAGTATCCGGACCTGATCTCTACCCGGGTTGGATAAAAGGCATCTGGGTACTCATTTCTTCATTATCCGGAAAACCTAATCTAAAACCCTCGTTCTCTCTCTCGCACTCGGACTCTCTTACACTTCTCGATTTGCACAACAGTTTCACTCCATCTTCAGGTATGTTATTCGAAACACCATATCGATCACGTTTAGGCTTATCACGTTCACAAACACACCACGATTCGACCCCTGTTTGGTCGATTCAACAGTGTCCGAAAACCCCTTAAGGGTTCTTCGATTTCGGGTTGAATAGTGGTAGTATATGAAATGTTCGATATTCCAGTGTGTTTATCTGATTCAAACGGCACTTCGTGCTTGCTTTGTCACTGCGTGGGAGTCTATTTTGATTGTTTGTGATTTTGAATCTCGTCCGGACACATTCATTGTGTCCGGACACCTTCATACTTATGGTGTTTTGTTCGGTCACTCTCTTAACACTGATATTTTACCCGGTTTCACTTAACATCCGGTAACCTTAGTCGTCCGGAAACCTCAGGGTTTTCGGTAAGTTCAACTACCGGATAGTTAATATGTCCGGACTCCTTTTCGTCCGGAAACCATGGTCACCCGGAAACCTTGTAGTTCAGATTGTCCTTGTTGTCCGGACACTGTCATTTCATCCGGTACGCATTATCGTCCGGACACCTTGTGTTCGGATACCTTCTATCCGGAAAGTATGATTCGTCCAGATACTATGGCATGTCCGGAAAGTATTGCATTTTTTCATATTTTTGTCCGGACACCCCTGATTTGTCAATTTCAGTACCTGTTTCATCAATGCCAGTCCTCAATTTGTCTCAAATTGAGCCATTTATCGCAAAGGTACGCGCTGACACTTGTTCATCCGCCTCAGTTACTAACTGTGCGTTATTTTCCTATAGATACTCAATGGCGGATCAGGAGCAAAATCCTCCACAGGACCAGGAAGAACAACAAATTCCTCAAGAGGGAATTATAGATGAGGCTGCCGACAATGCCTTGGTCGACCCTGACCATGGTACTGAAATGGAGGCAAACAATCATTACCTTGACCCGGATCAGTTCCGGCCACAACCACAACATCGTGTTCTTTTGGACATCCTTTCACGTCACCCTCTCCATGAGGCCCTCACTGCCACTGCCGATGTTCCTTTGATCTACGTGCTCCAAGTATGGTTTACTGCCCAAGTTCGCACGGCCGGCAACACACAGACCATAACGGCGAGAATAGACAACCAACCTTTCACACTGACGCCTGATTCATTTCGCCGCATGCTTTCACTCCCAGCTGCCGACACCGCAGGTCATGCACGGTACGATCCTACCGTCAATGATGAAACGTTATGCGCACAAATGCGTGCGCTCGGCTACAATTCCGCACCTTCGCGGCCATCGGCGTTCAATCGTAAGTACCTGGCCCCCATATGGTACACCCTGTTCACAATTCTGAACAGGTGTCTATCTTCACGAACCGGAGGGACCTGCCCAGGGAATTAGACCTGAGGGAAGAGAGGGTCCTAGGACGAGAGGTGGAAGGGCCCGGCAAGCAGGTGCTGCCGGGCGGGGTGTGTTAGTTGTGAGAGGAAGGGGAACGAGCGTAAGTGGTGCAGTGGCATCTGGTCCTAGTTCAAGTCATACCCAATCCGGAACGTCAAAACGGCCAATGTTACAACGAGACCCATAAACTTATCTTTCTGATCCACCTTCACCACCACATGTTGAAACCGTGGAATCTGACTCCACGGACTCCTATACCGACCGCAATATACGCCTGAAGCTCATCCCAGCTGGTATCGGACCGAACCTTGATTTCACCGAAGGTACTTCTACCGCTTCACCCTCCATCCCTATTATCTAAACCCCACTACTTGAATCTGGTGACATTAGGGAATCTAAGGGAGATTTAGTTGAAGAGTTAGAACAGGTGAGACGGAGAGAACTGCGTTTGAAGTTGAACCAGAAAAGATTGAGCCATAAAGATAACGAGGCTCATGAGCGAACCGAACCGAGCGATATCCGGGTAGCCATATCTACTATCCCGTCTCATTTGTTGGGACGGGGTATTGAAGAAGCCTCCGTGGACCCAGCGGAGCAATTGTACGACCCCCTCATCCACTCATCCGTCTCTCAAAAGACGGATGTTTCAGTTTCTCACGGGGAAATAGCACAACTTCCACCGGTCTCTCATTCGGAGAGTTCTGGTGTTGAAATAAGAGACCAGCAGCCCCCGGTCTCGCCATCATTTCGTGCACAATCGAGTCTAGAGCCACTTGATATTTTAAATTCTTCGGCTAGGACACAAGAGGTACAACACCAAGTCGAGATTCTTCGTGACTCGACCGGAACGTCTGGAGTGTCTCCGTCTGCCGGAACACGAGGATCGGACGAAAATCCTTCCACAGCTACCATCTTGCCAACTGTAAACGTAGGTGGCTCTGCCTCTCAGGTAGATGCCTCAACGGGTAACCTAAGTGGTCCCGGAGTTAGTAACCCAGACTTTGTGTCGCAAGGGTCCTTGGACAGCACCCTCAAGGCTGTCCGAGAGGCAATGGAGCAGCATGTCGCCGTCGAGCTCGCCAAAATAATCAAAGGCAAAGCAAAGATCGTCGAAACTGAAACCGCACCTACACCTCCACCGACATTCGTTCAACCAATCTATTCGGTGGATACTCTGAAGACGATGCTTTTGGCTCAATTGCTCCAGCAGTCTGAATCCGACGCCTCAACTGAAGCAGACCTGATCACCATTCTGAAAACACAGGTCACTGCTCCTTCCACATCAATTATCTCTCGACTGGATTGCATTGACTCGACTCTCAAGGACTACAACCGAGCGCTCACAATGCTGTCCGAGGGAGTCCGCTCACTCGAAGAAACCTGTAAGAGTCAAGCAGGCGGTCTGAAACGTAAGCACGATGACCAGGATGATCCTGATCACCGTGAGGGGGAGAAACGACAAAGACTAAACGAGACCGCCCAGATCCTCACTGCTGAAACTACAACTGTGGTTCAACCGAAACCTTCAACTACGGCTACTACAACCGGAACAGATCCTGAAGCCGAGTTACCTTTAGCTGAAATGGTGATTGATATGGATATATCATATGAAGAAGACCCGACGGTTGAAAAGCCCGAGGGTTCAACACAGGGATTGATCGACTTTGACTCATCAGACAGACCTCTACTGGATATGATAGATCCAAACTATGAAGCCAACCCGGAGACCGAAGATGTATGGTATCAAAAAGCCACCAGTGCCGTAAATCTCCAGATAAATTTGGTCTTCCCCACTGATGACGAAGAAAACATCGATTATGATTAGTTCCTGCTGCAAAATTTATATGGTACTTTGTTGGTTCCCAGATACACTTAATCAAGATTAACAATCTATTAGTGGAGTTTAGAGTTTGATGCGGAAGCGTATTAAACTAACAGATATGTTTGATAGATATTAGAACGCACATATATAAAGAAAACAGTAAAGAATGAAAAGGATTTCTTGAACAGTTACTGTTATTCAATATATAATAACAACACGAAGAACAGATTAAGAACTGTTGGTGTGTGTGAGAATATAACACTCGGATATTTGACAATAAAGCTTGAGAGTATTAGTGATTCCTTGTGTATTCGTCCTTAGGAAGATCTCAACATGAGACTTCCTTTTATACTACTCTTAGAAGACTATGAAGTAGGTCACTGTTCCTTTTACGGCATGAATAGTAAACTGGATGGTGTGAACAGTGGACTGGATGGTGTGAGCAGTTGTTTGAGCCATGCGCATTTAATGGAGCAGATGTACTTTTGGTAAATGCATTAAATGGCGCAGACGTCTATTTTGTACCTTGCCCTATTGAGTCCACTTAGAGCTTGACACGTGTTTTGATAGTACTTTTCCATGCAAGTTGATGAACGTATCCAGTAATATCTTCCAAGTCTTCATTGAGGACCACAGAGGCTCTGTAATGAATTACAGAGGTTCTGCGGTCTGGTCCTCTGTGAAGCAGTCTTCGCCGGATTCCGAGTCTTTGGTCTTCTTTGTGCGTATGACAGAGCTTCTGTAGGAAGCCTCTGCTGCTTCTGTAGCTTCTTGACCTTGATTTCTCGGTAATGTCGGCAGAGCCTCTGTAAGAGGCTTTCTTCACTTAGCCTATTTTTCACTACTTCTAAATACTTCTATGTTTAGGAAGATTGAAGCTAACAATCTCCCCCTAAGTAGTGAAAAATAAAAAATTTGAACTTGAGTTAAGTTTGGCTAAGTTAGATAAGACAGAGGTTAAACAATACCTCGAAATTTCTTTCATTTAGAAATATGCCAGAGGCATTTTACATTTGAGTACAATGAAAGATAAAACTTTGTTTGCAGAGATTGGAGGTCTGAGAATCAGATTTTGGCATCTTTGAAATCGTTGTAGCTTCTGTTGTCTCTGCCGACTTTTCTGATCTCTTTGTAGAATCTGATGCAGAGTTCTCTTAGGCGGATTGTTGAGTCTATTTCTCTGATGAAAGTCTCTGCATCATCTCTATCCATTTTCTCTGTACCTCTGTATTTTACAAGGCTTGCTCTGAATTTGCTCAGAGTACTGGTTGCGTACTTCTGACAATCCATGAGTACAAAAAGTTTAACCTGGTGTTGTGGGTTTTGAAATACTAACCCAAATCTTGGTTCTCTGATGATTGAGTTGGGCACAGCGTCTGGTGGGCAGCGATCTTCTGGTGGTCGTAGATCTAGATGTTTGAGACCAAGATCCTTTCCCAGCTGAAAATCTATCATGCTGTATAGCAGAAGCTTTTCCCTCATCGCTTTTCTCAACACTTGATAGGCTCTGGTATTAGGCTCTGTGTTGTAGTTGTCTTTTGTCCATTGCAGAAGGTCAGGTAGATCGTAAGGATTGATGTTTCTTAAGTCAGCATCAGCAAAGGTAGATTCTGAATTGTTCTCTCTTCTGACTTTGTAAAGATTGTACCTGACCCTTGGATAGGTTCTGGTGAAGGAGAATCTGCAGAAGATCACCTTTTTGATTTTGTGAATTGAGAAGACATCTGCTTTGGCTCTTGGCTTTGTTCTTGTGAAGATGTTCTCAAATTCTTCTCTGATCCTTGGATCTGTCACATGATCTACTGGATGATTTGTCTGATAGGATTGTTTGTAGAGGTATTTGTATACCACTTCTTCCATCTCTTCATGTGTTGGACCAGGTCGTGGAATTTGCCTTCTGAGACTCTCCATCTGTTGAACAACTTCTGCAGCTCTACCAGCTAGAGGAATTTCTGACAGAGGCTTCAATCCATGTGCCCAGTCAACTTCTTCGGGTTTTGGGGTTTGAAAGGCGTCAAACGCACTCTTCATTAGTTTTTCTGTTGGCTTTGGCAATGTTTTCTTCTTCTTTGGCTCTTCTGTCAGTATCCCTTTGCCCTTATCTTTTGCTATTGTTGTGGCAGAACCTGTTGCTTCTGTGGGTTTTGAGGTTGGCACTTCTGTTGGTTTGATGGAGGTTGCCTCTGTGGATTTTGACGATTGTGATTTAGAGGACTTTTGTGGCGATGGTTCTGTTGGCTTGACTTGCTCTGTAACCTCTGTTGGAGGTTGTTTGATGACTTCTTCTGCGAGCTCAGTTTCTGTTGATGAAGTGTTGACATTGAATCTTCTTGCCATTCTGAAAGCTAAAGTGAACTTGTGCCTTTCTTCTTCTCTCTTCACCATACGATCACTCATTGTTGTGTGCATCCTTTTCAGAATGTCAGAAGCAGAGGTCGTTGCTCTTTTTGGTTTGGTGGCAATCGACTTTCTTCTGGGTATGGTTTGGGGTGTTTCCACAGAGGTGGGTGTTTTCTCTGTCGTTGGTTCATCTGTTTCTTCCAAAATGATTACCTCAGGGGCGGTTGTTGCCTCTGTGGCTTGCTGTTCTGCTTCTGGAGTTTTGGTTTCGTCAGGAGATGATTCCACAGAGATGGGTGTTGTCTCTGTGGTCTTTTGGGTTTATTGTTGTCGGGTCTGTTCTGGAGGTGCTTGACTCAGAGGTTCTGCGGCTATTGGTGGACCTGTAAGTCCTCTGCTTGCAGCTTTCTCTGTAGTTTTCTCCCCCTCAGGATGATCTGATGGACCAGGATGGTCATCATCATCAGAGTCATCCTGACCCTTGTCTGATGTACCCTCTGCTCTGCAGGAAGCATCGGGTTTCTTTGGCATTGTGGCTCCAGCAGCGATCAGTTTCGCGCAGGCATCATCACAGAGGCCAAGAAGAGTTGCTAGCTCTGCCTCTGTTTTCAATCTCATCCTTCCTACACTTTCTCTGAAATCTTTGACGAAGTTAGCATTGGCAGTGGTGAAGGAAAGGATGACTTCTGTCACTTGATTAATCACGTTCTGCCCAAGCTCTGTCAGCTATGCTCTTGCATCAGCATGGTATTTCGCATGGCTTCTTCTTGAACTTTTTATAGGGCCTTCTGTAGATCTGCAGGAGTGATGCCCGTTGACACTAAAGTCTGTTTGTTCAATTGATCAAGGAACTTGTTGATGGAGTTCTCAATCGAAGGAGTAGTTGTTGCGGCAGAAGTGGTGGATGCAGTAGCAGCATACTTCATCTGTGAGATGGCAGTTTTCACCTCTGTGGACAGGTTGTCCATTTTGGTGTTCAGGTTTAGCAGTGCCAGTGATGTTGTCTCTGCAAAAGATTTGAAAGAGCTTTGCAACTCTTTCAAGGTTTGGTTCACAGAGGTCTCAAGGGTTTGGAACTCATCCCTTGTAACTTGTGTTCCGGTGGTAACCTCTGGAGGAACACATTCGTCTCCAGAGTGAATCCCTGTTCCTGGGATACCTTCTTTCATTCCTGTTTGTACGTTGAGAATGGAAGGATTTCCTTCTGATCCTTGAGAAGAAACATGAGTTTCAATCCCTACAGAAGTTCTGAGAAGAACATTGTCCAAATCCACTCCAGAGGTGGGTATTGGAATATCCTTCTGTTGACTAGGAGACTTGTCTAGAGTCTCTTTGTCTTTGTGCTCTCTACTTCTCTCTGAAAGAAGTGTGGGTCTTAATAAGTGCGTGGCAGAGGAAACAAATTCCTCTGTTGGGCGTTCTTCTGTGATCTGGGGCAATTGATCACGAACTATAGGTGAGTCTCTTTGAGGAGACTCCCTAGGAATGGATTCCCCGGTTTCTGTGGGCACAGAGGTTGAAAGAGTAACCTCTGGCTGGATGGGTTGGGTAGGTTCGAGCTGTGCTGCTCTTTTTCAATGACACCTTCTGCAGCTAGACCTGCGGTGTCAGAAATGTGGGTTGCACTGGGAGTTGGTTTTGGTTGTGTGCCTTTATTTATCCAGGCATCTTTTCTTGCTTCTTCCCTAAGTTCTGTGGAAGTTTCTTGCTCTGGTCGTAATTGGTCATATACTTGATGAGATCCAAATAATCTCATGACATGTGGATGATAAAGACCCTTACGTATCCAGACAGCTTCTTCTTCATCTGAATCTGTCTCTAAGATCTCTATTTCTGTCTCCGTTGTTGCTAATCCCTCTTTTTGTACAACTTCGGCCCCTTTTTCTTTCTCTTCTTCCATCATGTTCTCAGAAGCCTCTGTGGTTTCACCTCTGTTCCATTCAACTTCAGTTTGTTCTATTTCTTCTGAAGTTGGGTTTGGACTTCTTCTGTGGACATCCAATCCTTGAATGAAAGGGTTTTGTAAAATATCAGGGGTTTCGGCTGGTTGATTTCTGGGTGTTGTGTCATCTTCTTGCAGATGTGTGTCGATGCCAGAAATGAAGAAATCTTCTTCTGGAGAGTGGTGGTCGAGAGGTTGTGCCGTCCACCCTGCTGTATTTAGGGTGTTGGCAATTTCAGGGTTCTGTAAGAAGTCGTTCAGGTCTCCTTGGTGAGCAAATCTATCTGGAGATTGATAGGGTGATTGATACTTTTCTGTAGCCATTTCTTCTTCTGCAACTTCTTCTTCAGCAGTTTCCTCTTCTGTAATTGTTACCAACTTTGTAAGTGATTTACCATGCCTCTTTTTGGTTTTCCTCCTCTTAGGATTTGGTGCCCCTTCTTCTGTTGATTTTGATCTTTTCTTCTTCATTTTTGGAGAGGAGGGAGGAGCAGAGGAGCCAATTTCTGTGGCATGAGGAGGTGAGGGTTGATCTTCTGCAGCGCTTGTGGAGGTGCCTTCTGCAGTTTTCCTCTTCTTAGCTTTTGGAGTAAATGCAGAGGTTCTTGATGAAGACTTCTTTTCCATTAGTTCTGCACGTTTGGCTATAAAGCTGAGTTGAATAGCCATGTGCTTTGCTAACTTCTGATCCTTTCTTTTTGAGTGGAAAGAGGTTTTGCTATCATTGTTCCTAGGGGGACACCTAAACGCGGGGGTGTCATAGGACTCGGTTTAGGAGTTCTATGATCGCGTATATACTCTTTCTTAAGGGATTTATTCGATGCGTATTGCAGAAGCTTCTTTGACAGAGGTCTGCAGTGTGAGTAGCCATCAACATGATCAGTGGGGGTATTCTTGTTCATCGGGAACTGTTTGGGAGTTGGCCCTTCCATTGGCCAATTTTGGATTAGCAGCAGTGGTTCGAACAGTACTCCTAATATTCTTTGGAATTGCAGAGGTGGTAGTAAGTTGGGATCATTCTCTTTGACCCTTTTTGAGTTGTTCTTTCTGTCGATGGTGTTTATGATCTCTTGCATCATTATGGTCGCATAATCTAGTGGAAGATCATAGTAAACCCCATACATGATGCTCAAGATTTGATGTGAGCTCTGGTCAATACTGCCTATCTTTCCTGTCAGGCATCTGTTAAGAATCGAGAACAAAGTGTTCCACAGAGGTGGTAATCGGCCTCTGCGGAAGTCATTTCTCTTCCGTAGTTGGGTGTTGTACCCAAGCATTTCCACGAATCGACAGAGCTCTTCGTCTGTTGGTTGCTCTGCATAACTCTTCAATCCCAGAAGACCCCTAGTTGGTAGGTTGAATTCAAGTGAGAACATTGTTCTGTTAAACTTGATTTCAAGATGCTCAGATTTATCAGGTCTTGAAATGTACCCTTTGATAAGAGAATCGTCTTTATCAAATCGGCAGCTTTGCCAAAATTGGTTCAAATAGCGGACTGGAATTTTGTTCGGGGTTCTTGATAGTAGAGGGAAGAGGACATGATTCTCCATGATGTTCAGAAGTATGGCATGGGCTTCGCCGAAAGTAGTGGGTGAGGGGACCAAATAGCAGTTGTTGGATTTGATAGGAAGAATGGCTTCGAAATGATCCTTTGCTATAAAGTTTTGCAAGTGAGTCGTCGGAGCAAAGTCTGCTGAGTCCCCGGAATCTTGTTGTTCAATATTTCTTGCAAGGCTGGGGTTTTCAGAATGTTCTGAATGTGTAGGGGAGTGTTCCGGTGAGTTCGCCGGAGAGAGGTCAGAGGATGTAGCTCGAGAAGATGAAGCCATTTGATTTTAAAAATAAGATTTTTGCAAGCTTTTTGCAGGGTTTCGCCGGAGAAGAAGATGAGAGTTTGTAAAAGGTTTTATGAGAGGGTAAGCTTTGTTTTTATAGGATGGTAAAACGGTAGAATTCGAAAGAGTAAAATATATGGCAATGGATTAAAGTTTGGAATCCGCACTCGAGTTTGAGCGGCGGGTTCAACTTTCCAAATAAAAACGTTCCATGTACGCCCAATGAAAATGGGACACGTAGGCCTTGTCAGAATATGACAGGACGTCGTGCGCGGCCCATTAATGCTAGGCGCGTGAGGTTGATTTTATCCATATGAGTTTCACTCGCAGTAAAAGTAACCGTTATTACTACAAAGATGCCCAAGAAATCAGATTGACAGAGCTTCTGTAGTTTACAGAGGCTCTGTGATCTTGAAAATCTTTGATGTTTATCCCTTTTTCATATATCTCATTGTTATCATGACTTCTGTGGGGTTCTTCTTTAACCAAAACATTTGTAAAGGCATTGGAGAGGATAAAATCGGATTTTTGTGAAGAAATTTGCTTCGCAGAGGTTTTGTGGCTCTGTTGGAACTTGCAGAAGTTCTGTGAGGGCCAGCAGAAGCTCTATGAGAGAAAAAATCTCATAACAAAAAATTTATTAGTTTTTTTGATCATCCAATTTTTGATTTGGTTTAAGAGATGTTTTTCGGACATATTTGAAAGTTTGTGTCCGAGAAAACTGTTAAAAAAAACGGTTTGTTCGAGAAGGTCATGGTCTGCGTTTTCGGTTTCCGAGATAACATTCCAAAAGATCGACAGAAGGTTAATTTGTGATCACAGAGCATATTTCCTGCAGAAGCTCTGTTGAGCTCAGCAGAAGCTCTATGACCTTAAATTTCTCCTAATTCGAATTTTGTGAAACTTTTTGAGCTTTTGATTTTTGAAATGTTATTCACAGTATATTTAGGACATATTTGACAATTCTTGTCCTAGAAAATTGTTTTCCAAAAACCTTTTGTGAGAGACATACCTTTTGGTTCTTCTTTTCTCGGCAGTGATATCTGACTTCTGTCGATATGGAGTCATCGACATTTTTCTTTGGCTTTCCTTTGAAAGCTTTATCTCTTTAGATCATTTCAGGGTTCCCTTCTGCTCCCCCTTGATCTAATCACCTCTGTAGATCAAGTATTTTCCTTTTTTCTCCCCCTTGACCTAATCACCTCTGTAGATCAAGTAATTTCCTTTTGCTCCCCCTTGACCTATGCTTGGATCAAAGAATGATAAGTTTTGCATAGAACATAGGTCATGTTTTTCAGAGGTTCTGTAGGGGTCGTCAGAGGTTCTGAGTTGACTTACAGAAGCTCTGTGATTTTAAGAACTATTTAAGGTTTTAAGAATTTACATACAAAAGTAGAATCAATCAAAGCAATAAATTAAGCAATGTATTTACTTGTTATTTACAGAAGATAAAGCTATACTTACAGAGGATTTTCACACCATGTTAATCATTCCTAACTTACCCACCAAGAAGTTGAATCTTTTCTCGTCTAATGCTTTGGTGAATAAGTCAGCGAGTTGATATTCTGTGGGCACGAAATGCATTTCGATTGTACCGTATTCAACATGATGTTTCAAGAAATGATACCTTATATCGATATGCTTGGTTTTTGAGTGTTGCACAGGGTTGGCAGAGATAGCAATAGCACTTTTGGAATCACAGAAGATGGGTATTTTGAACAGAATGTGGCCGTAGTCTTTTAGCTGAGTCTTCATCCATAGAACCTGAGAACAACAGCTAGCGGCAGCAACGTATTCAGCTTCTGCAGTGGATGTGGAGACACAATTCTGCTTCTTGGAGGTCCAAATGACTAGTTTACCACCTACGAATTGACAACTCCCAGAGGTACTCTTTCTGTCGAGCATGCATCCTCCATAGTCTGAATCTGTATAAGCTTTAAGACTAAAACCAGAGTTCTGTGGATACCAGAGACCAAGATTGTTGGTCCCCTTCAGGTATCTCAAGATTCTTTTTACAGCATCATAATGTGATTTCTTTGGATTAGCTTGATAACGTGCACAAAGACATGTGGCATGCATAATGTCAGGTCTGCTTGCTGTTAAGTATAACAGAGATCCAATCATGCCTCTGTAGAGAGTACATTCTACAGAAATACCATTGGAGTCTTCATTGCAGAGGTATCAGAGAGATTATATTTTAAAAGTATGTCAGAGACATATTTGGCTTGATTTATAAAAATTCCCTCTGAAGATTGTTTGACTTGAAGTCCGAGGAAGAATGTTAATTCTCCCATCATACTCATTTCAAACTCACTCTGCATGAGTTTTTCAAAAATTTTGCACTCTTCTGAATTTGTAGACCCAAAAATTATGTCATCTACGTATATTTGTACAAGCATTATCTCACTATTTTTGCGTTTATAGAATAAGGTAGTATCTGTTGTACCTCTGTTGTAGCCATTGACTAGAAGGAAGGTAGAAAGTCGTTCGTACCATGCTCTTGGAGCCTGTTTCAGTCCGTATAGAGCCTTTTCAAGGTAGTATACATGCCTTGGAAACTTTGAGCTTTCAAAACCTGGTGGCTGATTTACGTAAACCTCTTCTTGGATTTCTCCGTTTAGAAAAGCTGATTTTACGTCCATCTGATAGACTTTAAAACCTCTGTGGGCTGCGAAGGCTAAGAATATTATTATTGCTTCGAGACGCGCGACAGGGGCAAAAGTCTCATCGTAGTCTATGCCTTCTTCTTGTCTATATCCTTTTGCTACTAATCTTGCTTTGTTTCTGACGACCACTCCATCTTCATCCTTCTTGTTTCTGTAGACCCATTTAGTCCCAATGGCCTGTTTCCCTCTTGGCAGAGGTACTAAAGTCCATACTCTGTTACGCTCAAATTGCAGAAGTTCTTCTTGCATGGCGTCTACCCAGTTTGGGTCATCTAGGGCTTTAGAAATCTTCTTTGGTTCTATAACACTAATAAAATTTGTAAAGAAACAAAAATTTGCAGTGGCAGACCTTGTTTTTACTGAGTCAGAAGGTTCTCCAATTATTTGGTTTGGAGGATGGCTTTTTGTCCACTGAGTTGTGCGTGGAAGATGATCATCAATGTCATCAAAACTTTCTTCAGAGGCTTCTTGTGTTTCTTCTTGTGCAGCCTCTGATGCTCTTCTTGCCTTGGTAGTTGATTCTACCGTTTGTGGAATGATTGGTACGAGTGGTGGTGGTGTTTGTTCCTCTGAGGATGTATAGTCTTGGTCCTCGATCTCCTCTGTAATTGGTTCTTCTGTGGTTTGTGCAGCTTCTGTGGTCGTTTTTCTTGATGTTTCATCTTCTGCACTTTCTTCTGCTTCGACAATTGCATCTGTAGTATTTATAGAAGAAGATGAAGCATTATTTGGACCAGTTAGAGTCATACCTGTAGGATTTTGTCCGACAGATGATGGTTCTTCAGAAACTCTGATGGTTCCGACAGAAGGATCAATGTCATTGTGGAACATCTCCAAAAATAGAAGATTCAAATCTTCTTTTGTTCTTGAGATGTCAGAGAATTTCCCTTTAATTCCGAGTTCTGTACTTATTTGCTCAGAAGTCATTTGGAATGAATCATCAAAAGAAACATTGATGCTTTCTACAATCTTGTGAGACTTTGTAAGGAATGTTCTGTAGGCTTTGGAAGTGGCAGAGTATCCAATGAATTTGCCTTCATCTGCTTTTACATCAAACTTTCCTCTTGAATCTCTGTCGTTTAAGACGAAGCATTTGCATCCGAATAAATGGAAAAATTTGATGTTTGGCCGCCGTTTGTTAAGCAATTCGTAAGTCGTCTTGAGGTGTCTTTTCACAATGGTTGATCGATTTTGAGTATAACACGCAGTAGAAATTGCTTCTGCCCAAAAGTTCATTGATAATCCGCATGCTGACATCATAGTTCTTGCGGCTTCCACAAGTGTTCGATTCTTTCTTTCGACAACACCGTTCTGTTGTGGAGTGCGAGCTGCAGAGAAGTTCTGTGATATTCCTTCTGTTGAAAGATAGGCTTCAATGACAGAGTTTTTAAATTCTGTGCCATTGTCACTTCTTAACTTCTGTATTCTGCAATTATAAAGAACTTGGATTCTTTTCATTAGATTTATCAATATATTTGGAACATCTGATTTCTTTCTAACGAATTCAACCCATGTGAAACGCGAATACTCATCAATTAGGACAAGTATGTATTTCTTGCCACCTAGGCTCTGTATGGCAATGGGACCGCAGAGGTCGACATGAAGCATGTACAGAGGTCTAGTGCAAGATACATCTGTTTTGCCTTTGTGGGAAGCTCTTTTGAGTTTTCCCATCTCACAGGCAGAACATAAATGATCCTTATTGAATTTAACATTTGGCAAACCTTTAACTAGATCAAGTTTGACCAGTTTTTCCAATGTGTGAAAATTCAAGTGACAGAACCTGTTGTGCCATAACCAGGATTCTTCACTTTTGCAGGCAACAAGGCAAACTTTGTCTTTGTTCTTTGAGTTGAAGTTCATTAGATATAGATCACCTATTCTTTCAGCTCGCAGAAGTTCCATACTTGTTTCTTCACTTTGTAGAGAGCAGAAAGTTCTTTTGAACAACACATTGAATCTTGTATCACAAAGTTGACTTACACTGAGTAGGTTGTGCTTAAGGCCATCCACATATGCAACTTTGTATACAGAAACGTCTTCTTTCCTTATGACTCCATAGCCTTTTATGTGTCCTTTCTTGTTGTCTCCAAAAGTCACAGATCCACCATCTTGTGTTTCTTTGTACGTGGATAGTGCACTTCTGTCACCAGTCATGTGCCTTGAGCATCCGGAGTCTAGATACCAGATTGGCACATACTTCTTCTGCAGGACAATCACAGAGATTTAGGTACCCATATCCATATGGGTCCAATTTTGTTAGAGTTTTTCAAGTTTGCCTTGGCATTCTTGAAATACATTTTGTTCTCTGCAGAAGAGTCAGATTGTCTCTTTGTGGGATTTGACTTTGGAATTGTCGTAGAGAGTAAACAGACTTGACTTGAAAAATGATTATTAAGTTTAGACATAAGATCAAAGCAATGACAGTATTGAATATGAGATGTAATTTGCTTGAACTTTTCATTGAATTTTTTAAACTCAGCCACAGAGGCATTACACTCTTTCTTTACATTAGATTTCCTATTACTAGAAGATCTATGAATACTCGAATGTTGTTTGCAAAAGCTCTGTTTAGGACCTGCCTTCTGTGGGTTGCTTCTGTGGTGAACTTCTTTCATCACTGTCACAGAAGAAAAAGATTTATTAACCTTGGGTTTTGAAAATCTAGAACTTATAGGATCAATAGAGGTCTTCTGTAACTTTTTAAGCTCAGCAGAGGTTTTGATATGTAGATTCAAATTTAGAAAATCTTGGCAGATTGGAATCTCTGTGAGTTTCTCTTTTGGAGAAATAGTTCTGTGAGGAACTTCAGAGGAGAATTTGACATCCTCTGTGTCACAGTGAATTATCCCTGATTTGAAATCAGTCTCTGAGTTATCAGAGGATGAATCGTCCTCGTATACAGAGGTTGAGTCAATTATTTCAATAGAGGCTAGATTTTCTGAGCATGTATCGTACGAGCTTTCTTCCTCTGTAGAATAGTTTTCATAGATTGCAGAGGTTTCTAATAAGATTTCTTCTGTGAGAGTTTTATCTATAGAAGATGTACATAAATTTTCTAAAACGCTTGATTTCCATATTTCCAAAATTTCTTTTTCAATTAAATTTTTAAAGTTTTCTTCTGAAAAAATGGGTTTAAACTCAGGAGCTTCTGCTGATAATTTCTTTTCAACGTTTATCAAACAGACAAAAGCAACCTGTGTTTGGGTCTCTGGTTTACCAAATTTGAAGATACCAATCTGATCTTGTGTTTTCAGATATTTCTTTGGTTTGATACCTCTATTGACAGAGGTTGAAGATGACGAGTCTGTGTTTTCAAACCACACGTTAATCATCTTCTTATGTTTCTTCAAGTAGGGATCCACAGAGATTTTCGCCCGTTTGCTTACAGAGATTAGATTTGGAAAATCTGGTTTGTTTGTTTTTCCAATCACAAATAACGAGGACAGAGGTTTGTTTCTTTTGCCTTCAACACCTAGGGTGATATCATCATACCCTATACCTCGTCTCCCTATTTGTGAGTTTATTTTTTCATAAAATTTCTGTGCATCTTTATAGTTTTTAAGCAAAACTTCTCTTCTGAGTAAATCTTGCCATAATACCTCTCTTTCTCTTTGAAAGTATTCTTTAAGAGCTCTTATGTCAGTAGTTTCGCTCCTTGAAACTGAAAGTTCTTTTGTTTTATCTTTTAAAGTATTGGTTAATTCAGAAATTTGTTTTTTTAAAGGATCTAGAGTTTTGTTCCAATTCTTTTCTATTCTCTCTTTTTCCTCAAAAATCTTTGCTTTTTCTTGAGTGAGAAGCCGTACTTCTCTCTCATTGAAAGTGAGTCTTTTCTGAATACTTTGATTTATCTCTTTCAGTTCAATTAATTCAATGTTTATTCTAAGTGTATTATCATCTACAGAGGTAATACAAGAGTTGGAAATTGAAGTAGATACCTCAGAGTCAGTGCAGGAGTTGACTTCTGCCATGCCACAGAAGAGGGCATTGGCGGTATGTTCATCGTCAGAAGTAGAGTCTGACTGGAAGTCTTCTGTGTTCTCCTCAGAATGTCCTTTTGCCATTAAGGATTTTTGAGCATAATATTCGGCTTTCTTTTTGTAGAAAGCAGATTCCCTCTGTGGACGATTTGATCTGCTTTTGCATTCATTCGCAAAATGGCCTGGTTTTCCGCAGTTAAAACACCCTTGAGGAGTGTTTCCTGTTCGATCATTGGACTTCTGTAGGTCTCCGCCTTTCTCTGATCTACATTCATTTGCATAGTGACCAGGTTTGCCGCACTTGTAGCATTCTTGCTGCGTGTGGCTTACCGAGTCATCTGACCTCTGTCGGTCATTTCCTCTGTAATTTCTATCGCTTGACCTCTGTCGGCCACTTGATTCTTCTCCTCTTCTGTCATCTCTTCTGTTGTCTCTTCTGTCATCCTGGTTGTCTCTATCATATCTTTCATTTCCGGAACCTCTTCTGTTTCCTCTGAACTCTTTTGTCAATAGAGCTAAAGATTTAGCTAGTGACGCAAGAGTTATTTCCTTTTCTGCTTGCTCTTCTTCTTCACTGTCAATTATCACCATCTTCTTCTTCTCCTTCTTCTTCTCCTCTGTGGCTTTATCATTTCTTGGTCTCTGTGCATCCTCTTTAGTTTTACTAACCAATGCATATGGTGCAATGGTTAGTGTTTTAGCCTGTGCTATCTGAGGTTCTTGTGCGGCTAATGTTCCGTAAAGATCAGAGAGAGTCCAAGTGTCTAGATCCTGATTTGTCTGTAGGGACATAGACAGCTGGAGCCATTCTTCATTTAGACTTTTTAAAAACATGACATTGTTTTCTTCAGAAGTTCTGTCAATGCCTGATTTTCTGCACTTGTTGATTAGAGAGTTGAATCTGTCGTATGTTGTTTGCAGAGATTCTGTTGCAGAGGCTCTGAATGCATGATATTCATTGATGTACTGTGCTCTTCGGTTTTTTTGTGTTTTAGCACCTCCTTCCAACTGTCTTTCCAGTTCTTTCCACAGATCATGCGCTGTTTCACATGAATCCAAGGATTGAAAGAGTTCGTTGGGTATTGCCATAATTAATGTCCTCTTGGTTTTCTGAGCAACTTCATCTTCTGCTTTATCTTCGGTTGACCACTCCCCTTTTGGCTTTGGTTTTTGATGTTCGGGGATTTTGGCAGATTCAGCAGTAGCAGGTATACGAGGTACTACTGTCATGGGAATAGGAGGAGGATTGTACAGATATTGTACTTGATTTTTTTCAGTGCCCTCGAAAAAATGGACCATTCTTATTTTCCACTGAGGATATTCATCTCGAAGGAGAGTAGAAGGTTTAGTGAGAGAACCAGTAGTAAAGAAATTATTTGTATTTGTCATTTGAAGATTTTAGAAAGAAAGTATGACTAAAGAGTTACTTCGATGAGCTTGAAGATTTTCTGGGTTTAAGCAGTTTCCAGACACAATTTTAAATCTCAATAATATCTATCACGAGTCTTGATAAGTGGATCACTTGATATTGAAAATCAAGGAAGGCTCTGATACCAATTGTTGGTTCCCAGATACACTTAATCAAGATTAACAATCTATTAGTGAAGTTTAGAGTTTGATGCGGAAGCGTATTAAACTAACAGATATGTTTGATAGATATTAGAACGCACATATATAAAGAAAACAGTAAAGAATGAAAAGGATTTCTTGAACAGTTACTGTTATTCAATATATAATAACAACACGAAGAACAGATTAAGAACTGTTGGTGTGTGTGAGAATATAACACTCAGATATTTGACAATAAAGCTTGAGAGTATTAGTGATTCCTTGTGTATTCGTCCTTAGGAAGATCTCAACATGAGACTTCCTTTTATACTACTCTTAGAAGACTATGAAGTAGGTCACTGTTCCTTTTACGGCATGAATAGTAAACTGGATGGTGTGAACAGTGGACTGGATGGTGTGAGCAGTTGTTTGAGCCATGCGCATTTAATGGAGCAGATGTACTTTTGGTAAATGCATTAAATGGCGCAGACGTCTATTTTGTACCTTGCCCTATTGAGTCCACTTAGAGCTTGACACGTGTTTTGATAGTACTTTTCCATGCAAGTTGATGAACGTATCCAGTAATATCTTCCAAGTCTTCATTGAGGACCACAGAGGCTCTGTAATGAATTACAGAGGTTCTGCGGTCTGGTCCTCTGTGAAGCAGTCTTCGCCGGATTCCGAGTCTTTGGTCTTCTTTGTGCGTATGACAGAGCTTCTGTAGGAAGCCTCTGCTGCTTCTGTAGCTTCTTGACCTTGATTTCTCGGTAATGTCGGCAGAGCCTCTGTAAGAGGCTTTCTTCACTTAGCCTATTTTTCACTACCTCTAAATACTTCTATGTTTAGGAAGATTGAAGCTAACATACTTCTCCCGTTCACTATACTCAACCCGATGATACTTCAACAAGACCCGAATCTGCAACTACCGATATTCCGACAACTCCTCTGCAACCGACAACTTCTGATCTTCCTCCCCCTCCTCAGCAACAAATCCGTTGGGAGAAGATCACTATACTTATTCCTCATCTGGAGGAATCCTTGAAGAAGCTATTTGTACACAAGCTGCGCACGATCGAGCCGACCTTCTGTCTTGATATTTACAACTACAACCACGAATTCCAACGCCGATACATCAGCGCTATGAAGCGGTGTCTTCCAGTCAGCTATGTCAGAACCAAACATCAGATCACAGAGGTACTCAACATCGAATCACGCCGCATCATGAAAATTGTCTATCTAGTGTTCACCGTCCGCCGAGAAGATGGTAACGAATGGAAATTTTCTGAAGCCGACTTCAAGCACCTCCGACCTTTTGACTTCCTGGCCATATTGAAAGACCTTCGCACGAGAACCATCCGACCACTTCAAGTTACAAAGGCGCTCGAATTTGTTCGTCGATTCCTTGTCTGAACCATAATGATGTCATACTTTACGCACATCCAAATGGCAATCGAGAACAGAGGGAAGAAGGTAAATCTGATTAAGCCGAATCTGAATGCACCTGAGTTGATTATGTATCCCGAGAACGCTATGCTTCTAGAACCAGAATTTGGGATCGTCTACCTCAACGAGCAAAAGGAGAAGAAATTTCTGCGATTCAGTCAGGTTGAAAGATTCTGTGACGGCACGCTCTACAAAGTTCAAGTTGCTCTTCGAAAGATCATCCAGCACGAGTCTGAAAATCCAAAGCGTTCATATGTTCCTAATTCGAATGAAATCAATGCTCGGAATGCTTTGGAAATGGTTGAAGATCGCATTGACTACCGCCGCGCAATCAGATGGTTCGAGATACACTTCGCGCTCCGCAAAAGATACGTGGAGAACTGGCGCCAAATCGAACTTCAAATCAAAGGGGGAGATTGTTAGGGCAGTTAATTGGTTGATTAGAAGTTCAAGGGTCTATTTGTATTTCTTTAAACATGGTCTAGTTAGTGAACGGGCCGTGGGCTTGTTAACCACGGGCCCGCATATATATTGTAATCTAGCTTCAGAAAAACAAGCTAGTTGTCTCATTTGCTTTCATTCATTCGTATTATAATTCTCTCATATTGAAAGCATAATACAGGGATGAGCAGTTGAAATCATTACTCATATTGTTTATCTATTCGATTTCGTAATTGTTGCACGGATCTGGAACTAACAATGTTAACAAATATTGGGGACTTGGTTATGAAAATCCTAAACATTTGACTAAAGTTAGCAAATCTTTGCCAACATTATATGATTTTAGATGCTTAAGATTTGCTAGATATTATCCTGAATTTGAACTCTTTTGGACAAATGATGAAGAAATCAAAAAGGAGGAAGTCACCAAAAGAAGAATTACAAAGAAAATGCAACTTTCTTTTTGTTACACAAATGAGACTTTAAAGTATCAAAAGAATCCGCATGGAAAACTTCCGAACGGCTATTTTGATATATATGCTACAAAACCAAATTGCGAAAAACCTATTGAAGCAAAAAGATACGTTCCACCTTTGGTTCTAGTAGGAAGAATATGTGAACTAGAGAAATCTATTCTAGAACAAAGGATACAGTTTGAACTTGAAAAAGATTTTCTTTTAACTTCTTATTCAACTATCTTTAAGGAACTATCTTCAAGCTTCAAGACAGAATTGGAAAAGGAGAAATCTGTTTATGAAAGATCTTTGATTAAAAAGTTTTCGGACTCTTCCAAGTTTGCATTTGATGCAAAACAAAAAGTTGATCAAAAGTGTCTCCAACTTTCAAAGAAAGTATCGGATTTTGAGAAACTTTTACTCTCCGAAAATAATCAGTTCGAAAGCGAGAAAGCAAATTTTATAAAAGAAAGCAAAATTCTCGAAGAAAAGATTGATGTACTTTCTCAAAATGTAAAGACATTGGAAAATACTTTAGAAAAAGAAAGAAAAACTTTCACAAGTAATATAAAGATGCCTGTTGTTGAGAAAGCATTCAATCTTGAGCGTGAACAATTCGAGAACGAGAAAGTTATTTTTGAAATTGAAAGACAATCCTTTGAGGATAAAATAAAAGAGATTTCTCAAGACATAAATGAATTGGAAAATGCTTTGGATAAAGAGAGAAAAGAGTTTGCTTTTCAAACATGGTGTACTCCTGAGAATTCATCGTTTTCTAAAAATGATTTTGAAGTTCACAATATTGATTCAGATTCTGATTGTGATGATTTTCATACTGAACAAGTCTCTAAAGAAAAATCAAAGTCTGTGGTAAATGATAAAGGAAAAGCTGGTGTGTTTGATTTCTCAAAGAAACTTCCAGACCATGCTGATTTTATTTTTACAAATGAAAAACAACCAAGTACTTTTTGCAAAGGAGAATCTTCAAAATCAAAGAAAGAACATAATTCTGAAAAACCCGTTGTTAAAAAGAAAAAGAACAAACAGTCAAAGAAAAACACTTCTCACAGTTCTAAAGGTTCTAACTCTAAATTTTCTGGTTTTTCAGATAGTTCTGTGAATGTGAAGAACGAAAGGAAAGAATGGCGGGTAAAGCAAACACCGACTTCAACGACCAAACAGAATGATAAAAACAATAGTTTTTCTAAGAATAAACAATTTGGTACGAATAATAAACAAGCTCTTGTAACACATTACAAGCGTTATTCTAATGACCAATTGTTGAATTTTGCAAATGACGAATGTTTTTGTTCTGTTTGTGGTCGAAATAGTATGTTTGCTATACCTGGTTCTTGTTGTTGGTACAACTCATATTTTGTACCATATACTTTCACTCGTAAATCTGCTTTCACAAAGAAAAAGAGATCACCAAATTCCAAAAAGGGATCTCAAGCAACTAACGAAAAAGGACCCATCTTTAAATGGGTACCTAAAACTGTTTAATCTGGTTGATTGAAGAAAAGTAAGTTATGGTACTTAGATTCCGGATGTTCGAAACATATGATGGGTCAACGAGATATGCTATCTAACTTTGTTGAAAAAGATCTTGGACGTGTAAGATTTGGGAACAACCAGTTTGCACCGATAAAAGGGTTTAGAGATATAGTCCAAGATAACCTTACAATCAAGAAGGTTAGTTATGTTGAAGGACTGGGACACAACCTATTCAGCATAGGACAGTTTTGTGACAAAGATTTGGAGGTGAGTTTTAAAGCAACAAAATGCTGTGTTAAGACTAATAAAGGGAAAGAACTTCTTGTCGGCATACGAAAGTCCAATCTTTACATAATCAATATGTCCTCACTTAAGCCTGAAAATGAAGTGTGTCTTATTTCAAAGGCTTCAGAACAACAAAGCTGGCTATGGCACCGACGCTTATCACATCTGAATTTTCGTTATATTCAGAAACTGGTGTTAGGCGATCTTGTTCGGGGTCTTCCAGTCTTGAAGTTCAATGTTGAGAATCTATGTCATGCTTGAGAGAAAGGTAAGATGAAGAGGGTTCCTCATAAGCCAAAACCTGAACCAACAACAAAAAGCATTCTTGAGCTAATTCATGTCGATTTATGCGGACCAATGAGGACGGAAAGAATTAGTGGTAGAAAATATGTACTGTGATTGTTGATGATTTTTCACGATACACGTGGGTGGAGTTTCTTCGAACAAAAGATGAAACTCTAGAAAATCTGATCAATGTCATCAAGTCAGCTCAAAACAATATGCAACTATCTGTTAAAATCGTTCGTTCGGATAATGGCACAGAATTCAAAAACAGAGTCTTGGGAGATTTCTATGAATCAAACGGGATTATTCAACAATTTTCTGTGGCCAGAACTCCTGAACAGAATGGTGTTGTAGAACGACGTAACCGAACGTTAGTCGAGTCTGCAAGAACGATGCTGGCTTATTCTGATCTACCATTATATCTTTGGGCTGAAGTTGTCGCAACCGCATGTTACACTCAGAATCGTTCAGTAATTCATCGCCGGTTTAGTAACACTCCATATGAGATAATGAACAACCGGAAGCCAACCTTAAAGCATCTTCTAGTCTTTGGTTGCAAATGCTATGTATTGAACGACAAGGAGAATCGGAACAAGTTCAGTCTGAAAGCAGTTGATGGAATCTTTGTCAGATACTCTTTCTCCGCGGATTCATATCGAATATATTTGAAGTAGTCCAGAATAGTCATTGAGAGTGTTAATGTCAAATTTGATGAGCATAACGAATTGGCTTCTGATCGTAACAATTTAGAACCCGTGTTAACCGGAATTTTAGCTTCTGAACAATACAGTTCAGAACCTGTTCCAAAACCGAATCAGGATCAACCTTCAACTTCTAAATCTCAATTAGTTGATGATCTTGATTATTTGTTTGATGATTTTTATGATGAATATTTTGGTACTAACAAATCTTCTAACGTTCTTAACAGGAATGAACCCGCATCTATAACAATTTCCGCTGTTGTTCCTACTTCTGATACAGATGCAAATCAATCAACAACGATTGACATTTCATCTCCTGTTCAAGACACTCCTGTACCAAATGTGAATTCCACACCACAACCTATTCCTACAAATGTAGGAAGTTCAACACAAAACACAGATTCTTCAGTGAATGTTACAACTACTCCTCCGGAAATTCCAAGTGCTGAAGTAGAAGTACCAGTAGCTGAACAAGAAATGAATGCTTCTCTCGACGATGTTCAAACATCATGCGTTCCACACCCGCATTCAACTAAATGGATGAAGGCTCATCCTATTAGTAAAATAATAGGTGACCCTAGTTCACCAGTTCAAACGCGTTCGTCAGCTCTAATGGCTACGGCTAATGTCACACCCCGCTAAAGCAGAAACACGAGATGTACAGCTCAAGTTTCATAGCAAAAGTTACAAGATCACACCAACCATCAAAATACATTCAAAAATTACAACATTGTCTTTTACAAACGTTTTACGAAAAGGGAAATGAACATAATTTAAAAACATAGAAAGCTTCCACACGCGTAGCCTTCCTAAGTTCCAACCTTAAGGACGTTCACCTGAAAAGCATGTCAATAAAAGGTCAACTAATGCACTAGTTGGTGAGATCACAGGTTTTATGAGTCCAACAAGGTTTGCCATAGAAATAGTTTTAATCCGCACAAGTGGATAAGTTAACCGGTTACAAAAACACTTGTTCAAGGTAATTGTATGTATAATGTTTAAGTTATGAGCCCGTTACCCGACCTATATGACAGAATGCCCCTCCGCATGTTCTATCGCCAACAATGCGTAAATACAAACAATAATTATGCACTCAAACAAGCGCGACTTGTGAGTGGGGTGTCAACCAAATAGCGCTATCCATAATTACCAACGGCTCAATACATGAGTTAAACGGGTAACGTAGATTAAACGGGGACTTAGTACGATAGAGAAAACTCAAACTTACAACATGCACAAAACATACATACCATAGAGCATAAGCAAGTATAGCAAGATTAGCATTTCCAAGAAAACGAGACAACCGGTGCGTAAAATAATTGTAGTAACAACATGTTTTTCACCCCAAAATATGTAAAATATTGAAAAGGGGCTGTGAACTCACTTGATGCACGATGAAACTCCGGGAATCTCCCACAAAATACCTCGGTGTGATCCTACTTCGAACCTACGAACGTAAGGTCACTAGTGAGTTTTAAATCTTAAAGGTTCGGTAGGTTAACTATCCAAATCGTCATAAAATGCCTTGGTTGTGATTAAAATTATAATTTATATGGAGTTAACTGAAATTAGTAATCAAAACATATATTCTTCATGCTTGTTAGATTGACGTTACCACAATTTCGCCACAACAAGTAACGAAAAGGGTCTAAAATTAAAAGTTATATATACTACATATATATACCGCAATTTCATCATAAGAATGATGAAAAGGGTTCAAAATGTAAAGTTAAAGTATAAAAGGTATAAACATATAATATATATATATACCACAATTTCATCATAAGAATGATGAAAAGGGTTCAAGAGTTAGCTTTTAACTATAGTAAGAAAATTGTCTTTTGCTATTCAAATTTTGGTGTCACTTTCTGTCCATTTTTGGATAACTTCCAGGCATATTTAGGTCAGGATATTTTATGTGCAAGTAGTTTAATGAGTTAGGAAACTTTTTACATAAGTTTCATAATTTTTAGAGGTGGTTAAGTACATGAAATAATTCTTGACGTAAAATCACTACAGAAAGTTTTGCTGTTTGCGCACTTTTTTTGTGAAGACTGTTTGGTAGACGAAATATTTGAGTTTTTGAGTGAAACCACTTGGGTTCGAAACCTAACTCATAAAAATAAATTCCAGAAAAATAATCACTTAATTTAGAATATTATTGAGTGAGATGTGACATTTTTAAGAGAGGTGCAGAATCTGGCAGCAAGCTGTCAAAACCAAACTTTATGCATGTGCATTTTTCTGTCTTTTTATTTGAAATTCTTATTCCTCTTGCATGCAATCCGATTTGACTCATCCCCATACAAATAATTTCAGTTCTAAAACATGTTTTTAAACCATTTAAACTACATTCATGCTATCCATCAACTCATCTTTTATAAAACTTTGAAAATGGGTCTTTTTGAAGATTGCTTGGTGTTTATGCCAAGAACTTCTTCATGCAACTTAAAATTGTATATTTTTAGCTCATGCATGTTGATTTAAACATATTTTTAGTGGATTCAAAGAGCTACTCATGAAATCCTTGGACCAAAAAGTATGGATCTTCAAGAAAACTACATACATGCAAGTTAAGAACCCATCTTTGATCTTAACATAGGTTTGATCATGGATTTACCACCTGTTTAGTAACATGAAAGTGTTATGGTGGTGAATCTACAAACATTAAGATGTGTAGAGATGATTCTTAACAAAGTTTAAAGAAAAAAAATGTAGAAGAAGATGAAGAACATTCATAAAAAGAAAAGTGCAAAAATGAAAATTAGAACAAAAGGGGGTGTGTGGATTTCATCCAACACACATGTATTTACCTTGAACACTTGAATCTCTTGAAGGAGATGTGTTTTAGGGGCTGAAGTTATGGTTCTTCTTGAGAGAATATGGATGGAGTTTGAGAGAGAAAAGAGAGAAAGTCTAGAGTGAGAATTTAGAGAGAGAGAGTGAAGTTGCAAATGAAATGGAAATGAGAAGAGAAAATATAAAATGGGGTAAAGGGGAGAGGGTGGTGGACGGTTTTGGGGAGAGAGAAGAGAGAGATGGTGTATAAAATTGGAAGTAATAAAATGATGATGTCTTTGATTTTACTTTTATTCTTATTTTTATTTTATTTTAACTCTAGAATTTGAATTATTAAACAACCCATTTAACATCATAATAATACATGTTTTATTTTATTAGTATTGTTTTGCAAGTGTACATATGTATTTGTATTTAGGAAATTTGAATTGGCATTTTATGAGATTATGGATAATTCCCTAATTTGAGGGGTTTCTAGGCAAAATTTCTCAAATTTTCCTACTGTACTGAGTTTACCGCTAAAATTGAACTGTGTGAACTATGATGTGAATAACTGAAATGTTCAGTGCAGTTCTAACCTGAGGTGTAAATTTGACAGTTGTCACAGTCTCCCCCGGTTAAAAGAATTTCGTCCCGAAATTCAAGAGTTACCAGCTTTAACAGGTTTACTAGCGAAAAGATGAGGATACTTATGCATCATGTAATCCTCTCGTTCCCAAGTGTACTCAGGCCCACGCCTTGTGTTCCAATGGACTTTTACTATCGTAATCTTGCTTCGTTTAAGACGCTTGACCTCCCTATCAAGTATCTCAATTGGTTCCTCTACGATGTGCAGCTTATCGTTGATTTGGACTTCTTCCAAAGGCACGGTTATTGCTTCGTCGGCTAAACATTTCTTCAAGTTTGACACATGAAACGTGTTGTGGATAGCACTTAACTCCATTGGCAAATTCAATTTGTATGCTACTGGACCAATTCTTTCTGTGATCTTGAACGGTCTAACATATCGAGGGCTCAACTTTCCTCTTTTCCCAAACCAAACTGTTCCCTTCCAAGGGGATACTTTTAGAAAAACTCTATCTCCAACTTGGAATTCTAAAGGCTTCCTTCGATTGTCCGCATAGCACTTCTGACGATCTTGAGTTGCTTTAAGCCTATATCTGATAATTGCAATCTTGTCAGTGGTTTCTTGAACAATATCCGGACTAGATAGCTGTCTATCTCCAATCTCCAACCAACAGAGAGGTGATCGACACTTGCGTCTATATAGAGCTTCATATGGCGCACACTTAATACTGGTGTGATAGCTATTGTTGTAGGAAAACTCAACTAACGGTAAGTGGTTATCCCAACTTCCTCCAAAGTCTATCACACATGCTCGAAGCATGTCCTCCAACGTCTGAATGGTTCGCTCACTCTGGCCGTCCGTTTGAGGATGATAGGCCGTGCTCAAATTCAACTGCGTACCTAACGCTTTTTGAAGTGACTGCCAAAATCGAGATGTAAAACGGCTATCTCTATCTGAAATGATAGAAACAGGGACTCCATGTCGCGTGACGATTTCCTTGATGTAGATCTGAGCAAGCTTCTCCATCTTGTAGTCTTCCCGAATAGGTAAGAAATGTGCAGACTTCGTAAATCGATCTACTATAACCCAAATCGAATCGTGCCCTCTTGCCGTTCTCGGAAGTTTGGTTATGAAATCCATAGTGATTTGCTCCCATTTCCACTGGGGAATCTCCGGTTGTTGCAGCAACCCAGATGGATTTTGATAAACAGCCTTGACCTTTGAGCAAGTTATGCATTTCCCTACATACAAGGCGATATCCTTCTTCATTCCTGGCCACCAATAGTATTCCATTAAATCCTTGTACATCTTATATGCTCCTGATTGAATTGAGTACCAAGATTTATGAGCCTCCTCCAAAATCATTTCCCGTAGGTTTTCAGTCTTTGGAATCCATACTTTGTCCTTAAAGTAACGTACTCCATCAGTCTTAGTTTCAAATCTCGTCTCTAAACCATGAAGAGTCTCATCCTTCAGGTTTTCAGACTTCATTGCTTCGATTTGAGCTTTGAAAATCCGAGTCTTTAAACTTGTTTATACAAGTGCTACCATTGCTCGTACACATGAAGGTTTTACCCTTTCCTTCCTACTCAGGGCATCGGCTACCACATTGGCCTTACCTGGGTGGTAACGTATCTCACAATCTGGTTGTTGCAGCAACCCAGATGGCTTTTGATAAACAGCCTTGACCTTTGAGCAAGTTATGCATTTCCCTACATACAAGGCGATATCCTTCTTCATTCCTGGCCACCAATAGTATTCCATTAAATCCTTGTATATCTTATCTGCTCCTGGGTGAATTGAGTACCTAGATTTATGAGCCTCCTCCAAAATCATTTCCCGTAAGTTTTCAGTCTTTGGAATCCATACTCTGTCCTTAAAGTAACGTACTCCATCAGTCTTAGTTTCAAATCTCGCCTCTAAACCATGAAGAGTCTCATCCTTCAGGTTGTCAGACTTCATTGCTTCGATTTGAGCTTCGAAAATCCGAGTCTTTAAACTTGTTTGTACAAGTCCTACCATTTCTCGTACACGTGAAGGTTTTACCCTTTCCTTCCTACTCAGGGCAACGGCTACCACATTGGCCTTACCTGGGTGGTAACGTATCTCACAATCGTAGTCGCTAAGCAGTTCTACCCATCTTCTTTGCCTCATATTAAGCATCTTCTGATCAAAGATGTGCTGAAGACTCTTGTGATCAGTGAAAATAGTGCACTTGGTACCATATAGATAATGTCTCCATATCTTTAGAGCGAATACCATAACTCCGAGTTCCAAATCGTGCGTGGTATAGTTCTTCTCATGAACTTTTAATTGTCTCGAGGCGTATGCTATCATCTTATCATTTTGCATGAATACGCAACCTAATCCCTGATGTGATGCGTCACAATACACCACAAAATTTTCCGTTCCTTCCGGTAAAGCTAAGATCGGTGCATTGCACAACTTCTTCTTCAAAAGTTGAAACGCTTCTTCTTGCGAAACTCCCCAAACGAAATCCCTATCCTTTTGGGTTAACGCGGTGAGGGGTTTAACAATACTAGAGAAATTCTCGATGAAACGCCGATAATAACCTGCCAAGCCTAGAAATTGGCGAATTTCCGTTAGAGTCTTTGGGGCTTCCCATTTCCGAATGGCTTCCACTTTAGTCGGGCCCACACGAATCCCTTTCTCTCCAATCACGTGACCTAAGAAGTGTACTTCTCGAATCCAAAATTCGCACTTAGAGAATTTGGCATACAATTTTTGCTCCTTGAGAAGTTCTAAAATCACTTTTAGATGCTGCTCGTGATCCTTGTTACTCCGAGAGTAGATCAATATATCGTCGATGAATACAATCACAAACTTATCAAGGTATGGTCTACATACCCTATTCATTAGATCCATAAACACAGTTGGCGCGTTCGTCAATCCAAATGGAATGACTAAAACTCATAGTGTCCATAGCGAGTCCTAAAAGCTGTTTTAGGAATGTCCTCCTCACGGACTCTCAACTGATGATATCCTGATCGAAGGTCAATCTTCGAGAAGTAAGTTGCACCCTGCAACTGGTCGAACAAATCGTCTATTCGAGGGAGAGGATATCGGTTCTTGATTGTCAACTTATTTAGCTCCCTATAATCGATGCACATTCGAAATGATCCATCCTTCTTTTTAACGAACAGAATCGGGGCTCCCCAGGGTGATGAACTTGGGCGAATGAATCCCTTATCCAAAAGTTCTTGAAGTTGACTCGACAACTCTTGCATTTCGGCAGGTGCTAACCGGTATAGGGCCTTAGCTACTGGCGCTGCTCCGGGTATGAGATCGATCTGAAATTCGACTTGTCTCGGTGGGGGAAGTCCAGGAAAATCGTCTGGGAACACTTCTGGGTGATCCTTTACCACAAGAATATCTTGGATTCTCCTCTCCTCGGACTTCTTCTCTTCCACGAGTGCCAGAAATGCAACACACTTCTTTCTCAAATACTTATGGACCTTCATACACGATACTATCCTTAGTTCCTTTCCAGCTCTATCTCCTTGCACAACAAGGGTTTCTCCGCCTTGTAATGGTAACCTGACAGTCTTTTCAAAACAACTAACCTCTTCTCGGTTCTTGGATAACCAATCCATGCCTATCACTACGTCAAAACTCCCCAACTCAATAGGTATAAGATCAACGCTAAAAGTTCTATCGGCTAATTTCAAGGTACAGCCTAAGATTACATCCTTAGCCTCTAATTCACATCCATTAGCAACCTCAACAATATAAGCATTCGGCATCTTCGTAGATTTTAGATTGATCAAAGACCTAAACTCTAACGATACAAAGCTCCTATCGGCTCCAGTGTCAAATAATACTGATGCATAGTGGTTGTTTAGAAGAAACGTACATGTCACTACGTTGGGGTCCCGGCGTGCTTCGTCAGCTCCAATGACGAATGCCCGTCCTCGAGCTTGGCCTCCTTGATTTCCTTGATTGACCTGCTTTGCCCGGTTCCCATTATTGTTTTTGTTCGGCCTCCTACCCAACCTTGGGCACGTATTCCGGAAGTGATCCTGAATTCCGCACTCGAAGCATGCCATTCTCCCTTCATTGTGACCCTTTTCCATCCTACAGAACTTGGTGTAATGACCCACTTGTTTACAATTGCCACAAACAGGGCAGGCTCCTTCATGATAGCAGTTACATTTGTTACAGTTTGGGTGTGGACCATTGAACTGCCTAAAGTCCTGAGCCTTTACTCCGAAATTTCTCACTACCTTCCTATCCGTGCTCCCGATAACATCAAGATAAAAATTTATTCCTATTTTTAGATAATGCCGCTAATACCAAAATTTCGAGGTTAATCCTACATCAATACTAAAGTTTTTAGATCTAATACGACCAATCACATAAAATTACCCAAAATACTAAGTTCATAATAACCACAAGAAAATGTTTTCCTTTGAACCGAAAAGTCTTATCAAAAACTGCCAAACTATTAATCATCCTAATCAAAACCATCCCAAATACACAACTATCAAGATCATCAACACAAGTATAGCGAGTACTACTCCTCCAATCACGCATGCAAGCTCCGCCCTCATCGCGGTCCACCTAACCGTCCTAACGCTCTCCAAAACCTGGGTCGAAACATTGGGCAATAGGTGTGTTAGCTCCACCAGTTCTATTAAGACCTGTCCCTGGTAAGTTACCCTCACCTGACAGCCGTGTAGTTCGGTCGTCATTGCCCTTAAGTGCTGCTCTTCCGCCCAAGACATTCCGGACACTCGTCCGATTGGCATGCCGGTGATTATACGCGGCGGCTCCGGTACCTCCGGACGTTCTGACCTAAGCGTTACTCGTCTCAGGATCGGGGCGCTTTTTCTCGCCGTTTGCCTAATACGAGGCCCTCTTGGGTTCGGTTGGACAATTATTGGGGTCGGTCGGGGTAGTACCGAGGTCGATGACACTCTCGGTCCGTCGTAAGGATCTCGCTCGCTTGACACCTCTTGATCCGATTCAGTGTTCCTAGGATCCTCATCTTCCCAGATACTCGGTGGGTTGACTCGCGGTCGACCAGTGATACAACCCGACTCGTCGGCCGAGTAAGAAGAGTGAGAGTGCGACGAAGATAATGACATAGTGATACTGAGGCAAAAGTGTACTTAGTCACTAAGCGTACAAGTGTAATGTCTATCCTACGCAATATCTACACACTATGTGTGCTACTAGAGAGTGCAAGTAAAAATCGACATACTCCGACTATAACCATTTCTAGTCTCGCATTAACCTTCCTTAATCGAACATAGGTGATCAGGCTATGTTTAATTAAAGTCTGTTAATACCATTCTAGACTTAGTTATACTAGTAGTAGGTTCAGTAATTTGAGTGTTATTTCCCATTTTTGGCTATAGTTGTAGTTTTCCAAAGGAAAACCGGTATTCTCTATAACCTTTAGCTCTGATACCAAATCTGTCACACCCCGCTAAAGCGGAAACACGGGATGTACAACTCAAGTTTCATAGCAAAAGTTACAAGATCACACCAACCATCAAAATACATTCAAAAGTTTACAACATTGTCTTTTACAAACA
The DNA here is from genome assembly GCA_033807775.1 of Saussurea involucrata. Taxonomy (NCBI): domain Eukaryota; kingdom Viridiplantae; phylum Streptophyta; class Magnoliopsida; order Asterales; family Asteraceae; genus Saussurea; species Saussurea involucrata. Next base: position 263,819,973 of record CM066321.1, read on the forward strand.
TTTTACGAAAAGGGAAATGAACATAATTTAAAAACATAGAAAGCTTCAACACGCGTAGCCTTCCTAAGTTCCAACCTTAAGGACGTTCACCTGAAAAGCATGTCAATAAAAGGTCAACTAATGCACTAGTTGGTGAGATCACAGCTTTTATGAGTCCAACAAGGTTTGCCATAGAAATAGTTTTAATCCGCACAAGTGGATAAGTTAACCGGTTACAAAAACACTTGCTCAAGGTAATTGTATGTATAATGTTTAAGTTATGAGCCCTTTACCCAACCTATATGACAGAATGCCCCTCCGCATGTTCTATCGCCAACAATGCGTAAATACAAACAATAATTATGCACTCAAACAAGCGCGACTTGTGAGTGGGGTGTCAACCAAATAGCGCTATCCATAATTACCAACGGCTCAATACATGAGTTAAACGGGTAACGTAGATTAAACGGGGACTTAATACGATAGAGAAAACTCAAACTTACAACATGCACAAAACATACATACCATAGAGCATAAGCAAGTATAGCAAGATTAGCATTTCCAAGAAAACGAGACAACCGGTGCGTAAAATAATTGTAGTAACAACATGCTTTTCACCCCAAAATATGTAAAATATTGAAAAGGGGCTGTGAACTCACTTGATGCACGATGAAACTTCGGGAATCTCCCACAAAATACCTCGGTGTGATCCTACTTCGAACCTACGAACGTAAGGTCACTAGTGAGTTTTAAATCTTAAAGGTTCGGTAGGCTAACTATCCAAATCGTCATAAAATGCCTTGGTTGTGATTAAAATTATAATTTATATGGAGTTAACTGAAATTAGTAATCAAAACATATATTCTTCATGCTTGTTAGATTGACGTTACCACAATTTCGCCACAACAAGTAACGAAAAGGGTCTAAAATTAAAAGTTATATATACTACATATATATACCGCAATTTCATCATAAGAATGATGAAATAGGTTCAAAATGTAAAGTTAAAGTATAAAAGGTATAAACATATAATATATATATATACCACAATTTCATCATACGAATGATGAAAAGGGTTCAAGAGTTAGCTTTTAACTATAGTAAGAAAATTGTCCTTTGCTGTCCAGATTTTGGTGTCACTTTCTGTCAATTTTTGGATAACTTCCAGGCATATTTAGGTCAAGATATTTTATGTGCAAGTATTTTAATGAGTTAGGAAACTTTTTACATAAGTTTCATAATTTTTATAGGTGGTTAAGTACATGAATTAATTCTTGACGTAAAATCACTACAGAACGTTTTGCTGTTTGCGCACTGTTTTTGTGAAGACTGTTTGGTAGACGAAATATTTGGGTTTTTGAGTTAAACCACTTGGGTTCGAAACCTAACTCATAAAAATAAATTCTAGAAAAAGAATCACTTAATTTAGAGTAATATTGAGTGAGATATGACATTTTTAAGAGAGGTGCAGAATCTGGCAGCAAGCTGTCAAAACCAAACTTTATGCATGTGCACTTTTCTTTGTCTTTTTATTTGAAATTCTTATTCCTCTTGCATGCAATCCGAGTTGACTCATCCCCATACAAATAATTTCAGTTCTAAAACATGTTTTTAAACCATTTAAACTACATGCATGCTATCCATCAACTCATCTTTTATAAAACTTTGAAAATGGGTCTTTTTGAAGATTGCTTGGTGTTTATGCCAAGAACTTCTTCATGCAACTTAAAATTGTATATTTTTAGCTCATGCATGTTGATTTAAACATATTTTTAGTGGATTCAAAGAGATACTCATGAAATCCTTGGACCAAAAAGTATGGATCTTCAAGAAAACTACATGCATGCAAGTTAAGAACCCATCTTTGATCTTAACATAGGTTTGATCATGGATTTACCACCTTTTTAGTAACATGCAAGTGTTATGGTGGTGAATCTACAAACATTAAGATGTGTAGAGATGATTCTTAACAAAGTTTAAAGAAAAAAAAAATGTAGAAGATGATGAAGAACATTCATAAAAAGAAAAGTGCAAAAATGAAAATTAGAACAAAATGGGGTGTGTGGATTTCATCCAACACACATGTATTTACCTTGAACACTTGAATCTCTTGAAGGAGATGTGTTTTAGGGGCTGAAGTTATGGTTCTTCTTTAGAGAATATGGATGGAGTTTGAGAGAGAAAAGAGAGAAAGTCTAGAGTGAGAATTTAGAGAGAGAGAGAGTGAAGTTGCAAATGAAATGGAAATGAGAAGAGAAAATATAAAATGGGGTAAAGGGGAGAGGGTGGTGGACGGTTTTGGGGAGAGAGAAGAGAGAGATGGTGTATAAAATTGGAAGTAATAAAATGATGATGTCTTTGATTTTACTTTTATTCTTATTTTTATTTTATTTTAACTCTAGAATTTGAATTATTAAACAACCCATTTAACATCATAATAATACATGTTTTATTTTATTAGTATTGTTTTGCAAGTATACATATGTATTTGTATTTAGAAAATTGGAATTGGCATTTTATGAGATTATGGATAATTCCCTAATTTGAGGGGTTTCTAGGCAAAATTTCTCAAATTTTCCTACTGTACTGAGTTTACCGCTAAAATTGAACTGTGTGAACTATGATGTGAATAACTGAAAAATTCAGTGCAGTTCTAACCTGAGGTGTAAATTTGACAGTTGTCACAGCTAATGAGTGCTTGTTTGCGATCTTTTGAGCAACATCGAACCACTAACGGTTTCAGAGGCTCTAAATGATCCAGACTGGGTGATTGCCATGCAAGAAGAACTCAACTAGTTTGAGGCGTTGAAAGTCTGGAGACTTGTTCCCCGTCCGGTGGATAAAAGTGTCATCGGTACCAAATGGGTATTTAAGAACAAAAAGGATAAATACGGAATTATCGTGCATAACAAAGCCAGACTAGTAGTGAAAGGATACCATCAGCAAGAGGGAATAGACTACGACGAAACATATGCTGCGGCCGCGCGAATTGAAGTAATCAGAATTTTTCTAGCATTTGCGGCGTACAAAAACTTTACCGTCTACCAGATGGATGTGAAAACATCCTTTCTGAATGGTGTTCTTAAAGAGGAGGTATATGTATCACAACCTGAAGGGTTCGTCGACAATGAAAATCCAAACTACGTATACATCTTAGATAAAGCCTTGTATGGTCTGACACAAGCCCCTCGCGCTTGGTATGAGGTTCTTTCCACTTTCCTACTTGAAAAAGGCTTCTCAAAAGGTAAAATTGATACCACGCTATTCATAAAGCTTGACGCAGGTGAAATTATTGTTGTACAAATATATGTAGATGGCATTATATTTGGTTCGACTAACCCAGGTTTATGTACATGGTTTTCTGAGATAATGGTGACCAGGTTCCAAATAAGCATGATGGCAGAGATCAATTTCTTTCTCGGATTGCAAGTGAAGCAATTCTCAACTGAAATCTTCATAAATCAGTCCAAGTACATATTTGACATTTTGAAGAAATTCAAAATGGAAAATTGTACGTCAATCGGAACACCAATGGCACCCGTGTCCAAGATAGGTCCCAACGAGAATGGTAATAAAATAGATATTAGGGCTTATCGAGGTATGATAGGATCTCTTATGTACTTAACTGCTAGTCGACCGGATATTATGTTTGCTACTTGTTTGTGCGCAAGATTTCAGAAAAATCCGAAGGAATCACATCTAGGAGCTGTAAAGCGCATATTCCGTTACCTAAAAGGCACTACATACCTTGGACTTTGGTATCCAAAGGGTACGGGATACGGGATGGTGGGAGTTTATTGCATCGGAAGAGCACAACGGGACACGTCCATTTTTTGGGAGATAAGTTAGTAAGCTGGGCGTCAAATAAACAAAATTGCGTCTCAACCTCTATGGCGGAAGCTGAATACGTCGCTGCCGCAAGTTGCTGTTCGCAAGTCATTTGGATGAAAACTCAGCTTATGGACTTCAGATGCAAATACGAAAAGATCCCAATCTATTGTGATAGCAAGTTCGCGATTGCCATATCTGTGAATCCGGTCCAACACACAAAGACAAAGCATATCGATACGGTATCATTTTATTAAGAACCTTGTTGAAAAAGGTACAGTTGAGTTGTATTTTATACCTACTGAATTTCAACTTGGCGATCTTTTTACAAAGGCTTTGGATGAGAAGCGGTTCATGTTTTTTATTTCAAAGTTAGGCATGTTGAACATGAAAGTTTGATTTTTCATAATCTTCATTCAATAGTTTGAAAATTTTTATTAGTCATTCAAATTGTATAACTTGATTGAAGAATAATAATTTTCATCTTATTGAATTTTCGTTATGATTTTTTCAAATTTTTATGTCTTTTAGTATTTTACAAAGTTTAATTCAACTTTATTCTTTCTTTACCGTATAGATTTTATCTCTATCACTTCACATGCTTTGTGTAGCTCGTTGTGTGTTTGCATATATCTAGGGGGAGAAAAGACAAGTTTTGATCATTTGTCGAGGGGGAGCGCATAAACAAATATACATTTGTGGTTGATCAAGGTTGGTGGAGGTTAATGAAGATGAGGTAAGTCTTCTAACCTTAAAGCTTTTTGTGCAAACCCTACTTGATGAAAAATCATTTTTCAAAATATTATGCATCATTGTAGGGGGAGCAAAATATCTTGAAAACACAGCTTGAAAGAACCAGTTAAAAGTTGGACATCTTTTAAACTGGAAAGGTTAATTTTTGAAAAAGCTGAAAAAGTCAATTTTTTGAAAAATGTCCAAGTATAGGATGAAGTCGTACAAGATTTATCCGACAACTTACCCTTGTCGTACAAGCTTTGTCCGACTACACATCCTAGTCGTACAAGTAGTGTTCGACTACTTTGACTAGTCGTACAGACTTTGTCCGACTATTTAGGCTAGTCGTACATGTGTTGTCCGACTATCTAAGTTAATCATACAAGTTTTTACCGACTACTTTGCTAGTCGTACATGCTTCATACGACAATCACTGTTCATAGTGCTTCATTGTTCGACATTTTTGAATTCCTTATCGGATAAGTTTTATCCGACTAAGATGAACTAATCGTACATAGTTCGTACAACTAGTTGACTGTGGCGGTCAAAACTTTGGACCAATTGTTGAATGCCACGTGTCACTTTGCCATAAGGTCTATAAATAGAGCGGTTCTTGAAAAGTTTTTCTTTTTCCGACTTTTGAAACCCAAAACCCTCTCTTCTGAAATTTTTGGATTGCTACTCGTTTGATAATGTGGTTACTTCATCAGATTAGATTTCATTGTCGGTTAGTGATTCTGAACTTTGTTCTCTGATTTATCCATTACATTGTTTGATTTGGTGTGCTTTGGTTCTGTTAAGATAAAGGGTTTAAAAACCTTTTTGTATTCTGATTTGAAGTCACTCTTATTGTTAGAATTCGAATGAAAACATGATAAGATAGGATTTTTAGACTGAATCGCACATAGGGTTTGAGTTTTACAAGCTTTCATTTCAAAAATCTTAGAAATGGGTTTGAAACTTCAAATTATTTCGAGGTGTTCATCGTAGTCGCACAAAACTTGTATTCATAAAATCTTAACTGTCGTACAATATAGGATTCATAATTGTCGTACAAACCGTGTCCGGCTTCTTTTTTTGTCGGATAATCTTTGTTCGACTCACTTGTCGTACGACTAGGCATGACGTTTTGTCCGACTACAACCCAGATTTAGGAATTTTTTTTGAGAAAATGTTGGTGACTTGAAATTCTTATCCCGGTGATTTAATCAGTTTCAAATCAGATCATGGCACATGTTCAAGAGCACGGTGATGGGAATTCATCAGACGAGAACACTATAATTCCATCACACCGTTCATCACACCCATCGGTGAACGCGTGGAATCCCGATGATGATCTTATTCTTCCTGATGATAAATTGGACATTAAGCCGAATAACTACACCTTCGACGTTAATGTTCGCATGGATTATCATCTTGTAGCGGAAATACTCAAAGGTCATCCGCTTCGCACCGCTCTTGAGAAAACACAGTTAGTACCGGAGATCTATCTACAACAAGCTTGGCATACAATTCAGTATGTAACTCGAACTGACGCGACTAACTACTTTACACTGAAAGTAGATCATTTTGATGCCAAGTTAACTCTAAAGCGACTGAGAACTGTTCTTGATCTGTCGTATTCTCCAAATTTTGAGGAAATGATCTCTGAAGAAGACTTGTGCCAGGATATAATGCTTATGGGATACAATGATCAGAAAGGAGGAATTCTTACACGTGCTTCAAAGTTCAAGAAAAACTATCTACCACCGTTATACTATAGACTGTTAAGCATTGTTAACAGGTGTATGACTGCAAAACATACGGCCGTTGATACATGTAGCATTTCTGTACTCCGCATGTTTCACGCCATCGTCTTTGATCGGAAGATAAACTTCACAATCCTTATCTGGAATGAGCTGATAGAGGTCGTCACTGACAAGTCAAAACCAACGAAAGCCAGATCATTTGTGCCATTTCAGAGATTCCTATAGATCATTATTCACTACATCATGGAGGCGAATAGACAAATCCCAAGACGTGAAGGAGCTGCCCTTGGTCCAACACAATGGATGAGGTACATTCGTATTCCTAAAGCCTTGATCTTTCCTAACATCATGGTTTTACTCGAAGTTGTACTCGCATACGCTGACCAGGAGTCACCATTCTTGAGTGAGTATAGAGAAGAGCATGCACTTATGGCCCGACCAGAACTGGAGGGGCCTACCCAGAGTGCAAATCCATTAGGTGAGTGTCGTGATGGTATAGATGTTAGTGAGCGAGTTCAGGATACTTGGGTACCTGAACAGGTTGAGTTGAGAGGTAAAAATGATGTAAGGGGAACAAGTGTTGGGGGTGCTCCTGGTCAGTCATCTCGTGCACATGATGATGATATCAACACGGATGATGTTTTTGCTGATATTGATGATCTGGCAAATCTGCCGACTCCTTCTGATGACGATGCTGACGATGAAAGAGATGATGATGGTAATGATGGTGATGATGGTTATGATTCTGATGATGACAACAATCATGATCACCAAAATGATCAAATTGACTTTACTATTGAGGAAGTTGTTCGTACTACTACTAATTCTGAGATACATTCTAATGCTCGAGGGGAAATAAGGAGTAATGAGGGAGCTTTAGTTGAAACAGAATTAAATGTGAGGTTAAGTGAGAAGGAAAGAAAAAAAGATGGTGAGAGTGTGACAGGATCAAAGAAAGTTTTAAGTACTGATCCTACCCAAACCGTGTCAACCCGGGTAGCCACATCTACTGTAGTGCGCGTACGAGACATTGAAACAGACATAGTGGACCCAGCTATGCGTTGCACAACCCCACTCAGCCACTCATCAACTTCTCAACAAGTTGGTGTTTCAATTTCTCACGGGGGAATAGCACAAACTCTATCGGCGACACACTCGGTGTCTGTTGGTATTGAAACAGGATGGCAACTGCCCCGGCCACCACCTTCATTTGTTCACACATCGAGTCTAGAGCCATTCAGATTTTCTCCTTCTTTTCCTAGGACACCAAGGTCGTTTGTCACTTCATCAATGGTGACACAAACCATTGGAGTTCTTCGTGGCCCAACCGGAACACCCCGAGTGTTGCCGCCACTCGTTGGTGCTTCACGAGGACCGGGTGGAAGTCCTATCAATGTCAACACTATGTCAGCATTGAACACAGGCCATACAGTCTCTTCGACTGCTATGCAAACTAGTAACCTACGTGGTCTGGGTGTTAGCCCGTTACAAGCTCAGAATATCAGGTCGTTGGTTGGTCCTCCTCCACATAACTTCATATCGGTAAAGCTCTTGGAATTGGCAGTTACATCATTGAGCAACTCGTATAAAGCTCATTCTGCTAAAATGAAAGAAGAGATTAGTAAACTATCTCAAGAAGTGAGCAAAGCCGTGAAAGGAAAATCAGTAGCAGAATCATCATCAACTCCACCTGAATCTCAGCCAGAATCTCAGCCTAACCCGAAGGTATATCCTAACTTGCCTTTACATGAACTAAAATCACAACTGCTTACACGTTTATTAGAACAAGGCGATACCAATACTCAAGAAGAAGTAGACATCCTTGGTCTACTTAGACGCCAAACTGAACAACAAGCCCCTGTACCATCTCAGAATGAATTCAAAACACTACAACAATCCATATCCAACTTAACCGAAGCTATATCTTTCGGCTTCACAACCCTTTCTAACCGAATCAAAGTTGTGGAAGAGAAATGTGGTATTCAAGTCCAAACCACCAAACGTAGACATGATGATCAAGATCCTGATCATGATCACCATGAGGGGGAGTGAAGTATAAGACAAAAAGTGGGAGAAGCGAGTGGTTCGGGCGCTCAAACAGAAAATGTGGAAAATGTGGAAACGATTGGTACTGGTACAAATGTTGGTGAAACGGTACAAGAAAGTGATGCAATAGGAGTTATGGATGATATCATTCCCACGGTTGAAAAGCCCGGTGGAAGTGATAACAGAACGGCTGATGAAAGAATGGTTGATGATATGTTTCAGGATATCATTTATGTTGATTCCGAGGATGAACCTGAAGCAAATGTGGTTAAGATTAAGGAGGAATTGGATGATGTATTCGATGGTGTTCATGCTCAACCTGATTCTAATTCTGAAAAAGAAAATGCCGATGCTCAACCTGATCCAGTGATAGAAGTTCCTGTGATACCTGATCTTCCCGAAGGCAAAATTAAAGATCCAGTCTCCGAAGCTGAAATGTGAAACCTTCAGATGTTAATAGATAGAGAAGCTATGATTGAAAGAGGAGAGCACCGAATAAGAATCATTACTCCGTACCAAGAAGATATCCGGAGTGACTAGTTTGTGAAACAGATTCAGCCGATCGACAAGTTAAAGTTGTACTTGATTGAGAAGTTCTCATGCAAGCATCAGATTGAATACTTGTATATGATGAATGACAAATATAAAGAGCTCAGATTTGTGAGAACAGATAAAGAGATTGTAAGAATAGTGAAGATAGAATCGGAGAAAATTCTGAACGTCTTTTATCCAAGATTCATGGTGTACAGAATAGACGGAAAGGAATGGTCGTTCAACGAGGCCGACTTCAAATCCTTGACTTATGAGGATTTCTTCAGGCTGTATGATATACTTGCAAGACGTCCTAACAAAGACATTACATGGTCTGAAGCTTATCAAGCAGTGAAAAGGTTTATGAAGAACTTGATCAAGCTTGCTTATTTGACTGACTTTCAAATGGCGTTGGAAGGAAACCAGATCAGAGTCAATACCAGAAGACCAAACAGACGTCTGTCAGATATCCAGGGTATTCCTCTTTACACTGTGTTAGAAAAACCTGAGTTTGGAATTGTTTATCACAATGGGCAGAAAAAGAAGAAGTTCTTGAGGCTCATTGAAATCAACAAGTATTCTGATGGCACACTGAATATGATAAAGATTCGGATGACTGAAAAGACAAGACTGGATGAGCAGAAAAAGGTGCCTCTGAAGGATAAGGAGAAAGTGTTGATCAACAAAGCGTTGAAAGATATACTGGATTATAGGAACTTACTGAGAAGGTTTCAGATCATATTTGGGAACAGAAAGAAGTACATCTCACTAGAGCTACTCAGAAGATAAACTCTGCATTTTTCTTACTTGGATACAAAGGGGGAGAATGTTAGTGCTGAAATTATATGTTGTTTCCAAGTAAAGGGACTAATATTGTAAATATCTAGTCTAAGTATAAAAAGCTTAGAATAGTTCATTTTGACATAACTTTACATCTTACTACTTCATTCCAAGTTTCTCTCTATATTGTGTATTCACGATCTTCAAGAATTAATGAGAGATGACATGATTACAGCTTGAATCTTGTTGTGTTTACTTGTTTCTGGGATCACACTCAGAATTCCATGACTTCATCCTCCTCCTAGAGAAGCATCTCGTAAAGTTCATGGATTGCAACGTTCTCCATCAGGTGGTTGTGCTTGATGTGAGAAGCGAATACTTTCCATTCAGGAAAGAGGTTGTTGAGAAACTTGAGAGCGTTCTCCGTGTTAGATCGATTGATCTTGTTCTTGTGGAGCTCGTTCAGTAGGAGGCAAAAACGTTCATACACCTGTGAGAGTGACTCACCGGAGCGCTGCTTAAAACCATCAAACTTGGTTATGCAGCTGTTGATCTTCAGTTGGTTGCCGACTTTGCTCCCACTCATCATCTTTTCTACCTGGTCCCACATGCCCTTTGATGTGTTCTTGTAGTTGTCTATGGCTGTGTAGATCAAATTTGGTAGAGCCTGGACCAGATATCTCTTTGCATGCTTTTCGCCATCAACCATGCCCTTTTCTTCCTCGCTCATTTCCAAGTACTTCTTGGGCTCAAATCGAACTTGACCACCTTCTTCTTGTGCTGGAATGACATTCATGGGTTCACCTTGTGGACCATCAGATAGAGCACGCCAGATGTACTCGTAGTTGTCCTTCGACTCGATGAATACGAGGAATCTGTCCCGCCATTGGCTATATTCTCCCTGGTAGAGGGTCGGAGGCTTGGAATCGGTGCCGATGGCAAGAGCGTCATGAGACATCTTTGTTGATTGCACTAATGTGATCGTCAGACGATAGGTTCGATTCAAAGTGGTGTCCTAACGCAAGGCACTATGAGTGGAAGTCCTAACGCAGGTTCTAAGAGTGATGTAGACTAAAACTGTTAAGATACTAGCTAAATATAACTTACCAGATGGGAATCTGGATGAAATAGTATTTGATCTGGAAGTGTCCGGATCAGATGTGAGTGCAGTGTTCAAATAGCAGAATTGTCCGGGTAAACTGAAGTTACCGGATAACTCTAGGTTACCGGATGAAATGAGTTTACTGGATAGATATTAGATACCGGATAACTTGGTTACCGGGTAAGATAAGAACAAAACTTACCGAATGAAATTGGAAAAACTTACCGAATGAATGTACTTACCGGATAGCTAAGTGTCCAGGAAGAATTGGGTTACCGGATAGAATTGTGTCCGGAAAGAAAAAATTAATCGGAAACTTTTGGTTACCCGGATAAATTGGATTTACCGAGAACTTTTAGTTACCAGATCGATTTGTCCGGAAAGTAGCGAGAAAAGGAACTTACCCGGGAAGTTTATGCGATGTTCTGGAAACTGCTGTTGTTATCCGGATAGAGCGGCTGTGCTATTCAAACTCGATAGAAATTCGACTAGGGTTGCTAAAATCGTTCCTGAAAGATTAGAAACCTAACAAAACACAAAACTAACAATACCCTAAACGATTTTGAAGCAAAATAACAAGTTTTGGATGAAAGATTTTGATTTTTATGAAGAACAGAGACCAAAAACTTGTGAAAGTGATTTTGCTCAAAAACTAATTAAACGATCGAATTAGGTTGTAAAAAATTGCAGAATCGCTAATAATGATGATGCTAATCGAATGCAATACGCGAGAATAAGCAATTTTATCAGAATCAAAATATGGATATTTGAACTCAAGAATACAATCGATAAACTCAATAAGAAACTTACCAGAAACCTTTTGAACACCTTGAATCGAATCGTCCGTATGCTCTGATACCAATTGTGAGTTCCAGATTAGTACATACAATCAATGAAATCAATAGAATAGAAACAATCAGAATGATTTCAACTGGTCATCCATATCACTTTGATTAATCTTCAGAGAGTTACAATATGAATGATAATGAATGATTAAGACGATTGACTGATTAACCTATTTTCTAAACAAAATAAGCTATTTATACCAAGGGCCTAATCTATCAAGCCCATGGCCCATTTAACAATTAATAAGCCCAAAATAGCAATTTACAATATAAACCCTTTAACTTCTATTCAGCAAGATTTATCCCTAACAATGTTTTTTCAAAACCTCAGTTCCCACTTATTTCACTTGCAAACCTCGTACGATTTTTTCCTCTGCAACTGCTCATCTTTCAATCTTTCAACCTTCAAATCCTCATATCTTTCAATCCAGGTAACCTTTTTCTTTGATTTTTATCACATTAGATTCAGTTTTACTATCTGTTTGTTTCTATCCCATTAATTTCTTTTATTATCGTCATCTGTTATGCGTATTTGTTCAAAATCATGTTGAGACTGTTCATCTTCTGTGTTCATCAACATTCATCAATTTCATGATGTTTTACCATGATTTTTATGCATTCATGTTCATGTATCGATTTCGAACCTATCTGGGGTAGTATCTTATGCTTAGGTCTTATCAGTTTGGGTTTTTGAATCTGTGTTCATCTAGTTCATGTGGGTCTGTCTCAATTTCATCAAATTAGGGTTTAAAAGTCAAAATGTGTTGTCAATTTGTGATGGGTATATGATTTCGAACATGTCTGGGTTATTTTCTAGTACCAAATCTTGTTTTTAGTCAAGTTCGAATCTGGGTAAATTTGAATGATCCGAAAAGTTTTGATGGTCAAAATTTCATAAGAATGGTTTACGGATCCTTCTATTTCGAAAAGTTTGTGCTTAAAATTTTTTCTCAAGTCAAGTTTTTGGATCCATAATGATACGAAAACTTTGACTTGTTGATTGCGAAAAGTTTTCATAACCCTGGAAATTTGCTAAGTGTTGTTTTCGGATCCTTCTCAATCCGAGAAGTAAGGTTTTCGGATCCTTCTTCATCCGAATTCCTTGTGTCTTTTTCATGTTTAATCTGAAAACTTTTGCATCTCTCTTCATGATCCGAATTCTACACTTAGTGAAATTATCAGAAATTTTTCCAAAAATGCTTTTTGCTAAACTTAACTTTTCAGAACTGTTTTCTCAAAACCAACAGTTCAAATGGCCTCAAACCAAGAAGAGCAAAGAAGAGTTCAAGGATTTGGTGATCATGTGTCAATCCTTCCCGAGGCAACAACCGACATTCCTCAACCATTGTTGGTCCCAAAGGGGTTATATAAGTTTGTAGAAGGGGGGGGTGAATACCAACACACGATTTTTACTTTTCTAAATTGTTTATTGATATGTATCAAACAATTTACATCTTGTTGCGGAACAAGATTAAGAAATAAACCTAATCTAAACAAGCTATGAGAATCACTAAGATTTCTTGCACTAGAAATAAGATAGAGAGAAAATAAGAATACTAAGGATAATATTCTAACACACAGAATAGTAGAGAGAAGGAGATGGTCTACTATTCTAACACACAGAATAGTAGAGAGAAGGAGATGGTCGAGCACTTCAAAATAAAGTAGGGTTTCCTTTATATACTGCATGCATTTAATGCATGTCAGTACAACTTTACACGTGGTAGCTTCTGGTTGGTTGCATGTTTTGACCTTGGTGGACAACCTAGTAGCCGCATGATGAATAGTGTAGAATCAGAGTTGGTTGTACGATTCTGGACAAAAGGGATGTCCGTTCTGACATTATTGTACGGAGGCATGCAAGGGAGGTAAGACAAAAGTTACTTGTAGAGGAGGCTTCATGATCAGCGTTCGCTGAATGATTCTTTATCAGCGAATGATAAATTTCAGCGTTCATTGAAGTCTTCTACTTGAAACTTCATGTTGAGTGGACAGGTCTTCGCTTCGCTGATATCCGCATCAGTTCATTAGTAGACTTGTCGCTAGTTCTTTGTCTTGATCTTCGAATTCAGCGTAGAACATGATTGACGTGAAACTTGTCTTCAGGGATCATAAGTAAACAACGTAAACTATCAGCGATCATCAGTGAGTCTGAACAAGCTCAGGGCTCACTGATGAACAATGTTCGCTGAATGTACAAATTAAAGAACGAGAGTTCCTATCAGCGGTACTGAAACAATCTTAGTACTTATCAGCGATAGTGAAACTCTAATACATATTGTCTACTTACAATTTTCACTAAGTGTTTCTCAGAGTCATTATCAAATCATTGAGGGTTTGGACCAACAATCTCACCCTATTTGATTATGACATAGCAATAAAAGAAAATTGCTAAGTAAGAAAACATAAGGATAAAAAGGACTCATAAAATATTTGTCCCATTTACTGTTTTCCAGGATCTTTTTAGGTACTGATGGAGTAAATACATTCGCTGAAATTTTTCATTAAACTTCGTATCAGTTACAAAGGGAAGTGGAAAAATTACAAGTACAGCAAATAATAATTACAAGTACAAAAGTTACAAGCTGATAAAGATAGAAGAATTACAAAAAGAAATCCTATCAGCTAATCAGGTTCATCCTTAATGAGAAGTTCATCAAGGGTATCTGTGGTAGGGATCATCCAATCAGGGACTTTTTCTCCAAGATCCCTTCTTCGCTTTGCTTCTTTAAAGATCAGGGGCTTCATGAAGTGTTCGAGAAGATCATCTCTGAATCCGCACCAATAGACAAGATTTCTGAGTTGTTCGATAGGGGCAATGCATAGCTCAGAGACTCGTTGAAAGCATTCTCGTCCATTGCAGTCAGCAAAGAAAATACCATGAGGATCACTCAAGACTTTTCCAGGGATAAAGCGTTCACCAGGGGGGCAGAGAGACATCAAGAACTGAGAGATCGGGGTCAGGCCCAAGAACTTCTTCTCGTTAAATACCAATTCCGGTTTCATTTCTGATAGGAGGACCTGAAGTTGAAGATGTTATCTTTTTCTTTGCAGTGGGCCTTCTTTGTTGAACTATAGGAGGAGGAGGAGGATGGATATCAATGGCTGATGTAACCAGGTCGATCTGCTTGTTCAGAGCTTTTTTGACAAAGGTTTTGAAGTTTGAACGTGACCGCTGAATGGCTATCCGCATCTCCAACCATTTAGAAAAACCGTACCTGGCAATCGACGATGGGTAGATGGTTTCCTTTAGACCACTTTCTCCGAAGATGTCGATGTCGAGGACTGGAACGTTTATGGTTTTCTTTCCCCTGATGATTACCTTATTGATTCTGGATGCATGACATCGAAAGTGAAGTCTTTCTTTGCACCATTCCAGAGTGGAGTCAGAGACCTTAGTTTTCTTCTCGATGATTATTTGGGCTTCCTTCCACAGTTGTCGTTGAACGGAGATAGGAGTCTTCTTCAGTTCAAGATCTTTCACCGAACGTTGGACTAGCTCAATGGCATAAGCTTTATCTTTTTCTTCAGCTCTCTTTCGTTCGGCGAGGAGTTTCTCAGCTTTGAGGTGTTCAGCAATTTCCTTCTTTGATATTTTAAATCGAGGAGCATGGATGATTCATTGATCCTCAAGCTGTTTTATCATAGCTGCTCTCCTTTCCAGCTCTTCTTCACTTAGCTTTTGAGGAACCAAGGAAGGTTTATTCTTGTGAGAGAGCAGTTCTTCTTCTTGTTCATCAGTCTCAACGAAGTCTAAGACCGGGATTATTTCATCAGCGCTCGGGGCTGGGATTATTGGAGTTGTAGCAGGAGCAGCTTCAGCTTGACCCTCAAGCAGGGGAGAGGACTAGCTGAAACAAAACGATCATATAGATAAGATCATTTGGGAGAAGAGATAGAGAAAGAATGAGGCTAAGTGTATAGAGGCTTTATAGATAGTAGAACTGAGGTTGAGAAGGGATAGAGGAGGCATACAGAGTAAGGGAATAATAGATAAGTTACCTGACAAAGTGGCTTGCTGTGGAGAATAGCCAAGTTGTCTTCAGCAGCGATGCCTTTGTTTTTGCCTTTATCGGCTTCAGTCGCTGCAGGCTTTTTGGTGTTCCCCTCTCCTGATGTTTCTTTGAAAACTACCCCTTTGAGAGCAGGGGTCCTTCTGGGTTTGAAGGAGAAGTCGAGACCATCATCATCGTCATCATCATCATCATCATCTTTAGGTGATGCTGATGGTTCGTCCTCGTGAAGTTCGAGATCTTCTTGGTCTTCTTCTTCTTCCTCAGCTTTGTCTTCAGAAGGAATAAAAACTTCAGCATTTTCTAGTTCTTCATCGAGTTGCTCCCCCTCAGAATCAGCGTTATGTTGGGAGAACTCGGTTCCCTCAGGGTTTTCAACTCCCTGAGATTTTTCAGCGCTTTTCTCCCCCTTAGAGTCATGGGGAAGAACTTCTTGATTCTTCTGCCCCTCTTCCACATGATGGATGGGGGAGGTATTTGTGTCAGCAGCAGCAACAGCATCTTTTGGGTCACTGTTTTCCAGGCCAGTGATCCCAACAGCAGTTTCAATCGCTGCCATTCTGTTTTCCAGGCCAGAAATAGTAGGATTGATTCTTTCCAGATTTTCCCGATCTACCTGAGTAAAATGAGAAGGAGGACATCTCGGAGCGTTCAGGCGATCAAGAATTTGCTGCAGGAGATTGGTAGCAGTGCTCACTCTTGTCTTCAAAGATGTAACCTCTCCCTGAAGATTGCCCACCACTGTCTTCAACGATGTGACTTCGTTGGACAGTATGGTGAAGTTGTTGGAGAGGTTGCCGTTGGTGGTGTTTAAGTTGTTGATGAAGGTGGAGTTGTCAGTGAGAGCCTGAGCAACATTTGAAAAACTACCTTCCACTTTTCCAGATCAGCTCTGGAAGTCTTTTCCTTCACCTCAGTGGTGAGTGTCTTTAGAGCTTCCCCAGCGTTTGTAATCGCTGAGGAGTTGGAGGAGAGAGTAGTGGTGAAAGATTCCACTTTAGTAGACATATCCTTGAGGTCGTTGTTGATGTCGCCCAAATTAGGACCTGTAGAAGATAAAAACTTATGAACAAAGGAAAGCTCAAAAGTTGGGGATTTTGAGAGAGGAGTGTTTAGGGTGTTATGTATACATGCGGGTTGGTTGACGAAGTCATCGAAATTCCGATAACCTGCAAATTGTTCGTAGTCGTCTTCCAGAGATGGTTGACGCGTAGAGGTGCCCGCATGTCATTTATTTTGATCCATGAGCCGTTGTAGATCTTCAGCCGATGTGTCATGCAGATGAATGACGTTTGTTATAGAGAAGGGGGGAAATAGAGGTGGAATGACCAAGGAAGATGAGGGAGGAACAAAAGTTGAGAAGAGGGATTGGGTGGCAGATTCAGCGTTGGATACACCGAGGAATACTTCTGCAGTACTTAGAGGTACTGAAGGAGGGGGGTTCTGTTCCAAGACAACTTCAGCGTTTGGAGTCGCTGAAGTGGGTATAGAAGGGGTTGCTTCAGCAGATGTGGAGGAGCGTTCCACGGAATCATTCAGCGTCTCCTGTAGAGAGACAGACGCTGAGTCTTCAGCCTGGGAAGTCTTAGGGGGTTGCTCCTTAGAGGTCTTCTTAGGCTTACTGCTGCCAAGTGTGGTGTCAGAATGTTTCCTTTTGCGAAAAGGAGTGGATGGTGCGGCCTGGGTACCAGTGGTTGGGATTATCGCTGCCAAAGTGGTAGCCGCAGAAGTAGAAGAATGAGGAGGTCTGAGAAGAGGTAAGAGAGTAGAGAGACGTACCTCGTTTTCCACTGGTTTAAAGTCGAGAATCGTAGGGCCAACCTGGGATAAATTCAGGTCGCCCACCTTCGGGTACTTATCCCCAAGTGCATGCTTGAAGAAAGCACTGAGGAAACGGGGATAAGGGACCTTCAGTGGTCGCTTCTTTTCTTTGACCCTTAGCATCATGTCGTCGAAAATGATCTTAGCCCAGTCGATGTAGAGGCCCTTCATCAGCGCATACACCATAGCCTGTTGGGGTTGTGAGGCTTGATCAGTTGACCCAACCTTAGCTGTCATACAGTTGATGAGGTGTGCGAAGATGAAGTTCATTTCTCTTGGCATCTTGGACTTGAGGACGGAAGTGAGCTTCTTCTCAGGGAGTTTATCTCTCCCTGTGTTCTAGGTGTAGTTCATTGCATCCAGAAATGCAATGATTTTAGCTTGTCCGACCTTAGATTTGACGTCAGGTAGAGGAAGGAAACGTTTGTCCTTTGAGCTTCCAGAGAGGTTTAGAGCAGACCTGATAGCCTCGGGATATAATTTTGCTTCACCATGCTAAGTGTCGAAGAGGATGACGTCGATCATCTTTTTAGGGTCTTTGGGTGAGGCCACCTGAGATTTTTTGGCAGTATACCAGAACTGAGCGAGGAGGTTCTTGTGAGCAGGGGGTTTGATGGTCAGTGTTGTCGCCAGAGGACAGGACTTGAGAAAGTTTACAGCTTCATCCAGATGAGTGATGTTTTTCCTTGGAGGGAAGTCGAATAGAGCATAGGAGTTGTTTCCTTCGAATGTTACTTGCTCCATTTTAAAGTTGACTTGGGGTGCTTTGACAAACTCACTTTTGTCAAAGGTAGTAGGAGATTGAGTAGCGTCAGTGGTTGCCATTTTTGTTCATAACATATAAACATGAAGAAGATGAAGAGAAGTTCTTAAAATGGATAGAATTCCAAAATAAGGGTTTTTAGGGTGTTACAGTATCCATTTTGAGAAAGAAATGGAAACTAGGGTTTTTCTAGTTTTGAAAAGAAGTACAAAACATAGTGAAAGTTCTTGTTTTCCAGTTTCCTTTTATGGAAAGGATTCTGGAAAAACATATGAAAATGTCAAGTTTAAGATTTTTATTTTAAACTTGAAGAACAATCTGAAAACAGATTGTGTTCATAAAACCATGAAGAAAATGATTTCATTTTTGAGATAGTTCGTTTGTTTGATCTTTTAGAAACAATAATAAGATCAAAAACAAGTTTGTTTGATGGAAAATAAAAGAAATATTAACCTTTGTAGTAGATGAAGAAGATGAACGAGTTCTTGAGAAATAAGTTCAAATGCAACAGTTGATTCTTGCTTGAGAGTGATTAAGTTCGCGTAAAAGGTAAAAATATAAACGCAAAGGGCTTATATAGTGAGAGTAGAGAGAGAAAAACTATGAGCAAGAAAAGTTTTTCATGATGACACGGACACGTCCCTTGAATTTGATTGGACAAGGAAACAAAACGGGCGAACGTGTCAGAGAAAAGTCGTGCCATTGTCTATCCGTTGTGATGATGTCACAAACGTCCTATCACATTTTAAGATGTCTCTGAGGGTTTTGGAAAAAACTCAGGGACATTTTTGAAACACGAAGCACTGATTAGAAATATCAGTGAGAGTTTTAGAATTTCAAAATATCACTGAAAGGAAGAGATATTCAGCGATGTAATTTGTTTTGAAATCTTGCATTCTTATTCGAACGTCACGAGTAAGAGAGAACATACCTTGATATCAGTGAATCAATTTCGTTCAGAGATAGGGTGATTAATAGGGTTATACAAGGTCATTTTATTACTGATCAAATGTGAACCGCTGAAAATTTTACTCTTCTAGGTTCAGCATTCCAAGCTCGCTGATGAGAAAGTTGAATCTTGTCTCATCAAGAGGTTTGGTGAAAAGATCAGCTAACTGAAAATCAGTTGGTATAAAATGAAGTTCTATATCACCATTCATCACATGATCTCTGATAAAATGATACTTGATTTCGATGTGTTCGGTCTTTGAGTGTAGTACTGGATTGTTTCCTATGGCGATGGCACTAGTGCTGTCGCACTAGATTGGAATTTTGGAGAGCTGAAGGTCATAGTCCAGTAGTTGATTTCTCATCCACAAGACCTGAGAACAACAGCTTCCAGCAGCTACATACTTAGCTTCAGCGGTTGAGGTGGACACTGAGTTTTGCTTTTTACTTGTCCAACTCACCAGCTTTCCACCCAGGAGCTGACAGCCTCCTGTGGTGCTTTTCCTATCCAATTTGCAACCTGCAAAATCACTATCTGAATAGGCGATTAGATCAAACCCTGAGTCTTTGGGATACCAAATACCTAGGTTAGGAGTACCCTTAAGGTATCGAAAAATACGCTTTACAGCGATCAAATGAGATTCCTTAGGTTCACCTTGATATTGTGCACACAAACATGTTGCATACATAATATCAGGACGGCTAGCTGTAAGATACAGAAGAGAGCCGATCATCCCACGGTATGCTGTGACATTAACAGGTTTTCCAGAAGTATCCTTGTTTAGTGTTAGCGGCGGTGCCATTGGGGTTTTCATAGCTGAGCTTTGAGTTAAATCAAACTTTTTCAACATATCTTTAACATACTTACCTTGGTGAATAAAAGTACCTTTTTCATTCTGTTTGATCTGAAGACCAAGGAAATATGTTAGTTCACCCATCATACTCATTTTATATTCAGCTTTCATTCTTTCAGCGAAACAAGTACATAAGTCAGGGTTAGTAGAACCAAATATAATATCATCGACATATATTTGAACAAGAATAATATGACCTTTTACTTTCATGAAAAATAGAGGTTTATCGATTTTACCACGCTCAAATTTTTCAATATGGAGATAATTAGAGAGAACGTCATACCATGCACGAGGAGCTTGCTTTAAGCCATAAAGTTCCTTATCCAGCTTATATACACAACCTGGATGCTTAGGATCAGTGAATCCTGGAGGTTGTTCCACGTAGAATTCTTCATTCAGCCTTCCATTGAGGAATGCTGATTTCACATCCATTTGATATACCTTGAAGTCTTTGTGAACAGCGTAAGCTAAGAATAGACGAATAGCTTCGAGTCTTACCACTGGGGCAAATGTTTCGTCGTAATCTATGCCTTCCTCTTGTCTGTATCCCTAAGAAACAAGACGAGCCTTGTTGCGGGTTACAGTTCCATGTTCATCCAACTTGTTTCGATAGACCCATTTAGTGCCTATCACTGACTTGTCAGATGGTCGTGGAACGAGCTTCCAAACTTTGTTTCTTTCAAATTCTGTCAGCTCTTCTTGCATAGCGCTGACCCAGTTTGGATCTCTGAGGGCATCATCTGTTTTCTTTGGTTCAATCAGAGAAATAAAGTTAACAAATAAACAAATATTACATCCACTTCGTCGAGTCTGAACACCAGCGTTTGGATCACCAAGAATTTTATCGATGGGATGATTTATAGTCCATCGTTGAGTCGGAGCATAATTCGCTAACTCGATTTGAACTTCTGGAGGAGCTAAGAAGAGGCTTCAGCAACTTCAGGTATTTCAGGTAGAAGAGGTAGAGGTTCAGAAGCAGGCAATGTGTTGAGAGGAACAGCTGAAACCCATGAAGATTCAGCTTCACTTGTCTGCATGCTTGGGATGATAATAGGATCATCATCTTTAGTGGTAGGAGTATTGACTTGAGGAATAGGAGCAGGTTCTGAATCACCAAGATGAGAAAACATCCATTGATTCAGTTCTTCAGTATCAACAGAAGGTCTGGAGTTCACTGACCGAGATTCGTCAAAAGTGGCGTGGATTGTTTCTTCCACAGTTTGTCTTCTTCGATTGAAGACTCTGTAGGCTTTAGAGATAGAAGAGTATCCAAGAAAAGTTCCATCATCAGCCTTAGGATCAAACTTTCCAGGGGCATATATGTTGTTCAGTATGAAACATTGACATCCAAAGATGTGAAGAAAGCTAATTGAAGGCTTTCTCCAATGGAAAAGTTCATAGGCTGTCTTCTTGAATCTTTTGACAATCAGCGACCTGTTTTGAGTGAAACAAGTAGTGTTGACAGCTTCTGCCCAGAACTGAGTAGGTAGATGTGAATCGCTGGCCATTGAACGTGCAACTTCGATGATCGTTCGGTTTCTTCTTTCAGCGACTCCATTTTGTTGCGGTGTTCTTACTGAAGAATAGTTGTGAGAAATACCCTTGATTTCAAAGAAGGAATCAAGGGAACTGTTTTTGAATTCAGTCCCATGATCACTCCTTATTGAGCGAACGGTCATATTATTCAGGACTTCCATTTTCCTGACGAAATAGATGAGTTCTTCAGGGGTGTCACTCTTAGAACGGAGAAACATAACCCAGGTATAGCGAGAGAATTCATCAACTATGACCAATGTATATTTCTTTCCAGCGAGGGATTATTTGTTAACAGGGCCAAACAAATCCATGTGGAGAAGTTAAAGAGGAGATGACACTGAGGAAACTTGCTTAGTCTTGAAGCTTGCTTTTGTTTGTTTCCCTTTCTCACACGCTGAACATAAAGATTCCTTAGCGTATGAGTGTTGAGGTAGACCAGTGACCAACTCTTTTGAAGAAAGAGTATTCAGTGTCTTGAAGTTTAGATGAGAGAGCCTCTTATGCCACATCCAGATGACATTAGATGAAGCTTTTGAAAGAAACAGGAGTTCTCAGTGGTTGTCGAGTCCATGTTTATAACGTAAACATTTTCCAGACGATATCCGCTGAGAGCGATCTTCTCCTTTTTGTCAGTAACAAAGCAGGATTCCTTAGTGAAAATCACTTTGTGACCCTTGTCACATAGCTGACTGATGCTTAGAAGATTGTGCTTCAGTCCTTTAACATATGCGACTCTTCTAAAGGTAGTTGTACCATTAGAGACTACACCAAACCCTCGGGTATAGCCTTTTCCATTTCCACCGAAGGTCACTGAGGGACCCTTCTCTTCCTTATATTCAGCGAGCAGGTTCTTTTTGCCAGTCATATGTCTAGAGCATCCGCTATCGAGATACCAGATACCCTTCAGGACCTGCACACAAAGGAAGATTAGTTTGACTTGGGCACCCATTTTACTATGGGTCCACATTTGTCAGTGGTGGTAGAGGAAGTGGAAGGTTCAGCAATCTTTGCAGCATTTGAAGATTCAGCTTCAGGACAAGTCTTCACTTTGGTTAATTTCTTAACCTCAGTGGTTGGATTCACCTTAACCTGATTTGCACCAGGATTGGTCTTCTTTGCCTTGGGGGCATTGATCTTCGCCTTAGCTAACTTTTTAGCTTTGGTGGCTGTGGGGCACTTGCTAGCAATATGATTGGTAAGTCCATAGTGATAACATTTCCTATAACTAAAAGTAGCTTTAGGACCATTTGCATGCTTAGCCGAGATTTTTAAATGAGCAGGCCAGCACCAAGTATACCTTTGGCATTGGAAATTGGAGGAACAATCAGTTCTTCGGATTTCTTACCAATTACATCCACTCTAATTCTAGGAGTAGATCGCTGAATAAATCCAGGGATCTCGTTCTTAGAAGTCGAGGGATGAATCAATGATGTTTTAGAAACATTCGGCTTAGATACAAAAGTACCCTTCTGAGGTTTTTGATTAATAACTCTTTCTTTACCTTTACCTTTCAGTTTAGAACTTGAGGTAGAGGTTTCCTCAGGAGTGGGAGTTTTAGAAGAGGAACACTGAGATGAGGAAGTGTCAGGGATAGAGGACACGAACATTCCAAACTTAAGCATGGAACAATCAGTGGTTGGTTCTTCAGCGTCAACTTTGTAACCAAGACCACGTTTGTCACTCAAGGGAATCTGAGCTTTCAATATCTCAGTGATCGTTGTTGAGAATTTACACCATCCTTCAACAGTAGCCTTTTCAGCCTTTAGTGCCTCGACAGCATCTTCTCGTTCGATACAAATGATTTGATTTATACAGACCTGATCTTTTAAATTTTCTTCTATTTTAGAAAGCTTTTGAATTTCTAAGTGACAATTCTTAAGCTGTTCACCGAGATCAATATTTAATTTTTCAGCTTTGGTCTTGCCATTCAGCTTTGGTCTTTCGATATCACTAAGGGTTGAAGTTTGAGTATCAGTGAGAGAGTTTGATACCTGAGAGGTGGATGTAGAAGTAGAGGGAATTTCAGTTTGTTCTTCCTCTTCTTCTATTTTGGCCATGAAGCATAGACTGGCCTCATCATCATCTTCAGAGTCAGATGATTCTTCATCAGAAAGAGCCCAGTCATGATCTTCAGCGATCATGCCTTTGCCTTTCTTCTTAAAGCTTTTCAGCTTCGCATACTTTTCTTTCAGCTTCTTGTACTTGTCATCTCTAGCCCTGGGGTTAGAGGATTTCTTGTAGGAAGAAGATGAGGGTTTGAAGACTTTTTTTGACCTGCACTCACTAGCAAAGTGACCTATCTTTTCACAGTTATAGCAATTTGCAGTGGCCTTATCAACAGGGGTTGATGATTTTGGCTTATCAGTGAGTGCAAGAGGTTTGTTTCTTTTGAAGTTACTCTTTCTGGTGAATCTCCTGAAAGAATTAGTTAGGAGGGTCAGTGACTCATCAATTTCTGAAGGATCAACTTCTGATGAGTCATTAGAGTTAGACTCCAACTCAGTGATAGCGACAGTATATCGTTGAGTAGGCACCAACTCTGAAGAGAGTAAAGCAACAGGTGTGCTTTTGGAATCTTTTACAAGATTCTTCTTAAGATGACACGATTGCTCATGATTGAGCATAGTGCCATATAAGGTAGAAAGGGTCATAGATTTTAGATCCTTTGAGAGCTTGAGACACATTGAATAACTGTCCCAGCTTTCTGGAAGACATTCCAGAAACTTTGTCAGGATCTCAAAGTTAGAATATTCCTTACCAACGGTTTTTAAGTCAATGATTAAACAGTCCGCTGATGAACTTCAGACAGAGATTCATTCTTACCACAAATGAAGCTTCTATACTGTCTTACCAGGTTAATCTTTCTTGAGTCCTGGACTTCAGATGTACCTTCATATTGAACACAGATTGTGTCCCACATGGATTTGGAGGTTTTCAGGTTCATGACGGAATGGTAGACTTCGTCAGGAAGAGCCATAGAGAGGATGGATTTGGCTTTAGTGTCGATAGCCACCTTCTTCTTGTCTTCATCAGTCCATGTGTTAGGTGTCCTGGGAATTTCTCTTTCAGGGATTGCAGCTCTAGTAGTAGTAGCTGGAACAGCAGGGTCAATCATCACAGGAACATATGGACCATTCTCGATGTAGTAAGGCATTGTAGGATCTACACCTTCCAAGAAGAACATCATCCTATTTTTCCATAGATTGAAGTTATCTCTGGAAAATCTAGGTGGTTTTGCAAGAGAACCATTATCAATACAGTTGGTGTTTGTGTTGTTAGCCATTTTAGAAAATAGCAAGGAAGAGAAAAGAGATTAGTATAAGCAGGATCTTGTTTATCAGATTAAATAAGCTGCTCTGATACCACTTGTTGGTCCCAAAGGGGTTATACAAGTTTGTAGAAGGGGGGGGGGTTGAATACAAACACACGATTTTTACTTTTCTAAATTGTTTATTGATATGTATCAAACAATTTACAACTTGTTGCGGAACAAGATTAAGGAATAAACCTAATCTAAACAAGCTATGAGAATCACTAAGATTTCTTGCACTAGAAATAAGATAGAGATAAAATAAGAATACTAAGGATAATATTCTAACACACAGAATAGTAGAGAGAAGGAGATGGCTGAGCACTTCAAAATGAAGTAGAGTTTCCTTTATATATTGCATGCATTTAATGCATGTCAGTACAACTTTACACGTGGCAGCTTCTGGTTGGTTGCATGTTTTGACCTTGGTGGACAACCTAGTAGCCGCATGATGAACAGTGTAGAATCAGAGTTGGTTGTACGATTCTGGACAAAAGGGATGTCCGTTCTGACATTATCGTACGGAGGCGTGCAAGGGAGGTAAGACAAAAGTTACTTGTAGAGGAGGCTTCATGATCAGCGTTCGCTGAATGATTATTTATCAACGAATGGTAAAGTTTAGCGTTCACTGAAGTCTTCTACTTGAAACTTCACGTTGAGTGGACAGGTCTTGGCTTCGCTGATATCCACATCAGTTCATTAGTAGACTTGTCGCTGGTTCTTTGGCTTGATCTTCGACTTCAACGTAGAACATGATTGACGTGAAACTTGTCTTCAGAGATCATAAGTAAACAACTTAAACTATCAGCGATCATCAGTGAGTCTGAACAAGCTCAGGGCTCACTGATGAACAGTGTTTGCTGAATGTACAAATTAAAGAACGAGAGTTCCTATCAGCGGTACAGAAACAGTCTTAGTACTTATCAGCGATAGTGAAACTCTAATACATATTGTCTACTTACAATTTTCACTAAGTGTTTCTCAGAGTCATATCAAATCATTGAGGGTTTGGATCAACAACCATCGACCCGCTTAGTACATCCATCATTCACAGGAGGAAATCCCGATCATGCTATCATTCATCCTCCCAACTATGTTGCCATCAAGCCCAACAATCACCATGTTGAGTTTGATCACATCAATATCCATCCGGTGGTGAAAGAAGTGTTGCGGAACCATCCATTAGCATACGTATTGACTCACATAGTCAAGGTGCCTATGCTATACTTGCAACAAGCATGGAAGACGATCACACCCACTATGGAGAACAGACGACCAATCTTTCAGATCCAAATTGATGAGTTTGTAACCAAGCTATATTATCACAGATTGAGGCTTCTATTAAGGCTACCTGAGCCTACATCAACACCGGGAAAGACTGCTTTTGATGAATATCCGTCCGAAAGTGAAGTATTTGAAGGCATCAAAGCAATGGGATATAAGGGTGAACTAAACCAGATCAAGGATTTCTACAAGGGAAATCTACCACCAGTATACTATGCCATATTCTCGGTTATCAACAGGTTCTTGACATCTAAGCACTCCGGAACAGATAGTGCAAGCATTGGAATTCTGAAATTGTTTCATGCGTTGGTGTATGATCTACACGTTGATTACGCAGCCATCTTCTGGCATGAACTACAAGAAAGGGTGGAAGAGAGGCATAAAAACAAGGGCAAGCCGTATATTCCTTATATGAGATTTCTACAGTTGATTGTACACAGCATGATGAGATCCAATAAATATATTCCAAGAAGAGTGAATCATCCTTCAGGGACAGAAAAGTCTATGCGGTATCTCCAAAAGCAGAAGCAACAGTTTAATTATGAGATGCCATTACCAGAAGGGTTCCTCGGATACGCGAATCAGTACGCTGAGTGCATATTAGAATATAGAGAGTATATGGTCAGGCCAGAACCGGAGGGACCTACCCCGAACTCAACCCCAAGGAGAGAGGCGTATGTGAGGGTTCAGGATGCAAGGGCTACTGAACGGGGAGCGCAGAGGGAAAATACCGAGAGGGGAGTTGGTGGGGTTCAGACATCTGTACCTGAAGACACATGGTTATCGTCTTCGGACACACATATAGATAATCGTGTGGTTCAGTCTAACGAAGCACTTATTCCACAACATATTGGCAGAGCTTCGGCCAGAATCACTGAATTTTCTAGTGATGGTTCAGAGTCTGAAAACGCATATGATTCTGCGGAGGAACAGGATAATCAAGGTCATAATGATGACAATGATGATGATGATCAAGATGGTGCTGATAATGAAAATGTTTTTGGTAATGTGGCGGATATTCTGAATTTTCCACGTATGACTTCATCTGCTGATATTGGTTTGGAAGATATTAATATTGATGATCTACCGGAAATGACTCATCTAAATGATGAGACTGTGGGAGTTATAAGAAGAACTGAGGGAGTTTTAGTTGAAGATTTCAGTGAGCCTGCGAGAGAAAATGTAGAAAAAACTGATGCAGGGGTGAGTGAAACCATAACCTACTATTCCAGACGGGCAGCCACATCTACCACCAGATCTCATGTGTTGGGATCAGGTGTTGAAAAAGACGTTAGTATCCCACTAACGCATTTGCACACCCAAGCCAGCCATTCGGCTTCCTCTCAACAGGAAGTCGTCTCATCTTCTCACGGGGCTATAGCACATACTTTATCCTTCTCTCACTCGGAGAGTTTAGATATTTAAACAGAGAGACTTCCTCCCCGGTCCTTGACCTTCATTCATGCACAGTCATCGAGTCTAGATCCTATTGCTGAATTATTGAATTCTTTGACTAGGACACTACCGGTTTTTGTAACATTTGATGGGAGTCTTAGTGCCCCATCCGGAACACTCGGAGTAATTCCTACTATAGGATTACGAGGACTGAGTGGAAGTCCTACCAGCGCTAATATCATGCCAACGCTGAATGTAGGCCACACAGTTGAATCAACTGTTGTGACAACGGATAACCTATGTGGTTCCGGTGATGATCTCCCAGTCTTTGTGACAAGGAAAGAGCTCGACGGCGCCTTAAAGGCTGTTGAGAACAGTTTGATCAAGGAGATATAAGGGGTCAAATACTTGTTGAAAAGGAAAGGGAAGATGATTGAAGAGCCCGAATTGACTCCACCTCCTGTTACACAACCTCAAGTGCCTCAATCAGATCAGTCAATTGATGAGCTGAAAGATCTTCTATATGCCAAACTCTTATCCATTAGCCCAGAAGACCAACAGAGCAAAACCCTGCTATCCCTACTTGAAATTTTCCAACCAAGACCTCAACCACCTCCACCTACACCTACACCCAGTACAGTTACATCCACGGAGTTTAAAGAGTTCAAATCAGAGGTTGTGCATAATCTAAGCGATATGAAGAAAGCAATGGATGAATTGGCAAAGCAAGTGGCCATAATGAATCAGATATGCAAAGCACAGGCATAGGGTGTTAAGAGAAGACATGATCAGGATCCTGATGATCATGATCATGAGGGGGAGATGAGCAAGAAACAGAAAACTGATTCAGAGACTCCAAGTTTGGGTAAAACCATGTCCACTACTGAAGTAATTAATTTGTTTGAATCTGGTGCTATGGGTGAAGATAGTGGGAAACAGATAGTCTTATATGTGTATCCAGAGGTTGAACCGACGGTTGAAAATCCTGAGGTGAATGAGGAGGAGATAAGGGAGGTTGTTGACTTATATGTTGATGTGGAGATTGTTGATGTAAGCTTAGATGATGAGAATGATGAAGGAGGAAATGAATATGACAAGTATTGGAAAGTTAAGGAAGAGACAGAAAATGTGTTGATGATTACTGATGGATCAATAGATCAAGAGGTAGAGTTCAGTATGGATGAAGTAGACTTTCTGACACAGATTATTGGGCCAAAAACACCTGAAGACATGGCTGTTAGCCCCATACACTCACCTGAACCTATATCCAGTACCTTAATTCCATCTCAACCTGAAACCACAACTCTAACTCTCAACCTTAGCCAACCAAGCACAACTCAAACCAAAATCCCATCTCCTAAATACATTCCTACTCATCATGATTCTCCACCAACCTCTGAACCATTCTTTGAAGAAGCCAAACCTGAAATATTTGAACCACATTTTGTACCACATGTTAACCCTTCACCTGATCAAGCTGGTCCTTCTAATCCTTCCACATCCAACCAACCAGGTCCTTCTACTTCTAGAAACAAAAGACTATCTGAACTGGAAGAAAGACAAAGAACCTTATATCTGAGAACACCTTTCCTGGAGGAGTCTGAAAGAAGACTATTTGTTCATCGTATCAGAAGGTTGAATCCCTATGCTGTTTTAGGGATTAATGATCAGTCGGATGCTTACAAGTTTGAGTACATCTACATCTTGAGGGCCAAATGTCAAAAGGAAAGATTTGTGAAGAGTAAGAAGCTTATTGTGACCATCGAGGTTTATGCTAAACTGTTTTACAAGATGTGGTATCCAGTCTTTGTGGTTCAGAGGCAAGACTGCAAAGATTACACTTTCACCGAAGCTGGTTTTTGTCACTTAACAATTGAAGACTTTGAAACCATTTACCATTACTTCAAAGATTTTCAAATTAGAAAAAAGAATGTGATCATAGCCCTAAATGCCATAAAGAGATTTTTGAGGAGGCATATCATGTACACTCAGTGCCATGATTTCCAAATGGGTGTGGAAAGTGATCAACCGATGGTGAACTTGATAAGGCCTAATCAAATGATAAATGGCTTGGAGAATATGCCATTCTATGCGGTGATCAGAGATCCATTTGGAGTTGTTTACAGGAATGAAAGAGGAGAGAAGAGGTTTCTCAGATTCAGCGAGATTGCATGTTATTCAGATGGAACATTAAAAGTGTTGCTACTTCAGTTGCAAGATCGTCTGAAAAACAATGATAGAGAAAGAGGAGATATGTGGATGCCTTCTCTTGCAAGATCTTTGGTGATTAGAGCTATCAACGAGATAAATGATAAAATCTCCTTCAAAAGTGCTATGCGGCGAATAGAGACGTATCTTGGAGTTCGAAGAAGGAGAAGACCATTTTTGCCTTGATAACTATGGGGGAGAATGTTAGGGTATTCTATGTAGTTATCAAGACAGGTTGTCTTTGTCATTCATATTTGACTTTCTAGTAGAGGCATGGAGTTGTCATGACCCTACTATATAAGGAAAGTCTCTTTTGTTATTTTGTAACTTTTTAGTCATTTGTACTTTACATTTTGAGATATATGAATGACATACTTTCTCTCTCTAGATTTACTTCTATACTTTGATTACATTTGCTAGATTTGAGGGAACAACAGGAAGTCTACGCCAGAGACAAAGAGGAAAAGACACAAGTGGGGGAAAATGAAAATAGGAAGGTCGGTCAGAATCTTCTCAAAGATCCAAGTCGTATGTCAAGAATACTCGTTTCGAGCCTCGACGGGAACCGAACTGGTGTCAGAAATGTAGAAATAAACATTTTGGTCCATGTCGGGTGACCACACCGGAATGTTACAAATGTGGTAAAAGTGAACATACTTTGAGTAACTATCCTATCCAAGGGCCAACATGCTTCGAATGTAAGCAGCGGGTCATTGCCGAAGGGACTGCCCAAAGTTAAAGAAAGGTGGAAATCAGGATAAAAAAGCCGAATACTCCAAAGCCAACTGGCGGGGCATTTCATATGACAGCTGACGAAGCCAAAGAATCGAAAGATGTGGTTTCTTGTACATTTCTTGTTAACTCTATTCATGCACGAGTATTATTCATTGTGGTGCCAATATGTCTTTCGTGTCGCAATCTTTTTATCAAAAGTTAGCTATGCTTGCCACTACCTTGGAAGATGCCTTAGTAGTTGAAATAGCTAACGGGGGTCAAGTCTTAGTTCATGAGAAACTTGAAGGTTGTACCCTTACGGTAGAAGGGAAAGAATTTCTGATTGATTTGATTTTGATGGAGATTGGAGGGTTTGATATAGTAGTTGGTATGGATTGGTTGGTGAGCAACCAGGCAGAAATTCTTTGTGCCAAGAAATTAATTTGAATCCCTATGCCCGAAAATGATGTTGTATTCATCTATGGGGAAAGGAGGAAAGGGGAGGTTCCATTGATTTCTATTACCAAAGCGCGTAGTGTTTAATGAAAGGATGTTCATCCTATCTAGCATACGTTTTGGATGCTAAAGGAGAAAAGAAGCGAGTGGAAGACATAAAAATAGTAAGTGAATTTCTATATGTGTTCCCTGATGATCTTCCAGGCTTACCGCCAGAACGACAGGTAGAGTTCAGAATTGATCTTGTTCCCGGAGCGGCACCGATAGCACGTGCACCATACCGTTTAGCACTGGATGAAATGAAAGAGATGATGTCCCAACTACAAGAATTGCTCGACAAGGGATTTGTTAGGCCAAGTTCTTCACCTTGGGGAGCTCCGGTGTTATTTGTTAAAAAGGACGGCACTATGAAAATATGCATCGATTACAGGGAATTGAACAAAGTGACTATTAAAAACAAGTATCCGCTTCCAAGGATTGATGATTTAGTTGATCAACTCCAAGGCACGGGATGCTTTTCCAAGATTGATCTGAGGTCGGGTTATCATCAAGTAAGAGTAAGAGATGCAGATATAACCAAGACGGAGTTCAGAACAAGGTACGAGCATTATGAATTCCTCGTGATGCCTTTTAGGTTAACAAATGCCCCAGCTGTGTTCATGGGTTTAATGAACAGAGTATGTCGACCATTTTTAGATAAGTCTGTCATTGTGTTCATTGATGACATACTTGTTTACTCAAAGAATGAAGCCGATCACGAATGTCACCTTCGTGAACTCTTAAATGTTCTATGAAAGGAGAAAGTGTACGCGAAATTCTCTAAGTGTGAATTTTGGTTAAAAGAGGTACAGTTTCTTGGTCATGTGATTACTTCTGAAGGGGTCAAAGTAGATCCGGCAAAGATAGAAGCAATGACGAACTGGGAAACACCAAAGAACGCATCAGAGATACGGAGTTTCTTAGGTCTGGCAGGCTATTATCGAAGATTTATAAAAGATTTCTCAAATATCGCTTCTGCCTTGACCATTCTGACTCGGAAGAATATGAAGTTTGTATGGACTGAAAAGCAAGAGTCAGCTTTCAGGATACTACAAAAGAAGCTATGTGAAGCTCATGTTCTTGCGCTACCAGAAGGAACAGAAGACCTAGTGGTGTATAGTGATGCGTCAAATATGGGTTTGGGGTGTGTATTGATGCAACATGGCAGAGTGATTGCTTACGCATCCAGACAACTCAAAGAGCATGAAAAGAATTACCCTACCCATGATTTGGAACTGGTAGCAGTAGTGCTTGCTTTGAAATTGTGGCGACATTACCTATATGGAACGAAGTGCACTCTGTTCACTGATCATAAGAGTCTTAAACATGTCTTTGATCAGAAAGAGTTAAATATGAGGCAAAGGCGTTGGTTAGAACTGCTTAAGGATTATGATTGTGAATTGCATTACCATCCTGGTAAAGAAAATGTTGTGGCTGATGCCTTAAGTAGAAAGGAATATAGTGGATGCTTGAAAATGACTAACGCCAGGATTGATGTGACGTCGAGTCTGATTGAAAGAATCAAAGTGGCACAAGTAGAAGCTCTATTAGAAGAAAATCTAAAAGAAGAAGCCATGATTAAGCAACATCTCCAACTAACTGAAGATAGTCGCGGAGTCAAACTGTTCCAAGGCCGCGTTTGGGTGCCAAAGGTGGGAGGAAACCGGGAGTTAATTCTTGAAGACGCCTACAAATCCAAGTATTCCATACATCCTAGTAGTACTAAGATGTATAGGGATTTGAAGCTTCACTATTGGTGGCCAGCTATGAAGTTAGATGTGGCACAATGTGTAGAGAAGTGTGTGACGTGTTCGTTGGTAAAGGCTGAACATCAACGACCTTACGGAAGTTTACAATCGTTAGAAATTCCTGAATAGAAATGGGATAAAATTTCCATGGATTTTGTAACTAAGATACCAAGGACGTTGAAGGGTAACGATACTACTTGGGTAATCGTGGATCGGTTAAACAAAAGTGCTCACTTCTCGGCAATGAAAGAAGCATCACTAATTGATAAGCTGGCCAAGCTTTGTATCGATGAAGTGGTGTCGAGACACGGTATACCTGTGTCTATAGTTTCTGATCATGACAGCCGTTTTACTTCAAGATTTTGGCAATCACTACAAGAAGAATTGGGCACAAGAGTAAATTTGAGCACTGCTTATCATCCACAGATGGACGGGCAAAGTGAAAGAACTATTCAGACTTTGGAAGACATGCTCAGGTCATGTGTGATTGATTTTGGAGGTAACTGGGATACGCATTTACCCTTAGTGGATTTTGCATACAATAATAGTTATCATTCCAGTATTGGAAGAGCACCTTTCGAAGCCTTATATGGACGGAATTGTAGAACTCCAGTGTGTTGGTTGGAAGCTGGAGAAAAACAATTTGCTGGTCCCGAAATTGTACAACAAACGGCTGATAAAGTGAAAGAGATTCGGCAACACATGAAGGCGGCTCAAGATCGACAAAAGAGTTACGCCGTCCCTAAAAGAAGACCAAAAGAATTCCAAGTTGGGGAGCGAGTGATGCTAAAGGTATCTCTGTGGAAGGGTATTATAAGGTTTGGAATGCGTGGAAAGTTAAGTCCTTGTTTTCTAGGACCTTTTACTATAACTAAGAGAGTTGGGCTTCAGGCTTACCAGTAGGATCTTCCACCTGAATTGGAAGGAATCCATAGTACCTTTCATATATGTTATCTTCAGAAATGTTTGGCCAAAGAGGAAGATGTTATACCACTTTATGAAATAAGAGTGGATGAGAAGAGTCGTTGCATGGAAGAACCGGAAGCAATTTTAGAAAGAACGACTAAGAAGCTACGACATAAGGAAGTGGTCATGGTTAAAGTGCAATGGAAACATCATAGAGGTGCAAATGTGATGTGGGAAGCTAAAGAGGATATGAAGAATATATATATCCCCATCTATTTACCTAACTTTGATTTCGGGGACGAAATCATTTTCAAGTTGGAGAGATTTGTAACACCTCAAAATTTATGTTATTGTTGTATATTTTGGGAGAATGTTTAAATAATGAGAAGGCATTATTTTAGACAAAATGTACGATTTATATGTTGAAGGGTCAAAGTGTAATTGACCAAAGTGCTAAGCGATTCGGGAACTTATGAATTTTGAGGGTTAGTTTCGGTTATTTGGTTATAATTTTGGGTTTAATGTAAATTGATGGTATAAAAGTTTATAAGGGGGAGGTCGTCTGAAACATTGAGAAAAGATCTCAATTTTGGTTCTTTAAGTTGGTTCCCAAGCAGAACAGAGAGTTAGTCAATCAGTAAGCAATCCTACCTTCTTTTCCAAAATCCTTTGCTTTTGGATTGATACTTATAAGCCAAATTAACTTCTGATTCAGCTATCGAGTTGTTGAAGAGGCAAGCTTGAATCAAAGCTTCTAATTTGGGGCGAAGTTTTGTCCAGGTGAGTTCATCTCACTTTTGATATTGTTGCAATTAAAATTGAATAGTTTCTATGAAATTAAACGGTATAAATGTGTTAGAAATATTGGAGTATATGTATGTGTTTGAGAATTTTATTTTAGAGGAAGTCATTGGTGAAAATCAAGTGCAGGTCGATAGTTACCGGATAAAAGAGTAGTATCCGGTAAACTCTCATTCGGTGGTGTCCGAAAGATATAGGTGTAACACCCTAAAAACAGGGCTAATTTAAACCTCAAATTATAATTAAATTTAAACATGAGCTTTCTTAAACTTTAAACATAAGCGAAGATTTAACCTTGAGAGTCATATTTTCAAACATAGAATTCTTCAAATAATCTATTAATAAAATCATTTCACTATAATCCGATCAACTAGATTATCTAAGCAATTTATCAAAATCTCAGCATTAATTAACGTCTCCGCTAATCCAAAAGCTCTCGTCCCACATCCCTTTTACTTCCCCGAGCTAGTACCTGGTAAGAAAACATTATTTGAAACAATTAGGCTAATGCCTAGTGAGAACATTCGGTTTCAAAATAATATTTACAAAATATTGTAAACAAGGCCTGACAAACCTGGATTACCCTTTTTCTTACCACATGCAAAATCATTCATCAATGCCAGTTTAAACCCGATTACATGACTACGAATCTGACATTAAGTCAATCGTTGCTCATGTTCCAATTCAATGACTACGAATCTGACATTAAGTCAATCGTGGCTCATGTTCCAATTCAATGACTACGAATCTGACATTAAGTCAATCGTTGCTCATGGTCAATTTCCACACACATCAGAATAATGAAAACCCATCATCTATTCTACGTGTACATAACCAAATCACACACATCGGAATAACGAATAACCTTCATCTATTCCACGTGTACATAACCACTAGTGCCTATGGATCCATATCACCTAATTGTACTCATACAGGTATTTATTCAATATAAACTCCACATATCAGCATATAAGCGAATTATATTTATACCTCGTAAATTCCTCATAACATTTATTATAAGCAAATCACATTTAATATGTCAATTTCTTATAATAAAAGTCTAACCAACCATATTATCACTTACGGTCTTTAATATGAATATTATTGTAATTCAGTTATCCAATAAACACAATAATTACAACTCGTACATATTTTTGTCGTAAATCATTTTCCAATACCATTAATGATTTAAGTACAACCATCAACTTAAGATAATAGATTTTACTTTATAAAATCTTTCTTCCAAAAATCCACCCAAAACAGTTCATTTATAAAATAAACCTTACCATAATTTAAAACATTATAAAAACAGGTAAGGTAAGAATGAACTCACCTGATTGAGAGCTAATAATCCTTTCTCGAAGTCGCAGGAATATCCAACACTTAACGTCACAAAGATCTGAAATACCCAATACACATTTTACCGGCATTAATTTAATGTTTAGGATAATTAAATACCAACATCCTAGAATCTTATCTCCTATCGCAATCAATTAATAATTATCGCAACCAACAGTGACTGTCGCAAGCAATTATTGCGACACCACCCTTTATCGCAACTAATAGCAATTATCGCAACCCATGGTTGCGATAAATCTCTTCTATCGCAACTAACCCTTGCGATTTATACTTCTATCGCAACTAACCATTCGATGGCCTCCCTATCGCAACACACTCTTGCGATATAATTGAGTTTGTCGCAACCTATGGTTGCGACACTTATGAATTTTCGAGTGTTCATAAATATCGCAGCCTACTGATTCGTACCAAAACCCATAATTTAAAGTTTAAACTATGCATGTTTGATTTCATAAACTTACAGATATGTTTCATACTACCAGTATAACATATCTATCAACCCAAATTCATCATAATCATCAATATCATCCAAAACCCATCTAAAACTCCATAGAACACTTTATAAGCATAAAAGAATTTAAACAAGAAGATTACCTTGGTTTTTCACTGATTAAGCTAAGTTCTTCCATCTGAATAATACTGTTTCTTCCTTCTTCTTTTCTTCTTCTTTACGTTCTTTCTCCCTCTCTCTATTCACTCACTTTACACATACACACTAAAGGAATATGGAAAATGAGAAAGACTTCCTCTTTCTCTCTGCTTATTAACCGAACACACACATGTACCCCAAAATGAAGCCACCTCAACTCCTTTGTCCCTTCTTTTGTTGTGAGTTCGACACCTCACCCTTGATATTCCCAATCCAACCTTAAACTTTCACATATTGGCAAGTTTTACCCCTTCATTTATAAATTAAAATTAAAGTTCACCCTCAACATATTATTTTACCAAACAAAATAATAAAACTTACATAGGGTTAAACTCTAAAATTAATCTACCAAATATCCAATCACAACCTATCAAATAAATATACTCAATTTAGTTAATAAATCCAAACATCATCTTTTATAAAAAATTTGGGATGTTACAATAGGTGTCCGATAAAAATGTTGAAAGTATCCGGTAAGTAATTTAGTTTCCAGATAGTTAATTTACCGGGTGGCATCCGGATTACTTTGGTTTCCGGATGTCACCGGATTGTTTATACTTTTCGGATATCAATTTTGAATTAGTTCTGGATTTCGATAGTTTCCGGATAGGGGTTCCGGACAAATAATCCGGATAGCTTTCCGGTAGTGTCCGGTAACTAATGGGTTTCCGATAAGTAATGATGTTCCGGTAACTTTTGAGTTTTCGGTAACTAATGTGTTCCGATAACTCTTGACAGGGAACAATTATATCTACTTGAAATTCAATCCTGGCAATATGAATATACTTATAACTCGATTTTAAGTATGATATGATTTGACGTATGATTTGGTTGATACAAACTTATGTTAGGAAGTGTAATGGATCCATAGGCACTAGTATTATGTAACACGTGGAATAGGCATGGACTAATCGTAATTCCTGTGTAATTGATCAACGTGGAATAGGCGTGGATTAATCGTAATTCCCGTTGAATGGAAATGAGATATATGCATGAGCTAATCGTAATTCTCATTTCGTAACAAGATGTGAAATCGTGGGATAGGCGTGGACTAATCGTAATTCCCAATTTCTATAGGAAGGAAGGAGATATGCATGGCTTAATTGTAATCTCTGCTTCCTCTCCAAAAATTGGCATGGACTAATTATAATTTATTGGATATGAGCAATGATCTAGAATCCATGGAGATTCGTAGTGGGCTCTTGAACATGATGATTATGACTTACTCAGTGTTTGTCATACTCATGGAATCGGGTATGATTCCCGTCATCGAAAGATGCTATGTGTACGGTAAGAAAGTTGAGAACAGGTTTGTTTACACGCTTTGTTTATAATTTTGGTTTTCAAAGCTTATAAAAGTTTTAATTTTGAAAATTTGATGTTCTCACTAGGCGTAAGCCTAATCTTTTCAAATTAAATTTTCTTACCAGGTACTAGCTCAAGGAAGAATAAGCAGGGATGAGTGTGGAGAAGTTCCAGAGTTTTACTTTTGGGAGCTATGTTTGGAGAAGTTAGTAGAACATCGATTTTTGGAGATAATATAGAGAACCCGCATAATCTAATGTTATTGGTTATAATTTAGATTAGTTGGTTGTTTATGATATGTCAGTTGTAATTAGACCTTGTCACTAATTCTCCGTTTATGAATGAAACTTTTGGAAGGATGTTGTAAATTATTAAGGTTTAAATTTACTGTGGTTTTTTGGGTGTTTCAATTTGTCTTATATTTTAGTAGGCAATGTCTTTGTCTTGAGTTTTAGTTCTTGATTTATGCGACCATTTATTTCTTGTAGTGTGTTGACTGTTGCCCACATTTCCCATTCTTGTTCTGATATATTTATATCTTCTCTTTCTTCATCATCCCATTCTTCATCATCTCCTTCCCAACCTTCATCATCTTCCTCTCCTTCCCATTCATCTTCATCATTGTTATTTTCACTAAGTATTTCAGTATCGTCTGCATATTCTGTTTCGATTTCTTCTATATTTGGGTCGGAATCTGAGTCTGAATCATCCATCTAAGATACAAACATAAACTTCTTATAACATGGGAAAAAAACTTTTATTTCCATACATAATGTTTTATACATATTCATTTTATTTCTACTACTAATATTATACATTCTACTCACTATTTTTGAAAACTCACAACCTTTCACGTTATATCTTACATATTTAACAAGCACATGTTAGCTTTCTTCCTTTCCTCTAGTAGGGACGTTCATTTTGTAAGGATCGTGGGCTACAAAACGTTGTGCGTAAGGATCTCCAGCAAGTTCTAGATGTAGGCGAGAGATTTATCGGTAGCATTAAACCAACTCATCTCGTTTATAGTTCATTCTCACTTCGGTGCTAATAAGTCTTTGTCGGGTCCTTTCCAATTCCTCTTGTGCCTTATAAGCTCAGATTCCAAGCGTCTAAGATCATGACTGCAGATACTTAGGTTACGTTCTCCGGCAATGATCCTTTGGGTGCATGTTGTGATACTTTCTAGTAAACCTTGATATTCTTCGTGACTTAGAACTACAGAGACCACTTCTTCATCTATCATAGTAATTTCTGATTGAACCTCCTCATCTTCATGTTGTTGTGGTTGTGGTACAAAGTTTTGCCCTTGGGTGCTTTCCAAGGAAATAGAATTTGAAAGTTTATAGGATATTCATTTTCTTCCTCATCATCTGACACTTCTATTTCGACATATAAGTCTGGATTATCCTCAGGAGTTTCTAGTTGGCCATTTGGGTTTTCATGGTTATTATTGGCTTCTAGCGACTAAAAAATTTCACCTATTTCTTTAAGGTTTATAATGGGTGATAGTGGAATATTATATGGAGATTCCTCAAGCCATCCATTTCCATATCCTGATGGTCCTTCTCCGTTTCTTCCGGACATCTAAAATATATAACGCTTATATAAGAACTATTATTATTATTATTATTATTATTATTTCAACACCTCTTACAAATACGTTTGACTACCGATACAAAGTGGTCAGGTGGATATCACGGGGAGCCAGGATTCGTTTGGTGCAAATATAATCTGCACTGTTTGAAGTCCACAACTCAGCCGACCAATCTTTCTAGACACCACATCATACACTTATATCTACTTGGATAAGTAATTGGTGAAGAAATATAAATAAGTTCAATTTATTAACTAGCTATTCTAAGGCAAGTTAGTCGGGGTTTTTTTCACAATTCCCTTAAACTAAGGCTCTGATACCAACTTGTAACGCCCTGATTTTTTTTCTTTATTTATATTACAATAATAAAACTATTACATCATAACATTTATACATAAGCGGAAACGTTCTAAACCTTATTCATACAATTTATTATACATGACATATAATAAAGATAGAAGAATGTTGTCTTTCCTCTCACACTATATAAGTTTTTAAGCTTTGTGAGTAGTCATGGTTTTGTAATGATATAGAACATAATAAGATTTTTCTTTTCATAGCATTCATAATATTAGTGTGAGATCTCATATGTGTAAGTATGCCCCTTTTACTTTCAACAGGATCCTAGATCCCTAGGTTCCATAAAGGATCTTCCGCTTGAGTCCGTTTGCAAGACGTCTTCCATCATTATACCCCGTCAGGTATTTACTATGGACATACATTCAAATGCACCAAGCTTTTATCATAATTTTGTTAATTATTTACATATTAACTTGAGCAGAGTCACGACTATAAATGTGTAATAATAACATTTTAATTTGGGCAGATTAACGACTATAAATCTGTAATCATAACATTTTAATTTAGGCAGAGTAACAACTATAAATATGTAATCATAACATTTTAATTTAGGCAGAGTAACGACTATAAATATATAATCATAACATTTTAATTTATGCAGAGTAACAATTATTTAATCGAAATACAGAAAATATAATAATGTAACACAAATGTATCCAATAAAAATACATAACAACTAGCTTAAGTTTCCACTTTTTGTTCACTCAATACGCCTTAATACTTATTTATATATATATATATATATATATATTTTTTTTTTTATTTGAAAACATTTATATATATTATTTTTCTTTTCTAGTTTCTGTGAATTTTACAGTGCCGAAGACCACTATTTATTCTATCATAAAATAGAGTAAACCTTTAAGGCAGTAAGTATAGGCGGCTGTCTGGATAAAATTTTATCCTCTTTTACCTTTGGGTACACGACTGCATTCTCAGCAAATTCAATCCATATATGTTGATAATACCTACCCATAGACATACTATTGTAACATATTTTTATGACTTTTATAAATTTCTGTAGTCGTATTTTGATCTTTTTTTTAACAACAACTTATATTAAAACCAACCACCAAGAACAATTACACCACCAATCTTTTTACACCATGTTATCAACCCAAATAGAGAGGTGTAGTGCACACCAAAATAAAGATCACACCAAGCACCTTTCGACCAAAAATTCAGTCACCAAACAGCAGCAAAACGCTTTTTGTTGCTGCTTACGAGATGAAAACAGCAGCCCCGACTGTTTGACCTCAGCCCCTGATCGTGTTTCACGATTACGCTGACGACGAATTCACAAGCCACTATTTCCAATCGATCGTAGGTTTGTTCGACCTCTGTGTAACCCATTCGAAAATTTTCCGTTGAAATTCGTAGAATCGCTCCGACACTTTCCCCTTCTCCCCTTTGAACACCACCTTGTTCCAGTGAGCCCAAATAAGATACATTAACGACCATTTTACCGATGTCCGGATCGTATTACCTTTATCGCTTTCCTCACCCGAGTCTTGCTCGTGTAGAATCTCCTGAACTATTCCGGCCCCCTCTAGATTCTTCCCCTACCATCTTCCTATGCATCTCCACACACCCTTAACCTCCAGACATGTTGCAAGCGCATGATCCGGAGATTCGGCCGTGTCTCCACATCTCGGGGATAATGTCGTGTCCAAATCAATTCCCATTCTATCCAAATTCGCTCTACATGGAATTCGTCCCAATCGGGCTCTCCATATGAAGATACATACTTTTTCCGGAATAAGCGATGACCACTTCGTTTGGATGATGTTACCTCTAGGTTGCTCGTCTAGTCCTTCTTGAAGCTCCCTCATTTTCTTCACGTTGTAGACCTTTGAATCATCGAGGAGCCATTCCACCTTGTCTTTCCTATCCTGTACCGGTGCCCACCCATCGAGTCAGGAGATAAGTTCTTCAAATTCACCTAGTTCCCTTCCTCGTGGTGGTCTTCTCCACGCCCATCTCCATCTCCATTGCCCGCACCTCTCTCCGACCACATCCGCGTCGCTTTTCTGTCACCAATCTGTTTTCTGAATGAGCTTGTAAAATTCAGCCCTTTGCTGTCCAGAAACGTACCCATTCAGATGACGTTCGACCACGTATTACCTGCACCATCAAAGCCACAAGGGTTATCCCATAGTCCCCCCCCCCCCCCCCCTTCCCCATATAAGCTTTTAATTACTTGGACCCATAGGGCGTCCCTTTCAAGTAGGAAACGCCACCACCATTTACGCATGAGACCACAATTAATCGAGTCCAAAGACCCGATATTAAGACCACCCTTTTCGAAAAAATTTAGAGTATTTACCCATTTTACCCACACCAACGGTTTATTTGCACTATTGTCACTCCCCCCATGTAACACTCTTGAATTTGGAAAGAGCAACTAATTAAAATTTTCGATAATACATCCGAAATAATAGGATTTCTCCCTATAATTCAATAGGTGAAAAACCTCAAAATATAAAAACTATGATCAACCTCACAATATATGATTCAAGTCCTATTACAAAGACTAAACTCACTTCGGGTATTACTTAACCCAACACAAAGTGTTATTCCTAAGGGTAAATGCAGAAGACCTCACTTAATCAATTCACCTCTTGAGCTCCTTTCTAGCACACAACCTTTCACACGTGTCACTAGAACTACTCCCAACCTGAACCTGTTGCACATGCCGACAAATAAAAAGGGTTAGGCTAACGTCTAGTGAGTTTAAGAGTTTATAGCATGATTTAAATAAATCTTTTAAATGAAAGTTTGCAACATAGATTATGATTTTCAAAAGAGTTTACAAAAGGATATAAACGACTCATTTTCTAACGCACCCAAATTCTATGAGAAAAGTTCCCAAAAGGTATAAACCGTTTTCCAAAATGAATTACAATCCCAACTCACTCAAATACGTGAATAAATCTACATTATGCAAAACCTTCAAATACGGGTGACGACAAAATACTCAACCCGTAAAACATGGAAGAACAATCCATTTAAATATAATACTTCATCGAAAATGGAAATGACCTGCTTCATTTAAACTTTAATATACATGGAGGGGAATCCACTATTAAAGTCATCCAATCGCAGTCAAATGTATAAGACCAACAATAATAATAAAACAGGGACAATATAAAATCCCAAGTAGGTTGGCCAACGACGGGGGAGACCTGTATCCATTGAGAGTGGATGAACACAAAAGTACGCCACTCAAACAATGTTAATCGTACGACACTTCACTGCACAAAAGCCCAAGTGTCTCATACGACGCCTTTCAAGTTACGCCCAAAGAGACAGCTGACATTAGCGAAATATTACTAACAATACCGCCAAAGGTCCGGCACAAGGGGGATACAACTATGGCATTGCCCCAACATGGCGGAGGTCATAAACGCCCAAATATGCTCAACCATGACTCAACCCTCCTATCGTATCCTTGAAAAGTAAAGGTCATATAACATAGGGCCCGGTCAAATCCCGCGACACCCAATAGACCATCAAGTAAATATTGACTTACGTGCCTATGGATCCAATGCAACACAGTCTATAATAACATGCTTATCCCAGAATGACTAACGCACCCAAGCATGTAAATATCAATAACGTGCAATAAAAATGAAATATGGTGCAATAAAAGCAAACCATAAATAAGACTCCACATCGAGCCATTAAACCCGGACAAATGTCCCCAAGACTTCCTCAAAGTCAAAACCGAGCAAATGCTCAAAACCCATTAGACCCATAAATAAAGGTCCTCAAAATATAAACGTATTAAACGTCGTTTTGGTAAACGTATACCATAAAATCCTCATCGACTCAAAACTCGTCACAGATTAATAATAATGCATTTCCCAAAATGCACTTATACTCTTATAATTCCCAAAATGACTCATGACACTAAAATGTGCATTTTCCCAAATGGTTTATAAAATCAATTACTCCAATATGATTAAACCATTAAATAAACTTTATTTTGAGCAATAAATCTTTTAAGAACATATTTATGATTTCTACACATCAAAATATCTACAAACCCCAAATGTGGGTGTTTTACAACATTTATGAAGATAAATACTTCAAAAGAGTTAAACTCATCAAATAACTCAACAGTTGATAATTTCAAGTAAAACACACAAATATTTGGAAAATAACATTTTTGGCATGTACAAAGTTTTCACAAATCAACTTGAACTCACCTTGCTAGATTTAGGCTAAATCTAGATTTTCCCCAACGTAAGCTCCCTTAAAGAAACTTGAACCTTCAAGCCAAATCTTCCAAAAACCTAGATCCATAAGTTTCCAACCATAAATATTCACATCTAAACATAAAGAATCATTCCCCAACCATTTTACTTCAAGATCTCAACTTATGCCAAAACCCTATTTCATAGGTGAAGAGAATGGAAGATTACCTTGACCAAACATCACCAAAATCACCCAATAGGGAAGAGAAAGTGAAAACAACAGCAATCTAGCTATTTGGTAGGGAGAGGTTACCTTCACCACTTGAATCCTCCAAATAAAAGCTCCTTGTCTTCACCAAAGCTTCAAGCTTCCATATCCTCAACAATGGTGGAAGTGGGTTGA
This sequence comes from Saussurea involucrata, assembly GCA_033807775.1. Taxonomy (NCBI): domain Eukaryota; kingdom Viridiplantae; phylum Streptophyta; class Magnoliopsida; order Asterales; family Asteraceae; genus Saussurea; species Saussurea involucrata. Next base: position 263,864,235 of record CM066321.1, read on the forward strand.
TTTGAGTGGAGAAGATGAAGAAGAGGAGGAAGGATTTGAGGTTTTTTTGGGGGAGAAATCGGTTTAGAGAGAGAGATGGAGAGAATTGGGGTTTTTGAAATGAAATGGGGGGGGGAGAGAGAGAAAGGTCTCTTAAAAACACAAAATATCTCACCAGGTGTCTCGTGGACGTCCGACATGAAGCCCTGCAGACGTCCGGCCCTCGAGCTGGTCGAATCCCACGAATTCTCTGTTGCTTCGCAGATGACACGCGGACTTATGTGCCACGCGGACGTCCGGCCTGAAGCCCTGCGGACGTCCGCAAGTCCTATTTCCACTTTTCAATTTTCGGGGTGTTACACCCCACCCCATAAAAAGCTACATCTCACCCTCTCACACTCTTTTGTCACTCCACTCGGGGCTCGATACAATGAGAAGTAGTACAACGGCAAACTCCCCAACACCGATTTGACTAAGGTTAGCCTACCACCGAACGACACAAGCTTCGATTTCCACGACGCAGGCCTCTTTTTCAAATTTTCTATTGCTGGTCTCCAATGTTCCAATCTTTTCATGGAATCACCTACCGGAAGTCCTAGGTAGTTAAACGGTAACATACCGTATCCACAACCGACACTTTTCGCCCAATTGATGACTTCCTCCTCCGGAACCCCAACACCGTAGATCTTACTTTTTCCCACGTTCATTTTTAACCCGGACATCTTTTGGAAGCATGTCAAGGTTTTCAACAGATTTTTCAGATTTGTGATGTTCCATTTACCAAAGAACACCACGTCATCCGCGTATTGTAGGTGGGATACCGTGAACTCAAGCTTTCCCACTTTGGTTCCTTCAAAGAGACCTTTCTTCTCCGTTTCGGTGATTATGATGTGTAGTGTTTCGGCCGCTATGAGGAGCAAAAATGGGGCAAGTGGGTCCCCTTGCCTAACTTCTTTCCGCATTGCAAACTCCTTTGTTGGCGGCCCATTTATTAGTACCGATAGTGTTGCGGATTTTAGACATCCTTCGATCCATTTCACCCATCTAGGACCAAATCCCATCTTCCTCGAGCAATCCAATAAAAACGTCCATTCGATGCTATCGTAGGCTTTTTCAAAGTCTACCTTGAATATCAACCCACTCCTCTTCTTTTTCTGAACGTAGTCTATTACCTCATTCGCCACCAAAATGTCGTCCAAAATGTAACGCCCTTTTATAAATGCACTTTGGGTGTTGCTAATCAATTTCCCCATCACACTTTTTAATCGTTCCGCCAACATCTTCGCGATGGTTTTATAATAGATATCGATAAGACTTATTGGCCGAAATTCCGCAAGGTTTAGTGGTGAGTCAACATTAGGGATTAAGGTTAAGAACGAGGAATTACATCCTCCGTTAAATTCTCCGCTATCCCAAAACCATCTAACCGCACATATTAAGTCTTCTTTCACAATCCCCCAAAATATCTTCACGAACCCAAAAGTAAAATCGACGGGTCACGGTGCCTTATTACTACGACAACTTTTCACCGCCACCCAAATTTCATTTTCGTCAAATGGTCGCTCTAAGTCGGTTGCTTCCTCGAACGTGATTTTGGGGAAGAGCTCTTCCCTTAGTGTGGGTCCATTTAGAGTACTAGATGAGAATTTACCTTTAAAGAACTCGAATGCATGCTCTTTAATCCTCTCCGGTTCCTCCGTCCATAACGAATTTGTATGTAGGCCTCTCACCCCATTTTTTCGTTCCTTATATTTAATCGTTGCGTAAACATCGTTGTATTTTCGTCACCTTCCTTCACCCATTTCACCTTCGTTTTTTGTCTTTCCATTTCCATTTTCTTCCTCTCCAATTCCAACCATTTGCTTCTAGCATGGACCCAATTTTCTCTATCCAAACCAATCCAACCATTTGCTTCCGCTTCCAACTCCGTCTTGTTTGCTTGTACTTTCGCCCTATCCAACTCCGACTCTAAACTTCTGAATTTTTTCTTTGCCCACTCCCTAAGATCACATTTAACGTTCTTCAATTTATCCCTAAAGGTCCTGTCCGGTCTTTTTGAAGTTACCCTCTTATTCCATGCATTCCTCACCACTTCTTCCACTCCTTCCTCATTTAGACATGAGTCATAAAACTTGAACGGTTTCGCCCCAAAATCCGACTTATCTTCGAAAAGCATTATGGGAGTGTGATACGACCACTTCCTATCCAAGGATTTAACACCCAAAATTTTCCATTTTACACCAAAGTCATTCGTCATCAAAAATCGGTCGAGCTTGCTTAATTTGAGACCGTCGTCGCTAATTCTTGTAAACCTTCTTCCCACCATTGGGACCTCCAAGAGGTTGCTTCTATTAATGAATTCGTTGAAAGCATCGGCTCCTTTCAAGTTTAGTATGGAGCTAAATCTTTCGGCCTCTCCCCTCACTTCATTGAAGTCCCCAAATAAGCACCGACACACTTCTTCATTTGCAATTATCGATTCTAACTTCTTCTAAACCTCTACTCTATCCTTCACCTCTCTTGAGCCATATACGTTAATTAGCCCAATAGTACCTTCCACCCCTTCCCATTTCCCGAACACCACGATGAATGACATATCCGCAATCATGAATTCACAATCGAATTTTATTTTGTTCCACATGGTCAACAACCCCCCCTGAATTTCCCACCGCCTCCCTATGTGTGAAGTCAACATCGTCACCACCCCACAAATTGACAATCTAATTGTGTTAGGACACTGAAGTTGTCCTTTATAATAGAAAGTTTTGTAAAGCAATAGCTGTGTTAAAGGGCTTATGCTTAACTGTTGTAACAAGAGATGTAGACTATAAATAGGTCATGTAATGTAGTTTGTAAAAACAAGTTTTCATAATTCAAGATGTAGCTCTCTAATCACATTGTGTTCTCTCTAGTTTAGATTTACTTTTCTAATAAAGCTTCTACATCTTCTTGTTACTAGTTCTTGGATTGTATGAAGATCATGACCTAACATGTGGTATCAGAGCCAAATCGACGAATTTTTCATCGATACGATCATCAGATCTCATCAATTCAAGTGTTTTTAGCCCTATTTTTCTCAGATTTCGAATCCTTGATCTGTTACTGTTCAAAAATTTCGAATTCACTTTTTGGATCAAAACTCCATCAAATTGATCGAATTACATGTTTTGATCAACTAGAAATTTGTTCATCTTCATTTTTCGAATCTGTCTGTGCAAGAATCACTGAAATTGGTCAAGAATTGAAGAAGTTATGATGATTTTAGTGATTTTTGGATGTTGTTACTTGGTTTCGGATCATTCATCATGGTTTCGGATCATTCATAGTTGGTTTCGGATGCTTCATCACTTACTGTTCATTGAGGGTTTCGAATCCTTCATGTTTTACTGTTCATCATGGTTTCGGATGCTTCTATTGTTTTGATGGCTTAGATGGTTTCGAATTGTTCTGAGTTAATGGTTTCGAATCTTGTGAAGTCAGAAATATTGCTGAATTTGGTCATCTTAGTTATGAGTTTCGGAATATGCTTTCACCTAAAAGTTCAAAGGTATGGATGGCTTTGCATCTTTCTAATCCTAACTCTAAATGGTTTCGGATTCCATTTATTCAAGATAGGCATGGTTTTGCATCCTTCACGATTCGAATCCCTTGGTTTCGAACCCAACATGATACGAATCCTTATGATTTCGAACCCTTCATGATACGAATCCCTTGGTTTCGAACCCAACATGATACGAATCCTTATGATTTTGAACCCTTCATGATACGAATCCCATGGTTTCGCACCCAACATGATACGAATCCCATGGTTTCGCACCTAACTACATCTGAATCCTATGGTTTCGCACTTAACTACATCCGAATCCCCATGGTTTCGAACCCTTCTACATCCGAATTCATGGTTTCGCACCCAACTACATCCGAAATCATATGGTTTCGCATCCTTCTTACATCCGAATCCATGGTTTCGAATCTAACTACATCCGAATTCTGATGGTTTCGGATCCAAGAAATTTATTGAAAAATATTTCTCATTATAAAAAAAAACCGCTAACCGGGTAGCGGAGTCTCAGGAGGGGGACATTGTTCATGGATTTTAGCATAACGCATGTGTGACATCATTCTGATATTCAGCTTGCCACATACATTTAGCAACTGTCAAAGTTTAAAAGGGCTTTAGTCTTTCAAGATTTTCAGAAGTTGATTGTTGGAGTTCAGTCTTTGATTGGATTGGAAGAGACGCTTGAGTATTTGCAATCATTATTCTGAAGTTTTGTTGACGATGCTAGACCGTTGAGTGCTCTTAATCATTCTTCTGACCTGATCAATCAGAATTGTGAGTGCTTGCAATCATTGTTCTGGTGATTTGGTTGTGATTCAGACTTTTGAGTGCTTATAATCATCCAGCTATTTCTTGAAGATTGAAGTTCTGGATTCTCTTCATTTAGTGGTTTGAAGTATTTTGAAGATGAGCATTTCTCTACAGTTGCTGAACAATGTTATTTGCTTGGGTCGTCTCATCCCTACCGAGTAGTGCGTGTTTTTACCGTTCCTCCTTTGAGCAAATTTGGACCAAGCTCTTAAGCCGAATTCTTACTCAACTCGTGGTCCAACGACGGATTCTCTATTTTACACTAAGATGCATATACTTTGAAGATGATTTTAGTGCACTTAGTCGAGGTTATGGAGTACATTGAATCTGACTTTGTTCAAGGTTGAAAATATGATGAGTAAGAGCAACTTTCAAGGGGGAAAGGATCTAAAGATTTGAAGATGATTTGCTTTCCAAAACTTTAGGACACTGAAGTTGTCCTTTATAATAGAAAGTTTTGTAAAGCAATAGTTGTGTTAAAGGGCTTATGCTTAACTGTTGTAACAAGAGATGTAGACTATAAATAGGACATGTAATGTAGTTTGTAAAAACAAGTTTTCATAATTCAATATGTAGCTCTCTAATCACATTGTGTTCTCTCTAGTTTAGATTTACTTTTCTAATAAAGCTTCTACATCTTCTTGTTACTAGTTCTTGGATTGTATGAAGATCATGACCTAACAGATTGATGTTCCAATTTTTTGCCTTCGTCCCTTGTATTCCGACCACCGCCGGCCTCACTTTCCCACAAACTTCCCGGACCCATTTCCTTTTCTCCCACAACCCAAGTCCTCTAATATTCATATAAATAATATTGATTGATCACTAGAAATATAACGAGACTTACCTTCTAGTGGGCCTTTATGTTCTTCCAATTTCTTCCCGTTCCAATCCATTCCAATCATGCTTCCAAACTCCTATAGACCGGCCATCGACTCCTTGCTCCCTAATTCGTTTGACATCACCATGTTATTTACTGAATTTGACGATGTCTTCCTTTCTGATTTGCTCCCAGTGGTCTTCTTCCCCGCACCGTTAGTCGATTTGCTCGATCCTTTTATCGTCCCTGCTCGTTTACAATTCTTTCTTGCCATATTCTTAATTAGGTGAAAGCCCGCCTTGCCCCCGCCAAAATTCAGCCCCTCCCCTCTTCTTCCTTTCAATTTTTCGCACCCAGATATATTTTTGCTACCATATGTCTTCTATCACTCGCTTTTATTTTGTCGAACAACGTGTGATTCCCCAACCTCTAGCTGCACATCTGCTACTTCTTCTATTTTGTCTTCGTTTGGGCCGACGTTTGCCCCCTGAATGCTACCTGTCCTGTTGAATGGTGTTAGGCCGTTAACTGTCTCAGGCCCATGTCCACTTCCTTTGGGATTTATCGTGAAAATAGGCCCATTCTCCGCCAACCCCTGTTTTTTATTTCCCATCAGATCGGATCTGGGTCCACTATTGACAGCTTCATCCGACCCGCCCGTTTATTAATCAATCCGACCAAGGGATTTTGAATTCCCCTAATCTCATGGTTTCCATCCACATGATTATGATTTCCGAAAGTTTCCATATTTCCCATGCTATGGGATGACCCTTCAACTTCCTCCAGTCCCCTCCCCTTTTTCACGTCGCCGCCGTCGTTACCGGCCGTCTCGCCTGGCACTTCTCCGATCGACTTTTTACTGGTATCCCCATTGATCTCTCCCTCCTCTTCACTCCACAGATCCTCACCTCCCCATGCTTCATCACCATTTTCCTCTTCCTCCGACCAAACCAAAGGGACCGACGAGCCACCTTCCTCTTCTTCATCGGAGCTTGGCACCGTAGACTCCTCTTCATCTTTCTCCCAAAACCCCATCAAGATGCTCTCCTCTTCTTCAATCTTTACCCGGTAATAATACGCCCCGACTTTCATACTTTTCAACACGTTGATCATCGACATAATTGACGTGCTTATTAGGACTTTCCCCCATGCTAGATTGTCGCTTTCTTCCACCGAACAATTGAACGTTTTCAGGACCTTTCCTCATATTTTTGCTAAGTCCGTGAATATCTTCTCGGTCCACCCGTGTAATGGTACCCCCGCAATTTTCAGCCAAGCTAGTCTTTCTGAATTTCTATATCCCTCCGACCATCTCCGTAGGTCCTTCACCTAAAAGTGGAGTCCATGACTTTTGTTTTCCATGATTTCGGTAATTCCTTCGTCGTTACCGCATATTAAGAGGATCTGCCTTCCTCCCAGAAGTTTCAACCTCGATATCCCAATCTCCTTTTCTTTAATTAAATGGCTTATTGCCCCTAGATTATCCAGAGAATAGACTTCCCCAACGAGACAATACTGGAGCAGTTTTCTCATGTTTTCGTCTGGTGCCCACTCTCTAATTATTTCTTCCTCTTACTTTGGTGTTTCCTTTATTTCTCCTTCTTCCGTCTCTAGTTTTCTCCCTCTCATGATCGATGCATATGTCGGTCTGCCGGTGGTTTGTTGTCCGGCTAGCACATTTCTCCCCTTCAAAGATTCTGGTTTAGGGTCCTTCCCACCTCTGTCAAGAGCCACCCTATTACTGTCAGCCATGAATATCCTCAGCTTGAAAGTACCTATCCAAATGTTGCTCATTCGGTTCTCCAATTCCTGACTCCCACTGCGCTTTCGAAAGCGCACGAATCCAAACTTCCTTCCACATTTCAGTCGTTTTCTCACCATATACATGTCTGTTACTTTCCATAGCTTTTGAATGTCTTCCACAAACTTCCCATTTCCATTCCCCCCGGAAAGTTGTAGAGCATGAATGAAACTTGATTCGATGTATTGTCCGACCTCGGCCTTCGATATGGGTTGTCGTCGTTGCCGTTTTTCTACCATGCACGAGCCCTCTCGTCTTTCCGCTCACTCTCGTCGTACCTCTCAACGAACCTCTCCCCCCCCCCCCTCGCCTACTCTCTCTACCTCTCTCTCTCATCTCTCAACCACTGCTTTTTTTATTGTATACAAAAAGGTTGTACGTTTGGATTATCCGTATTTTGATCTTTTTGATATTTATGGCATCTAATTTTTCAATAATGATAAATATGAAATTCGGTATTTATTTGATATTCCTATGATTTATAAATGATATATTTCTATCGATTATCTCAACTGACCCTAAAATAAAAGTTTCATTCTTTTTCAAATATGAAAACGTCATAATGCTCTATGTGAAATTCTGAGTCCAAATATATATACATTGTAAAACTTTTAAATCCCTTTGAGCACTAAAATAAATGAACGATATCTTTAATATCGAAACCGTGCTATAATTAAAAGTTAGTCAGTTTTCGAATTTGCAAGTTTCAATATGATCATAAAAAATCACTGATCCGGAAAGTATATTAGTCGCATTTCATAAAAATCCATACGACTAACTAATTTGAGTAAAACAATAGAACAGTTTAAATAGAAATTATAATAAAATATTAATAATATCAATATATATATACACGTTTCCTCACATACTCATATATATATATAGGGTACAAATCAAATACAAATCATGTATTTGTTGCACCCCTTATAAAAGCAACAACCCCAACCTATGACGTGGCATACTCCTAAACCAGGATTCCTCTAAAACATTTTCTCAGTTTTTGTATTTTATTAAATCAGTTATATCTTAAAAGACACTTATACCCCTATACAACTCTGTTAACTCTATTTTAAAGTCGGTCATTTCAATAATTTAACATCTTCCTTCCTCCCCTATCTCATTCTATTCGGCTTCCCTTTCTCACCCTTCTGTCCGTTTTCAATCGTCGCACTAAATCCTCCGATGAAGACCATCTCCATCTACATCGACTGTGTCTGCATCCGATTAAGAGCATCTACGTCTTCCGGATACGCCGTCTCATCTCCCCATCTGTTCTTCTTATGTGATTATAGGTTTAGGGTTTCTTTTGTGCTCGATCATGTAAGAAGATTTCTACTTCTCTTCTCTTTTTAATTTATTTCTTCTTGCTGCTTATAAATATGTTGGTGTCTCTATAAATTGAGAAAATAGATTTATAAATGTTTGTAGAAAAGAAATGGTGAGAACAGGGGATTTTGTTGTTAATGTTTGTAGAAAGAAATGGTGTTTGGGATAAGGGAAAAAGGGGGAAACATAATTTTCTTGGTTTTTTTTTCTTTCTAATCTGTTGTTTCATTTTTGTTTGATTCTGATTTTAAAAATGGTGTAAAATTGGTAGGTGGGGGCAATAGTAAAAAGGAAGAATGACGTATGTATTGGTGACTGGGGGTGTTGTTAGTGGACTTGGCAAAGGAGTGACTGCTAGCGGTATTGGTCTTCATCTTCAGGCTTGCGGTCTTCGTGTCAATTCCATCAAAATTGGTTTGTTTCTACCGCCTTTTTCAATTGTAACCATGTTATCCCCAATTTGTAATTGACAATTTCTTACACCCTTTTCTATGCGGATTCAAAGAATAGATTATTGTTCATCTTTCCCATAAAATATATATAACCTATAGCATGAAGATTTGTCAAGAAAGGAAGTGTTTCAATTTAGCTAAACACATGACTTTAGTAAATTCTAGCTTTTCCAATGGGATAATATATATATATATCCTACAGCATGAAGATTTGTCAAGAAAGGAAGTGCTGCAATTTCACCCAATAAAAATGTGCAAAAATAAAAAAACTCCCATTATTTTTCCCCACTTGATAAGTGGATAACTTAGATTAATGGCATGGTTTGTTTATGTATCTATTCATCCTCTTTTTGTTATTTGTTTAGTTATTGTTAATTGAGAAAGAAGCACTCTTTGTGGGTTGGTGTTGAATTCTCCAAAAAAGGCATGGACTGAATCCAATCACCAATGTGGCTGATCGACATGTATTGATGTACAGAAATAGAGGCATTTGCTTGACTTTCTACCTCCGTGCAATAATTTGGAGTTGATTGTACTGATAGTGTTGTAGATTGATCAGACTATATAACATTGGTTTTCTTCTTTGTATTGATAGTGTTGTCATTTTGATCAGACTATATAACATTTGTTTTCTTCTTTTATGATAATTGTTGTTTCATGGGCTTTGAGTTTAAAAGGTGGAACATCACACGAACTCAGGATTTAAGAGGAGACTTTGAGGTATCAGGTAATGTTTCTTAGAAATGAAAATTTAATTTTGATGGGGATGAACATGGGTGTTATGGGTATTCACTAATAAGGGGTATAATGTAGGCCAATTGTCTATGGGATATAATGTTTGTTTAGGTAGGAAGATACACATGAAAAAATCCCCTCTAAACTTTAAACATAGTCACGTCTTTAGCAAAAGAAGCACTGAAGCAACCTCATATTTCATACAAGACTATAAGTAAATATGTTACAAACAATTATTTATCAAACTGTCGATTGTCGTTGTTGTGGGTAGTTTTCTAGCGTTATCCCTTTTAAAGGGCCAATATATTGAATTGCATATCAAACTGTCGATTGTCGTTGTTGGGTGATGCAGTTGATTTGGATTTTTGAAGATGTAATTCAAAGTGAAGAAGTCGAAAACTACACGGGAAGGCAAAACTGCAGTCGAAAACTACCGAGAAGGCAAAGCTGCAGGTAAAGTTGATATTTATTTAGCAAGGATTCCTTTGCGTTTATTAGCTCCCTGCTTTCTAGCTAAGGTTCTTTTAATTTTATAATACATGATTTATGTATCTATTCATCCTCTTTTTGTTATTTGTTTAGTTAATGTTAATTGAGAAAGAAGCACTCTTTGTGGGTTGGTGTTGAATTCTCCAAAAAAGGCATGGGCTGAATCCAATCACCAATGTGGCTGATCGACATGTATTGATGTACAGAAATAGAGGCATTTGCTTCAAATGAAAATTTCAACACAGGTACGAGTTTATTTTTAACCCAAAAGATTTTCAGTGAAATAGTAGTTATTAATATTTTATATTTTGTAACGGTAAATAAGTGATTGAACATATAACACTATTGATCATACTTGAATGGTGATCAAATTGTATACTTGCTGTTAATTCATGGAAACAACTGCACTTTCTAAATGGGAGAGTACGTGATGCTATTTTTGTGTGAGATATGTTGGTTTGGTTTATTTTACCGTACTTGCTGCTGTTGTTAATAAAAATCTTATGAATGTCATGTTTTGGTCCTAATTAAACATTATAATCAACCACGAGGTTGTTTATCAAAACACTTACCAGCAAGATTCACCACTCTCACTTGCCTTTTCAGGTAACCAAATGAGTCTTATCAGAAATGCATATTGTTTTTATTTTTACTAAATAGAAATTATTGATTCATGTGTTCTTTATCTGTTAACTTCCTTGGTTTGTACATTCCAAAACACGTATTTACATGTCTAGAATTCCATTTTATGGCCACATTTCACATTATACGGTACTAATTATCAATACATATTTAAACACAGGTGTTCACACATGGTCAGTTGTATGTTGCTGTGTCTCGAGTCACATCACGTGAAGGGCTTACCATACTTAATGACGATGAAGATATGGAAGACCGAAAATACATAAAAAATATCGTTTATCATGAAATTTTTAGCAACATCTCACCCTCCCACATTTGACTCAAGGTAATATTTCTTGATTATATTCGAACATACAATTGTTGTTATTAGTGAATTTTATTAACATAAATAGTTAAATATTTGTCTATACTAATCTCCATTTTAATTTTAAACCAATAACCCACATTTTTCTCGCCTTTATTCTCACAAAAAAACAATAAATGAAAACACTTTCATCTATAAAATTAAAAATTGGGATTGAAATGTTGTCGACATCTAGACTGGAAAACTTTGATATCAGGATTAATTCTATTGCAAACTTACACCTAACATTATGCATACATAAATATGTGACATAGTTCTTGCATTTCAGCTTAGAGATGCCATGTTCACAAAAAAGGGTTCCAATAAACATCAAGTGATCAAGGTAATGCTTACATCATATCTCATTATCTTCTCATTTTAGTTATATGGTGCCCATTTTTAAGCAAGTCAAGCTCCAATGGGTACTTGGAACATAAAACATGCAAATTCAAACCGAAAACAAACTTTTGGACATAAATTCATGAAGAGAGGTGTTCGGAGTTCAGGTGCATGGATTAAAATGAGGATATTATTCTTGATGCCTTCAAAACATTCCTCATATGAATCTAATTGTCACTGTTCCGAAGGTAAATAAATATTATTTTTCTATTTGGTTATTAAATTTGAAATTTGTTGATTTTACTTAGTGTAACTATTCAATTATGGTATATGCATCTTATCTAAAATCATTTCATTTTATCAATCTTTGCAGAACCAAAACCACATGTTCGACTTTCTTTTGCAAGCCTCTTTAGTTGATAAGCCCTTCCGTTTCTACGTTTTGAACGCATGTTCGTAATTTGTGGATGACTTCTATATGCGAGAGTGCAAGTTAGAGTTCAATGGTTCATGAAATGCAACTAACCATTCTGTTTCTTCACGTTATTACTTATATACATTGCATACTAAAAGTTTTCGATATTTAATAGAAATTACATACTTTGAATGACTCAAAAGATACTCTTATTTTATTTCACATTATATTGTGGTCATCATAGAACTTTCTCGCCACCGCGCGAGCGCGGTGCCACACACTAGTATATTCTTATTGTTTTTAACAAATGTATTTTCCGACTCTTCGTATTACCCTCTTTTAATGATGCCAATAACTTGATGCTAAAAACTCAACATGTATATCTAATGTAAACATCTTTATATTGGACCTTCTACTGATAAAATGCAAAAGAACTAAATTACATAGTATTCATTATAAAGATTTAAGATATTTACAACTATAATAAAACTGCGTATTACAATTTGGCTTTGAAACTATAGTATTCATTAAGGCACTGGGATCCTTTGTTTTTCCGTGTCTTAATACCTCCCTCAAGTTGTTTCTCTAGTTCTAACCATAAATCCTTGGTTGTTTCACAGGCATCTAGGGATTGAAATATGTCATTTGGGATGGTTATTATCAATATTCTTTTGGCCTTTATCTCAACCTCGGTCTTTTCCTAATCAGTGGCTGATCAGTCGTTCTTCTCATTGAGTTTAAAGTGAGCAGGGATTTCAGGGGTAGTTTCAGTTGTTGGAACCCTAGGGACTTCCAACATTGGAATGAAAGGGACCATTCTTAACAGACTCATACAGCTCTCTATCAATGCCTTCAAAGAAGTTTATCATAAGGATCTTTCACTGTGGATACTCATCCCTCAATAGAGTTGGAGGTTTAGTTTGAGATCCAGCGGTATAAATGACATTAATATTAGCCAACTTCACAGAAAAACAATAAAATATAGATGAACAAGATTTGACAACATTTTGAAAGATCTAGACTAGAAAATGAACCAACATTCAATGAAGCTTTGAGAATTTCCTTTTGAGCAGATCTAGCACACACACTAGTTGTTTTTCTATGAAATAACAGATCCAAAAAATGCAGAGTGATTGAACAGGTCAAAAACTGCACAAAACAGGGACTGTTTATGAATGAAAACCAGTTTAGAAAAACAATTTGTTCTACCTTGAGATAAAATCAATAAACTGAGATGATCAGTTTATTTAAGAAAATCAAATTGCTCTGATACCAATTGTTGATCCCAAACTATCTCTATTTAAGCTAAAAACAAACCAAACAGATAGAGTTACGGAAGCGTTTTAAACAGTTTGTAATAGCTTGGTAGAAACAGTAGAAAGAGAGGAAATCAAATGGAACAATAGAGTAATTAATTCAATGAGCCATAAGATTAATATTCAGATGATAAAGGATTACAATACTGAAGAACAGATGAAGAAAACACACACACTACTATGTGTGAAAACCCTAAAATCTCTCTCTTAATTGTGTGTTGTTTGTGGTGTGAAATGTGTACTATTTATAGGAAAATAGTACACACGAGTCAACACAGTAGCCAATAGGATTCTGCCACCTGGAAAGGCGTTGTAACCGTTTGGGGGGTACGTGGCAGTCTTCAATAGGAAAGTACAGCTGTGAGAGAAGGGTTGTTCTTCAAGTCATCTTGTGAATTCTTCAAGTGTTGAGCACAAAGGATGATCTGCATCAGAGGCTCTAAGGTCCTTCGCAAAAGCTCTGAGGACTTCCATAGAGGCTCTGAGCTCAGAAATTTGTCTTCTGGTTAGGCTCTTTTGTGCTTCTTCACTTCGACAGAGGCTTTCTTCCTTTAGTGCATAAGTCTTATGTGAACAGAAGACTTGGTCTTTTTACAATACTTTCAAATGAGTAAATGGGGCTAACATGTAACTTTACTCAAAAGGTATATGTTGTTGATTTTAAAGTTATACCTCCAACTATTTATACTCGCTTTAAATTATAACTGTTTGATCTCACTAGGCTTTAGCCTAACATTATTTCTTAAAATGAAGTCATTCTAGCGGCAGGGCTCCTCGGGTTTGAGCGGACGACCAAGTGGTCGGAGTTAGCATTTTGGTGAAGTTTAGACATGGCATTCTTTTTGTTTATCGTATATTTTTTTGGAAAAGGAGATAGTGACACCCACCCATAATCTAAGCTAGTTTGGTTTAGAATAGTATGTTGTCGATATGTATCTCTTATTTTGTTTTGAAATGTACACGCTTTACTATTTCCCCACTTTGAGTGATTTACTTATTTATAGAATGTCATTTTTCGCAATTATTCAGGTTTAAACTTACCCCTATTTTAAGGGTGTTACACAGAAACACTTCAATACTAAAATTGAACTAATTAGAACAGGAATCAATCACTAAATCTTCAAAATTTCAAATATCGATCAAGAAAACAGTCGACAATGTGTTCTTCAAGAAAATCTTCAAAAATCCATCAATTTCTTCAAGATTTGTATCAATCTCTTTGTCTTTCTACTCTAATACCAATTGTTGATTCCGGTAAACAAGTTTATATGATCAAAACAACAAGAGAATCAACAATGGTGCAACAATGGAGTATATTGAGTATAGAGAGAAATATTACAAAGTAGCTCTGATTAGAAATGAAGTCTTCTAGTTAGATATCTCACAAAGCAAAGGGTATTTATACCCCATGGGTATTTTATAGAATAAGCCCTTCAACTTTAATACAATTAAAATAAGACCCAACACATCTTTCATATCTTATGTCTCCTTAATTGAGACAATTCTTCTTGCATTACATTTACCCAACTTAGGCCATCCATTTCTTCATCCAACTTCTTAGGTTTTAAAACGTAAAGAAATTTTACAAACAAGCACTCACTTTGAGTTTCATTTTTGTTTTTCACGCCGACTTTATTTTCTCCAATAATCTACTCGATTGGATGATATTGTTTTCATTTTGTGGTAGTTGGTACAAATTGATGCAATATCATCTAAACTAGAAACATTCCTTTGTTGACCTAATTGAGATATTGGTAACCGCCATAGGTCTGATCATGACTCAAATTAGCTCTAGGTTGTTCATCAGCGCATAAAGATACGTTTGATGAACGATGACTGCTGAAAGAATTTAACCATTATGTTAACACTAAGACTTCAATGTTGGCAGTTTATCAATGTTTCATGGATCCATTCTTTATGCTAATAGTGGCTCCACAGTGCCGCATAGAATAAGCTCTCTTCTATTTGAACTGATTCTTGATGGGATCAATGGTTCATGTTTATTGTCATTGTTTGAAACAAAAACTGTGAAAACCAATTTAAGATTGGATTATGCAACAACTAAATATTTGTACGTGTTGATCATAATTTATCTCTATAAGCTAAAACAAACTTAAACAATGTAGAGTTGCATAAGCGTTTAGTAAAACAGTTTGTATTAACTAGGTAGAAAACAGTAGACAAAAAAGAACACTGCAACAGTATGTAATCACTTCAATGAGCCATAGGCTTGATATTAATCAGAAAGGATTACAATGTTGAAGAACAATTAAGAACACACACAACTATGTGTGAAAACCCTAATTCTCTCTTTGTACAAACTGTGTGCTGTTGGAGGTGTAAAATGTGTGTTATATTGGCATGAAAAAAACTTGTAGGAAAAACATGGGAGATCTCCTATTTATAGGGAAATAGTACACAAGAGTCAACACACTAGCTAATAGAATTCTACCACCTAGAAAGGTACTGTAACCGTTAGTGGGGCACGTGGAAATCTTCAGTAGGATAGTACAACTGTGAGAGAAGGGTTGATCTTCAAAGGGACTTGAATTATTCAAGTGTTGATGTCACAGAGTTGTCCGCACAAGTGCTTATGAGGTCTTCTACAGAGGCTCTGAGCTCTTCCTCATAGGCTTTGTGCTCTGATACTTCTTCGGACTGAGCTCTTCTTCTGTATATCTTCACTTTGGCAAAGGCTTGCTTCCATGAGCGCATAAATCTTCTGTGAACAGATGACTTGGTCTTTTTACAATAATTTCACAAGATAAGTGGGCCTAACAATCTCCCCCTAAGTATTGGTAAAAGAAAAATTATAAGTACTACGCTAGAAAGTAAGAGGTTTAAATGATACCTCTGTAAAAGAGTTTTTGTTAATGATAATTGAAGAATTACAAGATACAAAATAAGACTATATACGAAATTCATCTATGGGTTTTGGAGAGTGGTTCTTCAGAATGTGGTAGATATGCATGATGAGTCTTTTGAATTTGAAGGTTGCATCTATGTCACAAATGATTTGATAGGTAGGTCCATTGGGCATATTCTTTGATCCTTTCTTCTGCAGAATGACTTGTCTGAACTTCCGAAGAGTCTTTGTAGAATATTTAACGCAGTTAATGGGTCTGAATAGCTTGTTGTCTCCAGCTTCGTTCTTATAGACAAAGCCAAAATCTGGTTCAATGATGACAAAATCTTCTTCTTCTAGCTCTATCAAATCCATCTCTTCATCTGGTTCTGTGATGGATAGATTTTCAACACCTAGATCTAGAGCTAGTTGGAAGTCCTTGTGGCCGTGCAACTTAACCACTTTATGCATGGCTTCAACTATGGCTCTGTTAGCCATACCAAACTCCTTTCTATTCTCTATTTTCTGCATGGTGTAACCGTAGATCTGAGGAAGATCATATATACAAAGATTGTCGAGATTAGCATCTGAGAAGACACATTTTGACCCATATTCCCTTTCTACATGGTACTTGCGGTACATATGGTTTTTGTCGGCAAAGGAGTGCAGGGTTATACCAAGTATGGTTTTGATATCACTCAGAGAGAAGACCTCATCAACAAGTAAGGACTTCTTCTGGATAAGTCTGAATTTGAGCTTTCTGCCATCAAGGGGTTGACTTGTACCATTGGTGGTTTGATGATATCCCTTCCATCCATGCTGTAGAGGTATTTATGGATTTGTTCTAGATAGTTTGACTCTTTTTCTCTTGGCCATGGGATGGGGTTGAGTCGCAGAGGCCAGAGACTTCTTTACTTCTGCTACTTTGCCTACTTGCTCAGAGGTCATAGGCTCTTTGCCTTTCATAAAAGGCATTGGTTTTAGGGGTTTGGGTAACTCAAAAGGCTTGGTGTTGTCGAAGTACTAAGCAAATAATTCTTCTTTGGGGGTCAACAGAGTCTTCTGTGGTTCAGTAGGGGGTGGTTTAGGTGCAGAGGTTGATTTGGTTACAGAGGGTGTAGGGATGGGTTTTTCCTTAGTAGATTTGTCTTTAGGCTCAGGCTCTGGGTTCTCCTTCTGTGGTTTGGGTGGTTTGGCTGCTAGAGATTTGATTCTAATTTTAGGTTGAGGTTTGGCAGCAGCGGTTTTGGTTTCAGATGATTTGGTTAACGGAACATGTGGTTGAGGTTGGCTCTGAGGTTGAGTTTGGGTTTGGGTTTGAGATGGTTTGGTTTTGGATTGAGGTTGGTGTTCCACAGAGGTTTGGGTATAGTAGAGGTTCTCCTTTTGCTTCTTGGAGCCTTGGTCTGGGGCTGGGTAGAGGATGGAACTGCAGATGATATAGGGTTAACTTTAATGGGCTCTTCTGTGCTCTTCTTCTCCCCTTTTGATGACCACTAGGACCAGAGCCATCATAGCCTTGGTCATCAAACTTACCCTTCTTTTCTGCTTATGCTTGGCACGAAGTCTGACCTTTCCTCTTCTTTCTAGGTAGATGGGTTGTGGCCTCCTTGATTCTATTCACCACATCCTCAATTAAGAACACAACCTTACTTACCTCCCTGTCAGTTTTGAACTTTAGCTTCACCACAGAAGTGTTGAAGTCTTTTGTGTAGGAGACAGTAGCAGTTGTGAAGGCTTGGACGAAACCACATACCTCTAAAATCATTTGCTTCCCAAGCTTTGTCAGTTGTTCCTTTGTCATGTAATTTGTTGGAAGCACAGGTACGGCTTGGATTTGAATGCTCTACTGAATATTTTGCAGAGCCTTTTCCAAGTCTGCGGCTGTAACAGTTGGATTGGGTTCTGAGGAGAAAATTTTGCCTTTCATTGCCTCTGACAGGGACTTGGCTATCTCTGAAGAAGTCTGTAGCTCTATGGTCAAGGAGCTAAGCTTGTTCTAAAGGTCATCAACAGAGGGGTGTGAACTCTGTGATGATAAGCATTGGAGCTTTGCGATCTTTGTAGAGTTGGCCTTTAGCTCAGTGGAGATGGAGTCCACTTTAGTGTGAACCTCTGCCAAAGATTTGTTTTAAGTCTCTGCACAAGAAGTTACCAAGATTTTCAACTCAGTAAAGGATCTCTCCATAGAGGTGGCAAAGATTTGGAACTCATCCCTTATGACATATGGAGAGGGGGTAACCTCTGTCCCAACACATGGTCCAGAGTTTGTTCTTGCTCCTGGAACACCTAACTTAGAGCCTATATTAAGGTTGAGCTCTTCAGGATTTCCCTCTGATCCTCGTGAAGACTCATCATAAGATGACTCAGAAGCTATAGAGGTTCTAGTCTTTTCACCCTCTAAATTTGCTTCAGAGGCAGAACTTGGTATGACAAGATGTTCACTCAAAGACTTATCTAGAGTCTCTTCGTTTGTTTCGTGCACATAGGATCGCTCTGAACGATCTTTGGGTGGTGAGTATGGTGGAGAAGCAATGAATGCTTCTGTTCTGGGTAGGGTCGTATCCTTGGGAAATTGGATGCTCAAATTTTCAATAGCAACGTCCTCTTCAGAGGACATTGCCAGAGATGTGGCTTCCTGACATAAAACAGGCTCTGTTTCACTACTCTGTGCTGCTAGACCAGCTAGAGTAGATTGTGTGTTTGCACATATAGGGGGCTGAGGGGTGTGCCATTGGCATATTTTTCACCTATATTCTCCACCTCCGTTTGTTTTCCTAATTCTAGTTCTTTCTCTTGATTTTCTTCCTTTTTTCTGCGGAATCGGAGCTATAGTTGGCTAGAAGTTCTGCAAGAGGAATGATGGGAGAAGGGGACCTCTAAGGTGAGCTCTGAGGTTGCTCATCCTCATCTGAATAAACGTTATGTACGATAGGGGATCTGCCATCATTTGGTGTTTTGTCAGCACATCGAGAGAAGAGTGGGGCATCTCTGCTTTGTGAAGGTGGGGGCTAAGAGGTTCTGTGATCTGAGGCTCATAATACTCTGAGATATTTGTTTTGATGTTGGTTGGAAGGTTCTGAGGATCTACCTCTTGGGTTGCTGCAAAAGCAACTGTACTTGTAAGGAAGTGGCTAGAGGCTCTGCGGGTTCAATGTTGTGGATAGGTTCTGCCCTTTCCTCCACTTGTTCATCCTGCTCAACAATTTTATTTCTGAGCCTCCTCTTCTTCTATGGCACTGGGATTTAGGCTTCTGCGACCTCGGGTTCATCGGTGGTTGTTGCCTTAGCCTTTTTCTTCTTTTTCGGCTTTGGCACTGAGGGTTTTGTGGGTTGATATTGTGTAGCTTCAACTTCTGTGGTTTGAGCTTATGTGGTTTGCCTTATTTTCTATTTCTTCTTTGGCCTAGAAGCTTCTACGATTTCAGGTTCTGCGATGTGGCTCCTCACAACTACTCTATGGGTAGGGGTTCCTCACCTCTCACTCCCCTTACTTCTACAGCTCCCTCTGGCACTCGTTCTGCTACAGGTTGTCCTATGGCATAACCTACGTGTGGAGGGGTTTTAGGTCTCGTTTTGGGAGACCCAAACTCACACACATACTCTCTTCTAACTTCATTATTCTCCACATACTGCAACATCTTCTTGGATAGCGGACGAGCGTTTGGGTATCCCTCTGGAAGTATGGTTGGGTTGTGGGTTTTCATGGGATAGACCTTCACAGAGGGTCCTGTCATGGCGTAGCCTTTCTCCTTGATTTTTTCATGTAAAAGCATGGTGAGGGTTCTGGGATAAGTTAGCACTGGTGGTTTGTTTGGGTTCTTAGCTTGGTGCTCTCTCTTTTTCTCCACATAGCTCACCATCTCTTATAGGATGAGCCTGGCGTACTCTAGAGGCAAATCATAGTATATCCCATACATGATTGCCAGGATGTTGTGGGATGATTGGTCTGGGCTTCCCACCTTTCCAGTAAGGGTTCTGTTAAGGATGTTGAATAGTACATTCCACAGAGGTGGAAGGTTCTGTCGCCTAAACTCGGTTCTTTTTCCTATGTCCTTAATATACCCAATAAATTTCACAAATTCTACCAACTCTTCATCATAGGGTCCAGGGGCATATCTAACTATTCCTAAGTTAGATCTAGTGGGAAGTTCAAAGATTGTAGAGATTAATTGACGGTTTATTCCCACGAAGATTACATTTTCTGTGTCAGAAGAAGGCAGATAAACCACTATAGCATTTATGTCCTTTTCATACCTACAAGAGGACAAGTACTAGTTTATATACTTGTTTGGGAGATCAGTGGTGGTTAGGGTTAGGGATTTCGAGATGAAGTGGTTTTGCAATAACAGGATGAGGGTGGAATACTCTTTTGCAAATGCATATGGGTTCAGAATCACAAAGTGGTTGTTTGGTTTTAGTGGTAAAGGGGTAAAATGGTGTGATTTGTTGATAAATGATTGATGGTGGGTAGAGGGTTGATGATGAATATAATCATCACTGTTAGTGTGTGGGTCATTATCCCTACAAGGAGGAATAGGGTTGAAGGAGTCGTTTGATTCCACTGGAGAGGCCATCGTTGCAGGTTTCGAAGAGGAGGAATAGGGTTGAAGGAGTTGTATAATTCCACTGGAGAGGCCATTGTTGCAGGTTCGAAGGTCTGAAACTAAGAATTTTTGCGCTGAGAGAATCAAGAAGAGGTAAAAGGAAGAAAATGGGGGAATTTCAAATTTAAATCCCCGAATTTTAAAAGTATTAGTGGGATTACCATGAAATTTGGAATCCGTAATCAAGTACAAATCCGTTTGAGGCAAACGACGGTTGATAGCGCATCCACTCAGAAGACGACACATGGATATGGGTGGTTCAGGGATGGGACGTAAACGTTTATCACTACCCACGCGCGTGAGTGACACTATAGACATATGGATGTGCTTTTAAATAAATAACCCGCACCCTAGAGGAATGTTCTTAAACACATAAGTGTTGGAACACAGAAGAGGCTTTGTACAGAAGGTGCCTCTGTGAGATTGGGTCGGTCTTTTTCCATATAGATTACACCCTTGTTTACCTAAACATTTGAAAATCAATTATGTGGTCGAGATCATACGCACTTCTATACTACTCTTGACTTAGAGGTTCTGTGCCATAGGTGCAGAGGCTTTGCCATGGGTGCAGATGTACTATTGATAAGTTCATGCCTTGGCTTTACACAATATGAATGTGTATTGGTGAGAATTTGAATGCTCCCCCTTGACAATTGGCTTACCTTTGCTCCCTCTTGAACTATGCTTGGATCATAAGATGATAAAAGTCGTACAAAGCACAGAACAAGCAACTTAAGAAGCTTTGTGCCATGCTATAGAGGCTCTGTAGATGAACACATAAGTTTATTTGACAAAAGTGGAAAGAAATATACTTCAAGAATTTTCATGCTGAAAGAAGAAATATTTACAAGCTCAGAGGCTCTGTACCAAGGTGTAGAGGCTCTGTGCGCCAGACATGCTTATCCATCCATATTGAGTATACCTAACTTACTCATTAAGAAAGTAAATCTCTTTTCATAAAGAGCTTTGGTGAACAAATCAGCAAGCTGGTATTCTGTGGGCACAAAATACATCTCTATGGTGCCTTTTTCAACGTGATCATTAAGGAAATGATACCTGATATCGATGTGCTTTGTCTTTGAGTGTTGCACAAAATTTGCAGAGATGGCTATGACACCCTTTGAGTCACAGAGGATTGGAATTTTGTCAAACTCAAGACCATAGTATCTGAGTTGATCTTCATCCATAAGACTTGTGAACAGCAACTAGCAGCAGCCACATATTATGCTTCTACCGTGGAGGTGGACACACAATTCTGCTTGTTGGATGTCCAACTCACCAACTTGTCACCAAGTAGTTGACAACTCCCAGAAGTGCTCTTTCTGCTGAGTCTACATCCTCCATAGTTTGAATCTGTATAAGCCATTAGTTCAAAGCCAGAGTCCTTTAGATACCAGAGACCAAGATTTTTGGTCCCTTTAAGGTATCTAAATATCCTATTCACTCCAAAGAGATGAGATTCTTTGGGATTTGATTGATATCTAGCACAAAGACACATGGCAAACATGATGTCTGGTCTACTAGCAGTAAGGTACAGAAGTGAGCCAATCATACCTCTGTAAAGCTTAGACTCTACAGATTTGCCAGAGGGATCAGAATCCAACTTTGATCCAGTGGCCATTGGGGTTTCCGTAGCAGATGAATCAGAGAGTTTGTACTTTGACTAAATATCATTTACATATTTTGATTGATTGATAAAAGTACCCTCTGAGGTTTGTTTGACCTGAAGCCCAAGGAAGAAGGCTAATTATCCCATCATGCTCATTTCAAACTCACCCTTCATAAGTTCTGGGAACTTCTCACAGTACTTGGGATTAGTAGAGCCAAAGATGATGTCATCCACATATATTTGGACTATAAGAATCTCATCCTTTTTCCTTTTATAAAACAAAGTTGTATTATTTGTACCTTTCTCAAAGTTATTTTTAAGCAAAAAGGTTAAAAGACGTTCATACCATGCTCTTGGAGCCTGTTTTAAGCCATACAGGGCTTTGTCTAATAAGTACACATGGTTAGGATGTTCTGGGTTTTCAAACCCTGGTGGTTGTTGGACATATACCTCTTCTTGGAGCTTACCATTCAAGAAGGCAGATTTGACATCCATTTGATAGACCTTTAAACCTTTGTGAGCATCAAATGTAAGGAAAATACTTATTGCCTCTAATCGTGCGACAGGGGTAAATGTTTCATCATAGTCTACGCCTTATTCTTGGCAATATCCCTTAGCAACCAATCTTGCTTTGTTTCTGATCACTACATCATTTTCATCCTTCTTGTTTCTGAATACACATTTGGTCCTTATGGCAATCTTGCCTTTTGGTAAGGGCATTAGAGACCACACCTTGTTTCGCTCAAACTGCAGATGCTCTTCTTGCATTGCTTCTATCTACTTTGGATCTTCTAGGGCCTCAGAAACTTTCTTTGGTGCTATCACGCTAATAAAGTTTGTGAAGAACAATAATTAGCAGTGACAGATCTTGTCTTTATGCCTTCAGAAGGATTTCCAATGATTTGGCTATGTGGATGGTTCTTGGTCCACTTTGTCAATCGGGGTAGGCTGTCAAGGTTAGCATCAACCTCATATTCTGTTGTGCTAGGTATGTTCACGTTTGAGCTCACTATTGTTGAAGAACTCTCTGTTTGCTCCCCCTCAGATTGATGTCCTATATGAGTAGATTCAAGAGGTGAAGTAATAGATGGACCAGTTAGAGATATACCTTGTGGTTCCTGGTCCACAGAGATTTGATTGACAGAGGCTCTGTTGTTTATAACAGAGAGCTCTACATCTTCAAACATGTCCTCAAAAAGTGTTGCGAGTTCTAACTCTCTGGACATCGAGTCGTTAGAAGTCATTTTTCTTGATCAAGTCCTGAGCTTGATGACTCGAAAAATTTCTTAAATTGTATCATCAAATGACACATTGATGCTTTCTATGATCAACTTGTGCTTCAGAACAAAGACTGTATAGGATTTTGAGGTAGATGAATATCCAATGAGTTTGGTTCATCAGCTTTTCTGTCAAACTTTCCTAATTACTCACTATCATTCAGCATAAAGCACTTACAACCAAATACATGAAAGAATTTTATGTTATGCTTTCTTTGATTGAGTAAATGGTAAGGGGTTTTCATGTGTCTCTTCACTATCAATGATATGTTCTATATGGAACAAGTAGTAGAAATAGCTTTTGTCCAGAAATATGTTGGTAATCTAGATGTTGCTAGCATTGTTTTTGCAGCCTCCACAAGGGTTTTGTTCCTTCTTTCAATAACCCCATTTTGTTGAGGAGTTCGTGTTGCAGAGAATTACTGAGACATTCCTTCATTGGTAAGATATGCATCAATGGTTGAGTTTTTGAACTCTGTTCCATTATCACTTCTCAGCTTCTGAACTTTGGTATCATATAAGACCTGGATTCTTTTCATCAAATTGTTTAGTATTTTCAGGAACATCAGATTTATTTCTAACTAATTATATCCAAGTATATCTAGAGAATTCATCTATTAAGACTAGAATATACTTCTTTCCTGACAAGCTTTGTACAGACACTGGACCACAGAGGTCAACATGGAGCATATACAGAGGTCTTGTACAAGACACATCAGATTCTGTTCTGTGGGAAGCTCTCTTGAGATTTCCTATTTCACAAGCAAAACACAAATGATCCCTATCAAATTTTAAAAATGGAAGACCACTTACAAACTATGCTTCACAAGTTGATCTAAGGTACTAAAGTTTAGGTGTGAGAACCTGTTGTGCTAGAGCCAAGCTTCCTCATTTTTGTTGGAAACAAGGCAGATCTTTTCATCTTTGCTCTTGGCTTTGAAGTTCATGAGGTATATATCACCTCTTCTGTCGGCTCTTAGTAGCTCAACATTTGTATCAGTTGTTAACAGAGAACAATACCTTTTATTGAATTTGACATCAAATCCACTATCACAAAGTTGGCTCACGCTTAGAAGATTGTGCTTTAGTCCATCAATGTACGCAACTCTTGATAAATCAACATCTCCTTTTGAAATAACTCTATATCCTTTAATGTGACCCTTTCTGTCGTCTCCAAAGGTTACAGATCATCCTAGTTTTTTTTGGTATGAGGATAGTAGCCTTCTGTCACCAGTCATGTGCCTCGAGCACCCGAAGTCTAGGTACATGATGCTTCTGCAACACCATTAACGGGCTTTAGATTAAAGGGTTTTAGGTACCCATTTCCAAATGGGTCCTGTTTTGTTAGGAGCTTTAGGAGGAACCTCTGTAGTCTTAGACTTGAATGTCTTTTTCGTCTCGACAGAGGTTCTATGGTGTTTCTTCTGACCCTTGAATTTAACATTCTTTGCCTTGGGTTCAGAGAGGAAATAGTGTGGGCTAGAGAAGTGTATTTTTATTTGATGCAATCAGTTAAGACAATGACAATTATGCATGTAATAAGAAGATTGCTTAAACTTTGTTTTAAAATTCTCAAAATTGGGTACAGAGGATTTATGAAAATTATCTTTCCTAGCATCAGAAGTTTTACAAAACATCCTATCGAGGTTAAATTTATTTTGATAGACCTTCCTCTCTGGAATGATCCTCTACCCCCCCCCCCCCCCCATCTCCCTTCTCTGGTTCTCACTACCACAAAAGGAACAACATTGTCATTTTTAACCCATTTGCCCTTTTGTTCCCTAGTGAACTTGATTGGTTTAAAAGACTCAGAAGCTTTGAGATTTGAGAGTTTCTTTTCCTTATCTTTTCTGATCTTTTAGAGTTCAAGGGAAGTTTTTTTCTTCATACACGTATCTATGAAATTAGGACAGATAGGTACCTTTTAACAGATTCTTTGGGAGGAATTACTCTGTTTTGTATGCCAGAGGAAAGCTTAACATCCTCATATATACAAGGCACTACCTCTGGTACCTTAAAACCAGTCTCTCTAGAGCGACAGAGGTTGACTCATCCTCAAAATCCGAGTCTAAATTAAGAAAATATTTTGAGCTCTCACCAGAGGCTTGATTGCATTTATGTGTGTCTTGGTTGATCACATCCTTTTCCTCAGAAATATTTCAATCTTTTATAATGCAAGGAATGATTTCAGGTTCATTGAGAGCATTGCGTTCTTCAAGAGTTTTTAACAAGTCTTTTTCAAAAAGATTTCTCAAATCATCAACTATCGATGAGGGGACAAACTCAGATGCTTCTGCACTTAACTCTGAAGAGATATGGCATACAAAGGCAGCCTGAGTCTGTGTCTCTGGATAACCAAACTTGAATAAGGGTCCTTTTGTTGGTACCACAGAGTATACCACATTGATAAACTTTAAAGGATTCCTTGCAAGTGGTTCTCTGGAAATTTTTCTCCTTTTAAAGACATAGTGTAGACTTGGAAATTTTGGTTTTTGAACTTTGCCTACACAAAATCTTGATGACAAAGAATCTCTCTTCTTAAAAGTATAGGGATCTAGGTCACTAAAACCAATCCCACTTCTATCCATTTGAGAGTTAATCTTTTTATGTACATTCTGTGCATCTTGATATTTCTTAATGATAAGCTCTTTTCTTAGTAAATCTTGATGCAAGGACTCTCTCTCCTTTTGAAAATAGTTCTTTAAAGCAAGGATATTCATTCCATCACTCTAAACATCTTTTAACTTCTGCTCTTTATTCTTAAGAGCCAAATCAAGATCACTGATTTTTGTTTTGAAAAGGTTAATTTCAGATAAAAAGCTGCTTTTCTCGTATGTCCTTTTTAAGAGAAATTTCTTTCTTTTCTTGTTCCAAAAGCCTTGCTTCCCTTTTGAAAAATGAAAGATCCTTTTCTGTTTTGCAGAGCTTTTGTTCCAAGATGTTGAAACTTTCTTGCAACTTAAGCAATTTATCTTCTGTGCATGATAAGTAAGAGTCAGATGATGAAGTAGATACCTCAATATCAAAATCAACTTTGCTTACTTCTGCCATTCCACAGAACATGGCATTATTCACCTCATCATCTGAATCATCTGACACCTACCTCTCCTTTTCTGCCATCAATGATTTATGTGCATAGTATTTTGCTTTCTCCTTGTAGAAGGAATCATCCTTGGAGGGGGTGTCTTGCGGTCAGCTGCAAAATGAACAGGTTTACCACACCTAAAGCAATTGTTGCCTTGTGGTTCAGTCTTCACTTGCTTTTTTAGAGCTCTATGCTCCTCCTTCTGCACTAACTTCTGTGGGTATTCCACATACCTCTGTTCTTGGTATCTTGGCTCAAACCTCTGATCATACATTTTACACTCATAATATTCTGCCCTCAGGGTGTATCTAGGTTCATAGTTGTAGGTAGGCACAAACTGTCTTAGATCAGGATTGATAGGAGCAAACTGTCTTTGCTCATGGTTCATGGGGGCAAAATATCTAGAATCTTGGCTGATTTGAACAAATTGTCTAAGATATGAATGGTATTGAGCAAACTGTCTAGACTCATGGGCTATTGGAGCATACTGGCTCTCCATCCTAGGCACATTTATGTGGTATCTGTCATCTCTTTCTTCCTTTGCACTTTTTCTATTAAATGGTGGCTTCCTATAGGATTCTTTTTAGCACTTTGCTAATCAGGGCCAAAGATTTGGCAATTGAGGTCATGTTGGTCACCTTATCATCATCACTAACCTCCTTTTCTCCCTCACTTTCAACAATCAATACCTTCTTTCCCTTCTTTACACTCTTGGAACTGGACTCAATGGCCTTCTCTTTCACTGGGATTTCAGGATGCTCTATGGTGCTGCTCAATAGTGCAAGAGGTCCACATATGGTAGGTTTAGTCTTGACAATATGATGCTCTTGAGTAGCTAGAGTTCCAAACACATCAGAAAGTGACCAAGTATCTAAATCTTGATTGGTTTGCAAGTACATGGATAGTTGGAGCCATTCATCACGTAAGCTTTTGAGAAACAGGACATTGTTGTCCTCAAAGGTTCTATAGATGCCATACTTCCTACATTTGTTGATAAGGGAATTAAACCTATCATATGCTTGCTGTAGGGTTTCATCTGGTTTGGATTTGAAACTATAGTATTCATTAAGGCACCGGATCTTCTATTTTTTTGCATCTTAATCCCTCCCTCTAGTTGTTTCTCAAGTTCTTTCCATATGTCCTTGGCTATTGTACAAGCATCTAGGGATTGAAAGATATCATTTGGAATGGCCACTATCAATAGTCTTTTGGCCTTTCTTTCTAGCTCAATCTTTTCCCAATATGTGGTTGACCAGACCTTCATGTCTTTTGGTTTAAAGTGAGCAGGAATTTCAGGGGTTGTTTCAGTTCTTGGAATCCTAGGACCTTCCATCATAGTAACATGAGGTCCATTCTTGATAGTCTCATATAACTCTCTATCAATACCTTCAAAGAATTTTGTCATTATGACCTTCCACTGTGGATACTCATCCCTCAAAAGAGTCGGGGGTTTAGTGAGAGATCCAACAGTATAGATGGCATTTGGATTTGCCATTTTGAAAGAAAACAAAGAAATAACAGATGGAAAAGGGTTTTGAAGAATCTAGACAAAAAGTAACACCACCACTCTATGAAGCTTTGAAAATATTTTTGGAGTATATTTAGAACACGCACCAATGTTTTTCTAAAGAAGAAACAGATCTATGAATGCACATTGGTTGAACAGGTCAAAAATTGAACAAAACATAGACTGTTTATGAATGAAAACCAGATTAGAAAAACACACTGTTCTACCTTGAGATAAAATCAGCAAACAGAGATGATCAGTTGATTTAAGAAAATCAATACTGCTTTGATACCAATTGTGAATCCCAATTTATCTCTATAAGCTAAAACAAACTTAAACAGTGTAGAGTTGCGAAAGTGTTTAATAAAACAGTTTGTATTAACTAGGTGGAAAACAATAGACAAAGAAGAACAATGCGTTATGCAACAATATGTAATCACTTCAATGAGCCTTAGGCTTGATATTAATCAGAAAGGATTACAATGTTGAAGAACAACGAAGACCACACACAACCATGTGTGAAAACCCTAATTCTCTCTTTGTACTAACTGTGTGTTGTTGGTGGTGTAAAGTGTGCGCTATATTGGCGTGAAAAAAAACTTGCAGTAAAATCATGGGAGATCTCCTATCTATAGGAAAATAATACACAAGAGTCAACACACTAGCTAATGGAATTCTGCCACCTGGAAAGGTTTTGCAACCGTTAGTGGGGCACGTGGCAATCTTCAGTAGGATTGTACAATTGTGAGAGAAGGGTTGATCTTCAAAGGTACTTGAATTCTTCAAGTGTTGATGTCACAAAGTTGTCCGCACCAGAGCTTCTGAGGTCTTCCACAGAGGCTTTAAGCTCTTCCTTAGAGGCTTTGTGCTCTGATAGTTCTTCGGGCTGAGCTCTTCTTCTATACATCTTCACTTCGACAGAGGCTTGCTTCTATGGGCGCAGAAGTCTTCTGTGACCAGATGACTTGGTCTTTTTACAATACCTTCACAAGATAAGTGGGCTAATAGTACGTGAAAACAAAAGTGAAATAATAACAAAGAAAATTATTGACGTGGAAACCACAACGAAGGTAAAAACCATCGATAGGGTCGTTGATAGACTAAAGACTATGGACATCAAACATGGGTGTCTCTCTTTACAATGGAATCATAAGTATAGCGACCGTAAGATTCTAAAGATGATTATAAGTATTAAATATTTATGTAGATCTGGATTTTATCTCTAGGAATGTAATGTAATAGTGTGTTCTCATGGTTCGGTTGCTATGAGATTTATATTCTTCTCACTATGGTCGTTACCTTTCGTTCATAATGTCTTGAACGAATTTTCTAGTCGAACGTTTGATTATATTCATAACTTTTGTAGTCTGTTACGATTTTCATAGATGGTACAATTCATTGATTATATCTTCACCTTTAATCTTCTTTAAAGTAGTACCTGTAACAATCAACAAACATGAAATTGAGGACAAATGTTAGTTGTTAGATTTGACGTGACATTTGTTGTTGATTAGTTGGGTCACATGATACGATATAGATAGGTCGCACCTCGTGTGTCTAAAGATTTGTCATGATAACTTTTGGGACCGATCGTATTCCTACAACAATCGTGAGTTACAAATTTTTAGCCAAACAATCACCACCTTCTTTAAATCTCATTAAAGGGCCGTTAAAGCTAACTAAAAGTGGAATTGTTGATCTGCGATTTGGTGCATGATATTACCTATGACAAGATTCTTAGAGTTTAGATTGAGTTCTGAACTTAGAGGTTCAACTTTAAAAATCGTTTTTTAATGGGGTCTAAAAGACAAGGATTCCTCCGTTGTCTTGATTACACAAAGAAAGAGAAGGGGATAAGACCTTGTGAAGAACAAGTTCCCAAGAAGAAGACCTCCGATTTTGTTGCTCGAGAGTTGGTACCGTTGACTTCATCAAATCTTTAACTTACAGATTCTTTAGTGGTCTTAAAGCGTCGATTTACTCTAAAGGCTTTTGACGTTAGAGAATAACCAACAAAGGTTCCTCCATCGGACTTCGGGTCAAATTTACCCAAGTGATCTATGTTATCTATAATGTAGCATACACATCCAATTACGTGGAAGAAGATGATGTCGGACTTCCTTTTAAAGAGTTCATAAGTTGTCTTTTCATATCTTCTACGATAATGGACTTGTTTTGAGTGATATACATAATGTTAACTGCTTCACCCAAAAAAGCAGGCTAGTTTTACTCAACATCGTTCGTGCAACTTCAATTGAAGTTCTATTCTTTCTTTCAGCAACACCATTTAGCTGAGGCATCTATTAAGATAAAAAGTTATGATATACAAAAAAGTAGGCAACACTAGGTAATTCAGTCGTTGTCACTCCTCAGAAATTTGACGAGTACCTCATTTCATACCTCCATTCTTTTGATAAAATTGATAATCTCCTCACAGACTTTATCTTTGGAAAAAAATCCAAGTGTAATGTGAAAATTCATTCACAAGTACAAGTGTGTATCTTTCAACCTTCAAAACCATCGTAAAAGTATTCGTATTCGTTCGCATATTACAAATTTTTTTTTTGAAAGTATTACCCAAAATACTAAAAATTAAAAATTAATGAAATCATCGATTTCAATGTACAGTGGCCGAAGAAAAATATGTTAAAGGGGGCTATAAGTGAAGAATAAAACCATGAGGACCCTTTTGCAATTTGCCTTTAAGGACTCCAATTTGAAGCTGGCCGTTGGACTCCAATTTTCATTTTCTCGAAAAGAATAAAAGAAAAGTAAAAAAAATGGACAATAGAAGATATTGGAGCTTTAACACTTAGATTAGGGCTTGGCCCTCGTTTTTTGAATTCTAGGAGACCGTTTGCTCTCTCCTCACCTCACTCTCCTTCAAACATAGACAAGCACCCTCAAACAACATACAATCTTTATTGGTGATCGCAGATCCATCAACGAAGCCAGTTCTTGCTTGCTTCCTCTTCTTCCGTAATCAGAATCTTCGAATGCGTCTGTGAGTTTTTGTCCCTTTCCCCGATTGTAAAATTTAGTCCTTTTTGATAAATTGATGAATTACTTCTGATTTTGACTTTGAGTATTAAGAATTACTTTATTCAATCACAAATTAGTCAAGAATTTCGTTTTCGTTCGAGTGTTACACGCTTCTCTGTTGGCCTTAGCCGAATTATCTTTTTTTTTCTCTCTCTTCCTAAACCCAATTTCTGTAGGTTTTGCTCTTCTCTGGAGATTCTACGTTTGTTGATGATTTTTATGTCATGGTGATTCATTCAATTAAAATTAGTTCGAACGATTTTTATTATTATTTCAGTGATCAGGTGAAGGCTTGAGTTTGAGGAAAGCTGGGGTTGGCTAATCCACTCCATGCTTCTTTTTACGGGGCACTTCATTAGTCTTGGGGGGGGGGGTGTTTGTTTACCTGTTAATAGTTTCATTAAGAGGCAACCTCTGAATTGCTAAGAGGTGAATCTTGTTTGGCAAAAAGAAAGTCTGTCTCTTAATGGTTCTAAAACCTGAATGATTTTGTTTCTCGGGTCTCCTTAACCATTAAGTGCCCTAATTTCATTCTGAACAATTACCAAACAATCATATTTCATTTTGCACTATATCATAAGAGTCTCTTAATCTTCTGTTTTAAATAGCTTTGCTTCAGGTATTCTTTTCTGTCTTATGAAGTTTTGGTTTGTTTATTTATTTATTATTTTCTTCAGAATCTATTGCGGGAGTAGCTCCTTCTACAAACCCTAAGAGTAGGAAACTGATAATGGTTTGTTGGAGACGGTATAGACAGAGTTACCAGCAAGCAGGATTCGAGGTTTGCAGTAAGGCTCTCAAGGATGGGAAGTGATCCAACCAACACGGCTTCTTCTTCTGATGGGATCAGCCAGAAAATGCCACTTTTGCATGGGTATGTCCTATAATTAATTACATAAAAATGAAAATCACAAGTCACAACTGCAAAATACTTGATTAATGTTTATTTATCATTGTTGCCATGAAATGTGATTGATGGAAATCTCTTATAGACCTTGTACAGTCCATAACATAATATGCTATTGTCTATAGGAGGACCACCGGCCCTACCAGGCGTTCAACAAAGGGGCAATGGACTGAAGAAGAGGTAGGTATACAATGTTATGAAGGCAACATGTTGTATACTTTGTAAAACATTAGGCTTTGTTGACCTTGTCCACCATCTCACTGTATAAGGGGCTGTTTGTTTACCTCTTAATAGTTCCATTAAGAGGCAACCTCTGAATCGGTAAGAGGTTAATCTTGTTTGGCACAAAAAGTCTGCCTCTTAATGGTTGTAAAACCCTCTGAATGATGTTGTATCTTGTGCCTCCTTTAACCATTCAACGCCCTAATTTCATCATGAACAATTACCAAACAACCATATTTCATTTTGTACTATATCATAAGAGCCTCTTAATCATTCTGACCACTTAATAATTCTGCACCAAACCATCCAGCAACTGCCAAACAGCCCCTAAGTATGTTAAGTTTCCGTCATTTATTTTAAGACTACTTGACTTGACTTCTATTTGGTTCAACATAATTTCTTGTGCCAATGATGACAGCAAAAACTTCCTCACTCTGACAAGTTTTAAAGTTTGTTTTGTGTATTCTTAACTGTTGGATGCTCCTCTGTTCTAGGATGAGATTTTGCGTAAAGCTGTTCAACGGTTCAAAGGAAAAAATTGGAAAAAAATAGGTATCTTTCTTCATCAACAATGTTTATGCTTACACACATCTCATTGTTGGATATTAAAATATATAAAGTTGGCATTGCAAATCTATTTGCGCTTTCACTATCCACTATGTATTTCTAGGATGTCTATAAGTATACGAGTTGCCATGTTTTTGAGATGTATCATATTTTTTTTTCATCAATGTTGCTTGATGTTTAATATTTGTTATATTTTTTTAATTCATTTTTATAATTGGACCGTTTCTTGTAGTGGGAAGGTTATTACATTTCATTTAGTTTTGGGAGCTTAATGAAAAATTTACCCGGAGTTTAGTGCAATGTTGAGTCCTACCTTGTTGTAAGGATACTACTACGGTGTTCTTATATACACGTCTCATTGAACCTTATAATTACTAGAAATACTAATTACGCGGCCATAAAACTTCCAACCACTCTCATGTACACTGTATTATTAAGAGGCCTCTCATCTTAACTGAGATTGTTCCCGACATTTTTAAGGGCTTTGCAATGTCAAGGGCTCTGGGTGCAGGACTGTAGGTAAAAGAAGGGGCCGTCTCTAAGTATGAAAAAAACATTCAATCAACGGTTTATATTATAGAAAACAATATTGAATATGATAAAGTTCTAATAAATCATGTTCACAACGGTAGTTAAGTCTGTAACTGAACGTGTCCCTATGTGTGTGTATGTATACATGACATGCAAATTTGTCGCCTTATGTCACGCTTTGAAAACACCATGTCCTCCTCTTGGTATGCAAGGCTTGAGGCTTGACCTTGCTGTCACGCCATCCAAACGAGAGTTAGAACCTTGGGTAAGAATGAGAAAGATAAACCTAAAGTTTGTTTTGTCAGGTAATAAATAGGAAGAGGGTATAAAGAGTCTCCTACAGGGATGTTTTTGGTACATGGGACTAGACACGACGAAACCACTGTTCCATGTTTAGCGTGACCTGAGACAAGACAGAAGCTCATTATTCCACGTTTGGCGCAACATGGGACAAGGACCGGGTAGGACTAGATGGGACAAAAAAGGCTTTTCTGTTCCACCAGAAACCATTTCTTTTATTGTTAATCGAATCATCCGACGGTTGTTCTTATCAATAGGTTTCTACTTCAATTGTTCAATTGGTTTGGTTCGTAACAAATTGGTATAGGAGCAAAATTTCAAATTCATGGCACCTAGTACAATTTTGTAGAGAGAGGGGGATCCATGAAGGAGATGATTGGAATCCAATATGTCGTTGCCAATATTCAACCACAATTCCAAGGCCAAATGACGATCCTCAATCATAACCTAATGGAGATGGCGATAGAGAATGCTTGAGTTCACTCAATTATTTGTGATGATGTACGTACAACTCTAACCAAATTTGGTTTCTACATCGCTTCGCCTCGTAAATCAAGTAGCCCTCCACCATCGGAGATTACATTTGGAGATTTCACCCCAAATGGTGAGGAGGTTGTCCAAATTTTTATTTGAGCCGTGATACCTCAAATTCATGACAGTGATGGGAAATGAGGAGGTTGACTTTCACCAACTTTCTGATATCGCCCGCGAAAGCATGGTGATCGTGGCAGCAACTGTCCGCATAGGAGAAGAAATTGAGAAGAAAAGAGAGAAGCGGGAGGAGGTATTAGTGATGGAAAGAAAGAGAGTATGGAAAAATGGAGAAAGGCCGGCATAATCCAACATCAACAAAGGAGACTTCGATTCCACAACGAAACAATCCGCCGACAGTCGAGAATCGGAGGAAATTAGAAAGCGTCCGGACCAAGATACCCTAGACGTGAATATTCTATCGGTTCAGGTTTGTTTACCGGTAGCTCGTCCTCACTTGACGTTTTCATCGGGACATTGGAATCAGATTTGACCCTCACACAAGTAGCCCACGAGATGGCCTAACGCCACCATGGTCCAGTTGCTGCAAGACCTAGATTCTTTTCTGGACCGCCATCTCACCAAGTTGTTTCAGTTTGTGGACCATTTCTTCGTTCATCGTAACCCTTCCCTCTATTTCTTCCAAAATGTTAAAGGGTTGTTTGTTTACCTCTTAATAGTTTCATTAAGAGGCAACCTCTGAATTGCTAAGAGGTGAAGCTTGTTTGGCAAAAAGAAGTCTGCCTCTTTATGGTACTAAAACCTTCTGAATGATTTTGTATCCTGGGTCTCCCTTAACCATTAAGCGCCCTTAATTTTATTCTGAACACTTACCAAACAACCATATTTCATTTTTCACTATATCATACGAGCCTCTTAATCATTCTGACCACTTAATCATAATGACCGCTTAATCATTCAGCACCAAACCATTCAGCACCAAAAACCATTCAGCAACTGCCAAACAACCCCTAAGTATGTCAGGGGGTTCCTTCCGACAAAAGTGGGGGTAGTGAGTATGCCTTGATGCATTGTCCATTATTTTGGTGTACTTGCCGAGCATTTTTTCAAAGCTGTTGACAGTTTGTTCCTTGGAACAGTATGAGGCTGCTTGTTATTTTCTGATCCTTTTCGTTGCTGTGGGTCTGGAAAGCTAAAAAATATAACTGTTCCTAACATAAAAGTATTGCCTCAGATTGCCATTGTTAATTTCACATGTCTTAGGTGGTGATAGTGCTATTATAATATTATAGAGTAAATTACGTTTTTCGTCCCTATGGTTTGTTGAAAATTTATATTTTTGTCCATGTGATTTTGAAATTACGTTTGTCATTTCCAAGATTTATACTTCATTATTATTTCCGTCCTTATGGTTTAAACTTCATTGCTTTCTTCGTCCCTATTGTTTACAATTCATTTATATTTTAGTGCCTCATACAAAAAAGTAGTAATTAGCCTTAGGGACAAAACTAGAAATAAGTTGCAAACCATAAGGACGAATTCCACAATTTTTAACAAACCACAGGGACGTAAAACGTAATTTACTCGATATTATATATAGGTGAGATTCTTGATCTCTAGATTAGTTTGGCTGATGTTGGTATGGTTCTAGTTGAGTAGACACATATCTCCATATCAGGGAAAAAATCAAGATTCTATTTTATTGATTGGCTACGAAATTTTAAAATCCGCACTACCATTTAAAACTTGGTGCTAAAGTGACTATACCAGTGACCTTGAAAGCATGGCATCTTGGTTTGGATCTTGATACTGCTGATAAAGAGCACATTTTTAAATGCAATGAGGCAAGCCAATGATGGAAGCAGCCCTTTCTTAGGGTTGGGTTCCGGTGAGAAGTTGAGGTTAACGTGAGAAGTGGTTATCAACCTTTGGATGAGAAATGGACCGGATATATTCCCTTCTAAGCCGCAATTTATGGGAGGGCATTTGATTAAAAGTGATCAACGGTTCAGATCCACTTCTCACCTATGCTGCTAATTGCGGTGGTATAGCGGTGGTATAGCGGTTAGCGGAGGTAAGGTAAATCGCGGTGGTCAAAATGCGATCCCATATCGCGGTCCCGCAAAAAGCGGTGCTAAACACCGCTATTCGAACGCTATTTTTGGGTGGTATAGCGGTGAAAAAACCGCGATTACTTAACCTTGGGCTGGGCTTGTTGAATTTAGTGTTTTTTAAGTTTTTGGGCCTATTTTTTGGGCTGTATTTATTGAGACATTACATTAAGACAAATTAGGTTTAGGTCAGCCTCAAATCAATTTCACGTTTACGACTTCAGCTCCCAAATTCACGATTTCAGTGTTCGGTGTTCCTCCCTCCTTGGTTCGGTGTTCCTCCCTCACGTTCGGTTCTGTTTAGATGTGGAACTTACTTGCTTAAGTTGATGTTTAGATGTGGAACTTACTTGCTTAAGTTGGTGTTTTGATGTGGAAGTTATATATTTTTATGGTATATACAAATGTATCATATATATATATAATTCTAATTATTATATGAACCGCTATACCACTACTTTACCATCGCGATAGCCGCTATTTCAAATCTCAGTACTGACCGCGATTTCCTATTTTGACCGCTGTAACAGCATAGCTTCTCACGCCTTTCACATTAACCTCAACTTCTCACACGATCCTTCGCCTTACTTCTTAGTTGTTGAAAATGATGTGTATTATATACCTTTTGCTGTTTTTCATACCGTCACTTCACCATTACATCTTAATTGTTGAAACTTGAAAGTTATTCACACTATCACAACATGCAAACTTATTCAAAAACTACTATTTATGGTTTCTTCAGCCGAATGTTTCAAGGACCGAACAGATGTTCAATGCTTACATCGGTGGCAGAAAGTTTTAAATCCTGATCTTGTTAAAGGCCCTTGGTCAAAAGAGGTGAGCCATAATGTTTGCTATCTCTCATGGATACGTATATCCTTGTTTTATTATCCATCTTTTGCAACTTATTGTTACATACTCAGGAAGATGAAGTTATAATTCGATTGGTGGAGCAATATGGAGCAAAAAAATGGTCAGCCATTGCACAACATTTACCTGGACGCATTGGTAAGCAGTGTCGTGAGAGGTAATTTAATCTACTCCATTTTATGCTTGTGAAGTTTGATGACAAATGTTCTTGATCGATGTGGATACTAATCAAGGAAAGTCAGTAGGTGGTTGAGGGCTGCACATGGGCTGGGTTGGCCGGGTAGAAGGCATTTGAACAACCCAACCCAATGCTTGCAGTTTGAAAAACCTCAACCGAACCCAACCCAATGTTTGGGGTTTGAAAATCTCAACCCAACCCACCCTAAACCATGCAGGTTGGGTTGATCGGGTTGAAACTTTTGTGTGTTATTTTACAATTTAGCTAAGCATTTGTGTTTGAACGAAGAAAAATAAAAATGAGAACATACCGTAATCGCTAACAAACTCAAAAAAAAGTTAAAGGTTCATGTGAATAATAAAATAAAATTATGGTTGAAGTTGTAATATAATTTTCAATAAAACTAACTATAGGTTGGTCTAATGTCTAACTTCTATATATATGTATATTAATCAATATAATTACAATCATATTATATCCATAGTATAGAAAGGCATCAGGTTCATCGGGTTGGGTTGGGTTCAAATTACCCTAACCTCCATTTCCAACCCATTAGATGTGTTTGGCCTAATTTTGTATCAACTATGTGTCAGGTTACTTCGGTTCGAGTTTTTTTTGGGTTTTTTCGGGTTGGGTTGGTCGGGTTAGTTGGGTTGGTCGGAATTTTGAGCACCCCTAGGTCGTTCAGTATATGATATTGAATTGATCATTTACTATGGTTTCTGCACTGTTAAAAACAACTACCTTTTTGTTTAAACCATTTAAATATGTAAACATGGAGATCATTTTTTCTCTTATTGAGTTCATTCTCCCTCTTTACAACGACTTTTTTTGTTCGTTATTTTTATTTTGGGTGCGTTTGGTATGCAGACAGAATAGAACAAGACAGGACAAAACAACTGTTCAACGTTTGGTAAGACATAACTGGACACTACAGAACAGATAACATGACTAATTTACCTCTAATAAGTTGTTTATATATATTTATATATTTTGATTAATTATGTAATGTATTAAATTATAATGAAATAAATATTTAATATAACAAAATATATTATTAGAAAGTTTTTTCTTCAAAACAGTTAAAGTGACACCAAAATAAAAAGTGTATGTAGTTTCCAATTTTTGTTTTGATTAAAATATGCAAATTATTAAACATTAATGGTAAAAAAAATATAGAAACCATATAAAAATAATATTTTGAGGATAGTAAAGGGAAAGTTTAAAAAGTATAAAATACAATAAACAAATCTTAAAGAATGAATAAAATATAAAAAGGCGTATTTGATGTTTTAGAAGAAAATTAGATCTTATTTTAAGGTTATATTGGTAAAACGTAAGTCTGTTCCACCTTGGTCTAGCTTGTTCCACTCTGTTCTTGTCAGCTCCACATAAAAGTCCTGCCAAACGTGGGACAGTGATCCCTGTTCTGCCCTGTCGTGTCGAGTATACCAAGCACACCCTTATAGTTTAATTTTTCTCTTGTCTAGACTCTAGATCCCATTTTTAGTTTTTCTTTATGATCAACTAGATCAGGGCGAATCTGTGACTGCTGCTCGACTAGAAGGTCAAGCATTCAAGCCACCAAATAGCCAAAACAGCGAGGGAAATGATTTTTCCTACAAATATTTCATTCCTTAAACTTGCTAAACCGAGGAGCTTTAGAGCATCCAGTGTCATTTTTGGATTTCAAGTACTCATAAGAAGTGGACAACTCATTGCATTGTCTTTCTTAATATTATCACCATGGCATAAGTGTGTCCTCGTAATTGATGTAGCATGGCTCTAGGGTATGCAAGGACGATTAAAAAAAGGGAACCAGGGCTTTTGAGGAATCACACATTGAAAATTGGGGATCTATTGGTTGCATAAGAGAGATGTTTGGTGTCATTCAGCCCAACAAGAAGTAGATTCTCAAAGACAAACTCTCTAATTCATTCATAGATAAAAAATCTTGTTTATAAGTAGGCCAACAAATGATACATGGCAAATCAATTTAATACCAAATGATTGTTTACTGTTAAGCCTCTACACAGGCCAGGTAATTGACACCCAAGCAACAAAGGATCTTGGATTAGGGGATCATGTTGGATGATATATACGGTGTCAAAGACAGCCAAAAAAAGTCATCTTGCTGAACTAAGTGATAGTTTACCCGTTTTTAATCTTGTTTTATCGTATTTTTTATGATCGTACTTTTTCCAAGCTTTAGATTTTGGGTTATCTTTATGTCATATATATATATATACATCTATTCAGGTGGCATAACCATCTGAATCCTGCCATAAACAAGGAGGCTTGGACTCAGGAAGAAGAACTGATGTTGATTCAGGCCCATCAAGTTTATGGAAATAAATGGGCGGAGCTTACAAAATTCTTGCCCGGGAGGTATGTGTGCTATTTATTTATTACTTTGAAAAGATTACGAAATGAGCTTGGATGCTTCTACTCAATTAAGAAACATTTTCTTTTTATCATTTCGTTTCTGGTAATAATGTATCCCATTTTGTACACTTGGAACTTCGTTGGTGTTTTTTTTTTCTTTCCAAAAAGCTCTTATTTGTCACTTATGTCTGATTTGGTCAGACATAAGATTGGGTCCGACATAAGACAATCCAGACCGTTTTTTTTCCTTTTCAGAGCCTCTTAACCCTTGGTGCTGTTTGTTTTTTAAGAGGTCTGAAGTCTAAAGTCTTATTTTTACATCTAAAAAG
Organism: Saussurea involucrata; assembly: GCA_033807775.1. Taxonomy (NCBI): domain Eukaryota; kingdom Viridiplantae; phylum Streptophyta; class Magnoliopsida; order Asterales; family Asteraceae; genus Saussurea; species Saussurea involucrata. The sequence continues at coordinate 263,904,128 of CM066321.1, forward strand.
TAAGAGGTGGTGCTGAAGTCTGAAATCTGAAATATTAAGACTGTTTGTTTTTATAAAATGATAAACATCTGAATCTGTTTAATTGACTAAAAATATTATGTTTTAAAGTTCAAACTTGAAAGAGACTACTATTTGATAACACACACATTCATACCCATCAACCATGCGTGCAATTGAGGACGTAGAAGGAACTGGACCTTAAAAAAAGAGGAGTTAAGTGGATGGTGCGCCTCTAAAATTTCAGAGGACATTAAGAGGTTTTCAGACATTTTTCTAAATAAAAAACAAACAGTCTTAAATCTGGAAAACTCTTAATTTTCAGACTTAAGAGGTTTTAAGAGGTATTTTTTGAAAAACAAACAGCATAATCTGAGTGATAATCTAGCCACTTAATTACCTTCTATTTTCGTCCAACACCATTTTTTCGATTTCAACGTCGGTTTTAGCCCAGATGCACCCCGAGTTTGCAAAAACGCAAAACGCGAAGATTGTAGATTTGTGTGTTGGCTTTCTAGAACATCTTGAATCGCTTAAATCGGGCATTCGGTGTGTTCTCATGATTAAAACTCCAGAGCCTCACAAATCTGACAGCGTCTTTCTTTTGTTTCTTTTTCTTTTTTCGTTGTGTCCTTCGATCATTGACGTATTTAAGTCGAATTTTTTAGGGATAAAATAGGCAATTATACATATTCAGACGTTTGTCTGTTTACAAAAGCAAACAGTCTCTTATTGATTCAGATTTCAGACTTCAGACTTCAGCACCGCCTCTTAAAAATCAGAAGTGAAATCAGACTTCAGCACCTCTTAATAAACAAACGCCACCTTCACTTGGTTAAATTAACATTCACAAACTTTTTCTCTTCCACTTTTACTTAAATTCATGTGTGTTTTTTTTGAGTAAATTACGTTTTTTGTCCCTGTGGTTTGCTAAAAATTGCGAATTTCGTCCCTGTGGTTTCAAAATTTTGGTTTTCATCCGTATGGTTTGCAGTTCATTTCTATTTTCATCCCTGCAGCCAAAACACTATTTTTAAGTATGAAGGACTAAAGTAGAAATGAATTGTAAACACAGGTATAAAAAATGCAAATAAATAAATCATAAGGACGAAAAAGGTAATGAATAATAAACCATAGGGATAAAAATCGTAATTTCAAAACTACAAGGACGAAAATAAAAAAAATTCAACCAACCCCAAGGACTAAAAACGTAGTTTACTCTTTATGTTTTAATTCTTATGTGTCAATTGTCATTCAAATTCATTGCAAATTTGGCTCTCAGGACGGACAATGCTATTAAGAATCATTGGAACAGTTCAGTTAAAAAGAAATTGGAGTCCTACATGGCATCAGGATTGCTTTCACAGTTCCAAAGTTTGCCAGGTGTCAACCATACGAATCAGTCGACTCCTACTTCATCAAGGACACACCAATTTAGCGGAGATGATAATAGCATGCACAAAGATGTTTCAACAGAAGTTGAGGAAACCTCAGAATGCAGCCAAGGTTCACCTTTTCTGAGATGTTCTCATTCCAATAATGAAATGGCAAAACCAATGCTTGTACATGAAAACCAATCAGCTGCTGACGTGGCAAAATCAATTGTTGTATACACTGGAGATGAAAACCATCATGCTGACATGGCGAAATCAAATTTTGTATACACTGGAGATGAAAACCAATCAGCTGCTGACATGGCAAAATCAATTGTTGTATGCACTGGAGATGGAAACCAATCAGCTGCTGACATGGCAAAATCAAATTTTGTATACAAGGGAGATGAAAAACAATCAGCTGACATGGCAAAATCAAATTTTGTATACACCGGAGATGAAAACCAATCAGCTTCTGACATGGAAAAATCAAATTTTGTATACACTGGAGATGAAAACCGATCAGCTGCTGACATGGCAAAATCAATTATTGTATGCACTGGAGATGAAAACCATCAGGCTGACGTGGCAGAAGCAGATGATATTACCCAACCTGCTGAAAATTTGAGTCATGGGATCATTCCAAACTCCAGTCTTCCTTCCGACTTGGTTGATTCTTCTAAATTAATTGAAAAAAGTTATTCATATGGCTGGCCAACTTCAGATAGAGGGCAGCTTAATTCCAATGAATTGCAAAATTGGTCTTCTCTAGATTTGACCGAGGAGTCGGCTTCGTTGTTGACCCACATGTTGACTTCAGAAGATGACTGTTTGAAAGTGATGGACCCACCTGATGGATCATCGGCTTCGTTATTTTATCAACAATCCAACTGTGAAATCCCTTTTGCAAATTCACAATCATATTATTCAGAGTCTATATGCATGCCTTCGCAACTTTCCTCTGGTTCTTTTGATGGTGAATCTAATGGGTATAATGGTCTTTCTGTTGGAAACCAAGAATTCCCGAGACATGCCCATGATGGACGGACTTACACCAATGATTCAAATAATTCTCATTTTTTCAATGATCAAGATAATGCAGGGTCACAAGATCGAAGAGATCAAGCTAAGGAGCCGGGAACTCTGTCTTATGAGCCACCTCGTTTCTCGAGCATGGAAATCCCGTTCTTGAGCTGTGATCTAATCCAGTCTGGTGGTGATTTGCAGCACGAATATAGTCCGCTTGGGATTCGTCAGCTGATGATGACGACGTCTATGAACTGTTTTAGTAGTCCATGCAGATTTTGGGATTCAGCTTCGGTCTATGACTTCAGCCCAGAGGATGTGCTGAAAAGTGCTGCCAAGACTTTTACATCCACACCATCGATATTGAAGAAGAGAAACCGGGATTTGTTGTCACCTTTATCTGAGAAAAGATCTGGAAAGAAGGTAGAACGAGTCTCGTTCTTTAACTCGGTCAAAGATTTGTCACAGTCGCAGGTGGTTATGTTTGATGAGAATAAGAACCAGCAGTTACCATCGTCCAGCCAAACTGCTGATTCTTCTGGACCGTTTATTGAAGATAAAGAAAATTTGGATCCAACTGAAGAAATAGCTGAAAAGGAGGGCGGCAAAACCACACCAGTAAAAGTAAGTGTGAAATTGTGACTTTTTGAACTACACGATAGCCTAAACCACATACTGGAAACTCCAAATTTATCTTCACACACATACACACACACATATATATATATAGGCAAAGGATCGTGTGAGAAGTTGAATTTAACGTGAGAAGCTCGAGAAGTGGATCTGAACCCTTGACTTTTAATCAAATGTCCTACCATGAATTGCGGCTTAGAAGGGAATTGATCTAATGCATCTCATCTTAATATGCGTCCATTTCTCATCCAACGGTTGATAACCACTTCTCACGTTAACCTCAACTTCTGACCGGAACCCAAGCCTATCAGTGTGTGTGTGTGTGTATATATATATATATATATATATATATTAGTATGGCACTCAAGCCCAACTTTTAAGACTTAAGCCCGGCTTTATCTTGAATTCCTAATAGCCCAACATCCCAAGCATAAAATCATAAATATGTGAAATTGTATATATATATATATATATATATAAATTCAACAGTATAATATTCTAATGGGTCAAATTCAGACATGCATCGGTTTACAAAAAACAAACAGTCTTATTAATTCAGATTTCAGGCTTCAACACCACGTCTTTTCAATCAGAAGTGAAACAAGACTTCAGACTTCTACACCTCTTAAAAAACAAACTCTACCTAAGTGTGAAACGGTGACTATAGGTTACTTTGAGCTAGTTGATAGAACTAAACTACATTTTTGAAACTCCAAATTTTTCTTCACCCTTTTTTACTTTCAGATACTCTTCATAAACTTATCTGTGATACTCTTTTGTAACAGAATTGTGTATCACTTTTTATCAGGTGCAACTGCCACCATCCCTTGTGGAACAGAACTTAAATGATGATTTTGATAAAGTTGCAACCATATCAGCTACACCCAAGGGCCCACATGCTAGAACTCCTGGTAAAATAAGCTCGGAGACGACAACAGTAGATCCACTCACCATAACTCCATCTTCATGTGAAAAGTCTCTTGTCACTCCACATACCGTTTCAGGGAAGAGAAACAAGGCTGCAACTCGGTTTGCTGCATCCATACCTCTTGAGTTTCCTGTTGAAAATGATGCTTTTGCTGAAATATCAAATTCGGGCATGTAAGATGAATGTTCAAACCCCTGAATTTATTTTTAATCATGGATAGGGTTGGGTTCTGGTGAGAAGTTGAGGATAACGTGAGAAGTGTTTATCAGCCGTGCGATGAGATTGACGCACATTAGGATGAGATGCACCGGATCAATTCCCTTCTAAGGCGCAATTCATGGGAGGACATTTGATTAAAAATGATCAACGGTTCAGATCCACTTCTCACGTTAACCTCAACTTCTCACATGATCCTTCACCATCATGGATAAGATGATGTTTAGCAGTTGGATGGATAAATGTATTATTTTTGTTTGTAGGTTTGGGGAAACTCCGATGAAGAAAAGTTTGGAATCACCTTCTGCATGGAAGTCTCCTTGGTTCTCCTTTTTGCCTGGTCCAAGAGTTGATACAGATATAACAATTGAGGTAATATAATAAGAAGCAAGCTCTTGTACATCTCATTCCTTTGATTTCCCTAAATTTTTTTAAAGAAAATAATAATAGGTTGTGTTTCTTCTGTAGGATATTGGTTACTTTACAGGTCCAGGTGAAAGAAGCTACGATGCTCTTGGGTTAATGAAACAATTAAGTGAACATACTGCTTCAGCATATGCCAATGCTCAAGAGATTTTGGGAGACGAAACTCCAGATTCCATACTTAAAAAGAGATTTTCAGAGAAAGGGATTAAGAGTCAAAATGTAATGGTATGTTCTTCCTTTTACATTACACAACTAAAGAATGATTAAAATTTAAATAATAATAGAGAAAGAAAGATAAGCAGAACTAGACCTGGCAAACGTGTCGTGTCGGGTTCAAAGTTAAACGGGTTGAGAGTGTCTGACCCTAACCCGACCCGTTTAATAAACGGGTCAGAAAATCCCAACCCTAACCCGACCCGCCTAACCCGCCACGACCCGCCTAACCCGTTTAACATTTATAAAACTAAAAATTAAATATCGAAAATACACAAAAAAAATTACAAATCCAAAATTCAAATGAAAGCATTAGAAATCTAAATTTTATAGTTCTAACTTGTAAGTTCTAACCAAATCCAAAACATTAAAAATCCAAAACATTAAAAATCCAAAGAATTATAATATATATATAAACGGGTTATTCGGGTCATTTTCGAGTTGAAATTTTTGACCCTGACCTTACCCGTTTAATTTTCGTGTCGTGTCGTGTCAACCCGTTTACTTAAACGGGTTGAAATGTATTACCCAAACCCGTTTATTTCGTGTCGAGTTCGTGTCGGGTTAGCGTGTCGTGTCAGTTTTTGCCAGGTCTAAGCAGAACCCCCAAAATATAGAGTCAGGTTCAGGGGAAAACCTAAAAAAAATGAAAAACTGAGGAACACCCTGGTAGCCTTTCAGGGCGATGTGCAATTGTGCATACAAGTAATTTGTAATATGCACACGTGCATAAAAACCAAAAAACAACTTAATTTTATATGTATGTACATACCATTCAGATGAAGGATTACCAGAGTGTTCCTCAGTTTTCCATTTTTTTGAGATTTTTCCCGGAGCCTCCCTCTCTCTCTCTGTGTATATATATATATAGGATACAAACCATGTATTTGTTGCATCCCTTACAAACCAATGTGCATATATGCATAATCTCAGATGCATATATGCATTATCCCATATAAATGTATGTCCATTATATGTATATTCTTGCACGTATGCATATGTATATGCATATTGTTCACATATGCACACTGTGGTTCGTATGGTGTGCAACAAATGCAAGGTTTGCATTATATATATAGAGAGAGAGAGAGAGAGAGAGAGAGAGAGGGGTTCAGGGGAAAACCGCAAAAAAACAAAAAACCAAGGAACACCCTGGTAACAGTTATTCAGTTAATCTGGACGGTATGCACATATGCATACAAATAATCTGTAACATGCACATGTGCATAATTCACCCGTGCATAAAAACCAAAAAAAAAACTTCAATTACTTGTATGCACATGTGCACATCGTCCAGATATCGCCTAGATGAATGGTTACCATGGTGTTCTCTAGTTTTTCGTTTTGTTGAGGTTTTCCCCTGAACCTCCCTCTATATATATTCATTATGTTTACCAAACCAAATGAAACGAACTCAGTAAATGAGATTCAAACAAACAATATGTGATGTGGTGACATTTGCAGAGTGAGAGACGGGTGTTGGACTTTAGTGAATGTGGGAGTCCCAGGAAACATTCAAGTGGCATAAGTTTCTCAAGCCCATCTTCCTACCTGTTGAAAGGTTGCAGGTAGATAGATTGTACAACATCTGAGTTGAGATTATGAATCTGTAGCTTTCGGCTCATAATTTGTATACATTTTTTTATATATTTGATTGTTGATATTGATTTCCTTTCCATACGATCATTCCCTTTTTTGTGTTCAAATGCTACCTATTTCTTATTTTGGATGAATATTAGTTCAAATCCTCCCTCTCTAGGGGTGCTTTAATTTGAAACCCTTTAAAAGGTTGAAACCAATGAAACCCACTACAAGTTTCAATCTTTTGGAGGGTTTCAAATTATCCTCCCCCCCTCTCTCTCTCTCTCTCTCTATATATATATATATATATATATATATTCTTTCATCGATGTAGATTTCATGATTCTTGTGTTTATTGTTTTGGCGCCATTCTTTGTTGCAAGAAACTTAACATAGCAAAAAGCTCTTTTTTGTGCACTTGGTAAGTTGCTTGTAACTACTTTATAAAGGGGTTGACTAATTCAAGTCTAACGGGTCTAAAACACAACCTTATATTAGTTAAGAAAAAAGAATAGTTTTCTTAGTTTCTAATATAGAAAAAGTATTAGTTAGGATAATAGCGACTGAGGTTTGTGATTTTGTTACGTTTTTGGTTCTTTATCATCATTTATTACTCACTTGCGTCCGTATCTTTATCTTATTGCTAACACCATCCTCTCTATCTACCCTAAATCATCCTCACAAGATCCCTTACCCTATCCCGTTGAGCTCTCCAACTTTCACCGTGTGCGTTAGAATCTCACCACTATCATGAAACAAATATGTCCATCTTTTGAAACCGGATGAAAACACCCGTCTGGGAGCTGAAACATCCGTATTTTGCTAATCCACTGTTTTTTGGGAGAAGCAACTTCTGCCTTTGAATAGATCCATTGTCTAAAATGGTATTGGTGGTGAACCCAAATCTCCGTCTCCCCACACCACCATCATCTCGAGTTGTTGGTAATGTTCAGTTTCAAGATTATTGATGAAGGCGTCCATCTGAGTTTTGCAGATTTAGGTGAAGGTGAACAGGCCTATTTCATTTTGTTTATTTTGAGTTTGGATACTTCATTGTCTTTATTTTTCATTTGGATTTTTTATTGTTCTCGATTTTGACTTGGGGTGGTTGATTTAAAAACATCAGTTTGTGTACAATGATTTGGTGATGACGAATCAATTTTTTTGTTTAAATTGTTTGTATAATTTGTATGAAGAACAATAATTAAAATAACGTTAGGGTACTTATTTTGAATTCGATGCTGCTCTCGAGTGTTCATTTAATATTTGAGGAATAAAAATTAAATAAATTAAAAAAACCGACCAATTTACATTTATAGTTAATGGATAAGTTGGACGGCCATTAGTGAGAGGGATCAAATAAAAAACAAACTAGTTCCTAATAAATACTTCCATATGGCCTTGTACGATTTTAGATTGATTGTAAACCAATCTACTGAGCAAGTTTTTTAGATTTGAGATGTGCAAAAACTTGCTCTAGTTTTCTGATTCTGGCTTCAAGTTCCAATCCCAATGTATCAATCTCATTGATGCCAAGGCTTGCTATATCTGCACAGATTCTTTGGGGCCTTCACTACTTGATTCAAATGTTTGATCATCATCATCAGCCATGGGAGCATGGACCCCAACCGACTTATTCCACCATTCCAAGTATCTATCTAGCAGTCACAGAATTTGGATGAAAGATAGATACACTTCAACATCCATAATTGGCCGTGTCCATGCGGTTTCAGGAGATGCATTAGGTATTGTTGGATACAGTTTGGATCTATCTAACCCAACCAGTTCAGAAACTCTCAAACATCGAACCCATGACTCCAATTCTTCATCCAAGCAATCACCAACTACGCCCCCCCCCCCCCCCCCCCCTTCCCTTTTCTTGATAAACCTTATGAGAGAACAAATTATCAAGAAAAGTTTTCTGAAGCAGAATCTAAAAGTGAGCCAGCATTGAATATGTGAAACTTCTTCTTATCCCATCTACAAAATCTTACCATCATTACAAACCAATGCTGGTTTGGGTAATCTCTCCCAAATCCAGATGTTGTAAAGGAGCCCAAACTGTAATTGATGATATCTCATTATTATCATAATCGCCATTCATGGAATCATCCATTTTAGCTTTTAACAAGCTCAAATCTCTGTATACGGTGGCAAGAACAGCAGGTGCAAGAGCAATTCTGATGCCTCTAGCTAAACGAACAGCCATGGTGAAAACATTTTTGGCAACAGTGGAGTATGTATGATGAAGGGAGGGAAGACAAACCTGGATAACCACAATACAAGAAATGCTTCATGCTCAATTTCACTTCCACCGTCTTTGAATTTTTTTAACCATCCACTCTGAGATGCAGATGCAGATGCAGATGCCTTATAATTATTAGACTTACCTCTTGAAATCTGTACCCGTGCTTCATCCAGTTTGGTTAAAATTGTTTGTGATTCAGCAGCAGGATCATCGAGAACAACAGATTGACCTAATTCAGAGTAACCTCCAACAACAATCATGTCTTCCAAAGTGATTGTAGCTTCTCCCCATACAAACACCAAGGAGTTGGTCTCATGACGCCATTTTTCTGCAACCCCTATAATCAGACCATCGTTTTTCATGATTTCATACGAGGAATTCAACACGGCATCATAGATTCCTGCTTTTTTCCAGGTAGACTGGTGCAGAGAATGCATACGAACGATCAACCCACGCTTTCCAATCCTTTGGTGGGGTTCTCCACCCATTGAAGGACAACTTGGAAGAATAAAACTTGGGACGATTGTAGCAAAAGGGTTCAACATCCATGGAAGTAACAGAGGGTTTTAGAAATCGGGCAAGTCTGCATTTTGGTTGATGGTGTTGAGTAAAATCGGGTGATATCATCAACTCCTCTCTCTTCCATCATGGTATCTTCCGCCATTGTTGTAGCTCAAGAGGTGGAGAAGGAAGGTTAGGGTTACTGGTTTATTTGCCAGCAAATTAATCAACTCAACACCATTTTTTTTAATTTTTTTAAAATAGAAAATAAAAAGTTAAAATCTTTAAAAAAAAAAATTAAATTCATCTCCAATAGATTTTCTATTTTAGAATTTTAACACAAATTATATTAATACAAGAGTAAAATTCAATTTTGGTCCTTAACGTATGTTGATTTCAACGATTTTCGTCCCTAAAATTCATTTTTGCCAAAAACACCCTGACCTATCACACTATGCCCCGATTTTGGTACATGCCCCTAACTCCGTTTACTATTTGCCGTAACCCCCCCTCCCCCCCCCTACACACACGTGCAACGCACACGAGGGCATTTTTGTCATTTTACTTTTACTACCAGTTTCCCTCCATTTGTTTAATGTAATCCCTCTCTTACAAACAAAAACACTCAAAAACTTGGTCAAACCTCTCACCTCTCATACCTAAACCCACGCAACCTTGAAGCTTGAATCTTGAAGACAAATTCTTCAAGCTTCGTTCCATGGCTACTTCAATGTGGTCGATTAGAGCACGATTTGACGACCTGGTTCCAGATGAAATATATGGTGTGTATTACAGACCCACAATGGTTTTATTTTTTATTTGTAAGATTTATTCCAGACCCACAATGGTTGATCTTTTGTTTTAATGTGTGACAGGTTTGTATCCTGAATACTTTCCGTTCAAGGTTCATTATGGTGGGGTTTTCACTAGGAGTAGTCCAGGGAGGCAATATGTGAATGGGAAAGAAACCTTCATCGACTTGGTAGACCCTGATGAGTTATCAATCCATGAAGTGAATGCAATGATGCAACAACTAGGTTACCTAGGTACTTACATGATGTATTACCATTTTCTCATACCAGGCACTAACCTAGACTTTGGGTTACATGCCTTTGGTAGTGATCAAGATGTCATTCAGTTGCTTAAATATGTTCCACAATGTAGAATTCTTAGTGTTTATGTTGAACATGGGACAACCAACTTGAAAACCTATTTTTTGTCACCTGAACCTAAAAAAGTGGTCATTGAGGAGTTACCTCAGAACATTCACCACCTTATAAGAAAATAAGAAAGAAACCAGTTGATGATGGGTCTAGTAAATGTAGGAAAAAATTTGTGTTTAGAATGGCATGACAAGATGTAGGAAATTCTAGTAAAGTTAAGGATGCTACTGTGGATATTAATGAAAATATTTGTAAGGCAGTTGATTTTGATGGGGATAGGGTTGATAAAGGAAATTCTAGGGTAAAGGTTGATGAAAGAAACTCTGTGGATAGACTTGATATCAAGGGGGAGTTCTGATCTTTAATCGCCAAGGATGCAGAAGGGGTAGGTGAATCAATGCCAGAAGAAGACTTTGTTTTAGATTTCACAGGCTTGAATGACTTTGACACCCATTCTTTGGAGAGGGTTGTAGTGCTGTTGGGGTAGGAAATGGGAAAGGTAAACATGTGGATGAAGAGGTGGTTGAGAAGGAAGGAGATGTAGCTGATGATGATGAGTTCAATAGTGAAGATGATGACTTTGACTTTACCATGGAGGATGATGACTTTGACTACATGGCTTTTAATACATGGCTGAAGTAGACATGACTCGGTTTAATGAAAATGTGGATTGGGAAGCTGAGTGGGTGGGTAATGAGACACATGACAGTGATGATGAAGTAGATGCGGGTTCTGATGAAGCAATGAACTTTGAAGACTTTGAGAGTGGTTCCAGTGGTGACCTTGAGTTAGCAAGGAAGATGGAGTTGAGGAAGTTGAAAAAGACTCATAAATAGCAGCAACAAAACAACCATGATGTTAGTTTTTATCTTGGCCAATGTTTTGCCACAAAGGAGGAAGTGAAGAATAGAATCACCATGTAAAACATGCATCACAGAAGGGACATAAGGATAATAAAAATGATAAACTGAGGTTGAGGGCCATATGTAAAGGACAAACACCTGCATCTAATAGTGAGGTTGAGGGGTCCACTAAAGAGGAGGCAATTGGACCACAATGTCCTTGGGTTTTGCATGTTTCAACAACAAATAGTAAGTCAACTTGGGTAGTAAAGACATATGTTGGGACACACACTTGTCTGAATGCTTGGGAGATGACCTTGATTTGGCTCCAAATTTCAACTTCATTTTTATTACTGACAGGCAAACTTATTTATTATTTTTTAATTTTTGTTTATTGTCAACATGTTTAATAATGTAGTTAAAATGTCATTCTACTATTCTTAGGGACTTGTACCTGCACTTGCAAAGGTTTTTCCATCAGCTGAGCATAGGTTTTGTATTAGGCATATTATTGAGAATATGAAGTTATATTGGAAGGGAAAAGCCTACAAGGATTTTCTTTGGAAATGTGCAATAGCTACCACAGTGCCACAGTTTAACAGGGAAATGGAAGCATTACAGAAGTTCTGTAATAACCGTGATTTTTTTTTATTTGAAAGGATTAAAGTTTGGTGGAGACGTTTTAAAGTTGAAAGTCTAGGGGCTAATTTTGTAATTTTGAAAAGAGGGTAGAAAATCCTCATTTTGGAGCTCAAAACCCTAGAAATAAATCAATAGGAGAGTTAGTGATTATGTGTGGCGGCTCAAGAGAAATAGCAGAGAAAGAAAGTGTGGTCTCAAAATTTATTTGGAGAAGAAAGCTCTTCGATCATCAAAGTTAGAAGAAGAGTATTAATATATGATTCTACAAAGATGTTTATCAGGTAATTCCCAAACCCCAATCTCTATGCTAGAATCTTGTCTGATCGATTTGTTATGTGAGAGTTCCATCTTTAGAGTTTAAAGGGGATGCTAAAAAGAAATTAAAGGTGATTAATAAAGTTATAAAAGAATGGTAGATGAGAATAAGTTTAAGTAATCGGGTGAAATGGATTCAATCTTTAGTATTAATGGTAATCAGTTTGGCACAATTATGTTTTATTTGAGTCCCGGTACCATTTTCCCAAGAGAGTTCCGGTACCATTTTCCCCAAGTGAGTTCCGGTAGTGGTTGTAAAATGAGGTTCCGGTAGTGGTTGTAAAATGAAGTCCCGGTAATGTAAAGGAAATGGAGTTCCGGTGGCTGTTACGGAAGTGGCAAGAGCCGGAATCCAATACAATGGATCCGATAAGCTTTGCACGTGGGCCGACTTTAGGAGACGGGCTGGATATTTAATTGGAATGTGTTGTGTGTGCGTGTGTCCAACATCAAAAGAAAGTATTCGATTAGAAAAACAATCCACGTGGGCCTAGCACAAGTTCATAACTATGGATTGGATTTTAATTAATGGACTTTGATGTGTTAATATATTGGGTTGAATATTGTTAGCTAATGGACTTCGATACATTAATTAGTTTGGACCGAAATTTAGGAATTTTGGTGGACCGAATTATATTAATTTAATTTGGGTTTCGAGACTTAGAATCCAGTATTTTGGCTAGACTTATCTAAGGTAGTAAAATTTAGTAAAAGTTCAGTGTGTCTTACCTGGTGTATGTGTGATGGGCTTAAAATCAGGTGTGTGGAGATGATCGGTGCGGGTAAAAAATTCTAATTTGGATTTCAGGTGAGTCTTTCTAAACCTAAATTTTATGCAAATGTGTTTAATGGTATTTATCAAACCGATTGCGCTTTCAACTGTATGTATTTCCAATGACGAAATAGTGTGTTTGAAGATTATTATGTAACTGTGTGCTTTTCAATTACATTACTGAAAATGTCGAGTAAGTGTGGTGTGGATGTCTAACGGTGTGTTTTTCAACTGTTACTATTTTAAAGCGATGACTAATTGTGTGATTATACGTGTGATTTAAATGTGTGTAACCATGCTCTGACGTTGTTATGGAATGGGGGTGTGTCCCATGATATATTTAATATATGAATTCGTTTCGTATATGGGCGGTGTGTGCCCGATGCGCTGTCATGGTGTGTGTGACTATAGCGCGTATGCTCTCTTACGCTGTCCCGGTGTGTGTGATTTTAGCGTGTGTGCCCGATTGCGCTGTCACGGTGTGTGTGACTAGCGCGTGCCAGTAGCATGTGTCAGTGTGTGCATATCAATTTTGTGTGCTTGTTATGATTTATACAAACTCTTTTCATAACCGAGTTTAAACTGTGATATTTTGGTGTGACTTGGTGTGGAGGGAACTCACTAGACCTCATGGTCTAACCCTCGCTTTTCAAAAACTAAAACCTTTTCAGGTAAGCATTAGTCGAGAGCATGTTTAGAGATATGGCCGGATGTGGGTCGGAGCTTGCGTTTCGAGGGAATCGAAGAACTTCCTTTATGTCTAGTTAGACTTTCTCAGCTGTATTTAGGGTTATTTCCGCAAACCCTGTGTTGTAATCTAGATAGTGTGAACACGTTGAGCCATTTTGGCGTTTTAAATTAAAGAGGTAGAAATCTTGTATGTTAAATTTTGGGTTGTTACAAATGGTATCAGAGCCCTAGTTTAAGGGATTTAGGTGACCGGATGGGCCTAAACTTAAACTGTGGAGTAGGAGGACACAGCTGAGATATAGGAAGCCTTTAGGGAAGACTTTAAACACTGAGAATTTAGGACGATGGTAGTGAGGACTCTCATGTAAGGTAGATTTAAATGACATCTGGCCAATGTCATTATGAATTTACAGGTGCATGGGTGTGCTTGATTACCGTTGTTCTGATTTTGTTAGTGTGTGGAGTGTGGTGGATTGAGTGTGAAGAGGAATAGTAGTGTGTAGAGTGTAGTGGTTAATGTGTGGAGAATAACAGTAGTAGGAAGTCTTAACCTTGTCTCGATGGCAATGGTTTAGTGTGTTGTGCTAGATTGTTCTTGTGTGTGATGACCCTATCTTGACGGATGTTGTCTGAATGTTTGGTGTGAGTGTCCGTGTGAAGTAGAACCTTCGGGTTCTTAAGGACAATAATTGATTGGAAGTGAGCCCCTAATCTCTGATGAGCCTTTATTCTGGGAGTCCCTTAAGTCGGTGAATTGAAACCTTGTGAGCTTCAACTTCAGGATCAGAGAATAGGAGTGTGTTTTATTACTCTCTAGTTAGTGGGAAAAGTGACAAGAAGGATGGAGAAATGATAGATATATGGCTTGGTAACTTATACGAAGTGAGCATGCGGGTCGATAATTGTAGAGAGTTGCTGTAAGGTTAAGTAATGGGATGGGCGTAGGTGAAAGCCTTGCTCGGGAATTGCTAATAATTATTCAAATGTGGTAGATTATGTGTGTTGAGATGCATAGATGTTCGAGTGGCGTGTGGTTTTGCCAGCTGAGATTAAAGAATGAGGTGGAAGTTAGTGGCTAGCTAAGGAGGAGATGACATACTTATCGGTTGTGATGAGTTGTTGAGTAAGTGGCCTGGTGTCACTATTATATTTGTATGCCCTTGGACTGGGTTAGTGTATGATGTTTCGTAGTAGATACGAAATCTTTGGATGTGTGAAACTAATCCTTGTTTGTAAGAGAGGTGCAAAAGGGGTGGGTTATTATCGGGTGAGGAGTGAGAGATGTGTGGTCGCTACAAGCATCGAATGTATTTTGGATTGACTTGGTAGAATTTCTCGTATGAGATGTGGTGAAACAATGGGTTAGGTATAGTAATCATTGAGATTGCGTGTATGTAACTGGTTTAAGCGTTGAAGAGAGCTAGCTGTGTGATTGGTCACGAGTGTATATCTTCTAGTGAGCCGTTCTTTGGAGACGTGTTATATTATTTGAGAAGGAAGTAGAAGAAAGTAGACGAATGTAGTGCTCGGGATGAAGGACCGTTGGTTTGGACTTGGTGGTAGTAGGGGAGTGATGTTGTGTTAAAAGTGGGTGATTTGATTGTTATCCTTGGATGGTGGTCAGTATAATTAATGTGAGAAAGCGATTAGACGTTTTGTGTGAGGAAAGTGATTTTAGAATTGTGAGTAACCCGTTGAAGAAAATTCTTAACTGCAAGTTAAGGTGTTATTCAAGGTCGATCTTGTGTGCGGTTGGCAAATTGAGCGTAGTTATTTTAGTAAGGGATTCATGTTATTGTGACGTTAACTTCGGTAAAACCCGTTCCTTTAAGAAAGTGATTTTTATGCGAAATCCTTAATTTGAAGCGTTTCCTGGTGTCACGAGATTCTTGGGGCAAGAGTCATGGTTAACCGTGAGAGAGATAATTCGTTGGTATACGTCGTGTGTTGAAGAATTATGCGTAGTGAAGCTTATTCAACATCCCACACGTCGAATCTTAGGAGATGCTTGGGCGAGGGAAGCATAGTCATATTGTTAGAAGGCACTCGTGTGATGGGAAGTTGGATTATGTAGGAGAACCGTTGGCGATTATGGATCGCAAGGTTAGAAAGTTGAGGAGCCGTGTTCCTAGATTGTTCAAAGATGGAATTCCGGGGACGGAATTCTTTTGAGGGGAGGATGATGTAAAAACCGTGATTTTTTTTATTTGAAAGGATTAAAGTTTGGTGGAGACGTTTTAAAGTTGAAAGTCTAGGGGCTAATTTTGTAATTTTGAAAAGAGGGTAGAAAAGCCTCATTTTGGAGCTCAAAACCCTAGAAATAAATCAATATGAGAGTTAGTGATTATGTGTGGCGGCTCAAGAGAAATAGCAGAGAAAGAAAGCGTGGTCTCAAAATTTATTTGGAGAAGAAAGCTCTTCGATCATCAAAGTTAGAAGAAGAGTATTAATATATGATTCTACAAAGATGTTTATCAGGTAATTCCCAAACCCCAATCTCTATGCTAGAATCTTGACTGATCGATTTGTTATGTGAGAGTTCCTCTATCTTTAGTGTTTAAAGGGGATGCTAAAAAGAAATTAAAGGTGATTAATAAAGTTATAAAAGAATGGTAGATGAGAATAAGTTTAAGTAATCGGGTGAAATGGATTCAATATTTAGTATTAATGGTAATCAGTTCGGCACAATTATGTTTTATTTGAGTCCCGGTACCATTTTCCCAAGAGAGTTCCGGTACCATTTTTCCCAAGTGAGTTCCGGTAGTGGTTGTAAAATGAGGTTCCGGTAGTGGTTGTAAAATGAAGTCCCGGTAATGTAAAGGAAATGGAGTTCCGGTGGCTGTTACGGAAGTGGCAAGAGCCGGAATCCAATACAATGGATCCGATAAGCTTTGCACGTGGGCCGACTTTAGGAGATAGACTGGATATTTATATGGAATGTGTTGTGTGTGTGTGTCCAGCATCAAAAGAAAGTATTCGATTAGAAAAACAATCCACGTGGGCCTAGCACAAGTTCATAACTATGGATTGGGATTTTAATTAATGGACTTTGATGTGCTAATATATTGGGTTGAATATTGTTAGCTAATGGACTTCGATACATTAATTAGTTTGGACCGAAATTTAGGAAATTTTCAATTACTTCTACTGAAAATGTCGAGTAAGTGTGTGGTGTGGATGTCTAACGGTGTGTTTTTCAACTGTTACTATTTTAAAGCGATGACTAATTGTGTGATTATACGTGTGATTTAAATGTGTGTGACCATGCTCTGGCGTTGTTATGGAATGGGGGTGTGTCCCATGATATATTTAATATATGAATTCGTTTCGTATATGGGCGGTGTGTGCCCGGTGCGCTGTCACGGTGTGTGTGACTATAGCGTGTATGCTCTCTTACGCTGTCACGGTGTGTGTGACTTTAGCGTGTGTGCCTGATTGCGCTGTCACGGTGTGTGTGACTATAGCGCGTGCCAGTAGCATGTGTCAATGTGTGCATATCAATTTTGTGTGGTTGTTATGATTTATACAAACTCTTTTCATAACTGAGTTTAAACTGTGATATTTTGGTGTGACTTGGTGTGGAGGGAACTCACTAGACCTCATGGTCTAACCCTCGCTTTTCAAAAACTAAAACCTTTTCAGGTAAGCAGTAGTCGAGAGCATGTTTAGAGATATGGCCAGATGTGGGTCGGAGCTTGCGTTTCGAGGGAATCGAAGAACTTCCTTTATGTCTAGTTAGACTTTCTCAGCTGTATTTAGGTTTATTTCCGCAAACCCTGTGTTGTAATCTAGATAGTGTGAACACGTTGAGCCATTTTGGCGTTTTAAATTAAAGAGGTAGCTTCTATCTTGTATGTTAAATTTTGGGTTGTTACAAGTTCAATGATGAAGCTTATAAGTGGTTGAAACTAATCCCACCCCACCACTGGTCAAGATCCCATTTCGCATGTAACTGTTTTGTAAGTGGTTTATTTTGGTTAGTAACTGTTTTGTAACTACTTTGTAAATTTCTTAAACATGAAGGGCCACATGTGATGTCCTACTCAACAACATGTGTGAAGTCTTCAACAGACAACTAGTAGGTGGAAGAGACAAGCCAATCATAACTACTTTGGAGTTCTGTCGTGAGTATTTGATGAAAAGATTGGTGATAGTGCAAAAGGCCATTGCCAAGTGTTAAGGTAGGCTTTTGACACCAACTGCTACTAAACTGTTGGACAAAATTAAGAGTGAAGCATCCCAATATGTGGTACTCTGGAATGGTCTATCAGGTAAACAATCATTTTTGTAAATATGTGGTACTCTAGAATGGTCCTTTTTGTAAACAATCATTTTTGTAAATGTTTTTTTTTGCATACTCAGGTAAGTGGACCATGGGCAGACCAATGTTGTGTTGATTTGGCAAATAAAGTTTGTTCATTTAGAATATGGGAGATCACTGGCATTCCCTGCAAACATGCTCTAGCTGCAATCTGGTATAGTTCTGTGCATGGGGGTGATGTTGATTTACCAGAATCTTGGGTGCACAATGTAATACCCCGGGTAAGTTCGTTAGTTAAACCCTCTTTCCGTTAAAATTAGTTAACTTTATAATAATGTGTTTAGGGTAAGTTTGGCTCAATTTACAAGTTAAGGGTATCATGGTCATTAGTGAAGAGTTTAAGGGCTGAAATAGTAAATATGGGTGGATATTATCTAAAAGATATTCAGATATTTTGATAATCAGTAAAATCAATGTGTGTAAGTGTGTGTTTTGAGAGAAAAAGAAGAAGAATAAAAGGAAGAGGGTTAAGGCTCCACTCGGTGTGTTTGGAAGTGATTTCAGGTATGTGCCTTTACAAATTATGTTGGTAATTGCTAATAAGTAGTTTCCATCGGAGTAGAATAGTCGAATTCGTATCTGGTAGTATTTTCTGTTGAATCTGGGTAAAAAGAGGGTAAACCGATAGAGGTTCCCGAACAAAATGAATGTGTCCGGGTAGTCTCGTTGGTAGTGTCCGGTAGTTTTGATTGCAGGTGTCCGGACAAGCAATTTCCCGGTAAGTTCCTCTTTTCTATGTTTCCGGATGAAATAAGATACCGGATGGTATCCGGATTACCCTGGTGTCCGGATGTTGTCCGGATTGTTATGGTTGTCCGGAAAGGGCATGTTGTCCGGATTGTCTTAGCCGTCCGGAAAGTTCTGTTTGGATCCGGAAACTTGAGCTGTTTTGGTTATTTTTGAGATTTTGATGCTTTTAAGTGTCCAGTAATACTGTGTTTTTGTTGGACTTTGTGTCCAGTAATACTGTGTTTTTGTTGGACTTTGGATGGAGTATGATTGAGGACTGAATAAAATGTGGACTCGACTTAAGTTCGGGTTTGGGGGAGATATTGGAGGAATTAAGTTTATCTAAGTTCCTAGCCTACTAAGTAAGCTTTATGTGTGTTCTGTTGGTAAAGAAATATACGTATTTGATTGTTACAAATTCTGTGAATTTGAAGTGAAAGCAGAGTCGTTTTGAGAAAAGCTTGGAGAACGTTTTGATAGACTAACAGGTGAGTTTTACTTCAAAATGTTTTCAAACTGGAATACATATATGTGTGTATTGAATATGTGATTATGTGCTTATGTTTGAAATATAATATGTGGAGATGTATATTATATTTACATGAGTATTACACTATACGAGAGTGTGTTGGCCGGGCTTAGAACCGGTGGTGTTGGCTGTAATATTCGTACAACGGTGTTGGCTGTAATTGTCGTACAGCGGAGTTAATTTATTAGTTGGCTTGCAACCAACTAATATGGCCATTGGAATGAGACAGGAAAAGTACACGATGCGTGAGTTATAATTGGTATTTATCTTTTGTGATATATATATATATGGTATTTGTGCAAATGGTATTAAAAATGACAGGGATTTTCTCACTTAGACCATTAGATCTAACCCTCATTTTGTTTTAAAATATGTATTCCAGGTCATGGATCGGGTAAGGACAAGTGAATAGAGTATTCAGTGGCTAGCTTTTGGGAAGACTTATATGTTGAAGACTATGATGTGTTTTGCGTTTATAACCTTGTTATTAGATATAATGTATTTAATTAGCGAAAAGTTGTAATGGAATACCTTATTTTGGATTGTAAAGACTAAGGGACCGTATTTGTTATATAATGTATCTTTGTTATGTAATGACGTTATGAAATATATGTTATTTGTGTATGTTTGGGATCCGGGTTGTTACAGATGGTATCAGAGCCCTAGTTTAAGGGATTTAGGTATTTGTATTTGTACCTAGACTTAAACTGCATGTGAAGTAGGATGTCTCTATTATTGTAGAACCTTGGGATGATTAAGTTTAAAGGTAGAAGGAACATCATGTAAGGTAATTTCAGATTACACCTGGCCAGTGTAATTGTGATCTTACAGGTACATGTTTGAACTGGAATACCTTGTTATATGGGGCATGTGCTTATGTGTATATTAACCTTGTTTGAATCAACAGAATGGCAAGTGTGTAATACCCCGGGTAAGTTCGTTAGTTAAATGTTAGTTCCGTTAAACTTGGTTAACTTTAAAGTGTGAAGTTAAGGGTAAGTTGGTTAAATTATAAGTAAAGGGTGTAAATGGTCATTAATGGATAACTTAAGGATTAAAGGGGTATATTGAATTTGGATATTAACTTAATAGAATTAGATATTTTCCTAAAATCAGTATTATCCAAAATTCTGCAAAGTGTGTGTGTGTGTGTACTTGGAGAAGAAAAGAAGAAGAAAGAGGGTTTTGTAACTAGGGATTCATTTTGGTGCATTTGGAAGTAATTTCAGGTATGTTTCCTTTGCAAATCTTGTGTGTAATTGCTATTAGGTAGTTTCTATCGGAGTAGAATGGTCAAAATCGTATATGTTAATAATTTCTGGTGAATCTGGGTGAAAAGTAGCCAAACCGACAGAGGTTTCCGGACACCATGAATGTGTCCGGATGATTTTGTTGAAGGTGTCCGGATAATTCTTTGTTGGTATCCGGGTAGTTCTTTGCTGGTGTCCGGACAAGTCTTTTATCCGGGTAAGTTCCTTTTTCCTATGTTTTCCGGATAGAATTGGATACCGGATGGTATCCGGATTACTTTGGTATCCGAATGACGTCCGGATTGTTTAGATTGTCCGGATTATTGGTGCTGTCCGGAAAAGTTGTGCTGTCCGGAAAAGTAGTGTTGTCCGGATAAACTGTGTTTTCCTGATACTTTGGCTGATTGGTCAAATTGATGAGTTTAGATGCTTTTAAGTGTCCAGTAGCCTGTGTCTTGTTAATTCATGGATAGAAAAGGAATAAGGACCGAAAGTACTGAGGACTTGACTTAAGTTCGGGTTGGGGAAGACAATTGAGGGTAAGAGTCAGATAGAGTTATCTAAAGCTCTTAGTCCTAGCAAGCTCTATATGTTCAAAGTGGTAAAACAATATTTGTACATAATTGTTTCAGATACTAAGAATTTGAAGTGAAAGACGGAATCCATTGAAAAGACTTGGAAGTATCTTGTTAAGCTAACAAGTGAGTTTTACTTCAAAGTGTTTTAAACTGGAATACATATGTGTGAATGTCGATTATTTGATAAATGGTATGAATATGTCTATGTTTGTAATTATGATATATTGAGATATTATAATTTACGTGAGTATTATATCAGAATATAATACGTGGCCGGGCTTAGGACCGGTGTGTTTACTGTAATTGTTGTACAGTGGATTAGTTGGCTTGCAACCAATTAATTTGGCCATTTGTGGAGGAATAAGGTGGAATGAGATGTGTATGATGCATGAGTTTTGATTGGTAATTAAATACGTGTAGTATGTGAGTGTATATGAAAAGTTTTATATAAAGGATTTCTGATGCAAAGGTTTACATAAATTGGATTTAAAAGGATTGCTAAACTCTCAGGGATTTCCTCACTAGACCATTAGGTCTAACCCTCATTTCTGTTTTCAAAATATGTATTCCAGGTGGCAAATCCGGTAAGAGCAAGTAAATAGGACTCTTGATGGATAGCTTTTGTGAAGATGTTGATTATGATGTTATGGATGTATTTTGTACTTAAGACTTCGTTATTAGTAAACATGTAATTTAATTTGGAAAAGTTTGTACTGAATTACCTATTATGTTTTGCAAGACTATGGGACCAAATGTGAAATACGATGTATCTTTTGACGATATTATGATATGGAATGTATGTTATTTGTATATATGGAAACCGGGTTGTTACAGATGGTATCAGAGCCCTAGTTTAAGAGATTTAGGTATTGGTGCTTGTACCTAGACTTAAACTGCATGTGAAGTAGGATGTCCCTATTATTTTAGAACCCGGGGATGCTAAGTATAAAAGGTAGAAGGAACATCATGTAAGGTAATTTCAGATTACACCTGGCCAGTGTAATTATGATCTTACAGGTACATATTTGAACTGGAATACCTTGTTATATGGGGTATGTGCTTATGTGTATACTAACCTTGTCTGAATCAACAGAATGGCAAGTGGTACGAGACAAACAAATCGGGAAGGAGGAGGAAACCCGAATAGAACCAATCCAACAGCCGGAGGAAGGGGAAGAGGGGGAGAAAGAGGCAGAGGCAGATCTGGGGGTAGAGTTCAGGGGCGTGGTATGGAATTTGTTACTATAGATGATTTAGCAGCCGAAATGGGAAGGTTACAGGCAAATATTCATGCTATGTTTAATCAGACTCATAACTCGGAAACAGGAATACCAGATCCTACCTATGAAGCAGAGATGCCTATCACTCCTACTGTCGCACCAGTACTTAAAAAGTGTGACTATAAAATGTTTCTTAGTTGTAAGCCTCCTACTTATTCAGGAGACCGGGACCCAGTGAATGCAATGAGATGGTTGAAAGAAATAGAAGCTATCTTCAAAATTAGTAAATGTGCTGAAGAAGACAGAGTACTTTATGGAACCGCAATGTTAAAGGCCGATGCTTTATACTGGTGGGAATCTCATACTCATTCAGGAGGGCATGATCTATATTCTACCTACTATTGGGAAGAATTCGTGATAGCTTTCAGAAAACAATTTTGTCCTCATGCAGCGATTAAACAATTGGAAGGGGAATTCATGAATTTACAGCAAGGGGACTTATCAGTTCGGGACTACACTACTAGTTTCCTAGAAAAGTCTCGCTTCGCGGAATACTACGTTGCCACGGAGGCAATGAAGACGGAAAGGTTTATATTTGGATTAAACTCAGATGTCAGAAGGCTAGTAACGGCAAAAGGACCCGTTACCTTTTCAGCCGCAGTAGATGCCGCGGAAGATGTAGAGCGGGATAATAGGAGAGATGCTGGTGATAAAGATATGGGGAAAAGGAAATGGGAAGGGCCACCACATGATCCAAGGAAGTCCAGATTTCAGAGGTTCGATAACCGTCCACCATTCCGACCAGTGGAAAGACCGTGTTCGAAATGTAATCGCATCCATCAGGGAAATTGTCAAGTGGAATCTCGAGTTTGTTTTAAGTGTGGGAAAACTGGGCATGTTGTTAAAGATTGTCGCGTGACGCGGTTTTGTTATTCATGTAATTCTCCGGATCACATGTTGTCGGATTGTCCGCAAAGGAGAATACAACAGGGTGGAACATCAGGGAAACCAGCAATTGCTAGATCAGTAGTTCCAAGAATAGAACCGCCGAGAACAAGGGGTCGTACATTTCAAATGACAGCTAAAGAGGCGGAGGAAACTCCGGATGTGGTTACAGGTACATTTTTCATAAACTCTACACGTGCTAAAGTGTTGTTTGACTCCGGTGCAAACCGATCTTTTGTGTCTCCTTCATTTGCTGCTCACTTGCATTTAGAGCCTAAAATGTTAGAACATGCCTTACTGGTAGACACTGCAAATGATAAACATGTGTCAGTTAAAGAAGTTTTTGATTGCTGTATGATAGATATAGAGGGGTGTGGAGTACCGATACAACTATTTCCTATAGCCTTGATTGAGTTTGATGTGGTAGTAGGGATGGATTGGTTAGCTGAGAATCAGGCTAACATAGTTTGTGATAAGAAAATAATCAATATCGTTTTACTTGATAAGAGGTCGGTGGTGATTTATGGTGATCGTAAGAATCATCATTCTAGCTTGATATCTATGATAAAAGCCCGTAAGTGTGTGAATAAGGGTTGCCAGAGTTACTTAGCCTATGTGATAGATAGTAGGCCTGAAAAGATTAGGTTGGAAGATATTCCTATTGTTAGTGAATTTCCTGAAGTATTCCCTGAAGACTTGAATAGTCTTCCGCCCATTAGACAAGTAGAGTTTGGTATAGATCTGATTCCTGGAGCCGCTCCTATTGCCCATGCACCGTATCGTCTGGCACCTCCAGAGATGAAAGAGATGATGACACAACTACAAGATCTATCCGACAAAGGCTTCATCAGACCCAGTTCTTCGCCGTGGGGTGCACCAGTTTTGTTTGTGAAAAAGAAGGATGGTTCGATGAGGATATGTATCGACTACCGGGAACTGAATAAGCGCACGATCAAGAATAAGTATCCGCTACCCAGAATAGATGACCTCTTCGATCAATTAGTTGGAGCTTATTATTTCTCCAAGATTGATCTAAGGTCTGGTTACCATCAGCTGAAGGTAAAAGAAGAAGATGTTCTGAAAACTGCTTTTCGCACGAGGTATGGTCATTATGAGTTCTTAGTGATGCCGTTTGGACTGACGAACGCTCCAGCTGCTTTTATGGATCTAATGAATCGGGTATGTAAGCCTTATCTCGATAAATTTGTCATTGTATTTATCGATGATATACTTATCTATTCCCGATCCAAAGAGGATCACGCACAACTTCTTCGTTTGATTTTGGAGTTACTAAAGAAAGAAAAGTTGTATGCTAAATTTTCTAAGTGTGAATTCTGGCTACGGGAAGTTCAGTTTCTGGGGCATGTAGTTTCCGAGAAAGGCATACAAGTTGATCCAACGAAAGTGGAAGCAATTGAAAAGTGGGAACCACCGAAGACAGCAACGGAAGTACGGAGTTTTCTGGGTTTAGCCGGCTACTACCGAAAGTTTATAAAAGACTTCTCTCGTATCGCGACGCCTTTGACTAAGCTGACTCGAAAGAATCTGAAATTTGAATGGAAAACAGAACAGGATGGAGCATTCAGGATATTGAAAGAGAAACTTTGCAGCGCGCCGATTTTAGCATTGCCAGAAGGTTCCGAAGATTTTGTTGTCTACATTGATGCTTCTAAACTAGGGTTGGGATGTGTACTTATGCAGCGTGGAAAGGTTATTGCTTATGCTTCTCGGCAATTGAAAGATCATGAACGGCAGTACCCTACACATGACATGGAATTAGCAGCAGTGGTGTTCGCGTTGAAGATTTGGAGACATTATCTTTACGGTTCTAAATGTCAAATTTTTACTGATCATAAGAGTCTTCAACATCTCTTTGATCAGAAGGAACTAAATATGAGGCAAAGAAGATGGCTAGAACTGGTGAACGATTACGACTGTGAAATTCTTTACCATCCGGGAAAGGCGAACGTGGTAGCTGATGCACTAAGTCGTCAAGAAAGGAGTGGAACGATAAAAGCTATTTCATTACGGACTGAACTCCTACCTAATATCTTTGACGAATTGCTGAAGTGTCAATTAGAAGCTTATCAGGAAGAACATTTGAAATCAGAACGGTTAGTAGGGTTATCAGCATTGCTTGTGAAGGATGACCGAGGGTTGTTGTGTCTGGGAAATAGAATTTGGGTGCCTCGTATGGGTGGATTACGTGATCGTGTACTACAAGAAGCTCATCAATCTCGTTTCTCTATTCATCCAGGTACGAACAAGATGTATAGAGACCTGAAACAATTTTATTGGTGGCCGGGAATAAAAAGAAGTGTTGCTAAGCATGTGGAAGACTGTACTACTTGCAAGAAGATAAAGATTGAACATCAAAAGCCGTTTGGTCAGTTACAACGATTGGAAATACCGATGTGGAAATGGGATCAGATTACTACAGATTTCATCACGAAGCTACCAAAGACTCCAAAGGGATTTGATGCCATTTGGGTGATTGTGGACAGATTGACAAAGTCTGCGCACTTCTTGCCGATAAAAGAAACCTATCCGATGGAAACTTTAGCCAAACTGTATATCAACGAAATAGTAACTCGACATGGAGTTCCAATCTCGATCATTTTAGATCGTGATAGTCGTTTTACCTCAAGATTCTGGAGAAGTTTTCAAAGAGAAATGGGAACGCAGATAAAATTAAGTACATCATATCATCCTCAAACTGACGGTCAGAGCGAACGCACGATTCAGACTTTGGAAGATATGTTACGGGCTTGTATTGTTGACTTTGGGGGATCTTGGGATAAGCACTTGCCACTGATAGAATTTGCCTACAATAACAGTTACCATTCCAGCATACAAGCGGCACCGTTTGAAGTCCTATATGGTAGAAAATGCCGAACGCCTCTGTGTTGGAACGAAGTGGGAGAGAAACAGTTAGCAGGGCCAGATATAGTCCAGTTGACCGCGGATAAGATTACTCAGATTCGAGAACGTTTGAAAGTGGCTCAAGACAGACAGAAAAGCTACGCCGACCGACGCCGAAAGCCGTTAGAATTCCAAGTTGGGGATTTCGTAATGTTGAAAGTCTCACCTTGGAAAAGAGTTATTCGATTTGGGAAACAAGGTAAGCTTAGTCCAAGGTACATTGGACCGTTTGCAATAACAGAAAGAATTGGTGAAGTGGCTTACAGGTTAGATCTTCCACCAGAGTTAAGCAGAATTCATAATGCGTTTTATGTATCGAATTTCCGAAAGTGTTTGGTTACGCCGGATCAGGCAGTTTCCCTACCAGATATACAAGTTGATGAAAAGCTGAATTATGTGGAGGAACCTGAAGCCATAGTCGATCACAAAGTTAAAGTATTGCGAAATAAAGAGATCAGACAAGTGAAAGTTCATTGGAGACATCATAGAGGGCAGGATGCTACTTGGGAATTGGAATCCGAAATGAGAACCAAATACCCTCACCTTTTTGCCTAAACCGAATTCCGGGACGAAATTCTTTTAAAGGGGAGATGATGTAATACCCCGGGTAAGTTCGTTAGTTAAATGTTAGTTCCGTTAAACTTGGTTAACTTTAAAGTGTGAAGTTAAGGGTAAGTTGGTTAAATTATAAGTAAAGGGTGTAAATGGTCATTAATGGATAACTTAAGGATTAAAGGGGTATATTGAATTTGGATATTAACTTAATAGAATTAGATATTTTCCTAAAATCAGTATTATCCAAAATTCTGCAAAGTGTGTGTGTGTGTGTACTTGGAGAAGAAAAGAAGAAGAAAGAGGGTTTTGTAACTAGGGATTCATTTTGGTGCATTTGGAAGTAATTTTAGGTAGTTTCTATCGGAGTAGAATGGTCAAAATCGTATCTGTTAATAATTTCTGGTGAATCTGGGTGAAAAGTAGCCAAACCGACAGAGGTTTCCGGACACCATGAATGTGTCCGGATGATTTTGTTGAAGATGTCCGGATAATTCTTTGTTGGTATCCGGGTAGTTCTTTGCTGGTGTCCGGACAAGTCTTTTATCCGGGTAAGTTCCTTTTTCCTATGTTTTCCGGATATAATTGGATACCGGATGGTATCCGGATTACTTTAGTATCCGGATGACGTCCGAATTGTTTAGATTGTCCGGATTATTGGTGCTTTCCGGAAAAGTTGTGCTGTCCGGAAAAGTAGTGTTGTCCGGATAAACTGTGTTTTCCGGATACTTTGGCTGATTGGTCAAATTGATGAGTTTAGATGCTTTTAAGTGTCCAGTAGCCTGTGTCTTGTTAATTCATGGATAGAAAAAGAATAAGGACCGAAAGTACTGAGGACTTGACTTAAGTTCGGGTTGGGGAAGACAATTGAGGGTAAGAGTCAGATAGAGTTATCTAAAGCTCTTAGTCCTAGCAAACTCTATGTGTTCAAAGTGGTAAAACAATATTTGTACATAATTGTTTCAGATACTAAGAATTTGAAGTGAAAGACGGAATCCATTGAAAAGACTTGGAAGTATCTTGTTAAGCTAACAAGTGAGTTTTACTTCAAAGTGTTTTAAACTGGAATACATATGTGTGAATGTCGATTATTTGATAAATGGTATGAATATTTCTATGTTTGTAATTATGATATATTGAGATATTATAATTTACGTGAGTATTATATCAGAATATAATACGTGGCCGGGCTTAGGACCGGTGTGTTTACTGTAATTGTTGTACAGTGGATTAGTTGGCTTGCAACCAATTAATTTGGCCATTTGTGGAGGAATAAGGTGGAATGAGATGTGTATGATGCATGAGTTTTGATTGGTAATTAAATACGTGTAGTATGTGAGTGTATATGAAAAGTTTTATATAAACGATTTCTGATGCAAAGGTTTACATAAATTGGATTTAAAAGGATTGCTAAACTCTCAGGGATTTCCTCACTAGACCATTAGGTCTAACCCTCATTTCTGTTTTCAAAATATGTATTCCAGGTGGCGGATCTGGTAAGAGCAAGTAAATAGGACTCTTGATGGATAGCTTTTGTGAAGATGTTGGTTATGATGTTATGGATGTATTTTGTACTTAAGACTTCGTTATTAGTAAACATGTAATTTAATTTGGAAAAGTTTGTACTGAATTACCTATTATGTTTTGCAAGACTATGGGACCAAATGTGAAATACGATGTATCTTTTGACGATATTATGATATGGAATGTATATTATTTGTATATATGGAAACCGGGTTGTTACAAAGTGGTACTAGAGGAACGAATCGAGGGGGAAGAGGAGATCATGATAGAACAAATCCAACAGTTGGGGTAAGAGGAAGAGGGGGAGAAAGAGGTAGAGGCAGAACAGGCGGCAGAGTTCAGCCACGAGGTACTGAATTTGTAACAAGGGACGATCTAACAGCTGAAATGGGGAGGTTACAAGCAAATATTCAAGCCATGTTTAACCAGACTCGTAATACTGAAACGGAAAGACCAGATCCTAACCTGGAAGATGAGATGCCTATCACACCTACTGTCGTACCAGCAATGAAAAAGTGTGATTATAAAATGTTTCTCAGTTGCAAGCTTCCCACGTACTCAGGAGATCGGGATCCAGTGAAAGCTATGAAGTGGCTGAAGGAAATAGAAGCTATCTTCAAGACTAGTAAATGCGCTGAAGAGGATAGAGTACTTTATGGAACCGCAATGTTAAACGACGATGCTTTATACTGGTGGGAAACTCATATTTCTTCGGGAGGGTCTGACATATATTCTACCTTCTCCTGGGAAGAATTTGTTATAGCTTTCAGGAAACAGTTTTTTCCTCAAGCCCCAGTTAAACAATTGGAAGGGGAGTTTATGAACTTGCAGCAAGGGAGTTTCTGGAAAAGTCCCGTTTCGCGGAATACTACGTTGCCACAGAGGCAATGAAGATTGAGAGGTTTATCTTTGGGTTGAATGCAGAAGTCAGAAGTTTTGTGATTGCTAAAGGACCAGAAACCTTCTCTGCCGTAGTAGACGCAGCGGAAACCGTGGAACAGGATAAGGGGAGAAGTACTAGTGATAAAGGTGCGGGAAAAAGAAAGTGGGAAGGATCCCCGTATGATCCGAAGAAGTCCAGGTTTCAGAGATTTGATAACCGTCCGCCTTTCCGACCAGCGGAAAGACCTTGTCAGAAATGCAACCGTATCCACCAAGGAAACTGTCAGGTTAATACTCGGGTTTGTTATAGGTGTGGGAAGACCGGACATGTTGCTAAAGATTGTCGGGTAACGCGGTTTTGTTTCTTATGTAATTCTCCGGATCACATCCAGTCTGATTGTCCGAGGGGAAGAATACAGCAAGGGGGTACGTCAGGGAAACCAGCGGGTGTTAGACCAGTAGTTCCAAGACTAGAACCACCAAGAACAAGGGGTCGTACGTTTCAGATGACATCAAAAGAAGCGGAGGAAACTCCGGATGTGGTTACAGGTACATTTTTCATAAACTCTACACGTGCTAAAGTGTTATTTGACTCCGGTGCAAACTGATCGTTCGTATCTCCTGCATTTGCTGCTTATCTGCATTTAAAGCCTAAAGTGTTAGATCATGCATTAATGGTAGATACTGCAAATGATAATCAAGTATCGGTTAAAGAAGTTTTTGATAGTTGTGTGATAAATATAGAGGGGTGTGGAGTACCTATTCAACTATTTCCTATAGCTTTGATCGAGTTTGATGTAGTAGTGGGAATGGATTGGTTAGCCGAGAATCAAGCTAACATAGTTTGTGATAAGAAGTTAATAAATGTTGTGTTACCTGAGAGGGGACCGGTAGTGATTTATGGTGATCGTAGAAATCATCAGTCTTGCCTTATATCTATGAAAAAAGCCCATAGGTGTGTTAATAAAGGTTGCCTGAGTTACTTAGCTTATGTGATAGATATTAAGTCAGAAAAGAATAAGTTGGAAGATATTCCTATTGTTAGTGAATTCCCAGAAGTTTTCCCCGAAGACTTGAATAGTCTTCCGCCCGTTAGACAAGTAGAGTTCGGTATAGATCTGATTCCTGGAGCCGCTCCTGTAGCCCGTGCACCGTATCGTCTGGCACCTCCAGAGATGAAAGAAATGATGGCACAACTGCAAGACCTATCCGATAAAGGCTTCGCTTCATCAGACCCAGTTCTTCGCCGTGGGGTGCACCAGTTTTGTTTGTGAAAAAGAAGGATGGTTCAATGAGAATGTGTATCGACTACCGGGAACTGAATAAGCGCACGATCAAGAATAAGTATCCGCTTCCCAGAATTGATGACCTCTTCGATCAATTGGTTGGAGCTTGTTATTTCTCCAAGATTGATCTAAGATCTGGTTATCATCAACTGAAGGTTAAGGAAGAAGACGTTCTGAAAACTGCTTTTCGCACAAGGTACGATCACTATGAATTCTTAGTGATGCCGTTTGGACTGACGAACGCTCCAACTGCTTTTATGGATTTAATGAATCGGGTATGTAAGCCGCATCTCGATAGATTTGTTATTGTATTTATCGATGATATACTTATCTATTCCCGATCCAAAGAAGAGCACGCACAACATCTTCGTTTAATTCTGGAATTGTTGAAGAAGGAACAGTTGTATGCTAAATTTTCCAAATGTGAATTCTGGCTACGAGAAGTTCAGTTTCTGGGGCATGTAGTTTCTGAGAAAGGCATTCAAGTTGATCCGATGAAAGTGGAAGCGATTGAAAAGTGGGAACCGCCGAGAACACCAACCGAAGTACGAAGTTTTCTGGGTTTAGCCGGTTACTATCGAAAGTTCATAAAAGATTTTTCTCGTATCGCTACGCCTCTCACTAAGATGACCCGGAAGGATCTAAAGTTCGAATGGAAAGCAGAACAGGATGAAGCATTCCAAATATTGAAAGAGAAACTCTGTAGCGCACCGATACTAGCATTACCTGAAGGTTCTGATGATTTTGTTGTTTACAGTGATGCTTCCAAACTGGGATTGGGTTGTGTACTGATGCGGCGTGGAAAGGTTATTGCTTATGCTTCTCGTCAGTTAAAAGATCATGAAAGACAGTATCCTACACACGACATGGAACTTGCATCAGTTGTTTTTGCGTTGAAGATTTGGAGACATTATCTTTACGGCTCTAAATGTCAAATTTATACTGATCATAAGAGTCTCCAACATCTTTTCGATCAGAAGGAAATAAATATGAGGCAAAGAAGATGGCTAGAACTGGTAAATGATTATGACTGTGAACTTCTTTATCATCCAGGAAAGGCGAATGTGGTAGCTGATGCACTAAGTCGTCAAGAAAAGAGTGGAACAATAAAAGCCATTGCACTAAGAGCTGAACTTCTACCTAACATCTTCGACGAATTGAAGAAGTGTCAAGTGGAAGCTTTTCAGGAAGAACATTGGAAATCAGAACGGTTAGTGGGGATATCAGCATTGCTTGTAAAAGATGATCGAGGGTTATTGTGTCTGGAAAACAGAACTTGGGTGCCTTGTTTGGGTGGTTTACGTGATCGGGTACTACAAGAAGCTCATCAATCTCGTTTCTCTATTCATCCAGGTACGAATAAGATGTATAAAGACCTAAAACAATTCTATTGGTGGCCGGGAATAAAAAGAAGCATTGCTCAGCATGTGGATGGTTGTACTACTTGTAAGAAGGTAAAGATTGAACATCAAAATCCGTTTGGTCAGTTGCAACGGTTAGAAATACCTATGTGGAAATGGGATCAGATTACTACGGATTTCATCACGAAGCTACCAAGGACTCCGAAGGGATTTGATGCCATTTGGGTAATTGTTGACAGATTGACAAAGTCTGCTCACTTCCTACCAATAAAAGAAACTTATTCGTTAGAACGACTAGACAAGTTGTACATTGACGAAATAGTAACTCGACATGGAGTTCCAATCTCGATTATTTCTGATCGTGATAGTCGTTTTACTTCAAGGTTCTGGAGGAGTTTTCAAAAAGAAATGGGAACGCAAATAAAGTTAAGTACAGCATATCATCCTCAAACCGACGGTCAGAGTGAGCGAACAATTCAGACTTTAAAAGATATGCTACGGGCTTGCATTGTTGATTTTGGGGATCATGGGATAAGCATTTACCGTTGATTGAATTTTCCTATAATAACAGTTATCATTCCAGCATACAAGCGGCACCGTTTGAAGTTCTGTATGGTAGAAAATGCCGGACTCCTCTGTGTTGGAACGAAGTGGGAGAGAAACAGTTAGCAGGGCCAGATATAGTCCAGTTAACCGCGGATAATATTACTCAGATTCGGGAACGATTGAAAGTGGCTCAAGATAGACAGAAAAGCTACGCTGACCGACGTCGAAAGCCGTTAGAATTCCAAGTTGGAGATTTCGTAATGTTAAAAGTCTCGCCTTGGAAAGGAGTCATTCGATTTGGAAAGCAAGGTAAGCTCAGTCCGAGATACATCGGGCCGTTTGCAATTACAGAAAGGATTGGTGAAGTAGCCTACAGGTTGGATCTTCCGCCAGAGTTAAGCAGGATTCACAACGCGTTTCATGTATCAAATTTTCGAAAGTGTTTAGTTACGCCGGATCAGGCCGTTTCTCTACAAGATATACAAGTTGATGAAAAGTTGAATTATGTGGAAGAACCTAAAGCAATAGTTGACCACAAGGTTAAAGTGTTGCGGAACAAAGTAATTAGACAAGTGAAAGTTCAGTGGAGACATCATAGGGGTCAGGATGCTACTTGGGAATCAGAATCCGAAATGAGAACTAAGTACCCGTATCTTTTTGCCTAACTGAATTCCGGGACAAAATTCTTTTAAGGGGGAGATGATGTAATACCCCGGGTAAGTTCGTTAGTTAAACCCTCTTTCCGTTAAAATTAGTTAACTTTATAATAATGTGTTTAGGGTAAGTTTGGCTCAATTTACAAGTTAAGGGTATCATGGTCATTAGTGAAGAGTTTAAGGGCTGAAATAGTAAATATGGGTGGATATTATCTAAAAGATATTCAGATATTTTCATAATCAGTAAAATCAGTGTGTGTAAGTGTGTGTTTTGAGAGAAAAAGAAGAAGAATAAAAGGAAGAGGGTTAAGGCTCCACTTGGTGTGTTTGGAAGTGATTTCAGGTATGTGCCTTTACAAATT
Source organism: Saussurea involucrata (assembly GCA_033807775.1). Classification (NCBI taxonomy): domain Eukaryota; kingdom Viridiplantae; phylum Streptophyta; class Magnoliopsida; order Asterales; family Asteraceae; genus Saussurea; species Saussurea involucrata. The sequence goes on from CM066321.1 coordinate 263,937,357, forward strand.
ATGTTGGTAATTGCTAATAAGTAGTTTCCATCGGAGTAGAATAGTCGAATTCGTATCTGGTAGTATTTTCTGTTGAATCTGGGTAAAAAGAGGGTAAACCGACAGAGGTTCCCGGACAAAATGAATGTGTCTGAGTAGTCTCGTTGGTAGTGTCCGGTAGTTTTGATTGCAGGTGTTCGGACAAGCAATTTCCCGGTAAGTTCCTCTTTTCTATGTTTCCGGATGAAATAAGATACCGGATGGTATCCGGATTACCCTGGTGTCCGGATGTTGTCCGGATTGTTATGGTTGTCCGGAAAGGGCATGTTGTCCGGATTGTCCTAGCCGTCCGAAAAGTTCTGTTTGGATCCGGAAACTTGAGCTGTTTTGGTTATTTTTGAGATTTTGATGCTTTTAAGTGTCCAGTAGTACTGTGTTTTTGTTGGACTTTGGATGGAGTATGATTGAGGACTGAATAAAATGTGGACTCGACTTAAGTTCGGGTTTGGGGGAGATATTGGAGGAATTAAGTTTATCTAAGTTCCTAGCCTACTAAGTAAGCTTTATGTGTGTTCTGTTGGTAAAGAAATATATGTATTTGATTGTTTCAGATTTTGTGAATTTGAAGTGAAAGCAGAGTCGTTTTGAGAAAAGCTTGGAGAACTTTTTGATAGACTAACAGGTGAGTTTTACTTCAAAATGTTTTCAAACTGGAATACATATATGTGTGTATTGAATATGTGATTATGTGCTTATGTTTGAAATATAATATGTGGAGATGTATATTATATTTACATGAGTATTACACTATACGAGAGTGTGTTGGCCGGGCTTAGGACCGGTGGTGTTGGATGTAATATTCGTACAACGGTGTTGGCTGTAATTGTCGTACAGCGGAGTTAATTTATTAGTTGGCTTGCAACCAACTAATATGGCCATGGGAATGAGACAGGAAAAGTACACGATGCGTGAGTTATGATTAGTATTTATCTTTTGTGATATATATATGGTATTTGTGCAAATGGTTTTAAAAATGACAGGGATTTTCTCACTTAGACCATTAGGTCTAACCCTCATTTTGTTTTAAAATATGTATTCCAGGTCATGGATCGGGTAAGGACAAGTGAATAGAGTATTCAGTGGCTAGCTTTTGGGAAGACTTATATGTTGAAGACCATGATGTGTTTTGCGTTTATAACCTTGTTATTAGTATAATGTATTTAATTAGCGAAAAGTTGTAATGGAATACCTTATTTTGGATTGTAAAGACTAAGGGATCGTATTTGTTATATAATGTATCTTTGTTATGTAACGACGTTATGAAATATATGTTATTTGTGTATGTTTGGGATTCGGGTTGTTACACACAAGTTCTATCAGGTTGATACTTGGAAGAAGATGTATGAATTCAAGATTAAGCCACTGAATGGAAGGGCAATGTGGCCTAAATCAGATTGTCCTTTGAAGATTCTTCCACCAAAGCATCATAAGCAGACTTGAAGACCCAAGAAGAGTAGAAAGAAGAGTGCTGATGAACTTAGGGGTTGTTTACTAGCTTCTGACCAGGCTGACTCGGTCAGCAGTCAGAGCGTTTACCAAATCCCGTATCTGAACGAGATCTGACCGAGAAACTAACCGAGATCTGTCCGAATCTGCTTCAAAACCATGCTGACCCGGGTCAATTTTGAAAAGCTTCGATTTCTTTTTCTTGATTTGCGTTTTCATGGCCTATGAAATGAACCATTGAATGAAGAAATGGGTTTTAGGTGATCAAAAAAGAAACTCCATGTTTGCATTTTTCTTTCTTGTGAAAGAGCCTTGATAATCTGTTTGCATTTTTCTTTCTTCTCACATCCAAAAAAAGAAAATCCCTATAAAACACAAAAGTGAAGCTTTTTGGGTAATCATAAATGGGAATTCACTGAATTGAGCTCAAAAGTGCAGAAATTTAGGTTTTTTTTAAGAATGAAGAAATGGGTTTTAGGAAGAAGGAAGAATCTTGATGGTAAAAATTGAAAATTGAGGTGAAGTAGTGAAGAAGAGATGAAAATGGAAAAGGAGAGTGGGGGTATGTTTGAAACCCTAGAGGATGGAGAGTACGATGGAGGGATATGGACCAAGTATTTTGTGGTGTGTTGAAAGGGAAAGTGGGACCTTTTCTATTTTCCTTTATGTCTTTATCATTAATTTATTAATTAATTAACTAATTTAGCATATAATTACAAAAGGGTTAAAATGGTCCTTTTTTATCGGTAAGCACTTACCAAAAAACACTTGGTAAACATTCTTACCCGAACAACACTTACCTGGGACAGCACTTACTCGGGACAACACTCTTACCCGGACAGCACTTACCTGGAAAGAGTTGGTAAACGGCTCCTTAGTCAACCACTGGTGAAAGGTTTTAAGTTGCAAAAGATACGGAAAACAGTTACTTGTCGTAGATGCAAGCAAGTTGGACACAATGCTAGGACATGCAAAAGACAGGGACATGGAAGACATTTATTTTGGTTGAAGTGTGTGTTATGGGTTTTAAACTGATCATTTTGGTTGACAATCTTTTTGGTTCAAATATGTAATGCTTTTAGTAAACTGGTAATATGTAATACTTGGTTGACAATCATTTTGGTTCAAAGTATGTAATCGTTTGGTTGACAATCATTTTTGGTTCAAAGTATGTAATCCTTTGGTTGACAATCATTTTTGTAATCCTTTACTTGGTTGAAATTGGTTCAAACAACACACCATTTGACATTGGTTGCATATTCACATATTTGGTCATAAGTAACCAACATTGACATTAGTTGAAATTGGTTGAATAACTAATCAACATTGACATTGTCCCAAAAGCAGAAAACGTTCCAAACCACACACCATTTTATCATAACTAACGTTATTCATTACTAACCAACATTGACATTGTCCCCAAAACATTACATTGACCATATCATGAACAACTAACAACTTACTGAACCTAAAATTAACCTAATTAAACCATTGTGCATAGCACCTTACTGAACATCTAATTCACCTGAACTCAAAAACCCATAAATAAAGTAGATTACAATGGACACCCACGTAATAACCAAAATCGTCTTCAACCTCTGAGCTTCTTGAACAGCTACTGTAGAAGCTTCTTCAGCCATCCTTTTAGACCTCAATAAGCCATCAATTACTTCACTGGAACGACGACACACATGTTCATCCAACCAACAAATAAAGCCACAACTTTTTCCTGTTGTAGGGCAAATGAAGATTAGGTAAAAAACAAAAAAATTTGACCTTTTTTGACCAAATTACCTCTCTTGAACAACAATAAAATCGACGCCCTGGATTTGAACTTGTCCACGAGGTTCTGATTGTTGACTGTACTCCACATCTGCATATCACCATTGAAGCGTGATGAAAGGTTGAAGAAGAAGTTGTAGAAGAGAATAGAGTGTCGGGGGGAGGGAGAGAGGGAGAGAGGGAGAGAGGGGTAAAATGGTTTTAAATAAGACGTAAAAGTGAAATGACAAAAATGCCCTCGTGTGCGTTGCACGTGGGGGGGGGGGGGGTGGTAACGGCAGATAGTAAACGGAGTTAGGGGCATGTACCAAAATCGTGGCATAGTGTGATAGGTCAGGGTGTTTTTGGCAAAAATGAACTTTAGGGACAAAAACCGTAGAAATCAACATACGTTAAGAACCAAAAGTGAACTTTACTCTTAATACAATATTCTCCAATTTATCTTGCCAAAACATTTTTTAAAAACAACTTAATATAAAATGATAAAAGTTCAATCTTATTGGTTGGATTGAACAAAATAATCATTTCTCTCTCCTACCACCAAGTTCTAGAGAATTCTCTAAACTTGAAAATTTTCATGTTTTCTCTATTATAGAAAACAAGATAGCAAAGCTGTTGGAGAAGTATAACAAACAAAAACTCATTTTTTCTATTTTAACAAAGCTGTTGGAGATGCTCTAACTTATTAGGGTTAGTATCCGTTTAATAATTAACTAGTGTCCATCCCGCGCGTTGCGCGGTAGCGATAAATATTTTAAGTACTTGACCGAGTTGAGTTAAGATAAAACGTAGTTTCTCCATTAATAGTTAATGAGATACAATTTTAAAAATATACTGTATTTTCATAAGTGGTACATTTTCATATAGTATCGACCTTCTCTTCGAGATCCTTCATTCTTGCTAATTTATTATGGATTCAAATCGTGAGCTAAAACATATTTAGCTAACTAAATTTTTGACTATCAAAATTATCCCTTATTTCTTATAATTACCTTCATTCTCCAATCTTATGCCTTTTGAGAATACTGAAATCTCACAATGTGACTCATAATAATGGTTGTTCTTTTTATATAAATGAAGTTATATAAAGGTTAATATTTAATAAAAACTGATTTTTAGCAAAATAGGTCGACTAAAAAAAGACAACCAAATAAGTTATCACAAACTCTTTTAAACTTGTAAGGCATCTTATCCACATTTTCCTTTGCTTGCCTATTGTTTTAAATTTGTTACCAATCTGTAGATGTGGACTTACCAAATAAGACATCTCATCCACCTTTTATATACTGACCTCTTCTTTCAAATCTATAATTTTTCACCGATGTGGGATAAACAAATAAGACATCTCTTCCTGCTTTTATATACTAACACCCTCTTCCAAATCTATTGTCTTTCCGTCGATGTGGGATAATTAAATAAGACTCTCATTTACTTTACATACTCACTAATTCTTCCAAATTTATCGTCTTTCTATCAATGTGGATAACATCATCTTAATTCAAGATTTGATAATACTTACATCTTCTTGTGACTTGTGAGATAATAATAATAAAAACATCACGGTTCAACATTTGATAATATTATATAATTTGATTAAATATAATGATTTATATACATTTATCTATCAATTTATTTACTTAAATAAATAGTTTTTTAAGAAAAATAAGGTTGGCCATAAAGAATATCTAGTCAAGCAATCCTTTAATTAATCAAAAGCCAAGTCTCCTTGTTTATTATAGTTACTTTCATTCTTCAATCTTATATTACTTATCATTGTGGGAGGATTAAAACACCACCACAATGCTAGATTTTGAAATACACAGATCTCACACTGCCACATTATCATATACTATTATTTCTTCTTTAATCTATAAATTTAATTATTTCAGTTTTTTTAACTTCCCAACAATGTTAGATAGCTAAAAATCAACCACCCCACCATTTGTAAAATACTCAAATTTCACGGTGTCACATCATGACCTTTAGTTCAATTATTGGTTTATAACATTTTTATTAATTGATATATTAATCGATTGATTTTTTATATAATAATAATTTTTATTTGTTTTTCAAAAAATTCATCCAAAATAAAACAATCTATGAATCATGGCCCTATGGATCATGGATGGGCACAAATGTACCACATTCACATTTTCTATTCACATCTTTATTCTAACTTTTCAACTTTTCACCAATGTGGGATAAACAATAACTCAACCACACAATTCACCACTTGAGAATACTCATATTTCATGGTGTCATCTCATAACCTTTTGGTTTTTTTAATATATACATATATATATATATATATAATATTGATAATTGATGATATTTTTTGTAAAAAATGTCCTCTAAAATAATACAATTTTATGTGTCAAAATCGACGAATAGACACAAATGCATTACACTCACCTTTCTTACACATCTTTATTCTATTTTTCAACTTGTCACCAATGTGAAATAGCTAAAAGTAAACTACAATTGAGCATTTGAGAATACTCAATTTTCATGATGCAAAAAAAAATGTCATCCAAAATAAGACAACCATATGAGAATGGACACAAAAGCATCACATCCACCTTTTTATACACCTCTTTATTCAAAATTTTCAACTTTTCATCAATGTGGGAGAGCTAAAGCTCAACCACAATCTATCATTTGAGAATAATCTCATGATGCAAAATAAAGGTTATTCAAAATAAGATAACTCTATGAGAATGAAAACAAAGTCATCACATCCAACTTTTTTATACACACATAATTGTTCTAATATTTCAACTCCTCACCAATGTGGGATAGCTATAACTCAACCACAATCCACCATTTGAGAATACTCAATTCTCATGATGCCACCTCATTCCTATTGGGTTTTCCTTTTATATATATAAAGATATAAGAGTAAACTCCAATTTTGGTCCTTGAGGTATTTTGATTTCTGGGAAACAGGGACATATGGTTTCATAATTCGACTTTTCGTCCTCATGGTTTTGATTTTGCTTTGAAACAGGTACCTGCCACAAACTCCGTTAAAATTGGCAGTTAGTGTCAGGGGCAAATTCATCCAATCACTTTTTTGTCCCCTTTTTGTATTCTTTTGGGTTTCTCTTTAATTTTGTGAAAAACATAAACCTATAAGGACCAATTTGTAATTATATATATATATATATACAAGACCGAAATATTTAACTTTTCAATTATAAAATTATTAAAATATTAACTTAAATTAGTAATACATATTATTTTTTTTTAAACTTTTATAATACTTATATTTTGTCCATTTTATAAATAATAAATATATTTACTGAACAAGTGATTTTTTTTGCTTCGATAAAAACGTGGTTTGAATAATCATACGATAAACTGTATATATATACATGTATGGTATGTATGTATATATCTATGTATAAAACAGGACCATCGTCATGGGCGGACCTAGGTAAGAGCATACGGTGGCACGTGCCACCGTATTGTTTCTCCGCCGTAAGGTAAAAAAAATTAGGGTCGTGAAAGGTGCAACCGTATCAATTTGAATTGTGCCACCATATATATTTAGAAACTACAATAAAAACACAAGGTTTCCTTGGTAGAGTTGGTTTGGAAGGCATTTATTCTACTCAAGATCCGGGTTCAAGCCTTGTTAGAGACATTTTTGTAGTTTTTAGTTTTTAATGGTACTCGAACTTGAGACCTCAAGTTTGAAAAGCAAGGGACTAATCACCAGACCAATATTGATTTTGTGAAAAATATCTTTATGTTTGTTTCTTATAATTAAATGGTGCTACCGTTTGAAAAATTTTCTGGGTCCGCCACTGACCATCGTCCCCAAAAAACAGCGACGAAGGTGGTGGGTCACGATGGCAACCTTTCTCTCATCTATGTCTTTCATCGGCAAAATCATGCTCGTTTCCTCGTAAAAAAACCAGTGGGTTTGGGTAGGGAGTTTCACGGAAACGTGATAGGAGTTTGGTCACTGTGTTTGGGGACGTTAGGGAAGATGGTGATGGCGATGTGGGAGAGTTGTTATATATATATATATATTCAAAATTTTAATATATATATATATATATATATATATATATATATATATATATATATATATAGGGTACAAATCAAATACAAACCATGTATTTGTTGCACCCCTTACAAACCACAATCTGCACATAGTTCTGCATATATGCATTGTCCCATATGAATGTATGTCCATTATATGTATATTCTTGCACGTATTCATATGCATATATGCAGAACCAGTCTGCACATATGCAGACTGTTGTTTGTAAGGGGTGCAACAAATGCAAGGTTTGCATTTTACGGAGTCTCTCTCTCTCTCTCTCTCTCTCTCTATATATATATATATATATATATATATATATATATATATATATATAATTACAAAGTTCATTGTATGATTATTCAAAGTACGTTTTTATCGAAGCAAAAAAATTCACTTGTTCAATAAATATATTTATTATTTATAAAATGGACAAAATATAAGTATTATAAAAGTTAAAAAAATATATGTATTACTAATTTAAATTTATTAATATTTTAATAATTTTATCATTCAACAGTTAAAATATTTCGGTCTTGTATGCTTTTCACAAAATTAAAGAGAAACCCAAAAGAATACAAAAAGGGGACAAAAAAGTGATTGGACGAATTTGCCCCTGGCACTAATTGCCAATTTTAACGGAGTTAGTGGCCAGGTCCTTATTTCAAAGCAAAGTCAAAACCCTGAGGACGAAAAGTCGAATTATGAAACCATAGGTCCCTGTTTAAAAGAAATCAACATACCTCAAGGACCAAAATTGAAGTTTACTGAGTAAACTTCAATTTTGGTCCTTGAGGTTTAGTGAAATCTTTGAAAGTAGGACCTGAATTTTGATATCTTTAAAAATCGTCCTTATGGTTTTTATTTTACTTTGAAAGTGGTCCTTAGTCCCTAACACCATTAATAATGTCCGTTAGAATAAGGGGTGTTTTGGTATTTTTCTTCATTTCCTTATTTATCTTTTCAAAAAATTATATATTATTTATTTATTAATCTATATCTATATCTATACTACTTATATATTGGTTTAGGTAAAAAGTCTTAAAGACAAGTCTTTAAGCACATGGTACCACCATTTTATGCATAAAACTTCAAAATCTCTTAAATACAAGTTAGAATGCACAATGTACAAGTTGGAAGACTTTTGTTTACACATAGGCACAAAAGCGGCCATCCGCCCATCCCTTTTCTACCTGTTCACCTCTCACACCATACCGAGCGCGTACACCTCTCACACCATACCGATCGTACACCCTTCTACCTTTTCAAGTATCGGACCATACCGAGAGTACGATTGTAGCCGTATAGCCTTCTACCTCTTCACGTATCAGACCACACTGAAATGGAAGATTTCTTCCCTTCCTTCTACCTGTTATAAACCACCGAAGATCACAGTTCCTAAAATAGAATTGGTGACCTCCATCTACTTCTCCAATCTCCATCGCTTCCTGACGGGTATGTTCTTCATCAATTTCCTCTCATTTGTTGGTAGATTTTGATTTGAAGTAAAACGGACAGCGCTGTTAATTTTTGATTTCTGTTGTCTTCTATATGTATGTTTCGATTGAGTTAGGGTTTTTTAATTTTTGGATTTCTAAGAGCATCTCCAACCATACGCCATCTCCATCTTTTTGCCGTTTGTTTCACTCCAATCACACGCCAAACGGGAAAAAAAATGCCGGGGGAGAATGGAAGACGCCAAATATGGCGTGTAAATTGCACACAAAATTTTGAAGAGGGCCCACCACTACTTTGTTTTATATTAATATTTAATAACTTAAATTCAATTAATTCTTTATTTTTTCCAGTTTAAAATGTAAATTAATATTTATATATTACTTTGGTGTTTAAAATATGTTATTTTAATGTGGGGTCCACAAATTTGGTGTTTTTTTTGGACTATCGTTGGAGTTGAGGTTTTTTTTTTGTGTTGGGCCCACCATAATTGATGTTTTTGGTGTCAGTTGGAGATGCTCTAATGTGGTTATGTATGATGGAATTCAATTAGGTTGCTTTCCCCAGATCTGTTTTCTTCTCATTTAAGATGGATTTGCAGACTCTCTTTTTCTGGAATGTTGTTGCAATGGCCATAGGCCAAATTGCAGTTATTGGCATTTTCAATTATGATTAATCTGTACACTATGGTTTTTGATTCTTTTTGTTTTGTTTACACTTATGTTTTCGATTTGAATCTTTGGTTTTGTTTGAATTTAGGTTTTCGGTTTGAATCTGATGAATTAATTTGAATTTGAATTCAGTTTCAGGATTTTCCTGCATTTGGTTTGAACGGATGAGATTTTTTTTAATTTGAATCCAGTTTTAGGTTTTTGACATTGGTGGCTATTTAGGTTTTTTTTGCTCTGCATCTCTCAAGCCATTAGCGCTCATATCCACCGGTATATCTCTCTTCAACTCCATCTTTTGATTCAATTTCATCCTGGTAAGAACTTCCATTCTTGCATTTTCATATCGGTTATGCTTCATTATTGGTCATCGGGTGTTACATGTTAGGTTAGATCTCATTCTGAATCATTTTCTTTGTTTTTTATTTCATCTGATAGATTGAGGTTGGTGATATCATATGCGATACAGAGACAAACAAGGCTACCCTGGTCACAAGATTGTGGTGTTTTGGTAACCAGTTGCTTAGTCAATTGTTGGTATTTAATTCATCCAATTGAGTACAATGTGACTACTAAGGTGAAAATGACTGTTTATCTCTAAGATTTGTATGAATAGTTTCTATTTGTGTCAATTAGGAGTACAATGTTATAGTTTTAAATTCAAAAGTTAAAATTGTTACCAATAGTTAATGTTAAGTGATCAGTTGGCATTTCATGATTTTGTTGGGATGATATTACTCTACTAGAAGTAGCATTACTTAACCTCCATAGCAAAGAAATCAAGTTATTGTCAATCTCTTGAAGAGATAAAAACTTGAATGTTGTGGGTACCATTGATGAACTAAAATCAAATTGGCAAATAATTGCTTGCGATGGTCAAATAATTGGCAACTAGATCAAAATAACTGGAAATACTTTGAGTAAACCTATGGGGGTGGGTCTTGCTATTGATGAGATTAATAGTGTAGCATGCTACTACAATATAACAAGTGGTGGAACTCCATTGTGTGCTCATGTGTAACATAGACTTCATTTTGTTGAATAAAGACCACAGATGTAGGAAAAGGTTACTAGTGTGGACTTAACAATGTTTTCTTTCCAAATCAACAATAATCGATTTTAATAGAGCTGCTATGATTGTGGAAGTAAAGTAGCATCATTGCTAATACTGCAACAACCACTGTTATCAGCTGCTCCCGGCAGCCAAAACTGAGTCAAAATAGCAGCCCAATGCTAAAACGAACTACTATATAATTTGTTTCTAAAATTTTATGCATCAACACATGTAAATCAAAGGAACCATAAGTTCAATGATTGAGCGTTTTAAGCTGCCAAGTTCCGTAACTTGATTATTTTTTTGCTATCATGGTTTTCTTAGGACTTTCAAGTTAAGCTATTGCATTCCTAATTTCACAGCAACTATAATTCTATCTTAGAAAGTCTTTATCAATATGTTTATGCTATCTTTTCTAATTATTTTGTTTGTAATTACATTGTTCGTAAAATATGCATCATTCTTATGTACCAATGCCAATACAATGCTCTTTCAACAATGTTATCGTTTTTCGTTATCATGATTCTTCTTTGAGTGACAGGTCCGATTTGTGTTACTTTTCTTAAGATATGGTATTATAGATTGTTGTTAATTTTGGGTATTGATGTAGTAAATCAGTTGTTGTGTGCATGTTCTTGGTACTAGACTTGTTATTACTATGTGGTGTAAGTCATTTATCTTGACACGATAAGGTGGATTGCTTGAAGAATTTTGTGTGTGTTATTGAGTTAAAAAATTTCCGTTACACAGTCATGGATTGAATTGTAATAAATGTGTTCTTTTTGAAGATAAAACTAGTTTGGGGTGAAAAGTGTGAAAAGGAGAAAAGTTTAGTGTGCTTGTGTTAAAGTATAAAATGGGTGATGAACCCTAGAAAGCCCATTTTATCCTCAAAGAAACTATGTGTGCGGCTGAAGGGTGTTGGTGGGTGTAGATCAAGGAATCAAAGCAGATCAAAGTTCTTCAAGTTGGGTATGTGTGTGTAATCATCTTGCAAGGTAACCATTATCCCTTGCTTATTATTTCTGCAAATTATGAGTCTAGAATGTAAGGGTTTGAGTTTTTGTTACCTTTTGGTTAGAGCAAAGTTGAGGTCTGTGTGTTTTTCTAATCGGACCAAATATAAGAGTTTTGATGATATAACTCACTAAATCATCTAGTAATAGTGTCCCCTTAATCCTAATAGTTTAGCATCATTGGGACTGTGTGGTTGACCGATTCGAGTGTATGAGTTTTCGATAAGAAAACCCAGAATTTCCGTAGTCTAAGCAAAGGATCCGGAATTGTGTGGGCTTAAGTTCCGGTATTTAAAAGTGATCCGGAATTATTAATTGGACCAGATCCGGAATTACTAATTGGACCAGATCCAGAATTATTCATTAGACCAGATCCGGAATTGTCACGTGGACCAGATCCAGAATTGGGCCTGTAGTGTGGATCCGAAACAGTGCAGCGGGTGTATGGATCCGGTATTAAGTGATGGATCCGGAATTATTTTAGAGTTGGACTTTAGTTTAAAAGAACCGGAATTTAAATTGTTTTGGGCTAAAAATCAAAGATCCAGAATTGGATCTGTTGGGCCGAAATACTGGAATAACACAAGACCCGATATTATTTTTAGGCTTGATCGATGGGTTAGATATTGGACTCGGAATGTATTTCAAATTGGGGTATAGAATTATTTTATTGGGCCGAACTTTCAAATAAAGGATTAGGAAGTTACTTGGGCCGATTGTGTCCGGAACCTGGGTATTTTCGGCTGAGACTTTTCAAGGTAGTAAATTTCAGTAAAATCCAGTGTGTCTTACCTGGTATATGTGTGGGTTTAAATTGTAGTTGCGAGTAGAGACGATCGGTGCGAGTAAGAATTTCTAATCAGGACTCCAGGTGAGTCTTTCTGAACCTAAATTTTATACAAGTGTGGTTGATGGTTATTATCTAACTGTGTGATTTTCAACTGCTTTTATTACAAAGCAAAGAGTAAGTGTGTGGCATGGTTATTATCTAACTGTGTGCTTTTCAACTGCTTTTTATTTCAAAGCGAGGAGTAAGTGTGTCGCAAAATGTGTGATTTAAATGTATGTGAACATGCTCTGGCTTTGGTGTGAAATGGGGGGTGTGTCCCATAAGTCCATGAGTACCGCCTACCCACGAACCCACTGAACCCGAATGCCACCTCAGCGCCACATCAGCTTTTCTCTTTCCTACCCTCCTTACCCTAAAGTGGAGTACCGCCAACCCACGAACCCACCGAACCCACTACCCACAAATCTGCAACAAAAAAATGTTAAAAAAAATAAGCCTGCAAGAAAAACCCTGAACCCGCTCCTCCCAATTCTAGTTCGCGAACCCGATCCTACCCGCACCCTTCCTACCCGCATCAACCGTACCGCCCTACCCGACCTATGAACCCGCCGTGGTACCCGAGAACGGTACGCACGGCCTAATAGTATATATGAATTTGTTTCATATATGGGCGGTGTGTGTCCTATTGCGCTGTCACGATGTGTGTGACTATAGCGTGTGTGCTCTATTGCGCTGTCACGGTGTGTGTGACTATAGCATGTGCCAGTAGCATGTGTCATTGTGTGCATATCATTTTAAGTGTGCTTGTTATGATTGTATAAACTCTTTCATAACTATTTTATAAATTGTGATGTTTTATGTTGTGACCTGGTGTGGAGGGAACTCACTAGACCTCATGGTCTAACCCTCGCTTTTCAAAACAAAAACCTTTTTCAGGTAAGCAGGTAGTCGAAAGCTTGCTTAGAAGTTTGGCAAGGCGTGAGGCGGAGGTTGCGTATAGAAGGATTAGAAGACTTCCCTTTCGTTTTATAGTTATGTTCTCAGCTGTAGTTAGGGTTATTTCCGCAAACCCAGTTTGTAATCTGGATAGTGTGATTACGTTGAGCCATTTTTGGCGTTTTAAATTAAAGATGTAACTTCTAGAAAGATAGTTTGGTGTGGGTTGTTATAGAATTTTCTTAGATTTGATGACGTAGGTTAATATGATTTTGATAAGCTCTATTGTTCAGAAGCTTGTTCATCTATTAATGGACCATCATTGTGTTATATTAGGTTATTTTAGGTTTTATGTTAGAAATTCCCCATATTATTGATGTGTTACCACACAGTTTTAAATGCAATGGTTTTCTACTTATTAGCTTATATGTTTCTTAATTAAGTTTGTTGCAGCCCTGAGTGAGTGGTTTATCTTCTGTCGTCAGTTTGAATTTTACCCTTCCGGCAAGGCCGACTTTGGGAAAATGAAACCAATATATTTTGATTTTGTGTTTTTCTATATGAATAAGCTATTATATTGATTTTCATGTTTAATACCCTCTAATGTTTAACTGCATAAATTCTTTTTGCAGGTTGTGGAAGTGTTGACTTCGAAGGTCGGCGAGCATGGTTATCTTAAATATCATTTTAGTGCAATCTTAAAGTATTTATTGATGTTGTTTATGCAATCTTTTCTAATTTTTTCGTTTGAAATTATTGTAAGGTATTTTGTTCATAAATTATATCTCATTCTTATTTGCCAATGCCAATACAAGGCTTTCTCATTAAAGTTGCTGCTATTAGAATATCAAAGGGAGTTTCTTCAAACTTTTCACTTTTCCAAATCAATGGTTTGGTTTAGGATAACATAAGCTTTGTGTAATAGAATCTTTACATCTTTTATGCTCTGAATTATTTGATAAAATTTGCAATATTTCAGATGTCTGGTACAATTTCTTGATTTTGAGTTTCAAGTTTATTTCTCTTTGTAATTAAGTTCTAGTATGACACTAATTGAGTTATGTTTTTATAGCGGTTTGCGTACATCTTACCCACTCATGTCATAGTTTTGAGTGAGATAAATAGCATATATGTTTGGTTTCTCCGTTCAATATAATGTTTTACATCCCACCATCATTGGCGGAATCATTAGGGAAGCACCAACGACACTGAGTTGAAAATTGTTCAGGAAGAACATAACTTGAAGATGAAAAAGTTTGGGAAGTACATAACTTGAAGATGAGTGAGAGATAAGATACAGTTAACAGAGGTTAGCTAAATGGTTAAGGCTAATTGAGGGACATTGACCATTCTACCATCAAAATAGTTCATTGGCCAGAATGACCGGTTTGTTTCCTTTCCATCAGGAAAGGTATGTGTTCTAAAATCCTTTTCTATTTTTTCATACGATTTTTTATGACGTACGGTTACTGACTTAAGCATCGGGGGGTCGTTGGCTAGCCAACGAAACCTTTGACAATGTTTTGCCGCATGATCGCACGATGTAAGTTACTAAGTCTGTCAGAAGACACCAATATACTTTCACAGGTTCGCACGACCTAAGTCAATCGGGTCCATAACTCGATTATTACACATGCGATTCAAATTCATGATGTGATTTAGTCGTACGACCACAAGGTCTACCGACCCCATGACTTCAGTTCTTAAACTTAGGGGGCTTACATGTTATGAATGAATGTTGTGATTGCTTATGCTGGTGTACGCCAACACAGTTTTATGACTCATGTTGAGCTAGATGCCTAAGTCGCGTGATTTTTTGTTCCCTTCACACTTGGTGAATTTTACAATTGACATTGTATTTATTTGAAAAACGTTGAAGACACAAAGTCAAAAGAGATCTAAGTTTCATTCATCTTGCTGTTATATATACATCCAAAAGGCTCGACCATTGACGGTCGAGCAACAGGGAACAAAAATAAGCAAAGATATCTTCTAAGGCAGAGGAGGAACATCGGTCGCATCCTTGCCTGACACCTCGCCCTGGGGACCTTCCTCCTCCTCGACCTCTTTCTCATCATCCGAGTCAAGATCCCTCACGGACCCGACCTCCTTGTAGAAAAGGTCCAACTCGTCCGACGCTGAGGCCAGAGGATTCTTGCCCAACAAATGGCGTCGCATGATCGCCGCGCGCGCAGTAAGTCGAGTAAAGGAGAAAAGGGACTTATTCTCATCCCTCAACTCCTCCAGCTCCTTCTCTAAACTTGTCACCTTGGACTTGGATTCCTCTGCTTCTTTTCTCTTCACAGCCAAGGATTCCTTCATCCCCTCCAGCTCCTCCCTTTGATCATGCATCAAAGTCAGGGACTCCTTTAGACGCGAGTTCACCTCATCCTTCGCATGGCCAACAACTTCTAAATCGTTCAAAGCATCGTCAAGACGCACCGACGTCGCCTCTTCACGTTCCAGAGCAGACCTTTCCCTCTCTAAGCATGCGTCTTCTTTTTTGATAGCAGAAGCTACCAAGCCTTCTACCTTTGTCGTTTCCGTATGCAGCGCCAAAAAAGACTGAAACGTCTTAAAACATATGGAAACACATTAACAAAATACACGACAACAGTAATAACAACGACAACGACAAGTAGAAAAAGTCTTGAAAGATAGACTTACCATGAACGATAGCCCAGCGACATGGGTCTCCGCATCTCCAAGAGATACCCCGTTGAAACGCTCTCTGAAAGAAGGGAGCTGATATTTTCCCAAGTGAGGGAACAGTTTCGTCTCGTCCAACACATTATCCTTTAGGAAATGTGACGGAAACGTAAAGTTTACCGTCGTTTCCTCCCCGAAGCCCGTCTGCGCACCTTTGCCCTTGTCGGCCGACGAGGGGCCTGACGCGGCAATAGGACACATCGTCGCCGGTTGCGCAGTATCAACGGATCTTGCGTCGATCGTATCAGAAGTCTTCTCGACAGACACGGTCGACGCCTTCGCCTTCTCAAGCGAGACGCCCTTTTTAACGACGGTTCCTTCAAGACGGACATTCTTGTCCTTTTTAGAAGTCCCAACCCAGCTGTCGAGACCTCTTTTCTCTTTAGGGCCCCCGACCCAGTTGTCGAGGCATCCTTCTCCCTGTCTGCTCTCGCCTTGCGAGCTAGTTCAATTTGAGCCGCCTTCTTGGCAGCTGCGGGCGTCATCTTTGCCCGAGATTCTCCTGTATGGCAAAAAGAAGAATTAGACAATAGCAGAGAGAGAAAGGTCGAGGGAAAAGAAGGCAAAGGGATGCTTGCCAATTATCTCTATCTCTGGGTCCTCCCCCTTCTCTTCCTCCTCGGTCTCCTCAGACTCCTCTTCTTCTTCTTTTTTCTTTTCTCGACCCATCCGCATTCTATCGCCCAAGAAAACAGTATCGTCGTCCTCATCTATCAGGTGACGTGTGACGTACGACCGGTCATCGACGCTAAACTCCAAGAACTTCTTAACCTTGGCTTTAGAGTCATCGTCAGGCTTTACCTTGTCAAAATTAATATATATGCACAGGGAAGAAGATTAGCCAAATAGCAACCAAATAACAAAGTGACATAAGACATACGACAAAAAGCTAGAAAAAAGCTTACCCACCATATTCCAACCAGATCTAATCCAGTCACTGTCGGTATCTAACGTCGCCACTCGCACAAGTACGTACCGGGTCTTTCATTTTCGGTCGTTAACTGCCATCTGCAAAACCAAGGTACGCTCACCCTTATACCTCAAAAGCAGGCTATAGCGTCGGTACTGATCCTTCATGACCCGATACGCCGTCAGTAGGTCCCTCGCATTCATCGGCGACTCCCAATTCGCGGTAAGTCGCTCGATGACCTGTATGACGCGCCAGAATTGGGGCATCAGTTGCCTCGGAGACAAGTCAAATTCACACATAAATGTCTTGGCCAGAGGCGAATATGGCCAGTGGAAACCTATCTTGAACGGGTACTCATAGATCACGACGTACCCTTCGAGGCACATCTCCAGACGAACTTTGCCAGCCTTGCTTACAGTAATCCCCGCAAGGATCCTTGCTAAACTTCTGAAATCGTCAAGATCTTCTTTGTTTCGGATGGTACTTCTAGGCTCTGTCGACATTGCTAATCCTGTCAACCAAGTCTGTACCTCTGAAAGGCCCCAGATATCCCAGTTTTTCCTAGGCTTCCTAGCGATGGATTTGCGACGCATACACAGACTGAAGGGTCGTATCTTATATAAGCGCTCTTGTCCTCGAAAATTGTTTGGGCAAAATCTCACAGGTCTCGACTACGACCAGAAAAGGTAAGACACATGTTATGAAGCTATATCTTGTATTAAGATAAGGTCCCGACGAAGACCCAAAAAACCTCCGCCGTCCCTCCTAAAAGGTAAGTCGAGAGTTCCTCACGACACTCGACCTCGACGTCGCCTACTTCGCATGACCGTCGCATAGAACCATGCAACCTCGACAGACTAACACGATATACGACTGTTATATTTGTTCAGTGTTTAATGCAGGAGTCAAACATCATTAATGGACAACGACTATAACCGACGAAATCAGTTATGAGCATCTAAACCCAAATTGAAGACGACGACCGTTACAACAATCATCAAAGATCTTAATGATCCAATTAAAGTGCCGAAAGACTATAAATTCCCAGCTCAATCATCAGTTCAAGACATCTGATCGACATCGAATAACACAGGAAGAGAGATAGAACAAGAGCACCGAACATCGAACAACAGAAGCAAACGCAAACACTCGAAGAATATTCATTCAAAGAAAAGAGATCATTCATAGAAGATCGCTCTCGACGCAAGACTCTCACTCTCGACCAACAGTTTATACATTGTTTTCACACACGATGCACACTGTTTTTACATTCCAAACACTTGTACTTTACATTTCGAAGTATTTCCTTCATTTGTATTGTAATCTCTGTACGGTCGACACCCGGAACACCAAGGACATCGCCCCTGTTTGGCGACCATAGTGCAGCGACGACATCCACTGTCGTCCGTAGGTTTTTTCCTCGTTGAGGTTTTTCCTGCGTCATCAAATCCTCTGTCTTATTTACATTTTTGTCTTTGTCGCACGCCTTTGTCGAACAATTCCTTTCTTTAGTTGTTAAAGTCTACATCGACCTTAAGTTGTCCCTTTGGTGAGATTTTTGGCATTAACAGTTTGGCGCCATCCATGGGACCCCATCTAGAGAAAATCTTCGACAAACGTGCGTCCTACTTACGTTTTCTTAGAGTTTCTTCTGTTCTCTGTTTCAGGAAAATGGCGAATAACGAACAATCCGCTGACCCAGCACATGAAGGACTCGAAAATGCACAAGATGCACTTAAAGAAGTCAACGATTATCGCTTGGAGGATGTCATTCTCGATTCAAGCAAGCCTGAACAAAAAGTCTTAATCGGGTCGTCCCTCAATCCTTGCCTCAGGGAAAAGTTAATATCTTTTTGCAGGAACATGCTGATTGTTTCCCCTGGTCGCATGAAGATATGGTCGGCATAGATCCTGACATCATCTCTCACAAGCTCAATGTCGACCCATCGTTCCAACCTATCAAGCAGAAGCGACGGAAATTCGCTCCTGAAAGGAATAAGGTGATAAATGACGAAGTCGACAATCTTCTCAAGACAGGGAAGATTCGAGAGGTAAAATACCCCGACTGGCTTGCTAACGTCGTGGTTGTAGCGAAGAAGAATGGAAAGTGGAGGGTCTGTATCGACTTCACAGACCTCCATAAATCCTGTCCAAAAGATCATTTTCCATTACCTCATATCGACGCCATGGTCGACGCGACAGCGGGGCACGAACTACTAACGTTCATGGATGCCTATTCCGGATACAATCAAATCTTAATGCACATCGAGGACCAAGAAAAAATCGCATTTATGACGGACCGAGGTATTTATTGTTATAAAGTTATGCCTTTCGGACTAAAAAATGCAGGATCTACTTACCAGCGCCTGGTGAACAAGATGTTCAAAGACCATCTTGGCGACACGATGGAGGTGTTTATCGACGACATGCTGGTCAAATCAAAACAAGCGATCGACCATGTCGAGCATTTGAGGCAATCGTTTGATATCCTTAGAAAGTATAGCATGAAGCTCAACCCGACGAAATGTTCCTTTGGCGTCAATGCTGGGAAATTCCTAGGATATATGGTCACTCACCGAGGCATCGAAGCCAATCCCGACCAGATCAAAGCCATTGTCGAGATCAAATCTCCTCGAAATTTCAAAGAAGTCCAAAGGCTCACTGGTCGGGTAGCATCTCTAAACAGGTTCATCTCCCGATCTTCAGATAAATGTCACCTATTTTACAACGTCCTCAGGAAAAACAGAGGCTTCGACTGGACCGACGATCATGAACAGGCATTGCAAAAGCTCAAAGAATACATGACGTCGCCTCCCTTATTGTCGAAACCTCGCCATCATGAAATCTTGCAACTATATCTGGCTGTTAGTCCAAACGCGGTAAGTGCTGTCCTAGCACGAGAAGATGAAAAACAGCAACTGACAATCTATTATGTAAGTAAATCTCTTCTGGACGCAGAAACCAGGTATTCCTCTATGGAAAAATTGCTCTTGTCGCTAGTCACAGCTGCTAAAAAACTGCGACATTATTTTGAGTCGCATCCCATTACTGTCGTAACTAACTTCCCTCTTAAGTCTGTCTTAAGAAAACCCGAGTTGACAGGTCGCTTAGCAAAATGGAGCATATATCTCAGCAGCTACGACATTGACTTCAAGCCCAGGACCGCGATCAAGTCGCAAGCTCTGGCCGACTTCATTGCTGACTTTAGCCCTGAATTAGAGAAAGAAGCAGAGCTCGAGGTATCGACTGTGGCAACTCACGATGACGTGCCCTGGATCTTACACGTCGATGGGTCATCCAACATTAGAGGATCAGGACTAGGCGTCATCTTAAAGTCGCCACAGGGAGGCAAGATGGTATACTCAGTTCGATGCGATTTCAAGACTACCAACAACGAAGCTGAATACGAAGCCCTGATCATAGGAATAAATATGGCCTACGACTCGGGGGCAACTGCGTTACATGTCAAAAGCGACTCTCTCCTGGTGGTGAACCAGATCAATGGAGAATTCGCGACCAAAGATTCAAAAATGACAGCATACCTGAAGGTAGCAAAAGAGAAATCCGAAAAATTTAAATCTTTTTCTATCGAACAAATCCCGAGAGACCAGAATACTCAGGCCGATGCTTTAGCAAATCTCGGGTCTGCTTTAGTCGAACCCATATTCGACGTTATTCCCATGATCCATCTGGCGACATCGTCTATCGAAAACATCGATGTCGTCCAGATCGAGGACGAAAAAGATGATTGGTCGTGCGACATCCGAAATTTCCTTATGCACGACCAACTCCCAGAAGACAAGATCGAAGCCCGGAAGATCAGATTCAAAGCATCTAAATACACCATAATTGGAGATAAGCTCTATCGACGATCATCGACAGGATTAAACCTAAGATGCTTCATTAGCAAAAGTCAGGTCCAAAAAATCCTTCACGAGATGCACGACGGCGAATGTAGCAATCATTCCGGTGGTCGCAGTTTGGCTAATCGTATCTCTCGACAAGGGTATTTTTGGCCAACATTGCGACAAGACGCCGTCAAGTACGTCCAGAACTGTGACCCTTGTCAGCGACATGCATGTATGTCACATAAACCCTCTGAACCTTTGCACTCGACACTTATCCCATGGCCCTTCATGAGGTGGGGAATGGATATTGTTGGCAAGCTACCCCCGACCCCGGGGCAAAAGGTATTCCTCCTTGTACTCACTGATTATTTTTCCAAGTGGGTTGAGGTGGCTGCTTTTTCCCAAATCAGGGACAAGGAAGTCATCTCTTTTATCCAGAGTAACATCATATGCAGATTTGGGATTCCATCCGAAATTGTCTGTGACAACGGATCCCAATTCATTAGCGACAGGACCCAACAATTTTGCGAAGACAGGAGCATCAAGTTAACAACCTCGACTCCCAGATACCCTCAGGCGAACGGACTTGCTGAATCAAGCAATAAGACCATTATAGCTTCGATCAAGAAAAGGTTAAAAGCTGCAAAAGGAAGATGGGTCGAAGAACTCCCTTCAGTCCTATGGGCAAATTGCACGACACCGCGCACGTCCACAGGACACACCCCTTTCTCTCTCGTCTACGGTTGCGAAGCAGTCCTGCCAATCGAAGTCCAGCTCCCAACTTCGAGGCATACTTCCGTCGACCACAACATGATTGATTTAAATTATGATATCGACGCCCTCGAGGAGCTTAGAGAATCATCCTTGATCAGAATGGCATCTCAGAAGCAAGCAGTCGAGCGACATTTCAATAAGCACGTCAAAGTCAAAGTCTTTCAAGAAGGCGATTACGTCCTCCGTCGAGTGTTCCAAAACATTCAAGAACTCAATGCCGGCAAGCTTTCTATTAAATGGGAAGGTCCTTACCGCATCTCCGAAGTCGTTGGTAAAGGAGCCTATCGACTCCAAACTCTCGACAATCAAGAAATCCCACGCAGTTGGAATGCGACGCACTTGAAAAAGTATATTTTTCTAAAATCACCTTCCTCTCATGCAACTTAATTATTTTATCACAGGGGCACATGATTCAAATTTCATCATGAAATTTGGTTACACGATCATAAGGTTTGAGCGACCTCTCGATCTGAGTTTCTGGAGTCAGAAACATTTTGTACGTTCTAACACGTCAATAATTAAGCCTATCAATACAAGTCAAACGTATGATATTTCAATCGTTATATTGCTATGAATGCCTAAGTCGCACGATTCTTCGCTCGCTCTATACTTAACAAAGTTATACGGTTGATATTACATCTATCTATGACATATGTAAATCGAAATAAAAATTCGACAAAAGGATGAAATTCATTTACGAAACGAACGATTACATAGGAACGACCGACGATCGAGTATACAAAGTTAAAAAAACATAGCATCTCCTAAATCTAGAGAGGAGCGTCGATCGTATGCTCGGTCTTGACCTTCGAGTCCTCGTCATACCTGAAAACACGCTGAGAAGCTAATGCAAGGACCAAACGAGTATGTTAAGCGTTATCTGACACCCTACGCCGCGACATTTTCAGAATGCGGCTCTTAAGAGTAATGTTAAGGTTAGAGGAAGGAATATGGTCTTCTCAACGGTCGACTTCCAGTCCAACATCTCCTCTATCTTCGCGTATCTAACAAAAGAAGATTGAAACATCTGTAAAATATAAAAGGGGTATGTTAAACAAACATTCGGTGGAAATATTGGGAACACGATTTTCGAAAGAAAAACTCACAAAGAACGCTAGTCCAGCTAAACGCGATCCCGTCTCTTCGATGGAGATCTTTTGAAAACGCTCCTTGAAAGATAAGAGCTGGTATTTCCCCAGATGCGGAAATGACTATGTCCCGTCAAGGACACAGTCAGTCAAGAGGATCGACGAAAACGTAAAGTTGATCGTCTTGACTTCCTCCTCACCCTCTTTATCGTCCTTATACCCTTGCCCCCGACGGCTGACGAAAGGGTCGACGTGGATACAGAGGACATCGTCGCCAGATGCGCAAGATCTACGAACGTCGCGTCTATCGCAATCAAAGTCTTCACATACTCGCACATAATCAATCTCAAAGAGTCTCCAATCCTTGAAGGCTTGAGAGAAATCGAGAAACTATACCTCGTATGGACACTCAAAAAACTTTGAAAAGTATTGAGCAAAGAACAGCAAGGGATCAAAGAAGAATTCCGCACTAAGAAACTTTTCAAGAGGATATAAAAGGAAATGATCCATTATGATACCTACTTATATAAATGATCATGTCAGGTCAAGTCCTCAGATGATTGCCACGCGTCCTTGTCTTTTCGTATAGCCACATGGATCATCGACACCTGTCAAAGACAGCTGGTAAGCACAATCGTGTGTCAGTATGACATCACGACCCCGTTTTTTCTTCGACTTCTCATTCAGTTAGAATTGAACAAATCCGGTTCCAAGACAACCAAGGTATTTTTCAACGCAAGACCCTGAACACCCGACAAGCAAAATTTAAAATTCCAATTTGCCATCCTACTTTCAAATTTTGGGGGCAAACTGTTTGGGCAAAATTTCACAGGTCTCGACTACGACCAGAAAAGGTAAGACACATGTTATGAAGCTATATCTTGTATTAAGATAAGGTCCCGACGAAGACCCAAAAAACCTCCGTCGTCCCTCCTAAAAGGTAAGTCGAGAGTTCCTCACGACACTCAACCTCGACGTCGCCTACTTCGCACGACCGTCGCATAGAACCATGCGACCTCGACAGACTAACACGATATACGACTGTTATATTTGTTCAGTGTTTAATGCAGGAGTCAAATATCATTAATGGACAACGGCTATAACCGATGAAATCAGTTATGAGCATCTAAACCCACATTGAAGACGACGACCGTTACAACAATCATCAAAGATCTTAATGATCCAATTAAAGTGCCGAAAGACTATAAATTCCCAGCTCAATCATCAGTTCAAGACATCTGATCGACATCGAATAACACAGGAAGAGAGATAGAACAAGAGCACCGAACATCGAACAACAGAAGCAAACGCAAACACTCGAAGAATATTCATTCAAAGCAAAGAGATCATTCATAGAAGATCGCTCTCGACGCAAGACTCTCACTCTCGACCAACAGTTTATACATTGTTTTCACACACGATGCACACTGTTTTTACATTCCAAACACTTGTACTTTACATTTCGAAGTCTTTCCTTTATTTGTATTGTAATCTATGTACGGTCGACACCCGGAACACCAAGGACATCGCCCCTGATTGGCGACCATAGTGCAGCGACGACATCCACTGTCGTCTGTAGGTTTTTTCCTCGTTGAGGTTTTTCCTGCGTCATCAAATCCTCTGTCTTATTTACGTTTTTGTCTTTGTCGCACGCCTTTGTCGAACGGTTCCTTTCTTTAGTTGTTAAAGACCACATCGACCTTAAGTTGTCCCTTTGGTGCGATTTTTGGCATTAACAAAAATCCTAACTGAGTCGGAGATCCTCGCAGGTTTTAGGAAAGATCGGACGAAGAAAAGCAAGAAAATCAAGAGGAAATATCTGCTTAAAACTCTCTGAAATCGTAAACAGGAAAAGATCCATCGTGGTCTCTATTTATGTAAACGATCGTGTCAGGTCGAATCCCTTGATAATCTCCATGCGTCCCGTCTTTTCACATGACCACCCGGATCGACGACACCTGGCAAAGACAATTGTTTAACATAATTGTGCGTCAGCATGACGTCACGACTTTACCCTCTCTTCGACTTCCCTCTTTAGTTAAAATCCAACCGATTCAGTTCCGAACCAACTAAAGGTAATTTTTGACACATGTCATAACTCCAGACATCCGACAAGCAAAATTTAAAAAAACTTTTTGAAATATGAATTTGCCACTCCACTTTTTCAAATTTAGGGGGCAAACTGTTTGGGCAAAATTTCACCAGTCTCGACCACGACCGAAGTAAAGAAAACCCTTGTCTTACTTCTCCGCAGCAAGGTAAAATCATAGTACTTTATCCCTTGGTTAAAAGTCAAATCGTAAGTTATTTACCTCACGAGACTCGACCACGATGTCGCCTAGTTCACACGACCATCGCATAAGACCTTGCGACCTCGACCGACTAACGTTTGATACGACTGTTATGTTTGTTCAGTTTTTAATGCAGGAATTAATGACATTGATGAACAACGGCTATAACCGGCGAAAGTCGTTAACATCATTGAAGACGACGACCGTTACGACTGTTACATGCAGCAGTAAAGAAGGCAATTAAAGCACCCGAATACTACAAATACCTAGTTCAATCATCATTTTAAGGACACTGGCATAAGACGAATACAACAGAGAAACACTGAAAACAACCATCTGAACTTAGAAGAACATTCGAAGCAAAGAACCCTCTCTCGAAGAATCGCTCTCGACGCTCGACATTCGCACACGATACTTTACTTTTACACACGACTCACATTGTTTCTACGTTCAAAACACTTGTTACTTTACATTTCGAAGTCTTTCTTTCATTTGTATTGTATCTCTGTACGATCGACACCTGAAACACAAGGACATCGCCCTTGTTTGGCGACCATAGTACAGCGACGACCTCCACTGTCGTCCGCGGGTTTTTTCCTCGTTGAGGTTTTCCCGCGTCACCAAAATTCTCTGTCTCGCTTATATTTTTGTCTTTGTCGCACGCTTCTGTTGGTCTCGAAGGGTTATACAAGTATGTAGAAGGGGGGGTTGAATACAAACACACAGATTTTACTCTTCTAAATTGTTTATTGATAAATCATTAACAATTTACAGCTTGTTGCGGAAACAAGATTAAGGATAAACCTAAATCTAAACAAGTTGGAACACCAAGGTTTTCTTGCACTAAGGGAGATAAGGAAATTACTAATAATAACCTATCTTGAGATTAGAGAATGAACTTGTCCAGAGTTAGCAAGTTACTTCAAATGAAGTGAGTTCATCTCTTTATATACTGCATGCATTTAATGCAAGTCAGTATACACTTTACACGTGTCATCAGCGGATTGGTTGCATGTCATTGACCTTTGTAGACAACCTTAGTAGCCGCATGAATGAACAGTGTAGTATCAGAGTGGTTGTACGATTTCAGACAATAAGAGGTTCTATTCTGACATTTCGTACGAAGTCGTGCAAGGGTGGTTAAGACAAAAGTATTTTGTGCGGAGGACTTCATGATCAGCTTTCGTTGATTCAGAGCATTATCATTATCTATTCAGCGAATGATAAAGTTCAGCGATAGCTGAAGTCTTGTACTTGATACTTCACGTTGAGTGGACAAATCTAAGTCTTCGCTGATCCGCATCAGTTCATTAGAAGACTTATCGCTGGTTCTTAAGCTTGATCTTCGACTTCAGCGTAGAACCTATGTTGACGTGAAACTTATCTTCAGGGATCATAAGTAAACAACTAACTTATCAGCGATCACCATAAGGACTGAACAGACTCAGAGCATTATGGTAAACAGTGTTCGCTGAATGTTTAATCTAAAGAGCGAGAGTTCCTATCAGCGGTACTGTAAGATCTTAGTACTTATCAGCGATAGTGAAACTCTAATACATATTGTTTACTTACAATTTTCACTAAGTATTCAAGAGAGGGTCATTATCAAATCACTGAGGGTTTGGATCAACAATCTCCCCCTATTTGATTATGACATAGCAACAGAGAAAATTGCTATTTAATGAAAACATAAGGATAAAAAGAACTCAAAAAATATTTTTCCCTTTTACTGTTTTCTGGGATCTTTTCTGTACTGATGGAGTAAAGTACTTTCACTGAAATCTTTCTTTAAAAACTTTTAATCAGGTTACAAAGAGAAACGGAAAGATTACAAGTACAAGCGAAATAAATTACAAGTACAGAAGAATAACTGATATAATAGAGAATTAGGTGATTCTATCAGCTTATAAAGGTTCTTCCTTGATGAGAAGTTCATCAAAGGTCAGAGATGTGGGAATCATCCAGTCAGGAACATTTACACCTTGTTTTCTTTTGTTCAGCGCTTCTTCGAAGATCAAAGGCTTCAGATGTCGTGCCTGAATATCATTCTTGAAATCACACCAGTAGATAAGATCTTTCAGTTGTTCGATGGGAGTGATGGGAAGTTCAGAGATACGTTGAAAACGTTTTCCTCCATCATAGTCAAAGAAGAATATCCCATAGGGTTCGCCTATGACTTTCCCAGGGACGAAAGTCTCACCTTTAGGAAGTGATGTATCAAGTCCGAAGAGATCAGGGTCAGGACCAAGGACTTCAGCACGGGAAAAACCAATACCAGTTTCGTTTCGTATGATAGGACCATCATTTGAAGATTTAGACTTCTTCTTCGCCGAGGCCTTTCTTTTCTGACTTTTGAGAGGAGGAGGAGGAGGAGGAATATCCACACAAGAGTAGACCATGTCGATCTGCTTGTTTGTCAGCTTTTCGAAATGTTCTTTGTACTTAGACTGAGAATTTTGTATGGCTAACCTGATCTCCAACCATTCAGAGAGACCGTACTTCGTGATTGCTTCAGCATAGAATTTTTTGTACTGGTTATCCTTTCTGAATATATCGATTTCAGCGATTGAAACTTTAATGGTTGATCTTCCAGAGATGAGTACCTTGATTATTTTGGAAGCTCTATGTCTGAAATGAACTTTTTCTTGACACCAGGCTAAGGTAGATTTTGACACTGTTCTCTTTTCTTCCACGATCTTCTTTGCATCTTCCCACAGCTGACGTTGAACTTCGATAGGAGCTCTTTTCAGCTTGGGGTCTTTCACTGATCATTGAGAAAGCTGGATGGCGTATTCTCTGTCCTTTTCTTCAGCTTCTTTTCTTTCAGCAAGTAGGCATTCAGCTCTGATGTGATCCGTGAATTCCTTTTTAGAGATTTTGAACTTTTTAGGAATAGAAGAAAGTTGATCACGTCTTAGAATGATTCGCTGATCCTCGAATGCCTTTATTATTTCTTCTCTTCTTCTCTGATCCTCTTCACTTAGCTTTTGAGGAGCCAAGGAAGGTCTGTTTGTATGAGCGAGCATCTGTTCTTCTGGTTCATCAGTCTCAGAGATCAAATCCAAGACTGGGATTATTGTTGGTGAAGTCGCAGTTGTGGAGACTTCAACGAAATCCTCAAATAGGGGAGAGGACTGGCTGAAACACATCGATTTTACGAGTAAGAACTTGGGTAGAATCAGAGAAAGGAAGTAGGTTTAAAGTGTATAGGCTTGTGGATAGTAGAACTGAAAGTGTATAGAGGAGGGATGGAGTAAGGAAGATTTAGTGTACCTGACAAACCGGCTTTTCAAGCAAGATCGCCAGATTGTCATCGTCTTCAGCGACGCCTTTTCCTTTGCCTTTCTCAGCTTCAGACGCTGAGGGCTTTGTTTTGGTCCGCTCCCCTGTGGATTCGTTTATTACAATCCCTTTAAGAGCTTTGATCCTCGGAGCAGGCTTGACGATAAAAGAGTCATCGTCATCTTCGTCATCATCATCATCATCATTCTTTGGAGAAGAGGATGGTTCATCATCAGCGATGTCGACGGCTTCATCGTCTTCTGCTTTGGATTCTTCAGCTTCTTCTTCGAGTTGCTCCCCCTCAGATACAGAGGTAAGCTTCTCGGTTCCCTCAGGGTTTTCAACTCCCTGAGGTCCAGCAGTAGTTTCTTCAGCTGTCTTCTCACTCTCTTCAGCGAGGGTGAGGTCTTCAGTCTTCTCTTCCACGACAGATTCATCGTGGAGAAGGTCTTCAGTCTTCTTCTCCCCACCCCTTCTTCATGATGAATGGGGGAGGAATGTGTTGACTCAACAGCTATTTTGGGTTCCCTGTCTTCTCGGCCAGGGATCCCAACATAAACTCCAATCTCTGCTACTCTGTCTTCTAAGCCAGTAATAGCAGGACTGATCTTCAAGAGCACATCACGATCAGCTTTAGTGAATTGCTCAGGTGCAGGGTCAGGAGCAAGAGTGTTCGCTTTGTTCAGTAGCTGCTCCATCATTGTTTTCATCGAACCAACGTCGGTCTTTACAGAGCCTAAGTCAGTCTTTACAGTAGACATATCTCCCTCGAGTCGTCCAACCGATGTCTTCAGCGTTGTGACCTCGCTGGACATGTATGAAACTGAAGTTTTGAGAGAGGTGTAGTCTGTGTAGATGTCAGCGAGCACCTTGGCGAAGTCGCTGAGGCTTTTATCAACCTGCTTCAAATCATCTGTGGAGGCTTTCTTCTCCACCACTGTTGTCAACTTGTTCAGATTCTCTCCAGCGTTTGTTACAGCTGTAGAGTTATCAGAAAGAGTAGTGGTGAGACCTGTCAGTTTTGTCTCCACGGCTTTCAGAGAGGCGTTGATGTCTCCCAAATTAGGACCTGTAACAGATAAGTACTTGTGAACAAAGGAAATCTCAGAAGTTTGGGGTTTAGTTACAGTGTATATGGGTTGTTGTGTACCTACAGGAGGATTGATGAACTCGTCAAAATCACGGTGTCCTGAAAAATGTTCCATGTCGTCTTCAAGAGTGCGCATGGTTTGTTCTGCAGGTCCTGTCTTCATCATTCCTGGAGTATCAGCTTTAGTTTCCGTAGGAATGACGGCAACTCCAGTGATAACTGGAGGAGAGACCAATGGAGTAGAGAGAGAAGCAGAGGTTGAGATTTTGGGTTGGGTGAGAAGTTCAGCGTTGGATCCGCTGAGAATCACTTCTCTAGTCTTTTGAGAGACTGGAGGAGGTTGGGTAGTTTCCAAGTTAGTAACTTCAGCATTTAGAGACGCTGAAGCTGGGATATAATGGGTAGCTTGTTCAGGTGTGGCAGAGCGTACCACTGAACGTTCCTTCAGCTCTGTAGAATGAGCTGAGGAGTCTTCAGCAAGAGATTGCCGGGGTTGCTCCTTGGTTATCTTAGTCTTTTTAGAACTAAGTTGGGTAGTTGATTGTTTCCTTTTCTTTGAAGGAGAGGATTTTGTGACCTGGGTATCAGCGAGGGGTATTGTCGCTGAAGTAGCCACATAAATAGAAGAATTAGGGTTGAGAAGAGTTAATAGGGTAGAAAGACGTACCTCATTTTCCACCGGTTTGAAGTCAAGTACCTTAGGGCCAACCTGAGAGAGTTTCAGGTCACCCTCTTGCTGGTAGCTATCCTTCAGGCCATGTTGGAAGATGGCGCTGATGAATATTGGGTATGGAACCCATGGAGGTCTGTCAGCGGCAGAGTCTACTTTTTGCAGCAAGTCATCATAGATTAATGATGCCCAGTCAATGTGTAGACCTTTCAGCAGAACGTATCCCATTGCTTGCTGAGGTTGAGCGGCTTGGTCAGAGGAGCCGGTCTTTGCAGTCATGCAGCTGATTAAGTGAGCGAAGATGAAGTTCATCTCGCTGGGAATTTTCGACTTCTTTATCAGCGTCAGCTTCTTCTCAGGCTTCTTGTCTCTTCCAGTTTCCCATACGTAGCCCATTGCATCGAAGAATGCAATGATGGCTTCTTTGTCAGCGAGTCTTTTATGGTCAGGGAAAGGAACAAAAGGTTTTTCTTTTGTAGCGTTGGGAAGGCTGAGGGCTTTCCGAATGATGGCAGGTGTGATCTTTATTGTGCCATACTCAGTGTCGCTGAGGATACAATCAATTGTTTTGGAGGGATCTTTGGCGGATGGTAGCTGAGAGTGTCTGGCAGAGTACCAGAACTGGGATAGTAATAGCTGATTTGCAGGAGGGTGATGGTCAGGGCTGTTGAGATACAACAATTTTTCAGGAATTTCACAGCATCATTTAGATGTGTGACTTGCTTTCGAGGAGGAAACTCGAGAAGCGCATACAGGTTGTTTGTCTTGGTCCAATCTAGTTCTTCCAGAGAGAACTTGACTTGAGGAGCCTTGATTATTTCCACTTCCTCAGTATCAACGACAATTTTCTCAACGGTAGCAGGAATGTCAGAAGATGCCATTTCTCTGTATTATCAATTCAACCAAAGATGTTAACAAATAAGAATTATCTTAATGTGGAAAGAATTTCCAATAAGATGGTTCGAATTTTGTCCATTTCATTCAGACGAAAATGTCTTAATGAAGATTAGGGTTTTTCAGTTTTAACAACGAAATGTAAAACCCATTTAGTCTTGTTTTCCACTTTCTTATGAAGATTTGAGATTCTGGAAACGAATGAAGAACAAGTTTAAGATTTTTGCATTCAAACTTGAAGAACAACCATGAAATGGTTGTGTTCATGAAACCATGAAAGAAATGATTTCATTTTTAAGAAGTTCTTTTGTTTGATCTTGTTAAAACAATGAGAAGATCAGAAACAGGTTATACGCATTTGATAAAAAATAAGAACATATTAACCTTGATGTTTGATGAAGAAGGTGATGAACAGTTCTTGAAGTTTTTGAGAGCACAAATGCAACAGTGAAATCTTTCTTGCGGAGGAAGATTGTTCGCGTAAAAGGAAAATATAAACCAAGAGTTTGTTTATATAGAGAGATTAGAGAGAGAAAATCTTGAGCGGGAAAAGATTTTCATCATGACACGGACACGTGTTTGCATTTGATTGGGAGTTTGAACGAGACGTGCAAACGTGTGTCAGAAAGAAGAATGTGTCGGGGTTTATCCGTTGCAATGACATCACAACTGTCCTTTCATATTCTTTTAGGATGTCTCTGAGATTTTGAAAGCTCAGGGACTCTTTTACAAACAAGAAGCACTGAATGGAAATATCAGTGATGGTTTTAGAAATTTCAGAATATCACTGATTAAGGAAAAGATACAGCGATGAAATTTGTTTTGAAATCTTGCATTTACATGCAATTGTCAGAGGGAGAGAAAACATACCTTGATATCAGCTAATCAAGTTTATTCAGAGAGAAGATGTTGGAATAGGTTATACAAGTTGATTTTATCCATAGAACTATACAAGATGTATAATGGTATCGCTGATCTAATGTGAACCGCTGAAGATTTTACCCTTCAAAGTTCAGCATTCCAAGCTCGCTGATGAGAAAGTTGAGTCTTGTCTCATCAAGAGGTTTGGTGAACAAATCAGCTAACTGATAATCAGTTGGGATAAAATGAAGTTCTATATCACCATTCATCACATGATCTCTGATAAAATGATATCTGATTTCGATGTGTTTGGTCTTTGAATGTAGCACTGGATTATTTGCTATAGCGATGGCACTTGTGCTGTCGCGATAGATTGGAATTTTGGAGAGCTGAAGATAATAATCTAGTAGCTGATTTCTCATCCACAAGACCTGAGAACAACAGCTTCCAGCGAATACATATTCAGCTTCAGCTGTGGAAGCGGACACTGAATTTTGCTTTTTACTTGTCCAACTTACCAGCTTTCCACCCAGGAGCTGACATCCTCCTGTGGTGCTTTTCCTACCCAATTTGCAACCTGCAAAATCACTATCTGAATAGGCGGTTAAATCGAATCCTGAGTCTTTGGGATACCAAAGGCCTAGGTTAGCTGTACCCCTAAGGTATCGAAAAATTCGCTTTACAGCGGTCATATGAGATAGCATAGGTTCAGCTTGATATCGTGCACACAAACATGTTGCATACATAATATCGGGTCGACTAGCTGTAAGATACAAGAGAGAGCCGATCATCCCACGGTACAGCGTGACATCTACAGGTATTCCCTTTGAATCCTTGTCAAGTGTCAGCGGTGGTGCCATAGGGGTTTTCATAGCTGAACTATGAGTTAAGTCAAATTTATTCAGCATATCTTTAACATATTTTCCCTGATTAATAAAAGTTCCTTTTTCAGTTTGCTTAATCTGAAGACCAAGGAAATATGTTAGTTCACCCATCATGCTCATTTTATACTCATCTTTCATTCTATCAGCGAAACGAGTACAAAGATCAGGGTTAGTAGAGCCGAATATAATGTCATCAACATATATTTGAACTAGAATGATATGACCTTTCACTTTTCTAAAAAATAGAGTTTTGTCAATCTTACCCCGCTCAAATTGTTCAATACAGAGATAAGTAGAAAGAGTGTCATATCATGCACGAGGAGCTTGCTTCAAGCCATAAAGTGCCTTATCCAGTTTATAAACATAACCTGGACGCTTAGGATCTGAGAATCCTGGAGGTTGTTCCACATAGACTTCTTCATTCATCTTTCCATTTAGAAATGTTGACTTAACATCCATTTGATGTACTTTGAAGTTTTTGTGTACAGCATATGCTAAGAATAGACGAATAGATTCTAGTCTTGCTACTGGAGCAAATGTTTCGTCATAATCTATGCCTTCCTCTTGTCTGTATCCCTGAGCAACAAGACGAGCTTTGTTGCGGGTTACAGTACCATGTTCGTCCAACTTGTTTCGATAGACCCATTTAGTGCCTATCACCATTTTGTCAGTTGGTCTTCGAACAAGTTTCCAAACTTTGTTTCTTTCGAATTCAGTCAGCTCTTCTTGCATGGCGCTGACCCAGTTTGGATCTTTGAGGGCATCATCTATTTTCTTTGGTTCAGTTAGAGAAATAAAGTTAACAAATAAACAAATGTTACCTGCATTTCGTCGAGTCTGAACACCAGCGTTTGGATCACCAAGAATTTGATCAATTGGGTGATTTACAGTCCATCGCTAAGCCGGAGCATAAGTCGCTGACTCATCCTGAACTGGAGGAGCTGAAGAAAAGGCTTCAGCTACTTCTAGAGTATCAGCTAAGAGAGGAATGCTTGCATTTGTCATTTCATTCACTGATTGCTGAGAAATAGATGGAATGTCTGAGACATTTGGTTCAGCGGCAGGTATAGTGTTTATAGGAACAACTGAGACCCATGATGTTTCAGCTTCACTATTCTGCATGTTTGGAATGATAGTAGGACTATCATCTTCTACTGTATGAGTATGAGGAGTGGGAACATCTTCTGAATCACCAAGATGAGAAAACATCCATTGATTCAGTTCTTCAGTATCAGCGGACGGTTTAGAGTTCGCTGAACGGGATTCGTCAAACGTGACATGAATAGTTTCTTCTACAGTTTGTCTTCTACGATTGAAGACTCTGATGGCTTTGGAAACTGAGGAGTATTCAAGAAAGATTCCATCATCAGCCTTAGGATCAAACTTTCCAAGGGCATCTCTGTTGTTCAGTATGAAACACTGACATCCAAAGATGTGAAGAAAGCTGATTAAAGGGTTTCTCCCATGAAAGAGTTCATAGGATGTCTTTTTGAATCTTTTAACTATCAGCGACCTGTTTTGCGTAAAACAAGCAGTGTTGACAGCTTCTGCCCAAAACTGAGTAGGCAGGTGAGAATCGCTGAGCATTGAGCGTGCAACTTCAATTATTGTTCTATTTCTTCTTTCAGTGACTCCATTTTGTTGCGGTGTTCTTACTGAAGAAAAGTTGTGAGAAATACCCTTACTCTAAAAGAAGGAATCAAGAGAACTGTTTTTGAATTCAGTCCCATGATCACTCCTTATTGAGCGAACGGTCAGATTGTTCAGGGTTTCCATCTTCCGAACAAAGGTGATGAGTTCTTCAGGGGTGTCACTCTTGGAACGGAGAAACATTACCCATGTAAAGCGAGAGAATTCATCAACTATGACCAGCGTATATTTCTTTCCAGCGATGGATTGTTTGTTAACAGGGCCAAACAAATCCATATGGAGTAGTTGTAGAGGAGATGACACTGAGGAGACTTGCTTTGACTTAAAGCTTGCTTTGGTATGATTTCCTTTCTCACACGCTGAACATAAGGACTCTTTGGCGTATGAGTGTTGAGGTAGACCAGTGACTAACTCTTTTGAAGAAAGAGTATTCAGTGTCTTGAAATTCAGATGAGAGAGCCTCTTATGCCATAGCCAGTTGACATCAGATGAGGCTTTTGAGAAGAAACAGGAGTTCTCAGTGGTTGTTGAGTCCATGTTTATTACATAAACATTTTCCAAACGATAACCGCTGAGAGTTATCTTCTCCTTTTTGTCAGTGACAAAGCAGGATTCCTTAGTGAAAATCACTTTGTTATCCTTGTCGCAAAGCTGACTGATGCTTAGAAGATTATGCTTCAGCCGTTCAACATATGCGACTCTTCTGAAGGAGGTTGTACCATTTGAAAGTACACCATACCCTCGGGTATGTCCTTTTCCATTTCCACCGAAAGTCACAGAGGGACCCTTCTCTTCCTTGTATTCAGCGAGCAGGCTTTTCTTTCCAGTCATGTGTCTAGAGCATCCGCTATCGAGATACCAGATACCCTTCTTAACCTGCATTACAAAGGAAGATTAGTTTTTCTTGGGTACCCACTTAACCATGTATACACATTTGTCAGTGGAAGTAGTTGGAATGGAAGGTTCAGCAGTCTTCGCAGCATTTGAAGATTCAGCTTTGTCATTCTTCACTTTGGTTAATTTCTTAACCTCAGTGGCAACATTCACCTTGACCTGAATTTCACTAGGGTTGTTCTTCTTTGCCTTGGGGGCAATCTTCACCTTAGCTATCTTTTCAGCTTTGGTGGTTGTGGGGCACTTACTAGCAATATGATCAGTGAGTCCACAGTGATAACATTTCCTATAACTAAAAGTAGTTCTAGGACCATTTGAATGCTGAGTTTTTAATTTTGAATTAGAGGTACCAGCACCAAGTAAACTATTGGCTCTAGAGATGGGAGGAACATTCAGTTCTTCAGATTTCTTGCCAAGGACATCCACTCTGAGTCTAGGAGTAGATCGCTGAATAGATCCAGAGATCTGATTCCTTGATCCAGAGGGGTAGGTCACTGACGCTTTAGAAGCATTCAGCCTAGGTACTAAGGTACCCTTCTGAGGATTTTGGTAAATAACAATTCCTTTACCTTTATCTTTAAAGACAGAGGTAGGTTTTGGATAAACCATTTTCTCTTTACCTTTCGAGGTAGGAGTTTCCTCAGGGATTGGTGTATGGGACGAGGAGCACTGAGAAGATGAAGTATCAGCGACTGAGGATACGGACGTTCCAAATTTAAGCATTGAACGCTCAGTGGTTGGTTTTGGAGTTTCATTTTTGTAACCTAGACCACGTTTATCACTCAGGGGAATCTGAGACTTAATTATCTCAGTGATCTTTGTTGAAGAATTACACCATCCTTCAACAGTAGCTTTTTCAGCTTTTAATGCAGCGATAGCTTCTGCTCGTTCGATTTTAACTAACTGATTTAAATATACTTGATCTTTAAGATCTTCTTCAATTTTAGAAAGCTTTTCTATTTGAAGGTGACAGTTTTTAACCTGTTCAGCGAGATCAAGGTTTTGGTTTTCAACCACAGTTTTGCCGTTCATGGCTTCGTATAAACTTCTAGTCAAGAGATCGATCTTACGGAGACTTTCAGCTTCATCAATATTTGCAATATTGGTAAAGAAAGAAGGTGATACCTGAATTGCAGAGGTTGAAGTGGAGGGAATGTCTGAACTTTCTCCCTCTTCTTCAATCTTGGCCATAAGACAGAGATTGGCTTCATCATCTTCAGAGTCAGATGATGATGCTTCTTCATCAGAAGCGGCCCAATCATAGTTACCCATCAGGCCTTTGCTCTTCTTCTTAAAGCTTTTCAGCTTCGCATATTTTTCTTTCAGCTTTGAGTATTTGTCATCTTTATTCCTTGGAACAAAGGATTTCTTTGTAAAAACTGAGGGTCTAGAAACTTTCTTTGACCTGCACTCGTTAGCGAAATGTCCTATCTTTTCGCAGTTAAAACAAGTAGCAGTAGCCTTATCAACAAAAGCTGATGATCTAGGCTTATCAGTTATGAAAAGAGGTTTGTTCTTTCTAAACATTTTCTTTTTGGCGAATCT
Organism: Saussurea involucrata; assembly: GCA_033807775.1. Classification (NCBI taxonomy): domain Eukaryota; kingdom Viridiplantae; phylum Streptophyta; class Magnoliopsida; order Asterales; family Asteraceae; genus Saussurea; species Saussurea involucrata. The sequence continues at coordinate 263,973,984 of CM066321.1, forward strand.
CCTGAACGTTTTTGTTAGGAGAGCCAAAGATTCATCATCATCTGAAGAATCAGAATCTGATGACCTTTTAGAGTTACTTTCTAACTCAGTGATAGTGACCGAGGGTCGATGAGTAGAAGATTCCTCTGAGATTAAAGCAACAGGGGTGCTTTTGGAATCTTTTACAAGGTTCTTCTTAAGATGGCTCGATTGCTCATGATTCAGCAACGTTCCATATAAGGTTGAAAGGGTCATTGATTTTAGATCCTTTGATAGCTTGAGACACATAGAATAATTGTCCCAGCTTTCAGGTAAACATTCTAGAAACTTTGTCAGCACTTCAAAGTTAGAATATTCCTTACCAACAGTTTTCAGATCTATAATTAAACAGTTGAAACATTGGTGAACTTCAGAGAGAGTTTAATTCTTACCAGAAATGAAGCTTTCGTATTGTCTTACCAGGTTGATCTTTCTTGAGTCCTGGACTTCAGCCGTTCCTTCACACTGAACACATACTGTGTCCCACATGGCTTTTGATGTTTTCAGATTCATGACGGAATGGTAGACTTCGTCAAGAAGAGCCATGGATAGTATGGATCTGGGTTTTGTATCTATACCCACTTTCTTCTTATCTTCGTCGGTCCACATGTGTATTTCTTTAGGAATCAGCCTTTCTGGAATAGCAGGTCTATTTCTAGCGGCTGGAACTGCAGCATCAATTGTTACAGGGATGAATGGGCCGTTTTCGAGATAGTAAGGCATAGTAGGGTCTACACCTTCTAAGAAGAGAGTCATCCTATTTTTCCATAAGTTGAAGTTATCTCTGGAAAATCTAGGGGGTTTAGCAAGAGAACCATTGTCTATATAATTTGTGTTTGTGTTGGTGGCAATTTTCAGAAAATAGCAAGGAAGAGAAAAATCTTAGATTAGATCTTGTTTATGAGATTAAACAAATCTGCTCTGATACCACTTGTTGGTCCCGAAGGGTTATACAAGTTTGTAGAAGGGGGGGTTGAATACAAACACACAGATTTTACTTTTCTAAATTGTTTATTGATAAATCATTAACAATTTACAGCTTGTTGCGGAAACAAGATTAAGGATAAACCTAAATCTAAACAAGTTGGAACACCAAGGTTTTCTTGCACTAAGAGAGATAAGGAAATTACTAATAATAACCTATCTTGAGATTAGAGAATGAACTTGTCCAGAGTTAGCAAGTTACTTCAAATGAAGTGAGTTCATCTCTTTATATACTGCATGCATTTAATGCAAGTCAGTATACAATTTACACGTGTCATCAGCGGATTGGTTGCATGTCATTGACCTTTGTAGACAACCTTAGTAGCCGCATGAATAAACAGTGTAGTATCAGAGTGGTTGTACGATTTCAGACAATAGGAGGTTCTATTCTGACATTTCGTACGGAGTCGTGCAAGGGTGGTTAAGACAAAAGTATTTTGTACGGAGGACTTCATGATCAGCTTTCGTTGATTCAGAGCATTATCATTATCTATTCAGCGAATGATAAAGTTCAGCGATAGCTGAATTCTTGTACTTGATACTTCACGTTGAGTGGACAAATCTGAGTCTTCGCTGATCCGCATCAGTTCATTAGAAGACTTGTCGCTGGTTCTTAAGCTTGATCTTCGACTTCAGCGTAGAACCTATGTTGACGTGAAACTTATCTTCAGGGATCATAAGTAAACAACTAACTTATCAGCGATCACCATAAGGACTGAACAGACTCAGAGCATTATGGTGAACAGTGTTCGCTGAATGTTTAATCTAAAGAGCGAGAGTTCCTATCAGCGGTACTGTAAGATCTTAGTACTTATCAGCGATAGTGAAACTCTAATACATATTGTTTACTTACAATTTTCACTAAGTATTCAAGAGAGGGTCATTATCAAATCACTGAGGATTTGGATCTACAGCTTCGTCGAGAGATTTCTTTCTTTAGTTGTTAAGCTCCACAATCAACCTCAAGTTGTACTTTTGTGCGATTTTTGGCATTAACAGGTATATGGTCACGCGACGAGGAATCGAAGGCAACCCAGACCAGATCAAATCCATTGTCGAGATCAAATCTCCAAGAAATTTCAAAGAGGTTCAAAGGCTCACTGGTCGGGTGGCAGCTCTGAACAGGTTTATCTCTCGATCCTCAGATAGATGTCATTTATTCTATAACGTCCTCAGGAAAAATAGAGGCTTCGATTGGACCGACGATCATGAGCAAGCACTACAAAAACTCAAGGAGTACATGACGTCGCCTCCTTTGCTATCAAAACCTCACGATCATGAGGTCTTGCAGCTATATTTGGTTGTTAGTCCTAATGCAGTAAGTGCCATCCTGACACGAGAAGATGAAAAACAGCAACTGCCGATCTACTATGTAAATAAATCTCTCTTGGACGCATAAACCAAGTATTCCTCAATGGAAAAATTGCTCTTATCGCTAGTCACAGCTGCTAAAAAATTACGACACTATTTTGAATCGCATCCTATTACTGTCGTAACTAACTTTCCTCTTAAGTCTGTCTTGAGGAAACCTGAGTTGACAGGTCGTTTGGCAAAATGGAGCATATATCTCAGCAGTTACAACATCAATTTCAAGCCCAGGACCGCGATCAAATCGCAAGCTTTGGCAGACTTCATTGCTGATTTCAGCCCTGAGCTGTCAAAAGAAGCAGAGCTCGAAGTGTCAACTGTGGCAACTCACGACGACGTGCCTTGGACTCTACATGTAGACGGGTCATCCAACACTAGAGGTTCAGGACTAGGCGTCGTCTTAAAGTCGCCACAGGGGGGCAAGATGGTGTATTTAGTCCGATGCGACTTCAAAACCACCAACAATGAAGCTGAGTACGAAGCCTTGATCGTGGGAATGAATACGGCCCACGACTCGGGGGCAACCGCACTGCATGTCAGAAGCGATTCTCTCCTGGTCGTGAACTAGATGAATGGAGAATTCGCGGCTAAAGATTTCAAAGATGACAGCGTACCTAAAGGTAGCAAAAGAAAAATCCGAAAAATTCAAGTCATTTTCCATCGAACAGATTCCAAGAGACCAAAACACCCAAGCCGACGCTTTAGCAAACCTTGGGTCTGCTCTGGTCGAACCAATATTCAACAGCATTCCTATGATCCATCTGGCGACGTCGTCCATCGAAAATAACGATGTCCTCCAGATCGAAGACCAAGAAGATGATTGGTCGTGCGACATCCGAAATTTCCTTGTGCACGACCAACTCCCAGAAGACAAGATGGAAGCTCAAAAGATCAGATTCAAAGCATCCAGGTATGTCGTGATCGAAGATAGACTCTATCGACGATCATCGACGGGCTTAAATCTAAAATGCGTCATCAGCAAAAGTCAAGTTCAGAAGATCCTTCAAGAGATGCACGATGGAGAGTGTGGCAATCACTCAGGAGGTCGCAGTTTGGCTAATCGTATCTCCCAACAAGGCTATTTTTGGCCGACACTGCGACAAGACGCTGTCAGGTATGTCCAGAACTGTGATCCCTGTCAACGACATTTAGGTACGTCCCATAAACCTTCTGAACCTTTACACTCGACACTTATCCCATGGCCCTTCATGAGGTGGGGAATGGATATTGTCGGCAAGCTACCACCTGCCCCTGGCAAAAGGTATTTCTTCTGGTACTTACGGATTATTTTTATAAGTGGGTAGAAGCAGCTGCCTTTTCCTAAGTACGGGACAAGGAAGTCGTCTCTTTTATCCAGACTAACATCATATGCAGGTTTGGGATTCCATCTGAAATTGTCTGCGACAATGGATCCCAGTTCATAAGCAACAGGACTAGACAGTTCTGCGAAGACCGCAACATCAAGCTGACGACCTCGACACCTAGGTATCCCCAGGCAAATGGGCTTGCTGAGTCGAGCAATAAGACCATTATCGCTTCGATCAAGAAAAGGTTAAAAGCTGCCAAAGGAAAGTGGGTCGACGAACTTCCTTCGGTCCTGTGGGCAAATCGCACGACACCACGCACGTCCACGAGACAAACCCCTTTCTCTCTAGTCTATGGTTGCAAAGCAGTCTTGCCGGTCGAGGTCCAGCTCCCAACCTTGAGGCATACTTCCATCGACCATAACCTGGTTGATTTGAGTTATGACCTCGATGCCCTTGAAGAGCTTAGAGAAGCAGCATTGATCAGAATGGCGTCGTAGAAGCAAGCGGTCGAGCGACATTTCAATAAGAATGTCAAAGTTAAAGTCTTTCAAGAAGGCGACTACGTCCTCTATCGAGTGTTCCAAAGCACTCAGGAGCTCAATGCAGGTAAGCTTTCCACCAAGTGGGAAGGTCCTTATCGTATCTCCGAAGTCATGGGTAAAGGTGCCTATCGGCTCCAAACCCTCGACAATCAAGATGTCCCACGTAGCTGGAATGCAACACATCTAAAAGGTATTTCTTCTAAACCCTTTTTTCTCATACGGTTTTTATTCATCACGATGATTACTGACTTAAGCATCGGAGGGTCGTTGGTTAGCCAACGATCAACCTCTGACATTGTTTTATCGCAGGATCGCACGACACAAGTTACTAAGTCTATCGTACGACTTTAGTTCACTCTCGCAGGATCGCACGACATGAGAATCATGTGTACTATATGACTTGACTACCTTACCATAGGGACGCATGGTTCAGGTTCATCGCACGATTTAATTGTGCGATCGTAAGGTCTAACGACCCCTCGATCTACGTTTTTAACTTAAAAGAATTTCATGTTCTGAATGAATGCTCTGATCGCATGTATTTACGTTTGCCTATACGATTTAAAAATATAAAAGTGTTATGACTTGTGTTCTAATCGTTGCGTTATGATGGATGCCTAAGTCGCATGTCTTCTTGTTTATTTTTATACGATGTATTTCGCAGTTGATATTCACAAAGTGTAATGCACAAATTCAAAAGAAATGTAAATTTCATACATCAAACGATCAGGTACATCCAAATGGCTCGTCCACCAACGGTCAAGCGATTAAAAATAAAAAACTAGAGTTTTCTAAGTCTGAGGAGGATCGTCAGTCGCATCCTTGCCCGAGGCTTCGCCCTTGGAACCCTCTTCGATCACCTCCTCCTCGACCTCCTTCTCGTCATCCGAGTCGAGGTCTCTTGCATATCCGACTTCCCTCAGGTAGAAGGCAAGCTCCTCCGACGCCGAGGCAAGGGGATTCTTCCCCGACAGATGTCGCCTCATGATCGCCGCCCGCGCGGTCAGTCGAGCAAGAGCGAAGACGGACGTCGCTTCGTCCTTGAGCTCCTTCACCTCCTTTTCCAGCTCCGCCACCCTAGACTTGGAATCCTCAGCTTCTTTTTCATTCGCAGCCAAGGATTCCTTAGTCCTGTCTAGCTCCTCCCTTTGGTCGGCGATCATGGACAGGGACTGCTTCAAGGGGTGGTTCGCATCATCCTTCGCGCGTCCGACGGCCTTCAATTCGTTCAAGGCATCGTCGAGACGTATGGACATAGCCTCGGCATGCTCCAGAGCCGACTTTTCCTTGTCCAGAGCCGCGTTCTCTCTTACGAGATCAGAGGACATCAGACCTTCTATCTTCGTCGTTTCGGCATGCAGAGCCAAAGAGGACTGGAACGCCTGTAAACATAAAAAAGCATGTTAGTAAACAATCGACAGAGTTAACAACAACAAAGTAAAACATAAAGTTCTGAAAGAGAAACTTACCAGGAATGCCAGACCGGCAACATGTGATCCCGTCTCCTCGACGGAGACCCCTCAGAAACGCTCCTTGAAAGACGGGAGCTGATATTTCCCCAGATGAGGAAACAGCGTCGTCCCGTCTAGGACATTATCCGCCATGAAGTTTGACGGAAATGTAAAGTTGACCGTCATAACCTCAGCCTCTTCCGTCATATGCCCTTTTCCCTTGTTGGCCGATGAAGGGGTCGACGTGGTAGACGGCGACTCCGTTGTTTTCGCCGGAGGCTCAGAAGACGTCTTCGGTGATGCGACTGATACCTTCACCCTCTCAGGCGTGACGACTCTCGATGAGTCGTCGGTCTTCGAAGATGGTTCCCTCGGGAGTGTCATCCTCGGTTTCTTCAGGACACCCGACCCGGTGGTCGAGGTCACTCTCCTCTTTTCTCTGCCCTTAGGAGCAAGCTCAACTTAAGCTTCTCTCTTGGCAGCTGCAGACGACACCTTGGCCTGCGATTCTCCTGAAAAATAAGAAAGGAAAAGCAATTACACGACAGACATAAACGAAAAGTCTGAAGTCGAGCAGAAAAGAAAAGAAGAGATAAAGTACACTCACCAGCCATCGTTCCTTCCACTTCTTCTTCTTCTTCTCTCGATTCCTCTTTCTCTTCTTCCTCCTCTGTCTTCTCTTCCTCCTCTTCCTCTCGTCTCTCTTGACGATTTTCACCCAAGAAAACCAAATCGTCGTCCTCGTCTATCAGATGTCGTGTGACGAACTATCGATCGTCGGTATTGATCTCCAGAAACTTCTCGATCTTAGCCTTAGAGTCGTCGTTGGGCTTCACCTTTTCGAAGTTGATGTCTGAAGGAACATAAGGAAAAAGATTAGTTGAGAAACAAAGCAATAAAAGTAATAAAAAACGCTCGACCAAAGCTAGAAACTCACCCACCATGTTCCAGCCAGACCTAATCCAGTCGCTGTCGGGATCCAGCGTCGCTACCCACACGAATGCGTACCTGGTCTTCCATTTACGGTCATTGACCGCGGTTTTCAGAACCAAGGTACGACCACCCTTGTGTTTCGAGAACAAGCTGTAGCGACGATACGTATCCATCTTGACCTGGTAAGCAATCAAGACATCGTTCACGTTCATCGGCGACCCCCAATTCAGGGTAAGTCGCTCGATGACCTGGATAACACGCCAAAACTGGGGCATTAACTGCCCCGGCGACAGGTCAAACTCGCACATAAACGCCTTGGCTAGAGGCGAATATGGCCACTGGAATCCTATCTTAAATGGGTATTCGTATATCACGACATACCCCTCAGGACACATCTCCGGTCGAATCGGACCGGCCTTGCTCACTGTAATCCCCGCAGGGATTTTTTCTAAACTCCTAAGGTCGTCGAGATCATCTTGATCTCGAATGGTACTTCTGGGTTCGGTCGACATCGCTAAACCTGTTAACCAAATTTGTATATCTGAAAAACCCCAGATATCCCAGTTTTTCCTAGGTTTCCTAGCAACTGACTTACGACGCATACAAAGGGGTGAGAGTCGTACCTTATATAGGCGCTCTAAACCTCGAAATGCCTAATCGGTTCGAAGATTTTGCAGGTTTTGAAGTTAAGCGCTGAAGAATGGCAAGGAATTGAGAAGAAATCTCACTCTAAAACTCTCTGAAAGCGTAAAATGGAAAAGATCCACCGTGGGTCTCTATTTATGTAAACGATCGTGTCAGGTCGAGTCACTCGATGATCGACACGTGCCCATGTCTCCTCGAATGCACGAACGGATCGTCGACACCTGGCATTTACAGCTGTTAGGCATTATCGCACGTCAGCGTGACGTCACGATCTTATCGCCTTCTCAACTTCCACAGTTCAAATCGAACCGATTCAGTTCCCAAACCATTGACTTTCGACACGTGTCATGACCCTAGACGTCCGACTGACAAAAATTTAAAAATTTGAAATTTGAATTTGCCACTCTATTTTTAAATTTTGGGGGCAAACTGTTTGGGTAAAATTTCACCAGTCTCGACCACGACCAAAAAAGGGAAAACATTCATTACACTTTTCCATAATAAGATAAAATCAAAAGCACTTTATTGTCTGACCAAAGTTGAAATCGAAAGTTACTCACGACACTCGACCGTCGTAAGGAACCTTACGACCTCGACCGACTAACATATGACATTTCTGTTATGTTTTCACTGTTTAATGCAGGGTCAATGCCATTAATGACCAACGGCTATAACCGACCAAGATCATCATGAGCATTAACCTCAGCGGCGGTTATGACCGTTACCTGCAGCTTTTAAGGAATCATTCAAGACATTCGAAAGCTATATAAACAAAGGCTCACACCTCGTTTGCGCACAACTGAATTCCCAAGAACACTCAGAGCGAAATACTTGAAGCAAAACTCTTTCTCTCTCTCTCTCTCTCTCTCTCTCTCTCTCTCTCTCTCTCTCTCTCTCTCTCTCTCTCTCTCTCTCTCTCAGCATACGACGCACGACGCATAGCATTTCTACACGACACACTTGTTTTTACATTCGATACACTTGTTTACTTTACATTTAAAGTCTTTCTTTCATTTGTATTGTAATCATTATACTCTCGACGTCTGAAACATAAGAACATCGCCTCTGTTTGGCGACCATAGTGCAGCGACGACCCTCCTAGTCGTCCGTGGGTTTTTTCCTCGTTGAGGTTTTTCCCGCGTCACCAAAATCCCTTGCGTCTTATTTACATTTTTGTCCTTGTCGCATTGCTTTGTCGAACGATTCCTTTCTTTAGTTGTTAAGCTCCACAATCAACCTTAAGTTATCCTTCTGGACGATTTTTGGCATTAACAACGTCCATAGTACATTGACGACTTCTATTATCGTCCGCGGTTTTTACCCTTGACGGGGTTTTCCACGTCACCAAAATCTTTTCTCATTTACATTTTTTTCGTTATTTTTTCTTGTTTATTTTGATGGTTCACTCTGTAGTTGATAAGGTTCGAAACCAAACGTTAGATCGTATTTTTTGAGCGATATTTGGCAAGATAGTTTAGTGCATTTTTTGCATTAACACATATGACTCACAAAGTTTCGATGGAAGATACACGTGAGCGCCCTTAATTGCCTGCGAGTAAAACCTCCAAACAATGTCAGAAGATGCATTCATGCATGGAACGTCACCCTAAACATCTTGGTCCATGCCAAACTAGCATTATACCCGTCCGTTGGTTGGGTACACGACATGACTTTAATCTATGCATCAATAAGCTCAATTGTTACTGGTTTACCATCCCTTGTTGAAGTAATATGTCAAATCAAAGGAAATGTTGGACAAACATGAATAATGATGCATATTAGTCCCCCACCACAACATAAAAAGGGTTAAGAACTTGGTTGCAAATACACCAGTATTGATAGTCAATATTTCAAGGATTTATAAGAATCATTTGGGCCAATTTCTCAATTTCATTGTTGAATTCAGGCATCAACTAATCTAATACTTCTACAAACATCATATGTGGGACAATGAGAATCCTCGTCATATACCACAAGACAAGGAATACAATCTAAGTTACGTGAACATGTCATTTCACATGGATAAAGAAGATACCAAGAACATACCTGCTCATTATGAAACCTTCGAAAATATCATAGATCAAAACCACGAGACTGGAAAGAAGTAGAACAAGTCGCCATATATATATATATATATATATATATATATATATATATATATATATATATATATATATATATATATATATATATATATATATATATATATATCGATTCCACAAGTCTCTTATCCCAAATATCCTATTGAATCTGCTTCCATAACCCATTCGAAAACAATTAGGGCTCCAATCGGTCCATACAAAATCCAAGATTATGTCTCTCCATCTCGTAATTCTGATATGGTACCTACTGCCATTGAAAATTGGCCATCGAATTTTGAGTGGTATGCCAGTTATCAATGGCCCTCTGTCCAATCTTGACAATCCAACCAATAAACCCCAAAACCACTAAACAAGGAACAAATTCTAAGTTGCAGGCCTCATGAAGCCAAAACCAAGAACAACTCATCTGAAGAAGGCAATGGTGTTGAACTTGAAAGCCAATTTGGTCATAAGCCATTAGCAATTTGGCATAATATAAAATATAGGTTGTAGTTGGAACAATTTTTGATACCAAACCACTTTAGAGCTAACGGACTGTTGAAAACAATCATTGAGCACACAAATTGTTGAGTGAACCAACCTTGAATACATAGTAGCAAAGAGCACAAATAGTAGCAATAGAAGCCAACATAGAACCATAAAGGTCTGTTGTAATCCAATATAAAGCCAATTGAGAAAGATCAATTCAGATACCCAGAAGAGAGGGTGTCAAACCTGCTGGGGGTAATTTAGATCCAAAATTTTGACAACAAATAAGAGGCTAATTATCACAAGATGGTCCAAACTATTGTGAAGAGAAACCATAACAGTCATGAAGCTAAACACAATCTGTAACACCCTCAAAAATGGAAAGAGCAACTAAACAAAAACTTCGATTAAATAGACAATGAGGATAAAATTCTTACTACAACCAACCTTGAAATACCTCAATATTAGAAACATAATAACTTCAACATTAACCGTAACTTAAGTCATACACCAAGACTACAAAGGTCGAGTGTTACTTAAACCAAAACAAAGTTGTTACTCGCAAAACACGAAAGACTTCACCAAGCCACTTACTCCTTGAACACACATCTAGCTCTCCACTCTTCATAGTGTCACTAGAACTATTCCCCAACCAAAATCTGTTGCACATGCCGACAAATAAAAAGGTTAGGCTAACGCCTTGTGAGTTCAAGAGTTTTAAAATGATTGAATAAGTCGTTAAACGAGGAGGATAACTTTCCAAAAAAAAGATTTATAATAATTATGCAAACAACTCATTTCCCCCCCCCCCCCCCCCCCACACACACACAACTCCTGTGACAAAGCTCCCGTATAAGGCATTTCCCAAAATGAACTTAAATCCAAAAATCACTCAAAACGTGGTTAAATATTAAATTTCCAAAATTATATATATGAATAAAACTTCATTATTCCAAACCTCCAAACAAGGATGAGACATAATACACTGCCAATAAATCATGGAGAACACTCCATTGAAAATATAATATGTCACTGAAAACATGGATAAAAGTAAATACCCAAAACAACACTTTCCGGTGACGGGGGAGACCTATTTCCATCAAGGTGACGAGAACATGTGAGTGGGGTCACCTATGATGTTATTGGATTACACATCAAGTCCCGATTTTAGTTCCCATGACATCAAGACATCACAACCTCAAACCATTACATGCATTTATTGCCTACTCCGTCGAGTTACACCTCAAGGACTTACGGTATTGCCTATCCAATCTAGACAAGTTACACCTCAACGACTTTAATGTCCCTTATTGCCTACTCGCAAGTGACCCAAGATGGACAACAAAATATGAGCATATAACCCATACGATCTAAATCCTCGTGCAGAAGGAGATAGATACCAAATAACCCATAGCCCTGGAGTACAACCCATAACGGTTCCTCTCCACAACAATGCCAGTGCGGGCAGAATTCCCAAAGTGAGAATATCAAGACTCCTCACTATTAAATATGACTGACTTACATGCCTATGGATCCAATTCATTACAATCTAAAAATACATGACTCCACTTGAATGACATATACACTCAAAACATGTACTCTCCAAAGGGAACGCAATAAATTTAACTCACACCTAAATTTCCTTATTACATTATTAAAACCGGACAAATGTCCTCATAACTCAATAAAGTCATAAATCGATCCATAAGCTCAACCAAAATTAATTGACCATTATTAAAGGTCATAAATGCAACAAAACGCAAGTAACCCACGTTTATGCGAAACATGCTCCATAATCATGAGTAACTCAACTCAACTTTAGAGCAAGACAAATCATTTTCCCAAGGCGCCGGTCAAGCGTATTTATACCAACATATTTACCTTTGTAAGATGAATCATTGAAAAACCAATATTTAAGAGTTATACATCAAAACCAACATGCATCTTTTCCCAAAACCAAAAGGTTTAAACTTTCTAAAATGTCTACAAGGTCGGGAATGACCAAAATCTAATGACCCACACTTTTGTATCTTCGAACGTTCTATAACATGCATTATGCATATATCTAACAAACACTAGAAATGCATTTTTACTAAATAATCTCCTTTATGCATTAAATCATCAAAACACTTTCATTTATAATTGATTTATCAAATTATCCAAAAAATCTCAAATGTGGGTGTTTTACAAGGTTTATAAAGTTAAATACTTTAAATATTCAAAACCCACCAGTAACTCAACAATGGATAATTTTATGTAAAACACATAAACACTTTAAAATGGACATTTTTGGCATGTACATCATTTTCATAAATCAACTTGAACTCACCTTGCTAGATTTTGGCTAAATTTGGAGTTTTCCCCAATTTGAGCTCCTTTGAAGAAACTTGAATCCTCAAGCCAAATCTTCCAAAACCCTAGATCCATAAATTTCCAACCATAAATATTCATATCCAACCATTTAGAATCATTCCCCAACCATTTTACATCAAGATCTCAACTTATACCAAAACCTTAATTTCCATATATGAAGGAAAGAGAAGATTACCTTACCACATTTTGTATTCCACCATCAATATACTTCTAGGGTCACCAATAAGAACCTCAAGCTCCAAATCTCCACAAGAGTGAAATGGGTTGGATGAAACCCTAGAAAAACTTAGAAACTCAAGAAGATGAAGAGAACATGAAGTACACCTAGCGTTTGCTTCCAAATCCTAGCTAGATGAGGAAGAATCATATGAAATCTAGAGTAATGGGGTCTCAAAGGCTCAAAATCGACAATGGGGGTTGAGGGTTTCGGTTATTGGGAGAGAAAAACAAAGTGGGTGAAGTGAAATGAGGAAAAGGGGTGAAATCTCGTTTTTATGGGTCAGGTGCCCTCGTGCGACAATGCCCGATAACTATGCCCTTTCGCATAGTCGCGTGTCACAGTCGTGGGGTTGGTACCACCTTCGGTTCCCTAGTGCTACATTGACACGTGTCATAGTCGCTGGTCATAGTAGCTCAGGAGGTACCGACTCCGTTTTGACCATAACTTCTTCGTTTTGGCTCCGAAAAGGACCGTTGGATTCGTATTTGGATTCTCCATCCAAAATGACCATAAAATCTAGGATACAATCCAAAATCCTATTTTCATATTTAACCTAAAAGATCGATACCTTCCAAATATTGGGGTGTTACACAATCTGCAGATGAAACCAAAACCGATAGGGTTATTTCCGCAAACCCAGTTTGTAATCTGGATAGTGTGATTACGTTGAGCCATTTTTGGCGTTTTAAATTAAAGATGTAACTTCTAGAAAGATAGTTTGGTGTGGGTTGTTATAGAATTTTCTTAGATTTGATGACGTAGGTTAATATGATTTTGATAAGCTCTATTGTTCAGAAGCTTGTTCATCTATTAATGGACCATCATTGTGTTATATTAGGTTATTTTAGGTTTTATGTTAGAAATTCCCCATATTATTGATGTGTTACCACACAGTTTTAAATGCAATGGTTTTCTACTTATTAGCTTATATGTTTCTTAATTAAGTTTGTTGCAGCCCTGAGTGAGTGGTTTATCTTCTGTCGTCAGTTTGAATTTTACCCTTCCGGCAAGGCCGACTTTGGGAAAATGAAACCAATATATTTTGATTTTGTGTTTTTCTATATGAATAAGCTATTATATTGATTTTCATGTTTAATACCCTCTAATGTTTAACTGCATAAATTCTTTTTGCAGGTTGTGGAAGTGTTGACTTCGAAGGTCGGCGAGCATGGTTATCTTAAATATCATTTTAGTGCAATCTTAAAGTATTTATTGATGTTGTTTATGCAATCTTTTCTAATTTTTTCGTTTGAAATTATTGTAAGGTATTTTGTTCATAAATTATATCTCATTCTTATTTGCCAATGCCAATACAAGGCTTTCTCATTAAAGTTGCTGCTATTAGAATATCAAAGGGAGTTTCTTCAAACTTTTCACTTTTCCAAATCAATGGTTTGGTTTAGGATAACATAAGCTTTGTGTAATAGAATCTTTACATCTTTTATGCTCTGAATTATTTGATAAAATTTGCAATATTTCAGATGTCTGGTACAATTTCTTGATTTTGAGTTTCAAGTTTATTTCTCTTTGTAATTAAGTTCTAGTATGACACTAATTGAGTTATGTTTTTATAGCGGTTTGCGTACATCTTACCCACTCATGTCATAGTTTTGAGTGAGATAAATAGCATATATGTTTGGTTTCTCCGTTCAATATAATGTTTTACATCCCACCATCATTGGCGGAATCATTAGGGAAGCACCAACGACACTGAGTTGAAAATTGTTCAGGAAGAACATAACTTGAAGATGAAAAAGTTTGGGAAGTACATAACTTGAAGATGAGTGAGAGATAAGATACAGTTAACAGAGGTTAGCTAAATGGTTAAGGCTAATTGAGGGACATTGACCATTCTACCATCAAAATAGTTCATTGGCCAGAATGACCGGTTTGTTTCCTTTCCATCAGGAAAGGTATGTGTTCTAAAATCCTTTTCTATTTTTTCATACGATTTTTTATGACGTACGGTTACTGACTTAAGCATCGGGGGGTCGTTGGCTAGCCAACGAAACCTTTGACAATGTTTTGCCGCATGATCGCACGATGTAAGTTACTAAGTCTGTCAGAAGACACCAATATACTTTCACAGGTTCGCACGACCTAAGTCAATCGGGTCCATAACTCGATTATTACACATGCGATTCAAATTCATGATGTGATTTAGTCGTACGACCACAAGGTCTACCGACCCCATGACTTCAGTTCTTAAACTTAGGGGGCTTACATGTTATGAATGAATGTTGTGATTGCTTATGCTGGTGTACGCCAACACAGTTTTATGACTCATGTTGAGCTAGATGCCTAAGTCGCGTGATTTTTTGTTCCCTTCACACTTGGTGAATTTTACAATTGACATTGTATTTATTTGAAAAACGTTGAAGACACAAAGTCAAAAGAGATCTAAGTTTCATTCATCTTGCTGTTATATATACATCCAAAAGGCTCGACCATTGACGGTCGAGCAACAGGGAACAAAAATAAGCAAAGATATCTTCTAAGGCAGAGGAGGAACATCGGTCGCATCCTTGCCTGACACCTCGCCCTGGGGACCTTCCTCCTCCTCGACCTCTTTCTCATCATCCGAGTCAAGATCCCTCACGGACCCGACCTCCTTGTAGAAAAGGTCCAACTCGTCCGACGCTGAGGCCAGAGGATTCTTGCCCAACAAATGGCGTCGCATGATCGCCGCGCGCGCAGTAAGTCGAGTAAAGGAGAAAAGGGACTTATTCTCATCCCTCAACTCCTCCAGCTCCTTCTCTAAACTTGTCACCTTGGACTTGGATTCCTCTGCTTCTTTTCTCTTCACAGCCAAGGATTCCTTCATCCCCTCCAGCTCCTCCCTTTGATCATGCATCAAAGTCAGGGACTCCTTTAGACGCGAGTTCACCTCATCCTTCGCATGGCCAACAACTTCTAAATCGTTCAAAGCATCGTCAAGACGCACCGACGTCGCCTCTTCACGTTCCAGAGCAGACCTTTCCCTCTCTAAGCATGCGTCTTCTTTTTTGATAGCAGAAGCTACCAAGCCTTCTACCTTTGTCGTTTCCGTATGCAGCGCCAAAAAAGACTGAAACGTCTTAAAACATATGGAAACACATTAACAAAATACACGACAACAGTAATAACAACGACAACGACAAGTAGAAAAAGTCTTGAAAGATAGACTTACCATGAACGATAGCCCAGCGACATGGGTCTCCGCATCTCCAAGAGATACCCCGTTGAAACGCTCTCTGAAAGAAGGGAGCTGATATTTTCCCAAGTGAGGGAACAGTTTCGTCTCGTCCAACACATTATCCTTTAGGAAATGTGACGGAAACGTAAAGTTTACCGTCGTTTCCTCCCCGAAGCCCGTCTGCGCACCTTTGCCCTTGTCGGCCGACGAGGGGCCTGACGCGGCAATAGGACACATCGTCGCCGGTTGCGCAGTATCAACGGATCTTGCGTCGATCGTATCAGAAGTCTTCTCGACAGACACGGTCGACGCCTTCGCCTTCTCAAGCGAGACGCCCTTTTTAACGACGGTTCCTTCAAGACGGACATTCTTGTCCTTTTTAGAAGTCCCAACCCAGCTGTCGAGACCTCTTTTCTCTTTAGGGCCCCCGACCCAGTTGTCGAGGCATCCTTCTCCCTGTCTGCTCTCGCCTTGCGAGCTAGTTCAATTTGAGCCGCCTTCTTGGCAGCTGCGGGCGTCATCTTTGCCCGAGATTCTCCTGTATGGCAAAAAGAAGAATTAGACAATAGCAGAGAGAGAAAGGTCGAGGGAAAAGAAGGCAAAGGGATGCTTGCCAATTATCTCTATCTCTGGGTCCTCCCCCTTCTCTTCCTCCTCGGTCTCCTCAGACTCCTCTTCTTCTTCTTTTTTCTTTTCTCGACCCATCCGCATTCTATCGCCCAAGAAAACAGTATCGTCGTCCTCATCTATCAGGTGACGTGTGACGTACGACCGGTCATCGACGCTAAACTCCAAGAACTTCTTAACCTTGGCTTTAGAGTCATCGTCAGGCTTTACCTTGTCAAAATTAATATATATGCACAGGGAAGAAGATTAGCCAAATAGCAACCAAATAACAAAGTGACATAAGACATACGACAAAAAGCTAGAAAAAAGCTTACCCACCATATTCCAACCAGATCTAATCCAGTCACTGTCGGTATCTAACGTCGCCACTCGCACAAGTACGTACCGGGTCTTTCATTTTCGGTCGTTAACTGCCATCTGCAAAACCAAGGTACGCTCACCCTTATACCTCAAAAGCAGGCTATAGCGTCGGTACTGATCCTTCATGACCCGATACGCCGTCAGTAGGTCCCTCGCATTCATCGGCGACTCCCAATTCGCGGTAAGTCGCTCGATGACCTGTATGACGCGCCAGAATTGGGGCATCAGTTGCCTCGGAGACAAGTCAAATTCACACATAAATGTCTTGGCCAGAGGCGAATATGGCCAGTGGAAACCTATCTTGAACGGGTACTCATAGATCACGACGTACCCTTCGAGGCACATCTCCAGACGAACTTTGCCAGCCTTGCTTACAGTAATCCCCGCAAGGATCCTTGCTAAACTTCTGAAATCGTCAAGATCTTCTTTGTTTCGGATGGTACTTCTAGGCTCTGTCGACATTGCTAATCCTGTCAACCAAGTCTGTACCTCTGAAAGGCCCCAGATATCCCAGTTTTTCCTAGGCTTCCTAGCGATGGATTTGCGACGCATACACAGACTGAAGGGTCGTATCTTATATAAGCGCTCTTGTCCTCGAAAATTGTTTGGGCAAAATCTCACAGGTCTCGACTACGACCAGAAAAGGTAAGACACATGTTATGAAGCTATATCTTGTATTAAGATAAGGTCCCGACGAAGACCCAAAAAACCTCCGCCGTCCCTCCTAAAAGGTAAGTCGAGAGTTCCTCACGACACTCGACCTCGACGTCGCCTACTTCGCATGACCGTCGCATAGAACCATGCAACCTCGACAGACTAACACGATATACGACTGTTATATTTGTTCAGTGTTTAATGCAGGAGTCAAACATCATTAATGGACAACGACTATAACCGACGAAATCAGTTATGAGCATCTAAACCCAAATTGAAGACGACGACCGTTACAACAATCATCAAAGATCTTAATGATCCAATTAAAGTGCCGAAAGACTATAAATTCCCAGCTCAATCATCAGTTCAAGACATCTGATCGACATCGAATAACACAGGAAGAGAGATAGAACAAGAGCACCGAACATCGAACAACAGAAGCAAACGCAAACACTCGAAGAATATTCATTCAAAGAAAAGAGATCATTCATAGAAGATCGCTCTCGACGCAAGACTCTCACTCTCGACCAACAGTTTATACATTGTTTTCACACACGATGCACACTGTTTTTACATTCCAAACACTTGTACTTTACATTTCGAAGTATTTCCTTCATTTGTATTGTAATCTCTGTACGGTCGACACCCGGAACACCAAGGACATCGCCCCTGTTTGGCGACCATAGTGCAGCGACGACATCCACTGTCGTCCGTAGGTTTTTTCCTCGTTGAGGTTTTTCCTGCGTCATCAAATCCTCTGTCTTATTTACATTTTTGTCTTTGTCGCACGCCTTTGTCGAACAATTCCTTTCTTTAGTTGTTAAAGTCTACATCGACCTTAAGTTGTCCCTTTGGTGAGATTTTTGGCATTAACAGTTTGGCGCCATCCATGGGACCCCATCTAGAGAAAATCTTCGACAAACGTGCGTCCTACTTACGTTTTCTTAGAGTTTCTTCTGTTCTCTGTTTCAAGAAAATGGCGAATAACGAACAATCCGCTGACCCAGCACATGAAGGACTCGAAAATGCACAAGATGCACTTAAAGCAGTCAACGATTATCGCTTGGAGGATGTCATTCTCGATTCAAGCAAGCCTGAACAAAAAGTCTTAATCGGGTCGTCCCTCAATCCTTGCCTCAGGGAAAAGTTAATATCTTTTTGCAGGAACATGCTGATTGTTTCCCCTGGTCGCATGAAGATATGGTCGGCATAGATCCTGACATCATCTCTCACAAGCTCAATGTCGACCCATCGTTCCAACCTATCAAGCAGAAGCGACGGAAATTCGCTCCTGAAAGGAATAAGGTGATAAATGACGAAGTCGACAATCTTCTCAAGACAGGGAAGATTCGAGAGGTAAAATACCCCGACTGGCTTGCTAACGTCGTGGTTGTAGCGAAGAAGAATGGAAAGTGGAGGGTCTGTATCGACTTCACAGACCTCCATAAATCCTGTCCAAAAGATCATTTTCCATTACCTCATATCGACGCCATGGTCGACGCGACAGCGGGGCACGAACTACTAACGTTCATGGATGCCTATTCCGGATACAATCAAATCTTAATGCACATCGAGGACCAAGAAAAAATCGCATTTATGACGGACCGAGGTATTTATTGTTATAAAGTTATGCCTTTCGGACTAAAAAATGCAGGATCTACTTACCAGCGCCTGGTGAACAAGATGTTCAAAGACCATCTTGGCGACACGATGGAGGTGTTTATCGACGACATGCTGGTCAAATCAAAACAAGCGATCGACCATGTCGAGCATTTGAGGCAATCGTTTGATATCCTTAGAAAGTATAGCATGAAGCTCAACCCGACGAAATGTTCCTTTGGCGTCAATGCTGGGAAATTCCTAGGATATATGGTCACTCACCGAGGCATCGAAGCCAATCCCGACCAGATCAAAGCCATTGTCGAGATCAAATCTCCTCGAAATTTCAAAGAAGTCCAAAGGCTCACTGGTCGGGTAGCATCTCTAAACAGGTTCATCTCCCGATCTTCAGATAAATGTCACCTATTTTACAACGTCCTCAGGAAAAACAGAGGCTTCGACTGGACCGACGATCATGAACAGGCATTGCAAAAGCTCAAAGAATACATGACGTCGCCTCCCTTATTGTCGAAACCTCGCCATCATGAAATCTTGCAACTATATCTGGCTGTTAGTCCAAACGCGGTAAGTGCTGTCCTAGCACGAGAAGATGAAAAACAGCAACTGACAATCTATTATGTAAGTAAATCTCTTCTGGACGCAGAAACCAGGTATTCCTCTATGGAAAAATTGCTCTTGTCGCTAGTCACAGCTGCTAAAAAACTGCGACATTATTTTGAGTCGCATCCCATTACTGTCGTAACTAACTTCCCTCTTAAGTCTGTCTTAAGAAAACCCGAGTTGACAGGTCGCTTAGCAAAATGGAGCATATATCTCAGCAGCTACGACATTGACTTCAAGCCCAGGACCGCGATCAAGTCGCAAGCTCTGGCCGACTTCATTGCTGACTTTAGCCCTGAATTAGAGAAAGAAGCAGAGCTCGAGGTATCGACTGTGGCAACTCACGATGACGTGCCCTGGATCTTACACGTCGATGGGTCATCCAACATTAGAGGATCAGGACTAGGCGTCATCTTAAAGTCGCCACAGGGAGGCAAGATGGTATACTCAGTTCGATGCGATTTCAAGACTACCAACAACGAAGCTGAATACGAAGCCCTGATCATAGGAATAAATATGGCCTACGACTCGGGGGCAACTGCGTTACATGTCAAAAGCGACTCTCTCCTGGTGGTGAACCAGATCAATGGAGAATTCGCGACCAAAGATTCAAAAATGACAGCATACCTGAAGGTAGCAAAAGAGAAATCCGAAAAATTTAAATCTTTTTCTATCGAACAAATCCCGAGAGACCAGAATACTCAGGCCGATGCTTTAGCAAATCTCGGGTCTGCTTTAGTCGAACCCATATTCGACGTTATTCCCATGATCCATCTGGCGACATCGTCTATCGAAAACATCGATGTCGTCCAGATCGAGGACGAAAAAGATGATTGGTCGTGCGACATCCGAAATTTCCTTATGCACGACCAACTCCCAGAAGACAAGATCGAAGCCCGGAAGATCAGATTCAAAGCATCTAAATACACCATAATTGGAGATAAGCTCTATCGACGATCATCGACAGGATTAAACCTAAGATGCTTCATTAGCAAAAGTCAGGTCCAAAAAATCCTTCACGAGATGCACGACGGCGAATGTAGCAATCATTCCGGTGGTCGCAGTTTGGCTAATCGTATCTCTCGACAAGGGTATTTTTGGCCAACATTGCGACAAGACGCCGTCAAGTACGTCCAGAACTGTGACCCTTGTCAGCGACATGCATGTATGTCACATAAACCCTCTGAACCTTTGCACTCGACACTTATCCCATGGCCCTTCATGAGGTGGGGAATGGATATTGTTGGCAAGCTACCCCCGACCCCGGGGCAAAAGGTATTCCTCCTTGTACTCACTGATTATTTTTCCAAGTGGGTTGAGGTGGCTGCTTTTTCCCAAATCAGGGACAAGGAAGTCATCTCTTTTATCCAGAGTAACATCATATGCAGATTTGGGATTCCATCCGAAATTGTCTGTGACAACGGATCCCAATTCATTAGCGACAGGACCCAACAATTTTGCGAAGACAGGAGCATCAAGTTAACAACCTCGACTCCCAGATACCCTCAGGCGAACGGACTTGCTGAATCAAGCAATAAGACCATTATAGCTTCGATCAAGAAAAGGTTAAAAGCTGCAAAAGGAAGATGGGTCGAAGAACTCCCTTCAGTCCTATGGGCAAATTGCACGACACCGCGCACGTCCACAGGACACACCCCTTTCTCTCTCGTCTACGGTTGCGAAGCAGTCCTGCCAATCGAAGTCCAGCTCCCAACTTCGAGGCATACTTCCGTCGACCACAACATGATTGATTTAAATTATGATATCGACGCCCTCGAGGAGCTTAGAGAATCATCCTTGATCAGAATGGCATCTCAGAAGCAAGCAGTCGAGCGACATTTCAATAAGCACGTCAAAGTCAAAGTCTTTCAAGAAGGCGATTACGTCCTCCGTCGAGTGTTCCAAAACATTCAAGAACTCAATGCCGGCAAGCTTTCTATTAAATGGGAAGGTCCTTACCGCATCTCCGAAGTCGTTGGTAAAGGAGCCTATCGACTCCAAACTCTCGACAATCAAGAAATCCCACGCAGTTGGAATGCGACGCACTTGAAAAAGTATATTTTTCTAAAATCACCTTCCTCTCATGCAACTTAATTATTTTATCACAGGGGCACATGATTCAAATTTCATCATGAAATTTGGTTACACGATCATAAGGTTTGAGCGACCTCTCGATCTGAGTTTCTGGAGTCAGAAACATTTTGTACGTTCTAACACGTCAATAATTAAGCCTATCAATACAAGTCAAACGTATGATATTTCAATCGTTATATTGCTATGAATGCCTAAGTCGCACGATTCTTCGCTCGCTCTATACTTAACAAAGTTATACGGTTGATATTACATCTATCTATGACATATGTAAATCGAAATAAAAATTCGACAAAAGGATGAAATTCATTTACGAAACGAACGATTACATAGGAACGACCGACGATCGAGTATACAAAGTTAAAAAAACATAGCATCTCCTAAATCTAGAGAGGAGCGTCGATCGTATGCTCGGTCTTGACCTTCGAGTCCTCGTCATACCTGAAAACACGCTGAGAAGCTAATGCAAGGACCAAACGAGTATGTTAAGCGTTATCTGACACCCTACGCCGCGACATTTTCAGAATGCGGCTCTTAAGAGTAATGTTAAGGTTAGAGGAAGGAATATGGTCTTCTCAACGGTCGACTTCCAGTCCAACATCTCCTCTATCTTCGCGTATCTAACAAAAGAAGATTGAAACATCTGTAAAATATAAAAGGGGTATGTTAAACAAACATTCGGTGGAAATATTGGGAACACGATTTTCGAAAGAAAAACTCACAAAGAACGCTAGTCCAGCTAAACGCGATCCCGTCTCTTCGATGGAGATCTTTTGAAAACGCTCCTTGAAAGATAAGAGCTGGTATTTCCCCAGATGCGGAAATGACTATGTCCCGTCAAGGACACAGTCAGTCAAGAGGATCGACGAAAACGTAAAGTTGATCGTCTTGACTTCCTCCTCACCCTCTTTATCGTCCTTATACCCTTGCCCCCGACGGCTGACGAAAGGGTCGACGTGGATACAGAGGACATCGTCGCCAGATGCGCAAGATCTACGAACGTCGCGTCTATCGCAATCAAAGTCTTCACATACTCGCACATAATCAATCTCAAAGAGTCTCCAATCCTTGAAGGCTTGAGAGAAATCGAGAAACTATACCTCGTATGGACACTCAAAAAACTTTGAAAAGTATTGAGCAAAGAACAGCAAGGGATCAAAGAAGAATTCCGCACTAAGAAACTTTTCAAGAGGATATAAAAGGAAATGATCCATTATGATACCTACTTATATAAATGATCATGTCAGGTCAAGTCCTCAGATGATTGCCACGCGTCCTTGTCTTTTCGTATAGCCACATGGATCATCGACACCTGTCAAAGACAGCTGGTAAGCACAATCGTGTGTCAGTATGACATCACGACCCCGTTTTTTCTTCGACTTCTCATTCAGTTAGAATTGAACAAATCCGGTTCCAAGACAACCAAGGTATTTTTCAACGCAAGACCCTGAACACCCGACAAGCAAAATTTAAAATTCCAATTTGCCATCCTACTTTCAAATTTTGGGGGCAAACTGTTTGGGCAAAATTTCACAGGTCTCGACTACGACCAGAAAAGGTAAGACACATGTTATGAAGCTATATCTTGTATTAAGATAAGGTCCCGACGAAGACCCAAAAAACCTCCGTCGTCCCTCCTAAAAGGTAAGTCGAGAGTTCCTCACGACACTCAACCTCGACGTCGCCTACTTCGCACGACCGTCGCATAGAACCATGCGACCTCGACAGACTAACACGATATACGACTGTTATATTTGTTCAGTGTTTAATGCAGGAGTCAAATATCATTAATGGACAACGGCTATAACCGATGAAATCAGTTATGAGCATCTAAACCCACATTGAAGACGACGACCGTTACAACAATCATCAAAGATCTTAATGATCCAATTAAAGTGCCGAAAGACTATAAATTCCCAGCTCAATCATCAGTTCAAGACATCTGATCGACATCGAATAACACAGGAAGAGAGATAGAACAAGAGCACCGAACATCGAACAACAGAAGCAAACGCAAACACTCGAAGAATATTCATTCAAAGCAAAGAGATCATTCATAGAAGATCGCTCTCGACGCAAGACTCTCACTCTCGACCAACAGTTTATACATTGTTTTCACACACGATGCACACTGTTTTTACATTCCAAACACTTGTACTTTACATTTCGAAGTCTTTCCTTTATTTGTATTGTAATCTATGTACGGTCGACACCCGGAACACCAAGGACATCGCCCCTGATTGGCGACCATAGTGCAGCGACGACATCCACTGTCGTCTGTAGGTTTTTTCCTCGTTGAGGTTTTTCCTGCGTCATCAAATCCTCTGTCTTATTTACGTTTTTGTCTTTGTCGCACGCCTTTGTCGAACGGTTCCTTTCTTTAGTTGTTAAAGACCACATCGACCTTAAGTTGTCCCTTTGGTGCGATTTTTGGCATTAACAAAAATCCTAACTGAGTCGGAGATCCTCGCAGGTTTTAGGAAAGATCGGACGAAGAAAAGCAAGAAAATCAAGAGGAAATATCTGCTTAAAACTCTCTGAAATCGTAAACAGGAAAAGATCCATCGTGGTCTCTATTTATGTAAACGATCGTGTCAGGTCGAATCCCTTGATAATCTCCATGCGTCCCGTCTTTTCACATGACCACCCGGATCGACGACACCTGGCAAAGACAATTGTTTAACATAATTGTGCGTCAGCATGACGTCACGACTTTACCCTCTCTTCGACTTCCCTCTTTAGTTAAAATCCAACCGATTCAGTTCCGAACCAACTAAAGGTAATTTTTGACACATGTCATAACTCCAGACATCCGACAAGCAAAATTTAAAAAAACTTTTTGAAATATGAATTTGCCACTCCACTTTTTCAAATTTAGGGGGCAAACTGTTTGGGCAAAATTTCACCAGTCTCGACCACGACCGAAGTAAAGAAAACCCTTGTCTTACTTCTCCGCAGCAAGGTAAAATCATAGTACTTTATCCCTTGGTTAAAAGTCAAATCGTAAGTTATTTACCTCACGAGACTCGACCACGATGTCGCCTAGTTCACACGACCATCGCATAAGACCTTGCGACCTCGACCGACTAACGTTTGATACGACTGTTATGTTTGTTCAGTTTTTAATGCAGGAATTAATGACATTGATGAACAACGGCTATAACCGGCGAAAGTCGTTAACATCATTGAAGACGACGACCGTTACGACTGTTACATGCAGCAGTAAAGAAGGCAATTAAAGCACCCGAATACTACAAATACCTAGTTCAATCATCATTTTAAGGACACTGGCATAAGACGAATACAACAGAGAAACACTGAAAACAACCATCTGAACTTAGAAGAACATTCGAAGCAAAGAACCCTCTCTCGAAGAATCGCTCTCGACGCTCGACATTCGCACACGATACTTTACTTTTACACACGACTCACATTGTTTCTACGTTCAAAACACTTGTTACTTTACATTTCGAAGTCTTTCTTTCATTTGTATTGTAATCTCTGTACGATCGACACCTGAAACACAAGGACATCGCCCTTGTTTGGCGACCATAGTACAGCGACGACCTCCACTGTCGTCCGCGGGTTTTTTCCTCGTTGAGGTTTTCCCGCGTCACCAAAATTCTCTGTCTCGCTTATATTTTTGTCTTTGTCGCACGCTTCTGTTGGTCTCGAAGGGTTATACAAGTATGTAGAAGGGGGGGTTGAATACAAACACACAGATTTTACTCTTCTAAATTGTTTATTGATAAATCATTAACAATTTACAGCTTGTTGCGGAAACAAGATTAAGGATAAACCTAAATCTAAACAAGTTGGAACACCAAGGTTTTCTTGCACTAAGGGAGATAAGGAAATTACTAATAATAACCTATCTTGAGATTAGAGAATGAACTTGTCCAGAGTTAGCAAGTTACTTCAAATGAAGTGAGTTCATCTCTTTATATACTGCATGCATTTAATGCAAGTCAGTATACACTTTACACGTGTCATCAGCGGATTGGTTGCATGTCATTGACCTTTGTAGACAACCTTAGTAGCCGCATGAATGAACAGTGTAGTATCAGAGTGGTTGTACGATTTCAGACAATAAGAGGTTCTATTCTGACATTTCGTACGAAGTCGTGCAAGGGTGGTTAAGACAAAAGTATTTTGTGCGGAGGACTTCATGATCAGCTTTCGTTGATTCAGAGCATTATCATTATCTATTCAGCGAATGATAAAGTTCAGCGATAGCTGAAGTCTTGTACTTGATACTTCACGTTGAGTGGACAAATCTAAGTCTTCGCTGATCCGCATCAGTTCATTAGAAGACTTGTCGCTGGTTCTTAAGCTTGATCTTCGACTTCAGCGTAGAACCTATGTTGACGTGAAACTTATCTTCAGGGATCATAAGTAAACAACTAACTTATCAGCGATCACCATAAGGACTGAACAGACTCAGAGCATTATGGTAAACAGTGTTCGCTGAATGTTTAATCTAAAGAGCGAGAGTTCCTATCAGCGGTACTGTAAGATCTTAGTACTTATCAGCGATAGTGAAACTCTAATACATATTGTTTACTTACAATTTTCACTAAGTATTCAAGAGAGGGTCATTATCAAATCACTGAGGGTTTGGATCAACAATCTCCCTCTATTTGATTATGACATAGCAACAGAGAAAATTGCTATTTAATGAAAACATAAGGATAAAAAGAACTCAAAAAATATTTTTCCCTTTTACTGTTTTCTGGGATCTTTTCTGTACTGATGGAGTAAAGTACTTTCACTGAAATCTTTCTTTAAAAACTTTTAATCAGGTTACAAAGAGAAACGGAAAGATTACAAGTACAAGCGAAATAAATTACAAGTACAGAAGAATAACTGATATAATAGAGAATTAGGTGATTCTATCAGCTTATAAAGGTTCTTCCTTGATGAGAAGTTCATCAAAGGTCAGAGATGTGGGAATCATCCAGTCAGGAACATTTACACCTTGTTTTCTTTTGTTCAGCGCTTCTTCGAAGATCAAAGGCTTCAGATGTCGTGCCTGAATATCATTCTTGAAATCACACCAGTAGATAAGATCTTTCAGTTGTTCGATGGGAGTGATGGGAAGTTCAGAGATACGTTGAAAACGTTTTCCTCCATCATAGTCAAAGAAGAATATCCCATAGGGTTCGCCTATGACTTTCCCAGGGACGAAAGTCTCACCTTTAGGAAGTGATGTATCAAGTCCGAAGAGATCAGGGTCAGGACCAAGGACTTCAGCACGGGAAAAACCAATACCAGTTTCGTTTCGTATGATAGGACCATCATTTGAAGATTTAGACTTCTTCTTCGCCGAGGCCTTTCTTTTCTGACTTTTGAGAGGAGGAGGAGGAGGAGGAATATCCACACAAGAGTAGACCATGTCGATCTGCTTGTTTGTCAGCTTTTCGAAATGTTCTTTGTACTTAGACTGAGAATTTTGTATGGCTAACCTGATCTCCAACCATTCAGAGAGACCGTACTTCGTGATTGCTTCAGCATAGAATTTTTTGTACTGGTTATCCTTTCTGAATATATCGATTTCAGCGATTGAAACTTTAATGGTTGATCTTCCAGAGATGAGTACCTTGATTATTTTGGAAGCTCTATGTCTGAAATGAACTTTTTCTTGACACCAGGCTAAGGTAGATTTTGACACTGTTCTCTTTTCTTCCACGATCTTCTTTGCATCTTCCCACAGCTGACGTTGAACTTCGATAGGAGCTCTTTTCAGCTTGGGGTCTTTCACTGATCATTGAGAAAGCTGGATGGCGTATTCTCTGTCCTTTTCTTCAGCTTCTTTTCTTTCAGCAAGTAGGCATTCAGCTCTGATGTGATCCGTGAATTCCTTTTTAGAGATTTTGAACTTTTTAGGAATAGAAGAAAGTTGATCACGTCTTAGAATGATTCGCTGATCCTCGAATGCCTTTATTATTTCTTCTCTTCTTCTCTGATCCTCTTCACTTAGCTTTTGAGGAGCCAAGGAAGGTCTGTTTGTATGAGCGAGCATCTGTTCTTCTGGTTCATCAGTCTCAGAGATCAAATCCAAGACTGGGATTATTGTTGGTGAAGTCGCAGTTGTGGAGACTTCAACGAAATCCTCAAATAGGGGAGAGGACTGGCTGAAACACATCGATTTTACGAGTAAGAACTTGGGTAGAATCAGAGAAAGGAAGTAGGTTTAAAGTGTATAGGCTTGTGGATAGTAGAACTGAAAGTGTATAGAGGAGGGATGGAGTAAGGAAGATTTAGTGTACCTGACAAACCGGCTTTTCAAGCAAGATCGCCAGATTGTCATCGTCTTCAGCGACGCCTTTTCCTTTGCCTTTCTCAGCTTCAGACGCTGAGGGCTTTGTTTTGGTCCGCTCCCCTGTGGATTCGTTTATTACAATCCCTTTAAGAGCTTTGATCCTCGGAGCAGGCTTGACGATAAAAGAGTCATCGTCATCTTCGTCATCATCATCATCATCATTCTTTGGAGAAGAGGATGGTTCATCATCAGCGATGTCGACGGCTTCATCGTCTTCTGCTTTGGATTCTTCAGCTTCTTCTTCGAGTTGCTCCCCCTCAGATACAGAGGTAAGCTTCTCGGTTCCCTCAGGGTTTTCAACTCCCTGAGGTCCAGCAGTAGTTTCTTCAACTGTCTTCTCACTCTCTTCAGCGAGGGTGAGGTCTTCAGTCTTCTCTTCCACGACAGATTCATCGTGGAGAAGGTCTTCAGTCTTCTTCTCCCCACCCCTTCTTCATGATGAATGGGGGAGGAATGTGTTGACTCAACAGCTATTTTGGGTTCCCTGTCTTCTCGGCCAGGGATCCCAACATAAACTCCAATCTCTGCTACTCTGTCTTCTAAGCCAGTAATAGCAGGACTGATCTTCAAGAGCACATCACGATCAGCTTTAGTGAATTGCTCAGGTGCAGGGTCAGGAGCAAGAGTGTTCGCTTTGTTCAGTAGCTGCTCCATCATTGTTTTCATCGAACCAACGTCGGTCTTTACAGAGCCTAAGTCAGTCTTTACAGTAGACATATCTCCCTCGAGTCGTCCAACCGATGTCTTCAGCGTTGTGACCTCGCTGGACATGTATGAAACTGAAGTTTTGAGAGAGGTGTAGTCTGTGTAGATGTCAGCGAGCACCTTGGCGAAGTCGCTGAGGCTTTTATCAACCTGCTTCAAATCATCTGTGGAGGCTTTCTTCTCCACCACCGTTGTCAACTTGTTCAGATTCTCTCCAGCGTTTGTTACAGCTGTAGAGTTATCAGAAAGAGTAGTGGTGAGACCTGTCAGTTTTGTCTCCACGGCTTTCAGAGAGGCGTTGATGTCTCCCAAATTAGGACCTGTAACAGATAAGTACTTGTGAACAAAGGAAATCTCAGAAGTTTGGGGTTTAGTTACAGTGTATATGGGTTGTTGTGTACCTACAGGAGGATTGATGAACTCGTCAAAATCACGGTGTCCTGAAAAATGTTCCATGTCGTCTTCAAGAGTGCGCATGGTTTGTTCTGCAGGTCCTGTCTTCATCATTCCTGGAGTATCAGCTTTAGTTTCCGTAGGAATGACGGCAACTCCAGTGATAACTGGAGGAGAGACCAATGGAGTAGAGAGAGAAGCAGAGGTTGAGATTTTGGGTTGGGTGAGAAGTTCAGCGTTGGATCCGCTGAGAATCACTTCTCTAGTCTTTTGAGAGACTGGAGGAGGTTGGGTAGTTTCCAAGTTAGTAACTTCAGCGTTTAGAGACGCTGAAGCTGGGATATAATGGGTAGCTTGTTCAGGTGTGGCAGAGCGTACCACTGAACGTTCCTTCAGCTCTGTAGAATGAGCTGAGGAGTCTTCAGCAAGAGATTGCCGGGGTTGCTCCTTGGTTATCTTAGTCTTTTTAGAACTAAGTTGGGTAGTTGATTGTTTCCTTTTCTTTGAAGGAGAGGATTTTGTGACCTGGGTATCAGCGAGGGGTATTGTCGCTGAAGTAGCCACATAAATAGAAGAATTAGGGTTGAGAAGAGTTAATAGGGTAGAAAGACGTACCTCATTTTCCACCGGTTTGAAGTCAAGTACCTTAGGGCCAACCTGAGAGAGTTTCAGGTCACCCTCTTGCTGGTAGCTATCCTTCAGGCCATGTTGGAAGATGGCGCTGATGAATATTGGGTATGGAACCCATGGAGGTCTGTCAGCGGCAGAGTCTACTTTTTGCAGCAAGTCATCATAGATTAATGATGCCCAGTCAATGTGTAGACCTTTCAGCAGAACGTATCCCATTGCTTGCTGAGGTTGAGCGGCTTGGTCAGAGGAGCCGGTCTTTGCAGTCATGCAGCTGATTAAGTGAGCGAAGATGAAGTTCATCTCGCTGGGAATTTTCGACTTCTTTATCAGCGTCAGCTTCTTCTCAGGCTTCTTGTCTCTTCCAGTTTCCCATACGTAGCCCATTGCATCGAAGAATGCAATGATGGCTTCTTTGTCAGCGAGTCTTTTATGGTCAGGGAAAGGAACAAAAGGTTTTTCTTTTGTAGCGTTGGGAAGGCTGAGGGCTTTCCGAATGATGGCAGGTGTGATCTTTATTGTGCCATACTCAGTGTCGCTGAGGATACAATCAATTGTTTTGGAGGGATCTTTGGCGGATGGTAGCTGAGAGTGTCTGGCAGAGTACCAGAACTGGGATAGTAATAGCTGATTTGCAGGAGGGTGATGGTCAGGGCTGTTGAGATACAACAATTTTTCAGGAATTTCACAGCATCATTTAGATGTGTGACTTGCTTTCGAGGAGGAAACTCGAGAAGCGCATACAGGTTGTTTGTCTTGGTCCAATCTAGTTCTTCCAGAGAGAACTTGACTTGAGGAGCCTTGATTATTTCCACTTCCTCAGTATCAACGACAATTTTCTCAACGGTAGCAGGAATGTCAGAAGATGCCATTTCTCTGTATTATCAATTCAACCAAAGATGTTAACAAATAAGAATTATCTTAATGTGGAAAGAATTTCCAATAAGATGGTTCGAATTTTGTCCATTTCATTCAGACGAAAATGTCTTAATGAAGATTAGGGTTTTTCAGTTTTAACAACGAAATGTAAAACCCATTTAGTCTTGTTTTCCACTTTCTTATGAAGATTTGAGATTCTGGAAACGAATGAAGAACAAGTTTAAGATTTTTGCATTCAAACTTGAAGAACAACCATGAAATGGTTGTGTTCATGAAACCATGAAAGAAATGATTTCATTTTTAAGAAGTTCTTTTGTTTGATCTTGTTAAAACAATGAGAAGATCAGAAACAGGTTATACGCATTTGATAAAAAATAAGAACATATTAACCTTGATGTTTGATGAAGAAGGTGATGAACAGTTCTTGAAGTTTTTGAGAGCACAAATGCAACAGTGAAATCTTTCTTGCGGAGGAAGATTGTTCGCGTAAAAGGAAAATATAAACCAAGAGTTTGTTTATATAGAGAGATTAGAGAGAGAAAATCTTGAGCGGGAAAAGATTTTCATCATGACACGGACACGTGTTTGCATTTGATTGGGAGTTTGAACGAGACGTGCAAACGTGTGTCAGAAAGAAGAATGTGTCGGGGTTTATCCGTTGCAATGACATCACAACTGTCCTTTCATATTCTTTTAGGATGTCTCTGAGATTTTGAAAGCTCAGGGACTCTTTTACAAACAAGAAGCACTGAATGGAAATATCAGTGATGGTTTTAGAAATTTCAGAATATCACTGATTAAGGAAAAGATACAGCGATGAAATTTGTTTTGAAATCTTGCATTTACATGCAATTGTCAGAGGGAGAGAAAACATACCTTGATATCAGCTAATCAAGTTTATTCAGAGAGAAGATGTTGGAATAGGTTATACAAGTTGATTTTATCCATAGAACTATACAAGATGTATAATGGTATCGCTGATCTAATGTGAACCGCTGAAGATTTTACCCTTCAAAGTTCAGCATTCCAAGCTCGCTGATGAGAAAGTTGAGTCTTGTCTCATCAAGAGGTTTGGTGAACAAATCAGCTAACTGATAATCAGTTGGGATAAAATGAAGTTCTATATCACCATTCATCACATGATCTCTGATAAAATGATATCTGATTTCGATGTGTTTGGTCTTTGAATGTAGCACTGGATTATTTGCTATAGCGATGGCACTTGTGCTGTCGCGATAGATTGGAATTTTGGAGAGCTGAAGATAATAATCTAGTAGCTGATTTCTCATCCACAAGACCTGAGAACAACAGCTTCCAGCGAATACATATTCAGCTTCAGCTGTGGAAGCGGACACTGAATTTTGCTTTTTACTTGTCCAACTTACCAGCTTTCCACCCAGGAGCTGACATCCTCCTGTGGTGCTTTTCCTACACAATTTGCAACCCGCAAAATCACTATCTGAATAGGCGGTTAAATCGAATCCTGAGTCTTTGGGATACCAAAGGCCTAGGTTAGCTGTACCCCTAAGGTATCGAAAAATTCGCTTTACAGCGGTCATATGAGATAGCATAGGTTCAGCTTGATATCGTGCACACAAACATGTTGCATACATAATATCGGGTCGACTAGCTGTAAGATACAAGAGAGAGCCGATCATCCCACGGTACAGCGTGACATCTACAGGTATTCCCTTTGAATCCTTGTCAAGTGTCAGCGGTGGTGCCATAGGGGTTTTCATAGCTGAACTATGAGTTAAGTCAAATTTATTCAGCATATCTTTAACATATTTTCCCTGATTAATAAAAGTTCCTTTTTCAGTTTGCTTAATCTGAAGACCAAGGAAATATGTTAGTTCACCCATCATGCTCATTTTATACTCATCTTTCATTCTATCAGCGAAACGAGTACAAAGATCAGGGTTAGTAGAGCCGAATATAATGTCATCAACATATATTTGAACTAGAATGATATGACCTTTCACTTTTCTAAAAAATAGAGTTTTGTCAATCTTACCCCGCTCAAATTGTTCAATACAGAGATAAGTAGAAAGAGTGTCATATCATGCACGAGGAGCTTGCTTCAAGCCATAAAGTGCCTTATCCAGTTTATAAACATAACCTGGACGCTTAGGATCTGAGAATCCTGGAGGTTGTTCCACATAGACTTCTTCATTCAGCTTTCCATTTAGAAATGTTGACTTAACATCCATTTGATGTACTTTGAAGTTTTTGTGTACAGCATATGCTAAGAATAGACGAATAGATTCTAGTCTTGCTACTGGAGCAAATGTTTCGTCATAATCTATGCCTTCCTCTTGTCTGTATCCCTGAGCAACAAGACGAGCTTTGTTGCGGGTTACAGTACCATGTTCGTCCAACTTGTTTCGATAGACCCATTTAGTGCCTATCACCATTTTGTCAGTTGGTCTTCGAACAAGTTTCCAAACTTTGTTTCTTTCGAATTCAGTCAGCTCTTCTTGCATGGCGCTGACCCAGTTTGGATCTTTGAGGGCATCATCTATTTTCTTTGGTTCAGTTAGAGAAATAAAGTTAACAAATAAACAAATGTTACCTGCATTTCGTCGAGTCTGAACACCAGCGTTTGGATCACCAAGAATTTGATCAATTGGGTGATTTACAGTCCATCGCTAAGCCGGAGCATAAGTCGCTGACTCATCCTGAACTGGAGGAGCTGAAGAAAAGGCTTCAGCTACTTCTAGAGTATCAGCTAAGAGAGGAATGCTTGCATTTGTCATTTCATTCACTGATTGCTGAGAAATAGATGGAATGTCTGAGACATTTGGTTCAGCGGCAGGTATAGTGTTTATAGGAACAACTGAGACCCATGATGTTTCAGCTTCACTATTCTGCATGTTTGGAATGATAGTAGGACTATCATCTTCTACTGTATGAGTATGAGGAGTGGGAACATCTTCTGAATCACCAAGATGAGAAAACATCCATTGATTCAGTTCTTCAGTATCAGCGGACGGTTTAGAGTTCGCTGAACGGGATTCGTCAAACGTGACATGAATAGTTTCTTCTACAGTTTGTCTTCTACGATTGAAGACTCTGATGGCTTTGGAAACTGAGGAGTATTCAAGAAAGATTCCATCATCAGCCTTAGGATCAAACTTTCCAAGGGCATCTCTGTTGTTCAGTATGAAACACTGACATCCAAAGATGTGAAGAAAGCTGATTAAAGGGTTTCTCCCATGAAAGAGTTCATAGGATGTCTTTTTGAATCTTTTAACTATCAGCGACCTGTTTTGCGTAAAACAAGCAGTGTTGACAGCTTCTGCCCAAAACTGAGTAGGCAGGTGAGAATCGCTGAGCATTGAGCGTGCAACTTCAATTATTGTTCTATTTCTTCTTTCAGTGACTCCATTTTGTTGCGGTGTTCTTACTGAAGAAAAGTTGTGAGAAATACCCTTACTCTAAAAGAAGGAATCAAGAGAACTGTTTTTGAATTCAGTCCCATGATCACTCCTTATTGAGCGAACGGTCAGATTGTTCAGGGTTTCCATCTTCCGAACAAAGGTGATGAGTTCTTCAGGGGTGTCACTCTTGGAACGGAGAAACATTACCCATGTAAAGCGAGAGAATTCATCAACTATGACCAGCGTATATTTCTTTCCAGCGATGGATTGTTTGTTAACAGGGCCAAACAAATCCATATGGAGTAGTTGTAGAGGAGATGACACTGAGGAGACTTGCTTTGACTTAAAGCTTGCTTTGGTATGATTTCCTTTCTCACACGCTGAACATAAGGACTCTTTGGCGTATGAGTGTTGAGGTAGACCAGTGACTAACTCTTTTGAAGAAAGAGTATTCAGTGTCTTGAAATTCAGATGAGAGAGCCTCTTATGCCATAGCCAGTTGACATCAGATGAGGCTTTTGAGAAGAAACAGGAGTTCTCAGTGGTTGTTGAGTCCATGTTTATTACATAAACATTTTCCAAACGATAACCGCTGAGAGTTATCTTCTCCTTTTTGTCAGTGACAAAGCAGGATTCCTTAGTGAAAATCACTTTGTTATCCTTGTCGCAAAGCTGACTGATGCTTAGAAGATTATGCTTCAGCCGTTCAACATATGCGACTCTTCTGAAGGAGGTTGTACCATTTGAAAGTACACCATACCCTCGGGTATGTCCTTTTCCATTTCCACCGAAAGTCACAGAGGGACCCTTCTCTTCCTTGTATTCAGCGAGCAGGCTTTTCTTTCCAGTCATGTGTCTAGAGCATCCGCTATCGAGATACCAGATACCCTTCTTAACCTGCATTACAAAGGAAGATTAGTTTTTCTTGGGTACCCACTTAACCATGTATACACATTTGTCAGTGGAAGTAGTTGGAATGGAAGGTTCAGCAGTCTTCGCAGCATTTGAAGATTCAGCTTTGTCATTCTTCACTTTGGTTAATTTCTTAACCTCAGTGGCAACATTCACCTTGACCTGAATTTCACTAGGGTTGTTCTTCTTTGCCTTGGGGGAATCTTCACCTTAGCTATCTTTTCAGCTTTGGTGGTTGTGGGGCACTTACTAGCAATATGATCAGTGAGTCCACAGTGATAACATTTCCTATAACTAAAAGTAGTTCTAGGACCATTTGAATGCTGAGTTTTTAATTTTGAATTAGAGGTACCAGCACCAAGTAAACTATTGGCTCTAGAGATGGGAGGAACATTCAGTTCTTCAGATTTCTTGCCAAGGACATCCACTCTGAGTCTAGGAGTAGATCGCTGAATAGATCCAGAGATCTGATTCCTTGATCCAGAGGGGTAGGTCACTGACGCTTTAGAAGCATTCAGCCTAGGTACTAAGGTACCCTTCTGAGGATTTTGGTAAATAACAATTCCTTTACCTTTATCTTTAAAGACAGAGGTAGGTTTTGGATAAACCATTTTCTCTTTACCTTTCGAGGTAGGAGTTTCCTCAGGGATTGGTGTATGGGACGAGGAGCACTGAGAAGATGAAGTATCAGCGACTGAGGATACGGACGTTCCAAATTTAAGCATTGAACGCTCAGTGGTTGGTTTTGGAGTTTCATTTTTGTAACCTAGACCACGTTTATCACTCAGGGGAATCTGAGACTTAATTATCTCAGTGATCTTTGTTGAAGAATTACACCATCCTTCAACAGTAGCTTTTTCAGCTTTTAATGCAGCGATAGCTTCTGCTCGTTCGATTTTAACTAACTGATTTAAATATACTTGATCTTTAAGATCTTCTTCAATTTTAGAAAGCTTTTCTATTTGAAGGTGACAGTTTTTAACCTGTTCAGCGAGATCAAGGTTTTGGTTTTCAACCACAGTTTTGCCGTTCATGGCTTCGTATAAACTTCTAGTCAAGAGATCGATCTTACGGAGACTTTCAGCTTCATCAATATTTGCAATATTGGTAAAGAAAGAAGGTGATACCTGAATTGCAGAGGTTGAAGTGGAGGGAATGTCTGAACTTTCTCCCTCTTCTTCAATCTTGGCCATAAGACAGAGATTGGCTTCATCATCTTCAGAGTCAGATGATGATGCTTCTTCATCAGAAGCGGCCCAATCATAGTTACCCATCAGGCCTTTGCTCTTCTTCTTAAAGCTTTTCAGCTTCGCATATTTTTCTTTCAGCTTTGAGTATTTGTCATCTTTATTCCTTGGAACAAAGGATTTCTTTGTAAAAACTGAGGGTCTAGAAACTTTCTTTGACCTGCACTCGTTAGCGAAATGTCCTGTCTTTTCGCAGTTAAAACAAGTAGCAGTAGCCTTATCAACAAAAGCTGATGATCTAGGCTTATCAGTTATGAAAAGAGGTTTGTTCTTTCTAAACATTTTCTTTTTGGCGAATCTCCTGAACTTTTTTGTTAGGAGAGCCAAAGATTCATCATCATCTGAAGAATCAGAATCTGATGACCTTTTAGAGTTACTTTCTAACTCAGTGATAGTGACCGAGGGTCGATGAGTAGAAGATTCCTCTGAGATTAAAGCAACAGGGGTGCTTTTGGAATCTTTTACAAGGTTCTTCTTAAGATGGCTCGATTGCTCATGATTCAGCAACGTTCCATATAAGGTTGAAAGGGTCATTGATTTTAGATCCTTTGATAGCTTGAGACACATAGAATAATTGTCCCAGCTTTCAGGTAAACATTCTAGAAACTTTGTCAGCACTTCAAAGTTAGAATATTCCTTACCAACAGTTTTCAGATCTATAATTAAACAGTTGAAACATTGGTGAACTTCAGAGAGAGTTTAATTCTTACCAGAAATGAAGCTTTCGTATTGTCTTACCAGGTTGATCTTTCTTGAGTCCTGGACTTCAGCCGTTCCTTCACACTGAACACATACTGTGTCCCACATGGCTTTTGATGTTTTCAGATTCATGACGGAATGGTAGACTTCGTCAAGAAGAGCCATGGATAGTATGGATCTGGGTTTTGTATCTATACCCACTTTCTTCTTATCTTCGTCGGTCCACATGTGTATTTCTTTAGGAATCAGCCTTTCTGGAATAGCAGGTCTATTTCTAGCGGCTGGAACTGCAACATCAATTGTTACAGGGATGAATGGGCCGTTTTCGAGATAGTAAGGCATAGTAGGGTCTACACCTTCTAAGAAGAGAGTCATCCTATTTTTCCATAAGTTGAAGTTATCTCTGGAAAATCTAGGGGGTTTAGCAAGAGAACCATTGTCTATATAATTTGTGTTTGTGTTGGTGGCAATTTTCAGAAAATAGCAAGGAAGAGAAAAATCTTAGATTAGATCTTGTTTATGAGATTAAACAAATCTGCTCTGATACCACTTGTTGGTCCCGAAGGGTTATACAAGTTTGTAGAAGGGGGGGTTGAATACAAACACACAGATTTTACTTTTCTAAATTGTTTATTGATAAATCATTAACAATTTACAGCTTGTTGCGGAAACAAGATTAAGGATAAACCTAAATCTAAACAAGTTGGAACACCAAGGTTTTCTTGCACTAAGAGAGATAAGGAAATTACTAATAATAACCTATCTTGAGATTAGAGAATGAACTTGTCCAGAGTTAGCAAGTTACTTCAAATGAAGTGAGTTCATCTCTTTATATACTGCATGCATTTAATGCAAGTCAGTATACACTTTACACGTGTCATCAGCGGATTGGTTGCATGTCATTGACCTTTGTAGACAACCTTAGTAGCCGCATGAATAAACAGTGTAGTATCAGAGTGGTTGTACGATTTCAGACAATAGGAGGTTCTATTCTGACATTTCGTACGGAGTCGTGCAAGGGTGGTTAAGACAAAAGTATTTTGTACGGAGGACTTCATGATCAGCTTTCGTTGATTCAGAGCATTATCATTATCTATTCAGCGAATGATAAAGTTCAGCGATAGCTGAATTCTTGTACTTGATACTTCACGTTGAGTGGACAAATCTGAGTCTTCGCTGATCCGCATCAGTTCATTAGAAGACTTGTCGCTGGTTCTTAAGCTTGATCTTCGACTTCAGCGTAGAACCTATGTTGACGTGAAACTTATCTTCAGGGATCATAAGTAAACAACTAACTTATCAGCGATCACCATAAGGACTGAACAGACTCAGAGCATTATGGTGAACAGTGTTCGCTGAATGTTTAATCTAAAGAGCGAGAGTTCCTATCAGCGGTACTGTAAGATCTTAGTACTTATCAGCGATAGTGAAACTCTAATACATATTGTTTACTTACAATTTTCACTAAGTATTCAAGAGAGGGTCATTATCAAATCACTGAGGATTTGGATCTACAGCTTCGTCGAGAGATTTCTTTCTTTAGTTGTTAAGCTCCACAATCAACCTCAAGTTGTACTTTTGTGCGATTTTTGGCATTAACAGGTATATGGTCACGCGACGAGGAATCGAAGGCAACCCAGACCAGATCAAATCCATTGTCGAGATCAAATCTCCAAGAAATTTCAAAGAGGTTCAAAGGCTCACTGGTCGGGTGGCAGCTCTGAACAGGTTTATCTCTCGATCCTCAGATAGATGTCATTTATTCTATAACGTCCTCAGGAAAAATAGAGGCTTCGATTGGACCGACGATCATGAGCAAGCACTACAAAAACTCAAGGAGTACATGACGTCGCCTCCTTTGCTATCAAAACCTCACGATCATGAGGTCTTGCAGCTATATTTGGTTGTTAGTCCTAATGCAGTAAGTGCCATCCTGACACGAGAAGATGAAAAACAGCAACTGCCGATCTACTATGTAAATAAATCTCTCTTGGACGCATAAACCAAGTATTCCTCAATGGAAAAATTGCTCTTATCGCTAGTCACAGCTGCTAAAAAATTACGACACTATTTTGAATCGCATCCTATTACTGTCGTAACTAACTTTCCTCTTAAGTCTGTCTTGAGGAAACCTGAGTTGACAGGTCGTTTGGCAAAATGGAGCATATATCTCAGCAGTTACAACATCAATTTCAAGCCCAGGACCGCGATCAAATCGCAAGCTTTGGCAGACTTCATTGCTGATTTCAGCCCTGAGCTGTCAAAAGAAGCAGAGCTCGAAGTGTCAACTGTGGCAACTCACGACGACGTGCCTTGGACTCTACATGTAGACGGGTCATCCAACACTAGAGGTTCAGGACTAGGCGTCGTCTTAAAGTCGCCACAGGGGGGCAAGATGGTGTATTTAGTCCGATGCGACTTCAAAACCACCAACAATGAAGCTGAGTACGAAGCCTTGATCGTGGGAATGAATACGGCCCACGACTCGGGGGCAACCGCACTGCATGTCAGAAGCGATTCTCTCCTGGTCGTGAACTAGATGAATGGAGAATTCGCGGCTAAAGATTTCAAAGATGACAGCGTACCTAAAGGTAGCAAAAGAAAAATCCGAAAAATTCAAGTCATTTTCCATCGAACAGATTCCAAGAGACCAAAACACCCAAGCCGACGCTTTAGCAAACCTTGGGTCTGCTCTGGTCGAACCAATATTCAACAGCATTCCTATGATCCATCTGGCGACGTCGTCCATCGAAAATAACGATGTCCTCCAGATCGAAGACCAAGAAGATGATTGGTCGTGCGACATCCGAAATTTCCTTGTGCACGACCAACTCCCAGAAGACAAGATGGAAGCTCAAAAGATCAGATTCAAAGCATCCAGGTATGTCGTGATCGAAGATAGACTCTATCGACGATCATCGACGGGCTTAAATCTAAAATGCGTCATCAGCAAAAGTCAAGTTCAGAAGATCCTTCAAGAGATGCACGATGGAGAGTGTGGCAATCACTCAGGAGGTCGCAGTTTGGCTAATCGTATCTCCCAACAAGGCTATTTTTGGCCGACACTGCGACAAGACGCTGTCAGGTATGTCCAGAACTGTGATCCCTGTCAACGACATTTAGGTACGTCCCATAAACCTTCTGAACCTTTACACTCGACACTTATCCCATGGCCCTTCATGAGGTGGGGAATGGATATTGTCGGCAAGCTACCACCTGCCCCTGGCAAAAGGTATTTCTTCTGGTACTTACGGATTATTTTTATAAGTGGGTAGAAGCAGCTGCCTTTTCCTAAGTACGGGACAAGGAAGTCGTCTCTTTTATCCAGACTAACATCATATGCAGGTTTGGGATTCCATCTGAAATTGTCTGCGACAATGGATCCCAGTTCATAAGCAACAGGACTAGACAGTTCTGCGAAGACCGCAACATCAAGCTGACGACCTCGACACCTAGGTATCCCCAGGCAAATGGGCTTGCTGAGTCGAGCAATAAGACCATTATCGCTTCGATCAAGAAAAGGTTAAAAGCTGCCAAAGGAAAGTGGGTCGACGAACTTCCTTCGGTCCTGTGGGCAAATCGCACGACACCACGCACGTCCACGAGACAAACCCCTTTCTCTCTAGTCTATGGTTGCAAAGCAGTCTTGCCGGTCGAGGTCCAGCTCCCAACCTTGAGGCATACTTCCATCGACCATAACCTGGTTGATTTGAGTTATGACCTCGATGCCCTTGAAGAGCTTAGAGAAGCAGCATTGATCAGAATGGCGTCGTAGAAGCAAGCGGTCGAGCGACATTTCAATAAGAATGTCAAAGTTAAAGTCTTTCAAGAAGGCGACTACGTCCTCTATCGAGTGTTCCAAAGCACTCAGGAGCTCAATGCAGGTAAGCTTTCCACCAAGTGGGAAGGTCCTTATCGTATCTCCGAAGTCATGGGTAAAGGTGCCTATCGGCTCCAAACCCTCGACAATCAAGATGTCCCACGTAGCTGGAATGCAACACATCTAAAAGGTATTTCTTCTAAACCCTTTTTTCTCATACGGTTTTTATTCATCACGATGATTACTGACTTAAGCATCGGAGGGTCGTTGGTTAGCCAACGATCAACCTCTGACATTGTTTTATCGCAGGATCGCACGACACAAGTTACTAAGTCTATCGTACGACTTTAGTTCACTCTCGCAGGATCGCACGACATGAGAATCATGTGTACTATATGACTTGACTACCTTACCATAGGGACGCATGGTTCAGGTTCATCGCACGATTTAATTGTGCGATCGTAAGGTCTAACGACCCCTCGATCTACGTTTTTAACTTAAAAGAATTTCATGTTCTGAATGAATGCTCTGATCGCATGTATTTACGTTTGCCTATACGATTTAAAAATATAAAAGTGTTATGACTTGTGTTCTAATCGTTGCGTTATGATGGATGCCTAAGTCGCATGTCTTCTTGTTTATTTTTATACGATGTATTTCGCAGTTGATATTCACAAAGTGTAATGCACAAATTCAAAAGAAATGTAAATTTCATACATCAAACGATCAGGTACATCCAAATGGCTCGTCCACCAACGGTCAAGCGATTAAAAATAAAAAACTAGAGTTTTCTAAGTCTGAGGAGGATCGTCAGTCGCATCCTTGCCCGAGGCTTCGCCCTTGGAACCCTCTTCGATCACCTCCTCCTCGACCTCCTTCTCGTCATCCGAGTCGAGGTCTCTTGCATATTCGACTTCCCTCAGGTAGAAGGCAAGCTCCTCCGACGCCGAGGCAAGGGGATTCTTCCCCGACAGATGTCGCCTCATGATCGCCGCCCGCGCGGTCAGTCGAGCAAGAGCGAAGACGGACGTCGCTTCGTCCTTGAGCTCCTTCACCTCCTTTTCCAGCTCCGCCACCCTAGACTTGGAATCCTCAGCTTCTTTTTCATTCGCAGCCAAGGATTCCTTAGTCCTGTCTAGCTCCTCCCTTTGGTCGGCGATCATGGACAGGGACTGCTTCAAGGGGTGGTTCGCATCATCCTTCGCGCGTCCGACGGCCTTCAATTCGTTCAAGGCATCGTCGAGACGTATGGACATAGCCTCGGCATGCTCCAGAGCCGACTTTTCCTTGTCCAGAGCCGCGTTCTCTCTTACGAGATCAGAGGACATCAGACCTTCTATCTTCGTCGTTTCGGCATGCAGAGCCAAAGAGGACTGGAACGCCTGTAAACATAAAAAAGCATGTTAGTAAACAATCGACAGAGTTAACAACAACAAAGTAAAACATAAAGTTCTGAAAGAGAAACTTACCAGGAATGCCAGACCGGCAACATGTGATCCCGTCTCCTCGACGGAGACCCCTCAGAAACGCTCCTTGAAAGACGGGAGCTGATATTTCCCCAGATGAGGAAACAGCGTCGTCCCGTCTAGGACATTATCCGCCATGAAGTTTGACGGAAATGTAAAGTTGACCGTCATAACCTCAGCCTCTTCCGTCATATGCCCTTTTCCCTTGTTGGCCGATGAAGGGGTCGACGTGGTAGACGGCGACTCCGTTGTTTTCGCCGGAGGCTCAGAAGACGTCTTCGGTGATGCGACTGATACCTTCACCCTCTCAGGCGTGACGACTCTCGATGAGTCGTCGGTCTTCGAAGATGGTTCCCTCGGGAGTGTCATCCTCGGTTTCTTCAGGACACCCGACCCGGTGGTCGAGGTCACTCTCCTCTTTTCTCTGCCCTTAGGAGCAAGCTCAACTTAAGCTTCTCTCTTGGCAGCTGCAGACGACACCTTGGCCTGCGATTCTCCTGAAAAATAAGAAAGGAAAAGCAATTACACGACAGACATAAACGAAAAGTCTGAAGTCGAGCAGAAAAGAAAAGAAGAGATAAAGTACACTCACCAGCCATCGTTCCTTCCACTTCTTCTTCTTCTTCTCTCGATTCCTCTTTCTCTTCTTCCTCCTCTGTCTTCTCTTCCTCCTCTTCCTCTCGTCTCTCTTGACGATTTTCACCCAAGAAAACCAAATCGTCGTCCTCGTCTATCAGATGTCGTGTGACGAACTATCGATCGTCGGTATTGATCTCCAGAAACTTCTCGATCTTAGCCTTAGAGTCGTCGTTGGGCTTCACCTTTTCGAAGTTGATGTCTGAAGGAACATAAGGAAAAAGATTAGTTGAGAAACAAAGCAATAAAAGTAATAAAAAACGCTCGACCAAAGCTAGAAACTCACCCACCATGTTCCAGCCAGACCTAATCCAGTCGCTGTCGGGATCCAGCGTCGCTACCCACACGAATGCGTACCTGGTCTTCCATTTACGGTCATTGACCGCGGTTTTCAGAACCAAGGTACGACCACCCTTGTGTTTCGAGAACAAGCTGTAGCGACGATACGTATCCATCTTGACCTGGTAAGCAATCAAGACATCGTTCACGTTCATCGGCGACCCCCAATTCAGGGTAAGTCGCTCGATGACCTGGATAACACGCCAAAACTGGGGCATTAACTGCCCCGGCGACAGGTCAAACTCGCACATAAACGCCTTGGCTAGAGGCGAATATGGCCACTGGAATCCTATCTTAAATGGGTATTCGTATATCACGACATACCCCTCAGGACACATCTCCGGTCGAATCGGACCGGCCTTGCTCACTGTAATCCCCGCAGGGATTTTTTCTAAACTCCTAAGGTCGTCGAGATCATCTTGATCTCGAATGGTACTTCTGGGTTCGGTCGACATCGCTAAACCTGTTAACCAAATTTGTATATCTGAAAAACCCCAGATATCCCAGTTTTTCCTAGGTTTCCTAGCAACTGACTTACGACGCATACAAAGGGGTGAGAGTCGTACCTTATATAGGCGCTCTAAACCTCGAAATGCCTAATCGGTTCGAAGATTTTGCAGGTTTTGAAGTTAAGCGCTGAAGAATGGCAAGGAATTGAGAAGAAATCTCACTCTAAAACTCTCTGAAAGCGTAAAATGGAAAAGATCCACCGTGGGTCTCTATTTATGTAAACGATCGTGTCAGGTCGAGTCACTCGATGATCGACACGTGCCCATGTCTCCTCGAATGCACGAACGGATCGTCGACACCTGGCATTTACAGCTGTTAGGCATTATCGCACGTCAGCGTGACGTCACGATCTTATCGCCTTCTCAACTTCCACAGTTCAAATCGAACCGATTCAGTTCCCAAACCATTGACTTTCGACACGTGTCATGACCCTAGACGTCCGACTGACAAAAATTTAAAAATTTGAAATTTGAATTTGCCACTCTATTTTTAAATTTTGGGGGCAAACTGTTTGGGTAAAATTTCACCAGTCTCGACCACGACCAAAAAAGGGAAAACATTCATTACACTTTTCCATAATAAGATAAAATCAAAAGCACTTTATTGTCTGACCAAAGTTGAAATCGAAAGTTACTCACGACACTCGACCGTCGTAAGGAACCTTACGACCTCGACCGACTAACATATGACATTTCTGTTATGTTTTCACTGTTTAATGCAGGGTCAATGCCATTAATGACCAACGGCTATAACCGACCAAGATCATCATGAGCATTAACCTCAGCGGCGGTTATGACCGTTACCTGCAGCTTTTAAGGAATCATTCAAGACATTCGAAAGCTATATAAACAAAGGCTCACACCTCGTTTGCGCACAACTGAATTCCCAAGAACACTCAGAGCGAAATACTTGAAGCAAAACTCTTTCTCTCTCTCTCTCTCTCTCTCTCTCTCTCTCTCTCTCTCAGCATACGACGCACGACGCATAGCATTTCTACACGACACACTTGTTTTTACATTCGATACACTTGTTTACTTTACATTTAAAGTCTTTCTTTCATTTGTATTGTAATCATTATACTCTCGACGTCTGAAACATAAGAACATCGCCTCTGTTT
The DNA here is from genome assembly GCA_033807775.1 of Saussurea involucrata. Lineage (NCBI taxonomy): Eukaryota > Viridiplantae > Streptophyta > Magnoliopsida > Asterales > Asteraceae > Saussurea > Saussurea involucrata. The sequence continues at coordinate 264,018,574 of CM066321.1, forward strand.
GGCGACCATAGTGCAGCGACGACCCTCCTAGTCGTCCGTGGGTTTTTTCCTCGTTGAGGTTTTTCCCGCGTCACCAAAATCCCTTGCGTCTTATTTACATTTTTGTCCTTGTCGCATTGCTTTGTCGAACGATTCCTTTCTTTAGTTGTTAAGCTCCACAATCAACCTTAAGTTATCCTTCTGGACGATTTTTGGCATTAACAACGTCCATAGTACATTGACGACTTCTATTATCGTCCGCGGTTTTTACCCTTGACGGGGTTTTCCACGTCACCAAAATCTTTTCTCATTTACATTTTTTTCGTTATTTTTTCTTGTTTATTTTGATGGTTCACTCTGTAGTTGATAAGGTTCGAAACCAAACGTTAGATCGTATTTTTTGAGCGATATTTGGCAAGATAGTTTAGTGCATTTTTTGCATTAACACATATGACTCACAAAGTTTCGATGGAAGATACACGTGAGCGCCCTTAATTGCCTGCGAGTAAAACCTCCAAACAATGTCAGAAGATGCATTCATGCATGGAACGTCACCCTAAACATCTTGGTCCATGCCAAACTAGCATTATACCCGTTCGTTGGTTGGGTACACGACATGACTTTAATCTATGCATCAATAAGCTCAATTGTTACTGGTTTACCATCCCTTGTTGAAGTAATATGTCAAATCAAAGGAAATGTTGGACAAACATGAATAATGATGCATATTAGTCCCCCACCACAACATAAAAAGGGTTAAGAACTTGGTTGCAAATACACCAGTATTGATAGTCAATATTTCAAGGATTTATAAGAATCATTTGGGCCAATTTCTCAATTTCATTGTTGAATTCAGGCATCAACTAATCTAATACTTCTACAAACATCATATGTGGGACAATGAGAATCCTCGTCATATACCACAAGACAAGGAATACAATCTAAGTTACGTGAACATGTCATTTCACATGGATAAAGAAGATACCAAGAACATACCTGCTCATTATGAAACCTTCGAAAATATCATAGATCAAAACCACGAGACTGGAAAGAAGTAGAACAAGTCGCCATATATATATATATATATATATATATATATATATATATATATATATATATATATATATCGATTCCACAAGTCTCTTATCCCAAATATCCTATTGAATCTGCTTCCATAACCCATTCGAAAACAATTAGGGCTCCAATCGGTCCATACAAAATCCAAGATTATGTCTCTCCATCTCGTAATTCTGATATGGTACCTACTGCCATTGAAAATTGGCCATCGAATTTTGAGTGGTATGCCAGTTATCAATGGCCCTCTGTCCAATCTTGACAATCCAACCAATAAACCCCAAAACCACTAAACAAGGAACAAATTCTAAGTTGCAGGCCTCATGAAGCCAAAACCAAGAACAACTCATCTGAAGAAGGCAATGGTGTTGAACTTGAAAGCCAATTTGGTCATAAGCCATTAGCAATTTGGCATAATATAAAATATAGGTTGTAGTTGGAACAATTTTTGATACCAAACCACTTTAGAGCTAACGGACTGTTGAAAACAATCATTGAGCACACAAATTGTTGAGTGAACCAACCTTGAATACATAGTAGCAAAGAGCACAAATAGTAGCAATAGAAGCCAACATAGAACCATAAAGGTCTGTTGTAATCCAATATAAAGCCAATTGAGAAAGATCAATTCAGATACCCAGAAGAGAGGGTGTCAAACCTGCTGGGGGTAATTTAGATCCAAAATTTTGACAACAAATAAGAGGCTAATTATCACAAGATGGTCCAAACTATTGTGAAGAGAAACCATAACAGTCATGAAGCTAAACACAATCTGTAACACCCTCAAAAATGGAAAGAGCAACTAAACAAAAACTTCGATTAAATAGACAATGAGGATAAAATTCTTACTACAACCAACCTTGAAATACCTCAATATTAGAAACATAATAACTTCAACATTAACCGTAACTTAAGTCATACACCAAGACTACAAAGGTCGAGTGTTACTTAAACCAAAACAAAGTTGTTACTCGCAAAACACGAAAGACTTCACCAAGCCACTTACTCCTTGAACACACATCTAGCTCTCCACTCTTCATAGTGTCACTAGAACTATTCCCCAACCAAAATCTGTTGCACATGCCGACAAATAAAAAGGTTAGGCTAACGCCTTGTGAGTTCAAGAGTTTTAAAATGATTGAATAAGTCGTTAAACGAGGAGGATAACTTTCCAAAAAAAAGATTTATAATAATTATGCAAACAACTCATTTCCCCCCCCCCCCCCCCACACACACACAACTCCTGTGACAAAGCTCCCGTATAAGGCATTTCCCAAAATGAACTTAAATCCAAAAATCACTCAAAACGTGGTTAAATATTAAATTTCCAAAATTATATATATGAATAAAACTTCATTATTCAAAACCTCCAAACAAGGATGAGACATAATACACTGCCAATAAATCATGGAGAACACTCCATTGAAAATATAATATGTCACTGAAAACATGGATAAAAGTAAATACCCAAAACAACACTTTCCGGTGACGGGGGAGACCTATTTCCATCAAGGTGACGAGAACATGTGAGTGGGGTCACCTATGATGTTATTGGATTACACATCAAGTCCCGATTTTAGTTCCCATGACATCAAGACATCACAACCTCAAACCATTACATGCATTTATTGCCTACTCCGTCGAGTTACACCTCAAGGACTTACGGTATTGCCTATCCAATCTAGACAAGTTACACCTCAACGACTTTAATGTCCCTTATTGCCTACTCGCAAGTGACCCAAGATGGACAACAAAATATGAGCATATAACCCATACGATCTAAATCCTCGTGCAGAAGGAGATAGATACCAAATAACCCATAGCCCTGGAGTACAACCCATAACGGTTCCTCTCCACAACAATGCCAGTGCGGGCAGAATTCCCAAAGTGAGAATATCAAGACTCCTCACTATTAAATATGACTGACTTACATGCCTATGGATCCAATTCATTACAATCTAAAAATACATGACTCCACTTGAATGACATATACACTCAAAACATGTACTCTCCAAAGGGAACGCAATAAATTTAACTCACACCTAAATTTCCTTATTACATTATTAAAACCGGACAAATGTCCTCATAACTCAATAAAGTCATAAATCGATCCATAAGCTCAACCAAAATTAATTGACCATTATTAAAGGTCATAAATGCAACAAAACGCAAGTAACCCACGTTTATGCGAAACATGCTCCATAATCATGAGTAACTCAACTCAACTTTAGAGCAAGACAAATCATTTTCCCAAGGCGCCGGTCAAGCGTATTTATACCAACATATTTACCTTTGTAAGATGAATCATTGAAAAACCAATATTTAAGAGTTATACATCAAAACCAACATGCATCTTTTCCCAAAACCAAAAGGTTTAAACTTTCTAAAATGTCTACAAGGTCGGGAATGACCAAAATCTAATGACCCACACTTTTGTATCTTCGAACGTTCTATAACATGCATTATGCATATATCTAACAAACACTAGAAATGCATTTTTACTAAATAATCTCCTTTATGCATTAAATCATCAAAACACTTTCATTTATAATTGATTTATCAAATTATCCAAAAAATCTCAAATGTGGGTGTTTTACAAGGTTTATAAAGTTAAATACTTTAAATATTCAAAACCCACCAGTAACTCAACAATGGATAATTTTATGTAAAACACATAAACACTTTAAAATGGACATTTTTGGCATGTACATCATTTTCATAAATCAACTTGAACTCACCTTGCTAGATTTTGGCTAAATTTGGAGTTTTCCCCAATTTGAGCTCCTTTGAAGAAACTTGAATCCTCAAGCCAAATCTTCCAAAACCCTAGATCCATAAATTTCCAACCATAAATATTCATATCCAACCATTTAGAATCATTCCCCAACCATTTTACATCAAGATCTCAACTTATACCAAAACCTTAATTTCCATATATGAAGGAAAGAGAAGATTACCTTACCACATTTTGTATTCCACCATCAATATACTTCTAGGGTCACCAATAAGAACCTCAAGCTCCAAATCTTCACAAGAGTGAAATGGGTTGGATGAAACCCTAGAAAAACTTAGAAACTCAAGAAGATGAAGAGAACATGAAGTACACCTAGCGTTTGCTTCCAAATCCTAGCTAGATGAGGAAGAATCATATGAAATCTAGAGTAATGGGGTCTCAAAGGCTCAAAATCGACAATGGGGGTTGAGGGTTTCGGTTATTGGGAGAGAAAAACAAAGTGGGTGAAGTGAAATGAGGAAAAGGGGTGAAATCTCGTTTTTATGGGTCAGGTGCCCTCGTGCGACAATGCCCGATAACTATGCCCTTTCGCATAGTCGCGTGTCACAGTCGTGGGGTTGGTACCACCTTCGGTTCCCTAGTGCTACATTGACACGTGTCATAGTCGCTGGTCATAGTAGCTCAGGAGGTACCGACTCCGTTTTGACCATAACTTCTTCGTTTTGGCTCCGAAAAGGACCGTTGGATTCGTATTTGGATTCTCCATCCAAAATGACCATAAAATCTAGGATACAATCCAAAATCCTATTTTCATATTTAACCTAAAAGATCGATACCTTCCAAATATTGGGGTGTTACACAATCTGCAGATGAAACCAAAACCGATACCAAACCATAGGACTGATCAGAGCAATAAATAGAAAATGTAACAGATGGAAAACCATTACATCCAATCTACCTAAGCTGCAAATTTGAAATCTAACAATGAGCTCATACAATGCAGAAAAAGAACTCCAAGTACACAGCCAGATCACTGATGACTCTAAACATTATTCTGGGCCGACCATGGATTCATGATATGAAAGTTGTCCCCTCGACGTATCATCAGACGATCAAGTTTCTAACGCCATGGGGGGTCTATGAAATCAAAAGTGAATAAAAGATCGCTCGTGAATGCTACAAGGTGACATTGAAACCTCAGAAAAGGGATATCTAGCAATTACAGGACCAGGATGTCCTTGAGTCTTTTGACGACTATTGTTTGGGTAAAAATCCACACCTCACGACCGACGACAAATAACTCATACGACATTTATATAAGATCATTCCTGTATTAAGAAAAGGTCTTGCAGGTTATTTACAGTCGAAGATTTGGTCGTACATTTCTGCGTTGGTCGTACATTTCCATGATGGTCGTAAGTTCCATACGACCGACGTCCAAGACTCAAGACGGTCGTACGATTATACTAACCGTTAACAGTCAACAACCGTTTCTCTTTGTTCCTTTAATGCAGGTCCACGAGCAATCATGGTACAACGACCAGTAACGGATGAGCTCTTAATGGCATTAAAGACCCGGCGACGGTTACGAACAAGTCATCATGACACATTTAACGCCGACAAAAGCTATATAAAGGACTGCTCTACATTCGAATAAATCATCTATCTGACATTGGACATCTAAACTCAACTCTTCTACATTTCTACGCAATACAACAGTGACAACCTGAGCATTCGAACACATATCGCTCGCGCAAGTTTCGCACGACGAGCAGTTCAATTCGCACGACAACAGTTTATTTCGCACGATTTACGCACGACGCACAACTTTATCTCACGATTAAGTTTACTTTTATTCTTATTGTAATCTGTTGTACACAAAACACTTGTTACCAAAGGATTTTCGCCCCTGTTTGGCAATCATAGTGCACTATCGACTCTCACAAGTCGACCGCGGTTTTTTCCCTTGTTTGGGTTTTCTGCGTCACCAATTCTCCTATCTTATTTACTTTTTCGCGATTTTGTTGTTTGTCTTGAGATCCCTTTCTTTAGTTGTTAAAAGTTCCACATCAACCTTAAGTTATCAATTTGGTGATTTTTGGCATTAAAAGCTTGGCGCCATCCGTGGGACCCCATCTAGAGAAAATCTCAAGCCAACGCATACATCGCTCTAACGATCTTGTGAAGTTTTTGTTGTTTTTAGGAAAATGGAAAATTACCAAGATCCTATGGCTCAACTTCACGCAGAATTGAACGCAACCCGAAGTCAGATCCAAGATCTGAACGAGCCAAACCAAAAGGCAGCTGTAGAAATTGCTTCCCTGAGGAATCCAGCGATCGGTAATTCCTTTGGACCTCAGAACGGTCCCCGACCTACAGGTACACCTTTTGTAAGGCCACCAATCCAGGCAAGTCCAAGACCATTTGTCAACAATCCTCCCTTTGGACAATTTCCTCTGCAACGTTTGAGACCGCCCTCGCTGTACAACGGAGCCATACCATATCATATCCCAACAATCTCGCAACCTACAATGACGATCCCCATGAACTTCCCCTTTAACGGAGAAGCCAATGGTTCGTCGTACGTGAATGGTTTCCACACGACGGTCGACATGATAGCTCAAGAGTCATGAGTCATTCCCCCGACAGGTGCAATCTCCGATCCTAACGACCCCGTCGCCCAGCGACTCGAGTTATTGGAGGATCAGAACGAAAAGATGTTGTCGCTACTTTCGAAGTTACCCGGTGCCTCGATCCCCATCGACGTCGAACCCCTCACAAGATTCCAAGCGTCGCCTTTCGTCGACAAGATAGCGAATGTTGACGTTCCGAAGAAGTACAACATTCCTGCTTTTACCTCCAAGTATTCAGGAATAACCGATCCGACGGAGCATATCGCTCAATATAAACAATTGATGTAGACAGCGTCAATCCCACATCAATATCAAGAGGTGTGCATGTGCAAAAGCTTTGGTGCGACTCTTACAAGTGCTGCTCTCCAATGGTTGATCAATCTCAAACCCAAGTCCATCAGCAACTTCACGGAGTTGGTCAACCAGTTTTCACAACAATTCGCCAATAGTCGCAAGATGGAGAAGCAGACCAGCGACCTGTACTATGTCGTCCAAAAACCTGGAGAATCCATCCGCGGTTACTTCAACCGATTCAACGCAGAAATGATCAGCATCCGAATTTGTGATGTCAAGATCGCCATCAAAGCCTACAAGCGTGGTCTAGATGACAACACTACAGGATTGTACGTCGATCTTACGAAGTACCCGCCGGAGAACTTTGAAGACGTCTGAACTAGGACTTTGGCTTACATGAGGGTAGAAGATGACCTGACTTTCCGTCGTAAGCATTCTACTGACAAAAAGTCGCTCGGGATCAAGAAACCGGATTTCAAGTCCAAGACAAGCGTCAAGACAGAGCCAGCGCGCCAGATATCGAATGTCCGATTCGACAAGAAAAAGAGCAATTATGCACCCAGATTTCCTCAATATCGTAAGATCTCCTCTTATGGATTTATGGGAACATCAAAAGAGCTGGTCGAGGCTCTCAAAAACATTCAGTCGTCCGTACGATGGCCCAAGAAAATAGACAAAGACGATGACAAGAAGGACAAGACCAAATGGTGCGACTTCCATAGCGACCATGGTCATACGATAGATAACTGCCTTTCTTTACAGAAGGAGTTAGCCTGGATCGTCCCCAAGGGCCATCTTAAAGGTTTGATTGATAAAGAATCTACGCCAGTTGAAAACGTAAGAACCGCATCCCCAACCCACGTAAAATTCGTCAATTGCGTGACCGGTGGATCAGACGTCTGTGGTTTAACATATTCGGCAGCCAAGCGGTACGCCGGTCAATCATCAGGAGAATATCCCATTCCCCGATCGTCTCGACCAAATCAAGAGTTGGAAGTGGAGGCAATGCCAACAATGTTCGATCAGGACGACCTCCAGAATGGCTGGCAGAAACTTCACGACGAATTGATTATCCAGCTTACTATTGGCAACTGCTCGACCAAAAGAGTGCTGGTCGATGGTGGCAGTTTGGCTAACATCATTTTTTTGAGCACGATCAAAGCTATGGGCATCGATAAATCCAAAATCACTCGTCGATCAACGACTCTGATAGGATTTAATGGCGATTCTACCAACACTTTGGGGGAGATTATCCTCCTAGTGTACGCTAAAAGGGTCAACATGCAAACAAAGTTTTGGTATTGAAATAGATAGACCCATGCCCCGGCCATCGACTTCATTTGGATGCACATTGAGTCTAGAGCCTTTTGGTTATACATCTTTCCTAGGACACGACTGCCGGTCACTTCACCGATAGTGACACAATCTATTAGAAGCTTTCGTGCTCCAATCGGAACACCAGAGTGTCGTTGCCATTCGTTGGTGCTTAACGAGGACCGGGTGGAAGTCATGTCAGTGTTAACACCATGTCAGCGCTGAACAAAGGCCATACAGTTTCTTCAACTGTCATGACAACCGGTATCCTATGTGGACTGGGTTCCCGTGTTAGACCTGAACAAATAAGACAAATGATGGGACCGCCGCCACATTTTATGACGGTGGACTTCTTAAAGTTGGCGATGGATGCGTTGAATATTCCTTTAAGAAACAGATGGTGGAAGTGAACAAAACAATTGGAAAGATGACGGAGGATGTACAATGAGCTTTGAAAGGGAAGTCCATTATTGAAACACTTACTATTCAGCCTGAAACCCGAACCTGATACTCAATCACAACCACAAACAACCACATCATCTAAAACGGGTACATCTACTCAACCAAAACAAACCATACCTACTCATGAACTGAAATCCCAATTACTTGATCGACTTCTTGAGCAAGGTGACAATATTGATTAAGAAGAAGTTGAATTGGTTGGTCTTTTGAGGAGACAGATAGAAATTCAGTCTTAAATGCCTACTAAATCGGATATACAAGCCATCCAATTATCCATTCAACAGTTAACCCAAGCCATGACTTCTGTTTTCAATCCCTTTCTGATAGAGTTGTTGTTTTTGAGCAATCGTGCAAGTCTCAAGCCCAATGTACTAAATGAAGGCATGATGACCAGGAGGATCCTGATCACCATGAGGGGGAAAGGGAGAAGAGACAGAAAGTGACTGATGCTGGTGGTTTTGGGGTTCGTTCTGAAATTTTTGAATCTGAACAGGGTATGATAACTGAAGGTGAAAGACAAGTTGGTGGATCGGTTGAAAATGTTCTTAATGATATCATTTTGACGGTTGAAAAGCCCGAGGGAAGTGATAAAATAACTGATGAAGAGAGATTGGCTGATAGTTTGATTCAAGACATCATCTACATTGACTCCGAGGATGAACCTAAAAGAACAGTTACAAAGATCAAGGAGGCGTTGGATGATGTGTTTGATCTGTAAATGTGAAATCTCATGACTCTGACGATGATGAGTATGATCAAATGCTACAACAAGATGATCCAGTTATTGGTATTCCTGAGCTAAACATTTCTGTAACTCCCGAAGGTATAATCAAAGATCATGTTTCAAAGGCTGAAATTAGAATGTTCCAACAACTTATAGACAAAGAACCCAACTTAGAAAGAAGGTGGAACAAAATCAGAATCTTGACACCTTTCTAAAAAGAAATTCGGAGATATCTTTTTGTGAAAGACGTTCAACCTATAAACCTTGTCAAGTTGTACTCAATTGAAAAGATGTCATCACTAGATAGAGTTTATTTATGTAATGAAAAACAAGGATCAGAATATGGATTGGGTGAGGACGGTTTTAAGGAGATTGTGAAGATTGTAAAGATGGAGTCTCAGAAACTACTAAATGTTTGGTATCCAAAGTTCACTGTTGTTAGAACTGATGGAAATGAGTGGTCTTTCATCGAAGCAGATTTCAAGTACTTGACCAACGAAGATCTTTTGAGACTATATGACATTCTTGCTAGAACTCCTGATAAAAAGAAAGACTGGTCTAAAGCTTATCAATCTGTGAAGAGATTTATGAAGAACGTGGTGAAATTTTCTTATCTTACAGACTTCCAGATGGGTTTAGAAGCTGGTCAGATCAGAGTCAATATCTTGAAGCCCAATTAGAGACTTTCAGATATTCAAGGTATTCCTGTTTACAAAATCCATGAAAACCCTGAGTTTGGTATTGTGTACTTCAATAGTAAGAAGAAGAAGAAGTTCCTACGATTTGCTGAAACCAACAAGTATAGTGATGGAACTTTCAAAGTGTTAAAGATCCAGTGAATGGAAAGATCGGGTTGGATGAGAAAAAGATGGTAGTTCTGGAGCCTAAAGCAAAGCAGTTGATTGTGCGTGCCTTGGGAGCTATTGATAAGAGGTTGGAATACAGGAACGCTTTACGAAGATTTGATATCATCTTTGGAATAAGGAAGAAGTATATCTCTCCAGATCAATTTGAGTAGCATGTTCAACTTTCGATACAAAGGGGGAGATTGTTACTGTCAAATTTACATGTTGTATCAAAGATGAAGGACCTTTTGTGTAACTTTCATGTCTAGGTATAAATAGCCTTGTTGAACTCATTTGTAGTTAACTCTCATAGAAATTACCAAGATTGTGGATTCTCTCTGTACACATCTTTGACACAATTATCAATATAAAGATGGAGTCTTGATCTTGAATTACATTGTCATTTACTTGTTTATGGGATCACAGAAGCCATACATGGCGTCGCCATCATTATTTTCGAAACCCAAGGACTATGAAGTCCTACAGCTCTACTTGGCAGTCAGTCCCAATTCCGTAAGTGTTGTCGTAACTCGAGAGGACGACAAGCGTCAACTCCCAATTTACTATATAAGTAAGTCTCTATTGAACCCTAAGACCAGGTACTCGTCCATGGAAAAATTGCTATTGGCATTAATCACTGCTGCTAAAAAACTGCGACATTATTTTGAATCACATCCTATAACTGTCGTCACTAACTCTCCTCTTAAGTCTGTATTGAGAAAACCAGAACTGACAGGTCAACTTATCTCAGTAGTTACGACAAAGACTTCAAACCAAGGACGGCAATAAAATCGCAAGCCTTGGCGGATTTCATCGCCGACTTCAGTCCGGAAATAGAGAAAGAGCAACAAGTTGATACATATAATGTGGCAACTCTCAACGACGCACCCTGGACACTCTATGTCAATGGATCGTCCAATGCCAGGGGGCAGGACTTGGCGTCGTCTTAAAGTCGCCATAGGGGGCAAGATGGTGTACTACATACAATGCAACTTCAAGGCCACAAACAATGAAGCTGAGTATGAAGCATTTATGGTAGAAATAAATATGGCACGTGACTTTGGGGCAACCAGATTGCACGTCAAAAGTGACTCCCTCCTAGTCGTGAACCAAATGAACGGCGAATTCGCAGCAAAAGACTCTAAGATGACGGCATATCTTAAAGCAGCCAAAGCAAAATCGGAAGAATTTAAACCTTTCTCGATCATGCAAATCCCAAGCGACCAGAACACTCACACTGACGCCTTAGCCAATCTTGGATCAACGCTTAGCAAGTCGTCGTTCGACGCTATTCCCATGATCCATCTACCGACTCCATCCATCGAAAATACTGATAAAATCCACGTCCTCGACGAAGAAAATAATTGGTCATGTGAAATCAAGAATTATCTTATGCACGAACAGTTACCCAAAGATAAGGTAGAAGCACGCAAGATTAGATTCAAAGCCTCTAAATACATTATGATCGGAGATAGGCTCTATCGGTGGTCATCGATATGCCTAAACTTACGATGTGTCGTCAATGATGATCAGGTACAAAAGATTCTAAAGGAAATGCACGACGAAGAATGTGGAAATCATTCGGGCGGTCGTAGTCTATCAAATCGGATATACCGACAAGGCTACTATTGGCGACCTTGCGACAAGACGCTATTAGGTATGTTCAAAGTTGCGATGTTTGTCAACGACATTCAGGTATGTCTCATCAACCCTCTGAACCTTTGCACACGACTTTGATCCCATGGCCCTTCATGAGATAGGGAATGGACATTGTCGGTGTTAATGCCAAAAATCACCCAAAGGATAACTTAAGGTCGATGTGGAGCTTTAACAACTAAAGAAAGAATTCTCGCGACAAGTCGTACGACAAATAACAAAAACAGAAAGAGACAACCTTGTCGAGGGTAAAAACTGCGGTCGACTATAGAAGTCGACGGTGCACTATGGTCGTCAAACAGGGATGCCGTCCTTTAGAAACAAGTGTCGTGAGTACAAATATTACAATTACAAAAAAAAAACTTAATCATATGAATCTATCGTGCATCGTGTGTAAGAATGCTTCAGTCATGCGATTCGTCGAAGGAAAGCGTGTGTAATTGCTTGAGAGCTTTGAATGTGCTTCTGATGAATCTTGTGTGTCTTTCAGAATGAGATGTCCTTGAGTATGTGTCACACCCCGCTAAAGCGGAAACACGGAATGTGCAGCTCAAGTTTCATAGCAAAAGTTACAAGATCACAACAACCATCGAAATACATTCAAAGGTCAAACCTTGTCTTTTACAATTGTTTTTATGGAAGGGAAATGAACATGAAATTTAAAGATAGTAAAGAAAAGCTTCATCACGTGTAGCCTTCCTAAGTTCCAACCTTAAAGACGTTCTCCTAAAAAGCATGTAAATGAGAGTGTCAACTAATGCACTAGTTGGTGAGATCACAGGTTTAATGAGTATAACATTGTTTGCCATCACAAAATAGTTTAAATCCACACATGGGATAAAATAATACGGTTATAAAACCACTTGCTCGAGGTAATCATATGTAAAAATGCTAAGTTATTGAGCCCGTTACCCGACCTATACCGACATAATTTGCCCCTACCACAACGGTGGAATCATTCCACATACGCGCATGTTCTATCACCAACATTACGCAATACAACAATAATTATGCACTCAAACAAGCGCTACTTGTGAGTGGGGGTGTCAACCCAAATAACGTTATTCATAATTACCAACGGCTCACACTCGTGAGTTAAACGGGTAACGTATACGTGAACGGGGACTTTATACATGATAGCAAAAGAAACTCAAACTTACAACATTTGCAACAACATAGATACCATAGAGCATAAATAAGCAAGCTTCGTATTTTCAAGAAAACGAAATAATCGGTGTGTAAAATAGTTGTAGTAACCACATGCTTTTCACCCCAAAATATGTAAAACATTGAAAAAGGGGTTGTGAATACTCACTTGATACGTGATAGAATCCAGGAATCTCCCACAAATACTCCGAGATGATCCTACTTCAAACCTATGAACGTAAGGTCACTAGTGAGTTCTCAATCTCGAAGGTTCGGTACTAATTATCCCAATCATCATAAAATGCCTTGCGTGTTTTATTATTAAAACGTAATAAGCGTATACATTGTCCTTCTTAGATTAAAGTTTCCACAATTTCGTCCCAATAGGTAACGAAAAGGGTTTTAAAGAACATAAACATATTTAGTACATATCTATGTTTAAACCGAAATTTTATCGTAACGACGATAAAATTAGGGGTCGTAAACGAAATGACAAATATTTAAATGTATAAATATATAGACATAATATATTTATACTCCACTATTTCATCATAAAATGATGAAATGGGATCAAGAATAAAATGCATAAATATATATACAAATATGTTATATATATAAACATTCCACAATTTCATCATAAAAGATGAAAAGGGATAAAGAATAAATAAAATGCATAAATAAAAGACATAAATAAATTGCATAAATAAAAGATATACTTATATACTCCACTATTTCATCATGAAATGATGAAATGGGATTAGAAATAGTCCTTATAATAAATAATAAATTGTCCTTTACTGTCCAGAATTTGATGTCACTTTGCGTCCAACTTTGGGTAACTTCCAGGTATTATTAAATCATGAAATTTTATGTCCATTAAGTTCAATGAGTTAGGAAACTTTTGATACCAGTTTCGTAGTTTTTGGAGAAGTATAAGTACATGAAATAATACACGGCGTAAAATCCGACAGAATACTTTGCTGTTTGCATCCGGATTTTGTGAGGACTGTTTGATAAATGAAATCTTTGAGTTTTTAAATGAAACCACTTGGGTTTGAATCTTAACACACTAAAATGAATTCCAGAAATAGAATCACTCCATTTGGAGTTAAAATGAGTGAGATATGACTCTTTGAAGTGAGGTGTAATTTCTGGCAGCAATCTGTCCAATCAACACCTTGTGCATGTGCACCCAACTAGACTTTTTAACCAAAATTCTTTTTCCTTTGCATGCAAAATCCGATTTGACTCTCATCCATACAAATATTTTCAGTTCCCAAACATATTTATGATCCATTTAAAATGCATGCAAAACAACCATCAACTCAAGCTTTGAATACTTTTTGTAAATGACCCAATATTGAAGATTGTTGATGTTCTTGCCAAGAACATCAACATGCAACCAAAAATTCAGTATTTTGAGCTCATGCATGTGGGTTTAAATGTGTTTTTAGTGGTTTTCAAAGATACATTCATAAGACTCTTGAACAAAAATGATGGATCTATCAAGATTACTACATGCATGTGTTTAAAATGTTCATCTTTGATCTTAACTTTGGTTTGATTTTGGATTCGCCATCTTTTACTAACAAAAGATGTTATGATGGTAAATCTACAAACATTAAGACCCATAAAGATGATTTTAAAAGATGTGAAGAAAGTGTAACAAAAAGATGAAGATCATACTTTTAAAAATGCAAGAATATGAAAAAGACTTAAAAGAATGTGTGTGGATTTTACCCAACACACTTATGTTTACCTTAGATTGCCTTGGACTCTTGTAGTATAAGAGTTTAGGGGCTGGAGTTGTGATGAAGGTTTGAAGGTTTGAAGATGAAGATATGAAGATTTGAAGGTGGAGAGAGAGAGGGATGATACTTGAGAGAAAATGCAAGTAAAAGAAATGATTCAAAAATGAAATGTATGGTTTATTTTATAGAAATAGGGAGAGAGGGGGGGGGGATTTCACATGGGGGGGGGGGGGGTTTATTAATAAAAAAATATAAATACTAAAGATAAATGTTGTATTATTGGTTAGATATAAAAATACTTGTATTCTCCTAAACTTAAAATACCAAGTAATTATAAAACAAAGTACTTTCATATATAATATGATTGAAATATATAAATTATCAATTACCTAAATACTTGTAGTATATAAATATTTTAGGTTGGCATTTTATGAGATTTATGGATAATTTCCTAATTCAAGGATTTCTTAGGCAAAATTTCTCAATTTTTCCTATTGTACCGGGTTTACTGCTACAATTGCACTGTGTAAACTATGCCATAAAAATGAGGTATCCAAAACAGTTCTAACCTGAGATGTGAATTTGACAGTTGTCACAGTCTCCCCCGGTTAGAAGAATTTCGTCCCGAAATTCAAGTGTTACTAGCGTTAACATGTTTGCTTGCGAAGAGGTGAGGATACTTTTGTAACATGTAATCCTCCCGCTCCCAAGTATATTCAGGCCCACGCCTTGTGTTCCAATGGACTTTTACTATCGGGATTTTGCTTCTCTTAAGACGCTTGACTTCCCTATCGAGTATTTCCATTGGTTCCTCTACGATGTGCAGTTTATTGTTGATTTGGACTTCTTCCAAAGGCACGGTTACTGCTTCATCAGCTAAACACTTTTTAAGGTTCGATACGTGAAATGTGTTGTGAATAGCACTTAACTCCATTGGCAATTCCAGTTTATAAGCTACCGGTCCAATTCTTTCCGTGATCTTAAATGGTCCAACATACCTTGGACTCAACTTTCCTCTTTTCCCAAAACGAACTGTTCCCTTCCAAGGGGATACTTTTAAAAAGACTCTATCACCAATTTGAAATTCTAGAGGCTTTCTTCGATTGTCCGCATAGCTCTTCTGACGATCTTGAGCTGCTTTAAGTCTATCCCTGATGATTGCGATCTTGTCGGTGGTTTCTTGAACAATGTCCAGACTAGATAGTTGTCTATCCCCAATTTCCAACCAACAAAGAGGTGATCGACACTTGCGACCGTATAGAGCCTCATATGGTGCACACTGAATACTAGTATGATAGCTATTGTTGTATGAAAATTCGACTAACGGCAAGTGGTTATCCCAACTTCCTCCAAAATCTATTACACATGCCCGAAGCATGTCCTCCAACGTCTGAATGGTCCGTTCACTCTGACCATCCGTTTGAGGATGATAAGCCGTGCTTAAGTTTAACTGCGTTCCTAATGCTTTTTGGAGTGATTGCCAAAATCGAGATGTAAAACGACTATCTCTATCCGATATAATGGAAATTGGAACTCCATGCCGCGTAACGATCTCCTTGATATAGATTTGGGCAAGCTTTTCCATCTTATAATCTTCCCGAATAGGTAAGAAATGTGCGGACTTCGTAAATCGATCTACTATAACCCAAATCGTGTCACGCCCTTTGGCAGTTCTTGGGAGTTTGGTTATGAAATCCATAGTGATTTGTTCCCATTTCCACTGGGGAATCTCCGGTTGTTGTAACAGTCCCGATGGCTTTTGATATACAGCCTTGACCTTTGCACACGTTATGCATTTTCCTACATATATGGCAATATCCTTCTTCATTCCTGGCCACCAATAGTATTCCCTTAAATCCTTATACATCTTGTCCGCTCCTGGGTGAATTGAATACTTCGATTTATGAGCCTCCTCTAAAATCATTTCCCATAGGTTATCAGCCTTTGGGATCCATACTCTGCCTTTAAAGTAACGTACTCCATCAATCTTAGTTTCAAAACTAGACTCTAAACCATGAAGAGTCTCTTCCTTCAGGTTTTCAGATTTCAATGCTTCGATCTGAGCTTCAAAAATTCGGGTTTTCAAACTTGTTTGAACCAGTGCTCCTAACGCCCGGACTCGTGAAGGTTTTACCCTTTCTTTCCTACTCAGGGCATCGGCTACCACGTTGGCCTTACCTGGGTGGTAACGTATCTCGCAATCGTAATCGCTGAGCAGTTCTACCCATCTTCTTTGCCTCATGTCCAGCATCTTTTGATCAAAGATGTGTTGAAGACTTTTATGATCGGTGAAAATAGTACACTTGGTACCATATAGATAATGTCTCCATATTTTCAAAGCGAATACCACAGCTCCGAGTTCCAAATCGTGCGTGGTGTAGTTCTTCTCATGAATTTTTAATTGTCTCGAGGCATATGCTATCACCTTATCATTTTGCATCAATACGCAACCTAATCCTTGATGTGATGCGTCACAATACACTACAAAATTCTCCGTTCCTTCCGGTAAAGCTAAAATCGGCGCATTGCACAACTTTTTCTTCAGAAGTTGAAATGCTTCTTCTTGTGGAACTCCCCAGACGAATTCCTTCTCCTTTTGAGTTAACGTGGTGAGGGGTTTAGCGATCTTAGAGAAATTCTTGATAAAACGTCGATAATACCCTGCCAAGCCTAGAAATTGGCGAATTTCCGTTGGAGTCCTTGGGGCTTCCCATTTCTTAATGGCTTCCACTTTGGCCGGGTCCACGTGAATCCCTTTCTCTCCGATTACGTGACCTAAGAAATGTACTTCCCGAATCCAAAATTCGCACTTAGAGAATTTGGCATATAACTTATGTTCCTTAAGAAGCTCTAAAATCACTTTTAGATGCTGCTCGTGATCCTTCTTACTCTGAGAATAGATTAGTATGTCATCGATGAACACAATCACGAACTTATCAAGATATGGCCTACATACTCTATTCATTAGATCCATAAACACAGCTGGCGCGTTCGTCAATCCAAATGGCATAACTAAAAACTCGTAGTGTCCATAGCGAGTTCTAAAAGTTGTCTTAGGAATATCTTCCTCTCGGACTCTCAACTGATGATATCCCGATCGAAGATCAATCTTAGAGAAGTAAGTTGCACCTTGCAACTGGTCGAACAAATCGTCTATTCGAGGGAGGGGATATCGGTTCTTGATTGTTAACTTATTTAGCTCCCTATAATCGATACACATTCGAAACGATCCATCCTTCTTCTTGACGAAAAGAATCGGGGCTCCCCAGGGTGATGAACTCGGTCGAATAAATCCCTTATCCAAAAGTTCTTGAAGTTGATTCGATAACTCTTGCATTTCCGCAGGTGCTAAGCGATACGGGGCCTTGGCTACGGGCGCCGCTCCGGGTACAAGATCAATCTGAAATTCGACTTGTCTAAACGGTGGAAGTCCAGGCAAATCGTCCGGAAATACTTCTGGGTGATCCTTCACCACAGGGATATCTTGGACTCGCCTCTCCTCAGACTTCTTCTCAATTACTTGCGCCAAGAACGCAACATACTTCTTCCTCAAATACTTATGGACCTTCATACATGATACTATCTTCAGACTCCTTCCAGCTCTATCTCCTTGGACAACTAGGGTTTCTCCGCCTTGTAATGGTAACCTAACCGTCTTTTCAAAACAACTAACCTCTGCTCGGTGCTTAGATAGCCAATCCATGCCTATTACTACATCAAAACTCCCCAATTCAATTGGAATAAGATCAACACTAAACAGTTTATCAGCTAAGTTCAAGGTACAACCTAAGATTACATCCTTAGCTTCTAATTCGGATCCATTAGCAACCTCAACAATATAAGCATTCGGCATTTTCTTAGATTCCAGATTGATCAAAGGCCTAAAATCTAACGAAACAAAACTCATATCGGCACCAGTGTCGAATAATACGGATGCATAATAATCATTTAGAAGAAACGTACCTGTCACTACATTGGGGTCTCGACGTGCTTCTTCTGCTCCTATGACAAATGCCCTTCCTCGAGCTTGTCCTCCTTGGTTTCCCTGATTGGCTTGCTTTGCTTGATACCCAGCGTTGTTATTGTTTGGTCCTCTTCTCAGCCTTGGGCACACGTTTCGGAAGTGATCCGGACTTCCGCACTCAAAGCATACCCTTCCTTCTTCCTTCACATTCTTTATCGTCTTACAAAATCGGGCTAAATGACCTTTTTGCTTACAGATGCTACAAATGAGACAGGCTCCCTCATGATGCGAACCACATTAGTTACACTTTGGGTGGGGCCTATTGTTACGTCCTACCTCCTTAGCATGCATCCCAAAATTTCCTCACTACTTTCTTGTTCCTGCTCCCGATAACATTAAGATAAAACTTCATTCCTATTTTTAGATAATGCCTCAAATACCAAAATTTTGAGGTTCATCCTACATCAATACTAAAGTTTTTAGATCTAATACCACCAATCACTTATAATTACCCAAAATACTTAGTTCATAATAACCACAAGAAAATGTTTTCCTTTGAACCCAAAAGTCTTATCAAAAGCTGCCAAACTATCAATCATCCTATTCAAAACCATCCCAAATACACAACTATCAAGATCATCAACACAAGCATAGCTAGCACTACTCCTCTAAATCTTCCACCGTCTACGTCAATATCCGCCCCGATACACTTCAATCGAAACCCACAACACCAATAGCATCACTACTACTATGCTCATTATCTCGGCTCGTAAAGCTATCCTCCGAGCTAGTTTCGCTCCGCTCACGGCTTCGAATGACATGTTGGTCAAAAGGTGGCTTAATTCCACTAGCTCGGTCACAACTTGACTCTGGTGACTGACCCTCATTTGACATCCGTGCAAGTCCATTGTCACGGCCCTAAGGCATTGCTCTTCGGCCCAGGTCATGCCAGGCGCTCGACTAATCGGCACTCCCTCAATCACCCGTGAGGGTTCCGGTGCGTCTCGCTGATCAGACCTAAAAGGCACTCGTCTAGGTATGGGCACGCTCTTCCTAGCGGTTTGCCTCGTACGTGGACCCCTAGGTTTGGGTTGTATCACTACCGGGATGGGTTGTGGAGGAGCCAAAGTCGGAGGCATCCTTGGCCCATCATACGGGTCTCGTTCCTCGTCAGACGTACGCTCACTTGATGGCGTGTAGGAAGGTTCTGAGCTCGATGATGATGACGACATGGTATTGCTGAAGTAAGAGTGTGATGAGGATGTTGACATAGTGATACTGAAGTAAGAGTGTATAACATTACTACCGCGCAAGATAAAGACTAAGCGTACTATACTATTGTATACTATAGGCAATAACTACGCTCCTACTGGGCATACAACGTGAAGCATCAAGTGTGAAAACACACATATTCCTAGTATATCCATTTCCGGTCTCGCATTACTCTTTCTTTAATTAAACATAGGTGATCAGGCTTTGTTTAATTAAAGACCGATGATGCAATACCCGAATTAGTTATACTAGCAACATGTTTAGCAAATTAAATGTTCATTCCCGTTTTTGGTTATAGTTGCAGTTTTTCCAAAGGAAAACCGGTATTCTCTATAACCTTTAGCTCTGATACCAAATCTGTCACACCCCGCTAAAGCGGAAACACGGAATGTGCAGCTCAAGTTTCATAGCAAAAGTTACAAGATCACAACAACCATCGAAATACATTCAAATGTCAAACCTTGTCTTTTACAATTGTTTTTATGGAAGGGAAATGAACATGAAATTTAAAGATAGTAAAGAAAAGCTTCATCACGTGTAGCCTTCCTAAGTTCCAACCTTAAAGACGTTCTCCTGAAAAGCATGTAAATGAGAGTGTCAACTAATGCACTAGTTGGTGAGATCACAGGTTTAATGAGTATAACATTGTTTGCCATCACAAAATAGTTTAAATCCACACATGGGATAAAATAATACGGTTATAAAACCACTTGCTCGAGGTAATCATATGTAAAAATGCTAAGTTATTGAGCCCGTTACCCGACCTATACCGACATAATTTGCCCCTACCACAACGGTGGAATCATTCCACATACGCGCATGTTCTATCACCAACATTACGCAATACAACAATAATTATGCACTCAAACAAGCGCTACTTGTGAGTGGGGGTGTCAACCCAAATAACGTTATTCATAATTACCAACGGCTCACACTCGTGAGTTAAACGGGTAACGTATACGTGAACGGGGACTTTATACATGATAGCAAAAGAAACTCAAACTTACAACATTTGCAACAACATAGATACCATAGGGCATAAATAAGCAAGCTTCGTATTTTCAAGAAAACGAAATAATCGGTGTGTAAAATAGTTGTAGTAACCACATGCTTTTCACCCCAAAATATGTAAAACAGTGAAAAAGGGGCTGTGAATACTCACTTGATACGTGATAGAATCCAGGAATCTCCCACAAATACTCCGAGATGATCCTACTTCAAACCTATGAACGTAAGGTCACTAGTGAGTTCTCAATCTCGAAGGTCCGGTACTAATTATCCCAATCATCATAAAATGTCTTGCGTGTTTTATTATTAAAACGTAATAAGCGTATACATTGTCCTTCTTAGATTAAAGTTTCCACAATTTCGTCCCAATAGGTAACGAAAAGGGTTTTAAAGAACATAAACATATTTAGTACATATCTATGTATAAACCGAAATTTTATCGTAACGACGATAAAATTAGGGGTCGTAAACGAAATGACAAATATTTAAATGTATAAATATATAGACATAATATATTTATACTCCACTATTTCATCATAAAATGATGAAATGGGATCAAGAATAAAATGCATAAATATATATACAAATATGTTATATATAAACATTCTACAATTTCATCATAAAAGATGAAAAGGGATAAAGAATAAATAAAATGCATAAATAAAAGACATAAATAAATTGCATAAATAAAAGATATACTTATATACTCCACTATTTCATCATGAAATGATGAAATGGGATTATAAATAGTCCTTATAATAAATAATAAATTGTCCTTTACTGTCCAGAATTTGATGTCACTTTGTGTCCAACTTTGGGTAACTTCCAGGTATTATTAAATCATGAAATTTTATGTCCATTAAGTTCAATGAGTTAGGAAACTTTTGATACCAGTTTCGTAGTTTTTGGAGAAGTATAAGTACATGAAATAATACACGGCGTAAAATCCGACAGAATACTTTGTTGTTTGCATCCGGATTTTGTGAGGACTGTTTGATAAATGAAATCTTTGAGTTTTTAAATGAAACCACTTGGGTTTGAATCTTAACACACTAAAATGAATTCCAGAAAAAGAATCACTCCATTTGGAGTTAAAATGAGTGAGATATGACTCTTTGAAGTGAGGTGTAATTTCTGGGAGCAAGCTGTCCAATCAACACCTTGTGCATGTGCACCCAACTAGACTTTTAAACCAAAATTCTTATTCCTTTGCATGCAAAATCCGATTTGACTCTCATCCATACAAATATTTTCAGTTCCCAAACATATTTATGATCCATTTAAAATGCATGCAAAACAACCATCAACTCAAGCTTTGAATACTTTTTGTAAAAGACCCAATATTGAAGATTGTTGATGTTCTTGCCAAGAACATCAACATGCAACCAAAAATTCAGTATTTTGAGCTCATGCATGTGGGTTTAAATGTGTTTTTAGTGGTTTTCAAAGATACATTCATAAGACTCTTGAATTAGGGGGCGGATTTCACATGGGGGGGGGGGGGTTTATTAATAAAAAAATATATAAATACTAAAGATAAATGTTGTATTATTGGTTAGATATAAAAATACTTGTATTCTCCTAAACTTAAAATACCAAGTAATTATAAAACAAAGTACTTTCATATATAATATGATTGAAATATATAAATTATCAATTACATAAATACTTGTAGTATATAAATATTTTAGGTTGGCATTTTATGAGATTTATGGATAATTTCCTAATTCAAATATTTCTTAGGCAAAATTTCTCAATTTTTCCTATTGTACCGGGTTTACTGCTACAATTGCACTGTGTAAACTATGCCATAAAAATGAGGTATCCAAAACAGTTCTAACCTGAGATGTGAATTTGACAGTTGTCACAGTATGTCTTTGGGCTTAATATATATAGGCTTTGGCGTCATTAATGACCTTCATAAATGTGGAAAATGGTCTTGTGATTGAATGCGCTTGATTGCGGTCTTCAGTTATAACTCTTGTCATTCAATGTGCATGACCTGCATTAAATAGCCATAAAGGAAACACTTGTCGATCGTTAGTAAATAGTTGTTGAGGATAATCATATGATGGTCGCACGTTTTGGTGGGAACTTTGGTCGTACATCAGGGATATCTTAACAACGACGATCATGACTTCTGTCGTGTTTAATTTACAAGACCTTATCTTAATACAAGAATGGTCGTACGAAATAAGTCTTTTGGTTTCTTGCGTCGGTCGCGAGGTGTGATTTTTTACCCAAACAGTTTGCCCCTAAAACTTGAATTTAGCGAGCGAATTTAAATTTTATTTTTCGAGGTAACTGAATGGACACGTGTCGACCAATGAGTCGATTGTGGTTCGAAAGAAACTAAATCGATTCGAAGGTAACTGAAAAGTCGATAAGATCGTCGACGTCATGCTGACGTAAGGCGCGTAGATGACAGTTATGTGACAGGTGTTGATCATCCGATGGTGGCATGCGAAAGGGCGATGACACGTGTCGACCATCGAACGGCTCGGCCTGACATCGGAAAACCGTATAAATAAGGTTTTAGGCATGATCCTTTCCTTTTGTACGCTTATGTGCATTCCAAGAGAGAGATTGCTTTGAGATTTGTGCAGAAAACTCAGCCCTTTCTAAGATCGTTCGAGTTTTAGAACATTACATAAGGTACAATCCTTGTTTTTAGACCTTTATGCATATTAAGTCCATAGTTAGGAGACGTACAAAGAACTGGGATTTTAAAAAACTCTTTATGGCCCTAGTTAACACTCCCGATTTTATCATGTCTGACGAACCACCCAGTTCCATTACTTTTGGTGAGAGCTTAGTAGCTTTTAAGGTCTTGGCTGGAATACCTGAGAGTATTGAGCTTTTCATGCCTGGCCACATTCGCCTTGAGGAATGCCCGGACGGATATTTCATATTATATGAATATCCGTTCAAAATAGGGCTTAAGTGGCCTTTAGCATTAACACAATCCATCTTAATGGCCGAGAATGTTAGCCTATAAGGTAAGTGAACAAATATCACAAGGAATGCATTAGGAAAAAAATATCATAAGGCTTCAATCTATGAATTTCATTAACAAAACTAATCAATCTATGAATTTCATTATACATATTTCAATATATCAATAATTCCCACAAAATGCTCCTAATTATATGCCAAGAATGATTGTGGCAATTCTAATGCAATAACTTCTACAACAAATCAAATTTTATCAGGTGATTGTACCATACCGCTTATCATCATGGATGGTGTCACATGCTTCCTTTGCAGTCTGCTCACAATAAGTCTTCAATGCAAGGTCTTTCTGATTTTTGAAACATCGTGACATACCACTCATTATTTTCAAATTTCCTCACATTTAAAGCCTCAACAACATTAGCAATAGTATATCCATGTGCTTTCAAAACTTTACAAATCCTTCTCTCATGACAACAACACTCGTGAGTGTTCCATATTCACTGTCTTTTTCTGATCTTCATCAGTTATAGGGTTTTCACATACACATGGTATTGAATTTTGTCCTCCTCAATGCGTCATATACTTGTTTGTCATCATTCATCACTATACCATTTAGTTTATCAGTTTCATTTTGAGAAGCTCCTTTAGTGTCAAATTGCACAAAGCCATAACCCTTTGACCAGTTGTTGTACCATCAACCGCTATCCTTCAGCAGAGGACCATACCAAAGCGTAAAAATTTGTCATGCAAAGTTTTGTTGTCTATTGATTTATCCAAGTTATGCACATAAAGAAAGAAATTAATGATGAAGACAATTATAATAAATACAAAATTCACAGGTCGTTTAACACTTCCGCATCATATTAGCTTTCATCCAAAACACCACAAATATCATTTGTCAGACTCAAACAAAGAATAAGATATACAGATGCACATCACATGGAATCCGAGAAACAAAATCAAACACAAATCACAAATATATAGGCAAAAAAACGGTCACAATCAAACCCTTAACAGGTCATAAACCTCCTGGTCAAAAAAGGTCATCACATAACTAGTCCCGTGCCCGATGAATAACCAATAAGGACATGTGTTTTAAGGTTTGGTCCTTTCTTAGAGTTTTAATACCGTTGACCATGCAAAAATCCACTCAATTTTTGTAACATTCAAAAGAATTAGGAACAAATATCAAATGAAATTTTACAAAGAAAAAGAGAATTAATGAATATTGACATGATTATATATATGAAAATGATATACCATCCGGACTAGTATTCAGTCCACATCTTTAGGATGTTGGATTGTTAATTAGAGTGGATTTATTATGCGTAATAGTGTATAACTTCAGATGTCAGATGAAACTCGGACAAAACTAATTGAAAAGGATAACAATTAAAACAAAATAAAGAAACAATTAACTCTGAAAAATGAATCATGAATAAACCTAACCTAGAGACAACTTTCACAAATTGTTTTTCCCTTCTCATCACACCATCTATGTACGCTATCTTTGTGAGACAATTTATGACCCATAAAAAAAGATTAAATTGTGAATAAACAAAGACATATGTTGAAAACATTGGTGTCAACCGTCGTCTTAAACATTAATACAATGGTAAGTGAACTGCAAAATAAAGTAAGGGACTGTTTGGTAGTTGTTGAATGGTTTAGTGCAGAATGATTAAGTGGTCAGAATGATTAAGAGACTCTTATGATATAGTACAAATTGAAATCTGGTTGTTTGGTAATTATTCAGAATGAAATTTGGGCTCTAAATGGTTAAGAGAGACCCAAGACACAAAATCATTCAGAGGGTTTTAGAACCATTAAGAGGCAGACACCTTTTTTGCCAAACAAGATTCACCTCTTAGCGATTCAGAGGTTGCCTCTTAATGGAACTATTAAGAGGTAAACAAACAACCCCTTAGACAGCTTAAGAATGCACCGTCAAATCAATTAATCCTTTTTTTATAACCACAAATATCAAAACACTTAACCCCTACCAAAACTGCATCCCTGCCATTTCCAAAATACCATCCAGAATCCTTCATTTGCAAACTATCTTTCTAAAATGCGTTACACCATCCTTCATTTGCAAACTATACGTCCATAACCTTTCATCCCAATTAACACATAGCTAGGACCCAAATAAAAAAAATATTGAACAATCGAATAAAAAATAAAATTTATGTTTGGGGCTAATACTTGGTGTGACAGTCAACTCTGCATCATGAGCCGCCTGAAGAATAAAAAAGTAAGTCACCATATCATAAAAAATGGAAACACCAAGAAGGCTATAATCCGTAAAAGCATCAAGTTGTAATATAAGATAAAAGTGATACCAAGATCGAGAGAGGGTTGCAATACACCATGAAAAAAGAGATACCAAGATCGAGAGAGGGTTGCAATACACCATGAAACACACTATAAACTATTTGTCCATGCTGAAATGTGTTGGGGGATTCGATGTATTGGGTTCGTGAAAGAGATAAGTAAGAGGTGATTATAAGAACTTGGATATAACCAGAGATCGCGTAGAGCTCGCTTTCCGTAAGAGATATTTCGACCCTATCTGCCCGGGTATCACGAAATTCTCTCTAGGATAATCTCTGATTTTCAGTGTATCGATCAAGGCAGTAATCGATCCATATATATACACCTTTAGAGAATTGTAACCGACCTATATTGATAATGGTAATAATATCCCACTTAATGAGATTGATTGCGGAATTAATGACGGGAGTTACAAAATGAGAAAAGCCTTCCAGACGCCGTCGCTACTTTCCGCGCCAGACAAGTAGCACCGAAATGAGCGCCAACCAGCAAGCAGACTACGACGCCAGTTTTGGCGCTAGACAACTGGCGTCGATATGCGCGCCATGCACAAACCCGTGCACAATCCAAAGCCTGGCGCTAGTACTGGCGCCATTTCTCATTTCACAATCCCACTTTGTAACTTGCCATTTTCAACCGTCCAACAATCCCGGGTTCTAGTTAGCTTACACGAGTGTGCACTCCACACCTCCTAACTCATGTTATAGCTTATCTAACAACCCCATTATTACCTTTGTGAATCCAACTACACAAAATGAACATGATGATTTCACTAAAATCACCAACATTCCTCCCCCATTTTAGTGCAATCCTTGATTCACAAAATAAAATACAATACAGGTAAACAAACTCATGCATAAATGAAAATATCTAAAAGATTGAATTTCCATCTTAGTACATTACACATTTCAAATACTCGAGAATCCGGGTGTCCTATGGATTGAACCCGTCAACCCATTTGAGTACCAGAAAATACCATACAAATGAATTTAAAAAGACTCTCTAAAGTATAAACTTGACACTATACAGGCCATGTGTCCTTATCCATTCGTGAGTGCATCAAAGCCAAGTCCAAGCTTCTTGAAGCGGCCACACTTCCCACTCATATAGGTAGTTCTTTTCCTCATGCACCTGCACATGCATTTTTCCAAAAGAACAATTACCTCCTTCACTTGCAGTACCGAGCACTAACCGTGGGATGATCATCTCGTGCTCCAATCCCTTAAAGTGAGCTTTCCCATTGAATTTAGCTTCTAACGTTGTATTAGAAGGGAATTGGTATCTCACCGTTAGAGATTTAGATGGACTTTAATCCCATCCCTATCACCGACTTGTGAAACAAGTCCCTATCTAACCCCTTCGTCAAGTGGTCCGCTAGATTTTGTTGCGACCGAATAAATTCAACCGAAATCACCCCATTCGTGATTAGCTCACGAATCATGCTATGTCTAACACCTAAGTGTCTAGACTTGCCATTATACACTTGCCTATAAGCTTTAGCCAAAGTAGCCTCACTATCACAACGGATAGAAATGGGTGATATTGGTTTCGGCCATAATGGAATTTCATGGACCAAATTCCTTAGCCATTCCGCCTCTTTACCGGCAGCGGCTAATGCCACAAATTCCGACTCCATAGTCGAACTCGTGATGCAAGTTTGCTTCTTGGAAGCCCATGAGATGGCACCTCCCCCAAGCAAGTATACCCAACCACTCGTGGAAGAGTGATCTTCCAAATTGGTAATCCAACTTTCATCCGAATATCCCTCCAAAACCGAAGGAAATCCGACATATGACAAACCATAATCAATGGTTTTCTTCAAGTATTTGAATACTCGTCTTATCGCTTGCCAATGATGAATACTAGGATTACTAGTATATCTACTCAACTTTCCTGTTAGGGCAGGTTTTATTGTTGATTTAAAGTTCAAGGGTCAAATTGTATTTGATTAAACTTAGTCCATAGTGAACGGGCCGTGGGCTTGTTAACCACGGGCCCGAACTATATAAAGTTGTATTAGCCTAGAAAAAAAAGGTTAATCATCTCATTTGCTTTCCTACTCTTATTGTAAACTCTCTGATTGAAAGCTTAATACAGGGATGACCAGTTGAAATCATTGTTTTTATTTGCTTATTATTTCGATTTCATTATTGTTGCACGGATTTGGATTCTACAATTGGTATCAGAGCAGACAGACGGATTTGATTCAAAGCTTCATTCATAGATTTCTGGTCAGTTTGACTTTTACCCGTCTGGCCATTCTTGAATTCTTGAAAATTTGATTCAGTCGAAATTGATAGTTTCTGTTTATTGGGTTGTGTTAGAATCATTATTATAAGTGTTTCTGCAAATTTTCACACCCTAATTCGTTCGTTTGGTTGGTTAATTTTGCAAATTAAGTTCAAAGTTTTTGGTAGTGTTCTTCAACAAAAATTGAATTTTTACCATCAAAACGTGTTCTTTTTGCATTAAAATCGATTGGATTAGTGTTATTTTGTGTTTGGCATTGTTACTAATCTTCCAGGATCGATTTTGGGCAACCCTAATCGAAAATTCGATCGATTTGAGCAAACAGCCGACTTTTCCGGATAAACCAGCCGTCGTTTCCGGATAGCTTCAAGGTGTCCGGACGTTTGTGTTATTCCATCCGGATTCGTCACTTTTCCGGGTAAGTCGTCCGGATAAGTATTCCATCCGGACTCCTCATTTTTCCGGGTAAGTCCCAGATTCCGGGTAAGTCACTTTTCCTTATATAATCCGGGTAACACTTGTATCCGGAAACCCAGTGTTTCCGGACATATCTTATCCGGACAATCCATTGTACCCGGAAACTTCATTGTTATCCGGAAACTTAGTACATCCGGATTCTTTCACCTATCCGGACTATATCATCCGAATTCCTGGTTTTTCCGGATTCTCTATCCGGAAACCACCCGGACACATAATCCGGGAGCTGTTTTGAACCCTCATTTTTCAAAACTTTCTAGGGGCCAGCCCCCAGACCCCGCAAGGGCGTTGCCCCTTGACCCCCGTGCTAAGTCGCAGGAGGGGGACATTTAAGTATTCGTGAATCTGTGCCATCCGAATTCTTTGTTTTACCCGGACACTTTGTGATTTATTGAACTGTTCTTAATTGATCTGATTCGGACACTTCCTGATCAGACCCTTACTTGGATTCCTATCCAGTAAGATCACTCTTAGTTCATACCAGTCATAGAACCTGCGTTAGGATTCCACTCTTAGTGCCGTGCGTTAGGTTTACACTTTGAATCAATCTACACGTTTGACGATCACTCCAGTGCAACTGAAGATGTCTCCTGCTGAAGAAGACATGAGGAAGTTGTGTCAGGTATGTGAACCTATCTTTTCAGAACTTTATGACCGAGTGAAACCTCTTGCTGAACGGGTAGTTTCCTTTAAGGCCACCTCTAAAGAACAACTGCTTGAGATTAGGTCTCTAACCGAAAAGCTAGATGTTCAACAAAGATTAACTGAAAAATATAAGTCTGAAAATGCTATTTTAAAGGAGAAATGCAAAAATCTTTCTATAGCACCTAAAGACTTACGGGCCAAGTTATCTGAACTTTAGTCTCAGTTTGATCAGTGCATGAATGAGAAAGAGGATATTGTTTATCAATGTTCCTCTCTTCAGATTCAGCACAAGGAGTTTGTTGCAAAAATTCTTGATCTTGAAACCAAACTCCACAAAAGGGGTCAAACTGATAAAACCATCTTTCTGAATAAACCCAAAGAGTTCACCTATTTCAACAAAGAATAGGGAATCGGATATGATAACCCACATTATTTGAAAAAGGGAAGATGGCATGTACCCACTCTGTATGACTTTGCATGTTATGGTTTAGATAAAAAGTATCCGGAATATGCAATTAAATGGACTGGTCCCTTGAACCCGAAAAAGAGGAGGAAACCGAGGAATATAAGCGCACACACAAACGAGGAATTCAACTTCCATTTTGTTACGAGCCTTTAAATTATTCTTATAAAAAGGACAAAAAGTACCTCTCCAATGACTACTTCGACCCTTACAAGGTTGCTACGCCCAAGGATTCCTCCAAGAAGGATGAGGACCAAGCAACCGAAACCAAGACTGAGACGGATGAGTTTAAACTCTATGTTCCCCCTCTCATCTTGGAAGCAAAGATAGTCGAGTTGGAGGAGTCATTTGAGAAAGAAAGGCAAAATTTTCAAATGGAAAAGCAAGCTTAAATTGAAAAACTTGAGAATCAACAATCGGTCAAAACCGAAGTTGTGTCTGATGAAGAACAGGAGATCCTTCGGTTTGAAATCAATCGACTCACATCACAACTGTCCGCTTTGGCAACAGAAGTGATGCAAGAGAAAGTGAGTAAAAGTCAACTACAAAAGCAATTTGACCAACTCCAATCTGAAAAGAAGATTTCACCCGATTTTTCCTCTAGCTCATCGGACACGTCTTCGTGTAAAGCTTTCTTTGGAACATCCTCTTTCCCAACTGACAAAAGATCACAAGAGGGTTCTGATTCTCAAGAGAAGAGTGTTTTAAGGAATTTGAACTCTGATTTTTTCCTAGCTTCCGCACCAAATTCCCCAAAGCACACAAGCACAACGTGTTCCTCGCCTTCCTCGACCGATCCAAGTCCTGTAATTCCGGATGTCGATTTTTCCAAATACATGAAATCCAAAGGCAATTCTGAGGAAGAGTATGAGTCGTTCCCCTTCGACAAACCTCTTCCGAGTCATACTGATTTTCTGTCACCAGTAGTCAATCGGCCGGTCAATTTTTTAAAGGGTGCATGTTTAAACACGAAGACCCCGGCTGTGATTAAGATTTCTCAACCTAAACCTGTTTCTAAAACTCAATCACAGTCGAGGCAAAAGACCGTGCGATTGCCCAACAAAAATCCTACTCCTTCAAAAGTCACTGACCGTACTGTCCCTGTTGTTTCGGATAAAACCGGTCGAGCTAAACAAACAAAACCAAAGTGGCCAGCCAAGGAATCTGTCAAGGATGATGCATCAAAGTCGTTCAATACTGTCTTTCATCCTAGGATGAACAAAAACGATTGTGCCTGGAATCATAGGAATAATTTTGTTAATAGAGATGTTAATTTTCCGATGAAAGTTTATTCCATTCAGCAATTGATTCAATTATCACACGATCGTTTGTGTTGTTCTAGTTGTGGTTGGAATGATTTTGATAACATTGCTAATAATGATTGGTTTGGGTCATATCAAAGGTTTAATCATACACCCAAACGAAAACCCCGTAATAACCAGCAAAGACACTATAAAAAACGGGGTTACCAATCAGCGGTTAAACCACAGCGGGAGACCAAACATGCTCCTAGATGGGTTGCTCCTACTGAGGTTAAACCGGCACCCAGGTGGAAAGCTGCTACAAAATCTGTTCCTCCTAAAGGTGTAAATTATGCACCGAAGAGGAAACAAGTGCCAAAACCAGTTCCCTCTAACGGTGTAATTCCTATACCTAAAGGGAAACCTGGGACAAAGCAAGCTTCCCCAAACGGTGCCAAACCTAACCCTCCCGGACCCAGGCAAATCTGGGTACCGAAGGTCCGCTAAATCTGTTTTGCAGGACGGTCATGTGTGGTCCTTAAACACTGGATGCTCCACACACATGACCGCAAGGAGGGAGCTGCTCACGATCTACAAGGAACAACATTAAGAAGACGTGAGGTTTGTCTATACCTGTGCTTTATCAAGCTGCTCACGTGTTTAGGGGGGGCATAATCAGCTATCAGGTATGTTACTCTACTATTGAGGGGGAGCGTCACACACATTTTTTCTTAAATATGTTAAAAAGTTTTTTTTGTGTGTGGATACTCCCGTGTGCACTTCACTCTACGCGCACATGCTAAGGGGGAGCATGTCATCTAATGCTCATCATTTGAGGGGGAGCGACACAAATTTTTCTTTAAATGTCTAAAGTTTTTGTATGTCAGACTCTCCATTGCACATCTCTATACACTATCCGAAGGGGAGCAAGTGTTTCCCCATTCTCAGTTTGAGGGGGAGCGAGAGATCCATTTTTTCCAAAATTCTACAGGTTTTATCTCGTTGAAAAATGGAATTATTCCTTAAAGTGTAAAAGTGTCCGGACACCCATCAGTCCGGATGACTTTCCGGACCGGATGGGTATCCGGGTAGGATTATCCGGAAACTCCTTTTGTCCGGATACTTTGTTTTGCCCGGAAAGGTTTGCCATTTCATCCTCTTTCATCCGGATACCTTCTATCCGGAAAGTATTATTTGTCCGGATACTATGGCATGTCCGGAAAGTATTGCATTGTTGCATATTTTTGTCCGGACGCCCCTACTACTTTCAGTCCTGTACCTGTTTCATCACTCCTGTCCTCAATCTGTATCAGATTGAGCCACTTAATGCAAAGGTACGCACCAGAACTTGTTTATCCGCCTCAGTTTCTAACTTTGGGTCTTTTTACAGATATTCCATGGCGGATCCACAACCTCAATCCGAGGGGAAGAGTCACACTGGTTTTCTTACAAAGTCTAAATATTTTTTTCTTGTATTGATTTCACTCTCACTCCGAGGGGGAGCAAGTCAATCCCCATGTATGTTTTGAGGGGGAGCAGGATAATATCCATGCTATGCATATGCCTGAAACCCTACCTATGATAGCATATGGACGAGAGTTAGGGAATCCCATGGTCCAGCCAGAGCCGGAGGGACCTTCCCCGGGACATAGCACATGTGAAAAGGATGGTGTTAAGGTCGAACTCGAACCAAGAAAGATTGAGCCGTAAAGATAACGAGGCTCCTGAGCGAAACCATCCACGTCATATCCGGGTAGCCACATCTGCTATCTCGTCTCATTTGTTAGGACGGGGTATTGAAGAAGCCTCCGTGGACCCAGCGGAGCAATTGCACACCCCCATAGCCACTCATCCGTCTCACAACAGACGGATGTTTCAATATTACACGGGGAACAAGCACAACTTCCACCGGCCTCTCATTCAGAGAGTGTTGGTGTTGAAATAAGAGACCAGCAGCCCCCGGTCTCGACTTCTTTGTGTGCACCATCGGGTCTAGAGCCTATTGTTACTGAACATTCTTCGCCTAGGACACTTGATGTGGAACAACACCATGTCGAGGCTCTTAGTGACCCGACCGGAACGTCTATAGTGTCTCCGACTACCGGAACACGAGGATTGGACGGAAATCCTACCACAGTTAATATCACGCCAGCTGTGAACGTAGGTGGCTCTACCTCTACGGTAGATGCCTCAACGGGTACTCTAAGTGAGCCCGGCATTATTTTACCTGACTTTGTGTCAAAAGGGTCTCTGGACAGCACCCTTGAGGCTGTCCGACAGGTTATGGAGCAACAAATGCAGGAACATGTAGCCGCTGAACTTGCCAAAGCGATGCATGCTATCAAAGGAAAGAGCCATCTAGTCGACACAGAAACTGTCTATGTGCCTCCACCGCCTCAACCACAACCCACTTATTCGGTGGACACTCTGAAGACGATGCTCTTGGCCCAACTGCTCCAGGAATCCAACACCACCGCATCTGCCGAAGCAGACCTGATCTCAGTTCTTCGATCCCAGGTCAGTGCTCCTTCTTCGACCATCATATCACGCGTTGACGCCATTGACTCGACCCTCAACGACTACAACAAAGCGCTTGCCACGCTGTCTGAGAGGGTCCGCTCACTAGAAGACACTTGTAAGAGTCAAGCTGGCGGTCTAAAACGCAAACACGATGACCAGGAGCATCCTGATCACCGTGAGGGGGAGAAGAGACAACGTCTAACCGAGACTGCCTCCCTGATCCAGCCTGCAGCGACATCTGTGGTTCAACAGGAACCCCCAACTGCGACAACTTCAACAGAAGCACCCGAAGCCGAGTTGCCGTTAGCTCAGATGGTCATCGACATGGATATCTCAGATGACGAAGCCCCAACGGTTGAAAAGCCCGAGGGTACAACACAGGAACTGGTCGCACAAGAACCATCAGACATGCCGACACTCACCATGATTGATCCTGCATGTGAAACCAACCCGGAAATCGAAGACGCATGGTACGAAAAAGCTGCCAGAGCCGTAAACTTCGAGGTAAACTTGGTGTTTCCCACTGATGAAGACGACAATGTTGATTACGACCAGTTTCTGCTTCAAAATTTATATGGTACGCCTCCCGTTCACTCGACTCAACCCGCTACGACTTCAGATCAACCCGAAAGCTCAAATGCAGAAAACCCGACATCTCCTCTACAAACGACAGCTCCTGATCTTCCTCCACCTCCTCAGCAACAAAACCGTTGGGAGAAGATCACGGTCCTCATTCTGGAGTAATCTCGGAAGAAGCTGTTTGTTCACAGAATTCGCCCGATCGAGCCGACCTTCTGTCTTGGCATCTACAGTCCTGATCCAGCACGCCAACTACGATACGTAGAAGCCATGAAGCGGTGTCTCCCGAGAGACCAGGTTCGAACCAAACATAAAATTTCAGAGGTGCTAAAGATTCAGTCAAACCGAATTATGAAAATCGTCTTTCCCGTGTTCACTGTTCGACGTGAAGACGGAAAAGAATGGATTTTTTCTGAAGCTGACTTTAAGCATCTCCATCCGTTCGACCTCCTGGTTATTCTGAGAGATCTTCGCACCAGAACCATCCGACCGCTTGCTGTAACAAAGGCGCTCGAAGCGGTTCGTCGATTCCTCGTCCGATCTATTATGATGTCTTATCTTACGGACTTTCAAATGGCAATCGAGAACCGATCAAAGAAGGTAAATCTGCTCAAACCGAATCTGAAAGCTCCTGAACTGTCGATGTATCCCGAGAATGCAATGCTGCTTCAACCGGAATTTGGGATCGTCTTCCTCAACGCTCAGAAAGAAAAGAAGTTTATGAGGTTCAGTCAGGTAGATCGATTTTGCGACGGCACACTGCTCAAAGTTCAAGACGCTCTTCGGAAGATCATCAAACACGAATCCGAAAATCCAAAGGTATCCTATGTGCCCAATCTGAATAAAAGAACTGCTCAGACTGCTCTGGATATGGTTGAAGAACGTCTCGACTACCGTCGCGCCATCAGATTCTTCGAGGTTCATTTCGCTCTTCGCAAACGTTATGTCTACAACTGGCAAGAGATAGAGCGTGAATTTGAACTTCAAATCAAAGGGGGAGGGTGTTAGGGCAGGTTTTATTGTTGATTTAAAGTTCAAGGGTCAAATTGTATTTGATTAAACTTAGTCCATAGTGAACGGGCCGTGGGCTTGTTAACCACGGGCCCGAACTATATAAAGTTGTATTAGCCTAGAAAAAATGGTTAATCATCTCATTTGCTTTCCAACTCTTATTGTAAACTCTCTGATTGAAAGCTTAATACAGGGATGACCAGTTGAAATCATTGTTTTTATTTGCTTATTATTTCGATTTCATTATTGTTGCACGGATCTGGATTCTACATTTCCTATGGCAAATGCGATATCCGGCCTAGTGCTTGTCATGGCATACATAAAGCATCCTATAGCCTTTGAGTACTCGAGTTGTGACACCGCTTCACCCGAATTGGGCATAAGCTTCACACTCGGATCCCATGGGGTACTCACCGGAGAACAATCAAAGCTATTAAATTTCTTTAATACATTCTCAATGTAATGAGATTGTGTAATTGTTTGGGTGCTTGTTTCAGCCCATACAATGATTTTACAAGTTTACACACCTTATGCTCCATTCCGGGCATAATAAAACCTTCCGGTTGTTTCATGTAAACTTCCTCCTCTAAGTCACCATTCAAGAATGCCGTTTTGACATCCATTTGGTGAATCACCAAATTGTGAATAGCGGCTAAGGCTATCAACAATCTAATCGTGGAGATTCTTGCAACCGGGGCATAAGTATCAAAATAATCGATGCCTTCCCGTTGCCTAAAGCCTTAGATCACTAATCGAGCTTTGAACTTGTCGATTGACCCATCCGCTTTCATCTTCCTTTTGAAGATCCACTTGCAACCCAAAGGTTTGCAACCCGATGGCAAGTCCGATAATACCCAAGTATTATTCCCCACGATGGAGTCCATCTCATCATGTATTGCTTCTTTCCAAAAGGCAATATCTTGAGACTTCATAGCCTCATCAAATGATTTTGGATCCTCCTCAACACTATAACAGTAAAGGAATTGGGATCCAATCTCATCTCTTGATCCCTCTACCAAGTATATTTGGAAATCGGGACCAAAGGATTTTTCAATCCTTCCTCTTTTGCTCCTTCGAAGCATCGGAGAGTCGGTTGGAACAATTGTTTGTTCTTCAACCTCACTAGTTTCACTAGCACTTGGAAATATGTCATTTGGCCTCGGCATTGAAGAGAATCTTGTCTCATCAAATATCACATCTCTCGATTCTATAACGGTGTGAATCGCTATAGAATCATTAGG
The DNA here is from genome assembly GCA_033807775.1 of Saussurea involucrata. Lineage (NCBI taxonomy): Eukaryota > Viridiplantae > Streptophyta > Magnoliopsida > Asterales > Asteraceae > Saussurea > Saussurea involucrata. The sequence continues at coordinate 264,055,146 of CM066321.1, forward strand.
TTCAATAACATAGAACCTATATGCTTTGGAATGCTCGACATATCCAACAAAGATGCAGTCAATGCCTTTCTCACCCAAAGTCTTTCTTTTGGGTTCGGGTAGTCGAACAACCGCTCGACAGCCCTAAACTCGAATATAACTCAAGTTCGGCCTTTTCTTGAACCAAAGTTCATATGGGGTAATCTTGTTCCGTTTATTGGGAACTCGATTCAGCAAATAACAAGCCGTTAGCATGGCTTCACCCCAAAATCCATCACTCAAACCCGAGTAGGATAACATAGAGTTCACCTTTTCTTTGAGAACTCTATTTTTCGTTCCGCCACACCATTTTCCTGTGGTGTATAAGGCGCCGTAGTCTCATGAATGATTCTTACGGTTTGGAAAAACATGGGGTCGTAATACTCCCCACCACGATCGATACGTAAACATTTTATATGGCAATTCATTTGCAATTCAACCTCCGTTTTATAAACTTTAAATTTAACCAACGCTTCATCTTTTGAATGTAACAAATAAACATAGCAAAAAACGTGAAGCGTCGTCAATAAAAGTGACAACATACTTTTTATTACCAAAAGACGGAGTTGAATGCAAATCACGTTAGGAAAAGGTTGTCTAGTGATCTTTGTTAACATGCAAGTTTTACACTTATTAGTCTTAATATCAAAAGCCGGAATAAGACCGTCTTTTGACATTTCAACCATCCGTTTAAAATTAACGTGACCAAGTCTTGCATGCCATAAATTAGAATCAACACAAACGCTATTTGCAATAAAGACAGAATTTGAAACAACATTCACTTTATTCAAATTCAACATAAACATATTATTAAGCAAATAACCAAATCCTACAAAAGAGCCACCCTTTGACAAGATAAACTTGTCCGACTCATAAACTTGTCTATACCCTAACTTATTCAAGATACTACCGGAAACCAAATTCTTTCGAATTCGCGGTACAAACAAAACATTAAAAAGTTCAACTACTTTGCCAGAACTAAATTCTAGCCTAACTAAGCCTCTTCCAAGAATGGGAGCCATCAACTAGTTCCCCATGCGAAGCATTGATCCGTCTTCAACCGGTTCCAAAGAAGTGAACCAACGACGATCTTTGCACACATGACTTGTCACACCCGAGTCGATCCACCAAGCAACATCATCATCCTGCACATAAAATGATTCGGATATTAGTGGAACATAATTCAAATTTGAATTAAAACCAAAGTCAAGAAACTGACCTTGCTGTGGGTTTTGATCCTTGGATCCTTGCCCACTACCACTCGTGCTTGCTCCACCCTTATTCTTGACAACCCGACAATCCCGCTTGAGATGGCCGGTCATCCCACATGTCCAACAGGTTAATTTAACCTTCTTGTTGGGCCCTTTCTTGGCTTCGTTGAATTTTCGTTTTCCCTTGAACTTGTTAGTCTTACCCTCTTCCACCATGTTCACCGAAGGTGCAGAAACCTCCTTTACTTTAGGTTTCTCAGCCTCTTGCGCCCGAAGATATTCCTCTATGCGCAAGTAACTACCGAGTTGCACAAGAGACGACTCTTCCTTCTTATGTTTCAACATGTGTTTAAAGTCTTTCCAAGAGGGAGGCAATTTATCAATTATGCTCGATACGGAGATGAATTCGTCCATCTTCATATTATGTTGAGCATATTGGCCTAAAATGCGAAGGAGCTCATTGTATTGCTCCATCACCGGCCTTGAGTCCACCATTTTGTAATTATTAAAATTACTCACCAGGAACTTCTTACTAGAAGCATCCTCGGCCATGTATTTGGACTCAAGAGAGTCCCATAGCTCTTTGGAGGATTCAACGTTTTGATAGATATCGAAGAGGGAGTCACACATATCGTTCAAGATGTGGCCACGACAGATGTAGTAGTCATTCTCCCACTTGCCACGACGTCGGGTAACCTCCAACGTCTCGTTCTCCATCAACTCCGGTATCGGGGTGCTAAGCACATACACGAACTTCAATGTCGTCAGCAAGAAATGCATCTTCTTTTGCCATCTACGGAAATCCACGCCTTCAAACTTCTCAAGTTTTGTGAACTTGGAAGTCATGTCTCTTACGGATTGATCACCCGCCATATCTTTTCACGAAGCGTGAAATATCTCTTACGATTGTTGGGGGATTCGGTGTATTGGGTTCGTGAAAGAGATAAGTAAGAGGTGATTATAAGAACTTGGATATAACCAGAGATCGCGTAGAGCTCGCTTTCCGTAAGAGATATTTCGACCCTATCTGCCTGGGTATCACGAAATTCTCTCGAGGATAATCTCTGATTTTCAGTCTATCGATCAAGGCAGTAATCGATCCATATATATACACCTTTAGAGAATTGTAACTGACCTATATTGATACTGGTAATAATATCCCACTTAATGAGATTGATTGCAGAATTAATGACGGGAGTTACAAAATGAGAAAAGCCTTCCAGACGCCGTCGCTACTTTCCGCGCCAGACAAGTAGCGCCAAAATGAGCGCCAACCAGCAAGCAGACCACGGCGCCAGTTTTGGCGCTAGAAAACTGGCGCCGATATGCGCGCCATGCACAAACCCGTGCACAATCCAGAGTCTGGCGCCAGTTTGGCGTTAGCCAACTGGCGCCAGTACTGGCGCCATTTCTCATTTCACAATCCCACTTTGAAACTTGCCATTTTCAACCGTCCAACAATCCCGGGTTCTAGTTAGCTTACACGAGTGTGCACTCCACACCTCCTAACTCATGTTATAGCTTAGCTAACAACCCCATTATTACCTTTGTGAATCCAACTACACAAAATGAACATGATGATTTCACTAAAATCACCAACAAAATGTAATCAAAGAAATTCTATTTGGTCTTCACCAGTGTAGACCTTTAGATGCACCGGTGAAGAGAGGGGTGCTTGTAACCTGCGAAGGTAGCCAAAACTAACATTTGGAGGTTGAGGTTTTAAGGAGAATACAAATGGGATGTAGTTTCTTGAAATATACCAAGCATATGTTATAGACAAGAGCATGTAAGAACAAAATTTATCAAAAAAAATGCATGGTTTCCGGTGCAGATTCATCAAACTTTTAAAAAGAGCGTGATTAGTGTGGCAACTGGCAAATGATTTAACTTTTACAAACTATAAAAGTATGGTTTCATATGTATATATAAAACAAAATTACACTTATACATTTCTTGCTTTGAAAGGGTGTTAGTCTTTCAACAGAGAAAAAACAAAGTGAAGTTGTCCATGTTGTTTTTCAATTAAAGCAGGATGATGAGTTTTTTTTTAGTAGGAGCAAGTTGTTTAACATCATTCTAGTGGTTAAGGGTGTAAACATTGATGTCATTGAGAGGGAAAATGTTGTAATTTTGTGTTGGTAAAACATAAACTTCAATTTTCTTATTCTTACTTAGTAGTTGCATTAATCGTTAATTTCAGGTTTGTAAGATAGTACACTGTAACGTCCCAAAAATTACAAGGAAATTTAAATTTTCTAAAACATATATTCCATTATAAAACAACCACAATTTAATAAACCGTAACTCAATTAAAGTTAATGCCGTCAACTCAAACAGTCAAAAGAAGTTATGCAGCGGAAATATTATAAATAAATCTAAAAGTTTAAAAGTGTAAATTCCAACAATTCTCGGCGCCCGCGCTTTGTGTGTGTACCGTCAAGCCCGACTGCCGCTCGCACCGGAAATCACAACATATTGGGAAAGGGTAAGCTAAACGCTTAGTGAGTCCTACCACAGACGCAGGTAGCAACCCCACGTATATCGCTCCTACTCGCAAGTAGGTAACACCACTATCACCACGAATATAAACCACATAATAATTAACGTATAAATACAAGCTCAGTCCCACCGAGCCCTCGGTCCCACCGAGTACACAAAAATATGTTGATACAAGCTCAGTCCCACCGAGCCCTCGGTCCCACCGAGTAAGATAATATAGTTGTACTAGCTCAGTCCCACCGAGCTCTCGGTCCCACCGAGCCCCTCAGTCCCACCGAGGTGTACACAAATTACATACCATTCACATAATAATACAACAATCACAACTATTTATCACATCCCAACTAGTCCACGTAAACACGTAATAACACGTAATAGCACGTAACACAAAATAACGTTACACATGAAATTCCTAACTACGCAGTGAGAGAACTCACCTCGAATGCGCGCCTAGCTCACAAACAATAGTCCAAGCTCCACAATCCAAAATCACTTCCCAACACCTAAACGAACGTTAAAATGTATTAACGCGAGACCCGGACCCTAAAACACGACGCACGCTTAAACTGTCACTAAAATGACTTTTCTGTCTAGCCAAACAGGTCTGTTCGGGACCTGTTCCGACCTCCCCAAACACAGAAAATCCTCAATTACATTACATCACCAGAAAGTGCTCTGAGTTAGGGTTCCAAGGACATATTATACTCCTCCTAACGATTTTTCTACAGTTTAATACGGATTTTACAAAAACGGTTCGCAGAACAGCGAAAACAGAACCTTTCAGTACAAAACGACGATTTGACCTAAGCTACATTCCGAACTGGATTTTTCACAAAACATAGAAAAGTTACTAGACTCAAAATGGGAACTTTTGGCACCGATTTCGCCCCAATCCGAGTTATGAGGAAAAAGTTACGGTTTAAGAAAAACAGTGGCAGATTACCAAATTTTCACATGAAATGACACTATTGATTATTAACCCATTAAGTCGTGGCTTAATCCCAACAGACCCGAAAAGCATATGAACTACTGAATATGGGTTACCCTAGGCTGGACAACAGCCGTGCACCACCCCCTGCCGCCTCCGGCGGCGGTGGTGGTTGGCGGCGTATCTTTGACATACGATAACAACAAACGAGAAATAGACGAACTTACCTCGACGAACCCTTCTTCCTCCTCTTTTCCGACCAAACTTGCCGGCGATCGCCTCCTTCCTCCTCTCTCCTCGTCGCCGGCAGCAACCTCTATCACCCTCTCGGTTTCTCTCTCACTCTCTCGGCTTCTTTCTTGGCAGAACACACAACAAAGGGGGATGGGGAAAAGGGTTTTTGGGAGTTGTTTAAGTGAAAATGAAAGGGGAAGGGGGAGGGGATGACTAAAGGTTGTGGTGGTTACTAGCATGAAACCGAAGGGAAGGGGAAGGGGGAAGGGGGCGTCTCTTGGCTTATCCCTTGCCATACTTTGGTGAAATGCCCCAATTAGCCCCTCAACTTTCCTTTCCTTGCAAAAAACCCAAAAAGGTTGACTCATTTAAATTTTGGGGCGATTCGACTAACCCCGCTAATGGATCCCACGTTAAAATAAAAGCTTTAAAAAAAATAATAAGAAGAAGATACACACCGGGATACGGGCTTTACAACTCTCCCCCACTTGGATCAGACTCGTCCTCGAAGTCTCGACTGACGAATAAATCGGGATAGTTCTCGCGCATCTCCGCTTCGGGCTCCCACGTCCACTCTGAACCCTTCCGGTGCTGCCACTGGACTTTTACCAGTCCAATAACTTTGTCCCGCGAGGTTCTCGTTCTCCTGTCGAGAATGGCAACCGACTTTTCCACGTAGTTAAGCCGCTCATCAATCTGAACGTCCTCCAGAGGAATCACGGTAGACTCGTCAAATACACACTTCCGTAATTGAGAAACGTGAAAGGTGTTGTGAATCAAGCTCAGTTCTTCAGGTAACTCTAACCGGTAAGCCACTTTCCCCACACGGGTGATGATCCGGTAAGGCCCAATATAACGAGGCCCTAGTTTCCCCCGCTTACGAAACCGGATCACCCCTTTCCAGGGTGAAACCTTCAACAACACATAATCACCCACCTGAAATTCTAAGTTGGATCGCCTCTTGTCGACGTAGCTCTTCTGCCGACTCTGTGCAGTAACCAAACGGTCCCGCACCATCTGAATCATCTCGGTCGTCTTCAACACAATGTCAGTACTCCCTAACACCCGATGACCAACCTCGCCCCAACAAACGAGCGTCCTGCACTTCCTACCGTACAACAACTCGTACGGCGGCATGCCAATACCAGAGTGAAAGCTGTTGTTTTAGGAAAATTCTGCTAGAGGAAGGTGCTGATCCCAGCTACCTCCAAAATCGATAACACAAGCTCGAAGCATATCTTCGAGGGTCTGAATGGTTCGCTCGCTCTGTCCGTCCGTCTGCAGATGAAAAGCCGTGCTAAAGTGTAACCGTGTACCCATCTCTGACTGGAACTTCTCCCAAAACCGGGAGGTAAAACGAGTGTCCCTGTCAGAGACAATCAAAACTGGCACCCCGTGCCTGGCCACGATCTCACGTACAAACACCTCCGCAAGCTTTTCCGCCGAGGAGCTTTCCCTGATGGCCAAGAAGTGAGCACTCTTGGTCAGACGGTCAACGATCACCCAAATGGCATCGTTCCCACGGGGAGTCCTTGGGAGTTTCGTTATGAAGTCCATAGTAATCTTTTCCCATTTCCAAACCGGGACCTCCAACGGCTGCAATTTCCTATGTGGTCGTTGATGTTCCGCTTTGACCTTCCGACAGGTCATACATACCTCAACACATCTAGCAACATCCCGTTTCATGTCGGGCCACCAATAACCTTCACGCAAGTCTCTGTACATCTTTGTAGCTCCCGGGTGAATCGAGAACTTGGACTTATGTGCCTCATCCATTAGTACCTGCCGGTTCCTACCGATGAATGGAACCCAAACCCTACCATGTCGAGTTAACAACCCCCGACTGTCACGAACAAAATTCGGGATTTCCCCCGACACTCTTTCCCGCTTTGCATTTTCCTCCAAACAGCCACCTCCTGAGCGCTTCCTATCGACTCCAGAATCGGTGTAACCACTGTCAATCGCTGACATAAACCCCTCAGTGGCTCACCGACCGGATGTCGGCTGAGTGCGTCCGCAACCACATTCGCTTTACCCGGGTGGTAAAGTATCTCGCAGTCATAATCCTTGACCACATCAGGCCACCTTCGCTGACGCATATTAAGGTTCTGCTGATCCATCAAGTACTTGAGGCTCTTATGGTCAGTGTAGATCGTACACTTGACACCATAGAGATAGTGCCTCCAAATTTTAAGGGCAAACACTACCGCTCCCAACTCCAGGTCATGAGTCGGGTAATTTGCTTCGTGAGGCTTCAACTGCCTAGAAGCGTAGGCTATGACCTTGCCGCGCTGCATAAGCACGGCACCCAAACCCTGATGTGAGGCATCACAATATACTACCAAATCTTCCATGCCTTCGGGCAAGATTAACACAGGAGCCTCGCACAAGCGCCTGCGTAGCTCCTCGAACACCTTCTGTTGTTCCTCACCCCAACTGAACGCCGCAGATTTCTTCGTCAATCGCGTCATAGGCATCGCGATCTAGGAGAAATCCTGAATAAACCTTCGGTAATACCCTGCCAATCCTAGAAAGCTTCGCACCTCAGAAGGAGTCTTCGGCACCTCCCACCACATCACTGCTGAAATCTTAGCTGGGTCGACCATAATACCATCCTAATTCACGACATGTCCTAGGAACTGGACCTCTCGCAACCTGAACTCACACTTGGAAAACTTAGCGTATAACTTCTCTCGCCTTAATACTTCCAACACTTCTCGAAGATGCACCTCGTGCTCCTCCTTGGACTTTGAATACACCAGAATATCGTCGATGAACACAATCACCGATCGGTCCAACATCGGACTACACACTCGGTTCATGAGGTCCATGAATGCTGCCGGTGCATTGGTGAGCCCAAAAGGCATCACCACGAACTCGTAATGACCGTACCGCGTACGGAAAGCCGTCTTCTCCGTGTCCTCACTCCTGACCCGCATCTGGTGGTACCCCGACCGTAAATCAATCTTGGAGAACCACGAGGCCCCCTGAAGCTGGTCGAACAAATCGTCAATCCTTGGCAAAGGATAACGATTATTTACCGTAAGCTTATTCAGCTCCCGGTAGTCTATGCACATCCGTTGCGACCCGTCCTTCTTCTTCACGAATAAGATAGGTGCTCCCCACGGTGAACAACTCGGTCTAATGAACTCCTTCTCGAGAAGCTCCTGCAACTGGGCGTACAGCTTTTTCATTTCTGGTGGAGCCAGGCGATAGGGTGCCTTGGCCACCAGAGTAGCACCCGGAATCAGATCGATCCAAAACTCTACCTGTCGTTCGGGAGGTATCCCCAGCAAATCCTCGGGAAATACGTCGGTGAACTCCCATACAACTGGCACGTCTTCCGCAGACTCCTTCGCTTCCCCAACACTCGTATCTATCACGTATGCCAAATACCCCTGACCACTATGCTGAAGGTACCTCCGAGCTCTCGCAGCCGAACATATGGCCGTAGTCCGTCTAGACGAATCTCCCTGTACTAACAGTTCTCCCCCGCTTGGGGTTCGAACTCGCACTTGTTTGTGACGACAAACAATCTCCGCGTCGAACTTATCCATCCAATCCATGCCCACAATCACACAAAGCTGGAGCATAGCGATCGGGATCAGATCGATGGGAAACCGCACTCCGTCAAGGTCCTATCATCAGACACCTCAACAACAAGAGGATGACTCAAACGTCCTACCACTCGGCCCAAACCCTCGCTAAAAGTGCGAGACACAAAAGAGTGAGTAGCCCCGCTATCAAACATCACAACCGCAGGCACCGAGTTAACTAGGAATGAACTCCCGTATCTGCTCACTAGTGAGTACGATACTCGCATTCGGTTCAACATCGTTGTTCCTCCTTGTGATGGTCATCCTAGGTAGTTAATACCACGAGCTATTAGTACATAATAACTCCTACTAACAACGCTCACACTCAACTCCTCGGATTCCTCATGACTTTCCCTGACTCGAACATTGATCCTGTGCTTCCGGTAGTAGGAGCTCTACTACTACCATCTACACCTATCACTGTCCGCTCCGAGTCCCATCCCGAGTACCCAAGTAGTTGCTCGCCCAAACAAACCATACACGTATGTCCATACTGACGCATATACACACTCTTCCTAGCTCCCTAGGAATAAACATAATACCCCACTACCCTTGCTAGGGCGGAACCCCCACTAACCCTGACGAGTCGCCTCGTAAACGCACAGTTGTATACAGTGGAAATCAGATAGACATTCGAATATAAGATTCTATCCTACAACGGTTGGACTCAAACAAGAGCTGCGCAATAGAACTAAATCTAACATTCTAAGGCTATTCGGTTCCTACCGCATACAACCTATAGTGCATTCGCTTAACAACCTATCAAAGTTAGCATAAGTTCCTAATAGCAAGTAACAACCATACAATACAGTGTATTAAGCACCAAGCAATCTAGCATACATACTCCTATGTTCTAGAAAGCAAGTTAGCAGACGTACTCATATGTAAACGCTATTCCCAGCTCACTAGGAATTTCATCTCATCCCACTACCCTTGCTACAACGGAATCCCTGCTAGCCATAACGAGTTGCCTCGCGAATACCCAGTCGCATGCAGCGTGAATCAAATAGACATTCGAATACAAGATTCTATCCTAGAACGGTTGGACTCAAACAAGAGCTGCGCAATAGAACTAAATCAAATATTCTGAGGCTATATGATTCTGACTGCATACAACCTATAGGGCCTTCACTTAACAACCTACTATAACTAGCATTGATTCCTACTAGCAAGCAGTCATCATACAGTACAGTGTAAACAACATAGGCAATCTAGCATGCATACCCTATGCCTAGAAAGCAATAAATACACTAAGCACTGTACCTTCCCACATAGCGTCGGCTGACTGTACACACTGCGCCCCCGATCACCGTTTCCCAAACGGGTTTTCCTTTTTCCTTTATTCTCAAAGATTTTAGTAAAAGAGTTTAAAACTTCATAGCCGCAACTTGAGACCAAACACACCGAGATGTGTTTGATTCACTCAAGCTGTGCTCTGATACCAAGTTGTAACGTCCCAAAAATTACAAGGAAATTTAAATTTTCTAAAACATATATTCCATTATAAAACAGCCACAATTTAATAAACCGTAACTCAATTAAAGTTAATGCCGTCAACTCAAACAGTCAAAAGAAGTTATGCAGCGGAAATATTATAAATAAATCTAAAAGTTTAAAAGTGTAAATTCCAACAATTCTCGGCGCCCGCGCTTTGTGTGTGTACCGTCAAGCCCGACTGCCGCTCGCACCGGAAATCACAACATATTGGGAAAGGGTAAGCTAAACGCTTAGTGAGTCCTACCACAGACGCAGGTAGCAACCCCACGTATATCGCTCCTACTCGCAAGTAGGTAATACCACTATCACCACGAATATAAACCACATAATAATTAACGTATAAATACAAGCTCAGTCCCACCGAGTAAGATAATATAGTTGTACTAGCTCAGTCCCACCGAGCCCTCGGTCCCACCGAGCCCCTCAGTCCCACCGAGGTGTACACAAATTACATACCATTCACATAATAATTCAACAATCACAACTATTTATCACATCCCAACTAGTCCACGTAAACACGTAATAACACGTAATAGCACGTAACACAAAATAACGTTACACATGAAATTCCTAACTACGCAGTGAGAGAACTCACCTCGAATGCGCGCCTAGCTCACAAACAATAGTCCAAGCTCCACAATCCAAAATCACTTCCCAACACCTAAACGAACGTTAAAATGTATTAACGCGAGACCCGGACCCTAAAACACGACGCACGCTTAAACTGTCACTAAAATGACTTTTCTGTCTAGCCAAACAGGTCTGTTCGGGACCTGTTCCGACCTCCCCAAACACAGAAAATCCTCAATTACATTATATCACCAGAAAGTTCTCTGAGTTAGGGTTCCAAGGACATATTATACTCCTCCTAACGATTTTTCTACAGTTTAATACGGATTTTACAAAAACGGTTCGCAGAACAGCGAAAACAGAACCTTTCAGTACAAAACGACGATTTTACCTAAGCTACATTCCGAACTGGATTTTGCACAAAACATAGAAAAGTTACTAGACTAAAAATGGGAACTTTTGGCACCGATTTCGCCCCAATCCGAGTTATGAGGAAAAAGTTACGGTTTAAGCAAAACAGTGGCAGATTACCAAATTTTCACATGAAATGACACTATTGATTATTAACCCATTAAGTCGTGGCTTAATCCCAACAGACCCGAAAAGCATATGAACTACTGAATATGGGTTACCCTAGGCTGGACAATAGCCGTGCACCACCCCCTGCCGCCTCCGGCGGCGGTGGTGGTTGGCGGCGTATCTTTGACATACGATAACAACAAACGAGAAATAGGCGAACTTACCTCGACGAACCCTTCTTCCTCCTCTTTTCCGACCAAACTTGCCGGCGATCGCCTCCTTCCTCCTCTCTCCTCGTCGCCGGCAGCAACCTCTATCACCCTCTCGGTTTCTCTCTCACTCTCTCGGCTTCTTTCTTGGCAGAACACACAACAAAGGGGGATGGGGAAAAGGGTTTTTGGGAGTTGTTTAAGTGAAAATGAAAGGGGAAGGGGGAGGGGATGACTAAAGGTTGTGGTGGTTACTAGCATGAAACCGAAGGGAAGGGGAAGGGGGAAGGGGGCGTCTCTTGGCTTATCCCTTGCCATACTTTGGTGAAATGCCCCAATTAGCCCCTCAACTTTCCTTTCCTTGCAAAAAACCCAAAAAGGTTGACTCATTTAACTTTTTGGTCCGATTCGACTAACCCCGCTAATGGATCCCACGTTAAAATAAAAGCTTTAAAAAAAATAAGAAGAAGAAGATACACACCGGGATACGGGCTTTACATACACCAACACTCATTTCCTAGTAGCTTACATGGATCAGGAAACAACCTTGAAGGCCTTTTCCAAACTAAAATTACCAAGTTGATTGGTCAGGTGTTCTTGTAAAACCCTCATATTTGGATAGAGAAACTAAATTAAAAGAGTTTTCCAATATTGCATCAAATAAGAATAGAACTTCTTCATACAAATCGATACTTGGAACATTTAAAATCAAATTCTATGATCAACATCAAACAATTAAATAACTCAAGTTGTATACAAAGACTAAAACAAGATCAGGTGTTACTAAAACCCCAGATTAGTCGCTAACTCCAAACGTGGAAACAACACTCAATGGCTACATCCTTCTCGTGCGTCTAACTAGCATTTCACTCTTCACGGTGTCGCTAGAGCATTTCACTCTTCATAGTGTTGCACATGCCGACAAATAAAAAGGTTAGGCTAACGCCTAGTGAGTTCAAGAGTTTTCATCAATATATATAAATATACATTTTAAACGGAAAGGATATGACCTTTAAACACATTTGCCATTAAGCAAAATATTTAGAATAAATAGTAATGTCTTTTCTAAGACTCCTATTTCTCGTGATTTTAAATAGAAAACATCCTGAAAACATGGAACGAAACTCAATAACTCACGCAAAGCATAAATAGAAACAAAGTCTAAATACTAATGTAACACCCCGAAATTTGGGATTGTGATTTTTGAGTTGCGGACGTCCGCATGGGCAAGGTCGGACGTCTGCGATGCGCGGAAGTCCGCATGTCGTCCGTGGAAGCAACAGGGACTTTGGGGGGTTTCCAGTTGGGTAGTGTCGGACGTCCGCGTATGTCTCCATCCGGATGTCCGCGTGTGGTCTGACAAATTTTTATGCTTTTTATCTCCCAACTTTCTCTCTTCCCTTCCTTATTCTTTATAAACCAAATCAGATTTGGTCTTCCCTCTCCTCACTCGATTTTCCCTTCCCCAAAACCCTAAATCCCCCATCTTCTCTCTTCCATCTCCATTTTTCTTCAAGAACACCCAAGTGGGTTTGAGGAATCAAGCTTATATGGTTCCAAGACATCAAGATGTTCATCTTCTTCATCATTTCCACCATTGTTGAGCTATTTGGAGTTTTTTTAAATACCCACTTGTGAGTTCATCTTCATCTTCTAAACCTTATTTGGGTAACCTCAGAGATGTTTTGATGATGGATTCAAGTTGTGGTAAGGTAACCTTCTCTTTTCTTCATCTATGGAAATTAGGGTTTTGTATAAGTTGAGATCTTAAAGTAAAATGTTTGGGGGAATGACTCTTTATGGTTGGATGTGAATATTTATGGTTGGAAACTCATGAATCTAGGTTTTTGGAAGATTTGGCTTGAAGGTTCAAGTTTCTTCAAGGGAGCTTACGTTTGGGAAAAATCTAGATTTAGCCTAAATCTAGCAAGTGAGTTCAAGTTGCTTTGTGAAAACTTTGTACATGCTAAAAATATTATTTTCCAAGTATTTATGTGTTTTACATGAAAATTATCATTGGTTGGGTTATTTGGTGAATTTTGACTCTTGAAGTATTTAACTTGGGAAATATTGTAAAATACCCATATTTGAGATTTTTGGGAAACTTGATAGATAAATCATAAACGAAAATGTTTTGAGGAGTTGTCTTATACATGGAGTCTACATGACATAAAAATGCATTTTAGTATAGTTTGGAAATATGCATTTAGTACGTTATGGGATGATTTAAATGTAACGGTGTGAGTTCCTTGGAAAAGAGGGTTGTCCTAACCCAATGTTCATTTCGGGTTTTCATGGATTTGAATTATTTATTGGTAAAAGTGTGTGTTGCTACGTTTAAACTCATTATATGACTTTTCATGAATTATCTTTTGAGTCGGTTGAGCTTATGGTACGGTATTGGATTTTGTTAAGTCTTGGGGACAATTGTACAGTTTTGATAGCTCAAAGTTGAGTTTTGATCATGATTTACGTTATTAGGAATTGCATGTTTTGAATGCACTTGTTTACTCGTTTGGGGTCGTGTAATGTTTTACACCTTATTAGCTATGGATCCATAGGCTCTTGAGTTTTGTTAATGCCAAAAATCGCCCAAAAAAACAACTTAAGGTTGATGTGGACTTTAACAACTAAAGAAATGTATCTCAAGACCAATCAACACAATCGCAAGGAAAAAAGTAAATAAGACAAGAGAATTGGTGACGCGGAAAACCCCAAAACGAGGTAAAAAACCGCTGTCGACTTGTGAGAGTCGACGGTGCACTATAGTCGCCAAACAAGGGCGAAAGTCCATTTGTAACAAGTGTTTTGTGTACAACAGATTACAAATAGATGTAAAAATGAGCTTAGTCGTGTGAGAAAACCGTGCGTCGTGTGTAAATCGTGTGAGGTAAACTGCTGTCGTGCGGTTCAAACTGTTGTCGTGCGAAGTTGCTTTAGCGATATTTGTTCGAATGCTCTGTTGATTGCTGTTGAGTTCGTGATGTGTAATAGCTTGGAAATGGATGGAACAGATAACAGATCAGATACTTTTTCAGTTGTAGAGCAGGCCTTTTTATAGCTTCCACTGGTCATTAAATGTGTCTTGATGGCTTGCTTCGTAACCGCTGTCGGGCCTTTAATACCATTGATAGCTTGTCCGTTACTGGCCGTTACCACCATGAATGCTTGTGAACCTGCATTAATGAACAACAGAAACGGGTTTGACTGTTAACGGTTAGTGTAGTCGTACGACCGTCTTAAGTCTCGGACGTCGGTCATACGGAACGTACGACCATCATAAAAATGTACGACCGAGTACTCATCTGTAAATAACCTGTAAGACCTTATCTTAATACAAGAGTGGTCTTATGGAAATGTTATCTGAGTTTTTTATCTGAGTTATCTGAGTTTTCTATCGTCGGTCAGAGGCGTATAGTTGTATAGGGGACAGGTGTCGTCCATCGGCATGATGCATGCGAAAAGGCGATGTGTCGACCATCCAGTGGATCGACCTGACACGATCTTTACCATAAATAGCGCGATCCTGGGGATCGTTTTCTTTGTACACTCACTTGTGTTTTTAGGAAAGGATTTCAGAGATATTTACTTGCCATCTTTTCGAATACCTCGAATGTTTATAAGTTTTTAGAAGGAATCTTTTCGTTCTTCTCATAACGTTTTAAGATGTCAATGGAACCAGCAAGCGCCATTGTTGGTCAGGAAAGTTTAGAGGCCTTTAGGACCTTGTCTGGTATTCCTGATGCCGTTCAAATATATTCGTCGGGTCAGTTCCGATCGGCCGATTGTCCGAATGGTCATTTTGTTTTGTACGAATACCCTTTATAGGTGGGCTTTAAGTGGCCATTTTCCTCGCTAGTTAGGGAGTTTCTGGGAAAGTATCATCTTTCGCCTGCCCAAATGATGACCCAGTTCTGGCAAATAGTCCATGTGATCGATAGGCTCGTCGGCGAGTGGACGAATCCGTTCACAGTGGAGTGCCTTCTGGCGTCCCACGTAGTCAAGGTGGACAACTACCACCGGTACAATTTATTTTCCAAGTACAAGAAAGCTCAGGTCTTGGTGCTAAACACCCAAGTGAATGACTGTGGGTGGAAGGCTCGGTACGTCTTCGGAATGATGCAGTCGCTCGAGCTTCTGCAGGAGGACATGACATGGGTCACTGCCTGGTGGAACACTAACAGTAAGTCTTTCACTTGTCGTATCTTATTTTCGGGTCGTATGTCATAGCTGATCATAAGGTTTTCATTTCAGCCCTTACGTTCCCTGATGCTGGTGTGTCTAAAGAGATGGAGGCGAAGATCGAAAAATTCCGGATGTATAATCCGGATGACAGATCTTTCTTCGTCCAGCGAGGTCTTAGGGACGAGGGTTCGGACGACGAGGTCGTCGAGCTAACAGGGACGGAGATCCCTGTAAGAGAAGAAGCAGAGAGAGAAGCGAAGGAAGAAGAAATAGCAGGTACCTTGGCGTACGTTTACCTGGTATGTCGTATGTTTTATTTATACAACTTTCATCTTGTCCCATCTCTGTTGTTTTGTAGGTGGTTCGGGCGATATGCCTACCCCTGATACGCAGAAGAAGAAGGCCCAACTCCTGTTGGCTCGTAAGGCCAAGGAGTTGAAGCGAAAAGCTCCCCCACCCCCGTCGTCGGGGGTAAAGAAGTCCAACACGGTTCTCCGGAGGGAACCGTCGTCAAAGGGTGGTGACCCGTCTAAGGTCGCCACTGCTGAGAAGACAAAGACGCCACCGGGAGTCATTGATGTGACTCCGGTGAGCGTGGCTCCTCCTTTATTTGAGGAGGTCGGTCCTTCTCCTTCGTCGGTTGACAAGGGAAAAGGACCGATGACGGAGGAGTCTCCTGACGTCATGACGGTAAACTTCACTTTGCCGTCAAACTTCATGGCCGGGGAAGAGATGGATAGCAATAAGAACTTTCCCGATCTAGAGAAATTCCTTCTGCCATCCTTTAAGGAGCGACTGGAGGACATCACGGTCGACAACATGGGGTTGCATGTCGCATGGCTGACCTTCAAGGTACGTACGATCCGCTTGTCTTAAGTATTTTTGTCGATGTTTTTCTGACATTTGTATATTCGTGCGTTGCAGGCGTTCCAGACTTCTCTTTGTCTGTATGCCCATATAGATAAGATCCATAGGGTTACCCCTATTGCCATAGAAAATATGCACAAGGCGCAGGAGGAAGCCCGTGTGGCGAGGGATCAGGAGAAGCTGGCAATGGAATGGGTCGAGTGTTATTCTACGAAGCTTGCCGAAGTCCAGGACTTTTATGCGGCGTCGATGAACGTAATGGAAGACCTTCAGCGCCATCTGAGGGAGACCCTTGAGAAGTCTTCTGCGACTGAGGCAGAGTTATTAGCGACCAAGGGCTCCTTGGCCGAGAGCGAAAAACAGGTCGAGGACCTTAAGTCGCTCGTCGAGGCAAAAGAGGGGAAGATCGCATCCTTAGAGGAGCGACTTCAATCGTTTGAAGCTCTGACCCATCTGAGAATACGAGCGGCGATCATGCGTCGCCATTTGCGGGGGCTAGACCCAATGGTCGGAGCCGAAGAGGAGGTCAAGACCTTCTTGGAGCAAGTCGGGGACGAGGAGGAACTCGACCAAGAAGACAAGATTAAAGAAGAGGACCCGACTGACGCTGAGGTCGACGTGACTCGCAACGAGGAGTTCGTTGAGGACTCCCCTCTGCCTTGAATTTTTTCCTTAGTTTAATTTTGATGTGGGGCGACTTATAATCGGTCGTGCCCCTTTACTTGTATATTTCTGATCGTATAAATACAAATGAAATTTTTTGTTATGCTTTTGCCGTGTATTTTACCTTGTTGCGAATGAACAAAATAACACGAAAGATAACAAGACTTAATGGCCGTATGTAAAATTATACGACTGAGATACTTATAACTTTAAAGTAATCAGGCGACTAAGGCCGAGGAAGTATTCTAAGTACGGGTTTCAAGTCATAAGACTTTTGTCTCCAACACTTAGTTTAAAGAACACCTGTCATGATCATAAGGCCTGTATAATGAATCATAAGATTCCTTTTTGCAAGTCTTAGAGACTTTGTTCCTCACGATGAAGGTAGTGAATCGTAAGATTCGGTTTATGTCATATGAGTCATGAGTTATGGGTCATGACTTTATTGGTCGTGACATATATATCGTGACTTTGCAGTCTGTAAGACTTTGTCTTCTCATGAAAAAGACCGTAATACTGATGTTCGTGCGATCCTGCGAACCTGCGATGTAAGATTTAGGGGTGGTCGTTGGTTTGACCAATGACCCTCCGATGCTTAAGTCAGTAATCGTTTGTCGAAATAAATCGAAAGCAAGAAAGAAATAAAATGCTACAGCCCAGCTACGTGGGGTTATGGTCGTAGATTTGATACTACGTTCTCCAGACGTACGATCACTCGTGGATCATTGTCGTACATGATTTCAGAAAGAATTCCGAACCTGCATAGGATGTTAGTCTGGATAAAAGAGATGACCTTTCAGTCCCGAATCTGGGAGTAGGCGTCTACTTTTGTCCGTTCAGAGGAATAATTTGAAAAGACTAACAGGAAAATTTCTTGCCCTGGGGGCAGGATGTAATTTACTAGTGATGTCCATTCCCTACCTTATGAAGGGTCATGGGGTTAAGGACGTAGGTAAAGCTTTAGACGGTTGGTATATCATACATGAGTACTTTGAGTGTCGTCGACGGGCGTACCTGATGACGTTTTAATGTCGGCTATTGGAGAATTACTTCTGCCGTGGGATCCGACTGCCCCCAAGTAGTGAGCTATATATATGCCCACGATCGGTAGCTGAAAACTGAGTGTCGTATGGGGTACAGCATTCTGCCCCCTTGTGGCGACTGTAAGACAATACCTGGACCTGTTTTTTCTGGCATATGGATAGGTTGTACCGTATCGTGCGCAGTCGCCACAATATTGGTTTCATTTTTGAGGTTTCATCGTTGCTTTGTAGCAATCACGGGCGGTCTTCTGCTCGCTTTTGATTTCTTGCACTCCCCATGGCGTCGGAAATTTGATCGTCTGGTGATAGGTTGAGGGACCGCTTTCATGTTGTGTATCTAGGGTCGACCAAGTATAACGTTATATGCTGATGAACAGTCAATAACGTTAAATCTTGTTTGCTTGTTGACCCCTTTAGCATACACTAGGATGATGATCTCTCCTAGAGTGTTGGTAGAATCGCCATTGAATCCTATCAGAGTCGTCGATCGACGGGTGATCTCTGATTTATCGATTCCCATAGCTTTGATAGTGCTTAGGAAAATGATGTTGGCCCAACTGCCCCCATCGACTAATACTCTTTTGGTCGAGCAATTGCCAATAGTGAGTTGGATAATCAAGCCATCGTGATGTTTTTGCCAACTATCTTGGAGGTCGTCCTGATCGAACGTTATTGGCATCGCCTCCAGTTCCAATTCTTTTTTTGGTCGGGATGACCTAGGAATGGGGTATTCTCCCGACGATTGGTTGGCGTGCCGCTTGGCTGCCGAATAGGTTAAACCACAGACGTCTGATCCACCCGTCACACAATTGACGACTTTTTCATGGACGGGGGATTCTAGTCTTATGTTTTCGCCTGGCGTAGATTCTTTATTGATAAAGCCCTGTAGATGACCCTTGGGGATGATCCAGGCTAACTCCTTCTGCAAAGCAAGGCAGTTATATATTGTATGACCATGGTCGCAATGGAAGTCACACCATTTGGTCTTATCCTTCTTGTCGTCATCTTTGTCACTCTTCTTGGGACATCGGACAGATGACTGAATGTTTCTAAGAGCTTCGACTAGCTCTTTCATCGTCCCTTTGAATCCATAAGAGGAGATTTTAGGATATTGAGGGAATCGGGGTGTAGGATTGCTCTTTTCTTATCGAACCGAACGTTCGATATTTGGCGCGACGGTTCCGACTTGATGCTCGGCTTGGATTTGAAATATGGTTTCTTGATCCCAAGCGACTTTTTATCAGTGGAATGCTTACGACGGAAGGCTAGGTCGTGTTCGACCCTCATGTAAGCCAAAGTCCTAGCGCAGACGTCTTCAAAATTTTCTGGTGGGTACCTCGTAAGATCGACGTACAATCCTGTAGTATTGTCGTCAAGACCACGCTTGTAGGCCTCGATGGAAGTCTTGACGTCGCAATTACGAATGATGATCATTTCCGCATTAAAGCGATTGAAATAACCACGGATGGATTCTCCAGATTTTGGACGACGTAATACAGGTCGCTGGTCTGCTTCTCCGTCTTGCGACTGCTGTCGAACTGTTGTGAAAACTGGTTGACCAACTTCGCAAAGTTGCTAATGGACTTGGGTTTGAGATTGATCAACCACTGGAGAGCATGACCTGTAAGAGTCGCGCCAAAGCTTTTGCACATGCACACTTCTTGATATTGATATGGGATCGATAATGTCCACATCAATTGTTTGTACTCTGCAATATGTTTCGTTGGATCAGTTATTCCTGAGTACTTGGGCGTAAAAGCATGTATATTATACTTCTTCGGAACGTCGACAGTCACTATCGTGTCAATCAAAGGTGACGCTTGAAATTCTGTGCGGGGTTCAACGTCGACGGGGACGGCGGCGCCTGGTAGCTTGGAAAGTAACGATAGCATTTTTTTCGTTCTGATCTTCATATAATATAAGTCGCTGGGCGACTGGGTCGTTAGGCTCGGAGTTTACACCTGACGACGGGTTGACCCCTGAATTCGTGGCCTTCGCCGTATGTGTACCGTTCTCATACGAAGAACCATTAGTTTCCCCGTTAAGAGGGACGAAGTACGGCGGGGCCCCATTATGCAAAGGTGGCGGTCTCAGGTGCTGAGGGGGAAATTGTCCTTGATGAGGGTTGTTGACGAATGGTCCTGGACCTGGATTGTTGGTGAATGGTCCTGGACCTGCCTGGAATTGGGGCCTGATGCCAGTAGGTCGGGGACCATTCTGAGGACCAAAGGAATTGCCCATCGTTGGATTCCTCAGGGAAGCAATTTCTGCTGCTGCCTTCTGATTCTGCTCATGCAGGGCTTGAATCTGACTCCAAGCCGCATTCAATTCTGACTGAAGTTGAATCATGGGATCTTGATAATTTGCCATTTACCTGAAAGTAATAAAAACTTCACAAAATCGTTAGAGCCATATATGCGTTGGCTTGAGATTTTCTCTAGATGGGGTCCCACGGATGGCGCCAAACTGTTAATGCCAAAAATTGCCCAAAAGAACAACTTAAGGTTGATGTGGACTTTAACAACTAAAGAAATGTATCTCAAGACCAATCAACACAATCGCAAGGAAAAAAGTAAATAAGACAAGAGAATTGGTGACGCGGAAAACCCCAAAACGAGGGGAAAATCACGGTCGAGTTGTGAGAGTCGACGGTGCACTATAGTTGCCAAACAGGGGCAAAAGTCCTTTTGTAACAAGTGTTTTGTGTACAACAGATTACAAATAGATATAAAAATGAGCTTAGTCGTGTGAGAAAGCCGTTCGTCGTATGTAAATCGTGTGAGGTAAACTGCTGTCGTGCGGTTCAAACCGTTGTCGTGCAAGGTTGCTTTAGCGATATTTGTTCAAATGCTCTGTTGATTGCTGTTGAGTTCGTGATGTGTAATAGCTTGGAAATGGATGGAACAGATAACAGATCAGATGCTTTTTCGGTTGTAGAGCAGGCCTTTATATAGCTTCCACTGGTCATTAAATGTGTCTTGATGGCTTGCTCGTAACCGCTGTCGGGCCGTTAATACCATTGATAGCTTGTTCGTTACTGGCCGTTAGCACCATGAATGCTTGTGAACCTGCATTAATGAATAAAAGAAACGGTTTTGACTGTTAACGGTTAGTGTAGTCGTACGACCGTCTTAAGTCTCGGACGTCGGTCGTACGGAACGTACGACCATCATAAAATTGTACGACCGAGTACTCATCTGTAAATTACCTGTAAGACCTTATCTTAATACAAGAGTGGTCTTATGGAAATGTTATTTGAGTTTTCTATCGTCGGTCGTGAGGTGTGATTTTTTACCCAAACAAGTTTTACGTTCAATGTTGAGATGCTAGTTCCTCTCATTGTAGCACGGAATAGGCATCGGGTTCCATGATAAGTAAGGCGTAGGCCTATATGGTCGGACGTCGTCTCATGGGCAGTATGGTGTAATTCCATATGTGCTTGGCACGGGATAGGCATCGGGTTCCATGGTAAGTAATATGGTCGGGCAGCGTCTCATGGGCAGTAAGGTGTAATCCCAAACGTGCGTGTTTTGTGGATTTGGAGTGACCCAATGTATAGACCTGGAGTGGTTGAAGTTGGGGGCTCCCAAGTCTCGCAGGCAATAGATCTGGATTGATTGAGCTCAGTTTACGAGAGTAATCCACGTGTTTGTTTTGTTGCATGGTATGTGACCCACTTTTGTGTTCCGTAACGTTCAATGTAAACAGGCCTCCCCTGTCACCGAAAGGTGTTGCTTTGGGTATTTGTTTTATCCATGTTTTCGGTGATGTATCATGTTTATATGAATTGTTTTCAACGTTATGTGAGTTATGGGTTATGCTTCATCCATGCTTGGAATATTTGGAATAATGGCGATTTATTTATGAATTCAATCGTTTTGAGAATCAAATGCTATTTCACCTTTCATGTTGGTTTTTTGGGGATGAGTCTATTTTGAGAATCATGTTACATTAAAGTTTTCAGCACGGGATTTGTGTGAGTTGGAAAATGGGTGATTTGCATCTAAAGTAAGTTCTTTTGAACTCATGACTTAAATTGCATCTCTCTCAATTTATGAATTTATATGGTCATGATAAAACTCTTGAACTCACTAGGCGTTAGCCTAACCCTTTTTATTTGTCGGCATGTGCAACAGGCTCAGGTTGGGAACAGTTTTAGCTACACTGTGAAGTGATGAGTGCTAGTAGAGTGCACGAGAATTGATTTTGCCTAGAGAAGTCTTCCGCACTTAATTGGGATTAGCAACTTGTGCTGTGTTAAGTAACGACCGTCTTAAGTTATTAATTGTGGAAATTGTGATGTTTAAACTTTGAGGTATTTCCAAGGATGGTTTTGTAGAAAGGATTCTATTCTCTTTTGATTTTTATCGAGATAATTGTTAGTTGTTGTTTCCTAATTTTTGAGGGTGTTACAAGTTGGTATCAGAGCATAAGTTTGAGAGAATTAGGTGTTGATTTTGGATACCTAGACTCAAACAAACGTTCTTTTAAGTGAGTGAAAGTGAAATTACACTATTAGGCACTTTAAGATAGGATGTTTTGAGGTTGATGGAGTCGCTAGAAACGAGGATCACGTCGAGGGTAGCAAGGATAATCATGTACGATACGTTCATAATTACACCTGGCCAGTGTTATGGTGAACCTACTCGTTACATGTGCTTACTTGAAATACTTTAATGTGATGACCGTTGGGGTAGTGACGAAGTTTCTAAGCGAGTAGTCGTTGGAAAAGATTGACGATTCTAATATTAGTCACTTAGGGTGACAATAAGCATGATAATCGCATTAAGTGGACCATTTTGGGTCAAAGTTAATGGTTGAATTAGAACCATAGGCTTATTGAATCGACTTTAATTCACGGAGAAATTGTAAGGTTAACCGTTGAAGCTTTCAATTTGCCTTAAGATGTTTGGATCTTCTTATAATGATAGTGTGACCGAAGGGATTGGAGGAGTGTGGTTCTGAGACGTTGAGTGCCGACTAAATTCATGCACAAAATAACTCTTGAAATAAATTGCATCGATTGTTTCTTGTGTTTCTAATGGTCATGTGAGTTGTGTTACGAATGTTGGGATTTTGGTGATCAAATAAAACGGATATTTATTAAAATAATAAATATAAAAATCCGCAACGGAAGCTTTAAAATGTTTGATCATGTAAAACCACATATAAGCCCACAAGGATCACTTTGCATGCAACATGTAAGATCATAAAATAATGTAGCAAGAAAGTTCAAGATTACAACCTTTGTAGTCCTTTGGTTCCTCATGGGAGGTTGGATGTTGGTGATGAATGTAGAACCCAAAAGAGAGCTCCTCTAGCGGTATCCACCACAAGCAACGGCACCTTCCGGAATTCTAGTTCCTCTTCTAACTTGATGCAAGAATGAAGCTTTTAATCAAGTCTACAATGGACTTGAATAGCCAAAACACAAAACACACACACTTTATGTGTGTTTCGGCCGAAAGGAGAGGAGAGAGGAGAGTGAGAGCAAAAACAAATGTTGTGTTATTTTTCCAAGTCTTCTAGCATGTTTATTCAAAACACAAGACCACACATGGCAATTTCTATTGGACCACAAAAGGGTCCAATGAGGTTTGAGCCTCCCATGCATATTTTCACTTAAGCCCCCTCTAGTTTAAATTAGTTAAAATCATTATTTTAACTATTTAAACTTACTACATATAGTCCCTCATTTTAACTTCTAGTTAAATATTAACTCATCTTATTTTAATAAATAAGAATCTTTATTTGCATCAAATTATTATGGATCATATTCAATAATAATTTTAGAATTAATAATGTTTATCAAGAATCAAAATTCATATAAACATTAATTCGGTGTCTACTTGTTGTTCGGTGTGACCCTATAGGATCATATATTACCGGTAATATTATTTTATAATCATTCTTGAGCATATAGAACCAACAATCTCCCACTTGCTCAAGATTGCATTTTAGAATGATATAGACAGTGGTGGACGTCTAGCAACATCTCACTGCCCCCCAGCAATGTATGACTGTAAGTGCCATTCAACAACATCCAATTCCCATAAGCTCATAGCTTCAATTGATATATAAGGTGTGGTATCAGTTATCCCTTTGTTCGGACATCATGTTGAACATGAGACATGTATCACTATCATTCTCATCTATTGTTCAACTTTTGGTAAGGCGCCTTAGATGTCTCACTCTTAAATTATTTAGAGGAACAAATCCCCTCTTGAATACATACGCCTCTTATGTAGTTCATACTATACCTAATGATGGCCTTTATAACTGCCTTGTTAAAGATCAGCGTTTAACCATATCAAAGCACAGTACTCCCTACACTCAAGTCCCTAATATGCATCTCGGGTCGAAGGATACAAACATACTACCTTTATTCAAGAATCACTTATGACGACGATCCATGAAGTGATCTTGAAACGGGTCAGGTCCAGTACTTGTTCCCTTAACAAGTACCTATGAACTTGGTTGCAACACCTTGCCACTTTTACCTTTAAAAGTCAACCAATCCAATTCATATTAGTCTTACTTCATGGTTGTTCCCACAACTATGATCGACTATGGACATTTAGAATAACTGGTTTATTCAAGGATTAAACATGCTAGTATAGAACACAACGAGTATGAAAAAGATCATATCTTATCTAACTAAATACTATACTTGTTGCTTAACTGTTCCAATATCCAAATACTAAATCCAAATCAAATCCCATCACTAGAATAACGAAGTCCTATGGCTCAAACATGACCCTTCAAGTTTAGCTTATGAAAAGAGCTTCGTGAATGGGTCCACAAAAAAACTTGATTTGTGTGAACTTTGTGAATACTAACATCTCCATTTTTAACTTTATTCTGAATATAGTTAAACGTTTGGAGTAGATGCTTGGTACTCTGATGTGACATCGGGTCCTTAACTTGCGTAATGGCACCCACATTCTCACAAAAGATTTTTAGGTGATCCTGAATGGGAGGCATCTACCTAGCTTTTCAATGAACTCTTTCATCCAAGCATCTTTCTTTTGTAGCTTCTAAAGCAGCAGTGTATTCTTATTTTGTAGTGTATTATGCAATTTTACTTTCGCTTGGAGCCTTTTCAAATAAACTACTTCTTCATTCATAATGAAGACATTCCCCTTTTATGGTCGAGAACTTTCTCGATCTTTATAGAACTTATCATCAGTGTAACATTTTACTATGATTTTCTTCCAACCCACAGTTAAGGAACACTTCCTTGGTTTTTCGTAAGTACCTTAAATTGTTTTTTATGATCATCCAATGACCTTTCCTCGTATTTCGTTGGTATCTTCTTCTAATGCTCTAAAGCATTATGATACACTCGATCTAGTGCATGTCATGGCATATATGATAGATCCAATTGCCGAAGCATATGGAATACCAATCATTTTATCTAGCTCAGCCTTTGTGCTAGAACATTGAGACATGTTCAAAATGATGTCATATCATACTTGCAAGAAACTACCTTTAGAGCCTTGCATCTTGAACCTTTCAAGATCATGTCAACATATGCACTTTGACTTAAACCTATAAGTCGTCTTGATCCAACTTTAAAGATTTCTATTTCATGAACAAAATTTGCCTTTTCTAAGTCTTTTATTAAGGAAATACTGTCCGAGTCAAAACGTAATGTTTTGCTAAGTCGGAAAGTTAATTTCCAAATACTAGTATGTCTTGCACATACAACATTAGGAATTTTACTGTGCTCCCACTAGCCTCTTAGTAAATGCATGAGTCATCTTTTATTTTGGTGAAATTTAAAACTTTTAATTTTCCTGTCAAAATGAAGATTCCAGCTTTATGATACTTGTACTGATCCATGAATGGATTGCATCTCAGTGTTCATGACTCTAAGCCACTCATCAGATTTAGAATCTGATATAGCACTTTAGTGGTTGATGGGCGTGCTAGAAACCTATCATACATCATTCTTCATTAGTCATGAGAAATCGATATTTCTCGGATTTCTGAATGATTCCACTAGATTTGCGAACACTTGGTGTTTTTACTAAGTTTCTGATCAATCAAATTGCTCAGTTTCAACAACCTTTGTTTGATAACTAGTGCCAACCAATAAGTGCATGAGGTTCTTGATTTCCTTCAAGTTCCTTAAATCTCCCATTTGCATTGCCCGTTAAAACTTGCTTTCTAAGAACTTGGCTTTGGAACAATAAACAATTTTATTGTTTGTGGGATTGTAGAATCGGTATCTTAAACAATTTATAGTATATTCTACAATATATGCATTTAGTAGATTTTGGGTTGAGTTTACTTGAAGCTTATTGTCTTACATGAGCTTCATAAACCCACACCTTCAACTAAGACTAAGGATGAAAAACTTTCATACGAAATCTTATAAGGTGTCTTGTCTACTTTTTGGTTGTTATCATAAAATACGGTTTACAGTAAATAGAGCAGAATTCCGAATTGATATAAGAATAGTACTTCTACTCATCATAGAGCGAACCATATTTAATAAGGTTCGGTTCATCCTTTCGGATATACACAATTTCTAAGACGATCCAAGAGTTCTTGGTTTAGTTACTATCCTCCTATATCAGAAAATACTTTAATGGTCCTGTTGAGTTGTTTTCTTAATCTTCACTTTGAAACAACTTGAATCAGCATCAAATGCTTCATGCTTATGTTTCAGAAACATAACTTCAACGTTTGAAATCGTCAGTGAAGATATGTATTATCTATCACCATATCTAGACTTGGTTTTTAAAACCATATACATCAATATGTATCATCTTAACCAAAGACTTTTCTTTTTTACTACAATAACTAGAGAGAAGAGCTATATTCAACTTATCAAAACTCGCATATGTCAAATGAAACATTATCATTTGCCTTCAAAATACCACACTTTTGAAGTTGAGATATGCGTTTAATGGTACTTGATTAAGTTGACTATTTCATGTGTAGATTTGATTCAAATCACATTTGAGTCTTATGGTGTTTATATAGAACTATGGTTTAGAAAGCTTTTGAGATTCACTTTATTATTCAATTAAGAGGACTAGTTCTCGAAATGGAATAATTCATTTTTGAATATGAATATAATCGTTTCCAAAACGGTTAAGTGAATTTCATTCAATCAACAAACATGTGACTGAAAAATAATAATTTAGTCAAACTAAATTTAAACATTGTTCGAAACAAACTTGTTTAACAATACAAGCCATATGGTTTCATAATAAAATCTCCTATAAGCTTGGTACGCAATCTTGCTTCCTTGCTTATATGGATCACCATTTTGCTTGTCTTTCAGTCACTTACCTTTCTTATCATCTGTAACATATTACAAAAGTGAGTTCTACACTTAGTATCAAATACACAAGTGTAAGATAGAAAGGTAAAAGTTCTATCTAAAATATAGATACCTGAAGGACTTTCCTTCGTTAGAAAACATTTATTTCTCAGAAGGACAATCTCCTCTTCTATGACCAATGTTGCTACATCTATCACATGTAACCGTTACCATGGGAAGATTCCTTTCAACAGTTTCTAGCATCGTATTCAATTCTGGGACTGAAATCTTCTCGAGGTCTATATTCAGATTCTCGACAAAAACATCAAATGCTTTGGTCAGAGATTTGAGGATCACATCTACGGCTCTCCCATTGGAATAAGGCTAGCCAGGTCTATCCAAATAGTCAAGGTGCGTCCTCATTGTGTGAATATGAGAGCTTACATCTTGGCCTTCCTCGATCTTTGTCCTGTGAAGTACCCCAATTATACCGAAGCGTTCACGGACCATATACATTTGGTAATATTCCCGTAATCGGTTTACCATGTCAAATGCCCTTAGTGGAAACGTTTCCATTCTATCTAGTAAGGATGGAACCATTGTCTCAAGCATAAGACGTGATACATCGATTGAATCATCATTATGTTTCAATCAAGTATCGTATGCTTCTATGGAGGTAAGAGGAGGTTCTTGAGGACGAGGTACGATAAGTGCGTATGATTTGTTTTCACGTCAGAGAACGTGTCTCAATTTGTGAAACCAAATCGGGAAGTTCTGAGTGGTTAACTTTTCTTTGTTAAGAAAAGCTATCACGGATGTGACAATCATATGGTTTGCATTTTGGGCCATCTACAAAATTTTAACAAAGTTAATATAGTATTTTCAATATTAATTTTTAGCAAATTAATTACCCTTTAGTTTTCTAAAAACATTAATTTGCATAAAATCTAGGATCCAACGTTGCAAAACAAATGAAACGGTTAGGTGACCTTTATCCCTTCCATTTAATCCAACAAGGTAGGTAACGTTTACCAATTACATCCAAATGTAATTCCTAGTTTTATGGGATCCTTAACAACGTTTGTTATTTGGCATGTTTGATCCCATCTATGCCTTGGGTTTCTAATGCTTAGGTGACCTTTATCACAAAAGATTCCCAATCAAGTCATCCTACTTGAAACAACGTGTGAAACTCACATCCATGCGCTTAGGTGACCTTTTTCCCACAAAGACATAAGAATCACCTCATCCATCTCAAGACAATCCAAGTGGTTAGGTGACCTTTATCCTACGAGGGTGTCATAGCGACGTATTGAGTGCTTCTCAAAAGGACGGCATAGACTTGCATTTTGAAAGGGATTTATATGTTTTACAATTCTAGTTTTCAAAACATTTTAGTATTATGTGTTATTGCATGCATTCAATAATACATGGTACTTTGTTAATTAGAAACTTATTTCTCATCAAATGGTTCCTATTAGTTTAAATAAAATCTCAATTTTATCAACTAATTATATGTCATCAATTACTAATATCATATATTAATATTTGAGTTTGATCATTATAAGAACCACTTATAGTCTCTTAATAAACATTTTTATTAATTTAGACTATGAGTTTGTATGAGTTTTGAAATCCCCATTTAAAAATCTCAATTTATTTATTTAAAACTCATAGTACCATATTATTGCATGCATCCAATAATCAAGGTTTTCTTTTAAGAAACTATTTCTCAAAATAAATTTAAAATCTTCATTTTAAATAATTTGGTTAATTTAAAATCTCTATTTTAAAACTTGGTTCATTTAAAATCTGATTTAAAATTTGTCGCTTCAATTTTAAACAATTTTTAAATAAGCGCGTTTGAACCAATTTTATGTTCTTGTAAAATATCCTATATTTTAAAGCAAACAAAATATTTAGAGTTTTATAAACATATTATGTCATGTATATTGCATGCAACTAATAATACATGACACTTGGAGTTTGTATGAGTTTTAAAATCGCCATTTTAACTTATTTTGATGTTTCAAAATTTTACGGGTTTTAGAATAAAACTCATTTTATTTATAAAACCCATTTTACCTTTAAAATGTTACCTTTTGAAAAGACAAACTCCATATGTTGATTTCCAATTGCGTATAAATTATTATCTAGCAATTAAAATCCTATTTCAACCACGCAAGATAATAATAATGCAAACAATCAACAAACATAATGTAAAAGTGCAATAAACAAGCCATTTTGACTAATGACAATTCATGCAAGCCATATGCATGAATCATCAAGTCCATTCCTAAGGGACAAGGGACCAAAAAAGAATATATTCATGCTCCCACTTGCAAAAACATCCAATGCATGCAAAATCTTCAAGACTTCATGAAGTGTTGTATTGCTCCTCATCGAAACCGAGAAATGGTAGTGAACTTCACCAAGACCATAGTCTCCAATGCACCACCAAGAGGCTTCCATTCTTCAATCTTTGTACATTTATGTAAAAATACTAATCTAACATTAACTTTTACATATAAAAAATATATACAAAGATGAAAAATACCTATTTACTATTACATACCTTATGAATAATAAATATTACATATTTTTAAATAAACAACACAACCAACAACAAAAGGGTCCATGGCTTGTTTATGCACAAACATTCACAAAAAAAACACAAAACATCTCTTTGTATTTTTATTTTAAAGGCAACTTTTATGACCAAAATGCATGCAAAATTTTGGTCACATAAAATCATACATTTTAACAAAAAAAACAAGTTGCCAAAAAGAAAACATGTATGAACTTTTCATGCAATATGAAATTCATCCATGGCTTCCAAAAACCAAAATTTCATAACTAAAGCAAAGATCTAAACATGCATGCAAAGATGGCTCTGATACCACTTGTTGGGATTTTGGTGATCAAGTAAAATGGATATTTATTAAAATAATAAATATAAAAATCCGCAACGGAAGCTTTAAAATGTTTGATCATGTAAAACCACATATAAGCCCACAAGGATCACTTTGCGTGCAACATGTAAGATCATAAATTAATGTAGCAAGAAAGTTCAAGATTACAACCTTTGTAGTCCTTTGGTTCCTCATGGGAGGTTGGATGTTGGTTATGAATGTAGAACCCAAAAGAGAGCTCCTCTAGCGGTATCCACCACAAGCAACGGCACCTTCCGGAATGCTAGTTCCTCTTCTAACTTGATGCAAGAATGAAGCTTTTAATCAAGTCTACAATGGACTTGAATAGCCAAAACACAAAACACACACACTTTGTGTGTGTTTCGGCCGAAAGGAGAGGAGAGGGGAGAGTGAGAGCAAAAACAAATGTTGTGTAATTTTTCCAAGTCTTCTAGCATGCTTATTCAAAACACAAGACCACACATGGCAATTTCTATTGGACCACAAAAGGGTCCAATGAGGTTTGAGCCTCCCATGCATATTTTCACTTAAGCCCCCTCTAGTTTAATAGTTAACATCATTATTTTAACTATTTAAACTTACTACATATAGTCCCTTCTTTTAACTTCTAGTTAAATATTAACTCATCTTATTTTAATAAATAAGAATCTTTATTTGCATCAAATTATTATGGATCATTTTCAATAAAAAATTTAGAATTAATAATGTTTATCAAGAATCAAAATTCATATAAACATTAATTCGGTGTCTACTTGTTGTTCGGTGTGACCCTATAGGATCATATATTACCGGTAATATTATTTTATAATCATTCTTGAGCATATAGAACCAACAACGAAATCTCGGAAAAACGTTTAGCACGCACAAGATTTTAAAATCATGGTTTTGAACATGCATGAAATTATTTTATTGTGGGAGTTGCAAACTTTGTCGGGACTCGCTTTATTTTGTTGTTGTTCAACGTTACTTTCGGATATAGTGATATCTATATTTTAATGATATTTAGGACGTTGGACAAGTAACTACGGCTTATGACTTTAACATTGGATCTCCTCCACATATGTTAAGGTTTGGACGGAAAGTTATCTTCCATTATGTCTACGTCAAGTTTTATTGGAAATTTTATTTAATGCTTGTTTTGTCGAAAAGTGTTGTTTAGATTGTATTACAACAAAAAGGGGATTTTCGGAATTTTGACATTTTAGTCAGGATTTTGCGTTATGCAATTTGATTTTTGGAGGCAAAAGGTTTGGCACCATTTGGTTGATTTGAGGCCATTGAGCCCATGGAGTTTTACGGAGTTTTGTTTTACGACGTTTTGTGTCGCGTGAGTACAAATTTGTAAGGTGCATACTTTAGTTATTATGTGTGTTTATTTTGGATTATATTGGGCATTTTGTCTCATGAGGGTTTTGTTGAGAAATATCATTTTATGCCATAAGGCGACCAAAAGGAATATTTTTGGGATTTGGCGTCGTATATTTTTCCCTTTTGAAGAGTTGTGTTAACATATTTCGTTGCAACTTGTTTAATGTACGGATTGATTTATACGTGGCGTGAGTAGTGCGTGAAAGAACATCCTGATAGTATTTCTTAACGATTTGCTTTATGTACTTTCGGCTAGTTGATTATTTTATCGTCCTTTCATGCAAATGCATGGTATTGATCTAGGGGTATGCATGACTTGGTAGTCACTAACTGTTTGGGAAAAATTTCACCAGTCTCGACCACGACCAAGACACTAAGAACATTTATTGCACTTCTTTCGTAACAAAGTCAAATCATAAACACTTTATCCTTTGACCAGAGCTGAAGTCAAAAGCACTTCTCAACCTCGACTGTCGTGTGAAACCTCACGACCTCGACCGACTAACATGCGACATTTCTGATATGTTTTCATCATTTAATGTAGGGTCAATGTCATTTATGGCCAACAGACGTAACCGACAGAGGCAATTATGAGCATTAACAGCAGTGACCGTTGCGATCGTTATCAGAAGCATTTATGGAGTCATTCAAGGCACTCGAAGGCTATAAATATGAAGATTTAAGTCTTACCCGCGGACATCTAATCAAAAGAACAAGGGAGACACAGCGAAAACACTCAAAGAATTCTCTCTCAAGTGATCGCTCCCGACGCACGACTTGCTCGCACGACACACAGTCTTTACACACGACGCACCAGTTTCTTACGCACGATTCACTTGTTATTTTATATTTCAAGTCTTTACTTCATCTGTATTGTAATCATTATACTCCCGACATCTGGAACAAAGGATATCGCCCCTGTTTGGCGATCATAGTGCAGCGACGACCCCCAAAGTCGTCCGTGGGTTTTTTTCCTCGTTGAGGTTTTTCTCGCGTCACCAAAATCTTTGTCTTATTTACATTTTCTGTCTTTGTCGCATGCTTTGTTGCAAGATTCCTATTCTTTAGTTGTTAAGCTCCACAATCAACCTTAAGTTATCCTTCTAGACGATTTTTGGCATTAACAGTTTGGCGCCATCCGTGGGACCCCATCTAGAGAAAATCTTCAACAAACATGCGTCTTACTAACGGTTTCTTGTAGTTTCCTCTGTTTTCTGTTCTAGGAAAATGGCAGCCCCTGGAAATCAAGAACATCTCATTGCCCAGATGTACCAGGAGCTGGAAGTTGCACGAAATCAAATCAATGCCATGGTTGAGCAGAGTCGAAGAGCAGCTGAGGAAATCGCGCGGCTGAGAAATCCTTTCGGACCACAGAATGGTCCAAGACCATTCGTTCAGAATCCAGGTCAAGGATCGGTCGGTCAGAATCCAGGATCCGCTCCGTTCGTCCATAACCCTGGTTCAGCTCCGTTCGTCCGTAATCCATGACCAGGTCCATTCATGCAGAATCAACAGCCAGGCCCATTCGGCCAGAATCAGCAGCCAGGTCCATTCAGGCAGAACCAGCAGCATGGGACGTTCAACCCAAATCCCCAGTTCGGGACGGTTCCTCCTCAGTATATAAGGCCGCCACCCATACAGAACGGGTCTCAGCCATTTCAGAACGGGTCTCAGCCGTTTCAGAATGGGTCGCAACCATATTTTGTCCCTTTCAATGGAGACGCCAATGGCTCGTCGTACGGCAATGGCACCAATTCGGGAGTTGATCTGTTGGCAGGTGAAAATCCCGATCCTAGTGACCTCTATCGCCCAGCGGTTGAAAATGCTAGAAGATCAGAACGAGCGTGTCCTATCTTTGCTCGCTAAGCTGCCAGGGGCAGCCATGCCGGTCGACGTCGAGCCTCGCTCAGGGTATCAGGCGTCACCTTTCGTCGATAAGATCGCGACCGTCGACGTCCCTAAGAAGTATAACATCCCCGCCTTCACGCCCAAATATTCGGGGGTGACCGATCCGACGGAGCACATCGCGCAGTATAAACAGCTCATTTGGACGGTCTCGATCCCGCACATGTATCAAGAAGTATGTATGTGCAAAAGTTTTGGGGCGACCCTCACGGGTCCTGCCCTCCAATGGTTGATCAATCTCATATCCAAATCCATCGGGTCGTTCGCCGAGTTGGTCAACCAGTTCTCTCAGCAATTCGCCAGCAGTCGCAAGATGGAGAAGCAGACCAGCAATTTGTACTATGTCGTGCAAAAAGCTGGAGAGTTGATTCGAAGTTATTTCAACATATTCAACGCAGAGATGATAAGTGTCTGCAACTGTGATGTCAAGACCGCGATCGAAGCCTATAAACGCGGTCTAGACGATAGTTCGGTTTTGTACACCGATTTAACCAAGTATCCCCCAGAGAATTTCGAAGATGTTCGAGCCAGAACCCTTGCATATATGAGGGTAGAGGACGACGCTGCCTTTCGTCGTAAGCACACCGATGTGTTGGTCCCGAGAGGGTTATACAAGTTTGTAGAAGGTGGGGGGTGAATACAAACACACATATTTTACTTTTCTAAATTGTTTATTGATATTTATCAAACAATTTACAACTTGTTGCGGAACAAGATTAAGGATTAACCTAATCTAAACAAGTTATGAGAAACACTAAGTTTCTTGCACTAGAATTAAGACAGAAAGAAGATAAGAATATTAAAGAGTAATATTCTAACACTAAGAGATAAAGAAGAAGATGGCCGAGCACTTCATTTTTGAAGTAGGGTTCTTCTTATATACTGCATGCATTTAATGCAAGGCAGTATTACTTTACATGTGGCAGCAGCTGAGTGGTTGCATGTTTTGACCTTTGTAGACAACCTTAGTAGCCGCATGGTGTACAGTGTAGAATCAGAGTTGATAGTACGATCTTAGGCAAAAGGGATGTCCTTTCTGACATTTTCGTACGGAGGCGTGCAAGGGAGGTAAGACAATAGTAACATGTAGAGGAAACTTCATGATCAGCGATTACTGAATAGTACTTTATCAGCGAGTGACAAAGTTCAGCGATAGCTGATGTCTTCTACTTGTAACTTCACGTTGAGTGGACAAATCTTGGCTTCGCTGATATCCGCATCAGTTCATTAGTAGACTTGTCGCTGTTCTTGAGCTTGATCTTCGACTTCAGCGTAGAACATGGTTGACGTGAAACTTGTCTTCAGGGATCATAAGTAAACAACTAAACTATCAGCGATCATCAACAAGACTGAATAAGCTCAGAGCTATGTTGATGAACAGTGTTCGCTGAATGTAATCTAAAGAACGTAAGTTTCCTATCAGCGATACTGTAGAGTCATAGTATTTATCAGCGATAGTGAAACTCTAATACATATTGTTTACTTACAATTTTCACTAAGTGTTTAAAGAGAATCATTATCAAATCACCGAGGGTTTGGATCAACAATCTCCCCATATTTGATTATGACATAGCAATGAAGGAAATTTGCTAAGTATGAACACATAAGGATAAAAAGAAATAATAAAATATTTGTCCCTTTTACTGTTTTTTGGGATCTTTTCAGTACTGATGGAGTAAAGTACATTCGCTGAAATTTTTCTCTAAACTTCGTAAAGATTACAGAGGGAAGTAGAAAAATTACAAGTACAGCAAATAAATTTACAAGTACAAAAGATGTGAGCAGATAAAGAAAGAAGAGTTACAAGGCGATCCTATCCGCTGTAAGGTTCTTCCTTAACGAGAAGTTCATCAAGGGTCTTTGAAGTAGGGATCATCTAGTCAGGGACCGTTACTCCTTGATCTCGTTTATTCTTTGCTTCAGCGAAGATTAAGGACTTGAGATATCGTGCCTGAAGGTCGTGTCTGAATTCACACCAATAGATGAGATCTTTGAGCTGTTCGATGGGAGTGATGGGAAGCTCAGAGATGCGTTGAAAACGTTTTCCTCCATCATAGTCGTGAAAGAAGATACCATACGGTTCGCTTATGACTTTTCCAGGAATGAAGCGTTCACCAGGGGGCAGGGAGGTGTCAAGCGCTGAGAGGTCAGGTTCAGGACCAAGTACTTCAGCACGTGAAAAACCAATACCTGTTTCATTCCGGATAGGAGGACCTGAATCTGAAGGTTTAGTCTTTTTCTTAGTAGAGGCCCTTCTTTAATGAGTTGGGATAGGAGGAGAAGGTGGAATATCCACAGCAGAAGAGACCAAGTCGATCTGAGAATTTATAATATTCTCGACATGGCTCTTATATTGTGAGTGAGATCGCTGAATGGCTATTCGCATCTCCAACCATTCAGAGAACCCGTACTTCTTGATCGTAGCAGCATAGATGTGTTGTTTGGTACCATCTTCTCTGAATATGTCAACTTCAACGATAGGAACGTCTATGAATGTTTTTCCCTTGATGAGTACCTTGTTGATTCTGGATGGCCGATATCGATAGTTCAGTCTTTCTTTGCACCATTCCAAATTAGAATCAGATACCTTGGTCTTTTCTTCAACGATCTTCTGGGCGTCTTCCCATAACTGACGTTGGACTTCAATGGGAGTTCTTTTAAGTTCAAGGTCTTTCACCGATTGTTGGACAAGCTGGATGGCGAGGGCCTTATCTTTTTCTTCAGCTTCACTTCGATCAGCGAGTTGTTTTTCAGCCTTGAGATGATCAGTGTATTGTTTCCTGGATAGTCTGAACTTGGGAGCAGGGACTTTGTCACGAGGAAGGATGATTCGCTAATCTTCAAGCTGTTTGATCATTTCATCTCTCTTTTTCTGATCCTCTTCACTTAGAGTTTGAGGAGCTAAGGAATGTCCGTTTTGGTGAGAGAGCAGTTGTTCTTCAGTTTCATCAGTCTCAGTGGTTAAATCCAAGACTGGGATTATTTCTTCAGCGATAGGAGCTGGGATTATTGTTGATGAAGTAGCAGTCGTAGGAACTTCCCCTCTATCCTCAAACAGGGGAGAGGACTAGCTGAAACACAGCGATCGTTTTAATGAGATCATTTAGGAAGAAGGAGAGACAAAAAAGAATGGGGTTTAAGTGTATAGAGGTTTTTTGGAGAGGAGAACTGAGGTTGAGAAGGGATAGAGGAGGGATGCAGTGTAAGGGAATAGAAAGTAGTGTACCTGACAAACTGCAGCGAGGCCTTTGTTCTTGCCTTTGTCAGCTTCAGACGCTGCAGGCTTTGTCTTTGTCCGCTCCCCTGAAGGTTCATTTATTGAAATCCCTTTCTGAGCATGGACTTTCTTGGGCTGAACAAAGAAGAAGTCATCATCATCATCGTCATCATCATCATTATTTTTGGGAGATGATGATGGTTCGTCGTCCTCAAGGTCGAGGTCTTCATTTTCTTCTTCGTCTTCTTCAGCTTCAGATTCTTCCTCGTCAGCGTAGGGCACGGTAACATCAACATCAGTTTCGAGATGCTTATCGAGTTGATCCCCCTCAAGTGCAGAGATTCCTCAGGGTTTTCAACTCCCTGAGGTTTATTTGTTGCAGCAGCAGCAACGTCAATACCCTCCCCTTCAGAATTACGGGGAAGGTCTTCAAGATTTTTCTCCTCCCCCTCAGCATTATGAGGAAGGTCTTCAGTCTTCTCCCCCTCTTCCACGTGATGGAATGATGGATGGGGGAGGAAATAATATCATCAGCAGCAGCAGTAGAATCAGTGTGCATTGGGTCCCTGTCTTCCAGGCCAGAGATCCCAACACATGTTTCAATCCTACCTAATCTGTCTTCCAGGCCAGATATAGTAGGAGTGATTCGTTCAAGTTCCTCTCGATCCACCTGAGTAAAATGCGATGGAGCACAAGTAGCAGCACTCAGACGGTCGAGGATCTGCTGCACTAGAGTCTTCACCGAAGTCACTTCAGACTTTACAGAGGTCACCTCTCCCTGAAGATTATCAACCGCTGTCTTCAATGTTGTGACATCATTGGACAGGGCCTTAAAGTTGTTGGAGAGAGTGATGTTGGCGGTGGAGTTTTCAGCGATGGTGGTAGCAAATTGACCAATGCTACCATCCACTTTCTCCAGATCCGCGCTGGAGGCTTTGCCTTGGACATCGATGGTCAGCTTCTTGAGTGTATCTCCAGCGTCTGTAATCGCTGAAGAGTTTGCCGTGAGAGTGGAGGTGAGAGATTCCACCTTTGTTTCCAAGTCTTTCAGGGAGTTGTTGATGTCTCCCAAATTAGGACCTGAAAAAGTTGAGAACTTGTGAACAAAGGAAAGCTCAGAAGTTTGGGGTTTTGAGAGAGGAGTGTTTAGAGTTATGTGTATACCTGCGGGATGGTTGATGAAGCCGTCAATATTTCGATGACCAGTGAACGTCTCTATGTCGTCTTCCAGTGTACCTTTATGCTGGGAAGTTTCCGCAGGTCCTATGTTTGACTCCTGCATCCGTCGTATTTCCTCAATAGATGAGTCACTCAGATGAATGACTTTCGTTGTAGAGAGAGGAGGAATAGATAGAGTGACCAAAGAAATGGTGGGAGGAGTGAATGTTGAGAAGAGGGTTGTGGTTCCAGATTCAGCGTTGGATCCGTTGAGAAAAACTTCTTCAGTCCGTGGAGGGTCTGAAGGAGGTGGGTTCTGTTCCAAGTTTATAACCTCAGCGTTTAGAGACGCTGAAGTTGGGATGGAAGGGGTGGCTTCATCAGCTGTGGCAGAGCGTACCACTGATCTATCCAACGGCTCTTCAGATAGGTGAGCCGCGGAGTCTTTAAGCTGTGAAGGTTTGGAGGTTTGCTCCTTGGTTTTCTTGATCCTTTTAGAATCAAGAAGGGAAGTAGAGTGTTTCCTTTTCTTAGAAGGAGTGGTTGTTGCAGCCTGGGTATCAGCGGTGGGGTTTTCTGCTGAAGTAGCCGTAGAAGTAGAAGAAGGAGGATTGAGAATAGATAAGAGAGTAGAGAGACGTACCTCGTTTGGCAGGGCTATAAAGTCGAGCACCTTAGAGCCAACCTGAGAGAGTCTCAGGTCGCCTACCTTTGGGTATTCATCCCCAAGTCCGTGTAGAAAGAGAGCGTTGACAAACCTTGGATATGGAACACAGGTTGGTCTGTCAGCCATGCCCACCCTGAACGCCAGATCGTCATAGATGATTGATTCCCAATCAATATGGAGACCCTTCAGCAACGAGTATCCCATGGCCTGTTGAGGTTGGGATGCTTGGTCAGTTGACCCAATTTTTGCTGTTAGGCAGCTAATCAGATGAGCAAATGTGAAATTCATCTCGCTGGGCATCATTGACTTCTTGATGGCAGTTAGCTTCTTGTCAGGGTTTTTGTCTCTCCCTGTGTCCCATGTGTAACCCATTGCATCAAAGAATGCAATCAGGGTTGCCCTATCAGGAGGGTTCTTTTTGGGATCTGGTAGAGGGACAAAACGGTTTTCTTTGGTACTTCCAGGAAGGTTTAGAGCACGCCTGATATGATGCGGGGTGATCTTTGAGGTTCCATGTTTGGTGTCATAGAGAATGACATCAACCATCTTCTTTGGGTCTTTGGGTGAGGGCACCTGAGCTCTTCTGGCAGTATACCAGAACTGAGATAGAAGAGATCGATGAGCAGGGGGTGCAATAGTCAGGGCTGTTGAAATGGGGCAAGTCTTGAGGAAGTTCACAGCATCATCAAGGTGTGTGACCTGTTTCTTTTCAGGGAATTCGAAGAGAGCATAGGGATTATTATGTTGAAACGTAACTTTCTTGAGATGGAATTTAACCTGAGCAGCCTTTGTGAGCTCAGTTACTTCAGCAGCAGTGGAGGTTTTATCAGCAGGAGCCTCAGTAGTAGATGCCATTTCTGTTTATCACATATAAACATGAAGAAGATGAACAAAAACAATCTTAATGGGGAAAGATTTTCCAAACCGATGTTTTTGAATTTTGTCTATTTCATTCAGACAAAAATGCTTTAATGAAGATTAGGGTTGTTCTTGTTTTGAAAAAGAAATACAAAACATAGAAAGCATTTGTTTTTCAGTTTCTGTTTGAAGAAGAGATTCTGGAAAAACATATGAAGAACAAGTTTAAGATTTTGAATTTAAACTTGAAGAACAACCATGAAGATTGTTTTCATAAAATCATGAAAAGAAAATGATTTTATTTTAAAAAGATTTCTTTTGTTTGACCTGTTAATAACAAGAATAAGAATAAAAACAAGTCTATAAAAGGTAAATAATAAGAATATTAACCTTGGATGATGAAGACGAACAAGTTCTGGAAAACGAAGAGTTCGAAATTTCAACAGTAATTCGTTTCTTGAAGAAGAAGTTGTTCGCGTAAAGGAAAAAATATAAACTCGAATGGGTCTATATAGTGAGAGTAGAGAGAGAAAAACTGAGAGCGGGAAAAGTTTTTCATGATGACACGGACACGTGTTTGCATTTGATTTGAAGAGGAAACGAAACGTGCAAACGTGTGTCAGAAAAAGAACGTGCCAGGGTTTATCCGTTTGATTACGTCACAAACGTCCATTCATATTTTAGGATGTCTCTGAGGTTTTTGAAAGACTCGGGGAAAATTTTGAAAACATGAAGCACTGAATAGATATATCAGTGTTAGATTTTAGAAATTTCAAAAGTATCACTGAAAGGAAGAGATATTCAGCGATGCAATTTGTTTTGAAATCTTGCTTTTATATGCGAATGTCAACGAGTATGAGAGAACATACCTTGATATCAGCGAATCAATTTTGTTCAGAGAGAAGATGATGGAAAGGGTTATAGAAGTTCAAATTACCCTTGATCAAATGCGAACCGCTGAAGATTTAATTCTTCAAAGTTCAGCATTCCAAGCTCGCTGATGAGAAAGTTGAATCTTGTCTCATCAAGAGGCTTGGTGAACTAATCAGCTAACTAAAAATCAGTTGGGACAAAATGAAGTTCTATATCACCATTCATCACATGATCTCTGATAAAATCATACCTGATTTCGATGTGTTTGGTCTTTGAGTGTAGCACTGGATTGTTAGCTATAGCTATGGCACTAGTGTTGTCGCAATAGATTGGAATCTTCGAGAGCTGAAGGTCATAGTCCAGTAGTTGATTTCTCATCCACAGGACCTGAGAACAACAGCTTCCAGCGACTACGTACTCAGCTTCAGCGGTTGAGGTGGACACTGAGTTTTGCTTTTTACTTGTACAACTCACCAGCTTTCCACCCAGGAGCTGACAACCTCCTGTGGTGCTTTTCCTATCCCTTTTGCAACCTGCAAAATCACTATCTGAATAGGCGATTAGATCAAACCCTGAGTCTTTGGGATACCAAAGACCTAGGTTAGGATTACCCTTTAGGTAACGAAAGATTCGCTTTACAACGATCATATGAGATTCCTTAAGTTCAGCTTGATATCGTGCACACAAACAGGTTGCGTACATAATATCAGGTCGGCTAGATGTAAGATACAGAAGAGAGCCGATCATCCCACGGTATGTCGTGACATTAACAGGTATTCCAGACGAATCCTTATTTAGTGTCAGCGGTGGTGCCATAGGAGTTTTCATAGCTGAACTCTGAGTTAAATCAAACTTCTTCAGCATATCTTTAACATACTTACCTTGGTGAATGAAAGTTCCTTTTTCACTCAGTTTGATTTGAAGACCAAGGAAATAGGTTAGCTCACCCATCATACTCATTTTATATTCAGCTTTCATTCTCTCAGAGAAACGAGTACACAAGTCAGGGTTAGTGGAACCAAATATAATATCATCGACATATATTTGAACAGGAATAATATGACCTTTTACTTTCCTAAAAAATAGAGTTTTGTCGATTTTACCACGCTCAAAATTTTCAATCGGGAGATAAGATGAGAGAGTGTCATACCATGCACGAGGAGCTTGCTTTAAGCCATAAAGTGCCTTATCCAGTTTATAAACATAACCTGGATGCTTAGGATCTGAGAATCCTGGTGGTTGTTCCACGTAAACTTCTTCATTCAGCTTTCCATTTAGGAACGCTGACTTGACATCCATTTGATAAACTTTGAAGTCTTTGTGTACAGCGTAAGCTGCACTTCGTCGAGTCTGAACACCAGCGTTTGGATCACCAAGAATCTAATCAATAGGGTGATTAATAGTCCATCGTTGAGCCGGAGCATGAGTAGCTGACTCAACCTGAACTGGAGGGGCTGAAGATGAGGCTTCAGCAACTTCTGGTATATCAGCCAAGAGAGGAAAGAGTGCAGATTGCATTTCATTCACTGATTGCTGAGAAGTAGATGGTGTATCTGAGATAGAGGGTTCAGAAGCAGTCATAGTGTTTAGAGGAACAGCTGAGACCCATGATGTTTTAGCTTCACTAGTCTGCATGCCAGGGATGATGGTAGGACCATCATCTTCAGCG
The DNA here is from genome assembly GCA_033807775.1 of Saussurea involucrata. Lineage (NCBI taxonomy): Eukaryota > Viridiplantae > Streptophyta > Magnoliopsida > Asterales > Asteraceae > Saussurea > Saussurea involucrata. The sequence goes on from CM066321.1 coordinate 264,097,113, forward strand.
GGATGATAATGAGATGGAGGAGTGGGAACATCTTCTGAATCACCAAGATGAGAAAACATCCATTGATTCAGTTCTTCAGTATCAGCAGAAGGCCTAGAGTTCGCTGATCGGGATTCGTCAAACGTGACGTGGATGGTTTCTTCTACAGTTTGTCTTCTACGATTAAAGACTCTTAAGGCTTTGGAGACTGAGGAGTATCCAAGAAAGATTCCATCATCAGCCTTAGGATCAAACTTTCCAAGGGCATCTCTGTTGTTCAGTATAAAACACTGACATACAAAGATGTGAAGAAAGCTAATTAAAGGATTTCTCCCATGGAAAAGATCATAGGCTGTCTTCTTGAATCTTTTGACTATCAGCGACCTGTTTTGCGTAAAACAAGCAATATTGACAGCTTCTGCCCAAAACTGAGTAGGTAGATGAGAATCGCTGAGCATTGAACGTGCAGCTTTAATAATAGTTCGATTTCTTCTTTCAGCGATTCCATTTTGTTGCGGTGTTCTCACTGAAGAGAAGTTGTGAGAAATACCCTTGCTTTCAAAGAAGGAATCAAGAGAACTGTTTTTGAATTCAGTCTCATGATCACTCCTTATTGAGCGAACGGTCATGTTGTTCAGGACTTCCATTTTCCTGACAAAGGTGATGAGTTCTTCAAGGGTGTCACTCTTAGAACGGAGAAACATTACCCAGGTATAGCGAGAGAATTCATCAACTATGACCAATGTATATTTCTTTCCAGTGATGGATTGTTTGTTAACAGGGCCAAACAAATCCATATGGAGAAGTTGTAGAGGAGATGACACTGAGGAAACTTGCTTAGATCTGAAACTAGCTTTGGTTTGTTTCCCTTTCTCACACGCTGAACATAAGGACTACATAGCGTATGAGTGTTGAGGTAGACCGGTAACCAACTCTTTAGAAGATAGAGTATTCAGTGTCTTGAAGTTTAGATGAGAGAGCCTTTTATGACATAACCAGTTGACATCTGATGAGGCTTTTGAGAAGAAACAGGAGTTCTCAGTGGTTGTAGAGTCCAGGTTTATAACGTAAACATTTTCTAAACGATAACCGCTGAGAGCTATCTTCTCCTTTTTTGTCAGTGACAAAGCAGGATTCCTTAGTGAAAATCACTTTGTTATCCATGTCGCAAAGCTGACTAATGCTTAGAAGATTATGCTTCAGTCCTTCAACATATGCGACTCTTCTGAAGGTTGTTGTACCATTAGAGAGTACACCAAACCCTCGGGTATGTCCTTTTCCGTTTCCACCGAAGGTCACTGAGGGACCCTTCTCTTCCTTGTATTCAGCGAGCAGGCTTTTCTTTCCAGTCATGTGTCTAGAGCATCCGCTATCGAGATACCATATACCCTTCTTAACCTGCATTACAAAGGAAGATTAGTTTGACCTAGGCACCCATTTCATTTTGGGCTTAGATTTGTCAATGGTGGTAGAGGAAGTGGAAGGTTCAGCAATCTTCGCAGCATTTGAAGATTCAGCTTTATTTTCAGTCTTTTCTTTGGTTAATTTCTTAACCTCAGTGGTCTTTTTTGCCTTGGGGGCATTGATCTTCACCTTAGCTATCTTTTCAGCTTTGGTGGCTGTAGGGCACTTACTAGCAATATGATTTGTTAGTCCACAGTGATAACATTAACTATAACTAAAAGTGGCTTTAGGACCATTTGCATGTTGAGCCGTTAATTTTAAATGAGCAGGCCAGCACCAAGTATACCTTTGGTATTGAAAATAGGAGGAACAATCAGTTCTTCAGATTTCTTACCAATAACATCCACTTTGATTCTAGGAGTAGATCATTGAATGAATCCAGGGATCTTGTTCTTAGAGTTAAAGGGATGGGTCACTAAAGCTTTAGAAGCATTCAGCTTTGGTACAAAGGTACCCATCTGAGGTTTTGGATAAAAATTTTCTCTTTACCTTTAGAAGTTAATGTAGAGATTTCCTCAGGGATAGGAGTTTTTAAAGAGGAACACTGAGATGAGGAAGTGCCAGGGATAGAGGATACGAACATTCCAAACTTAAGCATGGAATGATCAGTGGTTGGTTCTGGAGTATCAGCTTTGTAACCAAGACCATGTTTATCACTCAGGGGAATCTGAGACTTTATTATCTCAGTTATCGTTGTTGAGGATTTATACCATCCATCAACAGTAGCTTTTTCAGCTTTTAATGCAGCGATAGCTTCTTCGCGCTCAATTTTGACTAGCTGATTTATATGAACTTGATCTTTAAAATCTTCTTCAATTTTAGAAAGATTTTCTATTTAAAGGTGACAGTTTTTAAGTTGTTCAGCGAGATCAAGGTTTTGATTTTCAACAACAGTTTTGCCATTCATGGCATCATATAAACTCATAGTCAGGAGATCGATCTTTCGAAGACTATCAGCTTCATCAATATTTGAAATATTGGTAAAGAACGAAGGTGATACCTTAGAAGTAGAGGGTGAAGCAGAGGGAATGTCAGACTTTTCTTCCTCTTCTTCAATTTTGGCCATGAGACAGAGATTAGCTTCATCGTCATCTTCTGAGTCAGATGATTCTTCTTCATCAGAGGCAGCCCAATCAAAGTCAGCCATCAGGCCTTTACCTTTCTTCTTAAAGCTTTTCAGCTTTGAATACTTTTCTTTCAGCTTTTTGTATTTGTCATCTCTAGCCCTGGGGTTAAAGGTTTTCTGGGGGAAAGCTGAGGGTCTAGAGACTTTCTTTGACCTGCATTCACTAGCAAAGTGTCCTACTTTTTCACAGTTAAAGCAGGTAGTGTTAAGGTCATTTATTGTTGAATTAAAGTTCAAGGGTTTAAATTGTATTTCTTTATTTTGAGCCTAGTTAGTGAACGGGCCGTGGGCTTGTTAACCACGGGCCCGCCATATATATATATATATATATATTGTATTAGCCTTAGAAAAATAGGCTAGTTGTTCATTTGCTTTCCTACTCTTAATTGTAATTCTCTCTCAATTGAAAGCAATATATGGATGACCAGTTGAAATCATAAACATCTCTGTTATTATCTATTGATTTCATTGTTCGTTGCACGGATCTGGAACTCACAATTGGTATCAGAGCAGACGGACTACATCGATTCAAAGTGTTCAATTCGATTTCTGGTAAGTTTTCTGAACAATACGGTTGTGTTCTTGAGTGACAGTCTACTTTTTGATTCTGTTAAAATTGATCGATTTCGTTTATTGGGTTTTGTTAGTATCATAGTTATTAGTGATTCTGCAAATTTTCACACCCTAATTCGATCATTTGAGTGGTTTATTAAGCAAATTAAGTTCCAAAGTTTTGAGTGTGTTCTTCACTAAAAAAATCGAATTTTTACCATCAAAACTTGTTGTCTTTGCTTCAAAATCAATTGGGTTAGTGTTATTTTGTGTTTGGTAGTGTTTCTAATCTTTCAGGAACATTTTTGAGCAACCCTAGTCGATTCCCAATCGATTGGAAACCCACAGCCGCAGTTCCCGGACAAAACCAGCCGCACTTTCCGGACAGTATCATTACTCTCCGGACGTTTGTGTGATATCATTTCGGGTACGTTCTTCTTTCCGGGTAAGTTTTCCGGGTACGTCAAGCATTCCGGGTAAGTCTCATTTTCGTAATCTATCCGGGTATATTTGTTCCGGAAACCCAAAGTTTCCGGTAACCAATCTTCCCGGACAATCCTGCATCCAGTAAGTATTGTTTATTCGTTATATCATCCAGAAACTATTGTCTTCCGGTAACCTCTTGTTATCTGGAAACTATAGTTTGTCCGGACTCTTTATATTACTCGGACACTTTTGCTATCCGGTAACCTTTGTTATCCCGAAACCTAAGTTTGTCCGGATTCTTTGTGTTATACGGAAACTTTTGTGATATTTGAACTGTTTTCATTTAATCTGATCCGGACACTTCCAGATCAGACTCTTATTTGGATTCCTATCCAGTAAGCTCATTCCTAGTTCATATCAGTCGTAGAACCTGCGTTAGGATCCCACTCATAGTGCCTTGCGTTAGGTTTACACTTTGAATCAATCAATTCATCTGACGATCACTCCAGTGCAACATAAGATGTCTTATTCACCTCAGTCAAAGGAAAAGACAAGTCAGGTATGTGAATCTAACCAACAAGATCTCTTTAATCAAGTGCAATCACTTACTGAACGGGTAGATTCCCTTAAGGCCACCTCTAAAGAACAACTGCTTGAGATTAGATCTTTAACCGAAAAGCTAGATGTTCAAAAGAGAATAACTGAAAAATATAAGTCTGAAAATGCTAATCTAAAAGACAAATGCAAAAATCTCTCATTAGCACCTAAGGACTTAAGGGCCAAGTTATCTGAACTTCAGTCTCAGTTTGATAAGTGTCTGAATGAGAAAGCAGAAATTGTTTATCAATGTTCTACTCTTCAAGTTCAGCACAAGAAGTTGTTAATACAATCACCGATCTTGAAACAAAACTCCACAAAAGAGGTCAAACCGATCAAACCATCTTTATGAATAAACCCAAAGAGTTCATGTACTTTAACAAAGAATGGGGAATCGAATACGATAACCCACATTATCTGAAAAAAGGTATCTACAAAACACCTACTCTGTATGACTTTGGGTGTCTTGGTTTAGATAAGAAATACCCGGAATATGCTATTAAATGGACTGGTCCTCTTGAACCTGAAAAGGAAGAGGAAACCGAGGAATATAAGCGAGCACAAAAACGAGGAATACAACTTCCATTTTGTTATGAACCTTTAAATTATTCTTATCAAAAGAATAAGAAGTATCTCTCGAATGACTACTTCGACTGCTACAAGGTTGCAAAGCCCAAGGATTCCTCCAAAAAGGATAAGGTCCAAGCAACCGCAACCAAGACTGAGACGGACGAGTACAAGCTCTATGTTCCCCCTCTCATCTTGGAAGCAAAGATAGTCGAGTTGGAGGAGTCACTCGAGAAAGAAAGGTCAGTTTTTCAAATGGAAAAGCAATCGTTAATTGAGAAACTTAAGAATCTACAACCGGTCAAAACCGAAGTTGTGTCTGATGAAGGACAGGAAGTCCTTCGGGATGAAATTACTAAACTCACATCAAAGCTGGCTGCCTTGGCAACAGATGCGATGCAAGAATATACGAAAAATGGTCAGCTTCAAGAGCAGATTGACCAACTCAAATCTGAAAGGACGATTTCACCCGAACTTTCCTCAAGTTCATCTGATACATCTTCGTGCAAAGCTTTCTTAGGCAATATTTCAATTTCACAAGACGGTAAAGATTATCAAGACGAGAGTGTTTTAAGGAATTTAAACTCTGATTTTTTCCTAGCTTCCGCACCAAATTCCCCAAAGCACACTAGCACAAAGGGTTCCTCGCTTTCCTCAACTATTCCAAGTCATGTTATTCCTGATGTTGAGTTTTCTGAATATATGAACTCTAAAGGTAATTCTGATGGAGAGTTTAAGTCGTTCCCTTTCGACAAACCTCTTACGAGTCATACTGATTTTTTGTCACCGATAGTCAATCGACCGGTCAATTTTCTAAAGGGTGACTGTTCTAAAACCAAGGCCCCCGCTGTGATTAAGATTTCAAAATGTAAGCCTGTTTCTCAAACTCAATCACAGCCGAGGCAAAAGAGCGAGCAATTGCCTACCATAAATATTTCTTCCTCAAAGGCCACTGACCATATTGTTCATGTTGTTTCAAATAAGAACGGCCACACTAAAAAGGGTAATCAAAAGTGGCTAGCCAAGGAATCTGTCAAGGAAACAACATCAAAGTCTTTCAATACTGTGTTTTACCCTAGAATGAACTCAAACGATTGTGCTTGGAATCATAGGAATGATTCTGTTAAAAGAGATGTTAATTTTCCGATGAAAATTTACTCCATTCAGCAATTGATCCAATTGTCGCATGATTGTTTGTGTTGTTCTAGCTGTGGTTGGAATGACTTTGATGATATCAAGAATAATGATTGGTTTGGGTCATATCACATATATAATCATACACCCAAATGTAAACCCCGTAAAAACAAAAAGAAACACCATTTACAACGGGGTTCCCAATCAGAGATTAAACCACAGCGAGGTAGGAAACCCACTTCAGAACGGGTTACTCCTACTAAATTAAAACCTACACCTAAGAGGCAACCGGCGTCAAAGCAAGTTCCTACGAAGGGTGTCAAACCTAACCCTCCGAGACCCAGTGTAATACCCGGGGTAAGTCCGTTAGATGAATTTCTACCCGTTAAATTTATTTAACTCCATAATTTGTAATAAAGAGTGAGTTTGGATTAAAATATAAGTTGAGGGGTGGATTGGTCATTTAAGAATAGTTTAGGGTCCAAATGGTTTATGATGAGTTAAATATCTTAGGTATCAGACATCACATTTTCCTCATTTGGAAAGTGTGTTAGTGTGTGTTCTGCGCGAAAGAAAGCAAGAAGAAGAAAACGTACGGTTAAGGCTTCAATCGATTGGGTTAGAGGCGATTTTGAGGTAAGTTTCTTTAAAGTATATATTTGTAATCACGAATAGAAGATATCTATCGGTTTAGAATTTTTAATTTCACGTCTTGAATAGATTTCAATCAATTTCTGGGTAAGTGGAAACCGACTGTGTTCTTGAAGACTTCTGGTGGAGTCCCGGTACTGTCGACTCCCGGTGGAGTACCGGTACTATCGACTCCCGGTAAAGTGGAGTCCCGATAAAGTGGAGTCCCGGTATAGTCGACTCCCGGTATTGTCGACTCACGGTATTGTCGACTCACGGTATTGTCGACTCCCGATAACATGAACTCCCGGTATCGTTAACTCCCGGTGATCGAGACTCCCGGTACCAAGGAGTCCCTGTACTGAGAAGTCCCGGTACTCTGTGCAGTCCCGGTAGTTTGTTAAGTTTTGACATATAGTTGCAGTGGGTATAAACAGTGGAGGTTTTGTACTTATTAAGCTTTATACGATTGGCTTGTAAGGCAATAAATGTACCTTAAATCGTTTCAAATTCTGTGGAGTCGTGGTAAGAGATAAGACCATTTTGAAAGGAGCTTGCGAGTGTGTGTAATAATCAAAACAGGTGAGTTTTACTTTAAATATATTTTTAACTGGAATACATATACGTATGGTTTGGGAGTGTGATAATTGATGATTATGTGTTTATATGTGCGATATATGTGAATTATAATATATTGAGGTATTATATTTACATGAGTATTATGATGTGTTATAATACGTTGGCCGGGCTTAGGACCGGTGTGTTTGGCTATAGAATCCGTATAGCGTTGTTTGGCTGTAGATGTTGTACAGCGTTGTAAATTTATTAGTTGGCTTGCAACCAACTAATATGGCCAGGAGGAATGAGAAGGGAAGGTATATGATGTGTGAGTTCAAATTGATATATTTGATCGTGATGTGTGATTTATATAAATAAGGTTTATATAAATGATTTCAAACTAACAGGGATTTTCTCACTTAGACCCTTGGGTCTAACCCTCATTTTGTTTTAAAAATATGTATTCCATGTTGTGGATCGGGTACGAGCAAGTAATTAGAGTAATCGAGGGATGGCTGTTGTGAAGGAATATATGATGAAGATTTTGGCATGTTTAGCAGTTGTATTATAATAATTAAACGTTACGTATGTATTTAGTATAAAGTTTGTAGTAGAATGGCTTCTTCTGATTGTAAAAGACTACGGGACCGTACTTGTAATATGATGTTTCGTTTGTTATATCAATGTTATGTTACATTATGTGATTTGTTGTGTATATGGGAATTGGGTTGTTACAAATGGTATCAGAGCCCTAGTTTAAAGGATTTAGGTATTTGTATCTGTACCTAGACTTAAACTACATGTGAAGTAGGATGTCCCTATTATTGTAGAACCTTGGGATATTAAGTATAAAAGGTAGAAGGAACATCATGTAAGTTAATTTCATATTACACCTGGCCAGTGTAATTGTGATCTTACAGGTACATGTTTGAACTGGAATACCTTGTTATATGGGGTATATGCTTAGGTGTATGTTAACCTTGTTTGAATCTACAGAATGGCAAGTGGTACTAGACAAACGAATCGAGGAGGAGGAAGAAATCCGAATAGTACGAATCCGCCAATAGGAACAGGGGAAAGGGGAGGCAGAACTGGAGGCAGAACCGGGGGCAGAACTGGAGGTCGAACAGGGGGCAGAGTTCAGCCACGAGGTACAGAGTTTGTTACCAGGGATGACTTGATGGCAGAAATGGGAAGACTGCAAACTAGTATACAAGCAATGTTTGACCAAAGTCGTCACAATGAAGCTGAAACACCGGATCCCCGGCCAGAAGATGAAATGCCAATTACACCAACTGTTATACCAGTAATAAGGAGGTGCGACTACAAAATGTTTTTAAGCTGTAGACCTCCGACCTACTCAGGAGACAGGGATCCCGTGAAAGCAATGAGATGGATGAAGGAAATAGAAGTTATTTTCAAGACAAGCAAGTGTGCAGATGAAGATAGGGTATTGTACGGGCCAGCAATGTTAAAAGGGGATGCTTTGTATTGATGGGAATCTTTTATTCATTCTAAAGGATCTGATGTTTACTCTACCCTCTCTTGGGAAGAATTTGTGATAGCCTACAGGAAACAATTTTGTCCCCAAGCAGCCGTCAAACAACTGGAAGGGGAATTTATGAACTTGCAACAAGGAAACTTATCCGTTCGAGACTACACCACTAGCTTTCTGGAAAAGTCTCGGTTCGCAGAATACTACGTTGCTACGGAGACGATGAAGATGGAAAGGTTTGTCTTTGGGCTGAACTCAGAAGTCAGAAGGCTAGTGACCGCAAAGGGACCCGATACCTTCTCAGCTGCAGTTGATGTCGCGGAGAATGTTGAACGAGATATAAGAAGGGATGTTGGCGATAAACGTATCGGGAAGAGAAAGTGGGAAGGACCACAACACGATCCGAAGAAGTCCCGATTTCAGAGGTATGATAGCCGTCTGCCGTTTCGACCGGCGGAAAGACCATGTCAGAAGTGCAACCGTGTCCACCAAGGAAATTGCCAAGGTGATTTACGAGCGTGTTATAAGTGTGGGAAGACCGGACACGTCATTAAAGATTGTAAGGTAACGCGGTTATGTTTCTTATGCAATTCTCCGGATCACCTTCAGTCGGACTGTCCACGGGGGAGGATACAGCAAGGTGGGTCATCGGGCAGGCCAACGATTGTTAAACCAGTAATACCAAGACTGGAACCGCCAGTAACCAGGGGTCGCGCATTTCAAATGACCGAGAAAGAAGCGGAGGAAACTCCGGATGTGGTCACAGGTACATTTTTAATAAACTCTACACGTGCTATGGTGTTATTTGATTCCGGTGCAAACAGATCGTTTGTGTCTCCTGCATTTGCTGCTTGCCTGTGTTTGAAACCTAAAATGCTAGAACATGCTCTATCAGTAGATACGGCAAATGATAATCAAGTGTCAATTAAAGAAGTATTTGATGGTTGTGTGATAAATATAGAGGGGTGTAGAGTTCCGATACAATTGTTTCCTATAACTTTGATAGAGTTTGACGTAGTAGTGGGAATGGACTGGTTAGCCGAGAATCAGGCTAACATAGTGTGTGATAAGAAGTTAATAAATGTGGTATTACCTGAGAAGGGACCAGTAGTGATTTATAGTCGACTCCCGGTATTGTCGACTCCCGATAACATGAACTCCCGGTATCGTTAACTCCCGGTGATCGAGACTCCCGGTACCAAGGAGTCCCGGTATTGAGAAGTCCCAGTACTCTGTGCAATCCCGGTAGTTTGTTAAGTTTTGACATATAGTTGCAGTGGGTATAAACAGTGGAGGTTTTGTACTTATTAAGCTTTATACGATTGGCTTGTAAGGCAAAAAATGTACCTTAAATCGTTTCAGATTCTGTGGAGTCGTGGTAAGAGATAAGACCATTTTGAAAGGAGCTTGCGAGCGTGTGTAATAATCAAAACAGGTGAGTTTTACTTTAAATATATTTTTAACTGGAATACATATACGTATGGTTTGGGAGTGTGATAATTGATGATTATGTGTTTATATGTGCGATATATGTGAATTATAATATATTGAGGTATTATATTTACATGAGTATAATGATGTGTTATAATACGTTGGCCGGGCTTAGGACCGGTGTGTTTGGCTATAGAATCCGTATAGCGTTGTTTGGCTGTAGATGTTGTACAGCGTTGTAAATTTATTAGTTGGCTTGCAACCAACTAATATGGCCAGGAGGAATGAGAAGGGAAGGTATATGATGTGTGAGTTCAAATTGATATATTTGATCGTGTTGTGTGATTTATATAAATAAGGTTTATATAAATGATTTCAAACTAACAGGGATTTTCTCACTTAGACCCTTAGGTCTAACCCTCATTTTGTTTTAAAAATATGTATTCCAGGTTGTGGATCGGGTACGAGCAAGTAATTAGAGTAATCGAGGGATGGCTGTTGTGAAGGAATATATGACGAAGATTTTGGCATGTTTAGCAGTTGTATTATAATAATTAAACGTTACGTATGTATTTAGTATAAAGTTTGTAGTAGAATGGCTTCTTCTGATTGTAAAAGACTACGGGACCGTACTTGTAATATGATGTTTCGTTTGTTATATCAATGTTATGTTACATTATGTGATTTGTTGTGTATATGGGAATTGGGTTGTTACAAATGGTATCAGAGCCCTAGTTTAAGGGATTTAGGTATTTGTATCTGTACCTAGACTTAAACTACATGTGAAGTAGGATGTCCCTATTATTGTAGAACCTTGGGATATTAAGTATAAAAGGTAGAAGGAACATCATGTAAGGTAATTTCATATTACACCTGGCCAGTGTAATTGTGATCTTACAGGTACATGTTTGAACTAGAATACCTTGTTATATGGGCTATATGCTTAGGTGTATGTTAACCTTGTTTGAATCTACATAATGGCAAGTGGTACTAGACAAACGAATCGAGGAGGAGGAAGAAATCCGAATAGTACGAATCCGCCAATAGGAACAGGGGAAAGGGGAGGCAGAACCGGGGGCAGAACTGGAGGTCGAACAGGGGGCAGAGTTCAGCCACGAGGTACAGAGTTTGTTACCAGGGATGACTTGATGTGTAACAACCCGGTTTCCCAAACATACAACAAATAACATAACATGAATACATATCATTGATTTACAACAAAAGTTACATAACAAACCAAGTACGGTCCCTTCGGTCTCATAAATTACAAAATATATATAAAATCCTCCTAATCAACATCCATCAAAAGCTTCCTACACTTCATCCTCTCCTGCCGATCCTTAACCTGGAAAACATATTTTTGAAAACAAAATGAGGGTTAGACCAAACGGGTCTAGTGAGTTAATCCCGGTCCTTTCCAAAATCATTATAAAACCTTTTATGTAAATCCTTTGTATCAAAATAGTTTAGATAAACCTTTGGTAATTCTTTCGTAATATATAAACATACCACACGTATTTAAATACCAATCCAGACTCGTGCATCGTGTACATCTCATTCACCTTATTCCTCCACAAATGGCCATATTAGTTGGTAGCAAGCCAACTAATAAATCAACAACCGGTCCGCTCACCGGAACCAGGCTACCCGTCGGTCCGCACACCGGAACCCGACTACTCACCGGTCCGCACACCGGAACCCGGCTACACACCGGTCCGCACACTGGAACCCGGCTACACACCGGTCCGCTCACCGGAACCCGGCAACAAGTGCACTCGTGTAGTGCAAAGCTTATATAAATACAATATATATCTCATTACATCATATTGTCATTTATATACACATAATCATATTCCTACCACATAATCATCTCATATATATATATACACATATATATGTATCCCAGTTCAAAAAGGTTTTAAAGCAAAACTCACCTCGATCGCTTATCCATAAACACTTCCAAGCTTTTCTCCAAAAGATTCAGTCTTTCAATCCAAATCCACAGAATCTGAAACAGATTAAATACAAATATCCCCTTACCATTTGAACACGTGAACTCTAGATAAATCTACCTAACTCTCGCCATCAAAACAACCAAACAGCTATAGTTTCCGGACAGCCCAAAGCCACCCGGACAACCCAACTTTTCCGGACAGCAAAAAGAATCCGGACAACACAATTTATCCGGACAACACAAGGAATCCGGACACCACAGACTAATCCGGACAACAAAGGAATCCGGATGCCATCCGGTCTCTAAATCATCCGGAAACTATCAATCAAATCGTCCGGACTCTATCAACAACTTACCCGGACACCACCCAAGAATCTACCCGGATACCTTCATATCATCCGGACACCTCTGACTGTTTATCCCATTTTCCCCCAGAAATCGACTGAATCATTAACAGATGTGATTTTGACTATTCTACTCCGATAGGAACTATCTAAAAGCAATTACAAACATAAAATACAAAGAGACATACCTCAGATTCACTTCCAAGCATACCAATTGAAGCCTTAACCTAGCTTTTCTTCTTTTCTCCTTCTTGCTCTCTCAACACACACACACACACACTAAACTGAAATCTGGATAATATCTGAGTTGTGAAATATCTGATATGCTTAAGGGATAATGTCAAACTTAATTACCACTTTGGTCCTTGAACTTCTCAATAATAACCCAAATACCCTTAACTTATAATTTAACCCAATCTTACCCTAAAATCCAACTTTAAAGTTAACTTTACTTAACGGAAAAAGGGATTTTAACTAACGAACTTATCCGGGGTATTACATTATCTCCCCCTTAAAAGAATTCCGTCCCGGAATTCGGTTAAGCAATAAACGAGGGTAACTACTATCATGTCCTATCCAATGGTCCTTCACTCTGATCATTACATTCGACTACTTTCTCCCACTCTCTTCTCAACATAAAACACGTTTTCTCCAAGGATAACACACTAGAAGGTACTCACTCTTAACGGATCCTATGAGCTAGCTTTCTTTCACCTCCAAATCAATCGCACGTACCCAATTTCAACAACTACTATACTTTACTAACAATTTCACCATACCTCATATCAGGAACTTAATCGAGTCAATCTGAAATCACACTCAATGCTCGAAACAACTACACATTTTCCATTTCTCAAACGGTAATACTCCATTCTTTAGCTAACCATCTACTGCCACTCCATTCTCTTATTCTTGAATAACACTACTACACACCGCCTAGACATCCATACCTCTCCTCACATACTTTTGGCACCTCTACACAACTTACAAACAAAATTCCGAGAAGAGGTTTCCACTTATACTCACCCCATATCATCACAAATCCACCACTTAATCTCACGAAATTCATTACTACTACACCTCGCACATTCACTAATTATAAACTGCCACCATCTAATCCACATCACCCCACACATTTAAACAATACCTTTCTTGATAGCGTCAACAATCACATTAAGTATAATCTTCACAACATACTAAACCGTCGCCTTCATGACAAGGTCAAGACTTCACACATTACCGTTACTCTCTACACATAATCGTCACGTTCTACATACTGCTATTATTCTTTACACTCAAGCCATCACACTCCATACACTAACAAACTAAAACAACAATAATTAAACACACCCTTCTATATCTCTAACACATATAAGCAACAAAAGCACGGAAATACAGATTATCAGTTTGCACCGAAGTCATATACCACTTTAGCACGTATAGAGTTTATAGGAATATACCTGTCTTCATATCTATCCATACGTCGAGTCCGATCTGCCACTCTGTTGATTTTTTTTATAGAGATAATATACACATAAGCACATACCCCATATAATAAGGTATTCCAGTCCAAACATGCACCTGTAAGATCACAATTACACTGGCCAAGTGTAATCTGAAATTACCTTACATGATGTTCCTTCTACCTTTTATACTTAGCATCCCAAGGTTCTAATATATCAAGGACATCCTACTCCACATGCAGTTTAAGTCTAGGTACGGGTACAAATACCTAAATCCCTTAAACTAGGGCTCTGATACCATTTGTAACAACCCGGTTTCCCAAACATACAACAAATAACATAACATGAATACATATCATTGATTTACAACAAAAGTTACATAACAAACCAAGTACGGTCCCTTCGGTCTCATAAATTACAAAATATATATAAAAGCCTCCTAATCAACATCCATCAAAAGCTTCCTACACTTCATCCTCTCCTGCCGATCCTTAACCTGGAAAACATATTTTTGAAAACAAAATGAGGGTTAGACCAAACGGGTCTAGTGAGTTAATCCCGGTCCTTTCCAAAATCATTATAAAACCTTTTATGTAAATCCTTTGTATCAAAATAGTTTAGATAAACCTTTGGTAATTCTTTCGTAAAATATAAACATACCACACGTATTTAAATACCAATCCAGACTCGTGCATCGTGTACATCTCATTCACCTTATTCCTCCACAAATGGCCATATTAGTTGGTAGCAAGCCAACTAATAAATCAACAACCGGTCCGCTCACCAGAAGCCGGCTACCCGTCGGTCCGCACACCAGAACCCGACTACTCACCGGTCCGCACACCGGAACCCGGCTACACACCGGTCCGCACACCGAAACCCGGCTACACACCGGTCCGCTCACCGGAACCCGGCAACAAGTGCACTCGTGTAGTGCAAAGCTTATATAAATACAATATATATCTCATTACATCATATTGTCATTTATATACACATAATCATATTCCTACCACATAATCATCTCATATATATATACACATATATATGTATCCCAGTTCAAAAAGGTTTTAAAGCAAAACTCACCTCGATCGCTTATCCATAAACACTTCCAAGCTTTTCTCCAAAAGATTCAGTCTTTCAATCCAAATCCACAGAATCTGAAACAGATTAAATACAAATATCCCCTTACCATTTGAACACGTGAACTCTAGATAAATCTACCTAACTCTCGCCATCAAAACAACCAAACAGCTATAGTTTCCGGACAGCCCAAAGCCACCCGGACAACCCAACTTTTCCGGACAGCAAAAAGAATCCGGACAACACAATTTATCCGGACAACACAAGGAATCCGGACACCACAGACTAATCCGGACAACAAAGGAATCCGGATGCCATCCGGTCTCTAAATCATCCGGAAACTATCAATCAAATCGTCCGGACTCTATCAACAACTTACCCGGACACCACCCAAGAATCTACCCGGATACCTTCATATCATCCGGACACCTCTGACTGTTTATCCCATTTTCACCCAGAAATCGACTGAATCATTAACAGATGTGATTTTGACTATTCTACTCCGATAGGAACTATCTAAAAGCAATTACAAACATAAAATACAAAGAGACATACCTCATATTCACTTCCAAGCATACCAATTGAAGCCTTAACCTAGCTTTTCTTCTTTTCTCCTTCTTGCTCTCTCAACACACACACACACACACACTAAACTGAAATCTGGATAATATCTGAGTTGTGAAATATCTGATATGCTTAAGGGATAATGTCAAACTTAATTACCACTTTGGTCCTTGAACTTCTCAATAATAACCCAAACACCCTTAACTTATAATTTAACCCAATCTTACCCTAAAATCCAACTTTAAAGTTAACTTTACTTAACGGAAAAAGGGATTTTAACTAACGAACTTATCCGGGGTATTACATTGGCAGAAATGGGAAGACTGCAAACTAGTATACAAGCAATGTTTGACCAAAGTCGTCACAATGAAGCTGAAACATCGGATCCCGGGCCAGAAGATGAAATGCCAATTACACCAACTGTTATACCAGTAATAAGGAGGTGCGACTACAAAATGTTTTTAAGCTGTAGACCTCCGACCTACTCAGGAGACAGGGATCCCGTGAAAGCAATGAGATGGATGAAGGAAATAGAAGCTATTTTCAAGACAAGCAAGTGTGCAGATGAAGATAGGGTATTGTACGGGGCAGCAATGTTAAAAGGGGATGCTTTGTATTGGTGGGAATCTTTTATTCATTTTAAAGGATCTGATGTTTACTCTACCCTCTCTTGGGAAGAATTTGTGATAGCCTAACAATTTTGTCCCCAAGCAGCCGTCAAACAACTGGAAGGGGAATTTATGAACTTGCAACAAGGAAACTTATCCGTTCGAGACTACACCGCTAGCTTTCTGGAAAAGTCTCGGTTCGCAGAATACTACGTCGCTACGGAGACGATGAAGATGGAAAGTTTGTCTTTGGGCTGAAATCAGAAGTCTGAAGGCTAGTGACTACAAAGGGACCCGATACCTTCTCAACTGCAGTTGATGCCGTGGAGAATGTTGAACGAGATATAAGAAGGGATGCTGGCGATAAAAGTATCGGGAAGAGAAAGTGGGAAGGACCACAACACGATCCGAAGAAGTCCCGATTTCAGAGGTATGATAGCCGTCCGCCGTTTCGACCGGCGGAAAGACCATGTCAGAAGTGCAACCGTGTCCACCAAGGAAATTGCCAAGGTGATTTACGAGCGTGTTATAAGTGTGGGAAGACCGGACACGTCATTAAAGATTGTAAGGTAACGCGGTTATGTTTTTTATGCAATTCTCCGGATCACCTTCAGTCGGACTGTCCGCGGGGGAGGATACAGCAAGGTAGGTCATCGGGCAGGCCAGCGATTGTTAAACCAGTAATACCAAGACTGGAACCTCCAGTAACCAGGGGTCGCGCATTTCAAATGACCGAGAAAGAAGCGGAGGAAACTCCGGATTTGGTCACAGGTACATTTTTAATAAACTCTACACGTGCTAAGGTGTTATTTGATTCCGGTGCAAACCGATCGTTTGTGTCTCCTGCATTTGCTGCTTGCCTGTGTTTGAAACCTAAAATGCTAGAACATGCTCTATCAGTAGATACGGCAAATGATAATCAAGTGTCAGTTAAAGAAGTATTTGATGGTTGTGTGATAAATATAGAGGGGTGTAGAGTGCCGATACAATTGTTTCCTATAACTTTGATAGAGTTTGACGTAGTAGTGGGAATGGACTGGTTAGCCGAGAATCAGGCTAACATAGTGTGTGATAAGAAGTTAATAAATGTGGTATTACCTGAGAAGGGACCAGTAGTGATTTATGGTGATCGTAGGAATCATCAGTCTTGCCTTATATCTATGATAAAAGCCCGTAAGTGTGTTAATAAAGGGTGCCCGAGTTACTTAGCTTATGTTATAGATATTAAGCCAGAAAAGAACAAGTTGGAAAAGATTCCTATCGTTAGTGAATTTCCAGAAGTTTTTCCCGAAGACTTGAAAAGTCTCCCTCCAGTTAGACAAGTAGAGTTCGGTATAGACTTGATTCCTGGAGCCACTCCTGTAGCCCGTGCACCGTATCGTTTGGCACCTCCTGAGATGAAAGAAATGATGGCACAACTGCAAGATTTATCCGATAAGGGCTTCATCAGACCTAGTTCTTCGCCGTGGGGAGCACCAGTGTTATTTGTGAAAAAGAAGGATGGTTCGATGAGAATGTGTATCGACTACCGAGAACTGAATAAGCGCACGATAAAGAACAAGTATTTGTTACCCCGAATTGATCACCTCTTTGATCTGTTAGTTGGAGCTTGTTGTTTCTCCAAGATTGATATAAGATTCGGTTATCACTAGTTGAAGGTCAAAAATGAAGACGTTCTGAAAACTACTTTTCGTACAAGGTACGGTCATTATGAGTTTCTGGTAATGCCGTTTGGACTGACGAACGCTCCAGCTGCCTTTATGGATTTAATGAATCGGGTATGTAAGCCGTATCTTGATAAATTTGTTATTGTATTTATCGATGATATACTTATCTATTCCCGATCCAAAGAAGAACATGCGCAACATCTTCGTTTGATTCTGGAGCTATTAAAGAAGGAGAAGTTGTACGCTAAATTCTCTAAATGTGAATTTTGGTTACGAGAAGTTCAGTTTCTGGGGCATATAGTTTCCGAAGAAGGTATTCAAGTTGATCCAATAAAAGTGGAAGCGATTGAAAAGTGGGAACCTCCGAGGACGCCAACCGAAGTACGTAGTTTTCTGGGTTTAGCCGGCTACTACCGGAAGTTTATATAAGACTTCTCTCGTATCGCAACGCCTTTGACTAAGCTGACCCGAAAGAACCTGAAGTTTGAATGGAAAGCAGAGCAAGATGAGGCATTCCGGATATTGAAAGAGAAACTGTGCAGCGCACCGATTCTATCACTACCTGAAGGTTCGGAAGACTTTGTTGTTTATAGTGATGTGTCAAAACTGGGATTGGGATGTGTACTTATGCAGCGTGGAAAGGTTATTGCTTATGATTCTCGTCAATTAAAGGATCATGAAAGACAGTATCCTACGCACGACATGGATCTTGCAGCAGTCGTCTTCGCGTTAAAGATTTGGAGACATTATCTGTATGGTTCCAAATGTCAGATTTATACCGATCATAAGAGTCTCCAACATCTCTTTGACCAGAAGGAACTAAATATGAGACAAAGAAGATGGCTAGAATTGCTGAATGATTACGACTGTGAAATCCTTTATCATCCGGGAAAGGCAAATGTGGTAGCTGATGCATTGAGTCGTCAAGAAAGGGGTGGAACAATAAAAGTTATTTCGCTACAAACTGAACTCCTACCCAACATATTTGACGAATTGCAGAAGTGTCAAGTGGAGGCTTATCAGGATGAACATCTGAAATCAGAACGGTTAGCGGGGATGTCAGCACTGCTAGTAAAAGATGATCGTGGGTTATTGTGTCTGGGAAACAGAGTGTGGGTACCTCGTTTGGGTGAGTTACGTGATCGTGTTCTACAAGAAGCTCATCAATCCCGTTTCTCTATTCACCCAGGTATAAAGACCTTAAACAATTCTATTGGTGGCCGGGGATAAAAAGAGGTATTGCTCAGTATGTGGAAAGATGTGATACTTGTAAGAAAGTGAAGATCGAACACCAAAAGCCGTTTGGTCAACTACAGCGGCTAGAAATACCTATGTGGAAGTGGGAGCAGATTACCACAGACTTCATCACGAAGCTACCAAGAACTCCGAAAGGATTTGATTCTATTTGGGTGATCGTCGACAGATTGACAAAGTCTGCACACTTTCTACCGATAAAGGAAACCGATTCAATGGAACGATTAGTTAAGCTGTACATTGACGAAATAGTAACTCGACATGGAGTTCCAATCTCGATCATTTCTAATCGTGATAGTCGTTTTACTTCAAGATTCTGGAGAAGTTTTCAAAGGGAAATGGGGACACAGATCAAGTTAAGTATGGCGTATCATCCACAAACTGATGGGCAGAGTGAACGAACGATTCAGACCTTAGAAGATATGCTCCGGGCTTGCATTGTTGATTTTGGGGGATCATGGGATAAGCACTTACCGTTGATCGAGTTTGCATATAACAACAGTTATCATTCCAGCATACAAGCGGCACCGTTCGAAGTACTGTATGGTAGGAAATGCCGAACGCCTCTATGTTGGAACGAAGTAGGAGAGAAACAGTTAGCGGGGCCGGAAATAGTTAAGTTAACCGCCGATAAGGTTACTCAGATTCGTGAACGATTGAAAGTGGCTCAAGATAGACAGAAGAGCTACGCTGACCGACGTCGAGAGCCTTTGGAATTTCAGGTCGGGGATTTCGTAATGTTAAAAGTTTCGCCATGGAAGGGAGTCATCCGATTTGGGAAACAAGGTAAACTTAGCCCAAGGTATATCGGACCGTTTGCAATTACAGAAAGGATCGGTGAAGTAGCTTACCGATTAGATCCTCCACCGGAATTGAGCAGGATCCATAATGCATTTCACGTATCGAACTTCCGAAAGTGTTTGGTTACTCCAGATCAGTCAGTCTCCCTACCTGAGATACAAGTCGATGAAAGACTGAATTATGTGGAAGAGCCGGAAGCTATAGTTGATCATAAATTTAAAGTGTTGCGGAATAAGGAAATCAGGCAAGTGAAAGTCCAGTGAAGGCATCATAGAGGCCAGGATGCTACGTGGGAATCAGAGTCGGAAATGACAGCCAAATACCCTCATCTTTTTACCTAACTGAATTCCGGGACGGAATTCTTTTAAGGGGGAGATGATGTAATACCCCGGGTAAGTCCGTTAGATGAATTTCTACCCGTTAAATTTATTTTACTCCATAATTTGAAATAAAGAGTGAGTTTGGTTTAAAATATAAGTTGAGGGGTGGATTGGTCATTTAAGAATAGTTTAGGGTCCAAATGGTTTATGATGAGTTAAATATCTTAGGTATCAGACATCACATTTTCCTCATTTGGAAAGTGTGTGAGTGTGTGTTCTGCGCGAAAGAAAGCAAGAAGAAGAAAACGTACGGTTAAGGCTTCAATCGATTGGGTTAGAGGCGATTTTGAGGTAAGTTTCTTTACAGTATGTATTTGTAATCACGAATAGAAGATATCTATCGGTTTAGAATTTCTAATTTCGCGTCTTGAATAGATTTCAATCGATTTCTGGGTAAGTGGAAACCGACTGTGTTCTTGAAGACTTTCGGTGGAGTCCCGGTACTGTCGACTCCCGGTAAAGTAGAGTCCCAGTAAAGTGGAGTCCCGGTATAGTCGACTCCCGGTATTGTCGACTCCCGATAACATGAACTCCCGGTATCGTTAACTCCCGGTGATCGAGACTCCCGGTACCAAGGAGTCCCGGTACTGAGAAGTCCCAGTACTCTGTGCAGTCCCGGTAGTTTGTTAAGTTTTGACATATAGTTGCAGTGGGTATAAACAGTGGAGGTTTTGTACTTATTAAGCTTTATACGATTGGCTTGTAAGGCAATAAATTTACCTTAAATCGTTTCAGATTCTGTGGAGTCATGGTAAGAGATAAGACCATTTTGAAAGGAGCTTGCGAGCGTGTGTAATAATCAAAACATGTGAGTTTTACTTTAAACATATTTTTAACTGGAATACATATACGTATGGTTTGGGAGTGTGATAATTGATGATTATGTGTTTATATGTGCGATATATGTGAATTATAATATATTGAGGTATTATATTTACATGAGTATAATGTTGTGTTATAATACGTTGGCTGGGCTTAGGACCGGTGTGTTTGGCTATAGAATCCGTATAGCGTTGTTTGGCTGTAGATGTTGTACAGCGTTGTAAATTTATTAGTTGGCTTGCAACCAACTAATATGGCCAGGAGGAATGAGAATGGAAGGTATATGATGTGTGAGTTCAAATTGATATATTTGATTGTGCTGTGTGATTTATATAAATAAGGTTTATATAAATTATTTCAAACTAACAGGGATTTTCTCACTTAGACCCTTAGGTCTAACCCTCATTTTGTTTTAAAAATATGTATTCCAGGTTGTGGATCGGGTACGAGCAAGTAATTAGAGTAATCGAGGGATGGTTGTTGTGAAGGAATATATGATGAAGATTTTGGCATGTTTAGCAGTTGTATTATAATAATTAAACGTTACGTATGTATTTAGTATAAAGTTTGTAGTAGAATGGCTTCTTCTGATTTTAAAAGACTACGGGACCGTACTTGTAATATGATGTTTCGTTTGTTATATCAATGTTATGTTACATTATGTGATTTGTTGTGTATATGGGAATTGGGTTGTTACACCCAGACAAATATGGGTACCCAAGGTCTGCTAAACTTGTTTTGCAGGACGGTCATGTGTCGTACTTAGACCCTGGATGCTCCACACACATGACCGGAAGGAGGGAGCTGCTCACGATCTACAAGGAACAATATTACGAAGACGTGAGGTTTGTCTATACCTGTTTTTTTCACGAGCTGCTCATGTGTTTAGGGGGAGCATGATCAGCCATCAGGTAAGTTCATTCTACTGTTGAGGGGGAGCGTCACACACAATTTTTTTTAACTGATGAAAAGTTTTTTTTGTGTGTGTGTGGATACTCTCGTGTGCATTTCACACTTCGCGCACAATCTGAGGGGGAGCATATCACTTCATGCTCATCATTTGAGGGGGAGCGACACAGTGTTTTTCTTTCAATGTCCAAAAGTTTTTTTGTGTGTCGGACTCTCCATTGCACTATTCGAGGGGGAGCGAGAGAAGGTTCGTTTTAAATCCAAATAGTCCTATTTTTGTAAAATCTACAAGGACAGAGCTATTTTTGTGAGAATCCCAGAGCATCCGGACAGGTATCCGGAACCTCTCTCTATCTGGATAGGTTTCCGGACCGGGTCCTTATCCGGATTGGATGGGCACCCGGACACCACATCCGGACTGTTGGCTTCATATAGTATCCGGACTCATTTTTCCTTCATTTATCCGGAATATTCAAAAACCCATCGGATACCCCAGCTATACATATACCTGAAGCCCTACCTGTGATAGCACATATACGAGATTTAGGGAATCCCATGGTCCAGCCAGCGCCGAAGGGACCTCCCCCGGGACATAGAACATGTGAGACGGAGGGATTTACGGTCAAAAGCGAACCAAGAAAGATTAAGCCGTAAAGATAAAGATGCTCCTGAGCGACCCCAACCGAGTGATATCCGGGTAGCCACATCTGCTATCCCATCTCATTTGTTGGGACAGAATATTGAAGAAGCCTCCGTGGACCTAGCGGAGCAATTGCACAACCCCCTTATCCACTCATCCGTCTCTCAAAAGACGGATGTTTCAGTTTCTCACGGGGATCAAGCACAACTTCCACCGGTCTATCACTCGGAGAGTACTGGTATTGAAATAAGAGACCAGCAGCCCCCAGTCTCGACTTCATTTCGTGCACCATTGAGTCTAGAGCCATTTGAAATTGAACATTCTTCGGCTAGGACACATGATGAGGAACACCAAATCGAGATTCTTCGTGACTCGATCGGAACGTCTGTAGTGTCTCCATCTGGCGGAACACGAGGATCAGACGGAAATCCTACCACGTCTATCCCTGCGCCAACCGTGAACGTAGGTGGCTCTGTCTCTGCGGTAGATGCTTCAACGGGCAATCTAAGTGATCCTGGTGTTACTTTACCCGACTTTGTGTCACAAGGGTCCCTAGACAGCACCCTCAAGGATGTCCGCGAGGCAATGGAGCAGCACATGGCCGCCGAGCTCGCCAAAATCAAGAGCGAAAAGAGAAGATCGTCGAAGCTGAAACCGCCCCTACACCTCTACCGGTACCTGCTCAGCCAACCTACTCGGTGGACACCCTCAAGACGATGCTTCTAGCCCAACTGCTCCAACAATCCGAAACCGACGCCTCTACCGAAGCAGACCTGCTATCCGTTCTGAAATCACAGGTCACTGCTCCTTCATCATCCATTACCACTTGCCTGGATAACCTTTAATCGACCCTTAAGGACTTCAAACAAGCGCTCACTACGCTGTCCGAGAGAGTCCGTTCACTCGAAGATACCTGCAAGAGTCAAGCAGGCGGTCTGAAATGCAAGCACGATGACCAGGATGATCCTGATCACCGTGAGTGGGAGAAAAGACAAAGACTAACCGAGAGCGCCCTGATCCTCACCGAAACTACAACCGTGGTTCACCCGGAACCCTCAATTGCGGCAACGTCAACCGAAGACGCACCCGAAGCCGAGTTGCCATTAGCCGAGATGGTAATAGAGATGACTCATCAGATATGACGATACTGGATATGATTGATCCAGACTGCGAGACCAACCCGGAAACCGAAGATGCATGGTATGAAAAAGCCGCCAGTGCCGCAAATTTCCAGGTTAATTTGGTCTTCCCTACTGATGAAGATGACAACGTAGACTACGACCAGTTTCTGCTCCAGAATTTATATGGAACCCCCGTTCACTCTGCTCAACCCACTGAAACTTCAACAAGACTCGAGACTACAACTGCCGATATTTCGACATCTCCTCAACAACAACCGACAGCTTCTGATCTTCCTCCCCCTCCTCAGCAACAAATTCGTTGGGAGAAGATCACTGTATTCATTCCTCACCTGGAGGAATCTCTGAAGAAGTTGTTCGTCCACAAGCTTCGCCCAATCGAGCCGACTTTCTGCCTTGGTATTTACAGTTCTAACCCCGAATACCAACGTCGGTACGTAAGTGCAATGAAGCGGTGTCTACCAGTTAGCCAAGTACGAACCAAGCATCAGATCACAGAAGTGCTCAACATCGAGTCAGGCCGAATTATGAAAGTTGTTTATCCTGTATTCACCGTCAGACGCGAAGATGGGAATGAATGGAGATTTTCTGAAGCCGACTTCCAGCACCTCTGACCGTTCGACTTCTACGATATTCTGAAAGACCGTCGTTCAAGAACTATCCGACCGCTTCCAGTTACAAAGGCGCTCAAAGTTGTTCGTCGATTCCTGGTCCGTACTATTATGATGTCATATCTCACGGACTTCCAAATGGCAATCGAGAACAGGGCAAAGAAGGTAAATCTGATAAAGCCAGATCTGCAAGCTCCTGAATTGAAGATGTATCCCGAGAACGCTCTGCTTCTAGAACCTGAATTTGGGATTGTCTACTTCAACGAACAGAAAGAAAAAATATTTATGCGTTTCAGTCAGGTAGACAGATTCTGCGACGGCACGCTCTTCAAAGTTCAAGATGCTCTTCGAAAGATCTTATCTCACGAGTCCGAAACTTGAAGGCTTTCGTATGTTCCCAATCCAGAAGAAACAACAGCTCGGAAAGCCTTGGAAATGGTTGAAGATCGCATCGACTATCGTCGTGCTATCAGATGGTTCGAGATACACTTTGCGCTCCATAAAATATATGTTCATAACTGGCGCGAACTCGAACTTCAATTCAAAGGGGGAGATTGTTAGGGTCATTTATTGTTGAATTAAAGTTCAAGGGTTTAAATTGTATTTCTATATTTTGAGCCTAGTTAGTGAACGGGTCGTGGGCTTGTTAACCATGGGCCCGCCATATATATATTGTATTAGCCTTAGAAAAATAGGCTAGTTGTTCATTTGCTTTCCTACTCTTAATTGTAATTCTCTCTCAATTGAAAGCAATATATGGATGACCAGTTGAAATCATAAACATCTCTGTTATTATCTATTGATTTCATTGTTCGTTGCACGGATCTGGAACTCACAGGTAGCAGTAGCCTTATCAACAGGAGTTGATGATCTAGGCTTGTCAGTGAGTGCAAGAGGTTTATTTCTTCTGAAGTTACTCTTTTTAGCAAATCTCCTGAACTTATTAGCTAGGAATGCTATAGATTCATCAAGATCTGAAGCGTCAGAATCTGATGAGCATTCAGAGTTAGTTTCCATCTCAGTGACAGTGATAGTAGATCGCTGAGTGGAAGGCAACTCTGAGAGTAAAGCAACAGGTGTGCTTTTAGAATCTTTTACAATATTCTTCTTAAGATGACTCGATTGCTCATGATTGAGCATAGTGCCATATAAGGTAGAGAGAGTCATAGATTTTAGATCCTATTATAGCTTGAGACACATTGAATAACTGTCCCAGCTTTCAGGTAAACATTCTAAGAACTTTGTCAGAATTTCAAAGTTAGAATATTCCTTACCAACAGTTTTCAGATCTATTATTAAGCAGTTAAAGCGTTGGTGAACTTCAGAGAGAGTTTCATTCTTACCACAAATGAAGCTTTCGTACTGTCTTACCAGGTTGATCTTACGTGAGTCCTGGACTTCAGACGTACCTTCATACTGAACACAGATTGTGTCCCACATGGCTTTGGAGGTTTTCAGGTTCATTACGGAATGGTAGACTTCGTCAGGAAGAGCCATGGAAAGTATGGATCTGGCTTTCGTGTCGAGAGCCACTTTCTTCTTATCTTCATCAGTCCACATATGAATTTCCTTTGGAACCAATCTTTCTGGAATAGCAGCTCTATTTTCAGGATCAATTCTAATAGGAATGTATGGACCATTTTCGATGTAATAAGGTATAGTTGGGTCTACACCTTCTAAGAAGAGTATCATCCTATTTTTCCATAGATTAAAGTTATCTCTGGAAAATCAAGGGGGTTTTGCAAGAGAACCATTGTCTATATAGTTTGTGTTTGTGTTGGTAGCCATTTTTAAGAAATAGCAAGGAAGAGAAAAGATTAGTATAAGCAAGATCTTGTTTATGAGATTAAACAAACTTGCTCTGATACCACTTGTTGGTCCCGATAGGGTTATACAAGTTTGTAGAAGGGGGGGTTGAATACAAACACACAGATTTTACTTTTCTAAATTGTTTATTGATATTTATCAAACAATTTACAACTTGTTGTGGAACAAGATTAAGGATTAACCTAATCTAAACAAGTTATGAGAAACACTAAGTTTCTTTCACTGGAATTAAGACAGAAAAAAGATAAGAATATTAAAGAGTAATATTCTAACACTAAGAGATAAAGAAGAAGATGGCCGAGCACTTCATTTCCGAAGTAGGGTTCTTCTTATATACTGCATGCATTTAATGCAAGGCAGTATTACTTTACACGTGGCAGCAGCTGAGTGGTTGCATGTTTTGACCTTTGTAGACAACCTTAGTAGCCGCATGGTGTACAATGTAGAATCAGAGTTGATAGTACGATCTTAGGCAAAAGGGATGTCCTTTCTAACATTTTCGTACGGAGGCGTGCAAGGGAGGTAAGACAATAGTAACATGTAGAGGAAACTTCATGATCAGCGATTACTGAACAGTACTTTATCAGCGAGTGACAAAGTTCAGCGATAGTTGAAGTCTTCTACATGTAACTTCACGTTGAGTGGACAAATCTTGGCTTCGTTGATATCCGCATCAGTTCATTAGTAGACTTGTCACTGTTCTTGAGCTTGATCTTCGACTTCAACGTAGAACATGGTTGATGTGAAACTTGTCTTCTGGGATCATAAGTAAACAACTAAACTATCAGCGATCATCAACAAGACTGAACAAGCTCAGAGCTAAGTTGATGAACAGTGTTCGCTGAATGTAATCTAAAGAACGTAAGTTTCCTATCAGCGATACTGTAGAGTCATAGTATTTATCAGCGATAGTGAAACTCTAATACATATTGTTTACTTACAATTGTCACTAAGTGTTTAAAGAGAATCATTATCAAATCACTGAGGGTTTGGATCAACACGATGACAAAAGGTTATTGAGTGTAAGGAAGCCAGAATTCAAGACAAAGGTCGTATCTAAGCCAGAGCCCGTGCGACAAATCTCGAACGTTCGGTTCAAGACGAAAGCAGAGTTCAAGACCGCGACCAAATTCCCTCAGTACCCTAAGATATCCTCCTACGGATTCCAAGGGACTACTAAGGACTTGGTCGAGGCTCTGAAGACCGTCCAGGCGACCATCCGTTGGCCTAAAATATCCGACCAGAGCAACGATAAGAAAGATAAATCGAAATGGTGCAACTTCCATGTCGACCATGGTCATGTGACAGATGATTGCATAGCTCTTAAGAAGGAGCTAGCATACCACGTCCCGAAGGGCAACCTCAAGGATATCATCGATGATGTCGTTACTCCGGGTAACGACAATCGACCGCTAACCCCCGAGCATACAAAGGTCGTCATTTGCGTCACTGGTGGTTCCAACGTGTGCGGTCTGACGTATTCCGCGGCCAAACGTCACGCCAGTCAAGCACCTGACGATCGACCTATCCCGCGTTCATCAAGACCAAAAGGAGATCTGGAGTTAGAAGTCTTGAAGATCACGTTCGACCAAGACAACCTCGGTGATTCGTATCAGAAGCATCATGACGGGTTGATTATTCAACTCACGATTGGTAATTGTTTAACCCGTCGAGTCTTGGTCGATGGAGGCAGTTCAGCGAACGTCATCTTCCTTGACACCATCAAGGCCATGGGAATCGATCGATCGGAAATCACCCGACGCTCGACAACCCTGGTCGGTTTCAATGGAGACGCGACAAGTACCTTTAGAGAGATCACCTTGCCTGTCTATGCTGGAGGAATCAACAAGCAGACCAAGTTCAACGTCATTGATTGCTCATCGGCCTACAACATCATCTTAGGTCGGTCGTGGATCCATGAGATGAAAGATGTTCCCTCGACGTACCACCAGACCATGAAATTCCCTACGCCATGGGGAATCCAAGAGATCAAAAGCGAGCCGAAAGTCGCCCGTGATTGCTATAAGACCACCCTGAAACCGCAAAAGTAGGCCATCTGGAAATCACAGGTCGACGAAGTCATCTTAGATCGAAGCAAGCACGGCCGGAAGATCTCGACAGGTTCGTATTTTGATCCATGCTTTAAAGACAAACTAATATCTTTCTTACAGGAACATGCCGGTTGTTTTGCCTGGTCTCACGAAGACATGGTCGATATATATCTTGGCGTCAATTCCAAAATCCATGTCGACCCGTCATTTAAACCTATTCGCTCCTGAAAGAAATAAGGTGATAAATGACAGACCCCCCTTTAAAGGTCTGAGAAGGTATTTTTCTGAAATTCTTCTCCTTCTTTCATACGATTTTTTATCACGACGATTGCTGACTTAAGCATCAGAGGGTCGTTGGTTAACCATTGTCTTATCGCAGATCGCACGCCATAAGATTGCAAAGTCTACTACACTACTTTAATCTCGCAAGCTCGCATGACATAAGTGTTCAAATCCATGACTTAAGTTTCGTCGTACGATCTAGTCGTACGATCATCTGGTCTAGCGACACATGATCTAAGTTTCTTAACTTAGACAAGTTTCATGTTTTGAATGAATGCTTTGATTACACGTACTTATGTTTGCCAACATAATCTTAAAGTAAGAAAGTATTATGACTTGTGTGCTAGTCTTTGTAATTACAATGGATGCCAAAGTCGCACGATTCCTTGTTTGTTCTATACTTAATGAGTTTCACAGCTAATGTTATATCTATCTACGACATGCGTAAATCAACATCGTACACGAGTTCAACGAAAAGGTAAAATTTCATTCATGAAATATACGATTACATCTAAACGGCTCGACCACCAACGGTCGATCATTCAAAACTAAGACAAAAGGAAAGAATTCTCTAAGGATTAGAAGGAGCGTCGGCAGCATCCTTGCCCGAAGCTTCACCCTGGAGGCCCTCGTCTACAACCTCTTCTTCCTCAACCTCTTTCTCATCATCAGAGTCGAGATCCCTATCGGTCCCGGCCTTGGCTAGAAAAAAGGCTAGCTCCTCAGCTGCAGACACAAGGGGATTTTTCCCCGACAAGTGTTATCGCATGATCGCCACCCAAGCTGTCAGACGAGCAAAGGCAAAGGTAGACGCAACCTCATCTTTGAGCTCTTTCACCTCCTTATCCAGGTCCGCCACATTGGTCTTGGACTCCTCGACCTCTTTCTCCTTCATGACCAAGGACGCTTGCCTCTTGTCCAGCTCCTCTCTCTGATCTGCAATCACAGAGAAAGATTCCTTCAGACGAGAGTTCACGTCATCCCTCGCGTGTCCGACGGCATCCAGTTCGTTCAGGGTATCGTCAAGCCTTATCGACATGTCCTCAGCACGCGCTAGAGCAGACTTCTCCCTCGCCAACGCCGTATCCTCTCTCTTAATAGCAGAGGACACAAGACCCTCAATCTTTGTCGTCTCAGCATGCAGAGCCAAGGAAGACTGAAACGTCTGAAACATATGAAAACACGTTAGTAAAATACCCGACAACGACAACGACAAACGAAAAACAAAGTCTCGAAAGATAGACTTACCATAAATGCCAGTCCGGCAACATAGGACCCCGTACTTTCGATGGAGACCCCGTTGAAGCGTTCCCTGAAAGAGGGGAGCTGAAATTTATCCAAGTGGGGGAACAAGCTCGTCCCGTCCAGGACATTGTCCACCATGAAAATCGACGGCAACGTAAAGTTTACCGTTGTTTCCTCTCTCTCTCCCTTTCGGGTGCCCTTGCCCTTGTCGGCCGACGAGGGGCCTGACGTGGCGGTTGGAGACACCGTCGATTTCACCGGTTGCACAGTATCAATGGGTGTCGTGCCAATCGTGTCAGAAGTCTTCTCGACAGACACGTTCGACACCTTCGCCTTCTCAGGCGAAACAACTCTCGATGAGTCGCTCGTCTTCAAAGACGGTTCCCTCAGGACAGACGTCCTCGTTCTCTTGAGGATTCCCGGTCCAGTTGTCGTGGCCTCTTTTCTCTTAAGGATCCCTGACCCAGCTGTCGAGGATTCCTTCCTCTTTTCTCTCGCCTTACGGGCCAGTTCAGCCTGGGCCGCCCTCTTGGCCATCACAGACGACATCTTCGACTGGGACTGTTGAGATTCTCTTGCGAAACAAAGAAGAAAGAACAATTAAAATGCTGAAATAAGGGAAGGAATGTGTCGAACAAAGTAGGGTACACTTAGCAGTCATCTCTACCTCTTCTTTCGACCCCTCTTTCTTCTCCTCCTCGTCAGTCTCCTCGGTATCCTCAGACTCGTCTTCCTCTTCTTCTTCTTATTCTTCTTCCTCTGCTTCCTCTCGACTCTCTCGACGGTTTTCACCTAAACACACTAAATCTTCATCCTCGTCCACTAAATGTCGCGTGACGAACGATCGGTCTTCAGGACTGATCTCCAAGAACTTCCCGATTTTAGCCTGAGAGTCGTCGTTAGGCTTCACGGCATCGAACTTTATGTCTGAAAACATAGAGGAAGAAGATTAATCGAGACACAAAGCAATACACGTAATAAGAACGCTCGACTAAAGCTAGAAACTCACCCGCCATGTTCCATCCAGACCTAATCCAGTCGCTACCCGCACGAAGACGTACCTGGTCTTCTATTTACGGTCATTGACCGCAGTTTGTAGAACCAGGGTACGTTAGCCCTTATGCTTCGAGAATAGGCTATAGCGATGGTACATATCCATCTTGACCTAATAAGCGGTCAAGAGGTCTTTTACGTTCATCGGCGACTCCCAGTTCTTGGTAAGTCGCACGATGACCTAGATGACCCTCCAGAATTGGGGTATCAGTTGCCCTGGCGAGAGGTCAAACTCGCACATAAAGGACTTTGCTAAAGTGGAGTAGGTCCATTCAAAGCCTATTCTAAAGGGATACTCGTATATCACGACGTATCCCTTGGGGCACATCTCCGGTCGAATCTGACCGGCCTTGCTCACTGAAATCCCCGCAGGGATTTTCGCTAGATTTCTAAAGCTATCACTATCATCCTGATCCTGAATGGCACTCCTAGGCTCTGTCATCATCGAGATAAACTTCACTTTACATGTACGGTCCGGTAGTCTTTTACAAATAGAAAGAAAACATTTGAAATACAATCCTTGTGCTATTTGCATCCATAACACTTAACATTCCATTACAACTACTAAATAAGTCAAAAGCTTCGTCTTATAGTCTTCCTTACTAGCCATCCATCTCATACTCTACTTACTTGCCCTTACTTGATCCGCCACCTGGAATACATATTTTTAAAACAAAATGAGGGTTAGACCTGTTGGTCTAAGTGAGAAACCCCTGTTAGTTTAAAAACCATTTATATAAACTTCATTCATATAAATCACGCCACATAATTACATATATCCAATTAAGCTCACACATCGTGTACCTTTCCTTCTCATTTCCTCCTGGCCATATTAGTGGTAGCAAGCCAACTAATAATATACAACGCTGTACAACATCTACAGCCAAACAACGCTATACAAGTTCTATAGCCAATCACACCGGTCTTAAACCCGGCCAACGTATTATAACACGTTTATAATACACATGTAAATACAATATCTCACTATATTGTAATTCGCATATACCATACATATAAACACATAATCACTAATTATCACATTCCCAAACCATACGTATGTATTCCAGTTGAAATTACTTTTAAAGTAAAACTCACCTGATTGCTTATTAACACGTTTCCAAGTCTTCTTAACCGGTTCAGCCTTTTACCCAGAATTCACAAGATCTGTAACACATAGATACAGACATCTCTTTACCACATAAAACACATAAGTCTTACTAAGGCTAACAACTCTAAAGAGCTCAAACCCTCAAATGTTGCCCCCAAACTCGTACTCAAGTCAAGACTATAGGATAGTCAGTCCTCATTCACTCCCTATCTAGTGGTTAACAAAATACAGGTTACTGGATACTTGACAGCATCTAAAACTCTCAAAAATGGCCAAACAGCAAAAGTATCCGGATACCACAAGTTACCCGGACAACATGACTTTTCCGGACAACATGACTTTTCCGGACAACTTGACTTTTCCGGACAACTTGACTTTTCCGGACAACTATAGAAAAGAGAGATTTTCCCGGATAAAGGACTCGTCCGGACACCTTCAAACAGTACCCGGACAACATCAACAAAACTACCCGGACACCACCAACAGTGATATCCGGACACCTTCAACGTATCCGGACACCACTGTCGGTTTACCCAAAATTCACCCAGAAATCGGCTGAGGTTTACACCAGTTCGATTATGTCGATTCTAGACCGATAGAAACAATCTACTAACCATTATAAACATAATTAGTAAAGGAAACATACCTGTAACTACTTCCAATTGCACCAAATTGAAACCCTAATTCTAAAACCTCTTTTCTTCTTTTTTCTTCCTTTCTCCACAAAACACACACACACCTTATGATAATATCTGATTTTCTGATTTTTATGAATTATCTTATTTACCAATAGATAATATCTAACCAATATTTATCCTCTAAACCCTAAACTATCCATTAATGACCCAAAACACCCTTAACTCCTAATTTAACCCAAACTTACACTAAACTTCCAACTTTAAAGTTAATTAAATTTAACGGAATGGGGATTTAACTAACGGACTTACCCGGGGTATTACATCATCTCCCCCTTAAGAGAATTCCGTCCCGGAATTCGGTTAGGCAAAAAGGTGAGGGTATTTGGTTCTCATTTTCGATTCGGATTCCCACGTGGCATCCTGACCTCTATGATGCCTCCACTGAACCTTCACTTGCCTGATCTCCTTATTCCGCAGCACTTTGACTTTATGATCAACTATTGCTTCCGGTTCTTCCACATAATTCAGTCTTTCGTCGACTTGTATCTCTGGTAGGGAGACTGCCTGATCTTGAGTAACTAAACACTTTCGGAAGTTTTATACGTGAAATGCATTATGAATTTTGCTCAACTCTGGTGGAAGATCTAATCTGTAAGCTACCTCCCCGATCCTTTCAGTGATTGCAAATGGTCCAATATACCTTGTGCTAAGCTTACCCTGTCGACCGAATCTGATGACTCCTTTCCACGGCGAAACCTTTAACATTACGTAATCCCCAACTTGAAATTCCAACGGCTTTCGACGGCGATCAGCGTAACTCTTCTGTCTATCTTGAGCCACTTTCAATCTTTCTCGGATCTGTGTAACCTTATCGGCGGTTAACTGAACTATTTCCGGCCCCGCTAACTGTTTCTCTCCCACTTCGTTCCAACACAGAGGCGTTCGACATTTCCTACCATACAGTACTTCAAACGGTGCCGCTTGTATGCTGGAATGATAACTGTTGTTGTAAGCGAATTCGATTAACGGCAAATGCTTATCCCACGATCCCCCAAAATCAACAATACAAGCCCGGAGCATATCTTCTAAGGTCTGAGTTGTTCGTTCACTCTGTCCATCTGTTTGAGGATGATACGTCGTACTTAACTTTATCTGAGTCCCCATTTCCCTTTGAAAGCTTCTCCAAAATCTTGAAGTAAAACGACTATCACGATCAGAAATGATCGAGATTGGAACTCCATGTCGAGTTACTATTTCATTAATGTATAACTTAGCTAATCGCTCCAATGAATCGGTTTCCTTTATTGGTAGGAAGTGTGCAGACTTTGACAACCTGTCGACGATCACCCAAATAGAATCGAATCCCTTCGGAGTTCTTGGTAGCTTTGTGATAAAGTCCGTGGTAATCTGCTCCCACTTCCACATAGGTATTTCTAGTCGTTGTAGTTGACCAAATGGCTTTTGGTGTTCGATCTTTACCTTCCTACAAGTATCACACCGTTCTACATACTGAGCAATCCCTCTTTTTATCCCCGGCCACCAATAGAATTGCTTTAGGTCTTTATACATCTTGTTTGTACCTGGGTGAATAGAGAAACGGGATTGATGAGCTTCTTGTAAAACACGATCACGTAACCCACCCAAACGAGGTACCCACACTCTGTTTCCCAGACACAATAACCCCCGATCATCTTTTACTAGCAATGCTGACATTCCCGCTAACCGTTCTGATTTCAGATGTTCATCCTGATAAGCCTCCACTTGACACTTCTGCAATTCGTCAGATATGTTGGGTAGGAGTTCAGTTCGTATTGAAATAACTTTTATTGTTCCACTCCTTTCTTGACGACTGAGCGCATCTGCCACTACATTCGCCTTTCCCCGGGTGATAAAGGATTTCACAGTCGTAATCATTCAGCAATTCCAACCATCTCCTTTGTCTCATATTTAGTTCCTTCTGATCAAAGAGATGTTGAAGACTCTTGTGGTCAGTATAAATCTGACATTTGGAACCATACAGATAATGTCTCCAAATCTTTAACGCGAAAACGACTGCAGCAAGCTCCATATCGTGCGTAGGATACTGCCGTTCATGATCCTTCAGTTGGCGAGAAGCATAAGCTATAACCTTTCCACGCTGCATAAGCACACACCCCAATCCCAATTTAGACGCATCACTGTAAACGACAAAGTCTTCAGAACCTTCAGGTAGTGATAGAATTGGCGCGCTGCATAGTTTCTCTTTCAATATTCTGAATGCCTCGTCCTGTTCCGCTTTCCATTCAAACTTCAAATTCCTTCGGGTCAGCTTAGTCAAAGGCGTTGCGATACGAGAGAAGTCCTTTATGAATTTCCGATAGTAACCGGCCAAACCCAGAAAACTGCGTACCTCGGTTGCTGTCTTGGGCTGTTCCCACTTTTCAACTGCTTCTACTTTCATCGGATCGACTTGTATACCTTTCTCAGAAACCACGTGCCCCAGAAATTGTACTTTCCGTAACCAGAACTCACATTTTGAAAATTTTGCATACAACCTTTCCTTCTTCAGCAGCTCTAGAATCAAACGAAGATGTTGCGCGTGCTCTTCCTTGGATCGAGAATAGATAAGAATATCATCGATAAAAACAATTACAAATTTATCGAGATACGGCTTACATACCCGATTCATCAAATCCATAAAGGCAGCTGGAGCGTTCGTCAATCCAAATGGCATTACTAAAAATTCATGATGACCATACCTCGTTCGAAAAGCAGTCTTTAAAACGTCTTCTTCTTTAACCTTCAGCTGGTGATAACCGGACCTTAGATCAATCTTGGAGAAATAGCAAGCTCCAACTAACTGATCAAAGAGATCATCAATTCGGGGTAGCGGATACTTGTTCTTTATCGTGCGCTTATTCAATTCTCGGTAGTCAATACACATTCTCATCGACCCATCTTTCTTTTTCACAAATAACACTGGTGCTCCCCACGGCGAAGAACTAGGTCTGATGAAACCCTTATCGGATAGATCTTGTAGTTGTGCCCTCATCTCTTTCATCTCTGGAGGTGCCAAACGGTACGGTGCACGGGCTACAGGAGTGGCTCCAGGAATTAAGTCTATACCGAACTCGACTTGTCTAACTGGCGGAAGACTGTTCAAGTCTTCAGGGAATACTTCAGGGAATTCACTAACGA
This sequence comes from Saussurea involucrata, assembly GCA_033807775.1. Lineage (NCBI taxonomy): Eukaryota > Viridiplantae > Streptophyta > Magnoliopsida > Asterales > Asteraceae > Saussurea > Saussurea involucrata. Next base: position 264,132,689 of record CM066321.1, read on the forward strand.
TAGGAATATCTTCCATCCTAATCTTTTCCGGCTTAACATCTATCACGTAAGCCAAGTAACTCTGACAACCCTTATTCACACACTTACGTGCCTTTACTAGTGATATAAGACAGGACTGATGATTCCTACGATCACCATAAATCACTACCGGTCCTCTCTCAGGCAATACAACATTTATTATCTTCTTGTCACACACTATATTAGCCTGATTCTCAGCCAACCAGTCCATTCCCACTACTACATCAAATTCTATCAAAGTTATAGGAAACAATTGTATAGGCACTCCACACCCCTCTATATTAATCACACAACCATCAAATACTTCACTAACCGACACTTGGTTGTCATTTGCTGTATCTACTAATAGAGAATGATCTAACATTTTAGGTTTCAAACACAAACAAGCAGCAAATGCAGGAGACACAAACGATCGGTTTGCACCGGAATCAAATAACACCTTAGCACGTGTAGAGTTTATCAAAAATGTACCTGTGACCACATCTGGAGTTTCCTCCGCTTCTTTCTCAGTCATCTGAAATGCTCGACCTCTGGTTACTGGCGGTTCCAGTCTTGGCACTACTGGTTTAACATTTGCTGGCCTGCCTGATGACCCACCTTGCTGCATCCTCCCTCGCGGACAGTTTGACTGGAAATGATCCGGAGAATTGCATAAGAAACATAGCCGCGTTACCTTACAATCCTTAATGACGTGCCCAGTCTTCCCACACTTATAACATGCTCGCAAATCACCTTGGCAGTTTCCTTGATGGACACGATTGCACTTCGGACATGGTCTTTCCGCTGGTCGAAACGGCGGACGGTTATCATACCTCTGAAATCGGGACCTCTTCGGATCATATTGTGGTCCTTCCCACTTTCTCTTTCTAATACTCTTATCTCCCGTATCCCTTCTCATATCTCGTTCAACATTATCCGCTGCATCAACTGCAGCTGAAAAGGTATCGGGTCCCTTTGCAGTCACTAACCTTCTAATCTCTGAGTTCAACCCAAAGATAAACCTTTCTATCTTCATCGCTTCTGTAGCGACATAGTATTCTGCAAATCGAGATTTTTCCAGAAAGCTAGCAGTATAATCTCGAACGGATAAGCTTCCTTGTTGCAAATTCATGAATTCTCCTTCCAGTTGTTTGATGGCTGCTTGGGGACAAAATGCGTTCCTGTAGACTATCACAAATTCTTCCCAAGAGAGGGTAGAATAAACATCGGGTCCTTTTGAATGAATAAACGATTCCCACCAATACAACGCATCTCCTTTCAACATGGCTGCCCCGTACAATACTCTATCTTCGTCCGCACACTTACTCGTTTTAAAAATGGCTTCAATTTCCTTCATCCACCTCATTGCTTTCACCGGATCCCGATCCCCTGAGAATGTCGGAGGCTTGCAGCTAAGAAACATTTTGTAATCACATTTTCTCATTACCGGTAAGACCGTTGGGGTAATTGGCATCTCCTCTTCAAGAGTAGGGTATGGTCTTTCTGTTTCAGTATAATGAGCTTGGTTGAGCATAGCTTGAATATTGTCTTGTAATCTCCCCATTTCTGTCATTAAATCAGCTCTGGTAATGAAATCCGTACTATTTTGTTGAGTTCTACCTCCGGTTCTACCTCCAGCTCCACCTCGAAGTCTACCTCCAGTTCTGCCCCCTGTTCTGCCTCCCCTGTCCCCTGTTCCTACTGGCGGATTAGTTCTGTTTGGATTTCTTCCTCCTCCTCGATTCGAATTTCTTGTACCACTTGCCATTCTGTAGATTTAAACAAGATTAATATACACATAAGCACATACCCCATATAACAAGGTATTCCAGTTCAAACATGTACCTGTAAGATCACGATTACACTGGCCAGGTGTAATATGAAATTACCTTACATGATGTTCCTTCTACCTTTTATACTTCATCATCCCAAGGTTCTATAATGATAGGGACATCCTACTTCACATGCAGTTTAAGTCTAGGTACAGATACAAATACCTAAATCCCTTAAACTAAGGCTCTGATACCATTTGTAACATCCCTTATCCCATATACACGACATATCACACAATATAACACAATTAGATATAACAAACAAACTTCACTTTACATGTACGGTCCGGTAGTCTTTTACAAATAGAAAGAAAACATTTGAAATACAATCCTTGTGCTATTTGCATCCATAACACTTAACATTCCATTACAACTACTAAATAAGTCAAAAGCTTTGTCTTATAGTCTTCCTTACTAGCCATCCATCTCATACTCTACTTACTTGCCCTTACTTGATCCGCCACCTGGAATACATATTTTTAAAACAAAATGAGGGTTAGACCTGTTGGTCTAAGTGAGAAACCCCTGTTAGTTTAAAAACCATTTATATAAACTTCATTCATATAAATCACGCCACATAATTACATATATCCAATTAAGCTCACACATCGTGTACCTTTCCTTCTCATTTCCTCCTGGCCATATTAGTGGTAGCAAGCCAACTAATAATATACAACGCTGTACAACATCTACAGCCAAACAACGCTATACAAGTTCTATAGCCAATCACACCGGTCTTAAACCCGGCCAACGTATTATAACACGTTTATAATACACATGTAAATACAATATCTCACTATATTGTAATTCGCATATACCATACATATAAACACATAATCACTAATTATCACATTCCCAAACCATACGTATGTATTCCAGTTGAAATTACTTTTAAAGTAAAACTCACCTGATTGCTTATTAACACGTTTCCAAGTCTTCTTAACCGGTTCAGCCTTTTACCCAGAATTCACAAGATCTGTAACACATAGATACAGACATCTCTTTACCACATAAAACACATAAGTCTTACTAAGGCTAACAACTCTAAAGAGCTCAAACCCTCAAATGTTGCCCCCAAACTCGTACTCAAGTCAAGACTATAGGATAGTCAGTCCTCATTCACTCCCTATCTAGTGGTTAACAAAATACAGGTTACTGGATACTTGACAGCATCTAAAACTCTCAAAAATGGCCAAACAGCAAAAGTATCCGGATACCACAAGTTACCCGGACAACATGACTTTTCCGGACAACTTGACTTTTCCGGACAACTTGACTTTTTCGGACAACTATAGAAAAGAGAGATTTTCCCGGATAAAGGACTCGTCCGGACACCTTCAAACAGTACCCGAACAACATCAACAAAACTACCCGGACACCACCAACAGTGCTATCCGGACACCTTCAACGTATCCGGACACCACTGTCGGTTTACCCAAAATTCACCCAGAAATCGGCTGAGGTTTACACCAGTTCGATTATGTCGATTCTAGACCGATAGAAACAATCTACTAACCATTATAAACATAATTAGTAAAGGAAACATACCTGTAACTACTTCCAATTTCACCAAATTGAAACCCTAATTCTAAAACCTCTTTTCTTCTTTTTTCTTCCTTTCTCCACAAAACACACACACACCTTATGATAATATCTGATTTTCTGATTTTTATGAATTATCTGATTTACCAATAGATAATATCTAACCAATATTTATCCTCTAAACCCTAAACTATCCATTAATGACCCAAAACACCCTTAACTCCTAATTTAACCCAAACTTACCCTAAACTTCCAACTTTAAAGTTAATTAAATTTAACGGAATGGGGATTTAACTAACGGACTTACCCGGGGTATTACAGTATATGATTGTGAGTTTAATTGGATATATGTAATTATGTGGCGTGATTTATATGAATAAGGTTTATATAAATGAATTTGAACTAACAGGGGTTTCTCACTTAGACCATCAGGTCTAACCCTCATTTTGTTTTAAAAATATGTATTCCAGGTGGCGGATCAAGTAAGGGCAAGTAAGTAGAGTATGAGATGGATGGCTAGTGAGAAGGACTATAAGATGAAGATTTTGACTTATTTAGTAGTTTTATTGAAATGTTAAATGTTATGTATGTAAATAGTACAAGGATTGTATTACAAATGTTTTTCTTTCCATTGTAAAAGACTACTGGACCGTACATGTAATGTGAAGTTCGTTTGTTATATCTACTTGGGTTTTATTGTGTGATATGTTGTGTATATGGGATATGGGATGTTACATTAGTAATTTCCTTATCTTTCTTAGTGCAAGAAATCTTAGTGTTCCAACTTGTTTAGATTTAGGTTTATCCTTAATCTTGTTTCCGCAACAAGCTGTAAATTGTTAATGATTTATCAATAAACAATTTAGAAAAGTAAAATCCGTGTGTTTGTATTCAACCCCCCTTCTACAAACTTGTATAACCCTTCGGGACCAACAAGTGGTATCAGAGCGGATTTGTTTAAACTCATAAACAAGATCTAATCTAAGATCTTTCTTTTCCTTGCTACTTTCTGAAAATGGCCACCAACACAAACACAAATTATATAGACAATGGTTCTCTTGCTAAACCCCCTAGATTTTCCAGAGATAACTTCAACTTATGGAAAAATAGGATGACCCTCTTCTTAGAAGGTGTAGACCCTACTATGCCTTACTATCTTGAAAACGGCCCATTCATCCCTGTAACAATTGATCCTGCAGTTCCAGCCGCTGCGAATAGACCTGCTATTCTAGAAAGGCTGATTCCTAAGGAAATACACATGTGGACCGATGAAGATAAGAAGAAAGTGGCTATAGATACAAAAGCCATATCCATATTATCCATGGCTCTTCCTGACGAAGTCTACCATTCCGTCATGAATCTGAAATCATCAAAAGCCATGTGGGACACAATATGTGTTCAGTATGAAGGAACGTCTGAAGTCCAGGACTCAAGAAAGATCAACCTGGTAAGACAATACGAAAGCTTCATTTCTAGTAAGAATGAAACTCTCTCTGAAGTTCACCAATGTTTCAACTGTTTAATTATAGATCTGAAAACTGTTGGTAAGGAATATTCTAACTTTGAAGTGCTGACAAAGTTTCTAGAATGTTTACCTGAAAGCTGGGACAATTATTCTATGTGTCTCAAGCTGTCAAAGGATCTAAAATCAATGACCCTTTCAACCTTATATGGCACGTTGCTGAATCATGAGCAATCGAGCCATCTTAAGAAGAATCTTGTAAAAGATTCCAAAAGCACCCCTGTTGCTTTAATCTCAGAGGAACCTTCTACTCAGCGACCCTCGGTCACTATCACTGAGTTAGAAAGTAACTCTGAAAGGTCATCAGATTCTGATTCTTCAGATGATGATGAATCTTTGGCTCTCCTAACTAAAAAGTTCAGGAGATTTGCCAAAAAGAAAATGTTTAGAAAGAACAAACCTCTTTCCATAACTGACAATCCTAGATCATCAGCTTTTGTTGATAAGGCTACTGCTACTGCTACTTGCTTTAACTGCGAAAAGACAAGACATTTCGCTAACGAGTGCAGGTCAAAGAAAGTTTCTAGACCCTCAGCTTTTACAAAGAAATCCTTTGTTCCAAGGAATAAAGATGACAAATACTCAAAGCTGAAAGAAAAATATGCGAAGCTGAAAAGCTTTAAGAAGAAGAGTAAAGGCCTGATGGCTAACTATGATTGGGTTGCTTCTGATGAAGAAGCATCATCATCTGACTCTGAAGATGATGAAGCCAATCTATGTCTAATGGCCAAGATTGAAGAAGAGGAAGAAAGTTCAAACATTCCCTCCACTTCAACCTCTGCAATTCAGGTATCACCTTCCTTCTTTACCAATATTGCAAATATTGATGAAGCTGATAGTCTCCGTAAGATCGATCTCTTGACTAGAATTTTATACGAAGCCATGAACGGCAAAACTGTGGTTGAAAACCAAAACCTTGATCTCGCTGAACAGCTTAAAAACCGTCACCTTCAAATAGAAAAGCTTTCTAAAATTGAACAAGATTTTAAAGATCAACTATATTTAAATCAGCTAGTCAAAATCGAACGAGCAGAAGCTATCGCTGCATTAAAAGCTGAAAAAGCTACTGTTGAAGGATGGTGTAAATCTTCAACAAAGATCACTGATATAATAAAGTCTCAGATTCCCCTGAGTGATAAACGTGGTCTGGGTTACAAATATGATACTCCAAAACCAATCACTGAACGTTCAATGCTTAAATTTGGAACGTTCGTATCCTTAGTCGCTGATACTTCATCTTCTCAGTGCTCCTCGTCCAATACACCAATCCCTGAGGAAACTCCTACCTCAAAAGGTAAAGATAAAATGGTTTATTCAAGACCTACCTCCGTCTCTAAAGATAAAGGTAAAGGAATTGTTATTTACCAAAATCCTCAGAAGGATACCTTAGTACCTGAGCTGAATGCTTCCAAATCTTCAGTGACCTACCCCTCTGGATCTAGAAATCAGATCTCTGGATCTATTCAGCGTGGACCTATTCAGCGATCTACTCCTAGACTCAGAGTGGATGTCCTTGGCAAGAAATCTGAAGAACTAAATGTTCCTCCTATCTCTAGAGCCAATAGTTTACTTGGTGCTGGTACTTCAAACTTAAAATCTAAAGCTCAGCATTCAAATGGTCCTAGAACTACTTTTAGTTATAGGAAATGTTATCACTATGGACTCACTAATCATATTGCTAGTAAGTGCCCCACAGCCACCAAAGCTGAAAAGATAGCTAAGGTGAAGATTGCCCCCAAGGTAAAGAAAACCAACCCTGGTACAAATCAGGTCAAGGTAAATCCTACCACTGAGGTTAAGAAATTAACCAAAGTGAAGAAAGACAAAGCTGAAACTTCAAATGCTGCGAAGACTGCTGAACCTTCCATTCCAACTACTTCCACTGACAAATGTGTATACATGGTTAAGTGGGTACCCAAGAAAAACTAATCTTCCTTTATATTGCAGGTTAAGAAGGGTATCTGGTATCTCGATAGCGGATGCTCTAGACACATGACTGGTAAGAAAAGCCTGCTCGCTGAATACAAGGAAGAGAAGGGTCCCTCTGTGACTTTCGGTGGAAATGGAAAAGGACATACCCGAGGGTATGGTGTACTTTCAAATGGTACAACCTCCTTCAGAAGAGTCGCATATGTTGAAGGGCTGAAGCATAATCTTCTAAGCATCAGTCAGCTTTGCGACAAGGATAACAAAGTAATCTTTACTAAGGAATCCTGCTTTGTCACTGACAAAAAGGAGAAGATAGCTCTCAGCGGTTATCGTTTGGAAAATGTTTATGTAATAAACATGGACTCAACAACCACTGAGAACTCCTGTTTCTTCTCAAAGGCCTCATCTGATGTCAACTGGCTATGGCATAAGAGGCTATCTCATCTCAATTTCAAGACACTGAATACTCTTTCTTCAAAAGAGTTAGTCACTGGTCTACCTCAACATTCATACGCCAAAGAGTCCTTATGTTCAGCGTGTGAGAAAGGAAAGCAGACCAAAGCAAGCTTTAAATCAAAGCAAGTTTCCTCAGTGTCATTTCCTCTACAACTACTCCATATGGATCTGTTTGGCCCTGTTAACAAACAATCCATAGCTGGAAAGAAATATATGTTGGTCATAGTTGATGAATTCTCTCGCTTCACATGGGTAATGTTTCTCCGTTCTAAGAGTGACACCCCTGAAGAACTCATCACCTTTGTTCGGAAGATGGAAACCCTGAACAATCTGACCGTTCGCTCAATAAGGAGTGATCATGGGACTGAATTCAAAAACAGTTCTCTTGATTCCTTCCTTGAGAGTAAGGGTATTTCTCACAACTTTTCTTCAGTGAGAACACCGCAACAAAATGGAGTCGCTGAAAGAAGAAATAGAACAATTATTGAAGCTGCACGTTCAATGCTCAGCGATTCTCACCTGCCTACTCAGTTTTGGGCAGAAGCTGTCAACACTGCTTGTTTTACGCAAAACAGGTCGCTGATAGTTAAAAGATTCAAAAAGACAGCCTATGAACTCTTTCATGGGAGAAAGCCTTCAATTAGCTTTCTTCACATCTTTGGATGTTAATGTTTCATACTGAACAACAGAGATGCCCTTGGAAAGTTTGATCCTAAGGCTGATGATGGAATATTTCTTGGATACTCCTCAGTTTCCAAAGCTTTCAGAGTCTTCAATCGAAGAAGACAAACTGTAGAAGAAACTATTCACGTCACGTTTGACGAATCCCGTTCAGCGAACTCTAAACCGTCCGCTGATACTGAAGAACTGAATCAATGGATGTTTTCTCATCTTGGTGATTCAGAAGATGTTCCCACTCCTCATGCTCACACAGTAGAAGATGATAGTCCTACTATCATTCCAACCATGAAGAATAGTGAAGTTGAAACATCATGGGTCTCAGTTGTTCCTATAAACACTATACCTGCTGCTGAACCAAATGTCTCAGACATTCCATCTATTTCTCAGCAATCAGTAAATGAAATGACAAATGCAAGTATTCCTCTCTTAGCTGATACTCCAGAAATAGCTGAAGCCTCATCTTCAGCTCCTCCAGTTCAGGATGAGTCAGCGACTTATGCTCCGGCTCGGCGATGGACTGTAAATCACCCAATTGATCAAATTCTTGGTGATCCAAACGCTGGTGTTCAGACTCGTCGAAGTGCAGGTAATATTTGTTTATTTGTTAACTTTATTTCTCTAACTGAACCAAAGAAAATAGATGATGCCCTCAAGGATCCAAACTGGGTCAGCGCCATGCAAGAAGAGCTGACTGAATTCGAAAGAAACAAAGTTTGGAAATTTGTTCGAAGACCAACTGATAAAACGGTGATAGGCACTAAATGGGTCTATCGAAACAAGTTGGACGAACATGGTACTGTAACCCGCAACAAGGCTCGTCTTGTTGCTCAGGGATACAGACAAGAGGAAGGTATAGATTATGACGAAACATTTGCTCCAGTAGCAAGACTTGAATCTATTCGTCTATTCTTAGCATATGTTGTACACAAAAACTTCAAAGTACATCAGATGGATGTTAAGTCAGCGTTTCTAAATGGAAAGCTGAATGAAGAAGTCTATGTGGAACAACCTCCAGGATTCTCATATTCTAAGCGTCCAGGTTATGTTTATATTATGTTTATGGCTTGAAGCAAGCTCCTCGTGCATGGTATGACACTCTTTCTACTTATCTCCATATTGAACAATTTGAGCGAGGTAAGATTGACAAAACTCTATTTTTTAGAAAAGTGAAAGGTCATATCATTCTAGTTCAAATATATGTTGATGACATTATATTTGGTTCTACTAACCCTGAGCTTTGTACTCGTTTCGCTGATAGAATGAAAGATGAGTATAAAATGAGCATGATGGGTGAACTAACATATTTCCTTGGTCTTCAGATTAAGCAAACTGAAAAAGGAACTTTTATTAATCAGGGAAAATATGTTAAAGATATGCTGAAGAAATTCGACTAAAAAGGAACTTTTATTAATCAGGGAAAATATGAAAAAGGAACTTTTATTAATCAGGGAAAATATGAAAACGCCTATGGCACCACCGCTGACACTTGACAAGGATTCAAAGGGAATACCTGTTAATGTCACACTGTACCGTGGGATGATCGGCTCTCTCCTGTATCTTACAGCTAGCCGACCCGATATTATGTATGCAACATGTTTGTGTGCACGATATCAAGCTGAATAGGCTATCTCATATGACCGCTGTAAAGCGAATTTTTCGATACCTTAAGGGTACAGCGAACCTAGGCCTTTGGTATCCCAAAGACTCAGGATTCGATCTAACCGCCTATTCAGATAGTGATTTTGCAGGTTGCAAATTGGATAGGAAAAGCACCACAGGAGGATGTCAACTCCTGGGTGGAAAGCTGGTAAGTTGGACAAGTAAAAAGCAAAATTCAGTGTCCACTTCCACAGCTGAAGCTGAATATGTAGCTGCTGGAAGCTGTTGTTCTCAAGTCTTGTGGATGAGAAATCAGCTACTAGACTATGATCTTCAGCTCTCCAAAATTCCAATATATTGCGACAGCACAAGTGCCATCGCTATAGCAAACAATCCAGTACTACATTCAAAGACCAAACACATAGAAATCAGATATCATTTTATCAGAGATCATGTGATGAATGGTGATATAGAACTTCATTTTATCCCAACTGATTATAAGTTAGCTGATTTGTTTACCAAACCTCTTGATGAGACAAGATTCAACTTTCTCATCAGCGAGCTTGGAATGCTGAACTTTGAAGGGTAAAATCTTCAGCGGTTCACATTAGATCAGCGATACTATTATACATCTTGTATAGTTCTTTGGATAAAATAAACTTCTTTAACCTATTCAATCATCTTCTCTCTGAATAAACTTGGTTAGCTGATATCAAGGTATGTTTTCTCTCTCTGACAATCGCATGCAAATGCAAGATTTCAAAACAAATGTATCGGTGAATATCTCTTCCTTAACAGCGATATTTTGAAATTTCTTAAAACCATCACTGATATTTCCATTCAGTGCTTCATGTTTGTAAAATAGTCCCTGAGCTTTCAAAACCTCAGAGACATCCTAAAAGAATATGAAAGGACAGTTGTGACGTCATTGCAACGGATAAACCCCGGCACGTTCTTCTTTCTGACACACGTTTGCACGTCTCGTTCAAACTTCCAATCAAATGCAAACACGTGTCCGTGTCATGATGAAAATCTTTTCCCGCTCAAGATTTTCTCTCTCTAATCTCTCTATATAAACAAACTCTTGGTTTATAATTTCATTTTACGCGAACAATCTTCCTCCGCAAGAAAGAATCACTGTTGCATTTGTGTTCTCAAAAACTTCAAGAACTGTTCATCATCTTCTTCATCAAACATCAAGGTTAATATGTTCTTATTTTTTAAATGCGTATAACTTGTTTCTGATCTTCTCTTTGTTTAAACAAGATCAAACAAAAGAACTTCTTAAAAATGAAATCATTTCTTTCATGGTTTTATGAACACAGCCATTTCATGGTTGTTCTTCAAGTTTAAATGCAATAATCTTAAACTTGTTCTTCATTCGTTTCCAGAATCTCATTCTTCATAAGAAACTGGACAACAAGAATAAATGGGTTTTACATTTCGTTGTTAAAACTGAAAAACCCTAATCTTCATTAAGAAATTTTCGTCTGAATGAAATGGACAAAATTCGAACCATCTTACTGGAAATTCTTTCCACATTAAGATAATTCTTATTTGTTAACATCTTTGGTTGAACTGATAATACAGAAAAATGGCATCTTCTGACATTCCTGCTACCGCTGAGAACATTGCCGCTGATACTGAGGAAGTGGAAATTATCAAAGCTCCTCAGGTTAAGTTCACTCTAGAACAACTTGATTGGACCAAGACAAACAACCTGTCTGCGCTTCTCGAGTTTCCTCCTCGAAAGCAAGCCTCACATCTGAAAGATGCTGTAAACTTTCTGAAAAATAGTTGCATCTCAACAGCCCTGACCATCACACCTCCTGCAAATCAGCTTCTACTATCCCAGTTCTGGTACTCTGCCAGACACTCTCAGCTACCATCCGCCAAAGATCCCTCCAAAACAATTGATTGTATCCTCAGCGATACTGAGTATGGCACAATAAAGATCACACCTGCCATCATTCGCAAAGCCCTCAACCTTCCCAATGCTACAAAAGAAAAACCTTTCGTTCCTTTCCCTGACCATAAAAAACTCGCTGACAAAGAAGCCATCATTGCATTCCTCGATTCAATGGGCTACGTATGGGAAATTGGAAGGGACAAGAAGCCCGAGAAGAAGCTGACACTGATCAAGAAGTCGAAAATGCCCAGCGAGATGAACTTCATCTTCGCTCACTTAATCAGCTGCATGACTGCCAAGACCGGCTCCTCTGACCAAGCCGCACAACCTCAGCAAGCAATGGGATACGCTCTGCTGAAAGGTTTACATATTGACTGGGCATCTATAATCTATGATGACTTGGTGCAAAGAGTAGACTCTGCCGCTGACAGGCCTTCATGGGTTCCATACCCAAGATTCATCAGTGCCATCTTCCAATATGGTCTGAAGGACAGCTACCCGCAAGAGGGTGACCTGAAACTTTCTCAGATTGGCCCTAAGGTACTTGACTTCAAACCGGTGGAAAATGAGGTATGTCTTTCTACCCTTCTAACTCTTCTCAACCCTACTTCTTCTACTTCTGTGGCTCCTTCAGCGACAACACCCCTCGCTGATTCCCAGGCTACAAAATCCTCTCCTTCAAAGAAAAGGAAACAACCATCTACCCAACTTAGTTCCAAAAGGACTAAGATAACCAAGGAGCAACCCCAGCAATCTCATGCTAAAGACTCCTCAGCTCATTCTGCAGAGCTGAAGGAACGTCCAGTGGTACGCTTTGCCATACCTGAACAACCCATCCATTCCATCCCAACTTCAGCGTCTCTAAACGCTGAGGTTACAAACTTGGAACCTACCCAACCTCCTTCAGTCTCTCAAAAGACTGATGAAGTGATTCTCAGCGAATCCAACGCTGAACTCAGTACCCAACCTCCATTCTTATCCTTTGCTTCTCCCTCTACTCATTTGGACTCTACTCCAATTATCACTGAAGCACCCGTCATTCCTCCAGAAGCTAAAGAAAATACTCTTCAAGGAGTGATGGGCACAGGACCTGCAGAGATGACCATACGTCAACGCACTTTAGCTGACGATATGGAACTTTACTCAGGAACCCGAGATTTTGATGAATTCACCAATCCTCCTGCAGGTACACACCAACCCATATACACTGTAACTGAACCCCAAACTTCTGAGCTTTCCTCTGTTCACAAGTTCTTATATGTTACAGGTCCTAATTTGGGAGACATTAATGACTCTCTGAAGTCCGTGGAGACAAAACTGACAGGTCTCACCACTACTCTTTCTAATAACTCTACAGCTGTAACAAACGCTGGAGAGAATCTTACAAAGCTGACTACTGTCGTCGAAAATAATGCCACCAAAGCTGACTTGGAGAAGGTTGATAAATCACTCACCAATTTTGCCAAAGTTCTCTCTGATATCTACACAGACTACCTCGACATCAAGAAATCAGTTGACACCATGTCCAGCGAAGTCACAACGCTGAAGACATCGGTTGGCACACTCGAAGGTGATTTTTCTGCTGTAAAGGTTGATGTCAGTTCAGTAAAAACTGACATGAGTTCTGTGAAGACTGATGTCGATACAATAAAGAATGATATCACCTCTATTCAGACTTTGTTGCAGCAGATTCTGACCAACACGACCGCCCCTACACCTGTCCCTGCATCTCCATCTTTTACTACGACGGATCGTGCTGAACTCGAGAAAATCAACCCTGGTATTTCTGGCATAGAAAACAGATTATCAGCGATTGAAATCTGTGTGGGGATCCCTGGCCAAGAAGACAGGGAAACAACACAAGCTGCTGAATCATCACATTCCTCCCCCACTCATCATGAGAAAGAGGGGGAGAAGAGCGCTGAAGATCTTTCCAAGAGCGCTGAAGACCTTTCCCATGATGAATCTATCAGGGGAGAGAAGACTGAAGACCTGACACTCGCTGAAGAGAGTGAGAAGACAGCTGAAGAAACCACCACTGGACCTCAGGGAGTTGAAAACCCTGAGGAAACCTAGAAGCTCGCCTCTGTATCTGAGGGGGAGCAACTCAAAGAAGAAGCTGATAAATCCGAATCTGAAGCTGAAGACGAAGAAGACATCGATCTATCTGATGATGAACCATCATCTTCTCCAAAGAATGATGATGACGACGACGATGATGATGACTCCTTCATTGTCAAGCCTGCTCAGAGGACGATAGCTCTTAAGGGAATCTTGATAAATGAACCATCAGGGGAGCGGACCAAATCAAAGCCCTCAGCGTCTGAAGCTGAGAAAGGCAAAGGCAAAAGCGTCGCTGAAGATGACAATCTGACGATCTTGCTTGAAAAGCCGGTTTGTCAGGTACATTAACCTCTTCCTTACTCCATATCCCTCCTCTATACACATTATCAGTTCTACACGCCACAAACCTCCATACACTATCCCATTCTTTCTATCTCTGTTCTACCCAAGTTCTTACTTGTAAGATCGCTGTGTTTCAGCTAGTCCTCTCCCCTGTTTGAGGATATCGCTGAAGTTCCTACAGCTGCGACTTCACCAATAATAATCCCAGCTCCCAACGCTGAAGAAATAATCCCAGTCTTAGATTTGATCTCTGAGACTGATGAACCTGAAGAACAGATGCTCTCTCACAAAAACAGACCTTCCTTGGCTCCTCAAAAGCTAAGTGAAGAGGATCAAGAAAAAGAGAGATGAAATGATCAAGAGACTCGAGGATCAGCGAATCATTCTGAAGCGTGATCAACTTCCTTCGGTTCCTCCAAAGTTCAGAATCTCCCAAAAGGAATACAAGGAACACCTCAGAGCTGAACGCCTAATCGCTGAAAGAAAGGAAGCTGAAGAAAAGGACAGAGAATACGCCATCCAGCTTTCTCAACGATCAATGAAAGACCCCAAGCTGAAAAGAGTTCCTATTGAAGTTCAACGTCAGCTGTGGGAAGACGCCAAGAAGATAACTGAAGAAAAGAGAACTGTATCTCAGTCCACTTTAGCCTGGAGCAAAGAAAAGGTAAATTTCAGATTATCTCCTGCCAGAATCATCAAGGTACTCATTTCTGGAAGATCAACCATCAACGTTTCAATCGTTGAAATCGAGATATTCAGAGAGGACAAAAAGTATGAAAAATTCTATGCTGAAGCAATCACGAAATACGGTCTCTCTGAATGGTTGGAGATCAGGTTAGCCATACAGAAGTCTCAGTCCAAGTACAAAGAATATTTCGAAAAGCTGATAAACAAGCAGATCGACATGGTCTACTCTTGTGTGGATATTCCTCCTCCTCCTCCTCTCAAAAGTCAGAAAAGAAAGGCCTCAGCAAAGAAAAAGTCTAAATCTTCAAATGATGGTCCTATTATACGAAATGAAACAGGTATTGGTTTTTCCCGAGCTGAAGTCCTTGGTCCTGACCCTGATCTTTCCGGACTCGATACATCTCTTCCTGAAGGTGAGACTTTCATCCCTGGAAAAGTCATAAGCGAACCCTACGGGATATTCTTCATTGACTACGATGGTGGAAAGCGTTTTCAACGCATCTCTGAACTTCACATCACTCCCATCGAACAGCTGAGAGATCTTATCTACTGGTGTGACTTCAGGAATGATCTTCAGGCAAGACATCTGAAACCCTTGATTTTTGAAGAAGCGCTGATCAAAAGAAAACAAGGTGTAACCGTTCCTGACTGGATGATTCCCACATCTCAGACCCTTGATGAACTTCTCATTAAGGAAGAACCCTTTATAAGCTGATATGATCGCCCTTTTCTCTATTGTATCAGTTATTCTTCTGTACTTGTAATTTATTTCGCTTGTACTTGTAATCTTTCCATTTCTCTTTGTAACCTGATTCAAAGTTTTAAAGAAAGATTTCAGCGAATGTACTTTACTCCATCAGTACTGAAAAGATACCAGAAAACAGTAAAAGGGACAAATATTTTATGAGTTCTCTTTATCCTTATGTTTTCATTAAATAGCAATTTTCTTTGTTGCTATGTCATAATCAAATAGGGGGAGATTGTTGATCCAAACCCTCAGTGATTTGATAATGACCCTCTCTTTTATACTTAGTGAAAATTGTAAGTAAACAATATGTATCAGAGTTTCACTATCGCTGATAAGTACTAAGATCTTACAGTACCGCTGATAGGAACTCTCGCTCTTTAAATAAAACATTCAGCGAACCATAATGCTCTGAGTTTGTTCAGTACTTATGGTGATCGCTAATAGTTAGTTGTTTACTTATCATCTCTGAAGACAAGTTTCACGTCAACATAGGTTCTACGCTGAAGTCGAAGATCAAGCTCAAGAACCAGCGACAAGTCTCCTAATGAACTGATGCGGATCAGCGAAGACTCAGATTTGTCCACTCAACGTGAAGTACCAAGTACAAGACTTCAGCTATCGTTGAACTTTATCATTCGCTGAATAGATAATGATAAATGCTCTGAATCAACGAAAGCTGGTCAAGAAGTCCTCCGTACAAAAATCTTTTGTCTTAACCTCCCTTGCACGACTCCGTACGAAATGTCAGAACAGAACCTTCTATTGTCTGAAATCGTACAACCACTCTGATACTACACTGTTCATTCATACAGCTACTAAGGTTGTCTACAAAGGTCAATGACATGCAACCAATCCGCTGATGACACGTGTAAAGTGTATACTGACTTGCATTAAATGCATGCAGTATATAAAGAGATGAACCCACTTCATTTGAAGTAACTTGCTAACTCTAGACAAGTTCAATCTCTTATCTCAAGATAGGTTATTATTAGTAATTTCCTTATCTTTCTTAGTGCAAGAAATCTTAGTGTTCCAACTTGTTTAGATTTAGGTTTATCCTTAATCTTGTTTCCGCAACAAGCTGTAAATTGTTAATGATTTATCAATAAACAATTTAGAAAAGTAAAATCTGTGTGTTTGTATTCAACCCCCCCTTCTACAAACTTGTATAACCCTTCGGGACCAACAAACTTGAGTGTCAGATAGTGGAGAGGCCTCAACAGTAGAACGTGGGAACAGCTAAAGGTTGGTTTCTCAATCAGAGATTGCGACGTCGATTTGGTTCTGACATCTTTTGGGCAAGTAAACTGTCACGGTTAGAGATGTGTGGGTAACATGTGGTTGACGCTTAAGAAACAACCCGCACCTCTGATGACGTTACTTCTGATGACGTGGCAAAAAACTGACAGAGCTCTGGTGGAGCTTAGTACAGTTTTGCCTCTATTGAGTGAATGTTTTCATTTCTTTTCAAGTAACCCAAGATGTTTCACCTTTACCCAAAATCTTTTAAAAAATTATGTATCTGATGTGAGAGTAGTCAATTGAACAAAGACAGAACAACCTCAGAGATTTCATAGAGCTCTGGTGAGAATCATCAGAGGCTCTGGTGAAGTATTAGAGTTCTGGTAAGTTCTTGACATTATCAAAAGATTTTCATCAGAACAGGTTTTTCCTTCCTCAAAAAGATTTATCTATGATGTTCAAAAAGCAAAGTCATTTAGATTTAAAACTGAGTTGACTTGCTCCCCCTAAAACCATGCATCTTTTTCTCTTAAGCTCCCCCTTAAATGGTGAGCTTAGTAGATAGATTTTTCTTTTTAGCCTTGAAAAAAAAAACTTACGTACAAGAAAAAAAATATTTACAAACAAGAAATTTTCAAGAGGAAAAAATATTGAAAAAGTATGCTAGCAGAGCTCTGGTGAAAACATCAGAGGCTCTGGTGAACTATCCTTCCCAACTATTTTGACAGAGCTCTGGTAAGAACATCAGAGGCTCTGTTGATTTTCAAACAAAGTTAGGAGGACATGTTCAGCATACCCATCTTGCTGATTAAGAAGTTAAATCTCCTTTCATCAAGGGCTTTTGTGAACAGATCAGCAAGTTGGAAGTCAGTTGAAACAAAATACATTTCAATTGTCCCTTTTTCAACATGATCCTTTATAAAATGGTACCTTATGTCGATATGCTTTGTCTTGGAGTGTTGGACTGGATTAGCTGTAATTGCTATGGCACTCTTGGAGTCACACGGGATTGGAATTTTGTTGTACTCCATGCCATAATCTTTAAGTTGAGTTTTCATCCAGATCACTTGAGAGCAACAACTAGCAGCAGCAACATACTCTGCTTCTGCTGTAGAAGTTGAGACACAGTTCTGTTTCTTGGATGTCCAGCTCACCAATTTATCTCCAAGCAATTGGCAGCTACCAGAAGTACTCTTTCTGTCATTCTTGCATCCTCCATAATCTGAATCTGTATATGCAATAAGCTCGAAACCAGAATTAAGAGGATACCAGAGACCCAAGAATTGAGTCCCTTTCAGATATTTAAATATGCGTTTGACAGCAGACAAATGGGATTCTTTAGGATTTGCTTGAAATCTGGCACAAAGACAGGTTGCAAACATTATATCAGGTCTGCTTGCAGTAAGATACAGAAGTGATCCTATCATGCCTCTGTAGTTCTTGACATCCACAGGTTCACCATTAAGGTCAGAGTCAAGTTTAACTCCAGTGGCAATAGGAGTTTTCATTGGATTTGAATTATTGAGCTTATACTTTTTCAAAATATCAGAGATGTACTTAGACTGACTTATAAAAGTCCCTCTGATGGATTGTTTTACTTGTAAACCAAGGAAGAAGGAAAGTTCTCCCATCATGCTCATTTTAAATTCACTTTTCATCAAATCCTCAAACCTATCACAGTATTCCTGCCTTGTAGACCCAAAGATAATGTCATCAACATATATCTGTACCAGAAGAATATCATTCTTATACCTTCTAAAGAACAGAGTTGTATCAACGGTACCTTTCTCGAAGTGATTAGTCAACAAAAAGTTTGACAGAGTTTCATACCAGGCTCTGGGAGCTTGCTTAAGGTCGTACAGAGCTTTGTCTAGCTTGTAAACGTGGTCTGGAAACTCTGGGTTTTCAAAACCTGGTGGTTGCTGGACATAGACTTCTTCTTGTAGTCTTCCATTTAAGAAGGCAGATTTTACATCCATCTAGTAGACCTTGAAACCCTTGTGAGCAGCATAGGCTAGGAAGATTCTGATTGCTTCCAGCCTAGCCACAGGTGCAAAAGTCTCGTCATAATCGATACCCTCTTCTTGACAATATCCCTTTGCAACCAGCTGAGCTTTGTTTCTGATGATAATCCCATCTTCATCCTTTTTATTTCTAACCACCCACTTGGTTCCAACGGCAGCTTTGCCTATAGGGAGTGGAACCAAGGACCAAACTTTGTTTCTTTCAAATTCCAGAAGCTCATCTTGCATAGCTTCAATCCATTTTGGGTCTTCTAGGGCTTCAGAAATCTTCTTCGGCTCAATCATGCTTAAAAAACTGACAAAGAAAGCTTCATTGATTGTGGCCGATCTTGTCTTCACACCATCTTCAGCAGCACCAATAATTAGATGATGGGGTGATCCTTTGTCCATCTGGTCATGGGAGCATGGACAACAGGTGGAGTCTGTGCTTCTGATGGGAAAAGACGAATTTCTGCATCAGAGCTTTGTGGATTGGCACCAGGGCTCTGTGGCACACAACTCTGGAGAGTGGCCTCATTGCTCTGTGAAGTGCCAACAGGGCTCTACGAAGATGAGCTTTCAAATAGGGAATCTCTCCCAATATTTGTCAATAGGGGTGATGATGGCTTATGCTCAGGTTCTCTTACATCTGGTTGTGGTTCCTCATTTCTCTGAATAACACCTGTAGACAGAGAAGTAGATGGTGAAGAATTGGAGGGACCTGTAAGAGTTGTACCTGTCAGATTCTGTTCTGTTGAGTTTTGAGCTTGATTGCCTCTGGTGATGTTGACAGAGGAATCATCATCATCGAAGAAGTCGTTGAAGACTAAGTTTATATCTTCGTCTCTTGTTTTTGAAGAATTTGGCTTCTTCTGTTCTGTCTGTGTCCCCTCTGTTGGTTTGCGATCAGAGGAACTTGATGTACTTTCATCAAAGGACACATTTACGTTTTCTTGAATGACTCTGGTTCTGGTATTGTAGACTCTGTAGGCTTTAGAGGTTAAGGAATAACCAATAAAGATTCCTTCGTCAGCCTTCTTGTCGAACTTGCTCAGTTGTTCTCTGTCATTCAAGATGTAACACTTGAAGCCAAAAACATGAAAATATTTCACATTTGGTCTTCTGTTGTTGATGAGTTCATAGGGAGTCTTCTTGAATCTTTTCACTATTACAACTCTGTTTTGGGTAAAACAGGCTGTTGAGACTGCCTCTGCCCAGAAGTTTATTGGGAGGATAGAACCGGCCAACATGGTTCTGGCGGCTTCTACCAGAGTTCTGTTCTTTCTTTCCACCACTCCATTCTGTTGTGAAGTTCTGGCAGCTGAGAAGTTCTGGGAGATTCCTTCCTCTGATAGGTAGGCATCAAGTATGGCGTTTTTAAACTCTGTCCCATTGTCACTTCTCAACTTTTGGACTTTGAGACCTAACAGAACCTGTATCCTCTTTAACAAACTTATCAAAATTTCTGGGACATCAGATTTTACTCTGATGAACTCAATCCAAGTATATCTAGAAAATTCATCTATTAAAACAAGAATATACTTCTTGCCCGACAGACTTTGCACAGAGATTGGACCACAGAGATCCACATGAAGCATATGCAAAGGTCTGAGACAACTGTGATCACTCTTAGTTCTGTGTGAAGATCTTTTCATCTTACCCAGCTCACAGGCAGAACAGAGATGGTCTTTGTCAAATTTAAGCGAAGGCAGACCTTTCACTAAGTTCAACTTCACGAGTTTGTTAAGATTTTGGAAATTCAAATGGGCAAATCTTTTATGCCAGAGCCAGGCATCTTCCTTTTTCAAAGACACTAAACATAGTTTTTCTGTTGTAGAGTTTTGGTTTGGAGTAAAATTCATTTTGTACAGATTGCCTTTTCTGTCGGCTCTTAAACGTTCTTGACCAGACTCGGAAAGCAACAAGGAACAATACTTCTTCCTAAAATTGACATCGAACCCATGATCACAAAGTTGACTTATACTGAGCAGATTATGATTTAATCCTTCAACATAAGCAACTTCAGAAACTGAAACACCACCATTAATTAAAGTACCATAGCCTCTAATATGTCCACCATTATCTCCTCCAAAGGTTACTGCACTTCCCTTCTTGTCTTTGAAAGAAGTCAGCAGCTCCTTATTGCCTGTCATGTGCCTGGAACATCCTGAATCTAGGTACCAGATCTGCACATGAGGCTTCTGCAAGACAGATTAGTTCTTTTTAGGTACACATTGCATAGTGGGTCCTTTCTTGTTAGACTTAGGGGTGTTAACAGACTTTCCTACTGACTTTCCATTCTGTGATGGTGTGCCAGATGTCCTTTTCTGTGTATTCTGAACAGTCTTGGGATTTTTCCTTTGAGCTGACTGATTCAGAACACAGTGGGGACCATTCAGGTGATTTTGTAACTTGAGCAGAAGTTGAATACAATTGCAATTAATGGAACATGATGATTGATGCAAATTGTTGTTTTTACTCAAAATCTGTTGTTTGAATGGTGCTTGAAAAACTTTAGGACCAGATGTTTTTGCATACATTCTGTCCTGATTTGGTTTTCTGAAATTGTTGTTTCTTGGAACTGATTCACTGGGCCAGAAATAATTTCTTCTTTGATTTACAACAGAGGCAGGAGCATGTTTGTCATTGACTATCCATTTGCCCTTCTGCTCAGGTGTAAATCTGATTGGTTTGAAAACAAGGGGAACAGAGGTGTTGTTTACTGGAATACTTCTAGCATTCTCTCTTTTCTCTACTTCTATTACATTAGAAGCAAGAATCCTGACGCCTTTGTTTTTAAAATCAGATACTGGTATGAATCTAGATTGTTTCTTAAAGAATGAAACATCCTGTTTTAAATCTATAGATCCCACTGGTATCTGCTTAGGTTTATGCAAAACTTTCTTTTGACCACAGAAGATTTGCTCATCCACCTCAGAATCAGAGTCACTGTCAGAGCCTAGAAAGTCTCTTGTGGCTCTGGTGGAGGTGTTAAGCTCATTGGGCATCACTGAGATATTAGCTTTGATAGACTTGAACTTTCTCAACTTGGGTTTTAATGCATCAGATGCTATATTCTCTTCAAGAACTCTTTTTAAATCCTCTCCAAATGATGTTCTAATTTATTTCAGAAGTAGGAGAGAAGTCTGGGGCTTCAGGGTTGAGCTCGCTCTGTGGTTTCACAACAGAGGATTCAGCCACAGAAGTAGCAGATTTCTGTCCTTTGAAAGAGTTGAAATTAAATATCTCTTTTGGATCCAGACTTTTAACAGAATCAGGAAGTATGCTTTTTGCTCTTCCTTGATCAAGAATAAACTTTGAAGATGGTTCTGTAACCTTTCTCGATCCAAGGAGTCATAGCTAACATTCCTGAAATTAAGCCTTCTGGTCCTTGAAAATACATCTGAGGTTTTGATTCTTTTGAAAGCTGCAGTACCAGAGATCACATCTTCCTGGATCTTCCCAACACAGAAGGCAGAAGACATAGATGTCTTCTTTCTTCAATTATAGGGAGCAAGGTCACTGAAACCAAGACCTTGTGTATCCATCTAAGAGTTTATCTTTATGTGCACATCTTGTGCATCTTGGTACTTTTTGATTTGAATCTCTTTTCTCTGTAGGGATTGATGCAAAACCTCCCTTTCTCTTTGAAAATAATCTTTTAAAGCAACAGAGTTAAGTCTTTATGTTTCTGACTTCTTAACCTCTTCATTCTTTTGTTTCAAAACTTCCTCAAACTCTTTGACTTTTTCAGAAAAGATGTTTTCCTTCTTTTGTTGTAAGATTTCTAGCTCGGATTTTTCTTTAAATATTTCTTCCTTTTCTTGTTCCAAGAGAGTTTTCTCTCTCTTGTAAAAGGACAGATCCTTCTGTGCTAGCTTCCTTAACTCTATCTCTTCAGAGAGCTTTTGTTTTAAAAGTTGAAACTCTTCTGTTAGCAAAGAAACATGCATTTCCAACTCAGAGTCAGACTTTGATTCAGAAGATGTACATACCTTGGCACTGGGTCTGGTGGTCTCCAGCGCTCTGTTGTTTGGCTCTGTTACAGTAAGAGCAAATGTATGAGACAAATCTTCCTCTATTGATCTCTCTAGTATCTCTCCAGTCATCCAATCAGCTACCTCTTTTAAACTCTCATCATCCACAGCAACTCCGCAGAAATTGGCTTGCTCTAGTTCATCATCAGAGGATGAATCAGAGATCCAATTCTCCATCTCAGCAACGTAGCTTCTCTCTCGGTAATTGTACTTGTATTTGTTCTTGTAGTAATCCTGGTCTTTTACCAGTTTACCTCTACAATTAGCAGAGAAATGGCTAGGTTTGCCACATCTAAAGCAACGTCCATCATTCTGGTTGATGGGTTGAGCAGCATCGGTTTACTGAGGTGTTGGAGCATTATACTTCTGTTGTGGTTGTGGTTTTTGCTCTTGTGGAGCTCTGTTCTGGTGGGTAGGTGCAGCGTAACCTCTTTTCTCATCTTTTTCTTCTCTCTCGTACCTTCCTCTTCTATCAAATACCTTGTTGTCGAATCTCTTGTTAAATTTTTGAGTTATTAACGCAAGAGATTGGGCAAAAGCATTTATATCATCATCCTCTGATGAACTTTCTTCACTATCACTTTCAGCTACCAGACTCTTCTTACCCTTCTTTTTCACGAACTTCTCTTTCTTTTTCTCGCTGCTAGAACTCTCTCTAGTGGACTTTCCTTCTGTGGGTTTCTTTGAATCAGAGACCAAAGCGATTGGACCTGCAATGGTGGATTTTCCCTTTTGTTTGACAACATCCTTCTCTTGTGCAGCAAGAGTGCCATACACATCAGTTAGAGACCATGCATCCAAATCTTGGTTAGCTTGTAAAGACATGGACATATTTAACTATTCATCATTTAAACTTTTCAAAAACAGAACATTGTTATCTTCCTTCGACCTAACAACCCCACACTTTTTGCATTTGTTTATCAAAACGTTAAATCTGTTGTAGGTTTGTTGTAGGGTTTCCTCAGGAAGTGCCTTGAAATCGTTGTATTCATTAATACATTGGGTGCTTCTGTTCTTTTGGGTTTTGATACCACCATCAAGTTGATTAAGAAGTTGATCCCAGATTTCTTTAGCAGTAACACATGAGTCTAGTTCTTGAAATATATCGTTTGGAATGGCCATAATCAGAAGTCTAACTGCCTTAAGGTCATTTTCCATTTTTAGCTTTTATTCATCAGTAAACCCGGTGGTTTTAACTTCGAAGTGAGCAGAAATCTCAGCAGTTGTTTGTGTTGTGGGTACACGAGGGACAAAAACCATGGGTTGGAATGGTCCATCATTGACAGATCGCATTAAATCTCTGTCCATTCCATCAAGGAAGTTAATCATCCTAATATTCCACTGAGGATATTCATCTCTCAGAAGAGTAGGAGGCTTGGTCAGAGAACCAGCAGTATAAATAGCATTGATGTTGTTATTAGCCATTTTGAAGAAAAACAGAGTATAACGGTTTTAAAAGAGTTTAAACTGAAAGTGAATGAACAGTAACCAATGGAACAGTAATTTAAGTTAGAGAAGATCTTTAAACTGAATTGGAAAGCATTTGAACAGTATTAAATAAACTCTGAAAACTTGTTTTAAGCTTTAACAGTAAAAACAGAGTATTCTATGAAGCTTTAAGACACACAGACACAATCAACAACTATGAATCAACCTTGGTAGATTGGATCGTTTGATTTAAGCAAATCAAAGAAGCTCTGATACCAACTGTAGGTTCCCAGATTCAAGTTGCATCACATAAATGGTAAGTAATAGACAGCGGAAGCATTATATAAAGCCATTAAAATGTGAGTGATTATGTAATACGATAATGTAACAGTGAGCATCAAATATAGAACAGTAAAATGATAACAAGATCAAGTATAATAAGCTGCTCGTATATTGATAATATGAAAAACACCAAGAACACGTTCAAGTGTGTGTATTCGGAAATCTCACAGGGAACAAGATCGTACGGAGGTAGTGCTATGGAATGTTGCAGTGTGTGCTCTAACAATTGTGGAAAACTATTCTTCCAAAAGCTTATAATTGTTGTTCCACTACCTCTCTATTTATAGCCTGATAAAGCATTAGACAGTGTACTATCTAACCCTGGAATGACACGTGGAAAATGTGTCTTCGTCCTTTTTACGTGGAAAGTACGAAAACGTGTCTAACACTTAGAGATTTCAACGAGACTTATGCTTCACAGAGGTCTTCAGTTACCAGAGCTCTATTGGTCTTCTTGTGTAAACAGTTCTTCTGTTGAATAGAAGTCTTCTGCCGGAGCTCTGTTGAGCTCTGTTGGTTCTGCCAGAGCTCTGTCGAGCTCTGTTGGTCTTCTTGTTGATCTTTTTCCAAGTCTTCTGCTGGATCTCTGGTGCTCTTCTGACTTGTACTATTTTCAATACTTTTACATAAGAGATACTTGGGGCTAACAATCAGAACGAGCGTGTCCTATCTTTGCTCGCTAAGCTGCCAGGGGCAGCCGTGTCGGTCGACGTCGAGCCTCGCTCAGGGTATCAGGTGTCACCTTTCGTCGATAAGATTGCAACCGTCGACGTCCCTAAGAAGTATAACATCCCCGCCTTCATGCCCAAATATTCGGGGGTGACCGATCCGACGGAGCACATCGCGCAGTATAAACAGCTCATGTGGACGGTCTCGATCCCGCACATGTATCAAGAAGTATGTATGTGCAAAGGTTTTGGGGTGACCCTCACGGATCCTGCCCTCCAATGGTTGATCAATCTCAAACCCAAATCCATCGGGTCGTTCGCCGAGTTGGTCAACCAGTTCTCTCATCAATTCGCCAGCAACCGCAAGATGGAGAAGCAGACCAGCGATTTGTACTATGTCGTGCAAAAAGCTGGAGAGTCGATTCGAAGTTATTTCAACAGCTTCAACGCAGAGATGATAAGTGTCTGCAACTGTGATGTCAAGACCGCGATCGAAGCCTATAAACGCGGTCTAGACGACAGTTCGGGTTTGTACACCGATTTAACCAAGTATCCCCCGGAGAATTTCGAAGATGTTCGAGCCAGAACCCTTGCTTATATGAGGGTAGAGGACGACGCTGCCTTTCGTCATAAGCACACCGATGACAAAAGGTTATTGAGTGTAAGGAAGCCAGAATTCAAGACAAAGGCCGTATCTAAGCCTGAGCCCGTGCAACAAATCTCGAACGTCCGGTTCAAGACGAAAGCAGAGTTCAAGACCGCGACCAAATTCCCTCAGTACCCTAAGATATCCTCCTACGGATTCAAAGGGACTACTAAGGACTTGGTCGAGGCTCTGAAGACCGTCCAGGCGACCATCCGTTGGCCTAAAAAATCCGACCAGAGCGACAATAAGAAAGATAAATCGAAATGGTGCGACTTCCATGTCGACCATGGTCATGCGACATATGATTGCATAGCTCTCAAGAAGGAGCTAGCATATCACGTCCCGAAGGGAAACCTCAAGGATATCATCGATGATGTCGTTACTCCGGGTAACGACAATCGACCGCCAACCCTCGAGCATACAAAGGTCGTCAATTGCATCACTGGTGGTTCCAACGTGTGCGGTCTGACGTATTCCGCAGCCAAACGTCACGCTAGTAAAGCACCTGACGATCGACCTATCCTGCGTTCATCAAGACCAAAAGGATATCTAGAGTTAGAAGCCATGAAGATCACGTTCGACCAAGACGACCTCGGTGATTCGTATCAGAAGCATCATGACGGGTTGATTATTCAACTCACGATTGGTAATTGTTTAACCCGTCGAGTCTTGGTCGATGGAGGCAGTTCAGCGAACGTCATCTTCCTTGACACCATCAAGGCCATGGGAATCGATCGATCGGAAATCACCCGACGCTCGACAACCCTGGTCGGTTTCAATGGAGACGCGACAAGTACCTTTGGAGAGATCACCTTGCTTGTCAATGCTGGAGGAATCAACAAGCAGACCAAGTTCAACGTCATTGATTGCTCGTCGGCCTACAACATCATCTTAGGCCGGCCGTGGATCCATGAGATGAAAGTTGTTCCCTCGACGTACCACCAGACCATGAAATTCCCTATGCCATGGGGAATCCAAGAGATCAAAAGCGAGCCAAAAGTCGCCCGTGATTGCTATAAGACCACCCTGAAACTGCAAAAGTAGGCCATCTGGCAATCACGGGTCGACGAAGTCATCTTAGATCGAAGCAAGCATGACCGGAAGATCTCGACAGGTTCGTATTTTGATCCCTGCATTAAAGACAAACTAATATCTTTCTTACAGGAACATGTCGGTTGTTTTGTCTGGTCGCACGAAGACATGGTCGATATATATCTTGGCGTCAATTCCAAAATCTGTGTCGACCCGTCATTTAAACCTATTCGCTCTTGAAAGAAATAAGGTGATAAATGACAGATCCCCCTTTAAAGGTCTGAGAAGGTATTTTTTCTGAAATTCTTCTCCTTCTTTCATACGATTTTTTATCACGACGATTGCTGACTTAAGCATCAGAGGGTCGTTGGTTAACCAACGACCAACCTCTAACATTGTCTTATCGCAGATCGCACGCCATAAGATTGCAAAGTCTACTACATGACTTTAATCTCGCAAGGTCGCATGGCATAAGTGTTCAAATCCATGACTCAAGTTTCGTCGTACGATCTAGTCGTACGATCATCTGGTCTAGCGACACATGATCTAAGTTTCTTAACTTAGACAAGTTTAATGTTCTGAATGAATGCTTTGATTGCACGTACTTATGTTTGCCAACATAATCTTAAAGTAAGAAAGTCTTATGACTTGTGTGCTAGTCTCTGTAATTACAATGGATGCCAAAGTCACATGATTCCTTATTTGTTCTATACTTAACGAGTTTCACAGCTAATGGTATATCTATCTACGACATGCGTAAATCAACATCGTACACGAGTTCGACGAAAAGGTAAAATTTCATTCATGAAATATACGATTACATCTAAACGGCTCGACCACCAACGGTCAAGAATTCAAAACTAAGACAAAGGGAAAGAATTCCCTAAGGATTAGAAGGAGCGTCGGCAGCATCCTTGCCCAAAGCTTCACCCTGGAGGCCCTCGTCTACAACCTCTTCTTCCTCAGCCTCTTTCTCATCATCAGAGTCGAGATCCCTATCGGTCCCGACCTTGGCTAGAAAAAAGACTAGCTCCTCAGCTGCAGACGCAAGGGGATTTTTCCCCGACAAGTGTTGCCGCATGATCACCGCCCGAGCTGTCAGACGAGCAAGGGCAAAGGTAGACGCAACCTCATCTTTGAGATCTTTCACCTCCTTCTCCAGGTCCGCCACCTTGGACTTGGACTCCTCGACCTCTTTCTCTTTCATGACCAAGGACGTTTGCCTCTTGTCCAGCTCCTCTCTCCGATCTGCAATCACAGAGAAGGATTCCTTTAGACGAGAGTTCACGTCATCCCTCGCGTGTCCGACAGCTTCCAGTTCGTTCAGGGCATCGTCAAGCCTTATCGACATGTCCTCAGCACGCGCTAGAGAGGACTTCTCCCTCGCCAACGCCGCATCCTCTCTCTCAATAGGAGAGGACACAAGACCCTCAATCTTCGTCGTCTCGGCATGCAGAACCAAGGAAGACTGAAACTTCTGAAACATATGAAAACACGTTAGAAAAATACCAGACAACGACAACGACAAACGAAAAACAAAGTCTCGAAAGATAGACTTACCATAAACGCCAGTCCGGCAACATAGGACCCCGCACTTTCGATGGAGACCCCGTTGAAGCGCTCCCTGAAAGAGGGGAGCTAAAATTTATCTAAGTGGGGGAACAAGCTCATCCCGTCTAGGACATTCTCCACCATGAAATCCGACGGCAACGTAAAGTTTACCGTCGTTTCCTCTCTCTCTCCCTTCCGCGCGCCCTTGCCCTTGTCGGCCGACGAGGGGCCTGACGTGGTGGTAGGAGACACTGTCGATTTCGCCGGTTGCGCAGTATCAATGGGTATCGCGCCAATCGTGTCAGAAGTCTTCTCGACAGACACGGTCGACACCTTCGCCTTATCAGGCGAAACGACTCTCGATGTGCTGCCCGTCTTCAAAGATGGTTCCCTCGGGACAGACATCCTCGTTCTCTTGAGGATTCCTGGTCCAGTTGTCGGGGCCTCTTTTCTCTTAAGGATCCCTGACCCAGCTGTCGGGGCTTCCTTCCTCTTTTCTCTCGCCTTGTGGGCCAGTTCAGCCTGGGCCGCCCTCTTGGCCATCACAGACTACATCTTCGGCTGGGACTGTTGAGATTCTCCTACGAAACAAAGAAGAAAGAACAATTAAAATGCTGAAGGAATGTGTCGAACAAAGTAGGGTACATCCTCTTCTTCTTCTTCTTCCTCTGCTTCCTCTCGACTCTCTCGACGGTTTTCACCTAAACACACTAAATCTTCGTCCTCGTCCACTAAATGTCGCATGACGAACGACCGGTCTTCAGGACTGATCTCCAAGAACTTCTCGATTTTAGCCTGAGAGTCGTCGTTAGGCTTCACGGCATCGAACTTTATGTCTGAAAACATAGAGGAAGAAGATTAATCGACACACAAAGCAATACAGGTAATAAGAACGCTCGACTAAAGCTAGAAACTCACCCGCCATGTTCCATCCAGACCTAATCCAGTCGCTATCGGGGTCCAGCGTCGATACCCGCACGAAGACGTACCTGGTCTTCCATTTACGGTCATTGACCGTAGTTTGTAGAACCAGGGTACGTTCGCCCTTATGCTTAGAGAACAGGCTATAGCGACGGTACATATCCATCTTGACCTGATAAGCGGTCAAGAGGTCTTTTACGTTCATCGGCGACTCCCAGTTTTGGGTAAGTCGCTCGATGACCTGGATGACCCTCCAGAATTGGGGCATCAGTTGCCCTGGCGAGAGGTCAAACTCGCATATAAAGGACTTTGCTAAAGGGGAGTAGGGCCATTCAAAGCCTATTCTAAAGGGATACTCGTATATCACGACGTATCCCTTGGGGCACATCTCCGGTCGAATCTAACCGGCATTGCTCACTGAAATCCCCGCAGGGATTTTCGCTAGATTTCTAAAGCTATCAATATCATCCGGATTCTGAATGGCACTCCTAGGCTCTGTCGTCATCGATAAACCTGTTAGCCAAGTTTGCAGGTCGAAGATCTCTTGCAGGTTTGGAAAAGATTCGGCGAAGAACAGTAAGGAAATCAGGGAAAATCTCTCTGGAATCGTAAAGTGGAAAAGATCCGTCGAAGATCACTATTTATGCAACTGATCGTGTCAGGTCGGGTCATCCGATGGTCGACACGTGCCCTGCCTTTTCGAATACTCGACAAATCGTCGACACCTGGCGCTTACAGCTGTTATGCACGATCGTGCGTCAGCGTGACGTCACGACCTTATCCCCTTTTCGACTTCTTCTTTAGTTGGAATTGGACAGATCCAGTTCTAGAGCAACCGAAAAGATTTTTTGACACGTGTCTCGACCCTAGACATCCGACTAACAAAATTTAAAAACTTTTGAAATTTGAATTTGTTACTCCATTTTTTAAATTTTGGGGGCAAACTGTTTGGGCAAAATTTCACCAGTCTCGACCACGACCAAGACACTAAGAACATTTATTGCACTTCTTTCATAACAAAGTCAAATCATAAACACTTTATTCTTTGACCAGAGCTGAAGTCAAAAGCACTTCTCGACCTCAACTGTCATGTGAAACCTCACGACCTCGACCGACTAACATGCGACATTTCTATTATGTTTTCATCATTTAATGCAGTGCCAATGTCATTTATGGCGAACAGACGTAACCGACAGAGGCAATTATGAGCATTAACAGCAGTGACCGTTGCGACCGTTATTAAAAACATTTATGGAGTCATTCAAGGCACTCGAAGGCTATAAATATGAAGATTCCAGTCTCACCTGCGGATATCTAATCAAAAGAACAAGGGAGACACAGCGAAAACACTCAAAGAATTCTCTCTCAAGTGATCGCTCCCGACACACGACATGCTCGCACGACACACAGTCTTTACACACGACGCACCAGATTCTTACGCACGATTCACTTGTTATTTTATATTTCAAGTCTTTATTTCATCTGTATTGTAATCATTATACTCCCGACATCTGGAACAAAGGATATCGCCCCTGTTTGGCGATCATAGTGCAACGACGACCCCCAAAGTCGTCCGCGGGTTTTTTTCCTCGTTGAGGTTTTTCCCGCGTCACCAAAATCTTTGACTTATTTACATTTTCTGTCTTTGTCGCACGATTTGTTGCAAGATTCCTATTCTTTAGTTGTTAAGCTCCACAATCAACCTTAAGTTATCCTTCTGGACGATTTTTGGCATTAACACTAACCCTCGAAAGCTTTGATAAATGTATCGTGAATGAAAATGTTTTATTAATTCATTGCATAAGTTAAGGTCTTTTGGTCAAAGCATGTTTTAGTGTTGTGGGGATCATGCATGGTTTACGATACAGTACATTTTGAAAACACGATTGTGTGAGTCGTTGAACCTTGGTCAATTTTGGTGATGAACGTTTTGGAAATGGTAAGCCTTTTTGGTTTTGGAGAAAAGATGTATTTTGAGTGTTTTGAAAAGTAAATTTTAAGTTTTGGTATTCTAACGATTTATATTGTGAGTGTAAAACTTTTGGTATAAATGCACCGTGATGGGGTTTTTGGAAAACTATTTGTCTCAACCTGGGGTTGCGTGGAGTTGTTCACGTTTTTTTAACCCTTAATGCGCATTGTCCATATGATTCGAAATTTGCAGTCAAATTAACTCTTTTTAGTGTCGACCAATTACAACCACTTATTTTTTCTAAGTTTTGGGAAAACACATTAATGTGTGTGAGTCTCGTCAAAAGGTTTTGCTAGCATGTCATCTTATGACTAAACGAGAAAATTTCGAAAATTGATTTAGAGAATTTCGTCTTTTGAAATTTCGTATGAACTATCCGATGTATGTTAATTCATTTCAAGAAAACTACTAAGAGAGTGTTGCAAGTTTGCATGCATGTTCCAAATTGAGATTTCCTCTTGATGTTTCAGTCGATATCTTCGAATGATGAAAAATGTATTGATTTTTGTCTTTAAATTTGGAACTGACACAAATCATTTATTGTTTTAACAAAAGTATATTTATGGGATTGTTTCACCATTTTGTGAAATAAACTGACGTGTGCAAACGTTGTTGGTAAGTTTTGTTTCATGCTATTTCATGATTTAAAAAGGGAATTTTGGGAATCAGATAACATTCAAATTTCTTTTGAAGTACAGATAAACCTTTTGGTTGCACATTGTGTAAGGTAGGAGATTACCTTAGATGCATGACATAGATCAATCCATGCTAGAACCATAGCGGTCCATTTCAAAGAAGTTGTTTATTATGCTTTTGCGTGTTGTTAATAATCTACACTACGATGAAATAGTTTTCAATATGATTTTCATATGTGGGACGAGTGTGTTCGTTTTTTGCACAACCACCGAGTAGATAGTAGTAGCTTTTATGCGTATGATTAATTTGATATGAAAATCTTGTGTTGAAAATTTCTATAGAAGTTTTGATTGGCATATTTGTTAAATATTTCGCTTGAGAAACCTTGAACTCATAGGAACTGTGAGTTCCAGATTAGTGCATACACAATGAAATCAATAGAATAGATCAGTCAATATGATTCCAACTTGTCATCCATATATCTTTGATTAAACTTTCAGAGAATTCTTTACAGATGACCAAGAGTTGATTTGAACGATTAATCTGGCTAACCTGATTTCTAAGGCTAACAACACTATTTATATCTAGGCCTTAACTTTTTTGGCCCATGTCACATTAAGCTAAACTAAGCCCAATTAACACAGTTAAGGGCTTTTACAATAATTAATTAACCGCTATAATTCTTTATATAACTTTCTATTTTATAGGACATTTATGGTCCTAACAATCTCTCCCTAAAGTTATATAAAGAAAAAACGGTCTTGAAATCTTCAAGTCTTGATCTTCTCTTCCTTTTGAATCCTTGAAACACTTCGGTGTTGCTTGTCTTCATGTCTTTCGACGCTCCCCCTTGAATAAAGCTTTTATCTTCATATCTTCAACTTTATAACAAGATTCAATGAACAATTACCTTGACTGAGTGCACGAAAAGCAGCTTTCAACTGTATGAACTCAACACATCGGATAAGCACACAAGAATGATTATGTGCGAGTTTCGTGACATCCCACAGTTCATCTTCAGTTTAAAAATCAGGAATCTGTCTTTGAGCCGCGAGTTGAATTGGCTTTGAAAAACTTCAGAACTTGTCAAACGCTTGAAGGAGGAACTAACAACTTGTAGCGAACACCACTTGATGAGGAATGAGAAGAATTGATCACTTGTAAACTTTTCGAACTCTTTTCGGATTTCGGAACTGATCAAATAACAGTTACTCCCCCTCAATTTTTGCTAACTCTCCCTCAACTTGATATTCGGCGTCTTTGAATTTGTACTCTTTCTCCCCCTCATGATGAGTAGGAGCATCCGGAGCATCATGTACTTTCAAAGACAATAGTGACGAGTAGCAAAAATTCCAGATCAAAACTAATAGTAACCAGAATGGGTAAATATCTAACACAGAAACACATTAGTAATTGTTAGCACAACAATTAAAATAATTGTGTGGCCTTTGTTCAGAGTTGGCAATGGGGTATCTCTGATAGGACTTCCAGTTATCACTGAAGTAAAATTTTAAAAATTACTTCTCAAACTGTTCCGGCAATATCACAAAGATATGCGATTGGAATCATAAAGACTCGTGCATGTGTGAAAGAAATGAATTATATCTGTTAGGCTCAAATATTTATTTAACCCGGGACTCAAGTTTAAAATCAATTTACTCAGTGATTAGAATATGAAGTTCGGAGACCGGAGCTGATGTCTTCCTTTTTCAATATCTAAGACCTCCGAGTGAGGAATAGATAGATTATGTGCTAAATCTCCGTGAATATATGAAACAAGCATCTTTTGGGAGATACTTGAGTGGCTGGGTGGGGTGACACGAATTATCGACACTGGGTCCATGTATGTTTCAATATTCATCTCCAAAGAACGAGAATGAATAGATTGTGTGGTTACCCGGATAACTGACTCGGCTTGGTAAGGACCAATAATTCTTTTAAGTCATGTCACAGCCTCACCATATTCTTTTCACTCCGAACTCATCTATCAATCTAGACCCCTCACTGATGTCTATAAGGGATGTGTTTCTTGGGTAGGTCCTTTCGGTTCTGGATAGACCATAGAAACGATGTATTTCCTAACACTCCTTTCATGCATCGAGTAGAACAGTTTAGTAAAACAGTGAAAACGAGTTCTAAACTGGAATGTTTAGAAGTCGTTGCATTTAAGAACGAGTCATGATCTGAGATGATCAGAAGTCAATAAAAATGAATTTGAAATATAGAATTTCAATAAACAAGATCAAGCGCTAAACAGATTGACTCATTGAGCACATTATGTTCAAAAATGAAACAATGATCAGAAAGTTTAATTGTGAAGAACAAGTCACAATTAATGTGTCAGATAAGAATTGAATCATTTACAAGAAATAACGAACTTGGAAAACAACTAGGAATTCAATCGAGTGTATTTCCATCGAAAAATCAACGAATATGTGAGACATGGAAATAACTAAGTCAAGAAAACATAACACGTGGCAATCATGGAAGTTAATATTGGAGAATAACAAACACAAGTTAGTTATTCAGAATGAATTACCACCGTCTTTGAATTCAGTTAAAGTTCACTTACCTTTCATGAAATAGTACTCCCCCTCAAAATTGGCATAATCTTTGAATGCAGTCATGTGGAAAGAATGTTCTGAACTAAGCGCACATGACATTCCTGCAAAATAAATTAGAAGGATTTTGGTATCCATCCATTGGTGGATCCTTGACTGTTAGATGCTCTATTACAGTGAAGACCGAGGATACTATATGTACCGTACCACTGAGATGAATATTTATGGTCAACAAAATCATTCGAACCACATGTAGAACAACAGATACAATCATGAGAAAGTTGAAGCAACTGTTAAATTGAGTAAACTCTTAAGGGAAACTTCACACTTTGTTCAACAGAAGTTCGAGAGTTAAAAGCATCATGATTATTATTGGATGTCCAAGCATGCGAAACTGGCTTAAATGACTTTGTACTCGTTTTACTTTCATTAGACTTCTTCACCACCCAAACTTGTTTGAACCTCTTTCTCCTACCATTATTATCTGAAATATCTTTAAAGTTATGATCAGTAGAGTTTGAGTGGGAAGGATGTCTGTCATTTGGTCGACCGGTCTGTTTCCGTGTCTGTGAATGCTTTTAAGAATTTGAATCGTTTTTGAGTTTTGTAGAACATTCGCCTTTCAGAAATTTGACCGGACGATTTACCACACTGGTAAGAAAATTAGTGTTGCTTGGAAGAGGTTTGTTTAATGGAAAACATTCAAACTCTTCATCTGAACCTCCATCGGAATTCATGAACTTTGAAAAATCAATGTCAGGGACAGAGGGATCAGGACTGTCTGAGGAAGATGAGGAACACTTAGAATCTTTGTTTTTAGAAAGATCTGGTGCGGAAGCGTTTAAAAAATCAGATTTTAGATCCTTTTTAACACAATCAGCTTGAGACTCTTTACCTTTTCGTGAACTGGTTTTTCCAATGAAAGCTTTACACGAAGATGTGTCAGAGGAGACCAAGGAAGTTTCGGTTGAAATCGCCTTTTTGTTTTGGAGTAGGTCAAGTTTCTTTTGAAGTTGACCGTTTCTCACTTGCTCTTTCATCACTTCTGTTGCCAAAGCAGACAGTTTTGATGTGAGCCGATTGATTTTGTCCCGAAGGATTTCCTGTCCTTCATTCGACACAGATTCTGTTTTGACGTATTTTAGTTTCTCAAGTTCTGTTATAAGCGCTTGCTTTTCCTTTTGAAAACTGGTTCTTTCCGTCTCAAGTGTCTCCTCTAACTCGACTATTTTTTATTCCAAAATGAGAGGAGGAACATAGAGTTTAAACTCGTCCGTCTCAGTTTTGGGTTCAGGTGCTTGGGCCTCATCCTTTTTGGAGGAATCCTTGGGCTTCCCAACCTTATAGCCGTCAAAGTAGTCATTCGAGAGATATTTCTTTGGGGTTTTCTTGTACGAGTAGTTCATAGGCTCATACACAAAAGGTAGTTGCACTTTCGTGGTGTGTGCACGCTTGTATTCCTCAGTTTCCTCTTCTTTCTCCTTTTCAAGAGGACCAGTCCATTTGATTTTATATTCAGGATACTTTTGTCCAGACCAAGAAAACCAAAGTGATAAAGAGTCAGTCTTTTGGTCAAAAACAATTTCAAGTACTGTGGGTTATCATATCCGATTCCCCATTCCTTGTTGAAGTATGTGAATTCCTTAGGTTTGTTCATGTTAATGGTCTGATCAGTTTGACCTCTTTTGTGGAGTTTGGTTTCAAGATCAGTAATTTTAGAAACCATTTCTTTGTGCTGAATTTGAAGAGAGGAGCATTGATAAACAATCTCTGCTTTCTCATTCTCACACTGATCAAGTTTGAGGTTCAATTCAGATATTTTGGCCCTTAAGTCCTTAGGTGCTATTGAAAGATTTGTACATTTTTCTTTTAAATTAGCATTGTCGGACTTGTACTTTTCAGTTATGCGCTTTTGAACAGCTAGCTTTTCTTTTAACGAGTTAATTTCTAGCAGTTGTTCATTAGTGGTGGCCTTGTAAGAATCTATTCGTTCAACAAGAGGTTCCATATGTTCGATTAAGCTTTGATGAATAGGTTCACATACCTGACACAGATTCGCCTTTTCTGCTGGAGGAGAATGGTAGCCCATGAAAGCATCAGCATCTTCAGAATCACTTTCACTATCAGAACGAGTCAGCCAATGGTCATATTCAACAAATAGAGCTTCTCCTGCCTCTTTCTGTTCTGCTAGAAGAAGTTTGGCCTTGTAGTAGTGTGCGTTTTTCACGACGGGCTTTCTACAATCCTTGGCAAAGTGACCCAATTTCCCGCAGTTGTAGCAAGTGACGGGTTCGTCCTTCTTCTTTGTCTCAGGCTTGCGATCTTCCTTCTCATCCTTCTCCTTCTTGTCAGGTTGCTTGTGCTCATCTGCCTTTTTCTTTCCTTCATATTTATCCTGATAATCATGGCGCTTGTTGGAGGAAGTGGAGTAGCGCTGATTATTGGATGAAGGTTTCTTGAAAAACTTCTTTTGCTGGAAAGACCTGGAGAGCAGGGCAATTGCTTTCTTTACAACAGTCAGTTCAGTATCAGAATCGCTTTCTTCCTCTTCTTCGGATTTTGGTTCGGATTCACTCGGCTCTTGGGCTCGTTTGGATCGGCGTCCGGAAGATTTGCCTTATTTTGAAGAAACAAGAGCGAGTGGATCAGCTTGGGACTTGGAGGCGGACTTCTGGTTGCTCAGTATCTCCATGACTTCATCCTCGTCCTGAAGAAGCTCATGGATTGCAATGTTCTCCATCATATGGTTGTGTTTGATGTGAGAAGCGAACACTTTCCATTCAGGTAGGAGGTTGTTCAGAAACTTGAGCGCATTCTCCGTGTTTGATCGATTGATCTTGTTCTTGTGGAGCTCGTTCAGTAGTAAGCAAAATCGTTCATAAGCCTGTGAGAGTGATTCACCGGAGCGCTGCTTAAAGCCATCAAACTTGGTTATGCAGCTATTGATCTTCAGTTGGTTTCCGACTTTGCTCTCACTCATCATCTTCTCTACTTGATCCCATATGCCCTTTGATGTATGCTTGTAGCTGTCTATGGCTGTGTAGATCGAATTTGGTAGAGCCTGAACCAAATATCTCTTGGCATGCTTTTCACCATCAAACATGCCCTTTTCCTCCTCGCTCATCTCCAAGTACTTCTTGGGCTCAGTTCGAGCTTGACCACCTTCTTCTTGTGTTGGAATGATATTCATGGGTTCAGCTTGTGGGCCATCAGATAGAGCACGCCGATGTACTCGTAGTTGTCCTTCGATTCGATAAATATGAGGAATTTATCCCGCCATTGGCTGTATTCACCCTGGTAGAGGGTCGGTGGCTTGGAGTCGGTGCCGATAGCAAGAGCGTCGCGAGACATCTTTGGTGATAGCACTAATGTGACAGTCAGACGTTTGTTTGATTCAAAGTGGAATCCTAACGCAAGGCACTATGAGTGGAAGTCCTAACGCAGGTTCTAAGAGTGATATAGAATAAAACTGGTAAGAAACTAGCTAGACAGAACTTACCGGATAGGAATCCGGATGAAATAGTGTCTGATATGGAAGTGTCCGGCTCAGATGTGTGTAAATTGTTCAGATAGCAGAAGTGTCCGGATAAAGTAGAACTTATCGGATAACAGGGAGTTACCGGATGAAATAAGTTACCGGATAGTAAGTAGTTACCGGATAAAGAGTAAGTTACCGAATGAAAAACTTACTGGAAAGCAAAGGTTACCGAATGGGAAAACTTACCGGGAAACAGAGTGTCCGAATGACTTCCGGATTGACAGAGTTACCGGATAAAATGAATTTACCGGAAAGAAAATCAACCGAAAACTTTGGGTTACCCGGATAAATTGGATTTACCTGGAACTTTTGGTTACCGGATCAATTTTATCCGGTAAGTAGTGAGAATAGATGACTTGCCCGGGAAGTATTGCGATGTTCCAGAAACTGCGGCTGTGGTATCCGGTAACTGCGGCTGTGGTATCAAAACTCGATAGAAATTCGACTAGGGTTGCTAAGATCGTTCTTGAAAGATTAGAAACCTAACAAAACACAAAACTAACAATGCCCTAAACGATTTTGAAGCAGAATAACAAGATTTTGATGGAAAATTTTGATTTTTGTGAAGAACAGAGACCAAAACTTGTGAACTTTAATTTTGCTCAAAAACTATTCAAACGATCAAATTAGGATTAGAAAAATTGCAGAAACGCTTATAATGATGATGCTAATCGAATGCAATAAACAGAAACTAGCAATTTTGTCTGAATCAAAGAATTTCAATTTGAACTCAAGAACACAGTCGACTAAAACTTGATAAATCTTACCAGAAACTTTTTGAATCACCTTGAATCGAATCATCCGTATGCTCTGATACCAATTGTGAGTTCCAGATTAGTACATACATAATGAAATCAATAGAATAGATCAATCAATATGATTCCAACTTGTCATCCGTATATCTTTGATTAAACTTTCAGAGAATTCTTTATAGATGACCAAGAGTTGATTTGAACGATTAATCTGGCTAACCTGATTTCTAAGGCTAACAACACTATTTATATCTAGGCCTTAACTTTTCTGGCCCATGTCCCATTAAGCTAAACTAAGCCCAATTACACAATTAAGGGCTTTTACAATAATTAATTAACCGCTATAATTCTTTATATAACTTTCTATTTTATAGGACATTTATGGTCCTAACAGGAACCTTGGGAAAGATAAGTGACCCCGGATAAAAGTAAGTGTGCGTGGAACTTCGTTAGTGGAAGGCTGGGTATTTTAACGCGTGTTGGTACCGTAGGCCAAGTAGTGCCGTTTGTAGAGTCGACACATTTTGTAACTGGAAGGGTAGACTCGTGGTATTTCCCGTTAGTGTTGGTGGTAACCGTCTTGTTGGCGACTTTGTTTTGGGTCTTGGACAATTTTCACATAAAGGGACGTGTAGCACCTTGCGGACACCATATCGATAACTTTGGTTTTGTGAGAATGCTCGACGAATGAAACTCGTGTGTAGAGTTCTGCTATGGTTCAGAACTTGGTGGTATGACTAGGTGTCAACTTTTGGTTTCAAGGTCAAGAACCGTTAGTGTATTCGGAGGGTTGTAGTCCGATTTTAAAGGAATGATGGTAATGGTGGTGGTAATCTTAAGATGTTCAATTGTGACAAGTGGATTTAGTGAGATGACCTTCCTTGTGTGGTAAGGGAATCTGTCAGTTGGATAATTGATATTTGGACCTATCTTGAGAGTTGTGTAATCTTCGGGTCAAGGATGACAAGCCGTTTTGGAGT
The DNA here is from genome assembly GCA_033807775.1 of Saussurea involucrata. Classification (NCBI taxonomy): domain Eukaryota; kingdom Viridiplantae; phylum Streptophyta; class Magnoliopsida; order Asterales; family Asteraceae; genus Saussurea; species Saussurea involucrata. The sequence continues at coordinate 264,172,306 of CM066321.1, forward strand.
CTGATTGTACTCGTTATAGCTAAGTGACAACCCTGTAGCGAGAACGGTCGAGTTTGAGAATTTTATCGGTTTCGGTAGTGACCGTACCTGGGTTTGGTTGGAAAAAGGGATTTGAAGGCGTGTAGATCAGGACTGACTGAGAGTCGGATTTTGTCGTTGGGAAAGTATGGATCACTTAAGGTTGGGAGGCATCTTAAGTCTTGTGGTCGGAAGCCACTCTGGAAAATTAGGCTTTCAATTGGATGTATGTGTAGTATGCCTAAGCGGGGGCTCGTTGTGAGTAACACCAAGAAGTTGTTATGTGCAATTCCGTGGGAAATAAAATTCGAATCTGGTTGAAACCGAGGGAACATGGAATGTGTTGGGCGCAGTAGCCATCAGTTGTATGAGGACTAGATTTCGAGGACGAAATCCCTTTAAGGTTGGGAGGATTGTAACACCTCAAAAATTGGGATTGGGATTTTTGAGTTGCGGACGTTCGCATGGGCAAGGCCGGACGTCCGCGATGCGCTGAAGTCCGCATGTCGTCCGCGGAAGCAACAGGGACTTTGGGGGGTTTCCAGTTGGGTAGTGCCGGACGTCCGCGTATGTCTCCATCCGGACGTCCGCGTGTGGTCTGACGAATTTTTATGCTTTTTATCTCCCAACTTTCTCTCTTCCCTTCCTTATCCTTTATAAACCAAATCAGATTTGGTCTTCCCTCTCCTCACTCAATTTTCCCTTCCCCAAAACCCTAAATCCCCCATCTTCTCTCTTCCATCTCCATTTTTCTTCAAGAACACCCAAGTGGGTTTGAGGAATCAAGCTTCTATGGTTCCAAGACTTCAAGATGTTCATTTTCTTCATCATTTCCACCATTGTTGAGCTATTTGGGGTTTTCTTTAAATACCCATTTGTGAGTTCATCTTCATCTTCTAAACCTTATTTTGGTAACCTTAGAGATGTTTTGATGATGGATTCAAGTTGTGGTAAGGTAACCTTCTCTTTTCTTCATCTATGGAAATTAGGGTTTTGTATAAGTTGAGATCTTAAAGTAAAATGTTTGGGGGAATGACTCTTTATGGTTGGATGTGAATATTTATGGTTGGAAACTCATGGATCTAGGTTTTTGGAAGATTTGGCTTGAAGGTTCAAGTTTCTTCAAGGGAGCTTACGTTTGGGAAAAATCTAGATTTAGCCTAAATCTAGCAAGTGAATTCAAGTTGCTTTGTGAAAACTTTGTACATGCCAAAAATGTTATTTTCCAAGTATTTATGTGTTTTACATGAAAATTATCATTGGTTGGGTTATTTGGTGAATTTTGACTCTTGAAGTATTTAACTTGGGAAATATTGTAAAATACCTATATTTGGGATTTTTGGGAAACTTGATAGATAAATCATAAACGAAAATGTTTTGAGGAGTTGTCTTATACATGGAGTCTACTTGACATGAAAATGCATTTTAGTATAGTTTGGAAATATGCATTTAGTACGTTATAGGATGATTTGAAAATGTAACGGTGTGAGTTCCTTGGAAAAGAGGGTTGTCCTAACCTAATGTTCATTTCGGGTTTTCATGGATTTGAATTATTTATTGGTAAAAGTGTGTGTTGCTACGTTTAAACTCATTATATGACGTTTCATGAGTTATCTTTTGAGTCAGTTGAGCTTATGGTATGGTATTGGATTTTGTTAAGTCTTGGGGACAATTGTCCAGTTTTGATAGCTCAAAGTCGAGTTTTGATCATGATTTACGTTATTGGGAATTGCATGTTTTGATTGCACTTGTTACTCGTTTGAGGTCGTGTAATGTTTTAGACCTTATTAGCTATGGATCCATAGGCTCTTGAGTTTTACGTTCAATGTTGAGACACTAGTTTCTCTTATTGTAGCACGGAATAGGCATCGGGTTCCATGATAAGTAAGGCGTGGGCATATATTGTCGGGCGTCGTCTCATGGGCAGTAAGGTGTAATTCCATATGTGCTTGGCATGGGATAGGCATCGGGTTCCATGGTAAGTAAGGTGTAGACCTATATGGTCGGGCAGCGTCCCATGGGCAGTAAGGTGTAATCCAAACGTGCTTGTTTTGTGGATTTGGAGTGACCCAATGTATAGACCTGAAGTGGTTGAAGTTGGAGGCTCCCAAGTCTCGCGAGCAATAGATCTGGAGTGATTGAGCTCAGTTTACGAGAGTAATCCACGTGTTTGTTTTGTTGCATGGTATGTGACCCACTTTTGTGTTCCGTCACGTGCAATGTAAACGGGCCTCCCCCGTCACCGAAAGGTGTTGCTTTGGGTATTTGTTTTATCCATGTTTTCGGTGACGTATCATGTTTATATGAATTGTTTTCCACATTATATGAGTTGTGGGTTATGCTTCATCCATGCTTGGAATGTTTGGAATAATGGCGATTTATTAATCAAATGCTATTTCACCTTTCATGTTGGTTTTTTGGGGATGAGTCTATTTTGAGAATCATGTTATATTAAAGTTTTCAGCACGGGATTTGTGTGAGTTGGAAAATGGGTGATTTGCATCTAAATTAAATTCTTTTGAACTCATGACTTAAATTGCATCTCTCTCTATTTATGAATTTATATGGTCATGATAAAACTCTTGAACTCACTAGGCGTTAGCCTAACCCTTTTTATTTGTCGGCATGTGCAACAGGCTCAGGTTGGGAACAGTTTTAGCTACACTGTGAAGTGATGAGTGATAGTAGAGTGCACGAGAAGTGATTTTGCCTAGAGAAGTCTTCCACACTTAATTGGGATTAGCAACTTGTGTTGTGTTAAGTAACGCCCGTCTTAAGTTATTAATTGTGAAAATTGTGATGTTTAAACTTTGAGGTATTTCCAAGGATGGTTTTGTAGAAAGGATTCTATCCTCTTTTGATTTTTATCGAGATAATTGTTAGTTGCTCTTTCCTAATTTTTGAGGGTGTTACAACTAAAGCATGAGAATAATCATTCAAGCAAACCTTAATATATGTAGACGGGTTCCAATATTAAAGTCAACACTTGTAATTACTCGTACGAAGCTCAAACAGTATTAAAGTATATACAATATCCGTAAATAATAACTGACAACCAGTGGGAGACCCGTATCCATTGAGTGTGGAAGAAACACATAAGTATGTCACCCGTACAACGTTAATCGTATAACACTTCACGACTAGACGTCCAAATGTTCCTACGATTCCTCTACAAGTTTCACCAAAGAGACAGTTGACCTTAGTGTCCATCCCTAGGACTTCCACCACAAGGCTTGGCACACTGCAAGACTACCTCCAAGGCATTACCTCAACGGCAAAGGTCCTAGTACTCACCTCCAAGGTAGTACTTCCAGACTCAACCCTCCTAATGACCACTTGGAAAGTTTAAGGTCGTAAAACACGAGTCCCGGAGTCCAACCCCACAATACCCATTCGACGCTATAAACAAGACCGACTCATATGCCTATTATCCAATGCATCATAGTCTAACAATTACATGACTCCCAAAAGAATGTCCAACATCTTCAACACGTGTAATTAATAAATAAAAATGACTCAAATGCATATAATCTCAAAACTCAATATAGAGTAATTTATCTCGGACCAAAGTCCCTAAGGCTCACTTAAGTCAAATGCGAGCCAAGTGCTCGACAATTCAATTGACCAAATCAAGAAAGGTCATTAAAACAATAAAAGGCATTTAATCGACATTTATGCAAACACATACGTTAAAGATATGGTTAATCCAAAATCTCGTCATCAGTTGAGTCAAATCATTTTCCAAATAACTCATACCCTTATGATCCTAAAATATCACACAATAATAACCATGGATATTTCTATCCAACACTAAGAATGCATTTTTACCAAATAACCTCCTTTTATGCAACAAATCATCAAAACACTTTCATTTATGATTTATTTATCAAATTGCCCAAAAATCCCAAATGTGGGTGTTTTACAAGGTTTATAAAGTTAAACACTTCAAGTAATCAAAACCCACCAAAAATCCCAAATGTGGGTGTTTTACAAGGTTTACCAAATAACCTCCCAACCTTAGAATGATCCACACCACCTTATCAATAATTCCCCTTTGCATTACAACATTATGATGTATTTCGCACCCGTTTATCCAACCACAAGCAGACACCTTCGAGTTTGAGGGGAATTTGAGGGGAGCAGGGGATTGCAAAAACCAGTTCTTTTTCATATTGAAGTGGACTTTTGATTATAGCCGTTTCACCGTTCCAGTTTGCTATTCTCAACTTGCTTGTGCTCAAGATTCAAGAATGATTTATGCATATATGAAAAACAATGAGTTCAGAAAATGAAGAAAAAAGAGGTAATATTCTGATGATGAAACAAACACTTCTAAAGCATAGAAATAAGACCACTCATCTGAATAACACACCCATTTTCTCATCATTCTTGTCTAGTATTTTGGTTTCTATAAGAAACTTATAGCCTTCGTTAAACTTCCGTGATTCATTTTCAATGTTTTCAATCCATATCCAAATTAAGGGAAATCACTCACCTATTTGAAAGACAAACAAGCAAGAAAGTCATGTTCGGCACAAGCACAACTAACCCACAGAAAGAGCCTATTTGACTACTCTACCCGCCTCTCAAAACCTTTTGACATCTCCCACAACCAAATCCTAAATTAACCGAACGCAAATTGCATCCCCATCAATTAGCAGTTAGAACTTATTTACTTGAATGAAATTAGACCATTATGAGTTTATTGCATAAAACTCTATGACAACCACATACCCCTTCAGGAAGATCATGTGCCTCCTTTTCCGAGGAACAACTGAAAGGATTTGGATGAATATGGTGCAAAATCTGGGTCCATCAAAGAAGCTGGTTCTTCAGACTTGTCATATACGAAGTTTTTTATCTGTATAGTTAATCGGGTATGTCTACATGTTTCTAGGATAGATGGCTGCAGCAAAATAGAACTTGTTAAGCACTGCAGTACCACTGCCAGGTACTCGCTCCGACCCAAAATAAATGTCTAGAAGGAAAAAAACATAGTTTCAGAAATATGTCATTATGACACTTTTTAGCTAACTAAATGACAATTTTACCCTTAATAATAGAGAGAGTAACAAATTTCTCCGTCTCATAATTAAGGGTAGATTTGTAAAGTAAACACTTATTTTGACAAAAACTAATATAAAAAGATGGACACTTATTTTGGGACTACTGGAGTAGTAAATTAGAAAACAACATGCGGAGAGTTACAACACTACTCACACATTCAAATCGAAAAATCTTTGAGTCATTAACAATCACGATGGCATTTGCACTATAAAGTTCATCTACGAAGCTCTCCCATTTTCTCAAATTTTCATATGCATACATGTCAAGAAGCTTGTTATCAACCTCATCCATTGCAATGGTTAGTAGTTGTGGAAGGTATTGTGAATAAAAAAACTCAAGGTTAAATCGGAGAACATAGTTGTATTAAATAAGAGTCACCACTCCCACTTACCTTACCGGGTAAGATTCTCGGCCATCAAATTGGCATAGTAAGCACTGATGTTACCCGATAAGCGCCAACAGGGTAAGAGTCACCACCCACACTTACCGGGTAAGATTGTTGATCCTTGCCATGCCTCTTACTGGGTAAGATTCTAGGGTCCTTTGTGATGCTCGCCTGGAAAGGTAAGTAACTTGGTAAGCGCTTACCCGGTTAGCGTGGTAAACCCCTATGAGACATAAAGAGCATCTCACTAGTTTAGTAAGCTTGTCGATCAGCTTATCCAATGTGAAAACAGGGAATGACCAAGTACCAAGAACAACCCGACATACATCCTCATATTTTGCACTGTCAATGGCACTATCAAGAAAACTATAGAGTAGATCCAAGAATCTGTAATGCAGAGGAAAACAAAAATTATTGTTTAACAAAAACCACCAAGAAACTTGAGGAACAGAAAACAAACTAAATTACAATAACTAAAACACTTAGCATATGAAATTTGAGGAACATAAATATTTTTTGTTTTCATCTGCATTACGGATTAAGTACAAAAGTGCAAACCTTGTTCATATCTTGCCCATGTTCAATGTATCTAGACTTTTGAAATGGTAATATCATATAGCCTTCGATACGATCAACATCCCAGTCATTCTTCTAGAAGCAACGCACACGTATAATATCTTGGTCTAATATCTTTAACAAAAATAGAAAGAAATAGAGAAACTTACCGATCAAAAAACCAAAAAACCTCCATTTTTCTTGATCCATAATCCCAACGTTGCATGCCAAACCCTTAGGTGTAGAATCACCGGTTGCAAAACCCTTATCCCTAGGGCTTGAATTAGTTGAAGCAACTACTCGTTCTTCTCAACTCTAGGTGAGAGCCAACCCGACCACACTTTCATCTGCTGCATACGCATCATAATCCTCCCAATATCGCAAATCCTAATCTACCAGCATAAAGAGTAACAAAAATCGATGCACCCCAACAAAAAAAGCAGCGACAAAGGAGTTCTTGTCCAGGTTTGATATTTATAAGTAAAAGTTTGCTCAGAGGGGATAGTAGGAGACTTGGAATGTGGAGGAGTTGAAGAGGAGGTTGCGAAAACAGGGGTGGGCGTGGAGGTTGAATATATCGTGGATGGGTATGAGAAGGGGGATGGGAAAAGAAGAAGAGTGGGCTGCACAGAAAAGAGTGGGTGCGAGCCGGATCCAAACAATAACCATTAAATAGTTAATGAATTTAAACGGTCCGAATCGAATTAAAAAACAGTTGATTCTTCAGAGTCAATAGAATATATAATTATAAAATAAGTTGCATAGAGTTATTTGACAGGGACCATATTGTCTAACCCGTTAAAAGTGGGGGATGCTCTTTCATTTTCTCGAGAATAAAACCCCAATAACCGCAACGCCCACGCCCTCCTTAAACCCTCCCATCTTCACAAATCAAAACCCTAAATTCGTTCTCCCACTTCTCTCTCTTTTTCGTCTCTCTCTCTCTCTCTCTCTCTCTCTCTCTCTCTCTCTCATACACAGATCGAAGATGGTATCAACTAAACTGGATGAAGAAACTGTTAAGAAAGTTATTCGACAGGTTTGAACTTAAGACTTCTCTCTGATTCAGTTAAGATAAGATTTAGCATGTCTGTAGTTTCCTTACTCATTGATAATTGTTTTGGCAGGTTGAGTTCTATTTCAGTGATAGTAACCTTCCAAGAGATAATTTTCTTAGGAACACAATTGCTGAGAGTGAAGATGGCAGTATCCTCTTTGTCTTGTACATATTTACATATTCTTTATGATTGCAACCTAGTACATATGCGATTATGATTTTTATTGCGAATTTAGTCTCATCGTCACTTAATATTTTCAGTAAATACTTGTGTGCTGTTTTTTGTATTTAGCTTTAATATTGAGATCTGTTGGAGTATTACTCCTTTTGTCTTAGCAACAGCCTGAAAAGTTTATGCACATTCACTTTGAGTGTGAAAGAAACTAGTTTTATCATTCAAATTGTTATGAGTTTTGAAATATCTTGGTAAAAGATCACAGGTACTTGATTACAAATCAATGGTGTTACACTTGTAATAAAAAAACATCCAAGCTTTGCTCTTCAAAGTTACTAACTTGTTTGCTAAAGTCGAAACTGAAGTCATAGGCCTTGTTTGTTTTTTAGAAAAAAACTCTTATTAGCCTCTTATGTCTGATTCGTTAAGAGATTTCAAAGGCTCTTATGTCTTATTGTCCTCTTATCTGGTAAGAGGTAAAACAACCCCTTGTTTGCCTCTTAAAGTACTCAATGAATTAACCTTAATAGATTCTTTCGCTCAATTGGTTCACTTGGATTATAATAAAACTAAAATTATTATAATTAGGTGACTTTCAAATTTAAATTTTATATAATTTAAATATATTATTATCGATTTCTCAATGAATTAACCTTAATAGATTCTTTCTCGCAATTGGTTCACTTGGATTATAATAAAACTCAAATTACTATAATTAGGTGACTTTCAAATTTAAATTTTATATAATTTAAATACTATAATCGATTAAACGTATTTGGTTGAATGCATGCTAATTTTATAATTTAGATGGAAATTTTGTAATGATGATGCATAAACATGTGAAATAGTATATATATAAATTCAACACTAATATTCTAGTGGATCAAATACATATTCTAAACAAGTTCATACATTTATCGGTTTACAAAAACAAATCAGATTTCAGACTTCAGCACCACTTTCAGAAGTGAAATAAGACTTCAGACTTCAACATCTCTTAAAAAACAAACGGCACCATGGTGTCCGGGTCTTAGCTTTAGAATTGCATAGAGTACTTTTCAGCTGCCAGAATCAGAGTGGAGATGCATATAAGTCAAATACTTTCAGTGTGGGTGTGTCTCTATGAATTTAAACATAATTTTTTTAGGGATTTGCAATGTGAAAAAGTAAGACTGCAGAAATTTTAACTGGTCTAAGATGCCTCATGATTTTCTTAACTGAAGCTACAGTGGTAAGCTTGTCCTTGATATGCTCTTTTTCCCGGATGAGAGGCCATCTGGGGTTGGGGGAGATAAAGGCTGAAGATGTTTCTGACGATACAGTGGAAGCAGTGGCTGAGACATTAAAGAAATCATCGACCACTCTTAAAATATCTGAAGATGGTGAGTTTTCTCCGAGCATGTTGTGTTTGTTAAATGTTTCTTCCATTATTGCTTTTTGAGTGCTTATCATGTTTTGGTCTGCATGATGTATGTATCTTTCAGGGAAGAAGGTTGGTAGGACCACGGAACTCCCAAAACCAGAAGAGGCAATCGAGCAATTAGATGGTAGAACAATTGCTGCATCACCTATCGAGTATGATATAAAGCTTGAGGAGGTGGAATCCTTCTTTGCACAATCTGCCAAGGTAAAGTGTGCTCCCTTTATTCTCTCTATGGAGTTGAGCCTACTTAGGGTAAGTGGAACAGACCTCTTTCACCCCCACCCCATGGAACAAGGTGGAACAGACTTATGGTTTACTAATATAAGCTCAAAATAAAATCTAATTTTTTTCTAAAACATCAAATACATCTTTTTTTTTTAATTTTATTTTATTCGTTCTCTTAATTATATTATTGTATTTTATGTTATTTAAACTTTCAATTTACTGTCCTCAAAATATTATTATTATATAGTTTCTATGTTTTGATTAATTTATGTAAGTTATTAAATATTAATATTAAAAAATATACAAAGTGTTAGAAAATAAAAATTGGAAACTACATAAACTTTTTATTTTAGTGTCACTTTAATAGCGTTGAAGAAAACTTTTCTAACTAATATATTTTGTTATAAAAAATATTTATTTCATTATAATTTAATAAATGACACAGTTAATAATCAAAATATATAAACAACTTATTAGGGGTAAAATTGGTCATGTCCTATCCTGTTATGTCCTATTCTGTCTGCATACCAAACGCACCCTTAAGGTGCACGCATCCTCTTTGTATCATTAATTTCCTTTTTATTGCTAGAATTCTATCTTATATGGAAGTTCTTGATGATTTTAGTATCTCTTTTTTGCCTGGTACGACCTACAACTGGGGGAATTGACAGACTTTGAATTCTGATCTGTCTAAATATGAATGTTTGGATGGATGGGCGAAGGATTGTGTGAGAAGTTAAGGTTAACGTGAGAAGTGGGTCTGAACTGTTGATCACTTTTAATCTCATGCCCTCCCATGAATTGCGCTTTTAGAAGGGAATTGATCCGGTGCATCTTATCTCGGTGCACCTCAACTTCTCACCGAACCCAACCCTGGATGGATGACCAATGGAGGGGGAGTAGATGATGCCTATTTTTGTTAATGAAATATGTTAAGCTGATAGTTTTACATTTTGGGCTATCTGATAATTTTAGACGAGAATAGGAATTTTTTCTTGAGTTCTGCCATTTGCTGATCTCTTACTGAATCACGGTGTGATATTTTTTTATGCCAACACAGGTTAATAGTGTGAGGTTACCTCGTCATGTTGCTGATAAGAGGATATTTTGTGGTACGGCTCTTGTTGAATTCTCATCCGAGGAGGATGCCGCTAAGATTTTGACACAATCTTTGGTTTTCAGAGGTGCTGAGTTGGAACTAAAACACAAGTAAGTGGCTGTTTGTTTATCTCTTAATAGTTCCATTAAGAGACAACATCTGTATCACTAAGATCTGCCTCTTAATGGTTCTAAAACCCTCTTAATGATTTTGTATCTTGGGTCTCCCTTAACCATTCAACATTCACTCATTCTAAACAATTACCAAACAACTATATTTCATTTTCACTATATCATAAGAGCCTCTTAATCATTATGAGTTTATGACCACTTAATCGTTCTGCACCAAACCATTCAGCAAGTGCCAAACAGCCTCTTACATTCTCCCTTGAATTAAACTCTCTGTGAGGTCATATTTGCTGTGGAACAAATTTTGCTTGATGATGAAGGTTCAGAAACAGAGATTGGACTCCAGTTAATTGGGGTGCACTTGGGGGTTGTTTACTTTTTATTTTTAAATTAAGCCCTGAATGGTTTAAGTTTTCTGTCTGGATAAATCTGTATGTTTGATAGACGGGAGACAAATGAGTTTGAGGGAGGCAAAAAGATGGTTGGATTATTTTTGGGCATTTTTGGTTGAGTGAATAACCATTAAGCTCATTAATTGTGTTTGGTATTTTGGGACTGCTTTATCTTGGTATCACTCATTCATCTTTGCTTTTACCAAATTAGGAAGGAGTTTGATGAGCAGAGAGCAAAGGAAGAAGAAGCTGAGAATACCCGGCGCAATTCGTTACCAAATCGTAAGAACAATTCTCAGGAAGAAGAGTAAGTACCGAGATCTTTTTTCAGCTATTGTTGTTAATCATATTATTGGTCTGAATATGACTTATTGTGATGTTAAACAGCTACCCAAAAGGCTTAATTGTTGCATTTAAATTGAAGAGCATGTCGTCTGAAGGTGGTTCAGCTAACAATGATAACCAGGTAAAAGATGGGAAACCAGATTCCATGGAATTGGTTACCGAAGAAGATAATGATCAGAAGGGATCTGGAAAAGAGGTTGAGGAAGAGAGTGAAACAAAGGTTGATGTGAAATCTAGTTCCGAGAATGAAGAAGTCGAAGATAAAAAGAAATCGTCAGAAAGCATGGTTCAGAATGATGAGAAAAAAACTGAAACTAAAAAGTTATCTGCTGACATGTACAAGGATGATAAGGATGTTGTTTTACGTGAGGATCTCAAGAGTGTTTTCCAGAAATTTGGTACAGTTAAGGTATGTGATTATTCTGATTTTAGGCTTGTTGAATTTCTTTGATTAGATTTGTTTATTTTTATTTTATGATGGGGGTTTGGGTTTCTTTTCAGTATATTGATTTCAAGATGGGGGAGGAGTCAGGATACATACGCTTTGAAGAAGCAGACGGTGGACAGAAGGCACGTGCTGCTGCTGTGCTTAATGAGGAAGGTGGTCTGATCGTGAAGAACTATGTTGCCATTTTAGATCCAGTAACAGGTACACTATTTTTCAGTAACTAGGAATGCGTTGCGTATTTCATTGACAGTTTTTATTTTGTTATAGAGTAAATTACGTTTTTCGTCCCTGTGGTTTGCTAAAAATTGCGGATTTCATCCCTGTGGTTTTGAAATTTCGATTTTCATCTCTATGGTTTGCAATTCATTTCTATTTTCGTCCTTGAGACCAAAACACTACTTTTAAGTATGGACTAAAATAGAATAGAGTTGTAAACCATTGGGATGAAAATAGCAATAAAATTCAAATCATAAGGACGAAAAAGGTGACGACTTTAAACCATAGGGATGATAATTGTAATTTCAAGACTATAAGGACGAAAATAGAAATTTTCAACAAACCACAGGGACTAAAAACGTAATTTACTGTTTTTATATTTTATGATTAGTTTTAATTGTATCCTTGCCAAGGACTCAAGGAGGAGGTTGTTATATCATCTACTATATTTGCCATGCCTTGTACATGATGACTTTCTTCCTGTTATTTTGTCTCTGAAAATTTGTACAATTAAATGAGTTGTTAACATCTGTAATGTTCTCAGGGGATGCCGAGAAGGAATACTGGAATATGCTCCGTGGTCAAGAGAAATTCCGAGGAAATAAAGGCAATTGGAGCAGGTTAGCATTGCATATAATGATTTTTTTTACAATGGTAGAAATATGTGCACGTATGTCAAAAAAGCGACCCAGCTTCACCATATAGGTCAAGAAGGCTATCTCTGACTCTGAAGTTGATATTCTTTTCGTCTCAAAACAACACAACTCTTTTCCTTGGGACATTTTTATTAAAGGGCAAGATTTTGTTAAAAAAACCAAGTTATTGTATTTCTTGGGGGATTGAGGTGATCTATGCTGTTACAGCGGTCAAAATACAAAATAGCGGTCAGCATTGATATTTGAATTAACGGTTATTGTTGTGGTATCGGTCCAAAAATAGCGGTTCTTATAATATTTCTTAGAATTATATAATATATATATATGTATGCATACATAACAACATATTATATGCATTAATTAAAATAAAGTAAGGGCCCAAATGGCCAAATCAAAATAAAATAAGGGACCAAATCAAAATAGAAGCTCGAGTCAAAATAAAAGCCCAAAAAAGGACAAAAATATAAGCATTAGATTCGAAAGAGGCTCAACTGAGAATATCGGTATTGGGGACCACTATTTTACTTGTATATCTGTGAAATAGCGCAAAATTGTGCTGCTATTATTGAAACCACAATTTCTACTGCTATTTTACCGCCTGTATTTTGCTTATGACCGATAACCGCTATTGCAACACAATTAACAGCATAGTCAGGTGATCAATAACTACATCAAACTTGATACCCTTTTCTCCAAAAAATGGGGAAATGCTTATTTGATTTATTGACAAAATGGGTTTGATCTCACAATTCATTATCTTCTATTTCGAATGACGAAAGGACTAACTGATTTCTTCATACTGCTGGTTTGGCTTTTCTTCAGTTTTTCCTATAGGATCTGTTGTGTAATTTCTTCCAATTGCTTTTTACATGTTTAGGGGAGGAAAAAACAACAGAGGTGGGCGACAATTCAATGGGAAGCATAATCGCTCAAGAGATAATAATTCTGGAAATCGACCAAACAAGGTTCATAAAGTTGCAGCAGCTTGAATGGTGAAGAATACTTAACCGATTCAGTTTTTGTTTTTATTACCGACTTTCCCAAGTTTTTTTTTTGTAAGTTATGACCGTTACTATTCACCGAAAAATGTTGGTGTATGTTCTCTTTGCTTTGGCGACAGCTATACTATTATTATTGCTCTTTTTGGCAAAATCGAAATGTGTTTCAAGTTTCTGGTTCAGAGTGGTTCGTTGTGTGTCTTTTCTTTCCATTATATATTGTGTCTAAATGTGAACGAGTATATAGTGGTTGTGTACGTAAGCTTACAAACGAATGGTCAAGTGAGAAGAAGGGTTTAAGGTAGCAAGGGATCTGGACCTTTGGATCATTTTTAGTTTCACCTCCACCCATGAATTGCTGTTCTTGTTGGAATTGATTTGGTGCATCTCATTAGGGTTTAGGGTTTAGAGCTAGAATTGATCCATCAAGATTCCTTTTTATGGTTCTTACTGTGACTTTCCTTCTTATCAAAACCCAATCCTACACAAAATACACATATATATATATATATATATATATACTAGTGGTGTACCCGTATGATGCAATGTGGGTGAATCACAATTTCGAAACATTAGTTTAGCTGTGGGTCATGTTTTTGTATTACTTTCAATTTTATTTCATTAATTTGCATGGTTAATTTGAAATCCAACTATTATATAAAGTTCAAGGTTAATATGGTGTATCATCAAAATATATAGCAAAAATATATTGCAAAAATAATTGCCATTAGTATTGAGTTTCCAAAGCCATATATAAAGACTTTTTTTACAAAATTTAAAATTACTAATTGAACAAAACAGAAATACAATCATTTCTAAATAATGCAAGAATATTGTTTAATTTTTGTGCCGTAAATAAGTCGTACAAAAAACACGTAATGATTTTAATTGAAACGTATTATACCAAAAATAGCCATGTAAACAAAAATATAACATGTAAAAAGTAAAAACATATATAGGAAGGAGGTCATGGAACGATATGTCTAGTCCACCTAATTAATGAATTTAATCTATCAAAAACCCACCTGCAGCAATGCCACCACTTCCTACATATGGAACTCTTAATGAATCAAACCATCTAATACTTACCGCCCGCCCATTTTGCTATCGTTCAAGTCTAAGTTTTGTCTATAAACTGAAGCTTGTATTTTACTTAGTACCTGTTTGGTTTTAAACATATGCCTTTTTTCTCTTCTTTAAGAGTGAGAGTGACGGTCATTGTTGGTCTCAAATTAAAGTAAAAGAATATAATTAGTATGTATTTCAACTTTGCCTTTCAAAAAAAATATATAGTTAATGTTTCAGCTTTTTAGGATATTCAAAAATTTATGTTGACTAATACATCTTGAATTGTTTTTAATGATTTTAAAATCAATTAATCAAGAAAAAAAGTTTCATTATTCATTAAAAGTTAAAAACAAATAGATAAATTCAAAGACTAAAATAAATGATTTTCAAATTTTAGAGATTTTACTGTTGAATCTTGATCTTGTTCTTTGATAACAATCAACGTAATTCATTTGTTAATTATAGTATTTTATTTTCAATTATAATCTTTCCTTTCCTTGTATAGAGGTATCTTTGTTGTAATTACCTTCTTGTAATTTGTCTATATATTAATCTATTGATTCCTCACCAAAGACAAGGTTTCTTCCATGGCATGCACCTCTAGTGATCTTCTTCCTTTCTCCACATTGATTCACATGATCACCGTTAAATTGTCCTATACCAACTACTTGTTATGTCGAAATCAAGTGGAACCGTTACTAATCGGCCAAGATTTGTTTGGGTTTCTCGATGGCTCACACCCGTCTCCAGCAACCCATGCTACATCACCCATGCTATTGATGCTGCTGGAAAACGCGAGCGCATTCCGGAGTTTCGCGAATGGTACAAAAAAGAACAGAAACTTAAGAGTTTGCTCCTCTCCTCTCTAACCGAGGAAACTATGACCATGATAATTGGTTGCTCGTCTTCTCGATCTATTTGGACAACCCTTGAAACCACTTTCAGCAACGATTCCCAGCCCCGTGA
Organism: Saussurea involucrata; assembly: GCA_033807775.1. Lineage (NCBI taxonomy): Eukaryota > Viridiplantae > Streptophyta > Magnoliopsida > Asterales > Asteraceae > Saussurea > Saussurea involucrata. The sequence goes on from CM066321.1 coordinate 264,187,527, forward strand.
ATTTAGTCTCCAAAACGAATTGCACAATCTTGCTCGTGGCTCTCGGTCTGTCGGTGACTATGGGCGTCAGTTCAAAACGATTTGTGACCAGCTAGCGGCAATTGGTCGTCCATTGGCTGAATCAGATAAGTCTCATCGCTTCCTTCGTGGTCTCAGACCTGCTTTTTTGGCCTTTACGGCTGCGTTATTGGCTAAACCACCTTTGCCGTCCTTCGCAGAATTGCTTTCCAATACCCAATTCCGGAACTCACCAATTTCGGATCCTATACTGGGACTTCGATACTGGGTATTCGATTTACGCCAAATTTACTTAATAAACTCATCTAAAAATCAGTTTGTTGGTCGATTTAATTTCAATATAGATATACCAAATCATTCAGACAGTTTATATATAAAATCTGATTCAATTTCAACTTCAATGTTTTAGATGAAGAGATGAACTCACCTGTTCGAAGTTTTAACCCAACAATCCAAAACCTTCCCTTCTCTGATTCACAACCTATTGAAAGGTGATTCAACTTGATGTTACCAAACTGATTAGGAAATTAAAGAAGAAGATTTCAAAACCCTTACCACACGAAAACCACAGTTCCAATTCTTTCGTCTCTTTTCTTCTTCTTTCTCTCTATATTTAACCGACTCCAAAACTCTTTTTGAGATATTTTCTCAAATCAGATTACTTACCCAAGCTTTAAGTAATCTCAACTTACAAGAAATGACCAATTAGACCTTCAAGTTCTAATTTCACAATCTTTCTTAAACTTTGGTCAAAATCCAATTTCAACCCTGAAGTTTACATTTACAAATAGTCCACAACTTAGACTAAATTACAAATCGATCCCATTCATATTAAAATATAATATAATGGAAGTTCGAGGTGTTACAAATCTCCCCAACTTGAAAATGATTTAGTCCCCGAAATCAAAGCTAGGTAAATAGATGAGGATATCTAATCTTCATATCTTCTTCCGCTTCTAGCTTCACGTTATCATCTCGGTGATGTTTCCATTGTACTTTCAACATAACCACATCCTTATGTCGAAGCTTCTTAACCGATCTTTCTAAAATCGCTTCCAGTTCCTCCACATAACGACTCTTCTCATCCACTCTTACTTCAGTAAGTGGAATCACATCATTCTCTTCGGCTAAACATTTCCAAAGATAACAGACATGAAAGGTATTGTGGATCCCTTCCAATTCAGGTGGAAGATCCAACTGATAAGCTTGAAGCCCAACTCTCTTAGTTATAGTGAAAGGTCCAAGAAAACGAGGACTCAACTTTCCACGTTTACCAAACCTCATCACACCTTTCCACAGAGATACCTTAAGCATTACACGCTCCCCAACTTGGAATTTTTTCGGCCTTCTTTTTGGATCGGCATAACTCTTTTGTCGATCTTGAGCCGCTTTCATATGCTTCCGGATCTCTTTCACTTTATCAGCCGTTTGTTGAACAAGTTCAGGACCAGCAAATTGCTTTTCTCCAGCTTCTAACCAACATACCGGAGTTCTACATTTCCGACCATACAAAGCTCCGAAAGGTGCTCTTCCAATACTGGAATGATAACTATTGTTATATGCAAACTCTACCAAGGGTAAATGCGTATCCCAGTTACCTCCAAAGTCTAACACACACGACATGAGCATATCTTCCAAAGTCTGAATGGTTCTCTCACTTTGCCCGTCCGTTTGTAATGGTACGCAGTACTCAAATTTACTCTTGTACCCAGTTCTTCTTGTAGTGACTGCCAAAACCTTGAAGTAAACCGGCTGTCACGATCAGAAACTATAGACACGGGGATACCATGTCTTGACACCACTTCATCAATATAAAGTTTGGCTAACTTATCGATTGGCGATGCTTCTTTCATCGCTAAGAAGTGAGCACTCTTGGTCAACCGATCCACGATTACCCATATGGTATCGTTACCCTTTGACGTTCTTGGTAACTTTGTCACAAAATCCATGGAAATCTTATCCCATTTCCATTCCGGAATCTCTAAAGATTGCAGACTTCCGTAGGGCCTTTGATGTTTTTTTTGGAAAGGAGACGGCACTCCTGGCCTTTGATGTTCAACCTTCACTAATGAACACGTCACACACTTTTCTACTATCCGTGCCACATCTAACTTCATAGCTGGCCACCAATAGTGTAACTTCAAATCCCTATACATCTTAGTACTTCCAGGATGTATAGAATATTTAGACTTGTGGGCGTCTTCGAGGATTAACTCCCGATTTCCTCCCACCTTTGGCACCAAAACGCGGCCTTGGAACAGTTTGATCCCACGACTATTTTCAGTCACTTGAAGATGCTGTTTGATCATGACTTCATCTTTTAGATTTTCTTCTAATAAGGCTTCCACTTGAGCAACTTTTATTCTTTCGATCAAACTTGATGTCACATCAATCCTGGCATTAGTTGATTTTAAGCACCCATTATACTCCTTTCTACTTAAAGCATCAACCACAACATTTGCTTTACCGGGATGGTAATGCAATTCACAATCGTAGTCTTTAAGTAGTTCTAACCAACGCCGCTGCCTCATATTCAACTCATTCTGATCAAATACATGCTTTAAGCTCTTATGATCAGTGAAAAGAGTGCACTTCGTTCCATACAGATAATGTCTCCATTGTTTCAATGCAAACAATACTGCTGCAAGTTCTAAATCATGGGTAGGGTAATTCTTCTCATGTTCCTTGAGTTGTCTTGATGCGTAAGCAATCACCTTGCCCCGTTGCATCAACACACACCCCAAACCCATATTTGACGCGTCACTATATACCACTAAATCTTCCGTTCCTTCTGGTAGTGCAAGAATAGGAGCTTCACATAGCTTCTGTCGTAATATCCTGTAAGTTGACTCTTGCTTTTCAGTCCATATAAACTTTACATTTTTCCGAATCAACATGGTCAAAGCAGAAGCAATCTTTGAGAAGTCTTTGATAAACCTCCGGTAGTAACCTGCTAGACCCAAGAAACTCCTTATTTCAGACGCGCTCTTCGATGTTTCCCAATTCGTCATTGCTTCTATCTTTGCCGGATCTACTTTGACTCCCTCCGAAGTAATCACATGCCCCATAAATTGTACCTCTTTTAACCAAAATTCACACTTTGAAAATTTTGCTTACAATTTCTCGTTCCTCAAAACTTCCAAGACTTCACGAAGGTGACATTCATGATCGACTTCTTTCTTAGAATAAACAAGTATGTCATCAATGAACACGATGACAGACTTGTCTAAGAATGGTCGACATACTCTGTTCATCAGATCCATGAACACGGCTGGAGCGTTTGTCAACCCGAATGGCATTACAAGAAATTCATAATGCCCATACCTCGTTCTGAACGCCGTCTTGGGAATATCTTAATCCCTTACTCGAACTTGATGATATCCAGACCTCAGATCAATCTTTGAAAAGCATCCCGCACCTTGGAGTTGATCAAACAAATCATCAATCCTTGGAAGCGGATACTTATTCTTAATAGTCACCTTATTCAGCTCCCTATAGTCGATGCACATTCTCATAGTGCCATCCTTTTTCTTAACAAACAATACCGGAGCTCCCCAAGGTGAAGAACTTGGCCTCACAAATCCCTTGTCCAACAACTCTTGCAGCTGAGACATCATCTTTTTCATTTCGGCTGGCGCTAAACGATACGGTGCACGTGCTATCGGTGCCGATCCAGGGACAAGATCAATTCGAAACTCTACTTGTCGTTCAGACGGTAGACCTGGAAGATCATCAGGGAATACGTCTGGGAATTCACGTACTACCTCTATGTCTCCCACCTGTTTCTTTTCTGCCTTCACATCTAGAACATACGCTAGATAGGATGAACATCATTTTACCAGACACTTACGCGCTTTTGCAACAGAAATTAACGGAACTTCCCCTTTTCTCTTTTCCCTAAAGATGAATACATCATCTTTATTAGCCATCGGAATCCGAATTAATTTCTTTGCACAAAGAATTTCTTCCTGGTTGATTGTCAACCAATCCATACCCACAATTACATCAAACCCTTCAATTTCCATCAACAACAAGTCAATCGGAAATTTCGTTTCCCCTATCAAAATCAGACAACCCTCAAGTCTTTCATGAACTAAGACTTGACCCCATTAGCTATCTCGACTACTAAGGCATCTTCCAAGGTAGTGACAGGCATAACTAACTTATGATAGAACAATTTTGATACAAACGATAGATTGGCGCCACAATCAAATAATATTCGTGCGGGAATGGAATTAACAAGAAATGTACCAGAAACAACATCTTTGGAATTCTTCACCTCTTCCGCCGTCATATGAAATGCTCGGCCCGTTAGTTTAGGATCATTTGGTTTCTTTCCTTGATCTCCACCCGTCTTTAGCTTTGGACAGTCTCTTCGGAAGTGTCCGGGTTGCTTACACTCAAAACAAGTCAACCCTTGAACAAGACAGCTGGCAGCTTGATGACCAGACTTCCCACATTTAAAACATTCACTTCCTACCACCCGACACGGGCCAAAATGCTTACTTCGGCACTTCTGGCACCAATTTGGTTCCCGACGAGACTCATAACGAACATTCTTGCCAAAAGATTTAGATTTCTGAGAAGACTCCGATCGGCCTTCCCATTTTCGTTTCTCTCCCCCTTGTATCTTTTCCTCCTTGTCTTTGACATAAACCTCCTCTATAACTTTGTCTTCTTCGATCGTCTCCCTCAACGTCGAAGCTTTAGAGTTTCGCACTCTCGACATCATGTCAGCCGGTAAGCCCTTCAGATAGGCTTTTTAATCTTCTCCTTTCCAGTTGGAGCCACATGCCCCACTAAATTCAACTTTTCCATGAATAATTCCGTGTACTTCCGAACAGACGAAGTACCCTTCTTAAGAGTCCGAAACTCTTCTTTAATTCGGTCAATTTCATTTTCATTACAATACTCTTCCAGAATCGTTTTCTTAAAAGACTCCCAAGTCATAGCAGCCAAAACCGGGGCTGTTACTGTCGACGTCACAATGTTCCACCAGGTTAAGGCGTTGCCTCGTAACATTTGAGAACCGAATCTGACTTTTGATTCCTCATCGCATTCACAAGCTCAGAACGCCTGTTCCATCTCTCTAAGCCAGTTCATACATGCTACTGGATTGTCTGTTCCAGTAAACTCTGGCGGTTTGCAACTCAGAAACGTTTTATATGAGAAAACTCTCTCCACTCTCCTGTTTACATCCACTACATGGTTATGAAGTGGAGTTACTACACTAGTACCCGTCTCCGTTCGTCGTAGCTCAGTACTTCGATCATTTAACGCTTTCATAAACATTTCGGATTGTTGTGCCATTGCTGTATTCATCACTCGCATCATATTCTCCATCATTCGAGATTCCATTGTAGACTCAGTCGTCACCGGATTAGAGGTACCGGTACTCGTTCTTTGCGTTTGACTGTCTACTCCTCCTATTAGAGGTGGCCTCGGCGGACTTTCGTGTGTTCCACCCATTTCAGTTTGCTTTTCCAACCCCAATCAATTACTGCCCTATCTTCTGAAGAATTAGGGGATCTTGTTGGTGTATTCACAATCGTTCTGATATAGCACAAAGAAATAACCATAAGAAATGGTTACACGTACCCCAAACACAAGAAACGTACTTTAGCGTTCGTTAGTCACTGTAAAAATTTAGAAACAAGTATGCTTGTGTAACAATATATCCATAATGACAGTAGCTAATTGAAATTGTGAACATACTATACATGAGTATTCTCGTTACCATTGTTACAGTGCTTAATTCACGTATTTCCATTGACTTCTAAGACTATCCCGTTTTAGTACTTCTACCCATATCTCACAAATCATAACTTAATTCATCTCAGCTTAAGTCTAGATATCTCATTATCATACCTAGTTCGCTTAAACTTCAGTTCTGATACCATATTGTAACACCCTAAAATCAGGGCCAATTTAAACCTTAAAGTTTAATAAGTAGAGAGTTAACTATGAGGATTCATATATACAATTCGAATTCTCCAAAACAACCTATTATTCTAATCTTGTCAACTATGATAAGATTAAACTGGTTGTCTAAGTCATTCATCAAAAGCATCCTCGTATCAGCTAACTTCTCTACTTAACATCAACAAGTTGAATACTCAAAAGCACTCGTCCCTCTTCCCTTTACTTCCTCGAGCTAGTACATGGTAAGAAAATTTAATTTGAAACGATTAGGCTTACGCCTAGTGAGAATATCCAATTTCAAATTAAAACATTAACAACCTTGAAAACTCAAATATTCAAAGCATATAAACAAACCTGGTTTGCCACCATTCTTACCGTACTCGTACTCGTCTCATAATGACGGGAACATATCCGATCCCATGAGTATGACTAACAATTCAGAAAGTCATATCATCATATTCGAGAGCATACTACGAATCATTGCAGATTCTAGATCATCGCTCATATCCAAGAAATTACAAGTTGCTTTATGCCTATTTCTTGGAGTGGAAGTAGAGATTACAATTTACTTTATGCCTATCTCTTACCTTCCCATAGAAATCAGGAATTACAATTTACTTTATGTCTATTCCTCAATTTCTACACTTACGAAATGGGAATTACAATTTACTTTATTCCTATTCCCCATTTCCACGTAAACGGGAATTACAATTTACTTTATGCCTATTCCTCATTTCACATCACCTTTACGAAATGGGAATTACAATTTACTTTATGCATATTCTCCATTTCTACGTAAACGGGAATTACAATTTACTTTGTGCCTATTCCGCGTTTCACGTCACACTATGAAATAGGAATTACAATTTACTTTATGCATATTCCTCATTTCACATCACCTTTACAAAATGGGAATTACAATTTACTTTATGCCTATTCCACATTTCAGGTCAACGGGAATTACAAATTACTTTATGCCTATTCCTCGTTACAATTACTATCAGTGCCTATGGATCCATTACACTTACTAGTGTATATGTATAATAACATATCACACCACATCCCATAACACTTTCAATTCTAAGAATACCGGATAACCTATTGTATCCTTATCCTCAATTGTTCCCCTTCCGGAAACTATATACATAATAGTATCTCGAACTCCAAGTCCGGGACTATTCGAAACCGAGACTCAAATTGAGACCGGAACTTAAATCGATTCCAGATCCTAAAATGAGAACAGGATCTCTAACTGAATTCCAAGTAAACCGGATCCCATTCTGGATCACATAAATCCCAGATCAATTCTGGATCCTATCGCAAATCCGGATCAATTCCGGTTCTTCTTAATTCCCAATACCAGATCCCAAAAGCCCAATTCCGGAATTTCCATTACCGGATTCCAAAAGCCCAATTCCGGAATTTTGTAATACCGGATCTAAACCCAATCTTACGGAATTAATTCTTACCGGATCCGAACCCATTTCCAGAACTCACCTTTTCGAGATCCAATACCCAATTCCGAAACTCACCAATTCCGGATCCTATACCGGGACTTCGATACTAGGTATTCGATTTACGTCAAATTTACTCAATAAACTCATCTAAAAATCAGTTTGTTGGTCGATTTCATTTCAATATAGATATACCAAATCATTCAGACAGTTTATATACAAAATCTGATTCAATTTCAACTTCAATGTTTTAGATGAAGAGATGAACTCACCTGTTCGAAGTTTTAACCCAGCAATCCAAAACCTTTCCTTCTCTGATTCACAACCTATTGAAAGGTGATTCAACTTGATGTTACCAAACTGATTAAGAAATTAAAGAAGAAGATTTCAAAACCCTTACCACACAAAAACCACAGTTCCAATTCTTTCGTCTCTTTTCTTCTTCTTTCTCTCTGTATTTGACCGACTCCAAAACTCTATTTGAGATATTTTCTCAAATCAGATTACTTACCCAAGCTTTAAGTAATCTCAACTTACAAGAAATGACCAATTAGACCTTCAAGTTCTAATTTCACAATCTTTCTTAAACTTTGGTCAAAATCCAATTTCAACCCTGAAGTTTACATTTACAAATAGTCCACAACTTAGACTAAATTACAAATCGATCCCATTCATATTAAAATATAATACAATGGAAATTCGAGGTGTTACACCAACGATATGGTGTCGTCAAGGAGAGGGGATGGAAACCCTATGGTGTAATATCCCGGGTAAGTTCGTTAGTTAAATTCTAGTTCCGTTAAAATTAATTAACTTTATAATTAATGTTTAGGGTAAATTTGGATTAGTTTATAAATCTAAGGTGTTTGGGTCATTAATGATTAGTTTAGGGACTAGAATGGTAAAATTGGTTTGATAATATCTCTTAACCTCCAGATATTATCCAAAAAGCAGAAAAATCAGTCTAAGGTGTATGTGTGTGTTTTGAGAAGAAGCAAAAGGGGAAAAGAAGGGTTAGGGGTTCATTTGGTGTACTTGGAAGTGAATTCAGGTATGTTTCCTTTACATTTTATGTTGGTAATTGCTAATAAGTAGTTTCCATCGGAGTAGAATAGTCGAATTCATATCTGGTAGTATTTTCTGTTGAATCTGGGTAAAAAGAGGGTAAACCGACAGAGGTTCCCGGACAAAATGAATGTGTCTGGGTAGTTTTGTTGGTGGTGTCCGGATGATGTTCTAAAGGTGTCCGGACGAGTCTTTTATCCGGGTAAGTCTCTCGTTTCAATGGTTTCCGGATGATATAAGATACCGGATGGTATCCGGGTTACTTTGGTTTCCGGGTGTCGTCCGGGTTGTTTATGCTGTCCGGAAAGTTATGCTGTCCGGATTGTGTGAGTTGTCCGGATAGTTTGTGGTTTCCGGATACTTTGGCTGATTTATTCATTTTGAGAGTTGTGATACTTTTGAGTATCCAGGAACCTGTGTTTTGTTGACTATTGGATAGGGAATGAATGAGGACTGACTATTCTGTGGACTTGACTTAAGTTCGGGTTTGGGGGAAACATTTGAGGATAAGAGTTAGATATATGTATCTAGAGTTCTTAATCCTAGTAAGTCTTATGTGTTCTATATGGTAAAAAGATACTTGCATCTAATTGTTTCAGATATTGTGAATTTGGAGTGAAAGTTGAATCTTGTGGAAAAAGACTAGAACGAGTTTTGATAAACAAGCAGGTGAGTTTTACTTTAAAATGTTTTCAAACTGGATTACATATATGTGTGGGGTGGGAATATGATAGATGGTGTGATTATATGTTTATGTTTGAAATATAATATATTGAGATATTGTATTTACATGAGCATACTTTATATGAGAATACGTTGGCCGGGCTTAGGACCGGTGGTGTTGGCTGTAATACTCGTACAACGGTGTTGGCTGTAATTGTCGTACAGTGGAGTTAATTTATTAGTTGGCTTGCAACCAACTAATATGGCCATGGAAATGAGGCAGGGAAGTACACAATGCATGAGTCCTATTTGGTATTTATACTTGTGATATGTATATGATGTTTGTGCAAATGGTTTCAAACTAACAAGGATTTTCTCACTTAGACCTCTAGGTCTAACCCTCATTTTGTTTTAAAAATATGTATTCCAGGTCGTGGATCGGGTAAGAGCAAATGAGAAGAGTACTATGTGTATAGCTTTTGGAAGAAGGATGTTAAGAAGACTAAGACGTGTTTTGCTGTTCAAATTTTATAACTAGATATCATGTATGTAATTAGCAAAAAGTTTGTAACGAAATACCTTATTCTGGATGTAAAGACTAAGGGACCTTACTTGTTATATTATGAATCTTTTAGTTATGTAACGATGTTATGAAATATATGTTATTTGTTGTATGTTTGGGAACCGGGTTGTTACAGATGGTATCAGAGCCCTAGTTTAAGGGATTTAGGTATTCGTATCTGTACCTAGACTTAAACTGCATGTGAAGTAGGATGTCCCTATTATTGTAGAACCTTGGGATGTTAAATATAAAAAGGTAGAAGGAACACCATGTAAGGTAATTTCAGATTACACCTGGCCAGTGTAATTATGATCTTACAGGTACATGTTTGAACTGGAATACCTTGTTATATGGGATATGTGCTTATGTGTATATTAACCTTGTTTGAATCAACAGAATGGCAAGTCGTACTCGACAAACGAATCGAGAGGGAGGAGGAAATCCTAATAGAACGAATCCAACAGTTGGGACAAGGGGAAGAGGGGGAGAAAGAGGTAGAGGCAGAACAGGCGGCAGAGTTCAACCGCGAGGTGCAGAATTTGTTACGAGAGATGACTTAATGGCTGAAATGGGAAGATTACAGGCAAATATCCAAGCTATGTTCAACCGAACTCATAATACCGAAACAGAAATACCAGATCCTAGTCTGGAAGACGAAATGCCCATTACATCGACTGTTATACCGGTACCAAGAAAGTGTGATTACAAAATGTTTTTAAGTTGTAAGCCTCCAACTTACTCAGGAGATAGAGACCCAGTGAAAGCTATGAGGTGGCTGAAGGAGATAAAAGCTATCTTCAAGACCAGTAAGTGTGCTGATGAAGATAGAGTACTATATGGGACTGCAATGCTAAAAGCCGATGCTCTATACTGGTGGGAAGCTCTTATTTCTTCTGGAGGATCCAACATATAATCTACTTTCTCTTGGGAAGATTTCGTTATAGCTTTTAGGAAACAGTTTTGTCCCCAAGCAGCAGTTAAACAATTGGAAGGGGAGTTTATGAACTTGCAGCAAGGGAATTTATCAGTTCGGGACTACACTGCTCGTTTTCTAGAAAAGTCTCGTTTTGCGGAATACTACGTTGCCACGGAGGCAATGAAGATTGAGAGGTTTATCTTTGGGTTGAATTCAAAAGTTAGAAGTCTGGTGATTGCTAAAGGACCAGAAACTTTCTCAGCCGCAGTAGACGCCGCGGAAACCGTGGAACATGATAAAGGGAGAAACGCTAGTGATAAAGATATGGGAAAAAGAAAGTGGGAAGGACCACAGTATGATCCAAAGAAATCCAGATTTCAGAGGTTTGATAACCGTCCGCCTTTTCGACCAGGGGAAAGACATTGTCAGAAATGCAATCGTATCCACCAAGGAAACTGTCAAGTTGATACTCGGGTTTGTTATAGGTGTGGGAAGACCGGACATGTTGCTAAAGACTGTCGAGTAACGCGGTTTTGTTTCTCATGTAATTCTCCGGATCACATTCAGTCTGATTGTCCAAGGGGAAGAGTACAGGAAAGGGGTACGTCAGGGAAACCAGCGGGTGTTAGACCAGTAGTGCAAAGGCCAGAGCAACCAAGAGCAAGGGGCCGTGCATTTCAGATGACAGCTCAAGAAGCGGAGGAAACTCCGGATGTGGTTACAGGTATATTTTTAATAAACTCTACACGTGCTGAAGTGTTATTTGACTCCGGTGCAAACCGATCGTTCGTATCTCCTTCATTTGCTGCTTATATGCATTTAAAGCCTAAAGTGTTAGATCATGCTTTAATGGTAGATACTGCAAATGATAATCAAGTATCAGTTAATGAAGTATTTGATAGTTGTGTGATAAATATAGAGGGGTGTGGAGTACCTATTCAACTATTTCCTATAGCTTTGATTGAGTTTGATGTAATAGTGGGAATTGATTGGTTAGCCGAGAACCAGGCTAGCATAATTTGTGATAAGAAGTTGATAAATGTTGTCTTGCCTGAGAGGGGACCGGTAGTGATTTATGGTGACCGTAGAAATCATCAATCTTGCCTTATATCTATGTTAAAAGCTCGTAAGTGTGTCAGCAAAGGTTGCCCGAGTTACGTAGCTTATGTGATAGATATTAAGCCAGAAAAGAATAAGTTGGAAGATATTCCTGTTGTCCGTGAATTTCCAGAAGTTTTCCCCGAAGACTTGAATAGTCTTCCTCCCGTTAGACAAGTAGAGTTTGGTATAGATCTGATTCCTGGAGCCGCTCCGATAGCCCGTGCACCGTATCGTCTGGCACCTCCAGAGATGAAAGAAATGATGGCACAACTACAAGACCTATCCGATAAGGGCTTCATCAGACCCAGTTCTTCGCCGTGGGGTGCACCAGTCTTGTTTGTGAAAAAGAAGGATGGTTCGATGAGAATGTGTATCGACTACCGGGAACTGAATAAGCGCACGATCAAGAACAAGTATCCATTTCCCAGAATTGATGACCTATTCGACCAATTAGTTGGAGCTTGCTATTTCTCCAAGATTGATCTAAGATCTGGTTATCATCAGCTGAAGGTTAAAGAAGAAGACATTCTGAAAACTGCTTTTCGCACAAGGTACGGTCACTATGAATTCTTAGTGATGCCGTTTGGACTGACGGACGCTCCAGCTGCTTTTATGGATTTAATGAATCGGGTATGTAAGCCGTATCTCGATAGATTTGTTATTGTATTTATCGATGATATACTTATCTATTCCCGATCCAAAGAAGAGCACGCACAACATCTTCGTTTAATTCTGGAATTGTTGAAGAAGGAACAGTTGTATGCTAAATTTTCTAAATGTGAGTTCTGGCTACGAGAAGTTCAGTTTCTGGGGCATGTAGTTTCTGAGAAAGGCATTCAAGTCGATCCGATGAAAGTGGAAACAATTGAAAAGTGGGAATCACCGAGAACGCCAACCGAAGTACGTAGTTTTCTAGGTTTAGCCGGCTACTATCGAAAATTTATAAAAGACTTCTCTCGTATCGCGACGCCTTTGACTAAGTTGACCAGAAAGAATCTAAAGTTTGAATGGAAAGCAGAACAGGATGAAGCATTCCGGATATTGAAAGAGAAACTTTGCAGCGCGCCGATTTTGTCATTACCTGAAGGTTCTGATGATTTTGTTGTTTATAGTGATGCTTCCAAACTGGGATTGGGTTGTGTATTAATGCAGCGTGGAAAGGTGATCGCGTATGCTTCTCGTCAACTAAAGGATCATGAACGACAATATCCTACACACGACATGGAACTTGCAGCAGTTGTGTTCACGCTAAAGATTTGGAGACACTATCTCTACGGTTCTAAATGTCAAATTTTTACTGATCATAAGAGTCTCCAACATCTCTTCGATCAAAAAGAATTGAACATGAGGCAAAGAAGATGGCTAGAGCTGGTAAATGATTACGACTGTGAAATTCTTTATCATCCGGGAAAGGCAAATGTGGTAGCTGATGCACTGAGTCGTCAAGAAAGGAGTGGAACAATAAAAGCCATTGCACTAAGAGCTAAACTTTTACCTAACATATTTGACGAATTGCAGAAGTGTCAAATAGAAGCATATCAAGAAGAACAATTGAAATCAGAAAGGTTAGTGGGGATATCAGCATCACTTGTAAAAGACGATCGTGGATTACTGTGTCTGGGAAACAAAATTTGGGTTCCTCGTTTGGGTGGTTTACGTGATCGGGTACTACAAGAAGCTCATCAATCTCGTTTCTCTATTCATCCAGGTAAGAATAAGATGTATAAAGATTTAAAACAATTTTATTGGTGGCCGGGAATAAAAAGAAGCATTGCTCAACATGTGGAAGGTTGTACTACTTGTAAGAAGGTAAAGATTGAACATCAAAAGCCGTTTGGTCAGTTGCAACGGTTAGAAATACCTATGTGGAAATGGGATCAGATTACTACTGATTTCATCACGAAGTTACCAAGGACTCCGAAGGGATTTGATGCCATTTGGGTGATCGTTGACAGATTGACAAAGTCTGCTCACTTTATACCAATAAAAGAAACTGATTCGTTGGAACGATTAGCCAAGTTGTACATTGATGAAATAGTAACTCGACATGGAGTTCCAATCTCAATTATTTCAGATCGTGATAGTCGTTTTACTTCAAGGTTCTGGAGGAGTTTTCAAAAATAAATGGGAACGATTGAAAGTGGCTCAAGACAGACAGAAAAGATACGCTGACCGATGCCGAAAGCCGTTAGAGTTCCAAGTTGGAGATTTTGTAATGTTAAAAGTCTCACCTTGGAAATGAGTCATTCGGTTTGGGAAACAGGGTAAACTCAGTCCGAGATACATTGGACCGTTTGCAATCACAGAAAGAATTGGGGAAGTAGCTTACCGGTTAGATCTCCCGCCAGAATTAAGCCGTATACACAACGCCTTTCATGTATCGAATTTTCAAAAGTGTTTGGTTACACCAGATCAGGCCGTTTCTCTACCGGATATACAAGTTGATGAAAAGCTGAATTATGTGGAAGAACCTGAAGCTATTGTTGACCGTAAAGTCAAAGTTTTACGGAATAAAGAAATCAGACAGGTAAAGGTACAGTGACGACATCATAGAGGGCAGGATGCTACTTGGGAATCAGAATCAGAGATGAGAAGTACCCGCACCTTTTTGCCTAACCGAATTTCGGGATGGAATTCTTTTAAGGGGGAGATGATGTAATACCCCGGGTAAGTTCGTTAGTTAAATTCTAGTTCCGTTAAAATTAATTAACTTTATAATTAATGTTTAGGGTAAATTTGGATTAGTTTATAAATCTAAGGTGTTTGGTCATTAATGATTAGTTTAGGGACTAGAATGGTAAAATTGGTTTGATAATATCTCTTAACCTCCAGATATTATCCAAAAAGCAGGAAAATCAGTCTAAGGTGTATGTGTGTGTTTTGAGAAGAAGCAAAAGGGGAAAAGAAGGGTTACGGGTTCATTTGGTGTACTTGGAAGTGAATTCAGGTATGTTTCCTTTACATTTTATGTTGGTAATTGTTAATAAGTAGTTTCCATCGGAGTAGAATAGTCGAATTCATATCTAGTAGTATTTTCTGTTGAATCTGGGTAAAAAGAGGGTAAACCGACAGAGGTTCCCAGACAAAATGAATGTGTCCGGGTAGTTTTGTTGGTGGTGTCCGGATGATGTTCTAAAGGTGTCCGGACGAGTCTTTTATCTGGGTAAGTCTCTCGTTTCAATGGTTTCCGGATGATATAAGATACCGGATGGTATCCGGGTTACTTTGGTTTCCGGGTGTCGTCCGGGTTGTTTATGCCGTCCGGAAAGTTATGCTGTCCGGATTGTGTGAGTTGTCCGGATAGTTTGTGGTTTCCGGATACTTTGGCTGATTTAGTCATTTTGAGAGTTGTGATACTTTTGAGTATCCAGGAACCTGTGTTTTGTTGACTATTGGATAGGGAATGAATGAGGACTGACTATTCTGTGGACTTGACTTAAGTTCGGGAACCTGTGTTAAAGAGTTGCGGAACAAAGTAATCAGACAAGTGAAAGTTCAATGGCGACATCATAGAGGCCAGGATGCTACGTGGGAGTCGGAGTCAGAAATGAGAACTAAGTACCCTCATCTGTTCACTTAACTAAATTCCGGGACGGAATTCTTTTAAGGGGGAGATGATGTAATACCCCGGGTAAGTTCGTTAGTTAAACCCTCTTTTTGTTAAATTATTTAACACTATAATTGATGTTTAGGGTAAAAAGAGTTGAATTTATAAGTTTAAGGGTATAATAATTAGTAATGAAAAGTGTAGGGGCTGAAGTAGTAAAATTGGTTAATAATATCTGAATTAGGGTCCAGATATTTTTATTATTCAGCAATCAAGAGTGTGTAGTGTGTGTTTTGGAGACTAAAAGAAGAAAAGAAGAAAAGAAGGGCAAGGCTTCAAATTTGATCTATTGGAAGTGTTTGAGGTATGTTTTCTTTACATATTATGTGTATAATTGATAGCTGAATGTTTCTATCGGAGTAGAATAGTTAGAATTACATCTGGTAGTGAATCAACGGATTTCTGGGTAGAAATAGGGCAAACCGACAGTAGTGTCCGGACACAGTAAGAAGGTGTCCGGGTAATTTTCTTGGTGGTATCCGGATGGTGTTCTAAAGGTGTCCGGACGGTTTCCTTATCCGGGTAAGTTTCCTTTTTCCTATGTTTTCCGGATAAAAATTGGATACCGGATAGTATCCGGTTTACTTTGGTGTCCGAATGACGTCCGGATTGTATAGGTTGTCCGGAAAAGTGGTGTTGTCCGGATAAACTGTGGTTTCCGGATACTTTAGCTGTTTGACCAATTTTGTGATTTCAGATACTTTTGAGTGTCCGGATATAGTTTCCAAATGTATTTTGAGTTAAGTTGTTCCGAAAACTTCCTGGGGGGCCGTCCCCAGACCCCGCAAGGGCGTTGCCCCTTGACCCCATCCGCTAACCGGGTAGCGGAACCCCCGTGTTAAGTCGTCATAAGGGAACAATTGAGGATAAGAGTTTGATAGGTTAATTAGGATTCTCAGTTGCTAAAGAGTCTTATGTGTTCTATAGAGTAAAGAGATATTGTATCTGATTGTTACAGATTTTGTGAATCCTGAGTAAAAGACTGAATCTGTGGAAAAAGGCTTGGAAGCATTTTGTTAAGCTAACAGGTGAGTTTTACTTCAAAGTGTTTTAAACTGGAATACATTTGTGTGGATGTCGAATATTTGATAAATGGTATGAATACGACTATTATTGTAATTATGAAATATTGAGATATTATAATTACGTGGGTATTATATTGTGCTATAATACGTGGCCGGGCAGAGGACCGGTGTGTTTACTGTATTTGTTGTACAGTAGATTAGTTGGTTCGCAACCAATTAATTTGGCCATTTGTGGAGGAATAAGGTGGAATGAGATGCGTACGAAGCACTAGTCTTGATTGGTAATTAATTACGTGTGGTATGTGGGTGTTATATGAAAAGTTTTATATAAACGGTTTTTGATGCAAAGGTTTATATAAATTGGATTTAAAAGGATTGCTAAACTCACAGGGATTTCCTCACTAGACCATTAGGTCTAACCCTCATTTTGTTTTAAAATATGTATTCCAGGTCATGGAGCAAGTAAGGATCAATGATAAGATAAGATGTGATTAGCTTTTTGGGAAGACTTGTGTTATGAAGATCATGAAGTGTTTTTGTACTTGTGACTTTGTTATTAGTCATAATGTAAATTATTTAGTCGAAAAAGTTTGTACTGAATTACTTATTATGTTTAGCAAGACTATGTGACCGAATATGAAATATGATGTATCTTTTGATGAAATTATGTTATGAAATATATGTCATTTGTATTTATGGAAACCGGGATGTTACATATAGCTTTTGGAAGAAGGATGTTAAGAAGACTAAGACGTGTTTTGCTGTTCAAATTTTATAACTAGATATCGTGTATGTAATTAGCAAAAAGTTTGTAACGAAATACCTTATTCTGGATGTAAAGACTAAGGGACCTTACTTGTTATATTATGAATCTTTTAGTTATGTAACGATGTTATGAAATATATGTTATTTGTTGTATGTTTGGGAACCAGGTTGTTACATATGGCTAAGGAGGCAATGATCGATAAGATGATACAGATCCTCCAGGATACCCTACCTGGTATGATAGAGGCGATGCTAGAGGACAAGCTAAAGAAACAGGCAGAAGAAGAGGAGACTGAACGAATAAACATGAGATAGAAGACCAAGAGGGTACTGAGGCAAACAAGCCAGAGAATACAAAGGTAAGTGACAACGGAGAGGATAGGATCGCGATTCCAACCAAAAAGGAGAAATGATGCAACTTCAAGGACTTCAGTAGCACATGTTCGAAAGAGTTTAAGGGTATCTAGGAATTAATTATTAATTCCTAGAAAATCCTATAATTAATTGTTGAAGGAGTTATTTAATTACGAAGGATATCATGATTGAATTATTGGGATATTAATTGATGTTTATTAATTAATCATACCAAAGGAGAGAATGAACGTTAAATCGTTTAATTAATTTAACGAATTGATAATATGTTTTTAAAACGTCGTTTTGGAGATAAATATTTAATTGAGACGTTTTAAAATACGAGATGGAGACTAAGGGTTATGGAATGGGTAAATGGACGTTTTAAGGCGTCGATGAGCCGAGTGCTCGGGGGTTGACCGAGGGTTGACCGTAGTTGACTTTTGGGCAATTTAGGACGTTGATAGAATATCTTTGGTGCATGTCGTGTAGGTCACTAAGCGGAGTTTATTGCTTGGACACACACGCTTTCAGGTGAGTCTTCATGAGACTTTTCTAGGATGTATACATACGTAAATACAAATTATTTTGGCATGATAATTATTTGATGTTACGTATGTGGAGTATGATGATATGTGTTATTGCATGTTTACGGATGTATGTTTACATGCATGGAAAGGTTATGAAAGTTGCATGCTAATTGTTTATCGATGTTTAAATAAACTAGCATGTTATGATATGGGATCATGTTATGTGACACATTATGGTGTCGATGTTATGTTATGTGACACAATATGGTGTCGAGGCTCATGTTATGTGACACAATATGGTGTCGATGTGATGTTATGTGACACAATATGGTGTCGAGGCTCATGTTATGTGACACATATGGTGTCGACGTTGGGGTATGAGGTCGGGCTTGTTATGTCATGCTTGAAGTGGCACGACCCCGTAATGGTTGCCGGACGGGTGTAGGCCATGTCGCCCAGGGAATGCCAGTGACAGAGTGGACCTACCCGGAGAAGAGTTATGGCACGACCCCGTAATGGGTGCCGGACGGGTGTGAGCGGTGCAACCCAGGGAATGCCAGAGAAAGAATGGAACTGTCCAAAAGGGGGCGTAAGAGTACTTTATGTGCTTTATATTTACAATAATGTGTAAACTGTACTGGATGATATGTTAATGCATGACAATGAATGTGTTTATTTGTGCACGTAAACCATGAACTCACTTAGCTTTTTAGCTAACTATTAGTATGCATTTCAGGAGCTAGTGGTTCGGGTCTGTGCAAGGGGAAGGGAAAATCATAGATAGAGTTATCATCGTTGTGTACTTTGATGCTTTGCTATTTGTTAAACTTATTTGTAATGTATTTGGAGTATTATGTAACGTAGTCCGGTATTTTATGTGAAGACTTCCGCTGTGATTGTGATTTGGTTATACCTTATAGTCTTATTCGACGTAATAAGGTAATATTAGGGAGGAAAGATGTGACATTACCCAAGGGTGGACTTGGGGGTGTTACATATGAGCCCAACTCTGGGCGCAAAAATGACCAGCCGCCTAGCAGGCCGTCATCTCCGCCAGCGCCACCCGCTTTCGTTGGGCCTTGTTTAAGTTGTAGTGAACCAACTTCTTCTAGTCCAACACCTTCTATTGAGCCTTCTACCAACCAGTCGACTCAAACGTATTCTACACAAACACAACAACAGGTCCTGCTCTGGTCCATCAGACTCATCCCATGGGCACTCGATCAAAATCTGGTATTTTTAAACCAAAGCATTTTGCGGATATTGCTCATACCAAGCTCTTCAATGCCTTGCTTTCCTCTAAGGAGCCCAAAGGATTTAAATCCGCTACTAAACACCCCGAATGGCTTCAAGCTATGGATGACAAGATTTCCGCTCTTGGTACCAATAAAACTTGGGAGTTGGTGCCGCGTCCTCGCAACTTAAACGTTGTCGGTTCCAAATGGGTATTCCAGACTAAATATACCGCTAATGGGTCCATTGATCGTCTAAAAGCTCGTCTTGTTGCTCAAGGATTTACGCAACTTCCGGGTTTTGATTATTCTCAAACCTTTAGTCTGGTTGTCAAAGCATCAACGGTTTGCATCATTTTATCTATCGCCGTCCTTCAAAATTGACCGCTTCATCAATTGGACGTCAAAAATGCTTTTCTAAACGGTTTTCTATCTGAAACTGTTTACATGGAGGAGCCACCGGGTTATATTGATCCACGATTCCGGATCATGTATGTCGACTCAAGAAAGCCTTGTACGGGCTTAAACAAGCTCCTCGCGCGTGGTTTCAACGTTTGAGCAATTTCCTTTCCAATCTTGAAATTTTCACAAAAATTTCCCCATAATTTGCAATATAACTTTCTTATCTTGGTCAAAATTAACAATATCTAGGGTTACTCCTTAATTCATTATTATTATTATTTTCAATCTTTAAGCTTTATCCAAGCAACCCCATCCCTAATACCACCCTATAAATAAAGCATTTCACATGATATACATCTAACACTGTCACTAATACACACACACACACACACACACACACACACATATATATATATATATATATCCAACATCTACATGTTCAATATCCCAATGTTCAGTACACTCTTATTACATTCTTTCGACCGAGAGACCAACACATATTTCAGCAGACGAGATAAAGATCGAGATCGGATTTCAGCCATCAGAAGCCAAACGAAAAAAACAAGCGTGTGAAGATGAAAAATCGACATCGAAATTGAAATCGAAATAATATGTAGGCCTCAACACACAATATGTACAAGGGGCCGTTTATGAACACTTACATGCTTGGTAAGCGCTTAATGAATAAATTACCTTATCGGGTGAACATAATAAGGACCGAGAATCTTACCCTAAGAGGGAAGACAAGGATCGAAAGTCTAACCTGATTGCTCACGAGTTAGAGTTTGTATCGCGAGCCACATGTGGCTCTTATACCATTATTAGATTGAGTTATTTATTGATTAGATAAGTATCTTTATATGTTTGGGAGTGATCCTTTAACTTTGGTAGTTATCTTTATCTTGTATTATATATTGAGGTGAGGAGATAATGAGAAATCAATCAAGCCATTTGTTATAATATGGTATCAGAACTAAAATCTTTCCCTCCTCCCTCCCCTCTCTCTTGATCGGCGCCACCTCCATGACCGGATCAACCGACGATTCCGATGACTTTTCCACCATGACCGGATCTTCCTCTACCCCTTTTCACCCGACCCTTACGATCAATAATATCAAGACCTTCATCCCTATCACACTTGAAACCGAGAAGGCTCAATATGCTTCATGGACCGAATTGTTCAAGATTCATGCCACGATGTTTCAAGTTCTCAATCACATTATCCCACCACGAGACGCTTCCGTTGATCCAGGTCTATGGAAACGCCTTGATGCCATCGTCCAATAATGGATTTATGGTACGATCTCTTCCGATCTCCTTCAAACGATCTTGGAACCAAATTCCACCGCTCAAAAAGCTTGGGAGCGTCTTAAACAGTTGTTCCACGACAATCAGCATTCACGTGCCTGTCTTCTCCAAAGTCAGTTTTCTTGTCTTCACCAGTCCGAGTTTTCTTTGATCTCGGCGTATTGTCAACAACTAAAATTATTGGCCGATCAACTTTCCAATGTCGACTCCCCCGTCCCCGAAAAGACATTGGTATTACAACTTGTTGCAGGTTTATTTGAGGAGTATGATGGTGTCGCTACCATAATTCAACAGTCAGATCCTCTCCCAGATTTCTTCCGTGCCCGTAGTATGCTTACCTTGGAAGAATCATGTAAGGATAAACAGGTTCCATCACCTTCCCCATCCTTGCCGACTGGTTTACTCTCTCGTTCCCCCTCACCGGCTCCGTCCTCCTCGCCCAATCAACCCATTTTGCCAACACCGCCGCCTTCTGAGTTTTTTTGGGTTCCGAGGACGTGGGACACGTGGTCAAGGTCCGGATATCGAGGCCGTGGGGGTCGTGGGTTCTCATATTGGCCACGACCACCATGGGTTTCTCCTCCTCCTTGGAAACAGCAATAGTGGTATTCCCCTCCTTCCCCATATCCAACGATGGGGTATTCGACACCAAATTGGTCTCCACGCCCTCCTCCCGATATGCCTGTATGCCTCGATCAACCGCTCAACCGACAGAGCACGCATTTACCGCCGATAACCACTCCCAATTCGCTCTTATGGACATCGAATCGACACTTCACACTATGACGCTAAACCCACCAGATCAACAGTGGTATATGGATACCGGCGACTCGGCTCATATGACCTCGAATCAAGGTACTCTCTCAACACGTAGTAATAATTCTTGTGCTCGTCATATTATTGTCGGTAATGGCGAACTCATTGGACGATCATATATAATTCTTGTGCTCGTCATATTATTGTCGAATCAAGGTACTCTCTCAACCTAAAGTGTAATATTGGACGATCATATATAAACGTTGTATCTCGTTCATTTCTCTTGGACGAACTCATTTTCTCATTTTAGCTTACATAGTTTTCTCTCCTTTTTCTCTCTCTCTAGAATTAGGGTTTTATATTTCTAGTTCTTCATCTTCAAAACTCTTGAAGGTGTGTTGTATAGATTAGAGATTTTGCTGTAAACAATATGTGTAAGTGTTTCAATAATTTCCCACTCAAATATTCATATTTAACAATAGCAGACTGGTTGTGGGACTCATTGAACCATTTGTTCAATTGTTTAATGTAGTATATATAGATGGAAGGTGAATCAATGGTGTCAAAAGGGTTCAAGTTTTGCTTTTTCGTAGAGAGAAGAAGAACCTGATGCCATCTTTTTGATGTGTGAGTGGGTGGTGCTGCTAGCTTCTAATCTTTTCTCTTTCTATCCTTTCTCATTATCCCAAATAACCCAGGAAAAAAGCTTATAAGATAAGGTTTGCTTTATACTCTCTGTGTGAATGAATTGGTTTGTCTTTTTGGGTTTCTTGAAAAATTCTTCATTTTTTCATCTTCAAGATTTCTTTAATTCTATTTGGTTTTGTTTATGTTTGTGTGTCTTTAATTAACTAGGTAATGGCACCATGCCTTGCGCGGTGAAAACATATATTATTATAAAGATTATTATTAATGAAATTGTTGATTTATAGCAGTAGTTATCTTACTTAAATACAAAAAAAATAAAGAACACTATATATTTTATTAAAATAAGTATTGATTTATAACCATTGTTAACTTACTAAAAGAAAAGAAATATGAACACTGAAAATAAAACAATTTATAAGTTTTGATTTATCATCATTGTTAACTTGCTAAGAAAAACAAAAAATAAATAATTAAAAAATAGACATTATTAATTAAATTTTGATTTATAAGTATTGTTAGCTTACACATAAAAATGTAAATAAATAAAAATGTACCATATTAAAAATAATTTTGGTTTATAAGCATTGTTGGCTTACTAAAAGAAAAAAAAATAATGCCTATTAAAATAAGTATTTATTTATAGGCATTGTTACCTAACTTAATAAAACAAGTTCATATAATATTTAGTTCATTTAATCTTACAAAGTAAAATATAAATAAATAAACACAATAAAAATAATAATAAAATAACCAACATTATAACATAATGATTATATTTTAAAAAATTTGTGAATGTTGAATTTATTAAATTATGTTTTGATTAAGTAAAAAACAAATTTGATTTAAATCAATAAAAAATATATAAAAAATGAATGTTTAAAGACATTTAATGCTACATTTTTTATTTAAAAAAATGCAAAATTCTCACAAAATTTTAAGACTACATGCATTGGCAATCATATCCATGGGATCGTGAATAAGTTAAAACACCTTTTGTAAAAATAAATTAAAAAAGAAATAAAGCAAATTTAATCTCATCCAATCTGAAGCATGGGGCGATAGGGATTGCAATCCTATTTTAACTCCTTTTTAAATAATTGATGACACATGTCAATTGCTTATTGGTTGGTTTTAGATTTTTAGAATAAAACTTATCTGATAAAAAAGATGATTTTTATAAAATAATTAAAAATTTAAAAATATATCAAAATCCATGGTTTTCAATTCCCTACAAATAGAGCCCAATATTGACATATTTTCATCATACCAATCTTTCTCTTCATTTCAATCCTCTCGTTATCTTGCGAATTTCACAAAACTTTCAGTGTTTTTTCAATTATCTGCTATGGATCCAAACTTCTCAAAATTTCTTTCAGGTTCTCAACATCCTGATAACTCTCAGTATCACCCAAACACACAATATGAAAACTCTGATTTTTTCATCTATAATAATCAAGTTCCTATCCCTGAAAATGGCCAAACACCGCAAAAGAGTTCAAGAGCCGATAAATGGGAAACCAAAGAAGATATGGTGTTGATGTCAGCATGGATCTACGTTAGTGAAGAACCTACTCGAGGCAAAAACCAGAAGAAACAAACATTTTGGTCACGAGTGGTAAATGGGAAACCAAAGAAGATATTAATGTATTGCACCGATCTCCTGTTTTTTATGATATATTGGCAAGTCGATCACCAAAAGTTAGTTATGTCGTGAATGGTCACGAAAATGATAGGGCATATTATCTCACTGATGGCATATATCCTTCATGGGCTGCATTTGTCAAGTCAGTTACATCTCCCCAAATGCGGAAGCACAAGTTTTTTGCTCAAGTTCAAGACGCATGCAAAAAAGATGTTGAGCGAGCATTTGGAGTTCTACAAGCTCGTTTTGCATTTATTCGACGACCATGTCTTGTTTGGGACAGACATAGAATGGGTAGAATTATGATTGCTTGTATCATCATGCATAATATGATAGTTGAAGACGAACGAGAATCATACCAAAATTATTATGATCCTACTGAGTTTCTTAATGACATGCCCACAAATCAACAACAAGGAAGCTCTACAGAAGACGATGGTCAATCAACTGAATTCCATATAGAACGGATTGCAAACCTATCTTGTTATATGGCTAACAGGGAACAACTTCGCAATAGGGAAGCTCATAACGCTCTAAAAAATGATTTGATTGAGCATATATGGCAAAAATTTGGTCATCAGTAATTAACTACGGTTATTTATGTATTTCAGATATGTAATTTCGTACTTATTTTTGTTACTTGTTTTATTTAATTTTAATTGTATGGTATGTTTTTTTTATAATAATAATTATGTTTTAGTTAAATAGTTGTTGTCTATTTAATCTATTTTTTATACATCAAATTAAAAAGATAATTATATATGATAAAAAAAATTCAATATATAATTTTTATTAAATGATATTTTGGATTAGATTGGATTGGAAGAGATTGTGGTTAAAGGATAAAAGAAGTTAGATTGGATTGGGGTTGAAGATTGTGTAGGTGGATGAGAGAGAAAATAATATTTCAATTGAGATTGGATTGGTTGAGATTGTGAATGTTGATAGTTTAAGGCATCAATGATGGCCTCTTCTTAACTCTCTCATACATTCTCCTTTATATATATATATATATATTGATTCTTTCTTTTTGGTTTTGTGTATGTGTCATCTTCATCAATCATCACCATGGTTTTGGTTTGTTTTTTTAATCCATCCCTTTTTCATCTTCTAGATTTCTAACCACTACAATTAAATCTTGGTATGAAGATCTTGACTCTTGTGTTTGTTTTTCACGTTTTCCAACAACAAAAACTTGGAATTAAACTCCATCTTGGTTTCAAATCTTTAACATTTTTTTCCAGATTGATACAACCTTGCTCATATGGCTTATTATCTATTGCCCTGTACCAAATGTTTGGATTGATTTAGGTGAGTCTGTGATCATAGGATAATCTGCCCTATTGCTACTGTTTTGAATCTACACATGATCCAACACAGAAGCATTTTTTTTAAAATTACCTACTGCTTTGAATCTGTTCTATTGCAACTGTTTTGATTATGGTTTTTTAACTTTCTCACATATGCACAGAGACCTTTACACTAACAAAAAATGACTAACATACCATTTTTTTAAGAATTACACACTTCTAATTTTGTCCATAACATAAATAACTACAGGGTGAAAGCTTTTACTCTCTTTGTCTAAAGGAAAAATGGCAGAGTAAAACTTAGAAGTCATTTAAGGATAAAACTTTGGGCAATTTCACATCCAGATCAACCAAACGATTTTTGTAATATGATTTTTTTTACAGATCGAAATCATAAGTTGGATTCGTTTCTTAGACAGAAGGGAGTCCAGATGAAAGCTGAACAAATGAAATATCGAAATTAAACATACATAAATCCTGAACCCAAATCAACAATAGATGCTGAAACTGTGAACCCAAATCGTGAATCCAAATCAACGGATGCTGAGATGTTGAGCTGCAAATCGTGAACCAAATTGCGATTGCTTGAGAGAGAGGGAGAGTCGAGATTTTAGAGATGAAAATGAACCAAATCGTTGGGTTTTTCCAATGAAAGACCGATATTCTCTATAACCTTCGGCTCTGATACCATTTCTGTCACACCCCGCTAAAGCGGAAATACGGGATGTCACAGTTCAAGGTTTCATTGCGTAAGGTGGAAGAAACACACAATCATCATAGCTTAAAAGGTTTACAAAAGTTACATCTTATTCAAAAATACAAAATGTCCAAAACAAAAATTGACATGATAAGGAAAATAGTGTTGGATGCAGCTACTTGTGGTGCCTTCTAAAGTTCCAATCTTACTTGCTATTTCCTGAAAAGCATGTAAATGAGAGGGTCAACTATTGAATAGTTGGCGAGTTCACAGGTTTTATGAGTACAACAAAGTTTGTAAATAAAACAGTTTTAATCCGCACAAGTGGATATAAGTTTGTCATAGAAACAGATTTAATCCGCACAAGTGGATATATCAACTGGTTGTAAAAACACTTGCTCAAGGTAATTGTATGTATGATGTTTAAGCTAGGAGCCCGTTACCCGACCTATGTGACAGAACGCCCCTCCGCATGTTCTATCATCAACAATGCGTACGAACAACAATAATTATGCACTCAAACAAGCCCGACTTGTGAGTGGGGTTGTCAATCCAAATAGCGCTATCCATAATTACCAACGGCTCAATACATGAGTTAAATGGGTAACGTAGATTAAACGGGGAGTTAATATGATAGAGAAAACTCCAAAATCTTACAACATGCACAAAGCATACATACCATAGAGCATAAGCAAGTATAGCAAGATTTGTATTTCCAAGAAAAACAAGACAACCGGTGCGTAAAATAATTGTAGTAACGACATGCTTTTCACCCCAAAAGATATAAAATATTAAAAGGGGTTGTGATAACTCACTTGGTGCGCGATGGAATTCCGGGAATCTCTCACAAAATACCTCGGTGTGATCCTACTTCGAACCTACGAACGTAAGGTCACTAGTGAGTTTTAATCTTAAGGGTTCGGTAGGCTAACTATCCAAATCGTCATAAAATGCCCTTTTATAAATTTATTTAGTGTTTGAATTTTTGTTACCTTTCAAAATAATATATGCATGTCATCAAATAACTGAGATTTTATCATAAAAGTGGTAGATTTACAACATAAAATAGTTATATAGAAATAAAGTTGCTTTCAAACCACTTTTAAGACTATTCTTTTGCTGTCCAGATTTATATGCCACTTTCTGTCCATTTTTGAATATCTTCCAGGCGCATTTAGGTCAAGATAATTTATACCCAGGTAGTTTAATGAGTTAGAAAACTTTTGACATAAGTTTCATAATTGTTAGAGGTGGGTAAATACATGAAATAATTCTTGACATATAGTCACTACATAAAGTTTTGCTGTTTGCGCACTGTTTTTGTGAAGAATGTTTGGTAGACGAAATCTTTGCATTTTTGAATGAAACCACTGGAGTTTGAAACCTAACTCATAAAAATAAATTCCAGGAAAAAAATCACTTAATTTGGAGTATTATTGAGTGAGATATGACCTTTTGAAGAGAGAGGTAAAATCTGGCAGCATGCTGTCAAATCTAGTCTTTATGCATGTGCATTCTTTTGTCTTTTTAGCAATATTCTTATTCTTCTTGCATGTAATCCGACTTGACTCATCCCCATACAGATAATTTCAGTTTCAAAACATATTTTTAAGCCATTTAAACTACATGCATGCTATTCATTAAACCCATCTTTTGCAAAAACTTGAAAATGGGTCTTTTTGAAGGTTTCTTGAGTGTTTATACCAAGAACTTCTCCATGCAACTTGAAATTGTATATTTTTATCTCATGCATGTTGGTTTAAACCTATTTTTAGTGGTTTCAAAGAGCTACTCATGAAATCTTTGGACCAAAAAGTATGGATCTTCAAGAAAACTATATTCATGCAAGTTAAGAACCCATCTTTGATCTTAATCATAGGTTTGATCATGGATTTACCACCTTTTTAGCAACATGCAAGTGTTATGGTGGTTAATCTACAAACATTAAGATGCTCAAAGAAGTATTTTTAGCAAAACAAGTGTAAAACTAAAACTAGTAGAAGAAAACTTCAAAGAAAAGAAGAAGATTAAGAAGGAAAGTGTGTAGGTTTTGCTCTACACGTGTGTTTACCTTGAGATTTCTTGAATACTTGAATCCCTTGTGTTTTAAGGGCTGAACTTTTTAGTGTGTGAAATGAGAGAGTAAAGAGAAGAAGAGAGATTTTTCTCTAGAGTGAGAAATTAGAGAGAGAGATATGAGAAATGAAGTGTGAAGCGAGTTAAAAGAAAAATGAGAGGTGTTTAAGGGGGGGGGGGGGGGGGGGTGGCCGGTTTTGGGAGAGAGAATGAGAGGGTGAGAAGTGCATAATTGTATAAAATAAAGTTGTCTTGGTTTTATTTTTATTTTTATTTTTAATTTGAATTATTAAATAACTAATTTACCATCATATTAAGACTTGTTTTATTTTACTAGTATAATTTGTAAAGTATACATATACATTTGTATTTAGGTCATTTGAATTGGCATTTTATGAGATTTATGGATAATTCCCTACTTTGAGGGATTTCTAGGCAAAAATTCTTAATTTTTTCCTATTGTACTGAGTTTACTGCTAGAATTGGACTGTGTGAACTATGACATGATTAACTGAAACGTTCAGTGCAGTTCTAACCTGGAGTGTAAATTTGACGGTTGTCACAGTCTCCCCCGGTTAAAAGAATTTCGTCCTGAAATTCATGAGTTACCAGCTTTAACAAGTTTGCTAGCAAAAAGATGAGGATACTTATGCATCATGTAATCCTCTCGTTCCCATGTGTACTCAGGCCCATGCCTTGTGTTCCAATGAACTTTTACAATCAAAATTTTACTTCGCTTAAGACGCTTAACTTCTCTATTGAGGATTTCAATTGGTTCTTCTATGATATGCAACTTATCGTTTATCTGAACTTATTCCAGAGGTATGATTAATGAATTGTCAGCTAAACACTTCTTGAGGTTCGACACATAAAACGTGTCGTGGATTGCACTTAGCTCCTTAGGAAAATTGAGTCTATATGCCACAGACCAATTCTTTCAGTGATCTCAAATGGTCCGACATATCTTGGGCTCAACTTTCCTCTTTTCCCAAATCGTACCATTTCTTTCCATGGTGATACCTTTAGAAGCACTCTATCCCCAACTTGGAATTCTAAGGGCTTCCTACGATTATCCGCATAACTTTTCTGACGATCTCTGGATGCTTTATGTCTATCTCTAATTTCTAACCAACAAAGAGGTGAACAACACTTGCGTCCATACAAAGCTTCAAATGGCGCACACTGAATACTGGTGTGATAGCTACTGATATAAGAAAACTCACCAAAGGCAAGTGATTATCCTAACTTCCTCCGATGTCTAACACGCATGCCCGAACCATGTCTTCTAACGTTTGAATAGTTCGTTCACTTTGCCCATCCGTTTGAGGATGATAGGCAGTGATCAAATTCAATTGCGTATCCAATGCTTACTGAAGCGACTGCCAAAACCGTGACGTGAAACGGCTATCTCTATCTGAAATGATGGATATTGGTACTCCATGACGTGCAACGATTTCGTTGATGTAGGTCTGAGCAAGCTTCTCCATCTTGTAATCTTCCCGAATCGGTAGGAAATGTGCAGATTTCGTTAATCGATCTACTATAACCAAATCGAGTCATGCCCCTTGGCTGTTCTCGGAAGTTTGGTTATGAAATCCATGGTTATTTGTTCCCATTTCCACTGGGGAATCTCTGGTGGTTGTAGCAAACCAGGTGGCTTTTGATATACAGCTTTGACCTTTGAGCAATTTAAACATTTCCCTACGTACAAGGCAATATCTTTCTTCATTCCTGGCCACCAATAATATTCCCTTAAGTCCTTGTACATCTTATCCGCTCCTGGATGAATTGAATATCTAGACTTGTGGGCTTCATCCAGAACCGTTTCCCGTACGTTGTTAGCTTTTAGAACCCATACTCTGCCCTTAAAGTAACGTACTCCATCAGTCTTAGTTTCAATTCTTGCCTCTAAACCATGAAGAGTCTCATCCTTCAGGTTTTCAGACCTCATTGCTTCGATTTGAGCTTCGAGAATCCAAGTCTTTAAACTTGTTTGAACCAGCGCTCCCAATGCTCGAACTCGTGAAGGTTTTATCCTTTCCTTCCTACTCAGGGCATCAGCTACCACATTGGCTTTACCTGGGTGGTAACGTATCTCACAATCGTAGTCGCTGAGCAGTTCTATCCATCTTCTCTGCCTCAAATTAAGCATTTTCTGATCAAGTATGTGCTGAAGACTCTTGTGGTCAGTGAAAATGGTGCACTTGGTGCCATATAGATAATGCCTCCATATCTTTAGAGCGAATACCACAGCTCCGAGCTCCAAATCGTGCGTGGTATAGTTCTTCTCATGAACTTTTAATTGTCTCGAGGCGTATGCTATCACCTTATCCGTTTGCATCAATACGCAACCTAATCCCTGATGCGAAGCGTCACAATATATCACAGTTTTCTGTTCCTTCCGGTAAAGCTAGAATCGGTGCATTGCACAACTTTTTCTTCAAAAGTTGAAATGCTTCCCCTTGCGAAACTCCCCAAACGAATTTCCTATCCTTTTGGGTTAACGCGGTGAGGGGTTTAGCAATCCTAGAGAAATTCTCGATGAAATGCCGATAATAACCTGCCAAACCTAGAAATTGGCGAATTTCCGTTGGAGTCTTTGGGGCTTCCCATTTCCGAATGGCTTCCACTTTAGCCGGGTTGTAATACCCCGCTTTTAAAAACGTGTACTTTAACGTCTCCAAATTGTTTCGTATTCAAAATGTCAATCAAGTAGAGTTGGGGGATTAAATCCGTCAATTAACTAAAGTTCTATTATTAAAAAAAAATTGATTAAATTAAGTTAAATAACAAATATATATATATATATATCAATTAAAATCTAAAATTAGAGTAAACTACACCTTATCGTCCCTGTATCATCACCGCCATCACCATCTCTCTCTAAATTTCTTCTTCTCTCTAGGAATTCATTCAATTCGTTAAAGGAATCAAGAATACAATTATATATTTGGAATCCTCTCGTCAAATCCTTCGTGGAGGTATAACTTTCTCCTTATTTTGTTAAGTTTTCGTGTTAGTTCTTGAGATTGATTTCTATTTTGGTTTAAGTTAGATTAGGATGTGATACTGCAAAATTATGATGATATACGTGTTTAGAAATGTTTGGTTTTGTAAAAATTGAAGTAAGATTAAAAAGGGTAAAGTTTATAATCAAAATGGTGAGTTTTATGTTTATGCGGTTAGTTGCTCACCAAGTGTTCGGTTAAATGCTTAAAAGAATAAAGTTTCATGATTAAGCTTAAGAGATTAATCATTAAGCTCCATTTGGACGTTTGGTCTGTTAGTTTATATTTAGAATGGGTTTTATTGAGTAAAAATGGAAGTTTGGATCATAAAAGTGAATCGGGAAAAGTTTGGAAATCGGACGTTACGGTATGTGCAGGTCCGTACTTTGACAGCGCATAACTCACAAACCGTAAGTCCGATTGAGCTCAAATTTTACAGGTGAAAGGTACTCAATGTGTTCTACAATTCTTATGAAGGGTCTTAAACTCAGTTTTGACTCTAAGTAGCTCAAAATAACGTGTTTTCTGGACTGATTGTAGCATACTCGGATCAGTTTCTGTGTTTTTATAAATTCCGTATAAAATCAACCGATGGTTCAAATGAGGTGATTCCAATTCGAGTAGAACTGTTAGAGCTTATAGAACAATTTTCATTTAGATCCTATAATCTTGTTTGGTCTCTAAGTATGAGAAAAACGGTCGAAAAGAAGGAGCTTAGGAGCTGTCACGTACGGTTCTGCATGGTGTTGAGTTTAGTTTTCGAAATGCGTATCGGGTTGTCCGTTTTGAAATTTAAGTTGGTTAGATACCATTAGAGCCAAAAATTCAGTATTAGAATAATTAATGTGAGTTTTATGTTGTGCGAGTGATAACAACTTATAGTTTAAAATAGGTACTCGAGCTCGTTTAACTCCGTCGTGAATCTCGTTTGATCGTGCTTTACATCCCAATTTCGTTTAAGATTCTGTGGATTTTGGGTGAAAGACTGAATCTTTTGGAAAAGGCTTGGAAGTCTTTCTGGATAAGCGATCAAGGTGAGTTTTACTTTAAAACGTTTTTCAACAGGGATACATATATATGTGATATATATATGAGATGGACATGTACGGATTGAGATTATGATACATGATGTGATTATGTGTTTATATTGAGACGTATATGTGGTTGGAATGTGGTAACGTTTTTATAAAAGAAATTGTGATATATATATATATATATATATATATATATGGTTGGAATGTGATGAAAGGTTTTATAAATGACAATATGATATATTGGTACATATATATATATATATATATATATATATATATATATATATATATATATTGTATTTATATGTGCATTACACTACACGAGAGCACTTGCCGAACTATGCCGGCGGATGTTTGCTGTAATTGTTGTACATCGGTGCTGTGCTGTAATTGTTGTACAGCGGTGCTGTAATTGTTGTACAGCGAAGAGTTGGCTCGCAACCAACTAATATGGCCATGGGAATGATGTGAAGGATGAGTGGTACACGATGCACGAGTCTTATTTGGTATTTAAGTCTTTGTGATATATGTGTATTTATATAAAGGATTTTATATGAATTGGTTTTATAACGATTTTGAAATGACAGGGATTATCTCACTAGACCGTTTGGTCTAACCCTCATTTTGTTTTTAAAAATATGTATTCCAGGTCGAGGAAATTGTAGCGGCAAAGGAAAGGATAAAGAGTAGGACGTTTTTTTTATGACTGATGTTGATTAGGAAGCTTTTATGTATTTTGTAGTTTCGAGACTATGGGACAGTATGTGAATTATTATGTAATTTTCTTTTATGAATGTAACGATGTTATGCAATATATGTTATTTGTGGTATGTTTGGGAAACCGGGTTGTTACAGATGGTATCAGAGCCCTAGTTTAAGGGATTTAGGTATTTGGATTTATACCTAGACTTAAACTGCATGTGAAGTAGGATGTCACCATTATTTTAGAATCTTTGGATGTTAAGTATAAAAAGGTAGAAGGAACATCATGTAAGGTAATTTCAAATTACATTTGGCCAGTGTAATCGTGAACTTATAAGTACATGTTTGAACCGAAATACCTTGTTATATGGGGTATGTGCTTATGTGTATATTAACCTTGTTTGAATCAACAGAGTGACAAGTCGGACTTGACGTATGGATTGAGACGAAGATAGGTATATTTCTATAAACTATACACGTGCTAAAGTGCTATTTGACTTCGGTGTAAACCAATCATTCGTGTCTACATCCTTTTGTTGCTTATCTGCATTAGGAAAGTATTTGATAATTATGTTAGAGATAAAAATGGGTGTGCTAAATTACTGTTGTTCTGATTTTGTTAATGTGTAGAGTGTGATGGCTTGAGTGTAAAGAATAATAGTAGTGTGTGGAACGTGATGATTATGTGTGGAGAGTAATGGTAGTGTGTGAAGTTTTGACATTGTCATGAAGGCGACGATTTAGTGTGTTGTGTAGATTATACAAAGTGTGATTGTTGACGCTATTTAGAAGAGTATTGTTTAAATGTGTGGGGTGATGTGGATAAGATAGTAGCAGTTTATAATTAGCAAGCGTGCGAGGTGTGGTTGTTTCGAACATTGAGTGTGATTTCGAATTAACTTGGTTAAATTTATGGTATAAGGTGTAAATAATGCAAGAAAGTGTTGTCTGCATTAGCTTATGAGAACTAGGTTGTTAATAGCCTAGACTTAAGCTGAGGGGTATTATTTGATGATTATTGTGGTGTGTTTACTAGTTGGTTGAGAAGTTGGTATTGTATGCCAATATAGATGTGTAAGTCTTTGATTGGTCATCGACTTTTGCGTTTATGTTAAGTTACAACATTAGATTGTTATTACTAAAAGTGTTATGATCTGAATTTTTTCCAATGGAATGTTTTGATTGGGAATTTAGACTGAAAAGAAAAATGATTAAGGGACTAGGATTTATATCTAAAATAATATGTTTATGCTGGAGTGAGAAATGAAGGTTCTACGATATTGTGATATTTATTGATCTTCTTAAGTGAAGGATTCCTGTTCTCTGTTCTCATTAATAGTGATGCATTTATTGACAAGATTATTTTGTTTGGATTAGACAGTGATGAAAATGTTCGATTTAGTTTTTGGTATTAAGTTCAGGATTTTGAATTAAGTAGTGAGTGTATAGAAATGGAAATGGTTTGATTAAAACCATTTGGGAATTGAGAAATGTCTGACATTTAGTGTTATTTGTGATGAACGGATATGACACAACCGTTGAATATTTTGATGATGGATTTTGATTGAACCATTTGGTTAGAATTCATATTGCAAGTAGAGATGTGGATTTGGTGTTAGGTTTGTTTAAGAAATGAAAAGTGATCATGGGTATGTGATGTTAATGTGAGGAAGTGAAAGTGTTATATTGGAATAAGTGGTTTAGATTTAATAAGAAAGTGATGGATGATATAGAAATTGTAGAACTATATTTAAAATGGTCTTATGTTGGGTATATTTATTCCTTAAGAGTATAAAAGAAAAGTATAATTACTAATTAAGATATTTTACAAATTTTGTGGGTATTTGATCTAAAGCTTGTGATTGTTAGCAAATCATATATGGAAAGTGTATTTTAAGTTTCCAAGACAACTTTGAGTAGTAGATTTTATGAATAATGAAATTTTGGATGATGAATATAAATTTCTAATGATTTCAAATTGAGTGGTTAGCGTTAATGAGTTGGTGGTTACCGTTATATTAAAGATATGGTATTTTCATATGAGATTGAAATTATTGATGTTTGGGTGCTATTGAGAATAACATACTTGTTCGCCAAAGGGGTATTAGTTGACTTTAAGTGGAAAAGAAAATGGAAGGATGATCTTATTATAAGATAACGGAATATATGGTTGATATGTGTAATCATTGGATTTATATTATTAGTGTTATGATTAGCAGGAAGAAAGCAATGTTCAATAAACATTTTGATAGTCGTGTGACGAACTTTGTGGTGTAAATTGTAGTAGAATTATTATATGAATAGTTGACGATTTATTTATTTATTTATTTACGGTTAAGTAAAGTGAGGTTAATGTTGAAGAACTTTCTTTATGGAGTTGTTTAAGTTAAAGAGTTGTTTTAGACCCTATGTTTGACTTGGCATGTTAAGTCTCATGTGTAAATCAATGAGATGATGACGGGTTTGCCGTTGCGTTTAAGAATTTGATTTAGTGATAATATTATAGTTGAAAATTTGGTTATGTTTAGAGAATGACATGATGATAATTATAGATCGGAGTGATAATATGATCATTAGTTGATTTGGAATGTCATGATAAATGTTTAAGCCTTTGATAGGTTGATTAAAACTTTATAGATTTGTTAAGTAACGACATTTATTGTTATTATAAGACATATTACGATTCTACTGAGATGTTGATGCTAAGTTATTATGTATGGTAATTTATGGTAAATAGAAAGAAATGAACCACATCTCAATTAGAGTTTATCTTGTGAAATAAATTGATATTAATTTTGTTAAAAAGATATTTTTGGATGGTTATTATATAGATGGGTATGGAATGCTTATTAAGTTAATTTCGATAGTCTCGATTGGAGTTCGATGTAGTAGTGAGCATAAAGCAATCGTACCTTTTTGCTTAACCGAATTCCGGGACGAAATTCTTTTAAGGGGGAGATGTTGTAATACCCCGCTTTTAAAAACGTGTACTTTAACGTCTCCAAATTGTTTCGTATTCAAAATGTCAATCAAGTAGAGTTGGGGGATTAAATCCGTCAATTAACTAAAGTTATATTATTAAAAAAAAAAGAAAATTGATTAAATTAAATTAAATAACAAATATATATATATCAATTAAAATCTAAAATTAGAGTAAACTACACCTTATCGTCCCTGTATCATCACCGCCATCACCATCTCTCTCTAAATTTCTTCTTCTCTCTAGGAATTCATTCAATTCGTTAAAGGAATCAAGAATACAATTATATATTTGGAATCCTCTCGTCAAATCCTTCGTGGAGGTATAATTTTCTCCTTATTTTGTTAAGTTTTCGTGTTAGTTCTTGAGATTGATTTCTATTTTGGTTTAAGTTAGATTAGGATGTGATACTGCAAAATTATGATGATATACGTGTTTAGAAATGTTTGGTTTTGTAAAAATTGAAGTAAGATTAAAAAGGGTAAAGTTTATAATCAAAATGGTGAGTTTTATGTTTATGCGGTTAGTTGCTCACCAAGTGTTCGGTTAAATGCTTAAGAGAATAAAGTTTCATGATTAAGCTTAAGAGATTAATCATTAAGCTCCATTTGGACGTTTGGTCTGTTAGTTTATATTTAGAATGGGTTTTATTGAGTAAAAATGGAAGTTTGGATCATAAAAGTGAATCGGGAAAAGTTTGGAAATCGGACGTTACGGTATGTGCAGGTCCGTACTTTGACAGCGCATAACTCACAAACCGTAAGTCCGATTGAGCTCAAATTTTACAGGTGAAAGGTACTCAATGTGTTCTACAATTCTTATGAAGGGTCTTAAACTCAGTTTTGACTCTAAGTAGCTCAAAATAACGTGTTTTCTGGACTGATTGTAGCATACTCGGATCAGTTTCTGTGTTTTTATAAATTCCGTATAAAATCAACCGATGGTTCAAATGAGGTGATTCCAATTCGAGTAGAACCGTTAGAGGTTATAGAACAATTTTCATTTAGATCCTATAATCTTGTTTGGTCTCTAAGTATGAGAAAAACGGTCGAAAAGAAGGAGCTTAAGAGCTGTCACGTACGGTTCTGCATGGTGTTGAGTTTAGTTTTCGAAATGCGTATCGGGTTGTCCGTTTTGAAATTTAAGTTGGTTAGATACCATTAGAGCCAAAAATTCAGTATTAGAATAATTAATGTGAGTTTTATGTTGTGCGAGTGATAACAATTTATAGTTTAACATAGGTACTCGAGCTCGTTTAACTCCGTCGTGAATCTCGTTTGATCGTGCTTTACATCCCAATTTCGTTTAAGATTCTGTGGATTTTGGGTGAAAGACTGAATCTTTTGGAAAAGGCTTGGAAGTCTTTCTGGATAAGCGATCAAGGTGAGTTTTACTTTAAAACGTTTTTCAATAGGGGTATTATATGTGATATATATATGAGATGGACATGTACGGAATGAGATTATGATACATGATGTGATTATGTGTTTATATTGAGACGTATATGTGGTTGGAATGTGGTAACGTTTTTATAAAAGAAATTGTGATATATATATGGTTGGAATGTGATGAAAGGTTTTATAAATGACAATATGATATATTGGTACATATATATATATATATTGTATTTATATGTGCATTACACTACACGAGAGCACTTGCCGAACTATGCCGTCGGATGTTTGCTGTAATTGTTGTACATCGGTGCTGTGCTGTAATTGTTGTACAGCGGTGCTGTAACTCGCAACCAACTAATATGGCCATGGGAATGATGTGAAGGATGTGAAGGATGAGTGGTACACGATGCACGAGTCTTATTTGGTATTTAAGTCTTTGTGATATATGTGTATTTATATAAAGGATTTTATATGAATTGGTTTTATAACGATTTTGAAATGACAGGGATTATCTCACTAGACCGTTTGGTCTAACCCTCATTTTGTTTTTAAAAATATGTATTCCAGGTCGAGGAAATTGTAGCGGCAAAGGAAAGGATAAAGAGTAGGACGTTTTTTTTATGACTGATGTTGATTAGGAAGCTTTTAGGTATTTTGTAGTTTCGAGACTATGGGACCGTATGTGAATTATTATGTAATTTTCTTTTATGAATGTAACGATGTTATGCAATATATGTTATTTGTGGTATGTTTGGGAAACCGGGTTGTTACAGATGGTATCAGAGCCCTAGTTTAAGGGATTTAGGTATTTGGATTTATACCTAGACTTAAACTACATGTGAAGTAGGATGTCACCATTATTTTAGAACCTTTGGATGTTAAGTATAAAAAGGTAGAAGGAACATCATGTAAGGTAATTTCAATTTACATTTGGCCAGTGTAATCGTGAACTTACAAGTACATGTTTGAACCGAAATACCTTGTTATATGGGGTATGTGCTTATGTGTATATTAACCTTGTTTGAATCAACAGAGTGACAAGTCGGACTTGACGTATGGATAGAGACGAAGACAGGTATATTTCTATAAACTATACACGTGCTAAAGTGCTATTTGACTTCGGTGTAAACCAATCATTCGTGTCTACATCCTTTTGTTGCTTATCTGCATTAGGAAAGTATTTGATAATTATGTTAGAGATAAAAATGGGTGTGCTAAATTACTGTTGTTCTGATTTTGTTAATGTGTAGAGTGTGATGGCTTGAGTGTAAAGAATAATAGTAGTGTGTGGAACGTGATGATTATGTGTGGAGAGTAATGGTAGTGTGTGAAGTTTTGACATTGTCATGAAGGCGACGATTTAGTGTGTTGTGTAGATTATACAAAGTGTGATTGTTGACGCTATTTAGAAGAGTATTGTTTAAATGTGTGGGGTGATGTGGATAAGATAGTAGCAGTTTATAATTAGCAAGCGTGCGAGGTGTGGTTGTTTCGAACATTGAGTGTGATTTCGAATTAACTTGGTTAAATTTATGGTATAAGGTGTAAATAATGCAAGAAAGTGTTGTCTGCATTAGCTTATGAGAACTAGGTTGTTAATAGCCTAGACTTAAGCTGAGGGGTATTATTTGATGATTATTGTGGTGTGTTTACTAGTTGGTTGAGAAGTTGGTATTGTATGCCAATATAGATGTGTAAGTCTTTGATTGGTCATCGACTTTTGCGTTTATGTTAAGTTACAACATTAGATTGTTATTACTAAAAGTGTTATGATCTGATTTTTTTCCAATGGAATGTTTTGATTGGGAATTTAGACTGAAAAGAAAAATGATTAAGGGACTAGGATTTATATCTAAAATAATATGTTTATGCTGGAGTGAGAAATGAAGGTTCTACGATATTGTGATATTTTTTGATCTTCTTAAGTGAAGGATTCCTGTTCTCTGTTCTCATTAATAGTGATGCATTTATTGACAAGATTATTTTGTTTGGATTAGACAGTGATGAAAATGTCCGATTTAGTTTTTGGTATTAAGTTCAGGATTTTGAATTAAGTAGTGAGTGTATAGAAATGGAAATGGTTTGATTAAAACCATTTGGGAATTGAGAAATGTCTGACATTTAGTGTTATTTGTGATGAACGGATATGACACAACCGTTGAATATTTTGATGATGGATTTTGATTGAACCATTTGGTTAGAATTCATATTGCAAGTAGAGATGTGGATTTGGTGTTAGGTTTGTTTAAGAAATGAAAAGTGATCATGGGTATGTGATGTTAATGTGAGGAAGTGAAAGTGTTATATTGGAATAAGTGG
This sequence comes from Saussurea involucrata, assembly GCA_033807775.1. Taxonomy (NCBI): domain Eukaryota; kingdom Viridiplantae; phylum Streptophyta; class Magnoliopsida; order Asterales; family Asteraceae; genus Saussurea; species Saussurea involucrata. Next base: position 264,227,017 of record CM066321.1, read on the forward strand.
TTTAGATTTAATAAGAAAGTGATGGATGATATAGAAATTGTAGAACTATATTTAAAATGGTCTTATGTTGGGTATATTTATTCCTTAAGAGTATAAAAGAAAAGTATAATTACTAATTAAGATATTTTACAAATTTTGTGGGTATTTGATCTAAAGCTTGTGATTGTTAGCAAATCATATATGGAAAGTGTATTTTAAGTTTCCAAGACAACTTTGAGTAGTAGATTTTATGAATAATGAAATTTTGGATGATGAATATAAATTTCTAATGATTTCAAATTGAGTGGTTAGCGTTAATGAGTTGGTGGTTACCGTTATATTAAAGATATGGTATTTTCATATGAGATTGAAATTATTGATGTTTGGGTGCTATTGAGAATAACATACTTGTTCGCCAAAGGGGTATTAGTTGACTTTAAGTGGAAAAGAAAATGGAAGGATGATCTTATTATAAGATAACGGAATATATGGTTGATATGTGTAATCATTGGATTTATATTATTAGTGTTATGATTAGCAGGAAGAAAGCAATGTTCAATAAACATTTTGATAGTCGTGTGACGAACTTTGTGGTGTAAATTGTAGTAGAATTATTATATGAATAGTTGACGATTTATTTATTTATTTATTTACGGTTAAGTAAAGTGAGGTTAATGTTGAAGAACTTTCTTTATGGAGTTGTTTAAGTTAAAGAGTTGTTTTAGACCCTATGTTTGACTTGGCATGTTAAGTCTCATGTGTAAATCAATGAGATGATGACGGGTTTGCCGTTGCGTTTAAGAATTTGATTTAGTGATAATATTATAGTTGGAAATTTGGTTATGTTTAGAGAATGACATGATGATAATTATAGATCGGAGTGATAATATGATCATTAGTTGATTTGGAATGTCATGATAAATGTTTAAGCCTTTGATAGGTTGATTAAAACTTTATAGATTTGTTAAGTAACGACATTTATTGTTATTATAAGACATATTACGATTCTACTGAGATGTTGATGCTAAGTTATTATGTATGGTAATTTATGGTAAATAGAAAGAAATGAACCACATCTCAATTAGAGTTTATCTTGTGAAATAAATTGATATTAATTTTGTTAAAAAGATATTTTTGGATGGTTATTATATAGATGGGTATGGAATGCTTATTAAGTTAATTTCGATAGTCTCGATTGGAGTTCGATGTAGTAGTGAGCATAAAGCAATCGTACCTTTTTGCTTAACCGAATTCCGGGACGAAATTCTTTTAAGGGGGAGATGTTGTAATACCCCGCTTTTAAAAACGTGTACTTTAACGTCTCCAAATTGTTTCGTATTCAAAATGTCAATCAAGTAGAGTTGGGGGATTAAATCCGTCAATTAACTAAAGTTATATTATTAAAAAAAAAAAGAAAATTGATTAAATTAAATTAAATAACAAATATATATATATATCAATTAAAATCTAAAATTAGAGTAAACTACACCTTATCGTCCCTGTATCATCACCGCCATCACCATCTCTCTCTAAATTTCTTCTTCTCTCTAGGAATTCATTCAATTCGTTAAAGGAATCAAGAATACAATTATATATTTGGAATCCTCTCGTCAAATCCTTCGTGGAGGTATAATTTTCTCCTTATTTTGTTAAGTTTTCGTGTTAGTTCTTGAGATTGATTTCTATTTTGGTTTAAGTTAGATTAGGATGTGATACTGCAAAATTATGATGATATACGTGTTTAGAAATGTTTGGTTTTGTAAAAATTGAAGTAAGATTAAAAAGGGTAAAGTTTATAATCAAAATGGTGAGTTTTATGTTTATGCGGTTAGTTGCTCACCAAGTGTTCGGTTAAATGCTTAAGAGAATAAAGTTTCATGATTAAGCTTAAGAGATTAATAATTAAGCTCCATTTGGACGTTTGGTCTGTTAGTTTATATTTAGAATGGGTTTTATTGAGTAAAAATGGAAGTTTGGATCATAAAAGTGAATCGGGAAAAGTTTGGAAATCGGACGTTATGGTATGTGCAGGTCCGTACTTTGACAGCGCATAACTCACAAACCGTAAGTCCGATTGAGCTCAAATTTTACAGGTGAAAGGTACTCAATGTGTTCTACAATTCTTATGAAGGGTCTTAAACTCAGTTTTGACTCTAAGTAGCTCAAAATAACGTGTTTTCTGGACTGATTGTAGCATACTCGGATCAGTTTCTGTGTTTTTATAAATTCCGTATAAAATCAACCGATGGTTCAAATGAGGTGATTCTAATTCGAGTAGAACCGTTAGAGGTTATAGAACAATTTTCATTTAGATCCTATAATCTGGTTTGGTCTCTAAGTATGAGAAAAACGGTCGAAAAGAAGGAGCTTAGGAGCTGTCACGTACGGTTCTGCATGGTGTTGAGTTTAGTTTTCGAAATGCGTATCGGGTTGTCCGTTTTGAAATTTAAGTTGCTTAGATACCATTGGAGCCAAAAATTCAGTATTAGAATAATTAATGTGAGTTTTATGTTGTGCGAGTGATAACAATTTATAGTTTAACATAGGTACTCGAGCTCGTTCAACTCCGCCGTGAATCTCGTTTGATCGTGCTTTACATCCCAATTTCGTTTAAGATTCTGTGGATTTTGGGTGAAAGACTGAATCTTTTGGAAAAGGCATGGAAGTATTTCTGGATAAGCGATCAAGGTGAGTTTTACTTTAAAACGTTTTTCAACTGGGATACATATATATGTGATATATATATGAGATGGACATGTACGGATTGAGATTATGATACATGATGTGATTATGTGTTTATATTGAGACGTATATGTGGTTGGAATGTGGTAACGTTTTTATAAAAGAAAATGTGATATATATATGGTTGGAATGTGATGAAAGGTTTTATAAATGACAATATGATATATTGGTACATATATATATTGTATTTATATGTGCATTACACTACACGAGAGCACTTGCCGAACTATGCCAGCGGATGTTTGCTGTAATTGTTGTACAGCGGTGCTGTGTTGTAATTGTTGTATAGCGGTGCTGTAATTGTTGTACAGCGAAGAGTTGGCTCGCAACCAACTAATATGGCCATGGGAATGATGTGAAGGATGTGAAGGATGAGTGGTACACGATGCACGAGTCTTATTTGGTATTTAAGTCTTTGTGATATATGTGTATTTATATAAAGGATTTTATATGAATTTGTTTTATAACGATTTTGAAATGACAGAGATTATCTCTCTAGACCGTTTGGTCTAACCCTCATTTTGTTTTTAAAAATATGTATTCCAGGTCAAGGAATATATAGCGGCAAAGGAAAGGATAAAGAGTAGGACGTTTTTTTATGACTGATGTTGATTAGGAAGCTTTTATGTATTTTGTAGTTTCGAGACTATGGGACCGTATGTGAATTATTATGTAATTTTCTTTTATGAATGTAACGATGTTATGCAATATATGTTATTTGTGGTATGTTTGGGAAACCGGGTTGTTACACGGGTCCACGTGAATCCCTTTCTCTCCAATCACGTGACCTAAGAAGTGTAATTCCCGAATCCAAAATTCGCACTTAGAGAATTTGGCGTACAGCTTCTGAACCTTGAGAAGTTCTAGAATCACTCTTAGATGCTGCTCGTGATCTTCCTTACTCCGAGAGTATATTAATATGTCATCGATGAATACGATCACAAACTTATCTAGATATGGTCTGCATACCCTATTCATCAGATCCATAAACACAGCTGGCGCGTTCGTCAATCCGAATGGCATGACTAAAAACTCGTAGTGTCCATAGCGAGTCCTAAAAGCTGTTTTAGGAATGTCCTCCTCACGGACTCTCAACTGATGATATCCTGATCGAAGGTCAATCTTCGAGAAGTAAGTTGCACCCTGCAACTGGTCGAATAAATCGTCTATTCGAGGGAGGGGATATCGGTTCTTGATTGTAAACTTATTTAGCTCCCTATAATCGATGCACATTCGAAACGATCCATCCTTCTTTTTAACGAACAGAACTGGGGCTCCCCAGGGTGAAGAACTTGGCCGAATAAACTCCTTGTCCAGAAGTTCTTGTAGTTGACTTGACAACTCTTGCATCTCGGTAGGTGCTAAACGGTACGGTGCCTTAGCTACAGGCGCCGCTCCGGGTACAAGATCGATCTGAAATTCAACTTGTCTCGGTGGGGGAAGTCCAGGCAAATCGTCTGGGAACACCTCTGGGTGATCCTTCACCACAGGAATATCTTGGATTCGCCTTTCCTCGGACTTCTTCTCAACTACGTGTGCCAAAAATGCGACTCACTTCTTCCTCAAATACTTATGCACTTTCACATTTGACACTATCTTTAGGCTCCTTCCAGCTTTATCTCCTTGTATAACGAGGGTTTCTCCGTTTTGCAGAGGTACTCTAACTGCCCTATCAAAACAACAAATCTCCGCTCGATTCTTGGATAACCAGTCCATACCTATTACTATGTCAAAACTCCCCAATTCAATAGGGATAAGATCAACGCTAAACAACTTATCGGCTAGATTCAAAGTACAGTCTAAAATTACATTCTTAGCCTCAAATTTATGACCATTAGCAACCTCAACAATATAAGAATCCGACAATCTCCTAGATTCCAAGTTAACTAGTGGCCTAAATTCTAATGAAACAAAACTCCTATCTGCTCCAGTGTCAAATAATACCGATGCATAGTGGTTGATTAGGAGAAACGTACCTGTTACCACATTGGGGTCTCGGCGTGCTTCTTCCGCTCCAATAACAAATTCCCGTCCTCGCGCTTGGCCACTTGGATTTCCTTGGTTGGCCTGCCTTGCCTGATTTCCATTGTTGTTATTGTTCGACTTCCTACCCAATCTCGGGCACGTATTCCGGAAGTGATCCTGACTTCCGCATTCGAAGCACACCCTTCTCCCTTCATTGACACCCTTTCCCATCCTACAGTCCTTGGTGAAATGACCTGGCCGCTTACAATTGTCACAAACCTTACAGGCTCCTGCATGCTAGTAGTTACATCTGTTACACTTTGGGAGTGGACCATTGAACTGCCTAGGGTCCTAAGCCTTTACTCCAAAGTTTCTCACCACCTTCCTATCCCTGCTTGAACTACCAAAAGCCTTCTTTCCGGACTGATACTCTGGCTTCCTCTTATTACTGGCACTTCCTGATGTCAGAGTTCCTGCTCTAACCGCATCATTGTCTAAACTAGTCGCCAATGCCACTGCTGATTGGATTGTGGTTGGGTTCGCCGATGTGACCATTCCTCGGATCTCCGACGTCAATCCCCATAAGTATCGATCAATTCTCTTGCTCTCGGGGGTAACCATATGAGGTTCCAGTTTTGCGAGTTCATGGAAGCGCGCAGTGTATCGGTCTATATCTGCTCCAGATAACGCCAAGATAAAATCCGTTCCTATTTTTTTTTGATAATGCCGTTAATACAAAATTTTGATGTTCATCAACCATCAATACCATAGTTTTTAAATCTAATACCACCAAATACTGGAAATTACTTAAAATACATAGTTCCTAATAACCTCAAGAAAATATTTTACCTTTGAACCAAAAGTCTTATCAAAAGCTGCCAAACTATCAACCATCCTAATCAAAACCATCCTAGATACATATCTATCAAGATTATCAGCACAAACATCGCTAGCACTACTCCCCTAATCACGCACACAAGCTCCGCTCTCATCACAGTCCGCCTAGCAGTCCTAGCGTTCTCCAAAGCCTGGGTTGAACAATCATACAGGAGATGCGTCAGCTCCGCCAGGTCAGTAACGACCTGCTCCTGATGAGTCACCCTCACATGACAGCCGTGTAGCTCAGCCGCCATAGCCCTTATGTGTTGCTCCTCCGCCCAAGACATTCCGGACACTCGTCCGATTGGTATGCCGGTGAGAACTCGAGGTGGCTCCGATGCTTCCGGACGCTCCGTCCTAAACGTCACCCGTCTAGGGATTAGGACGCTCTTTCTTGCCGTTTATCTAACACGAGGCCCTCTAAGGTTTGGTTGTACAATTATCGGAGTTGGTTGCGGTAGTACCGAGGTCGGTGACACTCTCGGTCCGTCATACGGATCTCGTTCGCTTGACACTTCTGGCTCCGATTCGGTGCTCCTAGAATTCTCGTTTTCCCGGATGTTTAGTGGGTTGACTCGAGGCCGACCAGTGACATAACCCGACACATCGGCCGAGTGAGAAAAGAGAGTGTGGGAATGATGATGATGACATAGTGAAACTGAGGCAAAAATGTACTTAGTTAGTAATCGTACAAGTGTAATGTCTATCCTACGCAACGTCTACGCACTATGCATGCTACTAGAGAGTGCAAGTAAAAATTGACATACTCCTACTATAACCATTTCTAGACTCGCATTAACCTTCCTTAATCGAACATAGGTGATCAGGCTATGTTTAATTAAAGTCTGTTAATACCATTCTAGACTTAGTTATACTAGTAGTAGGTTCAGTTGTTTTCATGTCAGTTTTGGATTTTGGTTATAGTTGGGTTTTTCCAATGAAAGACCGGTATTCTCTATAACCTTCGGCTCTGATACCATTTCTGTCACACCCCGCTAAAGCGGAAATACGGGATGTCACAGTTCAAGGTTTCATTGCGTAAGGTGGAAGACAACACACAATCATCATAGCTTAAAAGGTTTACAAAAGTTACATCTTGTTCAAAAATACAAAATGTCCAAAACAAAAATTGACATGATAAGGAAAATAGTGTTGGATGCAGCTACTTGTGGTGCCTTCTAAAGTTCCAATCTTACTTGCTATTTCTTGAAAAGCATGTAAATGAGAGGGTCAACTATTGAATAGTTGGTGAGTTCACAGGTTTTATGAGTACAACAAAGTTTGTAAATAAAACAGTTTTAATCCGCACAAGTGGATATATCAACCGGTTGTAAAAACACTTGCTCAAGGTAATTGTATGTATGATGTTTAAGCTAGGAGCCCGTTACCCGACCTATGTGACAGAACGCCCCTCCGCATGTTCTATCATCAACAATGCGTACGAACAACAATAAATATGCACTCAAACAAGCGCGACTTGTGAGTGGGGTTGTCAATCCAAATAGCGCTATCCATAATTACCAACGGCTCAATACATGAGTTAAATGGGTAACGTAGATTAAACGGGGACTTAATATGATAGAGAAAACTCCAAAATCTTACAACATGCACAAAGCATACATACCATAGAGCATAAGCAAGTATAGCAAGATTTGTATTTCCAAGAAAAACAAGACAACCGGTGCGTAAAATAATTATAGTAACGACATGCTTTTCACCCCAAAAGATATAAAATATTAAAAGGGGCTGTGATAACTCACTTGATGCGCGATGGAATTCCGGGAATCTCTCTCAAAATACCTCGGTGTGATCCTACTTCGAACCTACGAACGTAAGGTCACTAGTGAGTATTAATCTTAAGGGTTCGGTAGGCTAACTATCCAAATCGTCATAAAATGCCCTTTTATAAATTTATTTAGTGTTTGAATTTTTGTTACCTTTCAAAATAATATATGCATGTCATCAAATAACTGAGATTTTATCATAAAAGTGGTAGATTTACAACATAAAATAGTTATATAGAAATAAAGTTGCTTTCAAACCACTTTTAAGACTATTCTTTTGCTGTCCAGATTTATGTGCCACTTTCTGTCCATTTTTGAATATCTTCCAGGCGTATTTACGTCAAGATATTTTATGTCCAGGTAGTTTAATGAGTTAGGAAACTTTTTACATAAGTTTCATAATTTTTAGAGGTGGGTAAGTACATGAAATAATTCTTAACGTATAGTCACTACAGAAAGTTTTTCTGCTTGCGCACTGTTTTTGTGAAGAATGTTTGGTAGACGAAATCTTTGCGTTTTTGAATGAAACCACTTGGGTTTGAAACCTAACTCATACAAATAAATTCCAGAAAAAGAATCACTTAATTTGGAGTATTATTGAGTGAGATATGACCTTTTGAAGGGAGAGGTAAAATCTGGCAGCATACTGTCAAATCTAGTCTTTATGCATATGCATTCTTTTGTCTTTTTAGCAATATTCTTATTCTTCTTGCATGAAATCCGACTTGACTCATCCCCATACAGATAATTTCAGTTTCAAAACATATTTTTAAGCCATTTAAACTACATGCATGCTATTCATTAAACCCATCTTTTGCAAAAACTTGAAAATGAGTCTTTTTGAAGGTTTCTTGAGTGTTTATACCAAGAACTTCTCCATGCAACTTGAAATTGTATATTTTTAGCTCATGCATGTTGGTTTAAACCTATTTTTAGTGGTTTCAAAGAGCTACTCATGAAATCTTTGGACCAAAAAGTATGGATCTTCAAGAAAACTATATTCATGCAAGTTAAGAACCCATCTTTGATCTTAATCATAGGTTTGATCATGGATTTACCACCTTTTTAGTAACATGCAAGTGTTATGGTGATGAATCTACAAACATTAAGATGCTCAAAGAAGTATTTTTAGCAAAACAAGTGTAAAACTAAAACTAGTAGAAGAAAACTTCAAAGAAAAGAAGAAGATTAAGAAGGAAAGTGTGTAGGCTTTGCTCTACATGTGTGTTTACCTTGAGATTTCTTGAATACTTGAATCCCTTATGTTTTAAGGGCTGAACTTTTTAGTGTGTGAAATGAGAGAGTAAAGAGAAGAAGAGATAATTTTCTCTAGAGTGAGAAATTAGAGAGAGAGAGAGAGAGAGAGAGATATGAGAAATGAAGTGTGAAGTGAGTTAAAAGAAAAATGAGAGGGGTTTAAGGGGGGGGGGGGGTGTGGCCGGTTTTGGGAGAGTGAAAAGAGAGGGTGAGAAGTGCATAATTGTATAAAATAAAGTTGTCTTGGTTTTATTTTTATTTTTATTTTTATTTTTATTTTGAATTAGAATTATTAAATAACTAATTTACCATCATATTAAGACTTGTTTTATTTTACTAGTATAACTTGTAAAGTATACATATACATATGTATTTAGGTCATTTGAATTGGCATTTTATGAGATTTATGGATAATTCCCTACTTTGAGGGGTTTCTAGGCAAAAATTCTTAAATTTTTCCTATCGTACTGAGTTTACTGCTAGAATTGGACTGTGTGAACTATGATGACATGATTAACTGAAACGTTCAGTGCAGTTCTAACCTGGAGTGTAAATTTGACGGTTGTCACAAAAAGTTATGGAATCTTACCGGTAAATGGTGGGGAAAAACATAGATGGCGCGAAATCGTTAATAGAGTTATTGCAAGAGGATCAAGTGTCGAGAGAAGACAAACGAAAAAGAACAAAATGGGAAGCGACTCTAGGAGGCTTCCTTTATCCCATTTGATCACATAGAAACAAATTGGTATTCGAAAATGAAAAGACTACACTAGAAAATTTATTTTTCCAGTTTCAAAGGATAGTGTTCGAATGGATAAAGAGAAGGGTTAAAAAGCATCGTTGGAATGGGCGAATTGACTTGTCAATCCGGCAGAGTAAGGGTCGGAAACTTCGCTTTGGTGCTGAATCGGCAGCGGGAAAGGAAGATCTTTGCTACTGTTTGAATAGCCAACGTGAGGTGCGATGGGTGCGGTTTTCGCTTGCGGCGTTTTATGGTGGGTGGGGGCGGTTGGGTAATCACAGGCCCACATAAGAGCCGATGTCCTCTTCTGCAGGGATTATTTGTCACTCGCAAACAGGCAACTGGGTTAGTAGATTTTCTGCGTTGAAGAACTCGACATTGCATGGCATTGTTTCGTTTTGTTTTGGTTACCATTGTGTTGTGTTGTTGTTATTGTTGTTCATGTATGGCCTACATTTTGGTTGGTCATTGGGATTGGTAATAAATATTATTGAATTTGCTTTTCAAAAAAAAATGGAGATATGAATTAAAGGGCTAAACTCAGTCAACTTATATGACATGGAAGAATAGAACATTTAACTTCATAATGATAAAATATACGAATAGATTAGTGTTGGTGTTCAACTTTGTGATACAATGCACCTAAATAAAGAAACTTCGAAACTTCTATTACCTTGCTATCGAAGGAAACAATCATATATATATATATAGAGGGAGGATCATACGAGAATGACAACTATTTAAATGAATAAAGGAATAAATGACAACCAATCATAATTATAAAATTAATACTTTTTTTATTTGTTTGATTAGTATGATTAAAAGGGTAGCAATGTAAATTAACATCCTATTTAATTTAGGATAATCTCTATTTTGGAAAATTAGGCGTGATCTCCTATTTTATAGATATCACAGGTGTCATCACCCACCAAAACAATGGATTATATACTTCACAGTTGTCATCACCCACCAAAACAATGGATCTTCTCCTATTTTATAGATTATAACCTTTATCTTCTTCTTACTCTCCACCGCCGTTTCCACCCCCAACATAACCAATCATTTCCGGCCGTCCTAATCTTCGGCGACTCCACGGCGGATCCCGGCAACAACAACAACAACGATCTTCTACATCCAGGGGTCTCGATTTTCTGGAGAAATTGGTTTTTCTAGAGAAGTCGAAGTCCATGAAGATGAGATCTTGGGCGGGACGATAACGTGATGCAAGATGGAGATGGTGTGGCGATGCTCTGGGAAAATGAAACGAATGGGATGGTTACGGGGGGTGGTTCTCCGACGAAGACCACGACAGTGTAGGCCGGAACATGAGGGGGAGGGTAAGCTCGATTTCTCCGGCCACCACTTTGGCCCCCTTTCCCTTTCCGCTATCGTACTTCGTACCCTTGTATATCCAGATCTATAAACAAAAAATAGTCACCGCCATTTCCAGGCCCTCGTAACAAAACCTGGAGAAATAGGTGGTGGATGATAAAGTCGATGGTGGTGAATGCATTGTAATTTGTTACATAGTTAAAGTGCAGAATCATATGTGATTACAAGTTTTTGTTAAATAGTTAAAGTACAGAATCATTAGTGATGACATATGTGAGTACACCTTATGTTAAATAGTTAAGTGCGGAATCATTAGTGATGACGGTGTTGTTGTTTAGTATGTGTTGTGCAATATTAAAGTGCAGAATCATATGTGATCACATATGACAAACTTACTTTTGTATACTCGTTGTTTGCTTTGATCACAACTAAATCACCTTTGATCACAACTATAAATCACCTTTGATCACAATTATAAATCATGTAACGACCCGGTTTCCCAAACATACAACAAATAACATATATTGCATAACATCGTTACATTCATAACCAAAGATACATAGTAATTCACATACGGTCCCATAGTCTCAAAACTATACAATACAAAATATAAGCATTTCCTAATCTTCGTCAGCTATCAACCGCATCCTACACTTTATCCTTCTCTTTATACCTTCCTGAACCTGGAATACATATTTTTGAAAACAAAATGAGGGTTAGACCAAACGTTCTAGTGAGATAATCCCTGTCAGTTTAGAAATCATTTTGTAAAACACAAATATACCACATATAATATAAATACCAAGCAAGACTCGTGCACCGTGTACATCTCCTCATTTCCATGGCCAAATTAGTTGGTTGCAAGCCAACTAATCAATTACTCCACCGTACGACAATTACAGCCAACACCACCGTACGACAATTACAGCCAAAACTCCACCGACTATTAGTTCGGCTAACGTATACTCGTGTAGTGCAATATACATATAAATACAATATATATCTCAATATATCATATTGTCATTTATAAACACGTCATCACTTTTCAACCACATATCCATTTTAATATAAACACAAAATCACACATCTATCACATACCCAATCCACACATATACATATTCCAGTTTGAAAACGTTTTAAAGTAAAACTCAACTGATCGCTTATCAATAACCCTTCCAAGCCTTTTCTCCAAGCTATCCGATCTTTTACCCAAAATTCTCAGAATCTGAAACAGATTAAATACAAATATCCCCTTACTAAAAGAACACATAAGACCTACTAGTAGACTAAGGACTCTAGATAACTTAAATCCTCAAAAGTGACCAAACAGCTAAAACTATCCGGACAACCCAAACAATCCGGTCAGAACAACTTCCCGAACAGCATAAGCAATCCGGACACATAACTTTCCGGATAATATCAATAATCCGGACGCCATCCGGAAACCGAAGTAACCCGGATACCACTCGGTAACATAAATCATCTGGAAACTATAGAAAAAGAGCACTTACCGGGTAATCGAATCGTCCTGACACCATCGAAAGAAATTACCGGACACTACCAACAAAACTTGTTGGTCCCGAAGGGCTATACAAGTTTATAGAAGGGGGGGGGGGGGGGTTGAATACAAACACACAGATTTTACTTTTCTAAATTGTTTATTGATAAACCATTAACAATTTATAGCTTGTTGCGGAACAAGATTAAGGATAAACCTAAATCTAAACAAGTTGGAACACTAAGTTTCTTGCACTAAGAAAGAGAAGGAAATTACTAATAATAACCTATCTCAAGATAAGAAGGATGAACTTGTCCAGAGTTAGCAAGTTACTTCAAAATGAAGTGAGTTCTTCTTCTTATATACTGCATGCATTTAATACATGGCAGTTTACACTTTACACGTGGCAGCAGCTCATTGGTTGTATGTCATTGACCTTTGTTGACAACCTTAGTAGCCGCATGTTTGAACAGTGTAGTATCAGAGTGGTTGTACGATTTCAGACAATAAGGAGGTTCTTTTCTGACATATCGTACGGAGTCGTGCAAGGGTGGTTAAGACAAAAGTACTTTGTACGGAGGACTTCATGATCAGCTTTTCGTTGATTCAACGTTTTATCATTCTATGTCAGCGAATGATAAAGTTCAGCGATAGCTGAAGTCCTGTACTTGATACTTCACGTTGAGTGGACAAATCTGAGTCTTCGCTGATCCGCATCAGTTCATTAGGAGACTTGTCGCTGGTTCTTGAGCTTGATTGTAATACCCCGGGTAAGTCCGTTAGATAAATTTAACAATAATATATGATGTTCAGGGTAAGTTTGGGGTAAATTATAAGTTTAAGGGTGTTTGGGTCATTAATGAGAAGTTGAAGGTCTAGAGAGTAAAATTGGAATTTATATACACCTTAAGATATCAGATGTATCATTATCCAAAAATAGAAAGAGTGTGTGTGTGTGTGTGTGCGGGAGTCCTGAAGGCGAAAGGAAGCAAAAAGTGGAAACGTACGAGTAGGGCTTCAATCGATTGGGTTAAGAAGTAATTTTGAGGTAAGTCCTTTACATATTGTGTTTGTAATTATGTATAGAAGATATCTATCGGTTTAGAATTTCTAATTTCGCGTCTGGATTAGATTTCAATCGATTTCTAGGTAAGATGAAACCGACTGTGTTCTTAGACTCCCGGTGGAGTCCCGGTACCATCGACTCCCGGTACCATCGACTCCCGGTATCTTGGAGTCCCGGTGTTATTGACTACCGGTAATGTGAGTCCCGGTATAGCAGACTTCCGGTAGTGTAGAGTTCCGGTAATGTGAACTCCCGATATAGGAACTCCCGGTACTGAAAAGTCCCGGTACTGTATAACTCCCGGTACCCTGTGTAGTCCCGGTAGTGGGTTAAGTGCAGTGTAAGGGGACAGTTGATGATAGAAATTGTTAGGCTTTGTGTATTTGGTTAGTAAAGCGATGTATGTATCTTAACTTGTTTCAGATTATGTGAAGTCGTGATAAGAGATAAGATCATTTTGAAAGGAGCTTGCGAGCGTGTGTAATATTCAAAACAGGTGAGTTTACTTTGAAAACGTTTTTAACTGGAATACGTATATGTGTGGATTGGGAATGAAATTGTTGATGACTATGTGTTTATATGTGCGATAGATGTGAAATATAATATATAAAGGTATTATATTTACATGAGTATTATAATGTGTTATAATACATTGGCCGGGTTTAGGACCGGTGTGTTTGGCTATAAAAACCGTATAGCGTTGTTTGGCTGTAGATGTTGTACAGCGTTGTAAATCATTAGTTGGCTTGCTACCAGCTAATATGGCCAGGAGGAATGAAAAGGGAAAGTATAAGATATGTGCGTTTAATTGGATGTATATGATTGTGTTGCGTGATTTATATGAATGAAGATTATATAAATGATTTTTAAACTAACAGGGATTTCTCACTTAGACCATCAGGTCTAACCCTCATTTTGTTTTAAAAATATGTATTCCAGGTGGTGGATCAAGTAAGAGCAAGTAATTAAAGTAATCGATGGATGGCTTGTGTGAAGAATTATAAGATGAAGATTTTGGCTTGTTTAGCAATTGTATCACAATATTAAATGTTATGTATGTAAATAGTACAAAGATTGTAGTAGAATGGTTTTCTTCCGATTGTAAAAGACTATGGGACCGTACTTGTAATGTGAAGTTCGTTTGTTATACCTATGTTGTGTTACAATGTGATATTTGGGTGTATATGGGTTTTGGGTTGTTACAAATGGTATCAGAGCCTTAGTTTAAGGGATTTAGGTATTTGTATCTGTACCTAGACTTAAACTGCATGTGAAGTAGGATGTCCCTATCATCATAGAACCTTGGGATGAGGAAGTATAAAAAGGAAGAAGGAACATCATGTAAGGTAATTTCAGATTATACCTGGCCAGTGTGATTGTGATCTTACAGGTACATGTTTGAACTGGAATACCTTGTTATATGGGGTATATGCTTATGTGTATATTAATTTTGTTTAAATCTACAGAATGGCAAGCGGTACACGAAATTCAAATCGAGGAGGAGGAAGAAATCCAAACAGAACTAATCCGCCAATAGGAACAGGGGACAGGGGAGGCAGAACTGGGGGCAGAATCGGGGGTAGAACTGGGGGTAGAGCTGGAGGTCGAGCCGGAGGCAGAGTCCAGCCAAATAGTACAGAGTTCGTTACCAGGGATGATCTAATGGCAGAAATGGGAAGTTTACAAGCCAATATTCAAGCTATGTTCAACCAAACTCATAATACTGAAACAGAAGGACCAGATCCCGCTCATGAAGAGGAGATGCCAATCACCCCTACGGTCTTACCGGTAATGAGAAAATGTGATTACAAAATGTTCCTTAGTTGCAAGCCTCCTACGTACTCAGGGGATCGGGATCCAGTGAAAGCAATGAGATGGATGAAGGAAATAGAAGCTATTTTCAAGACAAGCAAGTGTGCGGATGAAGATAGGGTATTGTACGGGGCGGAAATGTTAAAAGGGGATGCTTTGTATTGGTGGGAATCCTTTATTCATTCTAAAGGATCTGATGTTTATTCTACCCTCTCTTGGGAAGAATTTGTGATAGCTTACTGGGAACAATTTTGTCCCCAAGCAGCCGTCAAACAACTGGAAGGAGAATTCATGAATTTGCAACAAGGAAACTTATCCATTCGAGATTATACTGCTAGCTTTCTGAAAAAGTCTCGGTTCGCAGAATACTATGTTGCTACGGAGATGATGAAGACGGAAAGGTTTATCTTTGGGCTGAACTCAGAAGTTAGAAGGTTAGTGACTGCAACAGGACCCGATACCTTCTCGGCTGCAGTTAATGCCGCAGAGAATGTTGAACGAGATATTAGAAGAGATGCTGGCGATAAAAGTATCGGGAAGAGAAAGTGGGAAGGACCACAATATGATCCGAAGAAGTCCCGATTTCAGAGGTATGATAACCGTCCACCGTTTCGACCAGCGGAAAGACCATGTCAGAAGTGCAACCGTGTCCATCAAGGAAACTGCCAAGGTGATTTACGAGCGTGTTATAAGTGTGGGAAGACCGGACACGTCATCAAGGATTGTAAGGTAACGCGGTTATGTTTCTTATGTAATTCTCCGGATCATCTTCAGTCAAACTGTCCGCGGGGGAGGATACAGCAAGGTGGGTCATCGGGCAGGCCAGCGATTGTTAAACCAGTAATACCAAGACTGGAACCGCCAGTAACCAGGGGTCGCGCCTTTCAAATGACTGAGAAAGAAGCGGAGGAAACTCCGGATGTGGTCACAGGTACATTTTTGATAAACTCTACACGTGCTAAGGTGTTGTTTGATTCCGGTGCAAATCGATCGTTTGTGTCACCTACATTTGTTGCTTGCCTGTGTTTGAAACCTAAATTGTTAGAACATGCTCTATTAGTAGATACTGCAAATGATAACCAAGTGTCGGTTAGTGAAGTATTTGATGGTTGTGTGATTAATATAGAGGGATGTGGAGTGCCTATACAATTGTTTCCTATAACTTTGATAGAGTTTGACGTAGTAGTGGGAATGGACTGGTTAGCCGAGAATCAGGCTAATATAGTGTGTGATAAGAAGTTAATAAATGTTGTATTACCTGAGAGGGGACCGGTAGTGATTTATGGTGATCGTAGGAATCATCAGTCTTGTCTTATATCGATGATAAAAGCACGTAGGTGTGTTAATAAGGGTTGTCAGAGTTACTTGGCCTACGTGATAGATATTAAGCCGGAAAAGAATAGGGTGGAAGATATTCCTATCGTTAGTGAATTCCCTGAAGTATTCCCTGAAGACTTGAATAGTCTTCCGCCCGTTAGGCAAGTAGAGTTCGGTATAGACCTGATTCCTAGAGCCACTCCGGTAGCTCATGCACCGTATCGTTTAGCACCTCCAGAGATGAAAGAGATGATGGCACAACTACAAGACCTATCCGATAAAGGATTCATCAGACCTAGTTCTTCGCCGTGGGGAGCACCAGTGTTATTTGTGAAAAAGAAGGATGGTTCGATGAGAATGTGTATCGACTACCTAGAACTGAATAAGCGCACGATAAAGAACAAGTATCCGCTACCCCGGATTGATGACCTCTTCGATCAGTTAGTTGGAGCTTGCTATTTCTCCAAGATTGATCTAAGGTCCGGTTATCACCAGTTGAAAGTTAA
Organism: Saussurea involucrata; assembly: GCA_033807775.1. NCBI lineage: Eukaryota > Viridiplantae > Streptophyta > Magnoliopsida > Asterales > Asteraceae > Saussurea > Saussurea involucrata. The sequence continues at coordinate 264,243,896 of CM066321.1, forward strand.
AGAAGAAGACGTTTTAAAGACTGCTTTTCGAACAAGGTATGGTCATCATGAATTTTTAGTGATGCCATTTGGATTGACGAACGCTCCAGCCGCCTTTATGGATTTAATGAATCGAGTATGTAAGCCGTATCTCGATAAATTCGTAATTATATTTATCGATGACATCCTTACCCGATCCAAGGAAGAGCACGTGCAACATCTTCGTTTGATTCTGGAGCTATTGAAGAAGGAAAAGTTGTATGCAAAATTTTCTAAATGTGAATTCTGGCTACGGAAAGTGCAATTTCTGGGGCACGTGGTTTCTGAGAAAGGTATACAAGTTGATCCGATGAAAGTGGAAGCAGTTGAAAAGTGGGAACAGCCGAAGACAACAACCGAAGTACGTAGTTTTCTGGGTTTAGCTGGTTACTATCGGAAATTCATAAAAGACTTCTCTCGTATCGCAACGCCTTTGACTAAGCTGACCCGGAAGAATCTAAAGTTTGAATGGAAAGCAGAACATGATGAGGCATTCCGAATATTGAAAGAGAAACTGTGCAGCGCGCCGATTCTATCACTACCTGAAGGTTCGGAAGACTTTGTGGTTTATAGTGATGCGTCCAAACTAGGATTGGGATGTGTGCTTATGCAACATGGGAAAGTTATTGCTTATGCTTCTCGACAATTAATGGATCATGAAAGACAGTATCCTACGCACGATATGGAACTTGCAGCAGTCGTCTTTGCGTTAAAGATTTGGAGACATTATCTATATGGTTCCAAATGCCAGATTTATACCGATCACAAGAGTCTCCAACACCTCTTTGATCAGAAGGAACTGAATATGAGACAAAGGAGATGGCTAGAATTGCTGAACGATTACGACTGTGAAATCCTTTATCACCCGGGAAAGGCAAATGTGGTAGCTGATGCATTGAGTCGTCAAGAAAGGGGTGGAACAATAAAAGTTATTTCCCTACGAACTGAGCTTCTACCCAACATATTTGACGAATTGCAGAAGTGTCAAATAGAGGCTTATCAGGATAAACATCTGAAATCAGAACGGTTAGCGGGGATGTCAGCATTGCTAGTAAAAGATGATCGGGGGTTATTGTGTCTGGAAAACAGAGTGTGGGTACCTCGATTGGGTGGGTTACGTGATCGTGTTTTACAAGAAGCTCATCAATCCCGTTTCTCTATTCACCCAGGTACCAACAAGATGTATAAAGACCTAAAGCAATTCTATTGGTGGCCAGGGATAAAAAGAGGGATTGCTCAGTATGTGGAAAGATGTGATACTTGTAAGAAAGTAAAGATCGAACACCAAAAGCCGTTTGGTCAACTACAGCGGCTAGAAATACCTATGTGGAAGTGGGAGCAGATTACCACAGACTTCATCACAAAGCTACCAAGAACTCCGAAGGGATTCGATTCTATTTGGGTGATCGTCGACAGATTGACAAAGTCTGCACACTTTCTACCGATAAAGGAAACCGATTCGATGGAACGATTAGCAAAGTTGTACATTGACGAAATAGTAACTCGACATGGAGTTCCAATCTCGATCATTTTTGATCGTGATAGTCGTTTTACTTCAAGATTTTGGAGAAGTTTTCAAAGAGAAATGGGGACGCAGATAAAGTTAAGTACGGCGTATCATCCTCAAACAGATGGGCAGAGTGAACGAACGATTCAGACCTTAGAAGATATGCTCCGGGCTTGCATTGTTGATTTTGGGGGATCGTGGGATAAACATTTACCGTTGATCGAATTTGCTTACAATAACAGTTATCATTCCAGCATACAAGCGGCACCGTTCGAAGTACTGTATGGTAGGAAATGCCGAACGCCTCTGTGTTGGAACGAAGTGGGAGAGAAACAGTTAGCAGGGCCGGAAATAGTTCAATTAACTGCTGATAAAGTTACTCAGATTCGAGAAAGATTGAAAGTTGCTCGAGATAGACAGAAAAGCTACGCTGACCGACGTCGAAAGCCTTTGGAATTTCAAATAGGGGATTTTGTAATGTTAAAGGTTTCACCGTGGAAAGGAGTCATTCGATTTGGACGACAAGGTAAACTTAGCCCAAGGTATATCGGACCGTTTGCAATTACAGAAAGGATCGGTGAAGTAGCTTACAGATTAGATCTTCCACCAGAATTGAGCAGAATCCATAATGCATTTCACGTATCGAACTTCCGAAAGTGTTTGGTTAATCCAGATCAGTCAGTCTCCCTTCCAGAAATACAAGTCGATGAAAGACTGAATTATGTGGAAGAACCGGAAGCTATAGTTGATCATAAAGTTAAAGTGCTGCGGAATAAGGAGATCAGGCAAGTGAAAGTTCAGTGGAGGCATCATAGAGGTCAAGATGCTATGTGGGAATCCGAATTAGAAATGAGAGCCAAATACCCTCATCTTTTTGCTTAACTGAATTCCGGGACGGAATTATTTTAAGGGGGAGATGATGTAATACCCCGGGTAAGTCCGTTAGATAAATTTAACAATAATATATGATGTTCAGGGTAAGTTTGGGGTAAATTATAAGTTTAAGGGTGTTTGGGTCATTAATGAGAAGTTGAAGGTCTAGAGAGTAAAATTGGAATTTATATACACCTTAAGATATCAGATGTATCATTATCCAAAAATAGAAAGAGTGTGTGTGTGTGTGTGCGGGAGTCCTGAAGGCGAAAGGAAGCAAAAAGTGGAAACGTACGGGTAGGGCTTCAATCGATTGGGTTAAGAAGTAATTTTGAGGTAAGTCCTTTACATATTGTGTTTGTAATTATGTATAGAAGATATCTATCGGTTTAGAATTTCTAATTTCGCGTCTGGATTAGATTTCAATCGATTTCTAGGTAAGATGAAACCGTATGTGTTCTTAGACTCCCGGTGGAGTCCCGGTACCATCGACTCCCGGTATCTTGGAGTCCCGGTGTTATTGACTACCGGTAATCTGAGTCCCGGTATAGCAGACTTCCGGTAGTGTAGAGTTCCGGTAATGTGAACTCCCGGTATAGGAACTCCCGGTACTGAAAAGTCCCGGTACTGTATAACTCCCGGTACCCTGTGTAGTCCGGGTAGTGGGTTAAGTGCAGTGTAAGGGGACAGTTGATGATAGAAATTGTTAGGCTTTGTGTATTTGGTTAGTAAAGCGATGTATGTATCTTAACTTGTTTCAGATTCTGTGAAGTCGTGATAAGAGATAAGATCATTTTGAAATGAGCTTGCGAGCGTGTGTAATATTCAAAACAGGTGAGTTTACTTTGAAAACGTTTTTAACTGGAATACGTATATGTATGGATTGGGAATGAAATTGTTGATGACTATGTGTTTATATGTGCGATAGATGTGAAATATAATATATAAAGGTATTATATTTACATGAGTATTATAATGTGTTATAATACATTGGCCGGGTTTAGGACCGGTGTGTTTGGCTATAAAAACCGTATAACGTTGTTTGGCTGTAGATGTTGTACAACGTTGTAAATCATTAGTTGGCTTGCTACCAGCTAATATGGCCAGGAGGAATGAAAAGGGAAAGTATAAGATATGTGCGTTTAATTGGATGTATATGATTGTGTTGCGTGATTTATATGAATGAAGATTATATAAATGATTTTTAAACTAACAGGGATTTCTCACTTAGACCATCAGGTCTAACCCTCATTTTGTTTTAAAAATATGTATTCCAGGTGGTGGATCAAGTAAGAGCAAGTAATTAAAGTAATCGATGGATGGCTTGTGTGAAGAATTATAAGATGAAGATTTTGGCTTGTTTAGCAATTGTATCACAATATTAAATGTTATGTATGTAAATAGTACAAAGATTGTAGTAGAATGGTTTTCTTCCGATTGTAAAAGACTACGGGACCGTACTTGTAATGTGAAGTTCGTTTGTTATACCTATGTTGTGTTACATTATGTGATATTTTGGTGTATATGGGTTTTGGGTTGTTACATTGATCTTCGACTTCAGCGTAGAACCTATGTTGATGTGAAACTTGTCTTCAGAGATCATAAGTAAACAACTAACTTATCAGCGATCACCATAAGGACTGAACAGACTCAGAGCATTATAGTGAACAGTGTTCGCTGAATGTTTAATCTAAAGAGAGAGAGTTCCTATCAGCGGTACTGTAAGATCTTAGTATTTATCAGCGATAGTGAAACTCTGATACATATTGTTTACTTAAAATTTTCACTAAGTATATAAGAGAGGGTCATTATCAAATCACTGAGGGTTTGGATCAACAATCTCCCCCTATTTGATTATGACATAGCAACAGAGAAAATTGCTATAAAATGAAAACATAAGGATAAAAAGAACTCATAAAATATTTGTCCCTTTTACTATTTTCTGGGATCTTTTCTGTACTGATGGAGTAAAGTACTTTCGCTGAAATCTTTCTTTAAACTTTGAATCAGATTACAAAAGGAAGTGGAAAGATTACAAGTACAAGCGAAATAAATTACAAGTACAAAAGAATAACTGATACAATAGAAGAATGAGGTGATCCTATCAGTTTATAAAGGTTCTTCCTTAATGAGAAGTTCATCAAGGGTCATTGATGTCGGGATCATCCAGTCAGGGACATTTACTCCTTGATTTCTTTTGTTCAGTGCTTCTTCAAAAATCAAAGGTTTAAGATGCCGTGCCTGAATGTCGTTTTTGAAATCACACCAGTAGATGAGATCTTTCAGCTGTTCGATGGGAGTGATGGGAAGTTCAGAGATACATTGAAAACGCTTTCGTCCATCCCAGTCAATAAAGAATATCCCGTAGGGTTTGCTTAAGACTTTCCCAGGGATGAAAGTCTCATCAGGAGGAAGAGATGTATCAAGTGCAGAAAGGTCAGGTTCTGGACCAAGGACATCAGCTAGAGAAAAACCAATACCTATTTCGTTTCGTATCTGAGGACCATCTTCTGAAGATTTAGACTTTTTCTTTGCAGAGGCCCTTCTTTTCTGACTTTCGAGAGGAGGAGGAGGAGGAATATCCACACAAGAATAGACTAAGTCGATCTGTTTGTTTATCAGCTTTTCAACATGATCCTTGTACTTAGACTGAGAATTCTGGATGGCTAATCTGATCTCCAACCATTCAGAGAGACCGTACTTCGTGATGGCTTCAGCATAGAATTTTTCGTACTGTCCATTCTCTCTGAATATCTCGATTTCAGCGATAGAAACTTTGAGGGTTGATCTTCCAGCGATGAGTACCTTGATGATTCTGGCATTTCGATATCTGAAGTGTACCTTTTCTTTGCACCAGGTTAAAGTAGATTGAGACACAGTTATCTTTTCTTCAACGATCTTCTTGGCGTCTTCCCAAAGCTGACGTTGAACTTCGATTGGAGTTCTTTTCAGCTTGGGGTCTTTCACCGATTGTTGAGTGATCTTGATGGCGAGTTCTCTATCTTTTTCTTCAGCTTCCCTTCTTTCAGCGATTAGACGTTCAGCTCTGAAGTGATCCTTGTATTCCTTGTGTGAAAGTTTGAACTTTGGAGGAATAGAAGGAAGTTGATCACGCTTCAGAATGATTCGCTGATCCTCGAACTTCTTTATTATCTCTTTTCTTCTTTTCTGATCCTCTTCACTTGGTTTTTGAGGCACCAAGGAAGGTCTGTTTGTATGAGAGAGCATCTGTTCTTCAGGTTCATCAGTCTCAGAGATCAAATCCAAGACTTGGATTATTTCTTCAGCGTTGAGAGCTGGGATTATTGTTGGTGAAGTCGCAGCTGTAGGAACTTCAGCGATATCCTCAAATAGGGGAGAGGACTAGCTGAAACACAGCGATCGTACGAATAAGAACTTGGGTAGAACAGAGATAGAGAAAATGTGGTTGTGTATAGAGGTTTATGGAGAGGAGAGCTGATAATGTGTATAGATAGATAGAGGAGGGATGAGTGTAAGGAAGATTTAGTGTACCTGATAAACTGGCTTTGGAAGCGAGATCGTCAGATTGTCATTGTCTTCAGCGACACCTTTTCCTTTGCCCTTGTCAGCTTCAGACGCTGAAGGCTTTGATTTGGTCTGCTCCCCTGAAGGTTCGTTTATCACGATCCCTTTAAGAACTGTAGTCCTCTGAGCAGGCTTGACGATAAAGGAGTCATCATCATCATCATCGTCATCATCATCAGATAAGTCGATGGCTTCTTCATCTTCAACTTCAGATTCAGATTCTTCAGCTTCTTCTTCGAGTTGCTCCCCCTCAGATACGGAGGTAAGCTTCTCGGTTCCCTCAGGGTTTTCATCTCCCTGAGGTCCAGCGGTTGTGTCTTCATTTGTCTTCTCACCCTCTTCAGTAAGGGTGAGGTCTTCAGTCTTCTCCCCCCTGATAGATTCATCATGGGGAAGGTCTTCAGATATCTTCTCCCCCTTCCTCATGATGAGTGGGGGAGGAATGGGAAGATTCAGCAATTGGTTTTGGTTCCCTGTCTTCTTGGCCAGGGATCCCCATATAAACTTCAATCGCTGCTACTCTGTCTTCTAGGCCAGTAATAGCAGGACTAATCTTTTGTAGATTATATCGATCGCCCTGAGTGAATTGAGAAGTTGAGGTGGCCAGGTGATCGAGCACTTTCTGAACAATCTATTTGACCGCAGAGACTTCAGACTTCACTGAATTTACTGAGGTGTTAACTTCAGTCTTTACAGCAGACATCTCTCCTTCTAGTTTTCCAACCGATGTCTTCAGCGTTGTGACTTCGCTGGACATGGAATGAACTGTTGTTTTGATGGCGAGGTAGTCTGTGTAGATGTCAACGAAAACTTTGGCAAAGTTGCTGAGAGTATGATCAACCTTCTCCAAGTCAGCTTTGGAGGCTTTCTCTTCAACCACTGTTGTCAGCTTTGTGAGATTCTCCCCATCGTTTGTTACAGCTGAAGAGTTGTCTGAAAGAGTAGTGGTGAGACCTGTCAGCTTCGTCTCTAGGGTCTTCAGAGAGGCGTTGATGTCTCCCAAATTAGGACCTGTAACATATAAGTACTTGTGAACAGAGGAAAGCTCAGAAGTTTGGGGTTCAGTTACAGTGTATATGGGTTGGTGTATACCTGCAGGAGGGTCGACGAAGTCATCAAAACTTCTGTGACCTGAAAAATGTTCCATGTCGTCAGCGAGAGTGCGTATACGCATGGACGTTCCTACAGGTCCTGTATCACCTTTAGCTTCTGGAGGAATGACAGGTGCTCCAGTGTTGTTGGTGACAACTGGATTAGAGTCCAATTGAGTAGAGGGAGAAGCGAAGGTTGAGAATGTTGGTTGGGTGCGGAGTTCAGCGTTGGATCCGCTGAGAATCACTTCTTCAGTCTGTGGAGAGATTGAAGGAGGTTGGGTAGATTCCAAGTTTTTAACCTCAGCGTTTAGAGACGTTGAAGCTGGGATTGAATGGGTGGCTTGTTCAGCTGTGGCAGAGCGTACCACTGAACGTTCCTTCAGCTCTTCGATATGAGCTGAGGAGTCTTCAGCAAGAGATTGCTGGGGTTGCTCCTTGGTTTTCTTAGTTCTTTTGGAAGTAAGTTGGGTAGAGGAGTGTTTCCTTTTAAGAGAAGGAATGGAGGTTGCAGCTTGGGTATCAGCGATGGGTTTGTCCGCTGAAGGAGCTGCAGAAGTCGAAGAAGTAGGGTTGAGAAGAGTTAAGAGTGTAGAAAGACGTACCTCGTTTTCCACTGGTTTGAAGTCGAGTACCTTAGGGCCAACCTGAGAGAGTTTCCGGTCACCCTCTTTTGGGTAGTTGTCCTTCAGGCCTGTTTGGAAGACGATGCTGATGAATCTTGGATACGGAACCCATGGAGATCGGTCAGCGGTAGAGTCTACTCTGAGTACCAGATCATCGTAGATTATCGATGCCCAGTCTATATGTAGACCTTTCAGCAAAGCATATCCCATTGCTTGCTGAGTTTGAGCGGCTTGATCAGAGGAGCCGGTCTTTGCAGTCATGTAGCTGATTAAGTGAGCGAAGATGAAGTTCATCTCGCTGGGCATTTTTGATTTCTTGATGAGGGTCAGCTTCTTCTCAGGCTTCTTGTCCCTCCTAGTTTCCCATACGTAGCCCATTGCATCGAAGAATGCAGTGATGGCTTCCCTATCTGAGTGTTTCTTGTGGTCAGGGAGGGGAACAAAAGGTTTTTCTTTGGTTGCGATGGGAAGGCTCAGGGCTTTGCGGATAATGGCAGGGGTGATTTTTATAGTGCCATAATCCGTATCACAGAGGATGCAGTCAATCGTCTTTGAAGAGTCTTTGGTTGATGGTAGCTGAGAGTGTCTGGCAGAATACCAGAACTGGAATAGTAGTAGCTGATGTGCAGGAGGTGTTATGGTCAGGGCTGTGGAGAGGCAACAATTTTTCAGGAAATTCACAGCATCATTCAGATGTGTGACTTGCTTTCGAGGAGGAAACTCGAGAAGTGCATAGAGGTTATATGACTTAGTCCAATCAAGTTCTTCAAGAGTGAACTTGACCTGAGGAGCCTTGATGATTTCCAATTCCTCAGTAGCATCAGCAACAGTGTTCTCAGCGGTGGTGTTCTTGGCAGTGGAAATGTCAGTAGATGCCATTTCTGTATATCAGTTCAACCAAAGATTAACAAATAAGAATAATCTTAATGTGGAAAGATTTTCCAATAAGATGGTTCGAATTTTGTCCATTTCATTCAGACAAAAATGTCTTAATGAAGATTAGGGTTTTTCTTGTTTTTGAAAAATGAAATGCAAACCCAATAAAAATATTGTTTTCCAGTTTCCTTTGAGAAATAGGATTCTGGAAACGAATGTGTGAAGAACAAGTTTAAGATTCTATGTTTAAACTTGAAGAACAACCATGAAAGGTTGTGTTCATAAAACCATGAAAGAAATGATTTCATTTGTGTTAGCTCCAAATATTCACCAATATTAGAAGTATTGAAAAATAGGCCAAGTATGAAAGAATTCCACAGAAGCTCTGACGTGTTCCACAGAAGCTCTGCCAAAGCAAGATCATTCAAGGAACACCAAGACCCAACTGAGAATGCTACAAAGGATCGAAGAAGGACCTACAGAAGAATGCTCACAAAGAACCTAGCCACAGAACCTCTGCCACACTTGACAGAACCTCTGCGGTTCAGACTGAAGACTTGGAAGATATTTATAATATCTTGCCACTGTTACAGGAATATCTTAACACTGTTGCAGAAATATCTTACTACTGTTCCAGGGTCCATTCATCAACTTATACAAAGCATGGTCTAACAACAACACATGTCAAACTTCTATAGGCATCCTTACAAGTTGATATTAACGCATTTAATGCATGCAAGTTTCCAACTGTTCATGCCATCCTTTCTTTCCTGTAGCAATAGTCCTTTTGTCTAGAATAGTTCTTTTGTTGTAGTATAAAAGGAAGACTCATGTTGAGTTCTTCCTTATCGATCAATCTATCATCGAACATCAATCAAGCAAACACAAAAACAACACTTGCACACAATTAGAGTCAAATCTATTCTTAGTGTTCTTCATCAAATACAGTAAACTTTGAGATATTAATCTGTTCTTCATATACTGTTTATTTGGTATTTTGTGCTGTTTCTATACAAACATATCTGTTAGTTCTTCAAATACGCTTCCACAACACATCTTATTCGAACTAATAGATTAGATAATCTTGTTAATCAAATACGGGAACCAACAATTGTATCAGAGCAAAGCTTGTTTTTCAATATCAAGCGATCCTCGGTTTTACAAGATTATTGATAGAAACGTGGTTCATTTTTAACCTGCTATTCATTTCAACAAACAGATTCAAATTTTCAGCCATTTTCGATTTATTCGACATTTGGAAGATCTAGAGAAACTATTTTCTTTAGTTAAAACTCCAGAAAAGTGCACTGTTAAAAACCTCCAAACCCAGAAAATCCTTCCAGATTAATTCCTTCGTACTTTTTCGTGTCATATCTTTACACTAAAGCTTCCTAATCTTAAAATGACAAACGCGCAAAATTTCTTCACAGCTGGTTCATTAACCAAACCACCTTCTCTTCTAAGAAATGAGTATCCTCAATGGAAAATAAGAATGATCCATTTCTTTGAGGGTACTGATAAAGAGCTCGTTCAATACCTTTATAACCCTCCTCATGTTCCTATGTTGATAGTACCTCGTGTACCAGCTACAGTTGACACTCCTGAAATCCCTGAACATCAAAAACCTAAAACCAAGGATGGTTGGTCAGATCAAGATAAAGAAAAAGATGAACTTGCGCAGAAAACAAAAAGAATTCTGATCATGGCAATCCCCAACGACCTCTTTCAGTCCTTAGATGCATGCGAATCTGCGTATGATCTTTGGAAAGAACTGGAGAAACAACTTGAAGGGGGAGTTAAAACTCAGAAAAACCGAAGGGCTCAATACATAAACGAATATTACGCTTTTAAAGCCCTGTCAAATGAATCTCTGCAAACAACATACGACAGGTTCAACTCTCTGATCAATAACTGCAAAAAGTTCGGCATCCACAGAACTTCTGAAGAGAATAACGTCATGTTTCTCAAAAGTCTGAACGAAGAATGGCTCCAGTTATCTATGTCTTTAGCTGGTCATGAGGCTCAAATAGCACAAGCAAAGACACTAACCATTGCACCTCTTGCTTTGGTTGGTAAATCTACAGAAAACACAGAGAAGCCGAGGAAAGAAAGAGCGACAGAGGAAAAGAAGAAGGAGAAGAAGAAAAAGGTTGTTGTAGTTGACAGTGAAGACGTAGAGATTGTGGAAGAGGGAGAGATCACTCTGGCATCAATAGCTACTTAGCTCTATTAACAAGAGAATTCAGAGGAAATCAAAAGAGTTATGGTAATGACAGATATGGCAGAGATAATAGAGGAAGAAGAGAAGAATCAGCTGACCGACAGAAGTCAGACAACAGAGGAAATGACCGACAGAGGTCAGATGACAAGGCAAGCTACACACCTCAAGAATGCTACAAGTGTGGTAAGCCTGGTCATTATGCTAATGAATGCAGATCGGAAAAAGGTAGTGACCGACAGAAGTCCGAAGATCGTGCTGGTAACACTTCCCAGAACCAAGGTTGCTATAACTGTGGGAAGCCAGACCACTTTGCAAATGAATGCAGAAGCAGGCCAAATCGACCACAGAAGGACTCAACTTTTTATAAAAAGAAAGCTGAGTATTATGCTCAAAAGTCACTCATGGCAAACAAAGTGGTGAACAAGGAAGATTGGGAGTCAGATACATCTTCTGATGACGAATACACCAAAAATGCCCTGTTCTGTGGCATGGCAGAAATTAGCTCCGACTCTGACAATGAGGTATCTACTTCAAACTCCATCTCTAGCACTACAGAAGTTGATTTACTCTTAATTAAAACTGAAAATATTGAACTGAAAAAGACTTGTGATGATATTCAGAAAAAGCTCACTTTTTATGAAAGAGAAGCTAGACTTCTCACTGAAGAAAAAGCAAAAAATTTTGGAGAAAAGGAAGATTTAGAAGCACACTGGAACAAAAACCTATTTCCTTTAAAAAAGAAAATTTCTGAATTAAATACATCTTTAAAATCTAAAATAAAAGAACTTTCAGATTTTGAGAGCGACAGACTAAACATTTTAGCTCTTAAAGAATATTTTCAAAAGGAAAGAGAAGTACTTTGGCAAGATCTACTAAAAAGAGATGTTTTAATTAAAAATTATCGTGATGCACAAAAGGTGTATGAGAAGATAAATACTCAAATAGGAAGGCGAGGTATTGGGTACAGTGATATCAGTCAAGGTACAGAAAACAAAAAGAATAAACCTCTGTCATCTCTATTTACTTTAGGAAAAGTCAACAAACCTAATTTTCCAAACTTAATCTCTGTAAGTAAGAGAATAAAAGTCTCTGGGGAATCTCACTTAAGGAAACCCATGAAGATGATAAATGTGTGGTTTGAAAACACAGATTTATCACTTTCAACCTCTGTCAAAAGAGGATCCAAACCAAAGAGATATCTGAAAACTCAAGATCAGATAGGAATCTTCAAGTTTGGTAAACTAGAGACTCAAAATCAAGTTGCTTTGGTTTGTACAATAGATTCTGAAAAGAAATTATCTGCAGAAGCACTTGAGTTCAAACCAACCTTTTCAGAAGAAAGAGTAAGAAATATAATTGAAAAGGAAATAATGGAAAGTGGGAAAATAAAAATTTTGAAAAATCTCTGTACACCTTCTGTAGATCAAAAACCCTCTGAAGAGATCTTATCAGACACCTCTGTTGACTTAGAAAGTATTTTTTTCAAATTAGAAAAGCAAGTATGACACATGCTCGGAAAATCCAGCCTCTGTCGAAAGGAATATTGATGACTCAACCTCTGTATATGAGGACGACTCATCATCTGACGATTCAGAGACTAACAAAATAGAAAAGATTCATTGTGACACAGAGGTTATTAAACAAACCTCTGAAGTTCTTAACAGAACTATTTCTCCAAAGGAGAAAATCACTGGAATTCCTATCTGTCCAGATTTTTGGGATATATGCATACAAGCCAAAACTTATATTGAACTTAAAAAATTCAAACAACAAAAGATTTTGTCCTCTCAAAATCCAAAAGATTCAAAGTTTTTAAAACCAACATGGCAACAAAAAGATAAATGGCCAAAACCTAACAAATCTTTTTCCTCTGTAACAGTGAAATCAACAGAAGTTCACTACAGAAGTGACTCACAGAAGGCTGCTACAAACAAAGATTTTTGCCAACAATCTAATCTACATAAATCTTCTTGTAATAGGAAGCCAAATGATAGAATAGAATGTAATGCCTCTGTGGCCCAGTTTAATGCTTTCAATGAAAATTTCAAGCAAATCACTTCTGATGTTCTTTACTGTCATTGCTTTGATCTAATGTTCAAACTGAATAATCATTTCAGTAGTTCTAAGTGTTTTCTCTCTGCACCAAAATCAAATATTAAAGAGAAACAAACTGATTCTTCAACAAAAGATAAAATGTATTTCAAGAGTGCTAAGGCAATCTTGAAAAATTCTGACAAAACTGGAACCATGTGGATATGGGTACCTAAAAATCTTTGATCGTCTTGCAGAAACAGTATGTGCCAATATGGTATCTAGACTCCGGATGCTCAAGGCACATGACTGGCAACAGAGGTCTTCTATCCACATACCAAGAAAAACAAGATGGTGGATCAATGACTTTTGGAGACAATAAAAGGGGCATATTAAAGGCTATGGAGTCATAAAGAAAGAAAATATCACCGTACACAAAGTTGCATATGTTGATGGCCTTAAACACAACCTACTCAGTGTCAGCCAACTTTGTGACACGGGATTCGATGTACAATTCAAAAGAACATTTTGTTCTCTGCTAAGTGAAGACACCGGAATGGAACTTCTACGAGCCAAAAGAAAAGGTGATCTGTATCTAATGAACTTCAATGCCAAAAACAAGGACAACATTTGTCTTGTTGCAAGCAAAAGTGAAGAAGCCTGGCTATGGCACAACAGGTTCTGTCACTTAAACTTTCATACTCTAGATAAACTGATAAAACTTGATCTGGTAAAAGGTTTACCAAATGTTAAATTTAACAAGGATCATTTATGCTCTGCCTGTGAAATGGGAAAACTCAAAAGAGCTTCTCACAAAGGCAAAACTGATGTATCTTGTCCTAGGCCTCTGTACATGCTTCACGTTGACCTCTGCGGTCCAATCGCTATACAGAGCCTAGGTGGCAAGAAATATATACTTGTCTTAATTGATGAGTATTCACGATTTACATGGGTTGAATTTATCAAAAAGAAATCAGATGTTCCATGCATCCTGATTAATCTAATGAAAAGAATCCAAGTTCTTTATGAGTGCATAATTCTGAAGTTACGAAGTGACAATGGCACAAAATTCAAAAACTCTGTCATTGAAGCCTATCTCACAGAAGAAGGAATATCCCAGAACTTTTCTGCCGCTCGCACTCCACAACAGAATGGCGTGGTTGAACGAAAGAACCGCACGCTCGTGGAGGCTGCAAGAACCATGCTTTCTGCATGCGGATTACCAATGACCTTTTGAGCAGAAGCAATTTCAACTGCTTGCTATACCCAAAATCGTTCAACAATCGTGAAAAGACACATCAAAACTCCTTATGAATTGATCAACAAACGACGACCAAACATCAAGTTTCTCCATGCATTTGGATGCAAATGCTTTGTCTTAAACGATAGAGACTCAAGAGGAAAGTTTGAAGATAAGACTGACCAAGGTAAGTTCATCGGGTACTCTGCTGCTTCCAAAGCCTACAGAGTTTACCTTCTGAAGTCTCTCACGATAGTAGAAAGCATCAATGTATCCTTTGATGACTCATTCCAAAAGACTTCTGAACAAATCAGTTCAGAACTCGGGCTAAACAAGGAAACTTCTGGCATGTCAAAAATAAAGGAAGATTTAGATCTTCTATTTCAAGAGATGTTCAACGACGATGTTGATCCCTCTGCTGGAACCAACCGCGCCTCTGAAGAATCACCTTCTGTAAACGAAGTAAGTATCTTTCTATCTGATCCTTTTAATATCTCAACCACTTCTGCAACTACTACAGGTATTGAAAATCTAACAGAAGATACGGCAACAAAAGATTCAACAACAGAGGTAATCCAAACAAATCCAACAGAGGAAGCAACACCAGAAGAAACACCAGAAGGAAGTGAAGATGAAAACACAATATCTACAGAGAAGGAAATTCCAACTCTAATACCCATTCCTACAGAAGCTGAAGTAAACACATGGGCAGAACCATCAACCACTTCAAACACAGAAGTTCAACTTGATGACTCAAATGATCATCTTCCACGGACAACTCAATGGACAAAAAGTCATCCTCAAAGCCAAATCATCGGTAATCCCACTGATAAGGTAAAAACAAGATCAGCTTCTGCAAATTTTTGTTTCTTTACAAACTTTATTAGTGTGATCGAACCAAAAAGGATCTCTGAGGCCCTGGAAGACCCAAACTGGGTGGATGCTATGCAAGAAGAGCTTCTGCAGTTTGAGCGAAACAAGGTTTGGACTCTAGTACCTCTGCCACGAAGGAAACAGGCCATAGGGACTAAGTAGGTCTTCAGAAACAAAAAGGATGAGGATGGAGTGATCATTCGAAATAAAGCAAGACTGGTTTTGCCCCTGTTGCACGGCTCGAAGCAATAAGAATTTTCTTAGCCTTCGCAGCTCACAGAGGTTTTAAAGTATATCAAATGGATGTAAAATATGCCTTTCTAAATGGTGAAATTCAAGAAGAAGTATACGTCCAACAACCACCAGGGTTTGAAAGCTCAAAGTACCCAAGGTATGTCTATTACCTCGACAAAGCTCTATATGGACTGAACAGGCTCCAAGAGCATGGTACGAAAGACTTTCTACCTTTCTTCTCAATAACAACTATAAAAGAGGTACCACTGATACAACTCTGTTCTTTAAAGGTGAAGGAATTGAGCTTATTCTTGTACAAATATATGTAGATGACATTATTTTTGGGTCTACAAATGCACAAAAATGTAAAGATTTTGAAAAACTCATGCAGAGTGAGTTTGAAATGAGTATGATGGGAGAATTAACCTTTTTCCTCGGACTTCAAGTCAAACAAACGTCAGAAGGAATTTTCATAAATCAATCAAAATATGTCTCTGACATAGTTGAAAAATATAGCCTCTCTGATGCCTCTGTCATGAAAACCCCAATGGCCACTGGAAATAAACTCTTTTCAGATCCAAATGGCATCTCTGTCGAGTGCACACTTTACAGAGGAATGATTGGGTCTTTATTATACTTAACGGCCAGTAGACCTGACATAATGCATGCAACATGCCTCTGTGCAAGATATCAAGCTAATCCTAAGAAATCACATTATATTGCTGTAAAGAGAATCTTTAGATACCTCAGAGGGACCAAAAATCTTGGCCTCTGGTATCCACAGAACTCTGGTTTTGGACTAAAAGCATACACAGATTCAGATTATGGAGGATGTAAACTCGACAGAAAAAGTACCTCTGGGAGTTGTCAATTCCTAGGTGGGAAATTAGTAAGTTGGACATCAAAGAAACAGAATTGTGTCTCAACATCTACAGCAGAAGCTGAATACGTTGCTGCTGCTAGCTGTTGCTCTCAAGTTCTGTGGATGAAAACTCAGCTGAAAGACTTTGGTCACATCATCTGCAAGATCCCCATCTTCCGTGATTCTAAAAGTGCAATTGCAATCTCTGCCAACGCAGTACAGCATTCAAAGACAAAACACATAGATATTAGGTATCACTTTCTAAAGTATCATGTTGAAAATCAAACAATCGAGATGCATTTTGTACCAACAGAATTTCAGCTTGCTGACTTATTCACCAAAGCACTCGATGAGAAAAGATTTCTTTACTTGGTGGGTAAATTAGGAATGATAAATATGTCTTAATCTCTGTAAGTATATTATCTTCATTTAAAATTTTGTATAAATTTTGTTTACATAAATATATATAGATATTTTTTAAATAATTTGCTTTTGTATGAAAATTCCAAGAACTCAACTCTGAAAGTAACAGAGATTCTGTAAGTCTCCTCAGAACCTCTGACAATCCTTACAGAACCTCTGATACACTTGACCTATGTTATAAACATTACTTCTGATTATTTGAACCAAGCATAGGTCAAGGAGGAGCAGAAGGAGAACAAACTTGATCTACAGAGGTTGAGTAGATCAAGGGGGAGCAGAAGGAGACCTTGTTTAATCCACAGAAATTCATAAGTCAAGGGGGAGCAAAGGAAGAGACGACATCAACAGAAAGAATTTTACCGGACAAAGAAGAACAAAAAGGTAAGTTTCTCGTACAAATTCTTTATGAAAATAATTTTCTAGGACACAAATTTCAAGATATATTCTAGAAACATTATTAAACTCATTCCAAATGAAATTTGATCAAAAAGAATATTGAGTTTTAATTTATTAGAAATTTAAGGTCACAGACCCTCTGCTGAGTCCAACAGAGGTTCTGCGGACAAAACCTCTGATCTTAAATCAATAATCTTGGAAACTCTGTCGATCACCTTAGAAATCAATTTCAAAAAGAATCATCGCGTACAGAAGTCATTGGTTACAGAGTTCTCTCCACAAGAAAGAACTTCTGTAAACCAACTTTGGTTATAAAAAGGAATGTGCTACACAAAACCTTTTTCAAAAACAAATTTTCTAGGACACCAGCTTTCTAAACAGGTCCTAAAATCTTTGTTAAAACAATCAAAAACTTGGATGATCAAAAATGTTTATAAATTATTAGATATTAGAAATTTCTTGTCTCAGAGCCTCTGCTGGCTCTGACAGAGGTCCAAAAACCTCTGTAAAGGAGTTTCTATACTAATAATTTCTCGATCCTCTCCATAAACTTGTCAAACATCTTTTTGTGAAGGTAAAACCTACAGAGGCAAGAAAAACAAGATTTTCAAATCACAGAGCCTCTGTCAGTTGTTACTTTGGGCATTTTTGTAACAGTAACGGTAACTTTTCTGCGAGTGAGAATCATATGGAGGTAAAGAGGCCCACGCGCCTAGCATTTAATAAGGCCGCCCACGACGTCTCGTCATAACTGACACAGAGGACGTGTCATCTTTTCATTGGACCTACATGCAACACGTTCATATGGAAAGTTGAACCCGCCGTAACAACTCAAGTGCGGACCCCAAATATTATTTACCTCAAAATATTAACCCTTTCAGATTCTACGGTTACATACTCAGTATAAAACCCAAGTTACCTCCCCTCACAAAAACTTTACTCACTCTCTCCTCCGACGAACCTGCAACTATATTCAAATCTTCATTTTACTTTGCAAAAATGGCTTCCAGTTCCCATGCTGCTCAAAACTCTCCGGCGAACTCTCATCAACATTCCCCAGTGCATTCAGAGCACTCCCACAACCCAAACATCGCCGTAAATGCAGAAACAGAAAACTCTGGCGACTCTGCAAACTTTGCACCAACCACCAACCTTCAACACTTTCTGAACAAAGAACATTTTGAGGATGTTCTACCTTTAAAATCCAACAACTGCTACCTTGTGCCCTCACCAACAGCCTTCGGCGAAGCCCATGCTCTTCTCCTCAATATCATGGAAAACCATATATTATACCCTCTCCTTTCCAAAACCCCAAGCAAAATCCCTGCACGATATCTAAATCAATTTTGGCAAAGTTGCCGATTTGATTCAGATGATTCTCTGATAAAGGGCTACATTTCAAAGCCAGACAAATCTGAGTATCTAGAACTCATGTTTAACAGAACCATGTTCCCACTAGAATTCAACCTACCAACCAGAGGTCTACTTGGAATCAAGAAATATGCTGAGGTTCCTACGGACGAAGAGCTCTGCCGATTCGTAGAAATGTTAGGGTATAACACAACCCTGAGGAAACGCAATGATTTCCGCAGAGGCAGACTACCACCTCTGTGGAATACCCTGTTCTCAATCTTAAATCGTTGCCTCACGGGGAAAATTGGTAGCCCTGTCGAAAGCTCATTCCAGATCCTGACCATCATGTATGGAATCTATTACGATATTCCACTTGATTATGCCACCATCATGATGCAGGAAATAGTGAATACGATCGACAGAAAGCTCGCAACTCAAAAGGCCAAAAAGAACACACCAGGGTATCTGCCTCCTCTACAATATCAGAGAATTCTAGGAGTAATCTTCGAGCCTCTACTTCAAATGCAAAAATGGCCAATGGAAGGGCCTTCTGTAAAGCTTTACCCAATGAATAAAAATACTCCTACAGAACATGAAGACAATTACCCCCAATGCAGACCTCTGCCGAAGAACCTTCTGTCGTATGCAACCGATGAGGATAGGAAATTAGAGTATATACGCGTCCACAGGACTCCAGAACCAAGTCCTGTGACACCACCGCGTCTAGGAGCCCCCTTAGGTTTAGATATAGTGAAGAGAATGACAGAAGAAGAATGGTCCAAAGCTTTAGAGAAACACTACTCCGTACAAGACCGTTTCAAAGCCCAAAGAGAGAGCATTTACCCCTCTTCTCCCAAAAGAAAAACCTCTGCAGCAACACCCAAGAAGAAGAGCAAGAAAAGAAAACCCACGGAGGAAACTACAACCTCTGCAGCTCAACACTCTTCTCCACCACAAGCTGCAGAAACAAGATCTTCTGCACCTCCCTCCCCTCCAAAACAAAAGAAAAGGAAAACCAAATCAACAGAAGAGGGAGCCCCAAAGCTAAAGAAGAGGAAGACAAAGAAGAAGAAACCAACATCAGCTCTGCCGGTCATCACAGAGGATGTTGAACAAGAAGAGGAAGATCAAGAGATACCTCTGCAACCTCCCTCACCAATAGTCTATACAGAACAACATGGACATTTTAATGCTTTCATCAACAATCCTGAATTTGCTCATACCTTAGATTCATCAGGATGTGTTGCAGAACCATTGGATCAGAACATTCAAGATCAAACTACAGAGGCTCTGCGAACAAAAGAAAAGGACTCTGAACCTCATTCAAGTTTTGACACTCAACGTCGAACCCCTCAACATACAATAGAGGTCATATCTGCAGATCAAGGTACAAAACCCATGCACCCTCATGTTCGAAAGCTCGTAGGATCCCATTTTATCTATGATTCCTTAAGAGCAGAAGCAGAAAAACAAGCGCCTTTAGAGTAAACTGCAGAAGAAGTGGAATACAGAGATATTGCAATAGAGGAAGAGGTTAGGGTAGAAACCACAGAGGGTTCTACAGAAAAAGATGCCGCAGAAGTAGAAGGCACACATCCCCAACCCCCTCCCAGTGCAACCCACATTTCTGATACCGCCGGTCCAGCGGCAGAAGGTATCATTGAAAGAGAGCAGCACGGCTCGATCCTTACCCCACCCACCCAGCCAGAGGTTACTCTTTCAACCTCTGTTCCTAATATAACCGGGGAAACCATTCCTGGGGAGTCCTCTCAAAAGGACTCATCCAAAGTTCGTGATTTATTGCCCCAAATCACACCTGACATCCTAGCAGAGGATTTCGTTTCCTCTGTCACGCACACACAAGTAGGGCCAAACCTCCTTTCAGAGAGGAGTACATAGCACAATGACGAAGAGACTCTAGACAAGTCTCCAAGTCAACAGAAGGACATTCCAATACCCACCTCTGGAGTGGATTTGGACACTGACCTTCACAGAACTTCTGTAGAGGTTGAAACTCATGTTTCTCCTCGAGGATCAGAAGGAAATCCTTCCACCCTCAACGTCAAAACAGGGGTGAACGAAGGTGTCCGAGGAACAAGGACAAACTCTGGAGACGAATGTGTTCCTCCAGAGGTTACAACGAGTTCACAAGTATCAAGGGGTGAGTTCCAAACCCTTGTCACCTCTGTGAACCAAACAATGACAGAGTTGCAAAGCTCTTTCAAATCTTTTGCAGAAACTACATCGAAGGCCATCTCAGAACTGAACACCAAAATGGACAACTTGTCCACAGAGGTGCAAACTACTCTAGCCAAGATGAAGTCTGCTTCCACAACTTCTGCCACCAAGCCTACCTCTGCTGCTGCTGATTATGAAAAAGCTGCAACTTCTACCTTCAATAACTCGATCAAAGAATACCTGGAAAAGATGAATGAACAAGTGTCATCATCAAAAGGTATTACTCCAGAAGAACTGCAGAAGGATCTACGACAAGTTCAGGAAGAAACAATAGAAGCCACTCAAGCCATGAAGCCTACCGACTACATGACCAGAGCACAGTTGACAGAACTTGGGCAAAGCGTCTTGGATCAAATGACAGAGTTTATCAGAGCCTTCACAATAGCCAATGCTTCCTACGTAAAAGAATTCAAAGCTAGTGTGGGAAAGATGCGATACACAGAGGCCCAAGTCCAAATTCTTCTTGGTCTCTGTGATGATCTTTGTGCCAAAATGATGGCAACCGGGGCAAAGAAACCTGAAACAACTTGCAGGGTAGAGGGTACGTAACACAAGGGTCAGGATGATTCTGATGATGATGATTCATCCGATCATCCTGAGGGGGAGACACGAAGGGAGAATCAAGGGGAGAATAAAAGAAAAACATCTGCAACCGGTCCACCAATAGCAGCAGAACCAATTTTGTGTGCACCTCCAACCCAAACCCAAACTCAGGGAACTCAACAGAGTCCCACAGAGGAAACACCAGCCTCTGTGGAAACCACCTCTGTTACTGAAAAAGATGTCCCTCAAGTTCAAATCCTGACATCTTCATCCTCAGAAGAACTTCCCCATTCTTCACCAAAATCCCAACCCAAAACACACCCAAGAAGAAAATCAATCGCCCACAAACCTATCAAACCAAAACGTTCTGCTACATATGTCCTAAAGAGAATGGAGTTCGTATCTGCTTTCAGAGCTGCAAAATGTTTTAATATCCCTCCACAAACCACAACCAATCTTACAGAAGAAACATCTACAGAACCCAAATCCCCAATCAAACCAACAGAACCATCCCCACCAAAGTCCTCTCAGAAACTGAAGTATCAAAAACTATAGAGGCAATCCACATCATACCCACAGAAACCTCAACAGCCAAACCAATAGAGGATCAAATCCCCAAACCACAAGATACAATTCCACAGAGTCCAAAACGGGCAACAGGTTCTGAACCTCCCCAAGCCAAAGATAAAGGAAAGGGAATCCTGACAGAAGAAATCAAGAAGAAAAAGGAAACGCCTCAGACAACAGAGAAGTTAATGAAGAGCTCATTTGATGCCTTTGTCACTCCTAAACCCGAAGAAGACTGGGCATTCAACTCAAATCCTCTGTCAGAAGGTAGGGTTGCAGAGATAAAGCGAAAGATGGATGCTCTGCGAAGACCAATACCACCACCGACTACACAACATGCAGAAATGGAAGAGGTGGTGTATAGGTATCTTTACAGACAGCAACATCAGAACAATCCTATGCCACACATCGAAGATCCTCAACTCAGAGCTGACCTTGATAACACCTTCACCAGAACAAAGCCAAAAGCAAGGGCAGAAGTCTTCTCAGAGTCTAAAATTGAAAAGGTAATTTATTGCAAATTCTCTCAAACGAGAACCTTTCCAAAGACAAGGTACAACATCTACAAAGTCAAAAGGGAGAACAAGTCCGAAAATTAATTTGCAGATGCTGATATACGGAACTTGAACCCCTACGATCTGCCAGATCTTCTACTTTGGACGAAAGAGAACTTCAACACTGATGCTAACAGAAGGGCCTATCAAGTATCCAGGCAAGCGATGAGGGAAAAGCTTCTGCTATATAGCATGATAGACTTTCACCTGGGAAGAGATCTTGGAGTCAGAAATCTAAGTCTCAGACCACCATAGGATCACTGCCCACCTTCTGCCATACCCAACTCAATCATAACAACACCAAGGTACGGGTTAGTGTATAAGGATCCTGCAGGTCAAGTAAGACTCTTTGTGCAAATGGGCTGTCAGAAGTATGCAACCAATACTCTGAACAAGTTCAAAAAAATCCTAGAAGAGAACAGAGGTACTGAGCTTATGGATCGAGAATCAGCAGAAAGAATGATCAGAGAAATAGATGCTACAATTGGATTAAGAGAACTCTGCATCAAATTCTATCAAGAGCTCAAAGAAGTGGGATTCGACAACAGAAGTTTCAATGACTTCAAAGATGCAAATGTCTAAATCTCTTTCTTACATATCTCTGTAATCTTTTAAAGAAATGAAATGAATCTTTTGAGGTATTGTTTAACCTCTGTCTAGTTTACTTAGCCTAATTATGCATAAAGTCAAATTTTCATTTTTCAATACTTAGGGGGAGATTGTTAGCTCCAAATATTCACCAATATTATAAGTATTGAAAAATAGGCCAAGTATGAAAGAATTCCACAGAAGCTCTGATGTGTTCCACATAAGCTCTGCCAAAGCAAGATCATTCAAGGAACACCAAGACCCAACAGAGAATGCTACAAAGGATCGAAGAAGGACCTATAGAAGAATGCTCACAAAGAACCTAGCCACGGAACCTCTGTCACACTTGACAGAACCTCTGCGGTTCAGACTGAAGACTTGGAAGATATTTATAATATCTTGCCACTGTTACAGTAATATCTTAACATTGTTGCAGAAATATCTTGCTACTGTTCCAGGGTCCGTTCATCAACTTGTACAAAGCATGGTCTAACAACAACACGTGTCAAACTCCTATAGGCATCCTTACAAGTTGATATTAACGCATTTAATGCATGCAGGTTTCCAACTGTTCATGCCATCCTTTCTTTCCTGTAGCAATAGTCCTTTTGTCTAGAATAGTTCTTTTGTTGTAGTATAAAAGGAAGACTCATGTTGAGTTCTTCCTTATCGATCAATCTATCATCGAACATCAATCAAGCAAACACAAAATCAACACTTGCACACAATTAGAGTCAAATCTATTCTTAGTGTTCTTCATCAAATACAGTAAACTTTGAGATATTAATCTGTTCTTCATATACTGTTTATTTGGTATTTTGTGCTGTTTCTATACAAACATATCTGTTAGTTCTTCAAATACGCTTCCGCAACACATCTTATTCGAACTAATAGATTAGATAATCTTGTTAATCAAATACGGGAACCAACAATTTGAAAAAGTTCTTTTGTTTGATCTTGTAAAAACAATGAGAAGATCTTTAACAAGTTTAAGAAGTAGGTAAATAACAGAATTATTAACCTGGTTCGTTGAAGAAGAAGAAGTTCTTGAAAACTTGAGAGCACAAATGCAACAGTAATTTTTTCTTGCTTGTAGCAGAAGTTTTTCGCGTAAAGGAAAAAATATAAACCCACAAAGTGTTTATATAGTGAGATTAGAGAGAGAGAAAAACTCGAGCGTGAAAGTTTTTCATCATGACACGGACACGTGTTTGCATTTGATTGGAAGGTAAACGAAACGTGCAAACGTGTATCAGAAAAAGAACGTGCCGGGGATTATCCGTTGTAATGACGTCACAACTATCCTTTCATATTCTAGGATGTCTCTGAGGTTTTGAAAAACTCAGGGACACTTTTGAAAACATGAAGCACTGAATAGAAATATCAGTGTTGGTTTTAGAAATCTCAAAGTATCGCTGATTAAGGAAGAGATATTCAGCGATGCAATTTGTTTTGAAATCTTGCATTTACATTCGATTGTCAGAGAGAAAATCATACCTTGATATCAGCGAATCGAGTTTATTCAGAGAGAAAATGATAGAATGGGTTGTACAAGTTGATTTTATCCTATCGCTGATCAAATGTGAACCGCTGAAGATTTTATTCTTCAAAGTTCAGCATTCCAAGCTCGCTGATGAGAAAGTTGAATCTTGTCTCATCAAGAGGTTTGGTGAACAGATCAGCTAACTGATAATCAGTTGGGATAAAGTGAAGTTCTATATCACCATTCATCACATGATCTCAGATAAATTGATACCTGATTTCGATGTGTTTTATCTTTGAGTGAAGCACTGGATTATTGGCTATAGCGATGGCACTTGTGTTGTCGCAATAGATTGGAATATTTGAGAGCTGTAGGTCATAGTCCAGTAGTTGATTTCTCATCCACAAGACCTGAGAACAACAGCTTCCAGCGGCTACATACTCAGCTTCAGCTGTGGAGGTGGACACTGAGTTTTGCTTTTTACTTGTCCAACTCACCAGCTTTCCACCCAGGAGTTGACATCCTCCTGTGGTGCTTTTCCTATCCAATTTGCAACCTGCAAAATCACTATCTGAATAGGCGATTAGATCAAACCCTGAGTCTTTGGGATACCAAAGACCTAGGTTCGCAGTACCCTTAAGGTATCGAAAAATTCGCTTTACAGTGGTCATATCAGATATCTTAGGTTCAGCTTGATATCGTACACACAAACAGGCTGCGTACATAATATCGGGTCGGCTAGCTGTAAGATACAATAGAGAGCCGATCATCCCACGGTACAGCGTGACATTAACAGGAATACCATTAGTATCGTTATCTAGTGTCAGCGGTGGTGCCATAGGGGTTTTCATAGTTGAACTCTGAGTTAAATCGAATTTCTTCAGCATATCTTTAACATACTTTCCCTGATTAATGAAAGTTCCTTTTTCATTTTGCTTTATCTGAAGACCAAGGAAATATGTTAGCTCACCCATCATGCTCATTTTATACTCATCTTTCATTCTATCAGCGAAACGAGTACAAAGATCAGGGTTAGTAGAACCAAATATAATGTCATCAACATATATCTGAACAAGAATGATATGACCTTTTACTTTCCTGAAGAAAATAGTCTTATCAATTTTACCACGCTCAAATTGTTCAATATGGAGATAAGTAGAGAGAGTGTCATACCATGCACGTGGAGCTTGCTTTAAGCCATAAAGTGCCTTATCCAGTTTTTAAACATAACCTGGACGCTTAGGATCTGAGAATCCTGGAGGTTGTTCCACATAGACTTCTTCATTCAGCTTTCCATTTAGAAACGCTGACTTAACATCCATCTGATATACTTTGAAGTCTTTGTGTACAGCGTATGCTAAGAATAGACGAATAGATTCTAGTCTTGCTACTGGAGCAAATGTTTCGTCGTAATCTATGCCTTCGTCTTGTCTGTATCCCTGAGCAACAAGACGAGCCTTGTTGCGGGTTACAGTTCCATGTTCGTCCAACTTGTTTCGATAGACCCATTTAGTGCCTATTACTGTTTTGTCAGTTGGTCTTCGAACAAGTTTCCAAACTTTGTTTCTTTCGAATTCAGTCAGCTCTTCTTGCATGGCGCTGACCCAGTTTGGATCTTTGAGGGCATCATCTACTTTCTTTGGTTCAGTGAGAGAAATAAAGTTAACAAATAAACAAATATTACCTGCACTTCATCGAGTCTGAACACCAGCGTTTGGATCACCAAGAATTTGATCAATTGGGTGATTTACAGTCCATCGCTGAGCCGGAGCGTTAGACGCTGACTCATACTGAACTGGAGGAGCTGAAGATGAGGCTTCAGCAACTTCTGGAAAATCAGCCAAGAGAGGAATGAGTGCAGTTGTCATTATATTCACTGATTGCTGAGAAGTAGATGGAATGTCTGAGACATTTGGTTCAGAAGTAGGTATAGTGTTTAAAGGAACAGCTGAGACCCATGATGTTTCAGCTTCACTATTCTGCATATTTGGAATGATAGTAGGACTATCATCTTCAACTGTACGAGTATGAGGAGTGGGAATATCTTCTGAATCACCAAGATGAGAAAACATCCATTGATTCAGTTCTTCAGTATCAGCGGACGGTTTAGAGTTCGCTGAACGGGATTCGTCAAACGTGACGTGAATAGTTTCTTCTACAGTTTGTCTTCTTCGATTGAAGACTCTGAAGGCTTTGGAGATTGAAGAATATCCAAGAAAGATTCCATCATCAGCCTTAGGATCAAACTTTCCAAGGGCATCTCTGTTGTTCAGTATGAAACACTGACATCCAAAGATGTGAAGAAAGTTGATTGAAGGCTTTCTCCCATGAAAAAGTTCATAGGCTGTTTTATTGAATCTTTTGACTATCAGCGACCTGTTTTGCTTAAAACAAGCAGTGTTGACAGCTTCTGCCCAAAACTGGGTAGGCAGGTGAGAATCGCTGAGCATTGAACGTGCAGCTTCAATAATTGTTCTATTTCTTCTTTCAGCGACTCCATTTTGTTGCGGTGTTCTCACTGATGAAAAGTTGTGAGAAATACCCTTGCTCTCAAAGAAGGAATCAAGAGAACGGTTTTTGAATTCAGTCCCATGATCACTCCTTATTGAGCGAACGGTCAAGTTGTTCAGGGTTTCCATCTTCCGAACAAAGGTGACGAGTTCTTCAGGGGTGTCACTCTTAGAACGGAGATACATAACCCATGTATAACGAGAGAATTCATCAACTATGACCAGTGTATATTTCTTTCCAGCGATGGATTGTTTGTTAACAGGGCCAAACAAATCCATATGGAGAAGTTGTAGAGGAGATGACACTGAGGAGACTTGCTTTGACTTAAAGCTTGCTTTGGTCTGCTTCCCTTTCTCACACGCTGAACATAAAGACTCTTTGGCGTATGAGTGCTGAGGTAGACCAGTGACTAACTCTTTTGAAGAAAGAGTATTCAGTGTCTTGAAATTCAGATGAGAGAGCCTCTTATGCCATAGCCAATTGACATCAGATGAGGCTTTTGAGAAGAAACAGGAGTTCTCAGTGGTTGTTGAGTCCATGTTTATTACATAAACATTTTCCAAACGATAACCGCTGAGAGCTATCTTCTCCTTTTTGTCAGTGACAAAGCAGGATTCCTTAGTAAAGATTACTTTATTATCCTTGTCGCAAAGCTGACTGATGCTTAAAAGATTATGCTTCAGCCCTTCAACATATGCGACTCTTCTGAAGGTTGTTGTACCATTAGAGAGTACACCAAACCCTCGGGTATGTCCTTTTCTATTTCCTCCGAAAGTCACAGAGGGACCCTTCTCTTCCTTGTATTCAACGAGCAGGCTTTTCTTTCCAGTCATGTGTCTAGAGCATCCGCTATCGAGATACCAGATACCCTTCTTAACCTGCATTACAAAGGAAGATTAGTTTTTCTTGGGTACCCACTTAACCATGTGTACACGTTTGTCAGTGGAAGTAGTTGGAATGGAAGGTTCAGCAATCTTCGCAGCATTTGAAGATTCAGCTTTGTCAGTCTTCACTTTGGTTAATTTCTTAACCTCAGTGGTCTTCTTTGCCTTGGGGGCAATGATCTTCACCTTAGCTATCTTTTCAGCTTTGGTGGCTGTGGGGCACTTACTAGCAATATGATCAGTGAGTCCACAGTGATAACATTTCCTATAACTAAAAGTAGTTCTAGGACCATTTGAATGCTGAGCTTTAGATTTTGAATTAGAAGTACCAACACCAAGTAAGCTGTTGGCTTTTGAAATGGGAGGAACATTCAGTTCTTCGGATTTCTTACCAGAGACATCCACTCTGATTCTAGGAGTAGATCGCTGAATAGATCCACGCTGAGTAGATCCAGAGATCTGATTCCTTGATCCAGAGGGATGAATCACTAAAGCTTTAGAAGCATTCAGCTTAGGTACTAAGGTACCCTTATGAAGATTTTGGTTAAAAGCAATTCCTTTACCTTTATCTTTAAAGACAGAGGTAGGTTTTGGATAAACCATTTTTTCTTTACCTTTTGAAGAGGTAGAAATTTCCTCAGGGATAGGCGGTCTAGAAGAGGAACACTGAGAGGATGAAGTATCAGCGACTGAGGATACGAAAGTTCCAAATAAGTGCATGGAACGATTAGTGGTTGGTTCTAAATTATCAGCTTTGTAACCAAGACCACGTTTATCACTCAGGGGAATCTGAGACTTAATTATCTCAGTGATCTTTGTTGAAGAATTACACCATCCTTCAACAGTAGCTTTTTCAGCTCTTAAAGAAGAGATAGCTTCTTCGCGCTCGATTTTGACTAGCTGATTTAAGTGCACTTGATCTTTAAAATCTTCTTCAATTTTAGAAAGCTTTTCTATTTGAAGGTGACAGTTTTTAAGCTGTTCAGCGAGATCAAGGTTTTGATTTTCAACTACGGTTTTGCCATTCATGGCTTCATATAAACTTCTAGTCAAGAGATCGATTTTACGAAGACTACCAGCTTCATCAATATTTGCAATATTTGTAAAGAAGGAAGGTGATACCTGAATAACAGAGGTTGAAGTGGAGGGAATGTCTGAACTTTATTCCTCATCTTCAATCTTTGCCATAAGACAGAGATTGGCTTCATCATCTTCAGAGTCAGATGATGATTCTTCTTCATCAGAGGCAGCCCAATCATAGTTAGCCATCAGGCCTTTGCCTTTCTTCTTAAAGCTTTTCAGCTTCGCATGCTTTTCTTTCAGCTTGGCATATTTGTCATCTTTATTCCTGGAAATAAAGGATTTCTTGGGAAATGCTGAGTTTCTCGAAACTTTCTTAGACCTGCACTCGTTAGCGAAATGTCCTATCTTTTCGCAGTTAAAACAAGTAGCAGTAGCCTTATCAACAGGAGCTGATGATCTTGGCTTGTCAGTAATGGAAAGAGGTTTATTCTTTCCGAACATTTTCTTTTTGGCGAATCTCCTGAACTTTTTAGTGAGGAGAGCCAAAGATTCATCATCATCTGAAGAGTTAGAATCTGATGACCTTTCAGAGTTACTTTCCAACTCAGTGATAGTGACCGAGGGTCGCTGAGTGGAAGGTTCCTCTGAGATTAAAGCAACAGGGGTGCTTTTGGAATCTTTTACAAGATTCTTCTTAAGATGACTCGATTGCTCATGATTCAGCATTGTGCCATATAAGGTAGAAAGGGTCATTGATCTTAGATCCTTTGACAGCTTGAGATACATAGAATAACTGTCCCAGCTTTCAGGTAAACATTCTAAAAACTTTGTCAGCACTTCAAAGTTAGAATATTCCTTACCAACAGTTTTTAGATCTATTAATAAACAGTTAAAACGTTGGTGAACTTCAGAGAGAGTTTCATTCTTACCACAAATGAAACTTTCGTACTGTCTTACCAGGTTGATCTTTCGAGAGTCCTGGACTTCAGACGTACCTTCATACTGAACACATATTGTGTCCCACATAGCTTTTGAGGTTTTCAGGTTCATGACAGAATGGTAGACTTCGTCAGGAAGAGCCATGGATAGTATGGATCTGGCTTTTGTGTCGATAGCCACTTTCTTCTTATCTTCGTTAGTCCACATATGAACTTCCTTGGGTATCAGCCTTTCTGGAATAGCAGGTCTATTCTCAGCGGCTGGAACAGCAACATCAATTCTTACAGGAATATATGGGCCGTTTTCAAGATAATAAGGCATAGTAGGGTCTACACCTTCTAAGAAGAGATTCATCCTATTTTTCCATAGATTAAAATTATCTCTGGGGAATCTAGGAGGTTTTGCAAGAGAACCATTGTCAATATAATTTGTGTTTGTGTTGGTATCCATTTTTAGAAATAGCAAGGAAGAGAAATCTTAGTATAGATTAGATCTTGTTTATTAGATTAAACAAATCTTCTCTGATACCCCTTGTTGGTCCCGAAGGGCTATACAAGTTTGTAGAATGGGGGGGGGGGGAGGTTGAATTCAAACACACAGATTTTACTTTTCTAAATTGTTTATTGATAAATCATTAACAATTTATAGCTTGTTGCGGAACAAGATTAAGGATAAACCTAAACCTAAACAAGTTGGAACACTAAGTTTCTTGCACTAAG
This sequence comes from Saussurea involucrata, assembly GCA_033807775.1. Lineage (NCBI taxonomy): Eukaryota > Viridiplantae > Streptophyta > Magnoliopsida > Asterales > Asteraceae > Saussurea > Saussurea involucrata. The sequence continues at coordinate 264,274,115 of CM066321.1, forward strand.
AAAGAGAAGGAAATTACTAATAACAACCTATCTCAAGATAAGAAGGATGAACTTGTCCAGAGTTAGCAAGTTACTTCAAAATGAAGTGAGTTCTTCTTCTTATATACTGCATGCATTTAATGCATGGCAGTTTACACTTTACACGTGGCAGCAGCTCATTGGTTGTATGTCATTGACCTTTGTTGACAACCTTAGTAGCCGCATGTTTGAACAGTGTAGTATCAGAGTGGTTGTACGATTTCAGACAATAAGGAGGTTCTTTTCTGACATATCGTACGGAGTCGTGCAAGGGTGGTTAAGACAAAAGTACTTTGTACTGAGGACTTCATGATCAGCTTTTCGTTGATTCAGCGGTTTATCATTCTATGTCAGCGAATGATAAAGTTCAGCGATAGCTGAAGTCCTGTACTTGATACTTCACGTTGAGTGGACAAATCTGAGTCTTCGCTGATCCGCATCAGTTCATTAAGAGACTTGTCGCTGGTTCTTGAGCTTGATCTTCGACTTCAGCGTAGAACCTATGTTGACGTGAAACTTGTCTTCAGAGATCATAAGTAAACAACTAACTTATCAGCGATCACCATAAGGACTGAACAGACTCAGAGCATTATGGTGAACAGTGTTCGCTGAATGTTTAATCTAAAGAGCGAGAGTTCCTATCAGCGGTACTGTAAGATCTTAGTACTTATCAGCGATAGTGAAACTCTAATACATATTGTTTACTTACAATTTTTACTAAGTATATAAGAGAGGGTCATTATCAAATCACTGAGGGTTTGGATCAACAAAACAACCGGACACCACCAACGAAACTACCTGGACACATTCATTGTGTCCGGAAACCTCTGTCGGTTTCACCCATTTCTACCCAGATTCGACAGGAAATAACCTCAGGCATGAATTCGACAATTCTACTCCGATAGAAACTATCTACTAGAAATTATAAACAGAAAATGTAAAGGAAATATACCTCAAATTACTTCCAAGTACACCAATTTGAGATCCTAGCCAAATGACCCTTTTTCTTCTCCTTCTCTTCTCAAACACACACACACACCTTAATCTGAGTTTTCGGCTTTATGATAATATCTGAATACCTTAAGAGATAATATCCAACCATATTTACCCTTTTAGTCCTTGAACTAATCAAAATGACCATAACACCCTTAATCTTATACACTAACCCAAACTTACCCTAAACATCCTATTTTAAAGTTAACTAAATTTAACGTAAATGGAATTTAACTAACGGAGTTACCCGGGGTATTACAAATCACCTTTGATCACAACTATAAATCACCTTTGATCGGGTATAAATCACAACTATAAATCACCTTTGATCAGGTATAAATCACATGTATTTTTCAACCAGGTATAAATCACCTTTGATCACAACTATAAATCACACATGATCACATCTCTAAGAAATGTAGAACAAAGGTTTAAGAAATGTAGAATAGAGGTTTAAGAATGTTATACGTGATCACAAATATAAATCACACATGATCACATCTTTAACCCACTGCAGATGCTTATTGAGAGAAAATAGGAAATGGTTTGAGTTGCCATATTTGATGGGATACTCAAATCCCATGGATCTCGCTTGCATAAAATATATCTGTTCTGTCATTTTTTTATTCCAACTTTACCCTTAAATGAAATTGCCACCGTATGGAATTGGTTGTTTTGTTTCAATTAATTACACAAAATGCCATTAGTATTTTCATCCATTGATTTTATCTAATCAGGGGCTGAGATCTGTCCCTTTATTATTTTAAATAGGTCCTATTCTCGTTTGAACCCACCTCTATATATATAGAGGGAGATGTTCAAATTAGAACTGCTAAATATCTGAGAAATAGAGAAGTGATCATGTCCCTTAGATTAAAAGATCAATGGTCAGAATTTCAAGGGTCAAACGCGCTACATGGAATAAATTCGAGTGCACAGTAATTAATATAGGACGGTTAAGGGGTATTTTCGTAATATGCACATCTAAATCAAAATAGGCGGCAACTTAATCATAACACTACACAACACTCTTTACGCTATTTTATCAAAAAACGTACGAAGTTATCGCCAAAATACACTCCAAAACCCTCATTCATCACCAAAAACATCAAAAATCCATCTCTGATTGATCGTAAATCTGTAACAAATGGCAAAAACTCGAAAGCATTCTACAAATCCTGAAGATGAACCAACAACAAATCCGATGAACGACGAAAATCCGAATATAGAAGATGAAACGTTGATTACGATTGTTAGAGATGGTAGTTTATACATATTTATTATAAAATGTTTGAATGTTCATCGTTATATACAATGAATCTATGTTTAAAAACATGATGAAACGATTTAGAAATTTTTTAGGGTTTAAACAAAGTTCATAAATGTTGTTTTGTTTTTTCATTACTGTAACAACCCGGTTTCCCCAAACATGCTTCAAATAACATATATTGCATCACATCGTTATATTCATAAAAGAAAATACAAAATAAATCACGTACAGTCCCAAAGGTCTCGAAACTATACAAATAAAATAAAATAAAATAAAAAACATATTCAGTTCCTATCCTCGTCCTCTATCAACTGCGTCTTACACTTTAATTCTTCCCTTTGCGAATAAATGATCCTCAACCTGGAATACATATTTTGAAAACAGAAATGAGGGTTAGACCTAATGGTCTAGTGAGAAAATCTCTGTCATTTGAAAATCGTTATAAAACCCATTTACATAAAATCATGTATCATAATAGCTTATATAAAACCTTCATATAACACATTTAGTAATCCTTTCATAAAACACAAATATACCACACATAATTAATTACCAATCAAGACTCGTGCTTCGTACACATCTCATTCCACCTTATTACTCCACAAATGGCCAAATTAATTGGTTGCGAGCCAACTAATCTACTGTATAACAAATACAGCAAACACACCGGTCCTCTGCCCGGCCACGTATTATATTACAATATAATACTCACGTAATTATAATATCTCAATATTTCATAATTACAATCACAATCACAGTCATATTCATACCATTTATCAAGTATTCGACATCCACACAAATGTATTCCAGTTTAAAACATATTGAAGTAAAACTCACCTGTTAGTTTAACAAAAATGCTTCCAAGCCTTTTTCCACCGATTCAGTCCTTTACTCAGGATTCACAAAATCTGTAACAATCAGATACAATATCTCTTTACTATATAGAACACATAAGACTCTTTAGCAACTGAGAATCCTAATTAACCTATCAAACTCTTATCCTCAATTGTTCCCTTACGACGACTTAACACGGGGGTTCCGCTACCCGGTTAGCGGATGGGGTCAAGGGGCAACGCCCTTGCGGGGTCTGGGGGCCACCCCCCAGGAAGTTTTCGGAACAACTTAACTCAAAGTACACTTGGAAACTATATCCGGACATTCAAAAGTATCCGAAACCTCAAAATTGGTCAAACAGCTAAAGTATCCGGACAACACAAAAGAATCCGGACAACACAACTTATCCGGACAGCATCACTAATCCGGATAACATGAATTATCCGGACAACACAGACCAATCCGGACAACATAAGGTATCCGGACACCAAAGTAATCCGGACGTCATCCGGTATCTAAATCGTCCGGAAACCATCAAACAAATCATCCGGACACCATCAACAAACTACCCGGACACCACCCAAGAAACTACCCGGACACATTCATATCATCCGGTCACCTCTGACTGTTCATCCCATTTTCACCCAGAAATCGACTGAATCATTAACAGATGTGATTTTGACTATTCTACTCCGATAGGAACTATCTAATAGCAATTACAAACATAAAATACAAAGAGACATACCTCAGATTCACTTCTAAGCATCCCAATTGAAGCTTTAACCTAGCTTTTCTTCTTTTCTCCTTCTTGTTTTCTCTCAACACACACACACACACTAGGCTGAAATATCTGATTTCTGAGTTGTGAATAGTATCTGAATATCAATTAGATAATATCAAACTTAATTTACCACTTTGGTCCTTGAACTTCTCAATAATAACCCAAACACCCTTAACTTATAAATTTACCCAAACTTACCCTAAACATCAACTTTAAAGTTAACTTAATTTAACGAAAAATATTTTTAACTAACGAACTTACCCGGGGTATTACAATTACAGCGAAGAACACCACTGGCTTGTCAAAGCTTAAAATAAAGAGGAATAAGAAAGAAAAAACGAGTACATGTATATTCGTTCATAAGTGAATGAATGATATTTTTTGAATATAAGGTTTTGATATGAAAACGTTCATATATGAATGTTGAATATTAGATAGTTCATATATGAATGTGTTTAATGTTTGTTGGTTTATTATGATATTTTTTACTAGATCTAGGGTTTAGAGATGAAAACATTCATATATGAATGTTCAGATATTCGAAAGTTCATATATGAATGTTAAATATTAGATAGTTCATATATGAATATTTTTCAGTAGATCTAGTTTTTTGAATATTCAAAAGTTCATATATGAATGTTAAATATTTCTTCGTTTTTTAATATACTTTTCAGTAGATCTAGGGTTTTGAATATTCGAAAGTTAATAATACTCGAAATTTCATATATGAATGTTAAATATTTGAACATTCATATTTGAACATATGAACATTCATATATGAACGTTCATATTTGAAATTTCGAATATATAAACATTCATATATGAACATTCATATTTGAACTTTCGAATATTCGAAAGTTCTAATATGAATGTTCATATATGAAGGTTCAAATATCTGAACATTCATATATGAACGTTCATATTTGGACTTTCGAATATCTGAACATTCATATTTAAACTTTCGAATATATGAGCATTCATTTATGAACGTTCGAATATTTGACCATTCATATATGAAAGGTCATATATGAATGTTAATATATTTCGAAACTTCGTATATGAACATTCATATTTGAACTTTCGAATATCTGAACATTCATATTTGAACGTTCGAATATCTGAACATTCATATATTCGAAAGTTCATATATGAATGTTGAATATTCCAAATTTCATATATGAATGTTTTTTTATTGATTTGTTGTTTATAGCAGGGTTCTAAAAGGCGCGCCATGGCGCGATATATCGCGAGACGCGTCTTCGCCGTTACGATATAGGCCATAACGTTCTTGTAAGGCGTGGCTCACGCCATGGCGGCTCAAGGCGCGCCATGGCGCGCCATATCGTCCGTTTTTTATATGGCGTCAATATTAATTTTAAAAATTTGTACTTTTTTGTGTTTTTTAAAAATTAATACATATATTATATATATATATATATATATATTAAATTGTTGGACAGAATTGTATTCATTGAATAAAAACAGAAACTTTATACATATATATTATATAATAGTATAAAAGATATATTAATTTGCCGTCTTAGTTCACGCCTTGAAAAACGCCGCGTCCCGCCATATCTTGTAAGGCTTAAGGCTTGGCCTCGCCGCCACGCCACGCCATACGCCTTTTAGAACCTTGGTTTATAGTAAATGAAGATGAAACAACAACCACAACAGAAGTGGAGAAGATAATTGAACTGAAAGAGCAAGAGGAAGGTAAAAATATATATCTTTGTAATTTAGAATTTTCATAGATTCATTAAATATAAAAAAATTATATATAATCCAGGAAAGAAGATGACAAAGACAAAGATTAGGCTACTGAAAAAGAAACATGAGCCATCAAAAGAAATAGTTTTATGTATGTAATCTATAATAAATAATGATAACAATTTATATTATCATGACGTTTCATTAATTATATTGACAAATGTCTATAAACAGACCTAGGAACTGCTTCAAAAAGAGAAAAAAGAACAAGAAAAGTAACGAATCTAATTGATTCAGATAATGATTTCGAAAACCCTGTTCACAAGATAACCAAGAGAAGAAAGAAGGGAAAAGATCAAGAAAAACAAACTTTCCCAGTCATAAAAGTTCGAACATCTCCAAAACCGCTTTATGAAGCAATTCAAGCTTTTAAGTAAAGAGCAGAGAGACTGCATAAAAAACATGAGATTTGGAGCTATATTGGACATGAAGATGGATGGAATCCCTTTAAAGCTAGGATTTTGTGTTGTCGATTCCTTGAACTGTGATTCAATGGAGATGGTTATTGGAGAATACAGGCTGCCAATAACCGAAGAATCAATACATGATATGCTTGGTGTTCCTGCAGAAGGAAAAACCTTATTTGAAGGAAAGTTTGTTGCAGATGACAATGAACTGTTGGTGAAATGGAGATCACAATTTTCAAACAAAATACTTCGACCAACATATGTTAAGCAAAGGATCATTGATAGCAATGAAGCAGATTTCAACTTCAAGTTGAACTTTATTACTCTTTTCTGCAATACAATGGCTGAAGGACTGAAGAGTGGGACCCTCAATATGTCTGTCGTAAACTACATACAACCAGAGACAGATGTATCAAAGATAAACTGGTGTTCATACATTATTGAATGTTTGAAAAGCAGCAAAAAAGGTTGGGTGAGAGACTCTGACATGAGTTTCTATGTTGGATCTATCACATACTTGATTGTAAGTATACTGTAACATTTATAAATTTAAAATATATCTTACAACAATGTATTAACTTTTTTAATTGATTCTTATTTGCAGCTAATGTATGTTGATAATTTTGAATGTGATGGGTGTATGTTCGACGAGATAGACCATTGATCAAAATGTGGACTACGGAGAGATTGAGAAGAAGAGAGGGATATGAGATTGATGAAGGCGGATTTGGAAGAGGAAAGCTAGTTATCGAAGAAGAGAAGATTACAGAAGAAGAAAAATAAATTGTAAGTATACTATAACATTCATGAATCCTTAATATTCATATTTGAAGATTCATATATGAAAATTCATATACGAACTCATATATGAAAGTTCATATACGAACTCATATATGAAAGTTCATATATGAATTCGTATATGAATTCATATATGAACTCATATATGAAAGTTCATATATGAATTCTTATATGAATTCATATATGAACTCACATATTTAAGTTCATATATGAATTCTTATATATGAATTCATATATGAACTCATATATGAAAGTTCATGTATGAATTCTTATATATGAAAGTTCATATATGAATTCTTATATATGAAAGTTAATATATGAATTCTGATATATGAATCTTTTATACTTTATATGAAAGTTCATATATGAATGTTAAATATATGAAAGTTCATATATGAATTCTCATATAAATTCATATATGAAAGTTCATATATGAATTATTATATAGAATTCATATTTGAATCTTTAATACTCTATACTTCATATATAAATTCTTATTTAGAATTCATATATGAATCTTATATATAACTCATAATTTTTATACAAATTGTAGGCTGTCCAGACAATGATAAGAGAAAAGATGAATTGTTTAATCTGTGACTCAATGATCTTAAATCAGGCATTTAAAGATGCTTTTATCAGATATCCTGATAATAATCTGATTAAACAATACAAAGCAGAGTTTGATGATTTGATAAACATAGGAGAAAAGAAGGAGAAGTTGGAAAGTGAGATGTTGGTTGGGGATGATGAAGAAGAATTTATGGTATCAGAAAATCTCCAGCTGGATAGAAATATCAATGATGAAATGTTCAGGACACCTGTTAGACTTACAACTAGGATGGATACAGAAGACTTTTGGGAAGACCTAAAAACTCATGGGGAAGTTGAGATGGTGATGAAAGTTTATGAGCCATTAAAAGAAGAGAAGGAGAAAGAGGACAAAGAGAAAGAGAAGAAAGAGAATGAGGAGAAAGAGGAGAAACAGATAGAGAAAGAGATTGAGAAGAAAGAGAACGCGGAGGAGAAAGAGAAGGAACAGGTGGTTCTAGAGAAAGAGATTGAGGATAAAGACAAGGCAAAGGAGAAAAACCATGCTGAAGTAGGAGGACATGAGAGACATGAGAAAGAGAGTGAAACTGAGATGCAACATGAAGTTACAACAGAAAACACCTCAGATGTTGTGAAAAAGATTGCAGCTTCATATGTGAATGATGCACCCAATTACAGTTTAGGGATGCCATCACAAGAGGAAGAAGAGAAGGAAAAAAAGAACGAGGAATATAAGAAAAAAGATGAGAATGAAGATGAAGGAATGGAAGAGGAAGGAATTAGAGAAGAGGAAGAAAAGGAAGAGGAAGGACAAGAGAAAGAAAAGAAGGAAGGGAAGAGAGAAATCAAAGTGGCAGAAAGCCTGAGGTCACCTTATGTTGACAGAATTGTTTTGATATCAAAATGTTTATCGGTGACTGAAAACAAGGTTGGTAGATGGTTGTTTGCACTGACGGGAGAGTGGTGGTAAGTCACACCTTTAATATTATATATGTTATTTTAAAAAGTTAATGATGTGCATATATGATAAATTTTATTTCATTTCATTGCCTTATAGTGAGATGATATATGAAACAACGGATGGGGAACATATGATAAAGGTGGCAGCGGAAAGTTTAATGCCCAACACGTATGTAGTGGCCAATGTTGTTGATACATGGGCTGCTCTATTGAACACATAGGAAACATTAAGAAGCCGAGAATCCCCACATCGACTTTTTCTTAACACAACAATAATGGTATGTGTTGGTTCCCGTTTTGTTTAAACAAGATTATCAGATCTATTAGTTCAAGTTTATGTTTGATGCGAAAGCGTATTTGAAGAACTAACAGATATGTTTGATAGATTTAGAACACAATATAAATAAACAGTGAACAGGAAATAATATCTCAAAGTTTACTGAATATATATATCAAGAACAGATTTAAGAACAGTGAGTAAGCAAAGCTTTAAAACATATATGACTCTCAAAGTGTATAAGCTATGTGTTCTTGTGATGTTTTTATCTCTTAATTTTCCGATTAGGAAGAACTCAACATGAGTCTTCCTTATATACTACTCTAAGGGGACCATAAAGCATAAGCTACTATTCAGAACGGACGGTATGAATAGTTGAACGGATGGCATGAACAGTTGGACGTGCTGTATTGCATTTAATGCAACAGACGTCTATTATGTACTAAGCCCTATTGAATCCAATTAGAGTTTGACACGTAGAAGTTGGACAGGGTACGTTGCCATGCAAGTTGATGAACAGGTCCAGTAACAGTAGCAAGATATTATAAATATCTTCAAGTCTTTAAATATCTTCCAAGTCTTTAGAGAGGACCACAGAGGCTCTGTAAAGTGTTACAGAGGTTCTGCGGTCTGGTTCCTCTGTAAAGTAGTCTTCACCGGATTCTGAGTCTTTGGTCTTCTTTGTGCGTATGACAGAGGTTCTGTAAGACACCTCTGTAGCTTCTTGACCTTGATCTCTCGGTAAGTTCGGAAGAGCCTCTGTAAGAGGCTTTCTTCTCTTAGCCTATTTTTCACTACTTCTAAATACTTCTATGATTAGGAAGATTCAAGCTAACAATCTCCCCCTAAGTAGTGAAAAATAAAAAATTTGAACTTAAGTTAAGTTAGGCTAAGTTAGATAAGACAGAGGTTAAACAATACCTCGAAAGTTCTTTCATTTAGAAATATGCCAGAGGCATTTTACATTTGAGTACAATGAAAGATAAACTTTAACATGGTTTGCAGAGATTGGTTGTTTGAGAATCAGATTTTGGCGTCTTTGAAATCGTTGAAGCTTCTGTTGTCTCTTCCGACTTCTTTGATCTCTTTGTAGAAACTGATGCAGAGTTCTCTTAAGCGTATTGTAGCATCAATCTCTCTGATGAAGGTATCTACAGCGTCTCTATCCATTTGCTCGGTATCTCTGTATTTTACAAGGTTTGCTCTGACTTGTTCAGAGTACTAGTTGCGTACTTCTGACAGTCCATGCTCACAAAAAGTTTGACTTCGCCTTGTGGGTTTTGAAATACTAACCCGAACCTTGGTTCTGTAATGATTGAGTTGGGCATGGCGTCAGGTGGGCATCGATCCTCTGGTGGTCGTAGGTTCAGATGTTTGAGACCAAGATCCTTTCCCAACTGAAAGTCTGTCAGACTGTAGATCAGAAGCCTTTCCCTCATTGCTTTTCTCAACACTTGATAGGCTCTGGTGTTTGGCTCTGTGTTGTAGTTGTCCTTCGTCCATTGCAGAAGGTCAGGTAGATCATAGGGATTCATATTCATTAGGTCAGCATCAGCGAAGGTGGTTTCTAAATTGTTTACCCTTCTGACTCTGTAAATATTGTACCTGACCCTTGGATAGGTTCTGGTGAAGGAGTACCTACAGAAGATCACCTTTTTGATCTTGTGGATTGAGAAGACGTCTGCTTTGGTTCTTGGCTTTGTCTTGGTGAAGACGTTGTCAAATTCTTCTCTGATCTTTGGATCTGTCACATGGTCTGTTGGATGATTGGTCTGAAAGGATTGTTTATAGAGGTATTTGTATACCACTTCTTCCATTTCTTCTTGTGTTGGACCAGGTTGTGGTACTTGTCTTCTGAGACTCTCCATCTTTTTAACAACTTCTGCAGCTCTTCCTGATAGAGGAATGTCTGACAGAGGCTTCAATCCATATGCCCAGTCCTCTTCTTCAGGCTTTGGAGTTTGAAAGGCATCAAAAGAACTCTTCATCAATTTCTCTGTAGGCTTGGGCAATGATTTCTTTTTCTTCGGCTCTTTTGTCAGTATTGCTTTGCCCTTGTCTTTGGCTTTTGGAGGTGCAGAACCTGTTGCTTCTGTAGGTTTGGGTGTTGGTACTTCTGTTGGAATGATGGGGGTTGCCTCTGTAGGTTTTGACACTTGTGTTTTAGAGGGCTTTTGTGGCGTTGGTTCTGTTGGCTTGCTTTGCTCTGTAACCTCTGTTGGAGGTTCTTTGGTGACTTCTTCTGTGAGCTCGGTTTTTGTTGGAGAAGGCTGGATATCAAATCTTCTTGCCATTTTGAAAGCTAATGTGAACTTGTGCCTTTCTTCTTCTCTCTGTGCCATTCGTTCAGTCATTGTTTTGTGCATATTCCTTAGAACAGAAGAAGTAGAGGTCGTTGCTCTTTTTGGTTTGTGGGCAATAGACTTTCTTCTTGGTATGGTTTGGGGTTTTTCTGTTGATTTTGTAGTTGGAGAGTGAAAATCTTCTTCTGAAGAGGATGACAGATGTTGAGCATCTTCTTCAAACATTGTAGGAATTCCACAGAGGTGGGTGTTGTCTCTGTGGTCTTTTGACCTTTTTCTCTAGGTTGTTGGTTTGTTGGATATTCTTCCAAGATGATTACCACAGGGGTGGTTGTTGCCTCTGTGGTTTGTTGATCAGTTTCTTGTACATGAGTTTCTTCAGGAGTTGATTCCACAGAGATGGGTGTTGTCTCTGTGGTCTGTTGAGTTTGTTGTTGTTGGGTTTGTTCTGGAGGGGCTTGGCAAATTGGTTCTGCTGCGATTGGTGGAGCTTGTAGTCCTCTGGTCGTAGCTTTCTCCCTTATATTCTCCCCCTCAGGATGATCTGATGGACCAGGATGGTCATCATCAGAGTCATCCTGACTCTTATCAGAAGTACCCTCTGCTCTGCAGGAAGCTTTGGGTTTCTTTGGTAGTTCTGCTCCTGCGGCCATCAACTTTGCACATACATCATCACAGAGGCCGATTAGAGTTGCAAGCTCTGCTTCTGTGTTGAAGCGCATTCTGCCGACACTTTTTCTGAACTCTTTGACGTAGTTGGCATTTGCAGTAGTGAAGGAGACAATGACTTCTGTGACCTGGTTTATCACATTCTGCCCGAGCTCTGTTAGCTGTGCTCTGGTCATATAGTCTTTAGGCTGCATCATCGTAGTGTTGCGCATTGCTTCTTCTTGTACGTGTTTGAGGGCGTTCTGTAGATCTGCAGGTGTAATGCCGTTTGATTTGTTGGATTGCTTGTTCATTTGTTCAAGGAAATGCTTGACTGATTCCTTGAATGCAGATGTTGCGGCTATTCCGAAATCTTTAGCAGCAGAAGTGGCTGTAGTTGTGGCAGTTGTTTGAGCAGAAGACTTCATCTCTGTGATGACGGATTTTACCTCTGTGGACATATTGTCCATTTTGGTGTTCAGATTTAGCAAGGCCGTTGATGTTGTCTCTGCAAAAGATGTGAAAAAGCTTTGCAACTCTTTCATGGTTTGGTTCACAGAGGTGACAAGGGTTTGGAACTCATCCCTTGATACTTGTGTCCCTGGTGTAACCTCTGGAGGAACACATTCGTCTCCAGAGTGAGTCCCTACTCCTGGGACACCTTCGTTCACCCTTGTTTGTACGTTGGGAGTGGAAGGATTTCCATCTGATCTTTGAGAAGAAACCTGAGTTTCAATCTCTACAGAAGTTCTGTGAAGAACAGTGTCCAAATCCACTCTAGAGGTGGGTATCGGAATGTTCTTCTGTTGACTCGGAGACTTGTCTAGAGTCTCTTCCTCTTCGTGCTCACTACTTCTCTCTGAAAGAAGTGTTGGCCCTATATTGTGTGTGGCAGAGGAAACGAATTCCTCTGTTGGGTGTTCTAGTGTGATCTGGGGCGATTGATCACGAACAATAGGTGAGTCTCTTTGAGGAGACTCCCTAGAAATGGATTCCCCGGTTTCTGTGGGCGCAGAAGTCAAAAGAGTGACCTCTGGCTGGATGGGTTGGGTTTGGATCGAGCTGTGCTGCTCTTTTTCAATAACTCCTTCTGCAGCTAGACCTGCGGAGTTAGATGTGTGGGTTGCACTGGGAGTTGGTTTTGGTTGTGTGCCTCTATTAATCCAGGCATCTTTTCTTGTTTCTTCCTCTGTTAAGCATCCAAGCACTACTTCATTATTTATCATTTCAGCCTCTATCGCTATCCTATGGCTTGGTGCTTCTTCCCTAACTTCTGTTGAAGTTCCTGGCTCTGTGACTAAGAAGTCGAAGATTGGATGAGAGCCGTATAATTTCATGACATGTGGATGATAGAGACCTTTTCGTATTAGGACAGCTTCTTCTTCATCAGAATCTACCTCTCAGACCTCTGTCTTTGTCTCCCTCGTTTCAAATCCCTCTTCTTCTACAACATCGGCCTCTTTTCCTTTTTCTTTTTCTTTTTCTTTCATTTTCTCTGAAGCCTCTGTTACTTCATCTCTATTCCACTCAGCTTCTGTTTGTTCTATTTCTTCTAAAGCTGGGCTTGGACTCCTTCTGTGAACGTCCAATCCCTGTTGGATGAAGGGGTCTTGTAGAATGGAAGGGTTTTCAGATGGTTGATCTCTGGGGGTTTGATCATCTTCTTGCAGATTGGTGTCAACGCCCGAGATAGAGAAGTCTTGTTCTTCTGCGATGTGGTGGTCAAGTGGTTGTGCCGTCCACCCAGCTGTATTTAGGGTGTTGGCAATTTCAGGGTTCTGAAGAAAATCATTTAAGCTGCCTTGATGAGCGAATCGATCTGGGGATTGATAAGGTGATTGATATCCCTCTTCTGCCATTTCTACTTCTGCATTCTCTTCTTCTGCAGTTTCGTCTTCTGCAGTTTCTTCTACGCGGGTTTCTGCGACCTCTTCTTCTGCAGTTCCTTCTTCTGCAGTTTCCTCTTCTGCGATGGTAACCAATTTATCAAGCTTCTTTTTGGTCTTCCTCCTCTTTGGTTTTGGTGCCCCTTCCTCTGTGGTTTTCGATTTTCTTTTCTTCTTCTGTTTTGGAGAAGAGGGAGGAGCAGTGGAGCCAATTTATGTGGCATGAGGAGGTGAAGGTTGATCTTCTGCAGCGCATGTGGAGGTGCCTTCTGCAGTTTTCCTCCTTTTTGATTTTGGAGTAGAGGCAGAGGTTGTCGAAGAAGACTTCTTTCCCATGAGCTCTGCACGTTTGGCTAAGAAGCTAAGTTGAATTGCCATGTGTTTTGCTAGTTTCTGATCTTTTTCTTCTTGTGTAGAGAGAGGTTCTGCAGTCATTGTTCCTAGGGGGACACCTAAACGCGGGGGTGTCATAGGACTCAGTTTTGGAGTTCTATGAACGCGTATATACTCTAACTTAAGTGTTTTGTTTGTGGCGTAGCTCAGAAGGTTCTTTGACAGAGGCCTGCAGTGGGTGTAGCCTTCTACATGATCAGTGGGGATATTTTTGTTCATTGGGAACTGTTTGGGAGTCGGCCCTTCCATTGGCCAGTTCTGTATCATCAGCAGAGGTTCGAATAGGACTCCCAATATCCTTTGGAATTGCAGAGGTGGTAGAAACTTAGGATCATTCTCTTTTACCCTTCTGGTGTTGTTCTTTCTGTCGATTGTATTGATGATCTCTTGCATCATTATGGTCGCGTAATCGAGTGGAAGATCATAGTAAACCCCATACATGATGGTTAAGATCTGATGCGAGCTCTGGTCAATGCTGCCTATCTTCCCTGTAAGGCATCTGTTGAGGATTGAAAACAAGGTGTTCCACAGAGGTGGTAGTCTGCCTCTGCGGAAGTCATTTCTCTTCCTAAGTTGGGTGTTGTACCCAAGCATTTCTACAAAACGACAGAGCTCGTCGTCTGTTGGTTGTTCTGCATATCTTTTTAGTCCAAGAAGACCCCTTGTTGGTAGGTTGAACTCAAGTGAGAACATCGTTCTATTAAACTTGATTTCCAAATGTTCAGATTTGTCAGGCTTTGAGATGTACCATTTGATAAGAGAATCATCTTTATCATATCGGCAACTTTGCCAAAACTGGTTCAAATACCTAACAGGTATTTTGTTTGGGGTTCTTGAAAGTAGAGGGAAGAGGATATGATTTTCCATAATGTTTAGAAGAAGGGCATGGGCTTCGCCGATAGCAGTGGGTGAGGGGACCAAGTATCAATTGTTTGATTTGATTGGCAGTACCTTTTCAAAATGATCCTTTGCTATAAAGTTTTGAAGATGTGTGGTCGGAGCAAAGTCAGTTGTGTCGCCGGAATCTTCTTGTTCAATATTTTTGGCGAGATGGGGGTTTTCTGAATGTTCCGAATGAGCAGGTGAATGTTCTGGTGAGTTCGCCGGAGAGTGTGCAGGGGAGATAACTTGAGAAGATGAAGCCATTTGGTAAGAAGAATAGGATTCTTGCAAGCTTTTGCAGGGTTTCGCCGGAGAAGAATGAGAGTTTGTAAAGGTTTTATGTGAAGGTAAGCTTGGGTTTTATATGAGTGTAAAATGGTAGAATTCGAAAGAGTAAAAATATATGGCAATGGATAAATATTTGGAATCCGTACTCGAGTTAGAACGGCGGGTTCAACTTTCCATAGAAAACGTTCCATGTACGCCGAATGAAAAAGAGACACGTAGGCCATGTCAGAGGATAACAGGACGTCGTGCGCGGCCCATTAATGCTAGGCGCGTGGGATTGTTCTTAGCCACATGAATTTCACTCTCAGTAAAAGTAATCGTTATTATTACAGAAATGCCCAAGTTGCAGATTGACAGAACCTCTGTGGTTTACAGAAGCTCTGTGATTTTGAAAAACTTGATGTTCATGCCTCATATATCTCATTGTTATCATGACTTTGTAGGTTCTTCTTTAACCAAAACATTTGTAAAGGAATTGGAGAGGATCGATAGGATTTTAGTGAAGAATTTTTACTCTCAGAGGTTTTGTGGCTCTGTTGGAACTTGCAGAAGCTCTGTCAGGGCCAGCAGAAGCTCTATGAGGGAAAAAATCTCATAACTAAAATTCTATTAAACTTTTTGATCATCCAATTTTTGATCTGTTTTAAGAGATGTTTTTCGGACATATTTGAAAGTTGGTGTCCGAGAAAACTGTTATGGAAAAAGTTTTGTTCGAGAAGGTCTTGGTGTGTGTATTCGGTTTCCGAGATAACATTCCAAAAGATCGATAGAGGCTAAATTTGTGATCACAGAGCATATTTCTGGCAGAACCTCTGTTGAGCTCAGCAGAAGCTCTATGACCTCAAATTTCTCATAACTCGACATTTATGAAACTTTTTGATCTTTTGATTTTTGACATGTTATTCACAGTACTTTTAGGACATATTTGACAATTCGTGTCCTAGAAAACTATTTTCAAAAATCTTTTGTACGAGAGACATACCTTTTGGTTCTCCTATTCTCGGCAGTGATGTCTGACTTCTGTTGATATAGATTCATCGACACTCTTCTTTGGCTCCCCCTTGAAAGATTTACCTATGTAGATCATTTCAGGGTCCCTTTTTGCTCCCCCTTGATCTAATCACCTCTGTAGATCAAGTAATTTCCTTTTGCTCCCCCCTTGACCTATGCTTGGATCAAAGAATGATAAGTTTTGCATAGAACATAGGTCATGTTTTCCAGAGGTTCTGTAGGGGTCGTCAGAGGATCTGAGCAGACCCACAGAAGTTCTGTGTTTCCAAGAATTATTTTAGCTTTGAGAATTTACATACAGAAATAAATCAATCAAAGCAACAAGTTAAGTAAAATAGAAATATATACTTATTTACAGAAGATAAAGCTATACTTACAGAGGATTTTCACGTCATATTAATCATTCCTAACTTACCCACCAAGAAATTGAATATTTTCTCGTCTAATGCTTTGGTGAATAAGTCAGCGAGTTGATATTCTATGGGCACGAAATGCATCTCGATTGTACCGTATTCAACATGATGTTTCAAGAAGTGGTACCTTATATCAATATGCTTGGTTTTTGAATGTTGCACAGGATTGGCAGAGATAGCAATGGCACTCTTGGAATCACAGAAGATGGGTATCTTTAGTAGGATGTGGCCGTAGTCTTCTAGCTGAGTTTTCATCCACAGAACCTGAGAACAACAGCTAGCAGCAGCAACGTATTCAGCTTCTGCTGTAGATGTTGAGACACAATTCTGCTTCTTGGAGGTCCAACTGGCTAGTTTACCACCTAGGAATTGACAACTCCCAGAGGTACTCTTTCTGTCGAGCATGCATCCTCCATAGTCTGAATCTGTATAGGCTTTAAGACAAAAACCAGAGTTCTGTGGATACCAGAGACCAAGATTTTTGGTCCCCTTTAGGTATCTAAATATTCTCTTAACAGCATCATAATGTGATTTCTTAGGTTTAGCTTGATAACGTGCACAAAGACATGTTGCATGCATAATGTCAGGTCTGCTTGCAGTTAAGTATAACAGAGATCCAATCATGCCTCTGTAAAGAGTGCATTCTACAGAGATGCCATATGGATCTAAGAATAACTTATTTCCAGTGGCCATTGGAGTTTTCATTGCAGAGGTATCAGAGAGGCTATATTTGGAAAGAATGTCAGAGACATATTTGGCCTGATTTATTAAAATTCCTTCTGATGATTGTTTGACTTGGAGTCCGAGGAAGAATGTTAATTCTCCCATCATACTCATTTCAAACTCACTCTGCATGAGTTTTTCAAAACTTTTGCACTCTTCTGTATTAGTAGACCCAAAAATTATGTCGTCCACATAGATTTGTTGTACCTCTGTCGTAGCCATTGACTAGAAGAAAGGTAGAAAGTCGTTCGTACCATGCTCTTGGAGCCTGTTTCAGTCCGTACAGAGCCTTTTTAAGGTAGTATACATGCCTTGGGAACTTTGAGCTTTTAAACCCTGGTGGCTGATTTACGTAAACCTCTTATTGGATTTCACCGTTGAGAAAAGCTGATTTTACGTCCATCTGATAAACTTTAAATCCTCTGTGGGCTGCGAAGGCTAAGAATATTCTTATTGCTTCGAGCTGTGCGACAGGGGCAAAAGTCTCATCGTAGTCTATGCCTTCTTCTTGTCTATATCCCTTGGCCACTAATCATGCTTTGTTTCTGATGACCACTCCATCTTCATCCTTCTTATTTCTGTAGACCCACTTAGTCCCAATGGCCTGTTTCCCTCGTGGCAGAGGTACTAAAGTCCATACTCTGCTACGCTCAAACTGCATAAGTTCTTCTTGCATGGCGTCTACCCAGTTTGGGTCATCTAGGGCTTCGGAAATCTTCTTTGGTTCTATCATACTGATAAAATTTGTAAAGAAACAAAAATTAGCAGTGGCAGATCTGGTTTTTACTGTGTCAGAAGGTTCGCCGATTATTTGGCTTGGAGGATGGCTTTTTGTCCACTTAGTTGTGCGTGGAAGGTGGTCACCAATGTCATCGAATCTTTCTTCAGAGGCTTCTTGTTGTTCTTCTTCTTCTTGAATAGCCTTTGTAGTCGTGCGTGCCTTTGTAGTTGATCCTACAACTTGTGGAATGATTGGTATGAGAGGTGGTGGAGTTTGTTCCTCTGAGGACGTATAGACTTGGTCCTCTATATCCTCTGTAATTGGTTCTTCTGTGGATTGTGGAGTTTGATTTTCAGCAGCTTCTGTGGTCGTTTTCCTTATTGTTTCATCTTCTGCAGTCTCTTTCTAGGCATTTGCATCTGTAGTATTTACAGAAGAAGATGAAGCATTATTTGGACCAGTGAGAGTTATACCTGTAGGATTTTGACCGATAGAAGATGGTTCTTCAGAAGCTCTGATGGTTCCAACAGAGGGATCAATGTCATCGTGGAACATTTCTAAAAATAGAAGATTTAAGTCTTCTTTTGTTTGCGAGATGCCAGAGGTTTTCCTTTTAAGTCCGAGTTCTGAACTGATTTGCTCAGAAGTCTTCTGGAATGAATCATCAAAAGAAACATTGATGCTTTCTACGATTTTGCGAGACCTTGTAAGGAATGCTCTGTAGGCTTTGGAAGTGGCAGAGTATCCAATGAATTTGCCTTCGTCAGCTTTTACCTCAAACTTTCCTCTGGAATCTCTGTCGTTTAAAACAAAGCATTTACATCCGAACACATGGAAAATTTTGATGTTTGGCCGCCTTTTGTTGATCAATTCGTAAGGAGTCTTGAGGTGTCTTTTCACAATGGTTGAACGATTCTGTGTATAACAAGCGGTAGAAATCGCTTCTGCCCAAAAGTTCATCGGTAATCCGCATGCTGATAGCATAGCTCTTGCGGCCTCCACGAGCGTTCGATTCTTTCTTTCGACTACGCCGTTCTGTTGTGGAGTGCGTGCGGCAGAGAAGTTCTGTGATATTCCTTCTGTAGAAAGATAGGCTTCAATGACAGAGTTTTTAAATTCTGTGCCATTGTCACTTCTTAACTTCTGTATTCTGCATTCATAAAGAACTTGGATTCTTTTCATTAGATTAATCAAGATGATTGGAACATCTGATTTCTTTCGAACAAATTCAACCCATGTGAAACGAGAATACTCATCAATTAAGACAAGTATGTATTTTTTGCCACCTAGGCTCTGTATGGCAATGGGACCGCAGAGGTCGACATGAAGCATGTACAGAGGCCTAGTGCAAGACACATCTGTTTTGCCTCTGTGGGAAGCTCTTTTGAGTTTTCCCATTTCACAGGCAGAACACAAGTGATCCTTATTAAATTTAACATTTGGCAAACCTTTAACTAGATCAAGTTTTACCAGTTTATCCAAGGAGTGAAAGTTTAAGTGACAGAACCTGTTATGCCATAACCAGGCTTCTTTACTTTCGCAAGCTACAAGGCAAACTTTGTCCTTGGTTTTTGAACAAAAATTCATCAGATACAAATCACCTCTTCTTTCGGCTCGCAGAAGTTCCATTCCTGTGTCTTCACTTTGCAGAGAGCAGAAAGTTCTTTTGAATAACACATCGAATCCTGTATCACAGAGTTGACTTACACTGAGTAGGTTGTGTTTAAGGCCATTCACATACGCAACTTTGTATACAGAGACGTTTTCCTTCTGTATGACTCCATAGCCTTTGATGTGTCCCTTTTTGTCGTCTCCAAAAGTTACAGATCCACCATCGTGTGTTTCTTTGTACGTGGATAGTAAACTTCTGTCGCCAGTCATGTGCCTTGAGCATCCGGAGTCAAGATACCAAATTGGCACAAACCGCTTCTGTAAGACAATCACAGAGACTTAGGTACCCATATCCACATGGGTCCAATATTGTTAGAATTTTTCAAGTTTGCCTTAGCATTCTTGAAATACATTTTATCTTTTGTAGAAAAATCAGATTGTTTCTCTCTAGGTTCTGACTTTGGAGTTTGAATTTTAGTGGAGAGTAAGCAATCTGGACATAAGAAGTGATTATTCAATTTGAACATAAGATCAAAGCAATGACAGTATTTAATATGAGACGTGATTTGTTTGAACTTTTCATTGAATTTATTGAACTGAGCCACAGAGGCATTAGATTTCCTATTACAAGAAGATCTATGAATACTAGAATGTTGTTTGCAAAAGTCTTGTTTAGGTCCTGCCTTCTGTGAGTCTCTTCTGTGGTGAACATCTTTCTTCACTGTCACAGAGGAAAAATATTTATTAGCTTCATGCCTTTTTCCCTTTTGTTGCCAAGTGGGATTCTCTTTAATTTGCCTTAAAGGTTTTGAAAATTTTGAGCTTTTAGGATTTTCAGAGGCCTTTTTCAGATTATCAAGCTCTGTAGAGGTTTTGACTTGTATACACATTTTGAGAAAATATGGACAGATAGGTATCTCTGTGATTTTCTCTTTTGGAGAAATTGTTCTGTTAAGAACCTCAGAGGAGAATTTAACATCCTCTATGTCACAGTGAACTATCCCTGATTTAGAATCAGTCTCTGAGTCGTCAGAGGATGAATCGTCCTCATATACAGAGGTTGAGTCATCTCTTTCGACAGAGGCTGGATTTTCTGAGCATGTATCGTACGAGCTTTCTTCCTCTGTAGAATAACTTTCATAGATGGCAGAGGTTTCTGATGAGATCTCTTCAGCGAGAATTTGATCTATAGAAGATGTACAGAGATTTTCTAAAACATTTGATTTCAAAACTTCCAAAATTTCTTTTTCAATTGATTCTTTAAGTTTTTCTTCTGAAAAAATGGGTTTAAACTCAAGAGCTTTTGCAGATAATTTCTTTTCGACATTTATCATACAGACAAAAGCGACCTGTGTTTGAGTCTCTAGTTTACCAAACTTAAAGATACCAATCTGATCTTGTGTTTTTAGATATTTCTTTGGTTTGATTCCTCTATTGACAGAGGTTGAAGATGATGAATCTGTGTTTTCAAACCACACATTGATCATCTTCGTATGTTTCCTCAAGTGAGGTTCTGCAGAGATTTTAACCCTTTTACTTACAGAGAGTAAGTTTGGAAAGTTTGGTTTATTTGTTTTTCCCAAAACAAATAGAGAAGACAGAGGTTTTAGTCTTTTATTTTCAACACCTAAGGTAATATCACTGTACCCTATACCTCGTCTTGCTATTTGGGAGTTTACCTTTTCATACACCTTCTGTGCATCTTTATAGTTTTTAAGTAAAACTTCTCTTCTTAGAAGATCTTGCCAAAGTACCTCTCTCTCTCTTTGAAAGTATTCTTTGAGAGCTCTTATGTCAGTTGTTTCACTCCTAGAAACTGAAAGCTCTTTTGTTTTGATTTTTAAAGCAGAGGTTAATTCAGAAATTTGCCTTTTTAAAGGATCTACATATTTGCTCCAATATTTTTCTACTCTTTCCTTTTCTTCAAAAATTTTGGCTTTTTCTTGAGTGAGAAGCCTTACTTCTCTCTCATTAAAGGTGAGTCTTTTCTGAATGCTTTCATTTATCTCTTTTAGTTCAATCAGTTCAATGTTAAGTTTAATTGAATCATTATCTACAGATTTAGTACAAGAGGTAGAGTTTGAAATGGATACCCCAGTGTCAGTGCCGGAGTCGACTGTTGCCATGCCACAGAACAGGGCATTGGTGGTGAATTCATCATCAGAGGTAGAGTCTGACTCGAAGTCCTCCTTGTTTGCTTCAGAATGCCCTTTGTTCGCCATTAGGGATTTTTGCGCATAATATTCAGCCTTCTTTTTGTAAAAAGCTGAGTCCTTCTGTGGGCGATTTTGTCTACTTCTGCATTCTTTTGCGAAATGGCCTGGCTTGCCGCAGTTGAAACAACCTTGGGAGGTGTTTCCAGTTCGATCGTCGGACTTCTGTTGGTCTCCACCTTTCTCTGTTCGGCATTCGTTTGCGTAATGACCAGGCTTACCACATTTGTAGCATTCTTGTGTGTGGCCTACCTTGTCATCTGACCTCTGTCGGTCATTTCCTCTGTAGTTTCTATCGCTCGACCTCTGTTGGTCATCATTTCTGTAGTCTGACCTCTGTCGGTCACTCGATTCTTCTCTTCTTCCATCATCTCTTCTACCACTCTGGTTGTCTCTGCTATATCTGTCATTTCCAGAATTCCTTTGGTTACCTCTGAACTCTCTTGTCAATAGAGCCAATGATTTAGTTAATGACGCAAGAGTTATCTCTTCCTCTATCAGCTCATCTTCTTCGCTATCAACCATCACTATCTTCTTCTTCTTCTTCTTCTTCTTCTTCTTCTTCTCCTCCGTTGCTCTCTCATTTCTCGGTCTTTCTGTAGCCTCTGTTGATTTACTAACCAATGCGTATGGTGCAATGGTTAGTGTTTTAGCCTGTGCTATTTGAGGCTCTTGTGCAGCTAGTGTTCCATAGAGATCAGAGAGTGTCCATGAGTCTAGATCTTGGTTTGTTTGTAAAGACATAGACAATTGAAGCCACTCATCATTCAGGCTCTTTAGAAACATGACGTTATTTTCTTCTGAGGTTCTGTGAATGCCAGACTTTCTGCATTTGTTTATGAGAGAGTTGAACCGGTCGTATGTTGTTTGCATAGATTCTGTTGCAGAGGCTCTGAAGGCATGATATTCATTTATGTATTGTGCCCTTCGGTTCTTCTGTGTTTTAGCACCCCCTTCCAACTGTCTTTCTAATTCTTTCCAAAGATCGTGCGCTGTTTTGCATGCATCTAAGGATTGAAAAAGTTCGTTGGGGATAGCCATGATCAATATTCTTTTTGCTTTCTGTGCAACTTCATCTTCTGCCTTATCTTCATCTGACCATTCTCCTTTTGGCTTAGGTTTTTGATGTTCAGGGATTTCAGGAGATTCAGCAGTAGCTGGTACACGTGGCATAGTTATCATAGGGACCGGAGGAGGATTGTAAAGATATTGTTTGATAGTTTTTTCAGTACCCTCAAAGAAATGAACCATTCTTATTTTCCATTGAGGATACTCATCTCGAAGGAGAGTAGGAGGTTTGGATAATGAGCCATCAGTGAAAAAGTTATTGGTATTTGTCATTGTAAGAGCTTTTTAGGGGTTCAGAAAAGATAATATGATGAAAGATTTATGAGTATGAAGATCTGGAAGGATTTCTGGGTAATAACTAATATCCAGAATTACTTTAATGGTGTTCTAACCTGGAAAAATGGTTTCTATCAGAATGAATCGAAGAGTGATAGGAAAACAGAAACCTTTTTAATTATGATGAAGAGTAGGTTAAAAACAGAATGAAATCTATCAATAATGTTGTCAAACGAGGATCACTTGATATTGAAAATCAAGCAAAGCTCTGATACCAATTGTTGGTTCCCGTTTTGTTTAAACAAGATTATCAGATCTATTAGTTCAAGTTTATGTTTGATGCGGAAGCGTATTTGAAGAACTAACAGATATGTTTGATGGATTTAGAACACAATATAAATAAACAGTGAACAGGAAATAATATCTCAAAGTTTACTGAATATATATATCAAGAACAGATTTAAGAACAGTGAGTAAACAAAGCTTTAAAACAGATATGACTCTCAAAGTGTATAAGCTATGTGTTCTTGTGATGTTTTTATCTCTTGATTTTCCGATTAGGAAGAACTCAACATGAGTCTTCCTTATATACTACTCTAAGGGGACCATAAAGCATAAGCTACTATTCAGAACGGACGGTATGAATAGTTGAACGGATGGCATGAACAGTTGGACGTGCTGTATTGCATTTAATGCAGTAGATGTCTATTATGTACTAAGCCCTATTGAATCCAATCAGAGTTTGACACGTAGAAGTTGGACAGGGTACGTTGCCATGCAAGTTGATGAACAGGTCCAGTAACAGTAGCAAGATATTATAAATATCTTCAAGTCTTTAAATATCTTCCAAGTCTTTAGAGAGGACCACAGAGGCTCTGTAAAGTGTTACAGAGGTTCTGCGGTGTGGTTCCTCTGTAAAGTAGTCTTCACCGGATTCCGAGTCTTTGGTCTTCTTTGTGCGTATGACAGAGGTTCTGTAAGACAACTCTGTAGCTTCTGTAGCTTCTTGACCTTGATCTCTCGGTAAGTTCGGCAGAGCCTCTGTAAGAGGCTTTCTTCTCTTAGCCTATTTTTCACTACTTCTAAATACTTCTATGATTAGGAAGATTGAAGCTAACAGTATGTTAATAGTTATGTATTTTTTTAGTCTAGTTCATATATGTATCACTTTTACATGGGTTTGTTTTCATATATGAATTTTGTTATTTTAAAATACAAAGATTCAAATATGAATGATTGTCACTTATGAACATTATTTACAAAGATATGTTTTGATTCATATATGAATTATTTGAACCATTGAGTTCATATATGAACATGAATTGAATATGAACCTTTGTTCATATATGAATATGAACTTTTGTGAAAATCAAACATTTACATATAATTACTTTGTTTACCTAGCCGGATGGGGTCTTGAAGAAAAAAAAACAACCCAGAAGGAAGGTTCCAGATCTTCAAGTCAAACATTAAAGATGCATTGAAGAATAATGAAGATTTGGCAACTTTAAGGGGATATGATCTGGTATGTATCTAAAATATATACATAGCATACAAATTTGACTGAAATTTTATAGATTTTGATTATGTATAATGAAAAAAAGTGTTCTTCCCAATTATACAATCAAGCCACTACTTTTTATTTGTATACAACATCAGGCACCCACAAATCCTCATAATAGACAACATGTCAACGGACGTATCAATTGCAAGCAAATATGGAAACGTACCGTTTATACTGGTAATAATAATAATGTTTAATTTTTTGTAAATTCATAAATGAATATATTATCAACTTTACTTATATCAATAAAAATATTATGCATCTTGGATTGTTTATTGAATACTTGAGGTCAGTTCAGCATCCCAAAGCAGAAACGATAGCTCCACTTCAACCACATAGACATATAATGAAGTGGTGCTCCGAAAAAAACAAACTTGACTGTGGGATCTTCATCATGCGGCATATGGAGCACTACATTAGGCAAGACATCCAAAAGTGGGATTGTGGATTTCACACAAATGTAAAATCTCAGAAACAACAAATTTATCGCTTACGATACAAGTATGCGACAAAGTTGTTACTTTCAGAGAAGAATCTGCATAGGGAGAAAGTTATAGCACAAACGAATGATTTTGACTCATTCAATGAAACAAATAAGAAGTACATGGAATCGGTTGCAAAGACATTAAAGAAGAAGAGGCAAGATATGTTGTAGCTGATTGGTAAAGTCGGAGGATACATTTGGTTGTTTTTTATGGTTGTTTGGTTTAAAAACAATATTTTCTGGTACAATTATGGTTGTTTGTTTGTTTATGATGGGTGAAGGGGTGATGGCATGAAGATACAATTATGGTTGTTTGGTTGCTTATGATGGGTGATTGGTTGTGGTATTTCTAAACAATAGTTAATATATGTTGTATGGTCGTAATTCTGCTCGTAATTGGTAGTTTATAAACAATATTTTTGATCTGTTTTGGTATATTTAATATTGTTTTAAAAATTTCTACTTTAATTCATATATGAATTCCTAAGAAACTTATGTTTTAAAATAGTTCATATTTGAATATTTGAACCTTCAGGTTCATATATGAATCTTTGTGTTCATATATGAACCTTATTGTTTATATATGAATATGAACCTTCATGTTCATATATGAACCTTCGTGTTCATATATGAACATGTATTTAGTGTGAACATGAACTTTTGAGTTCATATATGAACCTTCGTGTTCATATAAGTTTATATAACTTCATAAATGAACTTTTGAGTTCATATATCAGTACATATTCATATATTAACCTTTGAGCTCATATATGAACTTTTGAGTTCATATACCAATACATATTCATATATGAACCTTTAAGTTCATATATGAATGTGAACGTTGATATTCATATATGGACCTTCGTGTTCATATATGAACTGGGTCTTCAAATATGAACCTTCTTCTTTATATTTGAATCTTCTTATTTTTATATGAATGTGAACCTTCGTGTTCATATATGAACCTTCTTGTTCATAAATAAACCTTCTTGTTCATATATAAATGTGAACCTTCATGTTCATATATGAATGTGAACCTTCGTATTCATATATGAACCTTCGTGTTCATATATGAACATGAATACAAAACCAACTATAAAATAAACTTCTAATACTCATTAAAAAAGCAATCAACATTCATTATTGAAATTTTGACTATCAAAAGTAATTATTGAGTTAAAAAATAACCTACACTACGTATCTACTCATTCACATTCTTCAATGGAAAATTTCAAGAATCATGATTCCCCAACTTTTGACAATTTTTACACAATCGCTTCGCCTTTTGATTCTTTATCGCAGCTTTCTCACGTGCACAGATTAAACGTTTTCTTGTTCCACAACCTTTGTTGCGGATGCCTAATGGTGGGTGGATATCTATTTTTTATGGTTTATTAACACTAATAAATTTTCTTATCGTCTCATTCTTCTTTTCCAATTTGCTTTGTAAGGAATATTAGCATCTACCTCAGCCTTCAAAAAGTGAATCTTCTCTGCCAACTCTTTAAGCTTCTTTTTATCACTTCTAAGACTCATCAAAATATAATCCAAAGATGCTTGTGCATCATAACAAATTCTTGCCATTTCACCATTTGGATCGCCTTGTCTCCACGAAATTTGTCTAAGATTGAAACATATCAAGTCTCTTCTCCATCGTCGAGATATATACTTCTTCGGTATCTCATTAAATTCATTAAGACTTTGAAAACATGACGACATAAAAATCCACGTTGACCAAAATGATTGCATTTACATTCAAATGTTGAATCCAATTGATTCCACACAACCTACAACAAACATGAACAAGAAAAACGTAAGTTGTGTTAATAAAAAATAATACAAATGCATATATTAATAATTCTTTTTACCTTGAACAACTTCTTTTTCTTACAATTTTTGTCATTTTGCAAAATTGTATAACGTTGGCATCCATCCTTTTCAACAACATTCTGTTGAACACACGACCATGCTCCTTTATTAATCACATTTTGAACTTCCAAAAATATAGCCCGTGTGTAAACTCCATTTGCATGTTTCTCAATTGCTTTCGGAGTGCACATATAAGGGATAGTTGTCTTTGTCAAATGGTCAAGCTTACGTTGAGAATTTCTTTGCTTACACATTGCATTTTCAAATGCAAGCATGAATGTTACAAAGTTGTTACGATGGTGAGCAAATTTGTTGAAGAATGAATTTATGCTCTTCGACCTTGATGTAGTTTTCATCAATGAAAAAAAGGAATAGACTTGAAATAAGCAGGAATCCATCGTTGACGAATACGAAACATGTGTGAAAACCATTTGCTTTTCTGAAGTCAGAACTCAGTAATAAAATCCAACCACATAGTTTCAAACTCTTCAGGCTCCAATTGAACATTCCAAACAAGTTTATTAAACCGTTTGTTAAAATCTGTCTCCCTATGTATCGCTGTGCTAACTTACAAAATCGTTATATAGAAATAATGATTTATAACTCAAAAACAACTATATAAGTGATGCATACATGATTGTTGATTAACAACAACTCTATATGCATATATGAATAGAATACCAACTAAAAATGGTTCATATATGAACTTTGATTAAAGAAACAAAATTCATATATGAACTTTCATTATATGAAAATAACTCATATATGAACCTTCGTGTTCATATATGAACATGTGTTTAGTATGAAACTTCGTCTTCATATATGAACCTGAAGGTTCATATATGAACCTTTGTTTTTCATATTTAAACATGTATTTAATATGAAACTTAAATTCAGATTTGAACCTTTAAGTTCATATATGAACTTTCGTATATTTGAACATGTATTTATAATGAACTTTGTGTGCATATTAAAATTTTAATAACTTATTAATAATTCATATATGAACAGATACTAACCTTGTTTGGAACTTTGGCCATTATATGCCACATACATAATCTGTGACGTGATTCGGTAAAAACCAATGGAATAGCTTGTTTCATTGCCAAACATTGATCTGTTAGAACCAAACTAGGTTGCTTCCCACAATGTGCTTTCAAAAACGCCTCAAGAAGCCACTTAAAATTATCAAGAGTTTCACCCGACAACAAAGCAGCACCAACAGTAATAGATTTTTTTATAATTATTGATAGCAGTAAATGGAACAAACACCATTCTATATTGGTTTGTGCGGAACGTAGCATCAAATGAAATAACATCTCCAAATTCTTGGTAATTCAGTTTAGCAATTTCATCAGCCCAAAAAATACCACATAATTGATCATCTTGCCGATTATATTCAAAAGAAAATCCTGCATCATCTTTTGATCTATCTTCCAACATACCAAGAACCATTTCACCACCACCAGCACCAACAAATGCATTCAAATCTCTCCTAAAATTCTTATAATCGTCAACAGTGCAACCAGAAACATCAAAACCCCCTTTCAAAGACATATGCAACGTATGCGCCTTCATTGCTCAAATATTACAACTAGCAGCATTGTGAATAAAAACTTGATCGGTTACAGACAACTGCCTTCGTTTTCTAGACATACTCATATCATTTTCATCAAAAAGCATATGATTATGTTTCTCTTCAAAATGATAAACCTCTTACAATGATTTTGATGGTACAAAACGCAACCTAATGCATGCTCTACAACATGTCCTCTTCGTATTAGAATTACGATGATTTTTACCTTCAATAATACTATCATGAACCGTGTTAAAACTCCTTTTTGGTGGATCCCCTTCTTTACTACACGCAACATACTTTATCTTGACAATACCATGATTGCCATTAACAGTTGTTGAAAGTCTAACATCAAAACCCCCTTTCTGAGCATACCGTTCATACATTAAAATTGCCTGCTGAACAGACTGAAAAAAGGTACCTACTCTTGTGTTAGACAACCTTAGGGGGAGGGGGGCGGGGTAAAGGTTGTATTAGGATCTTTTTACTTTCAAAAATTGTTTCTTCAAACACAACAACAATTTAAATGCACAACAAAATATATAGTTGAGATAAGGGTAGAGAGAATGATACCAACACCGTTGTTTGGAGTGGTTCACCAACTTGGCTAATCCACTTTCCGAGACACTTATCGAGACACTGATCCATTATGAATGTTCTTTATGGTAGAACATAAACCTTGATACAAATATTGAAATCGATCTCTTGCTTCTGCTTGAGATTGTAATGGATCACTCACTCTCAAAGTAAATACTTACAAGATGATAAATTTCTTAATGGTAATCACTCTTGTATAAGTATAATACTTGGATGATTTTGAGATTTAAATGCTTGAGTTGTTTTGCTAATCACTATTTCCAGAAATCAGAGATTTCTTCTCTTTTATAAACTCAAGACTTATTTTTGTTCGAACCCAGGTAGAAGGGCTTCCACCACTTACCCTCCCAGGATGTTACCGAATGGTTGAGTTAATGGAATAGTTTAACTCTTTTGAAATGGTTATCTTCATAAATGTTGAAAAACAACCATATTTGGGGCTTTTGGATATTTTGATGTGTAGAAATCATAATATGTCATTAAATGATTAATTGCTCAAAATCATATTTTGTTCACTTTCTTTCTCGTTTGGAGTATTGTGGACGATTTTGGTTATGTTTAGTTGAAGTGTTCTTCTCCTTCTTCATTTATGAAGATTAGGGCTTGATGTATTTGAGATTTTGGGTTCTAAATGTTTGGGGAATGATTCTAAGTATTTGAGGATAAATACTTATGGTTGGAAACTTGTGGATCTAGGTTTTGGAAGATTTGGCCTAAAGGATCCGGGTTGCATCAAAGGAGCTTACGTTGGGAGAAATTCTAGATTTACCTTAAATCTAGCGAGGTGAGTTCAAGTTGATTTGTGAAAGCTTTGTGCATGCCAAAAATGTTATTTTCCAAATATTTGTGTGTTTTACTTGAAAATATCAATGGTTGAGTTAATGGAATAGTTTAACTCTTTTGAACTGGTTATCTTCATAAATGTTGTAAAACAACCATATTTGGGGCTTTTAGATATTTTGATGTGTAGAAATCGTAATATGTCATTAAATGATTAATTGCTCAAAATCATATTTTGTTCACTTTCTTTCTCGTTTGGAGTATTGTGGACGATTTTGGTTATTTTTAGTTGAAGTGTTCTTCTCCTTCTTCATTTATGAAGATTAGGGTTTGATGTATTTGAGATTTTGGGTTCTAAATGTTTGGGGAAGGATTCTAAGTATTTGAGGATAAATACTTATGGTTGGAAACTTGTGGATCTAGGTTTTGGAAGATTTGGCCTAAAGGATCTGGGTTGCATCAAAGGAGCTTACGTTGGGAGAAATTCTAGATTTACCTTAAATCTAGCTAGGTGAGTTCAAGTTGATTTGTGAAAGCTTTGTGCATGCCAAAAATGTTATTTTTTAAATATTTGTGTGTTTTACTTGAAAATATCAATGGCTGAGTTAATGGAATAGTTTAACTCTTTTGAAATGGTTATCTTCATAAATGTTGTAATGTAATGCCCCGGGTAAATCCGTTAAATAATTTAACAATAATTTATGATGTCAGGGTAAGTTTGAGGGTAAGTAATGAGTTTAAGGGTGTTTGGGACATTAGTGAGAAGTTGAAGGTCAAAAAGGTAATTAATTAAAAGTGATATACACCTTCAGACATCAATAGTTTCGTTATCCAGATTTAGAAAGATTGTGTATGTGTGCGGGAGTCTGAAGGCGAAAGAAAGCGAAAGAGGAAACCGTACGAATAGGGCTTCAATCGATTGTGTTAAGAAGAAATCTTGAGGTAAGTCTTTTACATATTATGTTTGTAATCATCAATAGACCGTTTCTATCGGATTAGAATGTTTAATTTGAGATTGTATAGGTTTAATTTGAAACTGGGTAAATTGGAACCGACTGTGTTCTTCTGGACTCCCGGTGAAATCTCGGTATAATCAACTTCCGGTGGAGTCTCGGTAATATGGACTCCCGGTAGTGTGGAATCCCGGTAGTGTGAATTCCCGGTAGAGTTGACTCCCGGTATAACAGACTTCCGGTAGTAGAGAGTTCCGGTATTAGGAAATCCCGGTATAGGAACTCCCGGTACTAAGAGTCCCGGTACTGTATAAGTCCCGGTACCCTGTATAGTCTCGGTAGTGAGTTCAATACAGTGTGTAATGGAACAGTTGGGGATGGGAAATTGTTAGGCTTTACGTATTTGGTTAGTAAAGCAATTTGTGTATATTAACTTGTTTCAGATTCCGTGGAATCGTGGTAAGGGATAGGATAGTTTTGAAAGAAGCTTACGAACGTGTGTAATAACCAAAACAGGTGAGTTTTGCTTTGAAAACACTTTTTAACTGGAATACATACATGTGTGGAGTTGGGAGTGAAACTGATGATAATTATGTGCTCGTATGTGAATTATAATATAGTGAGGTATTATATTTACAGGTGTATTATAAATGTGTTATAATACGTTGGTCGGGTTTAAGACCGGTGTGATTGGCTATAGAACCTGTATAGCGTTGTTTGGCTGTAGTTGTTGTACAGCGTTGTATATTATTAGTTGGCTTGCTACCACTAATATGGCCAGGAGGAATGAGAAGGGAAGGTATATGGTATGTGAGCTTAATTGGATATATGTAATTGTGTTGCGTGATTTATATGAATGAAGTTATATAAATGGTTTTCAAACTAACAGGGATTTCTCACTTAGACCATCAGGTCTAACCCTCATTTTGTTTTAAAATATGTATTCCAGGTGGTGGTTCAAGTAAGAGCAAGTAATTAGAGTATTCAATGGATGGCTTTTGTGAATGGTTATAAGAAGAAGATTTTGGATTGTTTAGCAGTTGTATCATCTTATTAAATGTGATGTATGTAATAGTACAAAGTTAGTAGTAGAATGGTTTCTTTTATTTGTAAAAGACTGCGGGACCGAACTTGTAATTTGATGTTTCTTTTGTTATATGAATGTTATGTTACATTATGTGAATTGTTGTGTATATGGGATTTGGGTCGTTACAAATGGTATCAGAGCCTTAGTTTAAGGGATTTAGGTATTAGTATTTGTACCTAGACTTAAACTGCATGTGAAGTAAGATGTCCCTATTATGGTAGAACCTCGGGATACTAAGTATAAAAGGTAGAAGGAACATCATGTAAGGTAATTTCATATTACACCTGGCCAGTGTAATTGTGATCTTACAGGTACATGTCTGAACTGGAATACCTTGTTATATGGGGTATGTGCTTATGTGTATATTAACCCTGTTTAAATCTACAGAATGGCAAGCGGTACAAGAAATTCGAATCGAGGAGGAGGAAGAAATCCAAACAGAACTAATCCGTCAGTAGGAACAGGGGACAGAGGAGGCAGAACGGGGGGCAGAGTCGGGGGTAGAACTGGAGGTAGAGCTGGAGGTCAAGCCGAAGGCAGAACCCAACAAAATAGTACGGATTTCATTACCAGGGCTGATCTAATGGAAAAAATGGGAAGATTACAAGACAATATTCAAGCTATGTTCAACCAAATTCATAATACTGAAACAGAAGGACCAGACCCTACTCATGAAGAGGAGATGCCAATCACCCCTACGGTCTTACCGGTAATGAGAAAATGTGATTACAAAATGTTTCTTAGTTGCAAACCTCCTACGTACTCAGGGGATCGGGATCCAGTAAAAGCAATGAGATGGATGAAGGAAATTGAAGCCATTTTCAAAACAAGCAAGTGTGCGGATGAAGATAGAGTATTGTATGGGGCAGCTATGTTAAAAGGAGATGCATTGTATTGGTGGGAATCTTTTATTCATTCAAAAGGATCCGATGTTTATTCTACCATCTCTTGGGAAGAATTTGTGGTAGCCTACAGGGAACAATTTTGTCCCCAAGCAGCCGTCAAACAACTGGAAGGAGAATTCATGAATCTGCAACAAGGAAACTTATCCGTTCAAGATTATACTGCTAGCTTTCTGGAAAAGTCTCGATTTGCAGAATACTATGTTGCTACGGAGGCGATGAAGATGGAAAGGTTTATTTTTGGGTTGAACTCAGAAGTTAGAAGGTTAGTGTCTGCAACAAGACCCAATACCTTCTCGGCTGCAGTTAATGCCGCGGAGAATGTTGAGCGGGATATTAGAAGAGATGCTGGTGATAAAAGTATCGGGAAGAGAAAGTGGGAAGGACCACAATATGATCCGAAGAGGTCCCGATTTCAGAGGTATGATAGCCGTCCGCCGTTTCGATCAGCGGAAAGACCATGTCAGAAGTGCAACCGTGTCCACCAAGGAAACTGCCAAGGTGATTTACGAGCGTGTTATAAGTGCGGGAAGACCGGACACATCATTAAGGATTGTAAGGTAACGCGGTTATGTTTCTTATGCAATTCTCCGGATCATCTTCAGTCAAACTGTCCACGGGGAAGGATACAGCAAGGTGGGTCATCGGGCAGGCCAGTGATTGTTAAACCAGTAGTACCAAGACTGGAACCGCCAGTAACCAGGGGTCGCGCATTTCAAATGACTGAGAAAGAAGCGGAGGAAACTCCAGATGTGGTCACAGGTACATTTTTGATAAACTGTACACGTGCTAAGGTGTTATTTGATTCTGGTGGAAACCGATCGTTT